>OY728143.1:444360826-445802701 GCA_963277665.1 Viscum album
ATTATTTAGAAAATGTTTTTATGAAATCTCAAATTCATTTATCCCTTTAGACATAAAACACATTTTCTTATAAAAACATGAATTATTAAAATGTTTCAAAAATTGATTTGGTAAAGTAATTTTAACCCTTTTTTTCTTTTACATATGTTTTCAGGGAATCTTCTTGTATCTTTCCCAAAAATGAATTCTTAAGACCATTTTACCATGAAAAATAAATGTTCTTCTACCTCATAGGGAAGGAATATATTCACTCACTATCATTTATTTGAAGAATCCTTTTATATTTTAAACATTTAACATTTAAATAAATTTTTTAAAAAGATAATTTCAATGAAAAGGTAAAATATGATATTTTTCTCATGAATGATTTCGAAATATGTTTTTTAGTATTATATCATCATAAAAACAACCTTATATTTTTAATCTACTTGGGATATTTTTTTATTGACAACATCCTTATTCTTTCTCTGCATGCTTCACTATTTATTTGGCCAAGAATAGTATTCATAGTCACTTCCATTATTGATTTGTTAGTCCGCTTAAAATATATAGTCTCTTATGAACACTAAACATTGAATTTACCCTAAATTATCAATTTCATTTATCATCGATATTATTATTTCTTAAACCATACATCATTTTACTTATGATGTCTACTTTGATAGTTATTTAAATTTTTTTTGAAATATTGATAATTCTATATTCTTTATCAAATATGGATATTTTAAAAGGAATAATATTTATTTGATTAATTAATATGAGAAATTATTTGGAATTATAATGAAAGGTAGTGCCCAAACATTATATATACCATTGATGCATCGATAGGTTCTCATGAGACCAATAAGTTGTGCAGATTGATTGGGTTTTTACCCTTAATTTAAACCATATTGTGAATGGTCTCCATGGTATAAGTTTTCATGTTACTTATACATTTCATTTCAGTTCATTGATTATATGGATGGAATTTCTATTTCTTACCATTCCATATTGATTATTTACTTATCTAGTTATTTTAATGTCATTTATTTCTAGTTATTACCATTCCATATTGTTTATAAACTTCCTTATATGATTGTTGGTTACATGTTATATGTGTTCAGTAATTTACCACACCATAATTATTACACTCATTGATTCATTTTTTCTTCCACTATATTTTTCCCTTACTATGTTTTTGATCGCACCATTATTATATTTCCTTTCCTTAGAATCCCTGAAGCGTAAGATGAAAGATTTTATGGTATTTATATGATTTATTAGAGTTATCCTCAATTATGTTTGTTTAGAAAATTAAGGAAAATTTTATTTTGTAATTAGTGTATTCATTTGTAATACAAGACTGATTTTTAAATCTTGATTACCAGGAATACTAAACTCTCCTGATCCTTCAGGATTTGAATCCTTGTAATCAAGAAAATGTAATTGATTGTGGAAACTGGCTCTATGATATATGGTGTCGGTTTCCTACAATGTAATCCTTGTTCGAGGTGAAATTGGGTGTGGTTTGGCCTCGGTGGTTCCCCTAAGTGAATTCTTCTAAGCAACATTAGAACCCTTAGTGAGCTCACTGTCATGGGAGTTTTAGGTGGGAGCTCAATTTCATTCCATTATGCCAATGTTTATTATTTCTATGGTTGAAAATCTTTATGGTGGGGATAATATAATGATATTGGATTCGACAATTTATGACTTTGGAATATTTATAAAAATATTTATGAAGAAAGAAACTGAGATTGTATAGATTCATGGTCTCGAGGATCCTTATAGCAGTGATACTAAAAATAGTATATACATATTTTCACACATGAATAGTTTCTCTTAAAACATGTCATAACTCTCAGGTAGAGTTCTAGTTTTGAATCGTGATTCCCCAATTGAGTATACAACATCGTTTTTACGCATGGCATGGCATAAAACATTACATCCCCATGTTTTTAGTGATTAGAATATTGGAGAAAGGGTGTTAAATGGGAGTTAATTGATTTAATTTCAATAAATCAATTATACAACCCTTCCCCATTTGATCAAATTGATGCAAGGAGATGAGATTCTCTCACCTATACAACATAGGATGAATGAACCAATGAGGACATGTCAAGGTGATGAGGGGTTTTCAATCCTCATTTTTGATTTCCATCATCATCCGATTGATATGAAACATGATATGTATGTCATTTTAGGCCTAATGATTTTTTGTTTTACCACTATGTAGGAGCATTTTATTTTTTATTGTCAATCTATTTTTTATCGTTTTTTATGTTTTTGAGCCATATTAAAATTTCTACAGATATTTTCTCGATTGATCTATAGAATTCAAGGGAAATAGGGTGATTCAGGGAATCAAGCATAGAAATTACCATTAGTATTCTAATTTACAAAGGGTTTAAACTAGTGAGACACAATATTTGTTATTCCCATTTGAAGAAGATGAATTTTTGTGACTACACACCATTTAACAATGATAAATTCCAATTATTTACCCTATGCGATGTGTCCAGTTGACATTTCCTGAGATTCTATGTCATGGACATGGTTGTGTAGATCTTCACTACCAAAGTACACGACCACAGGTACCTGACATAGGCATAGGAAAGATGAATGCCCAAGTTGATAATTAGACATGATACGCCCTGTACCTAGATTACATTCCTTGTTTGATACATCGTCTTCTGATCAATGTGAGGAAAGATAGGGGCCAAGGGCTGGGGTATGATAGGAAATGTAATGTACAACCCTTTACATGCCATGTATGCCTATATGGCCAGCCAATATTAGTAACAGAGGACACAACCATGTGATCTGGTGGGTTGACACACAATTTTTAACACACTACATGTCATTTAATTTATTTAAATCTTATTGGTATCTTCAACCTTATTTATCTATTTCACTGGGTCTCAAATTAAAAATTTGGAGTAACCTATCATAAGAAGATTTTTGTGTAGAATGTTATAGTGTAAACATAGTGGCATGTGACATATGATGTGATAAGATATGAGTAGGAGTCTGTACTAGAATTTTATAACGTTTTTTAATGATCATGGTGGGTAAAAAGGTTATCGTCATGGTTGGAAACCTTCCATATCATCTTAGGATGTGTGTCACCTAGACTCTTTATGCATGTAGAGATGACTTATTGTATAAGGGTATGTGATCCATTCCTATGGTAGTTTTTTGATGGAGGTATGATGAGTGTGACACTCCTTTCATCTGTTCCTGAATAGTGTTGGATATTGGTCTGGTTCATAGAAAGATATTTTGGCAATGGTTCCCCCTGTGGAATTAGGGAATGAGTTTCCCTTAACTCTCTTCATTGATATAAGTGGGACTCCTCTCATCATGGGTGTTGGTTCCCAACCCATGGGGTAGGTCTTAAATGGGTCTTACAACCCTAGTAGACTATGGAGTTGGTTCCTTTCATCATTCATGTAGTATGAGATAGTTTCCCCTTCTATGTTAGGGTACAAACCATCTATATTTTTTAGAAGATAGAGTAGGTACTCACCAGTTGTACCTGGGTGAGTGCATCTGCTACATCATTTCCCTTCCCCGAAGTATAGAATATCTCGATGTCATAGTCCTGGATGAACTTGAGCCAAAGTTACTGTCTCTGGTTCAGGACCTTTTGAGAGAAGATATACCTGAGACTCTTGTGATCATAGAAAACCATAAAACGCTCGCCCATCAAGTAATATCGCCACATATTCATGCTAAAGGCCACTGCTGCTAACTCCAGGTCATGGGTAGCGTAGTTCGTCTCATGTTGTCTCAACAGTCGAGAACCATACGTGATAACTGCTCTCCACTACATCAGAACACATCCATGTTCGGTCTTTGATGCATCGTAGTAGACTACATAACCAACACCCTCATCTGGAAGCCTCAAGATGAGGGCACTAGTCAGCCCTTTCCTAAGCTACTAAAAACTCCACTAGCATCTGGTCGACCACACAAAGGGTTTCCCCTTCTTCGTTAATGCTGATAAAGGTGCTGGAGCTCTAGAGAAATCTGGTACAAGAACTCGGTAGAATCCATCAAAACCCAAGAAACCTCATACCTTCATCACACTCCAAGGTGGATCCCAAATTGTACCGCCTCAATCTTCGCTGGATCCACTACAACTGCAACCTCTGAGATGATGTTTCCAAGAAAGTGAACCTCTCAGATCCATAACTGGCACTTCGAGAGCTTACCATAAAGATGGTGCTCTTAGAGTGTCTCCAGAACTACCTGAAAGTGATAGGAATGCTAGTCCTCAGTAGCTGAGTAGATTAAAATGTTGTCGATGAAGACTACTACAAAGTGATCCAGGTATGGCTGAATGGTCATGTTCATGAGTCCCATGAACATTGCTAGATCATTGTTCATGATGAAAGGCATAACCAAGAACTCATAATGGTCATACCGACATCTAAAAGCTGTCTTCTGCAAATCCTTTTCTTATACTCTGAGATGGTGATAGCCGGATCTGGGGTCTATCTTCTAGAACTACCATGCTCCCTTCAGCTGATCCAAGTGGTCATCAATCCTCAGAAGTGGGTAATGTTTCTTCACGGTAACCTGATTCAGGTACCTATAGTCCACAGAAAGCCTCAATCTTCCTTCCACCTTCCTAGAGAATAGAATCAGGGCTACCCAAGGAGAAGCATTGGGCCGAATGAACCCCTTCCCCTACAAGTCCTCCAGCTATACCCGCAGCTCAAAAAGCTCCATGGGAGCCATCTGATACGCTGGTGTAGATACCAGTTCCATCGCAGGGTATAATTCAAGGTAAAATTCCACCTCTAAGCATTGAGGTAGACACAAAAAATCATCAGGGAAGACATCCGCATACTAGTCCACCACTACAGGACAAATCACACTCTCCATATCAACATCTCATAGGGAAAGGCTAGATAACTAATTAGTGATCGACTGCACTCTCCTCCGGGTAAGTCCATCATGTGCTACAAAGGTTCCCTTCTTACTAGTGAAGGTAAACCTAGTCCCGGCTGTGTGGATGAATCGAACATTGTGACTAATACAATCGATATGGGCTTGTATTATAGATGACCATTCCATACCCAAGATGACGTCGTAAGGCCTCAACACCGCTACTAGAAGATCCCAGCTGAAGCTCTTTCCTCCTAGAGTATGCTCACACTACTGACACCAGTGTGTAATCATCGAATCCACTCATGTATGAGTGTATAGACATTAGGATTGAACCAACGGATCCACTAGAATCTCCGAGTTCCAAACAATGGTAGTGGATATTAAAGAATGACTAGCACCAATGTCTATAAGTACTAAAGCTACGGTGGATTAGACACCGATCATACCTCATATCATCTTCGGAGCACCATGGTTATAGGCCTCAGCTTCCTTGAGCTGAGCTCGCCCTTGTCCACTTGCTCCCCGTGGTAGGGGTGGACCACCTAGTGGTGGTGGCAGTAACATCTCGAATCATTGCCCACCACCAGCTGCACTGCTGACTCCTCTTCCAAATCCACCTGCTCCCTACAGACCTCATTGGTCGAACCTCGGTCTCTGTATGGGAGGTCCTTCGACGGTCTTCTGATCATCTGTACGACGGGTCGAGCAGTCACGATCCAGGTGTCCCTACCCGCTGCAAGTGAAACACTTCCTGCTGCTCGCATGACTAGTTCTTTCTCCAATGCCCCGCACAACCGACCCTTAATCCTATGGTCATCCTCTTGTATGCTAGATCCTCTTAGACCTCTGTGAAATATGTCTACTACCATCTACAGAAGACTTCTATATGTGATGCCCGATGCTGGGTCTTACTACTGGAGACTGCTCACCAAGAAAACTCTCCACTAAGAGGGCTCTCTCTTACACCCCCCTGTGTCGGGATGCTGATAAAAATCATCAAAGCCATAATCTCCCGCCTGAGCCCCTGCTCGAATGTCTGGGTCCTGAATAATGCGCCCCACACCATATTAGTGTAGCAATGTAAGAAGCCGGTTAATTAATGTGTGGTCGATTGTTTCCTATTGACCGGTAAATGTTCTGACGCTCTGCTTATGTGTATAACAACACTCGGATTGAATCCTCGGCGATGATACTTTTTAACAGTCATTTGTTTTTAGTTCATTGTATTCTGATTCGGGGTTTTTTACAGAGCTTAAGAAATTATTGATTTATTAAGATTGATTTAAAAAATTTATAAATATTGGTGTGAGTTCGTTTTTAGGGAGTTAATCTTGTGATATTATTGAGCTTTGCTTCATATTTAATTAAAATTAACACCCACTTCACAAGATATTGTTGATTGGAATTTGTATGTGTCAAGGCTTTAATCCAAGACTTAACTTAACATAGGGTTATAATATAAATTAGAGCTTGTTGATGGTAGTGTATTTATTGTTCCAATAATCCATGGAAACCACATGTTAAACAAAATAATTCATTAATCCATAACATGTTATGTCCAACATACACAATGTGAATTGGAAGAATATTAATCGAGCAAATACTCTTAATCACTTAACATCCCTAAACTTTTAGTCACCCCAATAATATATTTACTCATCCATTAAGATATTTATTAATCTAGTAATATATGATAATGGTGATAAATTATAAATAGGGAAAACAGAACGGGATAAGAAAATATTTGTGCGTCGAACACACACACACACAAAGGGTGATCAAAATTAAAAACGAACCATAGATTGAATTAGAAAGTGAAAGAAGGGAAAGGGGTTCAACTATATTTAAACTATTTTAAGAACATTAATATGAAACTACAGAAGGTGGATGAGAATAAGAGATATTTAAGAATAAACTATCATTAAAATGGAATTACAAAAAAAAGACTTATAATATTACAAACAAAGAACAACACAAAAGTAAATGGAGGGAAGCCATGAGGAAAGGGTTTTCAAGTTAAAACAAGAGAATGTAAGATCATCTCAATCCTTGGGAAGAGCCTTAGTCAAGAAAAACTATCCTCCATTGATCTGAAATGCCATCTCCTTTTAAGGGGAGGAGGGGGGTATATTTATAGCCCAAGGAAGTGGACTGTTGGAATTCCAAATCTTTCCCTCCACTTCGATCGATGACTTGGACATTCAGACAGCCGAAAATCAAGATATCTACTTCTTCAATGATGTAGATAACAATGTTGGCTAAATTCTCTAAATGTTTTGATTCATTTTGACTTATGTAGCCAATGGTATGGGGGTTTGATTAAACAGAGTTAGACTGTCCATTTCAATCCATGTTTTTTCGATGTCCAAAATGTGAATGGATTTTGGTATAGGAAGATTCGTTCAAATCCGAATGCTTTCTTCAAAAAATCGGCCACCTATATCTCATCAGTCACACTGAAAAATATACGCTTGTTTTGATGATTATATCAGGAAATATGTCATGAATATTGTATTGATTTAATTCCAAGCTAGAATGGTGAGCGGTGATTAATTGAATCAGTTGGGCACCATGTATTTGTATTGGGGACTTGATTTTTTTTACAATACGTGATACATTTTCTATAGAACCTTTGAGGAGAATGAAATAATTTTAACATCTATATTGACCCCAGTAATTCAATCTTCATGGCTAGTTCAGTTTCTTCACATATTCTGTCGGCCCTCTTGTGTGGTCCATATGAGCCTTCAAATGGAAGAATTAGCCCATGATGCATTATAATGAAATGTTGGATATTGAATTTGGAGTCCTATTAAACAATAACCACACAATTTGTATCAGAAGGGGGAATTTTATTAATAATATAGTAAATTGACCCAATTAGACTACTTCTAAAAATGCTAAAAAATTATACTTAGTATTAAAACATTAATATTTCACACAAATTATGCACATTTCATATAAAATTTGTAAAGAGAGTTTATAATAATTTATGAAAAAATTAATAACATCAACTCCTCCACACAGAGTTTGGTTCATTTCCTCATGTGCAACAAATATAAAAACATGACAAAATGATTTTCTCTGACAAAAAAATATTAAAATTTTGTTTTCTCCAATCTGGGGTGGTTTAGAAAATTTCACTCATCCATATTGAATTACACCTCAAATTATTTACATAATCATTGTTCAAAAAACAACTATTTTTTTCATGGTAAAATTTAGAAATGGAAAATGGCGGCAGAGGAAACTGATTTCTCTCAAGATGATAAAATTAATTTATAGAGCTTCTCACATTCACCGACCAAAAGTAAAAATTGTAGAGTTTAAAAGAGATATTAGATTCAATTCCCAAACCTAATGTGATAAAAAATCAAGAGGTAATTTTTGGGTTTTTTTGGATATGGGATGGTCAGAAGATGATATAAAAAAGACAGGAAAAGGGGGTAAATCCCCAATATAAAAAAAGAAATGCACATATTTTTTTAAATGAAACATGGAAGGAAATGAAAACACTTATTTACAAGGGAATTATTGTGTGAGGAAAGACACATGGGAGGGGAAAAAATTGGAGGGTATGAGATGATGAAATATTTACAAACCACAAAACCTCTCTCAATGATCTAAGAATATAATACAAGTGTTTTTTTCTTTTTTCTTCTCATATTTCGAAAGTTGAACTTTTAAAAGATCTCACAATTATATCCCAACCCATGATTGATCTCCTCATGACACTAATTGTAATAGTTATTACAAGATCAAAGGTTGAGTAATAGTTATTTTGGATATACCTACGACACAATCCAAAATCTTTTATTTTTATTTTTTTTTCTTTAACACTTTCCAATAAAATTTGAACAATATATCATAAGCATATATACATTCCCAAACCCCCACTGAAATAAAACCTCTCCCTAATAGTAAAATGGTTGCTTTCCCTCAAGCATATAATTATATTGTGAAATCAGAAAAGGGTACCCAAAATGAAATCCATTCCCCCCACACTTAAATTTAAAAAAAATATTCAATGAAAAATCCATATTGATATTGGGTGGGATAAGGTATTGGGCTTGTAATGAGGATAAAAAAGAAATTATTTTCATAGGCTCGAAAGGGTTTTCAGACGGAGGATAAATGTAATATAAATTGGAGGATATTTGGCCATTGTGAATCTAATGTGGTTCAGAAAATTCTGGTATCATATTAATGCACACTAATGTAGGAAATTAACCTTTAAGGTCAAAAAAACTCATGATTCACAAATGGGGGTGAAAAAAACACTAATTTTGAAAACATGGCCATAGGTGGCCTTGGAATGAAAGATAATTTTGTTCCTCATGGTTTGGGAAAATCATTTTTCATATCAAAAATTGAGCATTCAAAATTGGTTGGTTTTTACAGAATATTAATTATCCAAATTATAGAAGAAACCAAAAAATGTTTGAGATGAAACCATGTCTTTTGACTCCAAAAAATGGTTGAAAAAATTAGAAAATTGGTAGGTGAGTAAGGATGTCTCTTAATTTTTCATGTTATTATTATAATTATTGTTATTATTATATGTTTTTTAGGATTTTGTTTAGTTTTTTATAAATACACACCTACACAAAAGAGAAATAGAAAATAAAAAATTGATAAAGAAAGTGGTAAAAAAACAAAATGAGAATGAGGGAGGAAGAAGAATGAATAGAGAGAGAGAAGAGGAGTTATAGGGAATGAGGTTCCCCTAGGTGTGGATTTAGTGGGTTTTCATCTACATCTAGTGGTGGGTCTACTGTGGATCTGATGGAAGTTGATGTGGTTCTAGGGTTGTGGGATGCTACCTGAAAAAGAAAAATCCTTATTTATCTAATGAAAAACTAAAAAAAATTAAAATTTCATAAATGTAAATGAAAACATGGGTTGCCTCCCAAGTAGCGCTGGATTTATTTGTCTACAGCTAGATAGTTGTAGTGGACTACCCATAGTCCAATGGTGGACACCATATTTTCTCATCTCCATAGTGCATCCAAAAAAACTTCTCCTTTGGAATGCCTTATTATTCATCGTATAATTTATCCCCTTCTGTGATTGTGTGCTTGCAATTAAATGGAGGTGCAAAGAGAATACGATTATCCTCCCTTTGGTCTGCAATGCAAGGAATGATTTTATCCACAAATTAATGGTTTTCTATGATTGTTAATTCAATAATATGTCTCCATTCTGATGGTTCATTTATATAAGGATCAGATAACACAAAACCACAGTATACGATCCCAATTGTTTTTGGATCATTTATTTCATCACTTAACGACATAGAGTAATAAAAAATAGTGATGTCATAAGACTGAATAAAATTTTCAATATCCTATATTTCAATGTTCTTCACCAAAGAATGGTCAATTTCAATATCACCAGAGATAACTTTATTAATTGGGGAACAAATAACACAACCTTCACTATCATTTGGACAAGATTAACACATTGGTTTAGTGTTAACCTCACATATAACAGAATTTTCAGAATCACAGATAGTAAATAATGAATGTTGAATAAACATATCTGAATTAAAAAATGACCATTCTAGTTCATTTTCCTCATTATCATCCAATCTATATAAGTGGAGGTTAGAGGCAATATGTGATTCTAAATATTTTTCAAGATCCTTTAGATCAGTGGTGTTTGCATTTGTAATGACAACATCAACTTCTACATTTATGACTTGGTTAATGCAGATGAAATATTCACAAAATCCTCTATTTGTAGAGAAAGAAGGACAAGATGGATTGGGATTCAACACACTCTCAGATAGTGTTTCAGAAGAATGGATATATAATGCATATGAATTCTCTGATGGCTATCGCATGGATTGAAAGATATTGAACTTGAACAGTTGGTCACCAAATTCCATGGATAAGATTTCAGTAAGGACATCAATTTTAGTTTTAGATTTCATGAAAAATGGACTTCCTATAATTAGAGGATATTTCCAATAAGTTGTCTCACCATCCATTTCAAGGACATATAAGTCATCTGGGAAGATAAGATCACTGAATCGGACAAGGACATCCTCAATTATACCCTTATAACAAGAGGTTCTTCGATTGGCTAACTGAATGACAACACCGATTAGATGTAAGGGACCTAGACCAAGGTTAGAGAAGATAGATTTGGGCATGAAATTAATTGACGATCCTAGGTCTATGAGTGCATCATCGAAGTTGGAACGTCCAATTTGGCATGGAACCGTAATGATTCAAGGATATTTTCACTTAATGGGAATGGACTGTTGGGTGGAAACATTTTCGAAGGTCCTAAGATGCCTCTTGTGGGTGCACAATTCATTAAGAAACATGGAATACATACGGATTTGTTTTATGGAATCTAAGATAAGAATGTTGAATTTAACACGTCAAAACATGTCGATAATATCAGGATCGGGTTCAATAGACTTATTTGCATTAGAAACAACACGAGAAAAAGAATTGGGTTCATAAGTGGAATAGAAGGAGGTGAGGGAATGGTTTCAAATTTATTCTCAAGTTTATTTTTCTTTTAAATTTCTAGGTCAACATTTAAAGTTGGTTTAGATGACTTATCTTGAGGCATAGAAATTTTCTTTCCCGATCTAACTGCAATTGCACTTACAGTACCCTTGGGGTTGGTTAATGGTTGAGTTAGAAGTTGGGAATAATTGGTTGGTTGCTACTAACTAAGGTGGGATTCAAGTTGACCAATTTGGGTTTCAATGTTCTTGAGGCTGGTACAGGTGAAGGAGGAAGGATCTTCCACTACACTTTCCCATGGTATATTGGAAGAAGAGGCTTGTACCGAATAGGGATTACAGAGTTTTTGGTTCATGGGAAAGAAACTGTATTGGTTTTGGAATTTGGAAGGCTCTCTAGGATACTGGAATCCAGGAGGAGGATTATTCCTTTGAGGTTGAGAAAAAATGGATAAGGTTGTTGGAAGTTACCAACACCGTTTCGATATTAAAACTAGTTTGGGTTTTGAGGAAGGAATTGAGAGGGATGAGAGATAGAATTTCCATACCTTAGGCCTTGGTTATAGGAAGAAGAGAATGACTCAAAGTGAGGTTGGTTGTAGTTTCTAATGAACTGACCTGATTTTTGAGGGTTGGTGTTCCTCTAAGCATATGCTACATTGAGCTCTGTTGGTCCAGTTGACTCGGCTTGATCCTCTTGATGTTGTGGACATGTGTCTGTTGTATGAGATTGAGAGTTGCAGATTCAACAGTTTTATACAGGTCCATGAAATATTGATCATGGAGAAGATGAGGCTGGGGATTTGGGAGCCACAACTAGTTGTCGTAGAAGACGTGTAAGTCCACTCATCCACTCTGTCATCTTGTTCGGCTCTATTGACTGACTATCTAGGTACTGTTTGACTTGGGCATATTCTCGAGTATGTAATTGTTGTGTGTTTGCAGCCATGTTTCTTATGAAATATCCTCTATCTGTAGAAGTTTTATCAACAAGAGCACCACCACTTACGGCATCAATAAGGGTTCTCTCCACAGCCAATAACCCCTCATAGAATTATTGGATCAAGATTTGGTCAGGGATTTGGTGGTGTGGGCTGGTTGCAACAAGAATTTTAACCTCTCCCAGTACTCATGGAGTGATTCACATGGGAACTAACAAATACCACTTATTTCCTTTATGATAGAAGCAGTATGAGAAGTAGGAAAAAATTTCTCTACGAAGAGTCGCTTCATGTCATTTCATGTGGTTTTGGAACCAGGAGGAAGGTAGGAGATCCATGACATAGGAGTGTCATCTAGGGAGAAATGGAATGCTCAGAGTTTGATTTGTTCCTCATAAACCCCTTGAGGCTTCATGGTAGAGCACAATACTTAGAACTCATTATAGGGGAGATGTGGGTCCACACCAGCTAGCCCATGGAAATGAGGAAGAAGATGAATCAAACCCGATTTGAGTTCAACGTCAGCATCTTTGTTTGGATATTGAATACCAAAGGGTTGGTAATTCATATCAGGGGAAACAAGTTCTTTAGGGGTTTGTTCCCATGGATTAGTCATATCTAATTCAATTTGTTGGACATGGACTGGTTCTTGAATTATTTTGCTATCTCTTATGTTCCTCCTAAGTTGGAGAAGTGTTTTCTCGATTTCAGTGTCAAAAATATCTGAGGGATTATTTGGGAGGATATAGGGAATTCATAAAATTTTGGAAGAAAGTGGAATATGGGTTTTTTTCTTTTTGTTTTTTCTTTAGTTTATGATTTTTATGAGAAGGTGGGTTTTTCTTTGTGTTTTTTTCAATTTTTTTAAAATTTTTGGGGTCTTTTTTATCATCAACAGAAACTAATGACTACAAAAAGCACCATCCTCGGCAATGGATCCATTTGATAGCATTTCCAATTTTCACCTATAGACCGATCAATGTTCCAATGCTCTGCTAATGTGTATTTCAGCACTAGGGGAGAATCCTCGGGGATGAAACTTTTTAATAGTCGTTTGTTTTTTGTTGATTGTATTCTGATTGGGGGGGTCTATTTGTAGAGCTTATAAAATTATTGATTGATTAAGATTGATTTTACCGATTTATATATATTGGGGTGAGTTCATTTTTGGTGAGTTAATATTGTGATATCCTTGAGAATTGCTTTATATTGCAATAAAATTAACACCCACTTCACAAGATAACTTTGATTGGAAGTCCTAAGTGTAAAGGTCTTAATCCAAGCCTTAACCTAACATAGGGTTATTATCTCATTTAGAGCTTGTTGATGGTAGTGTATTTATGGTTCCAATAATCTGAGGAAACCACACGTTAAAAAATACTTGTCATTAATCCATGACATGTTAAGTCCAAAACACACAATGTTAATTTTAAGAATATAAAAGGATAAAATACTCTCAATCACTTAACATCCCTAAATTTTGAGTCACCCCAATAGTATACGTACTCATCCATTAAGATAGTTATTAATCTTGTAATATATGTAAATGGTGATGAATTATAAATAGAACAAAAATAATGGGATAAGAAAATTTTTGTGCATCAAACACACAAACACACGAAGGGTGATCAGAATTAAAAACGAACTTTAGATTGAATTAGAAAGTGAAAGAAGGGAAGGGGATTCAAAAGTATTTAAACTATTTTATGTACATTAATATAAAACTAAAGAAGGTGGATGGGAATAAGATATACCGAAGAAGAAACCTTCATTGAAACAAAATTACAAAAATAAAGAAATACAATATTACAAACGAAGAACAACAGAAAAGTAAATTAAAATAAGTAAGGAGGAATGGTTTCTCAAGTAAAAAAATTTGTATGGAGGATCCTCCCAAGACTTTGGCAGAACCTTGGTCGTGAAAACCTATCCTTCTTTGCTCTGAAATTCTAAATCCTTTAATAGAGAGGAGGGGAATGTATTTATAGCCCAAGGAAGCGGACTGTTGGCATTTCCAATCTTTCCCTCCACTTCACTCAACGATTTAGACATTTAGACAGCCGAATATCAAAATATATCCTTCTTAAAAGTTGTAGATAACAATGTTTTCAGACCTCTCTCAAAATTTGTATTCATTTGGACTTATTTATCCAATTTTATGGTGGTTTGATTAAACAGAGTTATACTATCCATTTCAATCCATGTTTTTTCAATGACCAAAATGTGAATGGATTTTGGAATAGGAATATGCCTTCAAATAAGAAATATTTTTTCAAAAAAGTCGGCCAATATATCACCTATTTGACACTGAAAATCTCAACTTGATTTGATGAATAAATCAGGAGACATGTCATGAATATTGTACTGATTTTAATAACCATCTAGAATAGTGGGATGAGTTTAAATGAATCATTTGGGCCCCTTGTAATTGTATTTGGTACTTAAATTTTTTATAAAATACTCCTTACATTTCCCCCAGATTCTTTGAGGAGAATGAAGGAATTTTAACTTCTATATTTAGCCCAGCTATTCAATCTTCCTGGATGGTCTAGTTTCATCACGGATTCTGTAGGCCCTCTTTTGTGGTCCATATGAGCCTTCAAATGGATGCATTGGCCCATTATACATTCTAATGAAAAGTTGGATATTGTATTAGGAATCTTATAAAACAACAACCAAAATGTTTGGATCAGTAGGGAATGTCATAAATAAATGAGTAAACTGACTCAATTGGACTACTTCTAAAAATGCCCAAAAATTATACTTAGTATCCAAACATTAATAATTCACAAAAATTATGAACATTTAATATAAAATAATTAATGGGAGTTTATAATAAGTCAGTAAAATATTAAATCCATTAGGGAACCTTGCTGAGTACAATGCCACAGTCATGTTTCCCTGCTGCAGATGAGGATGCTCTTGTGTACACACTACGCGAAGGGTCGATGGGACAAACTCTGTCCGAAACAGGCTCTCAATGTCTGCCCAGTGAATTGTCACCTCATCATGAACCTATAGCACAAACCTCCACCATCATCCTGTTACTTCATGTATAAGACTGGCAGCATGGATCACCATGAGATCAGCTGGTGTCCCTACCATTCGGATGACTCTCACCATGGACTCTAGCCAATCCTTAGCCGCCTATGGGTCAATCTATTCTCTAAACCTGGGTGGCCTCTAGCGCTGAAACTCGTGAAATTCACTCTAGAAGTGTGCACCCTCTATTGCTGGGGCTATTGGAATTGGTGGCCCAATGGGTAAAGGTACCGCTGGTGCCTCCGCTTGTGCTTCTACTGAATGAGGGCCCTGCACAGAGGCCACATCGCTCAGTGGGTAACATCATGTACTATACCTAGAACCCCAGCTAGTTGTCTGTGTTGAGTCATCCTAAAAGAAATAGGTGCACTAGGTTCATTAAGTTATACCTGGTGAGATGAATCAAAATGATTACAAAGAAAACCTTTCATAGCACACACCCAATCGGTGTTTTTGTGCATTTAGTCAGAAATCAGAAGTCAGTGTCCTGGTGTATTGATACCTTCGCCACCGTTCCAACAATAGATTCCCTAAACTGATAACCACACTCACTACAATTAACAATATTTTTGTTAAAAATATCATATTCAAATGTATTATGGTATATCCAACTCCTCTGATACAAATTTGTCCCATCCCGTCCCCCGGGCCCCGTTCCGTGACTACCCCAATCTTACCTTCTATAGGCCAGGGGATGGAAACTTGCACCGAAAGGCATATCCCTTAAAACCGGGAAGGGATTTCCTTTATATCATGTAAACACACTCAACCAAGCACACATAAAATACAAACATATGTAAATGATATAGAAAAAAGAGCGCTAAAAGTAATAGGGGCTGGAATACAAGCGCAATATTAAAGGTACAAGTACAACAAGAAATACAATATAACTAAAGAAAGAGAAACACAGTTACTAGGTCATCCTCCAAGGTTCCTACCTAAAGGGTAGGTACAGATCGCCTCATTAGTACTCCACGTCCACCCATCTCCTATGTGTACCGACATGCCGTATGGTCCACCTCTGGGCACCGTACAGTCCAGGTACCGTCAACCCCGATCACCGATGTCCGTCATCTGCACCAAACAGAACAAGGTGTGGGTGAAGACCGTGTAGGTGTGAGTAAAATGATAATAATTAGGGACCCCAATACCCTAAATGTCTCACAAAATCTACAAAGGATAAACCACAAAGAATGTAAACTAGTGACAACCATAATTAGGTATATTCCCAAACATATACCTATGTTTTCAAATATTACCCATCTCATTCTTGAGGAAACACAAATCCCAAATCCTTATACAAAGTACAACTATTCCACAAAGGTAAGTACCACACAATTACGCCACACAGAAAAATACCACATAGGTAACACCACGATGGTAAGTACCACACAGGAACACCACAAAGAAGAATACCATAGAGGTAAAGACTCAAGTCACACCATGTATTACTTAAGTACAATAGTAGAGATGATTATATGTAACTACTAAATCATCTTACTCTATTAAGAGGTAGACCAACGTAAGATCCTAAATAATTAGACCCACATAAAATCCTAGTACAGCTGACCCACACAGGATCCCGGTACATCATCAGACCCACACAGAATCCTAGTACTGTACACCCACAGAGGATCCTAGTAAATAATCACACCCACACAAGATCCTAGTACTGCAGACCCACACAGGATCCTATAGTAGTTCAACATGGATTCCTAGAGCAGATATATATGGGATCCTCGAGTACAGACCCACGAAAGACACCTTTTTCATGTTACAACAATCTATTCGGTTCCCGCACTAAGCTCGCATGATTCCGGGAGGATCCGATCCTCAAGAAACATGTAGGTACTCCAAATACCATGATGTCCCATGAATAAGTATTGAAAAGGAACATCACATAAATGGGGTCTTAGTGCAACATACGCGGCATCATTCAGACGCTTGGTCTATATGTTATTGGAATTTTAGTCCAGAGGGCCTAGTTGGAATCGTGTTCGATCCAACCTGGATATAGCCCACTTTTACCAAAACTCATGGGGGTATACCAAAAGGGCAGTCTCCCTCCATGTTTTTCGGTGCTGCTGACGGTTCATCAAACGGACACACGTAGGTCGAGATATGGTTGAAAGATCTAAAAGGGTCGAAGTGGGTCCAGGACCAGTCCGACCTGGTCGAACCGACCTGGCCCGCAGTACTCGACCCGAACCCCTGGGTCCGGTCCGGCCCACAGTGGCCCACGGTGCGGTCAGCTAGGGAAGACCGCTTTGTCGCCCCTAGCTGGCTGGATGTCCAACCGATCCTCCACACTGTGCGGTCGCATGCCACGCCATCGCTGGTGGCCGGCAGTGAGCCAACCTCCCTTTCCTCATCGGCATGGAACAAGGCCAGTTTTCTACTACACTACACGGCGCAGACATGTTCCATCTCCCTTCGCACAGCCGGCTGTGGCCCTCGATCTACCGTGGCCGACAGGCCGTGGCTCTTCTCCGGTGGTGTGGTTTCACCTTCTCCTTCTTCACGGTCATCCGAAGTGCTAGCCACCTTTTCCGAGCCACACCATTGTCTGTCGCTAGTACCCGTCGTCCTCCTCCTCCATCTAGTTGAATGAACTGAAAATATCAAGGATTTAGGTGTGATCAGGCAATGTTCGTTTGGACCGCACCCTACAGGTTTGATTGGTAGAAAGAGACTCATGGGGGGAGATTCAATGTAAATGAAAAATCAAAGATAATTAATAAAAAAACACCCCTAACTTGAAGGTTCTGAAGGAGGAGGCACGAGGAAGAAGACGAAGTTGTTGGAGAACATCGGCGTTCGTCGTCTCCACAAGGAACTTTTGATCCGAGCATGGGGTTGGTTCCTCATTCTTTGTTTCGTGGTTCAGGGTCGCTCGTGACTGCCTGCCAGAACCAGCTTCGCCCTCCATGTGTCGGGCATCGTGACACATTAACAGAGCTTCGTCACTTGGTGAAGAGGTGCCAAATCTTCCCCCCATACTCCATATAAATAGGATGGGGGGGGTAAGTAACTATTGTGGAATTTATGAAGGATCATTTAATAGGAACCTTCCTAAATTCCAACCACGCTTTTACTTAGTATTTGATAGGTTTAAACAATTAATTTACATTGGAACAATTAAATGTTGACCCATTTAATAAATGTTTTTGGCTCTACAAAATAAATGGGGAGTTGTATGGTTTTCTCCAATTAAAGAGGATTTGGGTGGTCCCCACCACCATAACCCATGTAGATAGGTTTCTATAAAAACAAAATAAAGCTTGTTCTTTATTTTTTTATTTCCACGTAAAACAAGAAAACTAACTTTCACCCTTGACATACTGCGGTCGAGGTGATGGTCACATTAAGAGAATGCTAGCGTTGTGAGTTCAACAGTGTCCTCAGATTTCAATTCCGAGCTCCTGTTCATAAGTTACAAAAACCCTCTTACACATTTACTAAACGTAGCTGAAAAAAAAGTTCAGAAATTCACTATAGACCCACCAGGCCACGAAATCACACGCCGTCAATTTTCAAGGACTTGTAAAATTTCCATATAATTAAAAACAATTACAAGGAATTTATGGGGATTTACAAGAATATTTAGATTTAAATTTATTTATATAATGTATTTTTAGGTATTATAGTGAATATAGGGGAAAATATTATAAGAGATGATATTGTTTTAATTTTCATGGATTGTTTAATATTTATAGGAAAAATGAGTCAAGTTAATGACATAATTTTATAATATATCTAATGACTTAAGTTTAGACATGTATGAAAATTAAAATTTTCTAAGTATATTTTTCAAATCCAGGAATTGATTTGTAATGGTATTTCAAGGCCCGGAGATCCTTATAGCAGTAATATTAATAATATTGAATATATTTTTATCACATGGTAATAGTTTCACTTAATGAAAGGAATACCACCATTGGGGATTATTTGATAAGAATTATGAGATGGTGTTTGAGATAATAATATCATGTTTTTTCTATTCATGTGATTAAATGTTTTAGCATTGGGTTTTCAGTTAGGGGTGAGTTGGAAATGTGCTGTTAAAAGAGGTTTAGTTATTTTAATTTTATGAAATTAATTATTCCCATACTTCCCACTTTGGAATGAATGATGTAATGAGAGGTGATACCCTCTCCCAACCAATTTTAATTTTGGATTAAAAAAGGTAGAATCGAGGAGAATATTTTCTTATTATCATTGTTTTTGTCATCGATCATCATAAGATCGACGAGTAGAATGATATGGGCAGTGTATTGGAACCAACGCTTCATTATTTAACCATTTGGTGGGAATATTTTAGTTTTAGTCATGATCACCCATTTTGTGTTGTTTTATGGTTTTAGAGCCCTATTAGAATAACAAGAGATCGTTTTTGGGTCAATCTGTATGTTTTGGGGGATACCAGGGAGATTTGGGTTGCCTGTAATGATATATGAATCAGAATTCACATTTACATTACTTGTAAATTGGTGAGACATGTTTTTTGTTTTTTCGATTTGGGGAAGATAAATTTTGATGAATACATGTCGTGTACTAAGGTTACACACCATTTAGGGACCCCATGTCTTTTGGAAGGGTACATGGATAGGGATTCCGCATCATGGCACATGGCCGTGTAGAACTACACATTCCTAGAAAACAGACATGGGGTTACAGACATGGGAACAAGTAAGTGATGCAGTTAATTAACAAATTATCTAGGAAGCTTCATGTACCTAGAGTACAAGCCATGAGTGAGACTTGTCCAGATAAGTCGTGTGAGGAAAGATATAACCCGTGGGAAAGAGTGTGGTTGGATACACCTTGTAACACTCGTACACGCTATGTATTCATACATTGACAGCCAAGACTGATATAATAGGATATGATTAGTTTATTAAGAGTATTCACATATAATTTGGACCCCAGTGAAAACCATTTACATTATTGTTTTATTCATGGGATCTTATTCATTGGGTGTCTCTTTATTCGAGGCTTAGATTTAGGCTAGTAAGTATCTCGTCCTAAGTGTTTTTCCATGTAGAATGTAATGGTGGACTTTATAGTTCAATATGAGATAAGATGTGATTTGATTAAATAATTATGTTGTTTTATTGGTGTTTAACCATGTATAGTTATCAGGCTGGATCACTGGGTTGACGTTAGTGTCGACACCGTTCCCTATCATCTCAAGAGGTGGGTCCCCTGGTCTCTTTATTTCAATAGAGTGGTTATCCCCTATTATATTATGTTTCGGGTACCCTACTAGTAGCATCATTTCTATGTGACATATGATGAATATGAAACACTTTTCTTCGATAATTTGACTAATTTTGTAGATTTGGATGGTTCTTAGAGAGATACATCATGACTAGTTCCCCCCATACGACATCATGGAACGTGTTTCCATTACATATTTTCTTTTGAAGACATGGGGCAACCCACATCATGGTTGTGTGTTCTCTACCCATGGGGTTGTTACTCGGTATAATGACCATATCCTTTTATAGATATTATTACATTATTCTAATCAAATATATCTTTGAAATACAAACCATGTATCCATAAATCTAGTTTCATTGTAAGATTATGTAAAAAATTAGAAATCATGAAAACAAAAAAGATAATATTTTATTTAATCTCCATAAAGGGATACTAACATTTATTTAGATCATACATGTTCATATGAAAACCCATGGAATACATGAACAAAATGGATGACCTAAATATCTCTATAGGTAATAAATGTAGAATAATGTATAGCATGTGGGTTAGTTTGTATACCTTTATGGTATAAAAATGCTTTGGACATGAGTAAACATAATAACAAACACTTGTATAATATGGGATCATGTAAGCATGGAAACATATGTTTGTGGAATCATCCTAAACATTTACATATGTTTGAGTCAATTCTAATTTATCTGACTATTTCACGTGGATAACAAAGTCCCATAAAGGAATTAGGTTAACTCCCTATCCCATCATGACATATCATGTGACCAAAAATCACCCAATAAAATTGAGAACTATTTATATGCACCCATCCTATTAGTTTCATGAATATTTGTTACATATTAAGAATCATACCTATGGAATAAACATAAGGGTTACCGATGGAAAGAAATTGGTATCATAATCATATCATGAAGCATAACAAATGTGTGTATCAAATAATTTCCCTTCAAAAAGTAGATTTAAATTATACATGGGCATTAATTAGGTAAAAAAATATATCATGATACTATTTTTGAGTTAATTTAAAAAAATTTAAAATAGTGTTTAAGAAACTTTAGAAATAATCCTCTTTAGTGCAATTTATGGGAAAATGTTAAAGTGTGTTTAATGTGGGAAAGGCATAGTTTATAAATAAAAATAGAAATGAAAATATATAAATTTTCATGATAAAAATATTTTTTCAAAATATATTAGTTTATTAGAACATATTATGGAGTGAAATTGAAAATGGGAATGAAATTTTGATGGTCCGTTAAATTGGGCTTGCTTATCAGGAAGAATCAAGAAGAAAAACATATAGAACATGTATTTCACCATAAAATAGAGAAAAATTAAGATAGGAACATATGTTTTTAGTATACATATAAGATTTATATATATTACATAATAATAATAAACATTTAAATTGGTTTAAAGAGAGATAAATCATAACCTGCAAGGAAATAATTGAATTGGGGAGAATCTCTTACCTTATGTCTGGAACTGTTATTCACTTGTAAATAATGACATTAATAATTGAAATAGATTAATTAATTAATTAAAAATATATTATACATTAACTTAATTTACATAAAGATTAATATGATCATCTATGGCCTTTTTTATGATTTATATAATTCAATGTCATCATTTTAGGAGTGTTAATTTCAAGATTTTATGATTAGTTCCTTTTGTTTTAATTATGAGAGTTCTTGTCAAATTTGAATAAAAATCCACAAGATAAATGAAATTGTATTCATGTATATAAATATGTTCAAATGGTAAAATATACCTTTTTATATTATTAAACAAGGATGATTCATTACATAATACATTTATGATAAATATTTAGTTTGTTTTAGTGGTTTTTTGATCATCCTGAACTAGTTTTTTGTTTTAATTAATATTATGTATATATATTTGTTCCAAAGCCTGAAATTAGTTATAATATACATATTAAAATATTATTTAATCATAATAAACGTTTTATGTCCATCCATTAATGCGTTAATAGAAAATAACAAAATCATTATTTACCAACGTGACTAAATGACATTACTTGAAAAATAGTTTCTGTTAATTGAATACGATAAGATAAATGGTATGAATATAAGATGTTAAATTAAAAACATATAACCCCAATATATACATTATTATTGATTTATCCTGATTTTATCGATGAATGAGGTTAATAGAAAGTAGAATAATTATATAAATTTAGAGAGATACTTTGAGAAAATTACCTCTTGAAAATCACCTTCTTAAAAGACCCTTGAGGACATTTTAATATATATTTGGGTTAGTAATGTGCTACATGGACATGGGTAGAGTGAGTATAGTTGTATTGTGTATATATTGGACGATATGAATGCATTTTATTTTTGAAATAGGTCGGTGATGAGTGATATTATACTTGAGGATAGGTGGGTGTAAGAGATTAATATATTGAATATTATATATATAAAGCCAATCACATAGAGGTGGAATTAATGAAAACAACATAGGAAGAAAATTAATATTTATTAATAAGAAAATTGTTTATAAACTAATTAACAAACAATTAAATGTTATCTTTTTAATGTATTTTACTACTCTACTTGTTTAGCTAAAACATGATTTATTTTTTACTTAAATAATTTTTTGTGGTAAAATTTTTTATTCCTAATAATAATGTTGACCAATAAAAATAGTTTTAAAATTATGAAATTAAACATGGAATCTATTTTACCAAATTTGTTGCACATAATTTTAAATATAATATTTAAAATTAATCTATTGGACACAATTAAAATTTTTGTTTTTATGTGAATCATTAAAAAGATTGAAATGTTTTTATATCCAATTTGAATGATAAGTTTATTCCAATGGACTAAATTAGTTTTATTGATTTTGAATGTAACTAATTATAATTTAAAATAACATTAAAATAAAATTTTACTATATAAATCAATTATATGAAAAAGCATATTTCAATTGCAATTCAATATTCTTCCTTATTCATAAAAAATGAATATTCTATCTAAAGTACCAATATTTAATCCTAAAATAATTCTGTTATTTAAATATTAAAAAAATAAATTAAATTTTTGGAAATAAAATTATTAACGCTTCAAAATTTAGATTTAAAATAGGCGAACCATTAAAAGGAGGAAAACCTTCCTCAAAAAATATTTTGTTTTTATTCTTAAATTAGAGTTATTCTTATCTTAATCCTATAAATCACATTGGATGAATTAATATTTTTTAATAATATATAAAATATAAATTTCATTTATCATATTTCTCTAATTGTGATAAATTAAATTTACTTAGATAAAATTTCCTTGTGGGTATCAAAATAGTTTATTATAAAAACATGTCCTATATGATTAATTTTTTCTTATTTTCATTTCGGAAACTAATGAATTTATTTTTAAAAAAAGTGTAAACATTATTTTCATAATTTAATTAATATTCTTCATTACCACTATCCCAACTCCAAGGTGATAACTATCATAATTAAATAGTAATAACTAATTACTTGTTAAAGAAAAGTGTTCTCTAAAACGTATGTTATCAAATAAATTAAATTTACTTAAGAAGAGATAGACTGTAAAATATTGGGGTGTAACATTATAGGGTTGATACTCTGCTCATGTACTGAGGAATGGGTTCCCCATATCGTTCTTGGAGTTGGAGACAATGCTCCCTTACTGTGTCAGGGTGTGTGCCCTCTATACACATTGTCTTCATAGAGTAGTTACTCTCCTATTGGACTTGTGTGTAAGTCCTCTATATATCGAGTGATACTCCCCTACCATGTCTGTTGTAGGGTACACCATATGTTATATATAGATAGCTTGGGTACTCTCATACTATGTTAGGGTGTGGGTTCTCTGTCCTTGTAGTCAGAACTCCCATGTCTTCCAATGGTGTGGGTCCTCCATATGTGTTCTTCTAGTAATGTTTGAATTCCCCTAATTTATTATTGAGTGCTTCCTATATCACCGGGTCAGTACTCCCCTATCATGTCAGGGTTGGGGTCCCTTATAGTGATTGTAGTGGTGTTGTGGTACTCCCCTATCTTACCATGGTGAAAGTACTATAGCCACAATGTGGTACCCCCATGTTCTACCTAGGTTAATGTCCTCTATCTATTGATTGGTTCCCCTATCTTACCAAGGTATAGTACCTCATATGAATATTGGAAATCACTTACCATTTAAGGGTGAATTTCAAATATCATTTGAATTTTTTCTCCCCCCATTTTTAGTAAGGATGGGGAGCAAGTAACCGACTAGATTCAGAGCCACATCAGCAATGGAGAACTTCCCTGAAAAGTGTACCCCTACACAATTTATGTGCGACACTTGATTAGGATTTAGTGCTCCCTCAACGGACTGAGGCGAGGGACACTCCATACAGACGAAGAATAGGGTTTATTGGTTATTTAGGATCTAGTTCGCCCTCGATAGTAGGGAAGTTGAGAGTTGTGTGTGCCTTAATTATCTCTTGTTAGAGACGATGCACGTGAATTGAATGAAGTTGTGCTCCCTGAACTATGTACGGTATTGAGGATTGGTCCTCTCCATTTTGGTTTCATTTAGCTTGTGATTTGTTCAAGGTAATGATGAGAGATTCTCTAGTGTTGGGAAAAAGATTTTGACTGGGTATGTTGTTCCTAATGGATTGTATCAATTATAGAGGTGCCATATGTGATGGCTATGCTCATATAGTGTGTTATCCTAGTTTTTTGTTACATAAAGATCATCGAGTGGAATGATGTATCTCAAAATGTGGTTAGAAAATCAGTATAATTAGTGTCTGCAATGAGTATATTTGGCTGATTCTTAGAGTCCTTCTGACATTTTCACGTATCAGGGATGACACCCCTTATGGATTGAGCTGACTAGTCATGTATACCAAGTATTTTTAGAGATGGAGATTCTATATCATACGGTTTTCTTCAATATAGATCGAGTGGATTGATGTGATTAAGTTTCTCTCTTTTTTGTGGTTTTGGGGAACCTATTGAGTATTGTTATATTCACACAAGCATGGGAATACCGCACATGTATTGTTTCTTATGTATAACACATGTATTTTGATATATTCATAGGAGGACCTGAGCTACATGGTGTCTATTATACTTGACTAGTAGATATTTTTACCAGAGTTAGGATGGGTAGCTTTCTAGATGTTTCATTGATGATGATTCCCTCGTTCTGAGCAGGATGGAAGCTTTTATTGTTTTCTTTTGGGGAGTGTTTTTTTCCTTCATTAGTTTTTATATTTTACTCTTGGTTGGGATATATTTATTCCTCAATTTTAGTTTATAGGTTTTTATTTGTCTTCACTGTCACATGGAGGTGTTTGTTGGTTCATGTGTACAAGTATCATAGGAAAAGGTCTCCCATTTGAGTGATATGGATACATGATGCAAGTTTCTAGCCTCTGGCCTATTTAAGGAAATCTTCTATGATTTTATATCACGACCTATTGGTTTGGGTCATGATAGAGTTGTATCATAGTGGGATCCTGTTTCAGACCATAGTTTTGTGAGCATGGTTTTGGTTGCACAGTGATAGTGGTACTGTGTTTTAAGTTCAGTTCTTAGGAAATAAGTTCCAGTGTCAATGTGATAGTCGATGTATCCATTCAACAAGACTTTGATTTACTTCTTGTTGACTTAGTACATTATGGAACTACTAATAGGGAAATAATTGTTCATGCATTACATAATGCTAGGTTGTGGGTTTTTCCCTTATTGAGTGATCTTCCCTGATATACTCATTAACCATGGAACATCATGATTCTGTTTCATGATTCCACCACAATTACAGAAAGTCATGACTATATAATGGGATTGCGTTTTCAATCAACCTCCGGATGAATCATCAGTGCATGGAACTAGTTTAGAGGAGGTACCTCCGTGTGGTCTTCTTGTTGAGGCACCACCCATTAAGAAACCAGTTTTTATAAATGTTTAGACTGAGGATATGAGGAGACTAAGTGAATTTCAAGAGTGACATAGATTGATACCTATAAGGTATTAGGGTGATCTAAAGGCCAAGACAGTTGATGACTATATTGAGGAAGTCACTCATATTTTCTTCCTTGTTATGAAACCTCTGGATCAGATAATGGTCCAAGTAGTGAGACTTATGCCTATTTTGTCTAGGTAATAGTGGATTCCAGTGATGCAGACCCATGATGAGGTGATGCTCACTAGGGAAGAGTTTGAGAATCTCTTTAGGGAATAGTTTTACCCATCCAGATTTATATATCTATGTATCTGTGACATTGTTTAACTTTGAAAGAGTAGCATGACCATGTGATGTTACTCTCCAAGGCTCAATGACATGTCACATTAATCCATGGATATGATTCAAGACTGATTATTCTGATCATAGACCATTGAGTCGGGCCTCTTCAAAGACATCTTATTTGGTAAGGTATCCTTGTGCCTTACCTCTTACAAGGTGTTACTAGAGAAGGATATAGTAGTAGAGAGCTTCCTAGTAGAGGTACGGGTGGATGTGGTCTGGAAAGGTGGTCACTAAGCTGAGGTGTCTTCAATTTTTGATAAACGACATACGATAGGATCTCATCATTGGAGGATTAACCATACACTAACCAGACTTGTGGTCCTATACTATAAGATCTATGTTGGAGATCATGTCAGCCATAAGAGAGGTGATTTTAAACATGATATGGATGGAGACATCGTGCTAGAGATTTAGAGACATTTCATTCTTCTGGGATAGAGCCGGTTAATGGACCACCATGGTAGAGACAATGTTTTTATAAGGGAGTTTCACAATATTAAGGATATTGTAGTGGAGTTGAGAGAGAATTAGGAGGTGGTATACATTTCATGCAGTTTTCACCACAACCCCCAGGTGGTCCATGCTAGGCCTATAGAGCTTAAAATGCGGGTGAGGATAAATAAATACCATATATTCATTTAAACCAGATTTTAAGAGGATGATTAGAGGTATTTTTATTTTCATTTCTACATTCTATTGTATTATTGATAGACATTGTTTTTAGGTACACTTATCTTGACTCTTCTTTCTCTAGGTTTGTTTAGGGTGACATGATGAATCTATAAAATCATGTGTTGATGTGTTTGACATAGCATTGGACTCGTGAGAAAGAGGGAAACATTCAACAACGATAATCATTTTTTGATGTGATTAAAATATTTTGTGAGTTTTAGTGCTTACCAAAGTGAATAATATTGAGGCGTGGTCGATGAGTTCATTTTTCTGGGTTTTTCGGGGTGAAGTCATGTATAGGAGTGTCAGAGTAGGCCCTAGAATTTCTAGAGGATCCTTTTGATCAACCCATATACTTGGAAGACATGGTGGAGGGAGAACCATAATTTTAAACATTTTGTAGTGGAAGAGTTATACTGTAAAATTTTTCCACAGTGTGGATTCGTTACTATAATTCCATACTCACCTAGTATGCCACTAGTTAGTGTGGCTGTGTTTCTGGTTTGGTGAGGTATTTTACAGATACAGGTTCACAAATGAAGGTCCCGGTATGACCTAGTACATATATTTGGGCATCTCTATGTTTTTCAACAATAACCATTTATTCACATTGTAACATTAGTATGAAATGCTTGAGGAGGTCGTGGGGTAGTTCATCCAGGGGTGGATGTAAATTATGGTTTTGTAATGGTATCTGTGTTATGTTAACGAGATGGTGTGTTGTTAGAACCTATGACTATATATGGACCATGGTGATTGGTGTTTTTCCACCAGTCGTAGTTGAGGTGACATTTGACTCTTTTTTCACAATGTCTGTAATGCCCTGAAAATATAAAGTAGGAATGTTGTCTTTAATTGTGAATATGACACACAACACTATGGGATTAAGGGAATAAAACTTCATGAACATTTATATTATATATTCTATATTAAATAAATTCAATCTATAATATTATTTTCAATTAAATAGATACTAAGTTAGTGTAAATCACATGAAAAAATGACCTTATTCGATAGATTTCCTTTTACCCAAGACTGACTTTTACCAACAACTACTATATTTTCAAAATATTATTATTAAATATAATAATAATTATCCTAGCTATTAAATTAGTTTTTGTGAATATTATTCTCTAACTTATGAAAATATATTTTTGTCAAAAATATAAAATGAATTAATATATTACTAATTAATTATAAAGGGAAATATAATTCAATTGAATATTATAAAAATATTATTATTTTTATGCTTCTTAAGGAATTTTGTATTAATAAATTAAATTAATTATAATTAATCGATGATATTAATTATATATATATATATTATATATTCAATAAAACATTTTTTATAATCACTTAATAGATTCAATATACATAAGATAAAAATAATGTCAATATTACACATAACACCCTATATTTTATTAAGGTACTTTTAGAACCATTTAATGGATATCCTAATTTGAATACAATTTTTTCCATTTAATAAATGTCCTATTTAAAATTTTACATCAATTTTGAAAGGAAAACATAAGAATTTTGTTATTTTAAATTGTTTTTATATCTCTAAGAAGTTTCATTTTTAATGATTAGTGAAAAATATAGAAATTTAATTTCAAATTTCTTATTATTCTTATTAATTTATAACGATATATTTTATATTAAATTTATTTTAATGTTTGGATAATATTTATATAAATTAATAAAATTTAGGTCATTTGACTCAATTTTTCTTTGAAAATGACTATAAAAATGTAGCAATCTTTTGGTTGTTATTATTTAGAAACTAGCATTATAGTCATGTATGTGAGATTAAATTTAAATTAATTTCTACCACTTCTATGGTTTTAATTTAAGAAAATGGAGTCCATATTTGGAATTAGAATAATTTATAATATCTAGTAACATCAACTTATTTTTTTACCAAAAATATTGGTGAATGTAATTAAAATTAATTACAATGAATAAGCTTAAATTATGATTAATAAGGAACAAAACCATAAGCCTACAACCCAAAATGACCTATACACTTTTGAAAAAGAAAATTTCTGTCCATATTCTGACCCTATCCTCCCTTGGATCATATTTGGACCATTATTGATCCACTTTCAATTAAAAAAACTTTGTTAAAGTTCCTTTATTTTAAAATATTACAAGATTGTGACTTATCCTCCTTCATAAAAGGCACCCTTTCCTCCCATATAATCACTCTACTCATGCCAAATAGGTTCAGTAAAAATATAACCCATTCATGCCCCAAAATCCCTCCCTTCCACCATGAAGTTGTAATGTCTTAGATTTTCAATGTATTATTTTGAGATGTTATATGAAATTATTACAAGACGAGGTTTTGGGATAACATACGATTCTAAGGGCCTGGGTTCCAAGAATAAAGGTTTTAAATAATTTAAAATCCTAATAGTACATGCGATCGGTGTCCCATAAACGGTGAAATAACTTTTAAACAGTTTCCCAGATCGGAAATCTGAGGTCATGATTGCATTTAGAACTGCAACTTTACCTAAGGTGGGGCCAAACATCGACTAGAAAAGTTCTGTACTAGAAGTTAGTTTTTGGATGTTTTAAAGGGAATAAAATAAAATAAAATTTTTTATTTTAAAAATTTCCATAACGCGGTGAAATGATATCTTAAATATGTTGTTAAGAGAATCTCCAGGGGTAGCTACATAACCCTGAAATTCTCTGTAGGCATAGAGATAAGACCCCTTGGTGAAACCTCTCGACACTGAATGATTATGGATTGATCGATTGAAACACCTCAGATTCAACAAAACCTCACCAACGAACGTGAAGCAACCATCGTTCATCAGGAGAATCGAGGTAGGGGATTTTTATTTCAATGTTTTTTCCTTGTTCATAAAGTAGACGTTGAACGCAGATCAACCCAAAAATTGGTTGATCTGTAGATCATGTGTTCTTGTGGGAGGGTTATTATTTTTGTTTCTTTCAAGGATTTTTAGTTGGGGAATTAATTGAGGCTATATTATTTCTTTTCTTAATGAGCCTTTTGTAATCCTACTAGTAGGAGTGTATTGACACCATGATGATTGATGGAAGATGTTCAACCCTCATTTTTATTAGATTTCTTACTTCTTTTCCCCACTTTCATCACATTCTTCCTGAGACGACAAACAACGGATCATTGCACACCAATTTTGCATCTCAAAAATCCCAAATTGGTGATCTGAGATCGTGACAACTCAGTGGAGTTGTGAAGACAGTAGAGGAATACTTAACAACATGGTTTAGATGAAATCATTCATCCACTGTTCTTGGAGATAGTGGATGGAAACATGTGTTTGGGGTCTATTGGATGCCCAAATCTATGTGAATTAGCCTTGATACAATGAAGCGACCTTAAACCCCATGATTTGAAGTGATCGGATGACTGAATCAATTATCGAAGGATCACCTAAGGCACAAAAATAAAGAATGACGTTTCTGGAAAATATCTAAGCAAACGATGTGTTCTATGATGAAAAAACTATGTGAGACCTACATGGTGGAGTCTTGGGTTTACGCGCTATATGCGATGAATAACATGAAGTTCCTCAAGAAGAAACAGAATGCAGGCCCAACCCAGCAGCAACTGGAGTTTCGGGAGACATGTAGCATAGACATAGCGTGTGGCCATTGTCACATGGCATGTGTGTCCTTATGTGGGACTCAACTTGCATCTCGGATGATGCACATACACTAGATGTAGTACACATCGTGTTATTTACCACACATATAGATGAGGCCAGTTATGTTGGCCACCACATGTACTAGTTACATTAGTTGGCATAAACAGGTTGAGGTTGTGTACTGGCACTTGTCCAGTGTACATGGAGTGTACTATAGAAACTTTTACATGGCATGTGATCCTATCTACATACCATGTATATATATTTTTACACTGCATGTTCTCCAGACTTGGGACGTTGTACACAAATAGTACACGGTGTCATGGGACACTGTGTGTGACCAAGCCTATATAACTTGTACTTCCATCTAAATGGATTGATCCTATTATCCACCATTCAATGAATAGGTTCCATTTGGGGTTGTTCCCCCTTTTATTATTCCCATGAAGGTTATTTATAATTCCTATCCACATTATTATGATCCCATCAGTAGTAATATCCAAGATAGAGTCTGGTATCCCTCTAAGAGCCATTGAATGAGATCATCAATCCATTCCCGACCCTAGGTAGAGTCTTGTATCGACATGAAAAATCCTACAGGATGCTGATCCTCTACATAGCAGGTTGAATCCAAATGAGTTGTGGTATCCACCCCTACCCTGGCAGTGGTCCTCATCCATGTATCACGTTCTTTTCGCACTCATGAGTGTGTTCTTTAAGAATGAGTGTATTTATTCTCTCTTCAGATCTATCAGTGCATCTATACCTCTAATGGATTTTTCCAATGAACAGTACTTCTTGGATGAATGTCATCCAAGATATCATACTCGTGGTGTTAGTTCTCTCAGTCGAGTGCTTTATTGAATAATCAAAATGAATCCCTAACATCGGTATGTGTTCATTGTGTCTTGTCTGTAGACTACGGGTCTGGTTTTCATGTATATGTAGACGTGTTTCTCTTGCTATAAGTTTATTAGAAACATACTTTGTAGAGTGGACTATACCTTTACTTTCTGTATTACAATGTTCTTTATGATGTCCCCTACAATGTATTTTTATACTCACCCCTGCATGGGATTTTCCCGCACATGTCGTGTCTTGTGTGGATGAGTGGCATTTTAAGGGAGTCTAGTGAAGACGAGGACCATACCAAGCTTTATGAGTTCCTTTCCGGCTGAGGTTTTCCGACATCATTGAGAAGAAGTCCTAGTACCTTTTTTAGTTACATGTTGGACATTTTAGTTTGCAATCCCTTTCTTTTTATGGGCTTGTATTCTGGCCCAGTTTACATTCTGCACATACATTCCATTATATACTTTTAGTTGGGGTTTGTCATATTAATGCATTTTGGTTCCTTATTGGTTTTTTAATTTTCATTATTTGTAGGATTGGAGATGTGTTTATGTGTACATTTATATAGGAAATTCCTCTCATCTTAGTGATATGCCTACTCAGTTCTAGTCACCAGCCCCTGGCCTATATAAGGTTGGTTTGGGGAGTCATGTCCTGGGACCCACTAGGACGGGTCTTGAAAAAGAGGTATTAGAGAAAATTGGTTCAACCATGGGAATAAGAGTCTGTGAGATTGGTTCATGGATATAGTGTGAAGTGTTTCAAACTATAATTTTATGCCAGGGACTCTAGTGTTTATGCGGGCGATCGACCTATCCATATTTTAAGACTCTGATATCCTACTTTTTGACTAGGTACATGAAAACACTGGTTTGAAGGAAAAAATTAATGGTACATGCATCATATAAGAATGGTTTTTTTACATTTCCTTTTGTTTCAGCTATCTAAATATACTTTTTGACCATGGTACATATCATTTCTTTATAGGATGCCTCCGAGATCCATACCTGCTAGGATTTAGCATCTTGATCATGAGGATGACCCCCAGAGTGTTGAGGCTTGGATAAAGGGACCCGTTCCCCAGTCGTTACCTCTATGTGGTGCACCTTCTATACCACCACCAGTGGAGCAACACATGGTACCTGTAGTGATGATAGATGAGTAACATAGGCTAAGAGCTCCCCATGAATTCCATAGATAGAGACACATTATGTTCTGAGGTGAGTCAGACCCTCTTGTGATTGAGGACATGCATATGGCGGTAACAAGAGTTTTCTGTCAAGAGGGGACATCAACGGACTAGATGGGGATCAAAGTCCCGAGCTTTCTTAAGGGCTATGTGGTACGACGGTGGATTTTGAGAATATAGAATCACAAAAAGGATACTATTTCATGGGCAGAGTTCGAGTGAATATTTATGGATGACTTCTATATAGTTATGTTGTGAGTAGTGTGTATCTAGGAGATACTTTAGCACAAACAAGGCAATTTGACGGTGGGTGACTATTCATCAAGGTTCACCAACCTTCTAGGTACTCGATGGATAGGGTCTGAGATCAATACATCAGATCTCATACCATTGAACAATGTCTATGGTGGGACATCTGAGCAAGTATCATGCCTCTACACTTTTTGACTTTTGATGGAGTGCTCGAGTGTGAATTGGTGATCAGGAGCATCTTGGATGAGTAAAGATAGCAATTTGATGTTAGTAGAAGGTAGAAAAGTGCAGAGACCTTAGAATTAGGCATCTAACATCAATCACAGGGTTCGAGACATGGGAGACATTATAGGAGGACCCAGGACATGGGATCGATAGCCAATGACTCTTAGGATGGATCCAGTCTTCCTAGAGATTGGGGATTATACTCGTGAGATGGTAGTGTAAATCTATCTAGAGACATTCCATCCCATCGAGCATTTGACATGGAGGCGGTGGATGGACCACCGAGGTAGTGACAGAGAAGGGAGTAGACAGACCTGCTAGGCGGTGGACATTGATGAGGAGCATGGAGAGCTGTATGTGGTTGTAGATGCTTTGATCTACTTCCACCACCACCTAGTAGGTCCGCACCTGGCTCATGGAATAATGGGACTAGTGTGGGGACTGCAGTAATAAGTCAAGGCGTGCAAACCAAGGACTCTAGGGATGATTCTTGGTATGATCTGTGTCATTTATATAGTAGTTGTCGTACTTATGGGAAGAGGTTCCAGTCATTCCTTCCTCACCACATGTGTTGTGCGAAACCTTGAGATTCTTGTTGAGTCATTGAATCAACCCTTAAGATTAGATACACCTACTAGAGGAGACACGATGATCATGAATCTATTAATATTGTGTTATATTTCCCTTTGAGGTGAGATATTCGATTGGAAACTCTTGGTGGAATCATCGATGCCTTACGAAATCATTATCAGTATGGATTAGATATCTTCTGCCATGCCCAGATTGACTGATTTAGGTGAAGAGTGCAGTGTGTCTAGAGTGATGGAATGTGGTTTTCCATTATTGGTGAAAACGAATCCCATAAACCATTGAATGGGCTCATGCATAGGATGGTCTAGCCAATCACTATTGGGTTGGCTAGCCATACCCCCAAATTAGTAGATGTCATGAGATTTCAGTTCCCACTAGTAGTGGTAGAGTATGAAGACATATTTTCAGAAGATGTTCCAGGATTAACTCCCCTCTAAGGGATTGACTTCTGAATCGAATAAGACCCTGGGATGGCACTGATATTATCACAAGCATATTGGATAGATCCCATATATCTTCCTGAGATGGGGGTGTAGTTGGAGAATTTTCAGATTAAGGGCCTCATAAGGCCCAATGATTCACCCAGGGTGGCCGCAATTTTATTTACCATGAAGTAAAATGGGAGTATGAGGTTATGTGTGGATTACCGGTTCCTGGATTGGGTAATAGTGAAAAACAAGTATGCACTATCAGGGATTGATGACCTCTTTGATTAGCTGAGAGGGGAAGAATGGTTCTAGAAGGATGAACTTGGATCGGTTTACCACCATTTATGAGTATGGGACGAGGACGTACCAAATATTTCAATCATATGTAACTAAGAAAAATATGAATACTTGTTGATTCCTTGCAGCATGACGAATGCGCCAACATTGTTCATGGGACTTATGAACTAGATCCTATAGATGTACATAGACTATTTCGTAGTGGTCTTCGTCAACGACATCCTTGTGTACTTAGAGTAAGAGGAGGAGTACATAAGAAAACTACAGATGGTTATAGACATACTCTGATAGCTCCATATTTATATGAATCTCTCAAAGTGACAATTATAGAAACATGGTGTCCACATTCTGGGACATGTAATCTCACTAGATGGAGTAGCAGTGGACAAATCCAAGGATGAGGTGGTGTTATCTTGGGAGCCACCCCGGTGTGTGAAAGTGGGTCAGAGCATCATTGGGTAAGCAGGATATAACCCATTATTTACCCATGATTTATCCCAGATATTAGCACCGATGATAGCCTTGACCCAGATGGGGGAGCCTTTCTCATGGATGCAGATGTGACCATAGGCATTCCAACAGTTGAGGCAGAGTTAGATGGGCACACCGATCTGGGGATTTCCAGATGAGGGTGTCCAGTATATAGTTTTTTACGGCGCATGTGGGACTGGGCATGGATGGGTCCTGATAAAGATACATGGGGTGGTTGTTTAAGCCTCTTGCTAGCTAAGGCCACATGAGGAAAATTATTCCACGCAAAATATTTAATTGGCGTCAGTAGTCTTCATAATGATGATGTATCCACACTACGTGATGGGTGAACGATTTATTATCTACACTGACTAAAAGTTCCTCAAATACATCTACTCATAGAAGGATTTGAATTTGAGGAATATTTGATGGCGATAGATCATATTGGATTATGAATTCTAAAACTTCTATAGTCCTTTTAAGGGGAATGTTGTTATAGATGTTGTTAGTAAGATATAGAGTTTTCAACTACTAAGCAAGGTGTCAGATAAGTTTGCCTCGATACAATTATTCTTCATGGATGGAGATGATGAAGCTTAACTCCAGTCGATGGTTGTCACCCCTCCACTCCTAAAATGATTTAGGGAGGCACATTCAGGAGATATCTACTGTGAGAATTTTGGTGCTTAGTTATCCACAAGACATGCTTCTAATGGATATTCACAAGTTGGGGAGAACATAGTACTTTTCAAAAGATGAACAGTTCTACTAGGAGTGTTGTGGGGGGGGGGTTCTGAGGGAGTTTCATACATTCCCCCTAGCAGGGCATCATGGAGTTGTAAAAATGCACCAGGATCTCTAGTGTCAGTTCTGGTGGACATGTACAAAGATGGCAGTAGAAAAGTTCATTTCTTGATGCCTTATGTTCTAGAAGGTGGAGGCTATGCACCAGGTTCCTGTAGGGTTAGATCACTCCTGGATGCGCCAGAGTGGAAGTGTGATGGAATATTGATGGAATTCGTATCGGGCATTACACGGATGTCTAAAAGGCATGATAATATCTGGGTGATCACTGACCGACTGACCATGTCGGCCCACTTCCTATCTATCTGGGAGTACAGTTTCATAGAGAGGTTGTGATGCCTCTACGTATAGGTGATAGTTTATCTTCATGGAGTCCCTTAGATGATAGTATCAGATCACAATGCTTGTTTCATATCTCGGTTGTGGAAGGGAATGAAAGAGGCAGTTGAGACCCAGCTATGCTTGAGACCAGTGTTCTATCCCAAAATTGATGGTCAGATGGATAAAACCATTTAGGTTCTGTAGGATATTATGTGGGCATATATCATGGATTTTGCTCACAGTTGGGAGGAAAAACTACCACATGGGGAGTTTTCATACGAAAATAGGTACCACTCCACCATTTGTATGGAACCATTTGAGGCTTTATATGGGTGACCCTACTATTCACCGCTTTTATGGATCGACATTATAGAGTCAGTTATCATGGGTCTTGAGTTTGTGTGATCTACTAATACTAAGGTTCAGGTCATCAATGAGAAGATTAACACTAGAAAGAGCTGGAATTAGTCTTATGTTTTCAGATAGAGGAGACCTCTGGAGTTTGAGGAGGGAGACCATGTCTTCATTCGAGTATCACCTCAATGAGGGTTGTGGAGATTTGGCCGGGGTGGCATTTTGTCTCCTAGGTTCATCGGCCCTATTTAGATACTGAAAAGAGTTTGAAAAGTGGAATACTGACTACCTATACTACTTCATTTTTACCGGGTACATGATGTATTCCATGTGTCGTAGTTGATAAGGTACGTGCATGACCCATCAGATGTCACTGAGTGGGTAAGCTAGACATTGTCTATGGAGAAAAATTCGCAGAGTACTCAGTGGAGATTGTGGATTTACATGAGTGGATCCTTCATGGGTGATCTATTCCCCTAGTGCATGTCCAATGGAAGAACGAGAATCATTCGAAGAGAACGTTAGAACGGGAGGTTCAGATTCATGTGATGTACCCACATCATTTTTAGTAGCACCCCTTTTCTATGGATTTTTGAGATGTCAATCCCTATGGTGGGGAGAATGTAATGCTTCAGATTTTTTGTTTATTATTTTTAATATTTACATGTAATTGTTAAGAGACCAGGTTTTAATATGGATTGTGATTATGAGGCTCGGGGTGCATGAAATAAAGGTTTGAAATAATTTAAACAATAAATAGCACGTGTGAGCAGTTCTCCATAAAATGTTAAATGACATTTAAACAAGTTCCTTGATCTGATATCTGAGGAAAAAATTATGTTTAGAACAATAAAATTACCTAAGGTGGGCCCTAATATCGACCGGTGTGGTTCAGTAGTAGTAGTTAGTTTTTAGACTTTTTAAAGAAATAAAATAGAATACAATATTTTATTTTAATCATTTATATAAAGCGGTGGTGGGAGAGTTCAATTAAGCTATTAAGAGAATGCCTAGGGTTATCCTCATAACCTGGAAATTCTATAGAGTCATGGAGAGGAGACCCCTTGGACAAACCTCTTGACAATGAAGGATGACAGATCGATTGATCAACACACCTCAGATTAGATGGAACCTCACCAAAAAACGTGACATGACTATCATAATTCAAGTTAATGGAGGAAGGGGTTTTGTTATTTTGATATGTTTTCCCTGTTCTTCAATTAAACGACTAATTCATATCAACGAATGAATAGGATTATCCACAGATCATTCATTCATGCGGGTGGGTAATTATTTTGTTATATTTTAAGGATTTTTTATTTGGGGAATTAATCCAGGATATATTATTTTATTGTTTTGATTTGACATATTTAATCCTACAATTATGAGTGGATTGACACTGTAAAAAATGACGAAGGAGGTTCCTTCCAACATTCTTTTCATGGATTTATTCCATATCTTCTATTTATTCTTCACATTCTTCATGGTTTGATGAACAATTGATTGTTCAGCAACCATTTTGCAATGAATAATCCAAAATTATAGATCTGACATTATGACGACTCATCAGACGTACAAAGATGATGTTAGAAGACGAATCAACATGGTTCAGATGAAATAATTATTTGACTTGTCTTTGTGAAGTTGGATCGAAACATGTGTTCGGGGCCGATTGGATGCCCAGAACATTCCGAATTAGCCTTTATATGATTGGGTGTCCTTGATCATTTAGTTTTGAAGTGATCATATTCCCAGATCAAAGATCAGAGGATCACCTGAGGTACGACAATGAATAATGGCATTTCTTGAAAATTATGATGAACATGTTGTGTTTTCTGATGAACATGTTGTGTGGTATCGGTAGGGTGGTGGATAGGGTTTTCACACTATACAAGATGAAGAACATGACATGACATTGAATGATATGATGTGCATTCCCCACCCAGAAATGACTAGTGTTCTTGGTGATATGAAGCATAGAATGGGTGTATAACCATTTTTACACGACATGTGGGTCCTTACATGGGACTCAAATTTCATATCATATGATACACATACATGAGGTGGAGTACATTACATGTAAACCACCACATGACCATACAAGGCTAGTTATGCAGGTCATCCCATATACCGGGTACATGGGTTGGCAAACACGGTTTGAGGCCATATATGGGCACATTTCCAGCATACTTGGAGCGGACCCTATATACATTGAAATGACATGTTATCCTTCCTACAAGCCATGTATATATGTTTTTACACATCATGTTCTTTATAATTGGGCCATTGTACACATGTAGTACTCGGAGTCAAGGGACCCGATGTGTGACCAAGCCAACACGAGGTGTAATCCCTTCTACATTGTATGATCTTCTTTTACACTATTCCTTAGGAAATTTTTATTGGGTTTATTTCCCCCATTTTTAATTCCCTGGAAGGTTAGGTATAATTTCCATCCAAATGAATATGATCCCTTCATTAGGACATTCCAAAATAGAGTCTGGTATCCCTCTGAGATGCTCGGAGTGAGATCATATTCCATTCTCGACCCTATGTAGATTCATGTAAAAATGTGACTACTCATATAGGATGTTGATCCTCTACAAAGTAGGTGGAATATAGATGAGTCGTGGTATCTACCAAGGCCATGGTAGTGATCCTCATCTTTTTATCATGTTCGTTTCCCACTCAGAAGTGTGCTCTCCCATAATGAGTTTATCTGTTCCCTCTTCTGATTTATTGGGGCATCTATCCCTCTCATGGATTTTCTAGACAAACAATTCATCTCATACTAACATAATTATAGCTATCAGACTCGTAGTGTGAGTTCTCTCAGATGACTGATTCATGGAATCATCAAATTGAATACCTAGCATGGGTATACTGTCATTTGGACTTCACTCTGGACTATTTGTATGGGTTTCACGTATATCTGGATAAGTTTCTCTTATAATATATTATGTAGACATATATTTTGTATATCTGAATGTACCATTAATTTTCCTATTTCATTGTTATTTTCTGGGTCCCCTATTGATTATTTTTATAATAACTCATTCATGGTCGTTTCCCACATGCATTGTGTCCTATGCATATGAGTGGCCTTTGGATGGAGTCCAGTGTGGACCAAGATCAGACCAATATTTCTAAGTTCCATATAGGACAGGGTGTTCCTATGGCTATGAGAAGAAAACCCAGTACATCTTTAGCATACAGGTTGGACTTTATAGTTTGAAGACTCATTCATTCGGTGGGATTATATTCATGCCCAGTTTAATTTAAGAACTTACATTTTGTTGTTCTGTATTATTTGGGTTTATTCATATGCATGCATTTTGGTTCATTAGTTGTTTTGACTTCTCAGAATTTGTGGGCTTGGATATGTGTACGTGTGTACAGGTACTTAGGAAATGCCTCCCATGTTAGTGATATGCCTACTCTGTGCTTGTCACCATCCCCTGGCCTATTGGGGGTGGGATTGGGGAGTCACGAAATATGACCCATTAGGACGGTTCATTACATATGCATCCATTTTGACATAAAAAATACAATTAATTTTTTTTGGTGCAAACCAAAAGGAGTTACTTCATTAAGAGGAAATTATTTATTAAAGATCTATAATTTTATTTCTATTCTGTACACCAAAAATTATTCTTATTCCATGTTTATATAGATTCTCAATTATCATAAATATAATAGGATTTTGTTATGATAAGGTTTAGACCTACGGTTACACACATATCAATCAAATGGGTAACAAAATACAATTTATGTCTATGGAAAACTACTGCCTCATGAAATGATGACTTTTCATTTTACCTTTACAATCTCTTATGGTGGAATTTATAGTGGAAAATCTATTTATATATTATATATATAATATTTATTATTTATTTAGTATTTTTTAATTCTTTTTCAACACATATATTTATAATTTTTATTTTGTGTAAAATTTATAATATGGTTTTTCGAAATGTAGTCTACCGCCCTCTCAAAGGGATGTGATTCGTTCAATCTATAAATGGAATGTATAAAAGATGATTTTAATTAAAAAAATTTTAAATAAAAAACATATATATGATATTACTATCAAAATATTATATATGTAAAAATAATATATATCATTTTCTTTATTACATTTTCCCACGCAATTAAAAATTGATAACTTCTTTTGAGGATGTGTGGACTATGATATCATAGACACGATGTAATTATTTTTAAATCATTTGAATTTTATAGATAATTATATTAGATTAAATAATATAGTATTATAATATAATTCTCATTTTGGAATGATTGATGTTACTTTCCGTCTTTCCAAAACGGTCATCGAATAATGAGAATGTTACTCATGTGTACGTACGGCCTACCCTCTCCATGATTGTAACATTGAATCATTTTTAATAACCATATTAAATGATTTGTTTTAAATGTATAATTAATGTATAAATAACGTTATTATGTCAGAATTTTTTTTTATATGTTATATAATGGCCCCTTTCCCCATAGTGGACCCACCAAAGTTGTTTTTGACATATAAACAAAATTTGGTAAAAACACCTAACATGAACTTAATTTATTTAGTAGTTGAACAACAACATGATAATAAGTGAAATATAAGTTATGATAAAATTGAAAAGGTCATATATCAAGTAAATAATTAACATAATTTGGTTATTAACAAACGTAAAGACACACGAGACATGTTGGACCTAAGGTAATGGATTATTGTCTCAATTTTTTTCTACGAGGCATACTTTTTTTACTGTGAACCTAATTTATTTTGTATTGTTAACATACTTCCAAATTTTAATATAATATCTATAATTTCATTATATTTAGGGAATTTCATTTTTTTATTAAATTTTTATTACCTTTGTTTTATTCAATTTATTTGTTACCACATTTTTGTGGAATTTTCATATCACTTGTTTACATCTGTGAGATAAATGACATCATCACCATTTACATTGTTTTTTGTATCTACTACAGATTTGTTATATTTTATCCTGAATTATTTTGTCTTAATGTTATTTAAAACTTTTATTTGATATTATTATTTCATTAGGCCTATTTTTTAAAATTATCTTATGTGGTATGAGACACTTTGGAATGTTTAAAGATTATTTATATGAACAATAAAATTAATGATCATTAAATAGTATTTATATTCCAGGATGTTATATAAAAAAGTTGTAAAAAACCATTAATTTTCCCCTCATCTATTTACTAATTACCATTTTCAATTTGTAGTACCATTTTCTATTCTTTGGTTCTCATAATGAATTAGGAAATGTTTTTAAGAAAACCTGAATTTATTTCAACCATTTTTCGGAGAACCTATTTTCTTCTAAAAAATATGTTTTGTTAATATGTTCCCAAAAATGATTTTTAAATTCTTTGGAAAATAAATTTTTACCCTTCAATATTTTACCAATTTTTTCAAAAGAATCTTCTTGATGCTTTCCCAACCAGGAATTTTTCAAACAATTTTACCATGGAAAAGGAATGTTTTTTTACCTTATAAAGAATGTGCAGATTTACTCACCATCATTTATTGGACGTATAATTTTCTCTTCTAAAAGGTTAGTTATTGAGAAAAATGTTTTCAATATTGAATTTAGATAATGGATTTTCAGAAAAAAGGATTTCTTCCTCAATTATTTTTAAAAAACAATCTTTCTATAGTATTTATATTCATCAAAAACAACAAACCATTATATTTACTCCACTTGGAATTTCATGTATTGATACCATCCTTATTCTTATAATGGAATATTTATTATTTATTTGGCAGAAGATATTATTCACATTCACTTACTAGATTCATTTTTTATTCCCCCTAAAATATTTATTCTCCTATGATCATTGAACATTGAATATCCCCTAATCTATCCATTTTATTTATCATGGATATTACTATTGTCTAAACCATATACCATATTACATATGGTTTCTACTTTGAATGTTTTTTTTATTTTGGGAAATATTTATAATTCTATATTCTTTATTTATTACATATATTTGATAAGGTATACTATTTATTTTATTAATTCATATGAATAATGATTTTTATTGTTAATGATAGGTGGGGCCTAGACATTATATTACCCCATGTGGAATAAAGAGGATTTAATGAGACAAATATGTTGTGAAAATGGATAGGGATTAAAACCTTAATTTAAACCATCTTCTTAATTGTTAAGAAAGTATAGGTTTTCTTGTGCCTTAATCATGGGGCCCATTAAGAATGAATTTTCCACATTTAGTTCCATTTAACATTAATCCATGATATTTTGCGATGATTTATATATAGATATATTTCAATTTAGTTCACCAATTAAATTGAATGTGTTTCTGTTTCTTTCCTTTCTATATTTATTTTTTCTTATTTAATTATTTTAATGAAGTTTCTTTCTAGTTATTACCTTTATATATTATTTATGCACAACCTTCTCTGGTTTTTTCTGAGTACATGGTATGCGCATTTAGTTAGTTAAAATAACATAATTATTACTCTCATTGATTCATTATTCATTCCCCTATATTTTTCCCTTATCGATCATTTTAGATCACCCATACATTGTTTCTATTCATAGGAATCCAATATGTGTTCTATGAATGATTTGTTGGGATTTACTAGATGGATTAAAGTTATCCTCAAAATTCTTTATTTATAAATAAATAAGAAAAAATATGTTTTAATACGTGTATTTATTTATATTACAAGGCTCATTTATGTATCTTGTTTACCAATACTACTCAAATCTCATTACTTCAAGATTTAATTATTTGTAATCATGAAAATGTAATTTATAAATAACCCCAACCATGAGATATATGGGTTTGGTTTGCTATAGTTCACATAAAAAGAAGATTAGTAACATCCTTGGGAACTAGATTTAGAAAAATATAAATTAGATAACATAACCCTAAGGTAATTTTTTGGCTAAGTGTAGATGAAAACCCAAGAATTATGATAAAGAATATATTATGAGGGTACTCCTAGAAATAAATCCATGTCTGGATACTATAAGTAGAAACGGTTCTGGAATAGATGTACCTAGGAGTAACAACTCCAATTACGTTTTCTGGGTATAACTTGTCATAACCTAGTACAAGATAATCGGCCTTACTACATGCCTAGTTTGAAACCCAATGAGGATATAATTAAGATAAATAACATATTATTTATGAAAAATTATGAATAATGATAATAGGTAATGTCAACAAATGACCAATGTTAAACCTCATGTGTTATACGTTTAATATAATGGGTCATGATTTACAAATCCAACAGATGATATCGTGGTCAAAACATAGACTAAAGAATGACCATTTTTTTGGATGTTTTTAGTGATTAAACAATTAAATTTTAGTAGTATTTTACCAATAGAATTTTCGATATATTAGTCATGAAATGTCTAAGAAATATTCTTGATTTTAGAGGAATACGTTTTAGATCAAGATGTTATTTTAGGAATAATGACTTTACATTTACATACACATAATTTTTAAGGAATTGATAACATTAATTGTTCATATGATTAGTAATGACATCATACTAATAGTCAAATAAGATTATGATACATTGTAAAAAATGGATGTATTGAAAACCTTAGTTAAGATTCTATTTATTGATTAAATTTCAATGAGGTTGATTAGATTTATTTTGAAATTATATTAAAATTGTTTTTTAAAAGGAAAACCAATAAAAATGGTGAATACATATTACGTCTAGAAAGTTTGAATGTCTTGAACCCATTAATGAAGGATGATAAGGGTTTCACTCCAATCACTTACCTACGCAATGTCAATGTTTATGTGTAATTATTTAAAGAATTTTATGAAAAAATATTAATGATTAATCAGTAGTATAACATTTTAGGGTTAAAAACTAATATATTTACCATATTGACTTTAGAGAATACTTGGAGGAAAATAGATAATGTTTTACCTCATTTATAGGGCTTAAGATCCTTTAGAAATTTATTTAAGCTTTCCATGTATCAATATTATTGTTTGGATACCAATTTCATAAGGTTAGTGGTGTATTGGAATTTGGTCAAAGAATAACTAAATGAATAAATTGTTCTAATGAAATTGAAATATATCCAGAAATTATATTTCTTTCTTTTATTATATAGTAAAATAGTTACACAACATTATGGAAATGAAAAAAAATGCGTGTTGTCCTAATACCGTTTTTTTAATCGATGGAATACTTAATCAGAACAGACTCATTGTTTTGAGGCCCTAAACATTACATTTATATTTTAGTAGATTGTTATTGATGAAAATAATCACCCCTATAAATATTTATTCTTTTCTTCTATGTATGCATCTCTAGTTTCCACTAATGGTCTTCTACTTAGAGACCCAATTATATGGTAGTCCACATAACCTTTTTTACTTCACATTTTATATTTTATAGATGATGTTTCACAGACCCTTTTCATGATGAGGGATTTAAAACATAGGAAATTTCAACCAATATATTCTCAATATCGAGTTAAAATTGCAAGGATACAATTTAATTATAGAGGGGAGAATGAAAAACCCTAACATCTTAAGTAAAAATATTGTCTTCAGTAGCATGTATGAAACAGAACACCAAGCACATAAGGGAATATAATATCCTGATAAATTATATTATATATACCATTTTAAATAAATTAAATTCATAATGTAACTTTCAATTAACCTGATATTGAGTTTTCATGCATCACACACACCAATGACTTTTTTCGAAAGCTTGCATTATACGCAAAACTTTTTTTTACCAGATGATAATATATTATTAAAATATTATTATTTAATATAATAATACCTGACCAGAACCTTAAATTATATTTTAGGAATAATAAAAAAATTATCATATATTTTTTCCCAAATATAAAAGTAATTAATTTTTTACCAATTAATTATAAATAAAAATTTAAAATAGTTGAATATAAAGATAATAATATTATTATTATGAACACAAAATAATTTGGTATTAATAAATTAAAATTATTAAAATAATAAAATTTATTAATAAAATAAATATGTAATTTATTCAGGTAAATATTTTTGATAAAAATCCCTGAGATTTTTCAAACATATGATAAGAAAAAAATCAATATTACAAATAAAATTTATATTTTTATTTAGGATATTTTAGTTAATTACAACAGAGAACCTATTTTAAATCAAATTTCAAACAAAATAATAATTTAATATGTAAACAGACTTCATATTGGAAATAGGAACATAAAAAATTGGTTTCGATTTTTTTTCTGTGATGTTTCACTTTTTAATGAATAGTGAAAATACGAAATTTAATTCAAAACTTCTTTTAATATAATTTATTTATAAGGTTAAAATATATATTTAATTGATTTTAACGTTTAATTAGATATTATTTTTTAATATTATTTCAATTTATGTCATTTTAATCAATTTCAAATTTAAATTTACTATAAAAACATAGAAATATTTGAGATGTTTTTACTTTAAAACCCTACATTGTTGTACCATCTATGGGATTACATTTAAATTAATTTAATCTTATTATGTGATTTAATTTTAGAAAAATTCATTCCATATTTGGAATGTGTATAATATAATATTTCTGATAAGGTCAACTTCATTTTTTACAAAAAATATTAGTTAATGTAATCATAATTAATTACAATGATTAAGGTAAAATTCTTCTTAATAAGGAACTAACCCATAATAATAAGGCCCAAAAGACCTATATATGTTTCCAAAAATAATTTTATGTTCACATTTAGACCCTATAATCCCTTTCCGAGACTTTTTACTTTATCCAATTTCATTAAAAAACAAGGGTGGGTTCCTTTCCTTTAAAATATTACAAGAGTGTCACTCCTCCTCCACTATAAAAGGCCTTCTTTCATCTTAATTACTCGCACCTATCAATCCACTAATGTTATGAACAGAAACTATTATTAATTAAATCCCCAAAATCTCTACCATAATCCTTTAATCCTCCCTTTTAGAATCATGAAATCTGAGGAATTATTTTAGTGCAACCCAAGTGGAGTTACCTGATTATGAGGAATCATATTTCCTAAAAATCATTAATTTTATTTCCAATATCCACTCAAAAATTTTTTTTTCTTACATGATTATATAAAAACACATTTATCCTCAATATACTTTATTTTTTTATTCTAAGGGTTTGATCTAAACTTGTACACACCAATATCTAAGGGGTAATGAACAAACAATTTACGTGTATGGTGAACTACCACATCATGAAACGATGATTGTTTATTTCCCCATTACCACCTATCACGGTGGAAACAATGATGTAAAATAAGTATATATATTATATATATATATATTATTTATTATGTCTTTAATATTCGTTAATTCTTTTACAAAAAATATTTTTATAGTATTCATTTGGTGTACAAATGATAAAATCTTTATTGGAAGTACGGACTATCACCCCCTAAAAGAAATGTGTTATGTTCACGCTATACATATATTGGATTATTTTAATTAAAAAATTTTTAAATAGAAAATGTATTTATGATAATAATGATATAATTATATTTCTTTAATAATACCATATATCATTTTTATTACCCTTACACATACACTAAAAAAGTGATAAAGTCATTCATGGACAAGTGGATTACGGCCTCCTTCACATGATGTGATTAATTTTACATCAAAATAATTGTATATATAATTATATATGATTAAATAGTATGGTATTATTTTATAATTATCATTATATAATGATTTATGTCACATAGATTCTTTCTTAAATTATAATTGAAAAATGGGAACGTTACCCATGCGTGTGTTTGTACTTCTGTCTCCATGATTAAAATGTTGTTTAAGTTTTCATAACCATATTAAATTATTGGTTTTAAAAGTAAAATTTATGTATAAATATAGTAAATATATAGTTATTATTGTTCCAAAGATGTTATATACTGACCCATTTGACCATAGTTGACCAACCAAAGTTGTTTTTGACATATAAACTGAATACAGTCAAAACACCTCACATAAACCTAATTGTTTTAGTAGTTAAATAAAACATGATAATAAGTTAAATAAAAGCAATGATAAAAATGAAACTGGTTCCCAATAAATTTAATAATTAATATAATTTTTTTATTTTGGTATGTATACTCACATGAGACAAGTCGGACATAATGTAAGGGATTTGTGTCTCACTTTTCCTTCTATAAGGCATACATTACTATTGTGAGACTAAATTATTATATATGGAATACAAAATTCCGTATTTGACATATAGTATCAGGAATTATATAATATACATGGTATTTAAATTTTTTCTTTAATGATTATTTACTTTGGGTTTTCCAACTCATTTGTTAACACATTATTGAGGGATTTACATCTCAATTTTTACATCCATGATATAAATGTCATGTTCACCATTTACTTATTTTGTGTGGTGTATCTACTGCCCATTTTGATATATTATATCATGAATTATTTTTAACTTCATGGAATTCCAAAATTTCTTTCAATATTATTCTTTCATTAGGCTTAAGATATAAAATGTTTCAAGGTGGTATGGGATACTTTGGAATGTTTAAAGGTTATTTTCATCCATAATATATTTAATGATATTTTACTAGTATTTTCATTCAAGGAAATTATATGAATATTATTAAATTAATCTTTTTATTTCCTTCTAATTTGGTTATTCATTATTATTTTTAGGTATTAGAACCAATTTTATACTCTTTGGTACTCAAAATGATTTAGAAAATGTTTTTATGAAAACTCAAATTCACTTCTCCCTTTAGACGTAGAACCTATTTTCTTATAAAAACATGATTTATTACAATGTTTCAAAAATTGATTTGGTAAATTAATTTTAACCCTTATTTTTCTTTTACATATGTTTTCAATGGAATATTTTTGTCTTATTCATGAAAAGGAATTTTAATCCATTTTTACCATGAAAAATGACTGTTCTTCTACCTCATAGGGAAGGTACATATTCACTCACTATCATTTATTTGAAGCATCCTTTTTCTAGTTTAAATGGTTAACATTTAAATAAAATGTTTTTAAAAGATAATTTCAATGAAAAGTTAAAATAATATATTTTTCTCAAGAATTTTTTCAAAATATGTTTTTAGTATTTATATTCATCATCAACAAAAACCTTATATTTTTAATCTACTTGGGATATTTTTTATTGATACCATCCATATTCGTTCTCTTGATGGTTCACTATTTATTTGTCCAATAATAGTATTCATAGTCACTTCCATGATTCATTTGTTAGTCCCCTTAAAATATTTAGTCTTTTATGAACATTGAACATTGATTTTACCCTAAATTATAAATTTCATTTATCAATATGGATATTTGAAAAGGCATACTATTTATTTGATTAATTAATATGAGAAATTATTTGGAATTATAATGAAAGGCAGTGCCCAAAAATTATATATCCCATTGATGCATCGGTAGGATCTCATAATACCAATAAGTTGTGCAAATTGATTGGGTTTATACCATTAATTTAAACCATATTGTGAATGGTCTCCATCGTATAAGTTTTCATGTTCCTTAAACATTATGTCCATTAGTAAATAATTTCCCTATTTTAGTTTGAGTTATTATTCTTCCATGAGATTTTTCATCGACATATCTATGGATACATTTCATTTCAGTTCATTGATTATATGGATGGAATTTATGTTTCTTACCTTTCGATATTGGGTTTTTACTTATGTAGTTATTTTGATTTCATGTATTTCTAGTTATTACCATTCCATATTGTTTATAAAATTCCTTCTATGATTGTTGGTTACATGTTATATGTGCTCAGTTATTTACACCAGCATAATTATTACACTCATTGATTCATTTTTTCTTCCACTATATTTTTCCTTTACTGAGTCTTTGATCTCCCCATTATTATGTGTCCTTACCTTAGACTCACTGAAGTATAATATGAATGATTTTATTGTATTTACAAGATTGATTAGAGTTATCCTCGATTATGTTTATTTCGAAAAATAAATGAAAAATTTATTTTGTAATTAGGGTATTAATTTGTAATAGAAGACTGATTTTTGTATCTTGATTGCCCGGAATACTAAACTCTCGATCCTTCAGGATTTGAAACCTTGTAATAAAAAAATTTAATTGATAATAGACACTGGCTCTATGATATATGGTGTCGGGTTGCTAAAATGTAAACCTTGTTCGAGGTGAAATTGAGTGTGGTTTGACCTGGGTGGTTCCCCTAAGTGAATTCTTCTAATCAGCATTACAACCCTTAGTGATCTCACTGGCATGGTAGTTCTAGTGGGGGGCTCAATTTCTTTCCATTGTGACAATTGTTTTATTTCTATGGATGAAAATACTCTTGGTGGGGATAATATAATGATATGGGATTCAAAAATTTACGACATTGGAATATTTATAAAAATATTTATGAAGCAAGGAACTGATATAGTATATATTCTTGGTCTTGAGGATCCTTAGAGAAGTGATACTAAAAATATTAAATATATATTTTCACACGTGCATATTTTCTCTTGAAATAGGTAAGAACTCTCGGGTAGAGTTCTAGTTTAGAATTGTGATTCCCCAATTGAGTATACAACATCATTTTTATTGGGTAGATATATTTTTGGGAAGATTCTTATCATGTGACATATTAAGTCTTGAGTAACCAGATAGAAAATTTTGGGTCATAAGTCTAAGTTACCTAGTAAATTGTTATATTTTTTGATCTTGTGGTTATAGTTGAGTTAATTTTTTGTTATATTGTTATTTTATATTATTTGTTTTTTAACCCTAAGAGTCATGATATAGTACTGGTGAATCATTGTAGGTGTACAATTGTCACATGGTATATGTGTTCCTATTTATACTTTCAATTTTTTATGGAATGTAAATGGTTTTTTCTATTCACAATTTTAATAATAACCGATATGGTGTGTACCATATAAATTCTCTATGGTATTTTACTCATTTATATAGTGTATGTGATTTTGAGGGTGAATAGATAATTAGATTATGTGTTTGTATGTTGTGTGCGTTACTTGACCCTGACATGGGTGAGAGTGGTCGTGATGGTGGATGGTATGAGACTTGGGTGTGGTAGGGAAGTGTAAGGGATAATAGTTAGGGTTTCATGTTATAACATTCTCAATTTTTAATATCTAAATAGTTACATCTATATAGAGTACGCTATTAAGTTTTCAACGAGATTACACATATACGACCTCTATTAGAGTGTCCATAGGGTAATGATATAGTGCCACCGAGGAATGAACTAGATGAGGCCTATGAGGGAAGAGGTGATAATGATCATCTAATATAGGTTTCAAGGAATACATGTCAGTCGCAATAGTTAGAGGATATGGGGAGTGGTTAGATGAGTATCTTATAGAGAGATTAGTACATGTTTCCCAGTGCATTGATTGGGGATCTCATGGATCTGAGACATTTACAGTTTAAATAAAATGTTTTCTTAGACAAAGAGTGAGCATTTATTTATCATATTTTACACACTATGAAATATAGTACAAGATCATTAAAGATTATATTTCTTCATTTCATGGAAACACTTGGTTGGAGTGGTGTATACTAAGTTAGAAAATGGATTATGGTGTGGCTGATATAGGATATCTAGGTTGAAAAAAGTGTTGACATTGTGATCATAATATATTGGTGATATAAGAGATTTAATGGTGGAATGATGGAATTATTCATTAATGAGGTGTTTCGTATGTGATAAAATAGGGCATGTTAAATCACACTGTGTTTGACTATCGAATGAGTTTTAGATATACATACAGATGGTAAATCTAGAGATATTTTGTCGGATAACTCCATATTCATCTTGGGGTAATTTGTTATTTTAGAAAAATTGATTTAAATATGGAATTAGTGTTATACCACGATTTTGTATATGATATTTTTATTTGCATATTGGTCAATGTATTGTAAAGGATACTTATTATTAGGGATATTAGTCTATAGTGAGTTTGGCGTTACAAGGAGTAAATCTATCTATGTTTTGATCATTGATTCAATTATAGGTGATTGATATATAGTATTCATAGAAATATACACCTCCATTAATATTCTGAGGTATGTCATGAGAATATATTTTTATATATTTTTATGAAGAGTATTTTTCTATGATGTGAGTTTGTAATAAGTAGATGAAAACTATTCTTATGGAAGGATGGTATTTGGGTATAAAGTAGAATGATATTGGAAATTGGCATGATTCAGGATTATGATTTATTCTACTTATATCATGTCTGTTCTAATATGATGGATGGGTATTTTATTGAAATAATATCAGCTAGTTTTGTTATATGTGGCCATGTAGGAGACTCAGGTAATAAGGTTGACCATGGAAGGAATCAGTATGATTGGTTGGGTGGTTAGGGTTATTCAGAAAGAGAACTATGATTCCAGAATCCTATTAGTGTTTTGAGAATGTTGAGTGGGGGATGTTTGTGTTTTGGTAATGATTGTTCTATGACTAGCCATGATAACATTATAATGAGATATCATACGATGGGGAGGGTTTAATATATATGATATTTTATAATGGTAATCAGGGAATGACCTTGAATAGATCATAAATCTATGGACCATATTTAGGCATTGATGGGAGTTGATATATTCTAGGAATCAAGATTCATGAGTTGAAATAGACTAGAGGCTATAATTCTATGTTAAGGAAACACCCAGTCCTAACATAGGGGATCATAACTTAGTGATGGAGTTTTTTTTATACAGTGTCTGTTTTGGTTCTATGTCATCACATTTACAAGGGAGACCATGGTGTGTCATGTTTCATTTAAGGATGAAATCTCTTAGTGCATGGTTACTTTTTTATCAATGGGAAGTCTGAAGGTGTTTGGGGATGGCTAGGATGAAGCCTAGGAATATTTAGTGGATAGAAGGCTTGATTAGAAAAATTAATAATGTTGTCAAGTGTCAGGTTTGAAAACTATAACATAAGGGTATAACCTCTAATATTTAAGGGTTGATCACGATGATACTTAAGTGTCTGTAGAATTATAATGTTTCTAATGTATATGGATAAAAAAATGATGATTTATATCATACATAAGTGTTATTAATGTACATAAGTTTCACATTGTGATATGTAAGAGATGTTATATGATATGTAAGGTTAACTATGATAGGTAAGGGTAAATCCAGACATTGTAAAAAATTGATTGTTAAGGGATTTTGGGGGACAATGTCATAAGGTGTATCTAGAAAGGGATATCATTGTATGACCAAGGGGGTAAGTCCATGATATTTCTTATGGTTATATTTTTAAATAATTAATTAATTGGTTCAATTATATATTAAAATACAGATGGCATAATCTTGGAGTTGAAATTCAATAGTTTGTAGAAAACAATTACATGATGCAGGGGATCATGGCATGGTGAAGTGGTTTCATCTTATTGAGTTTAGTGTGGGATTAAGAACATGTTGTATCCAAGGGGAACATTGTGTCTTGGATGTCAAAAAAGAATGATAGAACCTATAGTATGATTAAAATATTTTATTTTTTGTCAATTATAATTTTGGACGTGTTGGGAGAAGGATAATATGATGTATGGGATTGTTTGGGGATGAAAAGGATCAGTTGAAAAATTTGGTAAACATTCCATGCATAATTGTATACAACTCAAACATAAGAGTAAACAACCTAGTATATAAGGGATTATCCGAATGATAAATAATGTATATAAAATGGTATGATATATGATATACAAGGGTTGTAAAATGGAAATGTATATAGTAAATAATGGTTACTATGATGTGTATGTGTCACAATATGATAAATAAGTGTTACCCAAGGATATATAAGAGTATCTATGATAAGTAAGGTTATATCTGATCTTTGAAAAAACTAGAGTGTGATGGACTGAAGGAAAATCACAACGGGGGGGTTTTTTATCAGGGGGTGTCATAATATTATCTAAGGGTTATTGAGGTGATGTTCTTTATGTCTAGTTTTTTATAGACAATTAATTAATTGGTTAATATTCATAATAAAATGGTTTTTTTATTTTGACCATTGGTATAGTGGGTACCCCCTAACTCAACCCCTATATTATTCTTTCTTCCCACATTAAATATTATAATTAATTTTTATCTATCTTCAATTCTATTATATGAAGGATGTATCCACAAATAAGGATTTTTAACCTTGGTTGTATAATAACGTTTTTTTATTTATATTTATTTTTCATGATTTACATTAGGTTGTTTTCTAGATTACCTAATTTCCTCTAATTGGATTTGGTTTATCTAGAGTTCTCATTGAGTAGAAGGATGAGTAAACTTTCGATTTGATAGACCTTGGATTAATCATTCCACACAATAAATAGTTGAGGCTTGTAAACACTCACTCATTGATGATTGAGCATTTGTGGAGTTATTTGAGTGGTGGACTATAAAGATCATACTCAAACCCAGTATGACCCCTATTGGATGAATAAAATATTATAACATAACAAATAAGTCATTTTTTGTACTCATCATCTAGATTCTACTAGATATGTAGGTGCAGATACTACATGGGATTGATACTTTTCTTTTTGAAACTATTTGGGTGGTTCCTTAGTGTCATATTGGTAGTTTAATTTTGTTAACTTTGCATATATACATATGTCATTACCCTATGGGTGATCCGTTTTATTTTTTTATGACCAAAATGATATTTTATATGTTTACTATTTTTGACATATTTTTGTTATGTCTTTTATTTTAATGTTATTTAGTACATATTCTATTATTTTTGTGTTATTGTATTTATTAATCTAAAGAGGGTATAGTATTTCAACTTCCACCCCTTACACCATCACTACTATTCTGGACCCTCGATCATATGGGGATGCATACCTCAGGTCACATGATTCCTTGTTCTAATTAGAGTGGAGTAATATGGGATGAGATTGTAAGTGGAAAGTCCGAATAATAGTACCACTCAAAGTGGAAGTGGTTATATCATTGATGTTTTTTATGTTTCGTTGTAACTGAAAGAACCTTCTCCTCGTGTTAAAGATTTCATTCCCTGATGAAAATAGTTCAAAAACATATCCAAAAAAACAATGGTTTTAACAAGGTTAATTGTTCAATAATAATTTATATATCCTTACTATTGTTTGGAAATAAACCAATACCACACAATCCACTAGAAAAAGTCCTTGTAATACAACGAGTTGGATATGAATTTTCAGACATGTAACACAATGTAAACAATCCAGTAGTGTGTGTGCTCCCTCTTAGAAACAATACAGAAAACACTATTTATGTAACAACACCTATTACCTTTGATTCATTTCAATTTCAACAATTGTATTCTTTGAAAAAATAATCATTAATTTCTTACCCAAATGCTAGTAAGAACATAAAGAACATTGATATGCAACTTAGTTAGATTACCTAACCCAATCTAACCACTCAGTTTCATCATATCTAATATTCAAAACCGATTACCCAATATGATAGATATAACTCTGACTAAATAACATTGAGATAATTCATAACTCATTCGTCAGTAATGAAATCTTAGTAAAAAAAATTTGATTTTATTATCCATCATGATACGGTAACCAGCCGAATACAATGACAAGAAAAATAATAAAACACTATTGAATATGATGATCACCGAATATGATTTTCATCTGAAAACGTTGTAGTATTTCCTCTTCTCCTTTAACTTCTCTCCATCAAATCTTCTTCAACATACCTCAATACAGAAAACATATTCTCTCACTATAATTTCAGAGATTCTCTCTCTTCCTATGAATAATACATTCATCATAAATAATGTAAAAAGTACTTCTACCTTTTATAGGAAGCCCAAATGTGGTTTTGGCTTGAACCTCATAAGCTATCCCGATCAATCAAACTACCCCCAAATCATGATTTCCCTTAAATTTCTGGTGCATTTATGTCTCATTCAACTTTTCTTGAATCTTCTTCCACCTTTGCCTGTTGTTTTTCATTTTTTTATCCTAGTCTGAATTCAATTATCTATTACAATTCATAAAAACAATTCTCTCTTCATAACACATTAAAAATACTCATTCAAACTCTTAACATACTCATGTCTAATTTCAATTATAATTTTCATTACCATTTATCTCATTATGATGATGAAAAATAAAAAATCAGGGATTCTTATTCATCTCTTCTCATGAGCCAATTGAAACACAACACCTTTTTTTTCATCTCTTCTCATGAACCACCTATACAAAAAATAAAATTCTAAACCTTTTAAATGTTTTAATACATTATTTATTAAAATCTAAAATTACTTTTTGTCTTGGTCATTACATTCATTTAACTACTTTCATTGTACACAAAAAATTATACCTTCAAGGATTTTGATGGTATACCAAGTTTGATGGATCAATATTAGTATCTCTAAATATAACATAATTGTTCCCATATAAATACGATTCCCCTAAAGACTACTTTATCATTTTCCATCATCTAAATTCTCAGATTATTTTTTCCTTTTTTCTTTTGCTGTGACTCAAAACCAACAACTTTTCTTTTTTCACATTTTTCATAAACGTTCTCAACCATTAGGAATTTGATGAACCCATTACGATGATCTGAAATCTTTGACTTCACAAACATTATAATTTCACAAACTTTATATTGTATCATGAAATTTTTCATGTCTTTTAATAAAATGAATATTAGCTTCAACATATTTATAATTTCATTGGAATGTATTATATATTCCTTTTTCCTTTATCAAAATATATCGTTCCTTCTCATCATGAATAAGATTATTCAGAATAAAATTGTCGTAAATATGATTCGACTACTTATTATTAGGTTGAATCTGATCTCCAATACCCCTTTTTCATTATATCCATATTTCATTAATATAAATCCGATTTGAGGAATATTTTTTATTTCATTACAAAATATTCTCAAATGTCAAGGATTCTTCGCCCCCTTTATTTCATTGAGATTACATCACATGTTTTTCCACTAACTTATGATTTATGTGAATTTAAAAAATAGAAATTCATCCCACATTTATTTATTATAGTCATATAGACACCAATTCTCCCACTATGATCGCATCTTCAATGATTAATTCAGAATGAATTTGATGACCATTTAATTACAGCAAGATACATTCTCAAAACGATCGACCTTTATTTCATCCAGCTTCTCCTAAATATGATAGAATATTTCATGCATTGTGGGTCTGATTCTATTGAATACAATAGAAAATGTTATTTACACCACATACAATTTCATGTCATTTTCCCTTTCTTATTAAACATCTAAGTCCACTTTGATAGAAAAAACCAACACTTTAACACAATCACCTTCCCCATCATCTTGGTCCTAACAATATCCACCTTTGGATTTTTTTGTCAATAAGTTTCAAAAGTCACAGAACAATGTATCCTCAAGTAATGTATTACTTTTCCAAAATTCTAAGCCTCTAGGAGCTAACTCATTGTCAAAAACTATAATTATTGACAACAAAAACATTCTGAAAAAAAACCAAGTTGTCCAAAAGTTGTGATTATGAAATCCTTCCCAACTTTTATTCCTCATATCTTTAACTATCCTAGAATCCAAATTCATTTTCAACAACCACTCTAATAAATGGTTAAAATAGTTCACTCAAAATAAAATGTTTAATTTATAGCTTACCCACAACACACTCTTTATAAAAGAATTAAAAAGGATATATTTTTGAAATAATTTCCCCCTTGAAAACATTGTCCAAATATAATTTGTGAAAGGGGATAGAAAAATATTAATCAAATATGATGAGAATATAGTTAGAAACCCATATTCAACCTCAATTTAGAAAATGGTTACATTGGTAATGGTCTTATAAAAATGTCAGAAATTTGTTTCAATTTTGGAATATACTCCAACTTTAATTCATCTTTCTCCACTTTCTTTTTAATGAAATTATATTAGATATCAAAATGTTAAGAATAAAATTTTTGAACTATATTCTTGGTGAGATTGATTCTACATTGATTTTCACAACCCAAGCGTTAGGGTAACTTAACTTCAATATGTATGTCTTCTAACTGAGTTTTCATCCACATATGTTGAGTAGCGGCATGAGTGGAAGCAATATACATAGATTTATCTATAATGAGAGTTGGTGATTTATGTTTCTTAAAATGCCAACAAACACAATTATTTCCCAAAAAGAATACTCTACCAGATGTTGATCTTTTACCATCATCATTTCCTACCCAATCCAAATTTTTCCATGCCAAAAAATCCATGTTATCTAAGCTATCCTACCCAATTCCATTTTTTTGTTCCTATGATGTATCAATGATATTTTTTCCTGCATGTAAATGAGATTATTTTAGAGAACTCTTAATCCTATCACAAAAAGTAAGAAAACAAACAAAATCATGTCCTGGGCCATTCAAATGCACCAAACATCCAATAAAATTTTAAATTATTTTGGACCAACATAGTTTAATTCTCTATCTTAAGAAAACATTTTTCCCACTAAAATCAATGCAGAAACTGATTTTGATTTTTTTATTCTAATATTATTAATATGTTCCTTTACATACATTTTTTGACAAATAAAAATGTGTTTATTTTCTTGTATAATTTGTAAACTATGAAAATATTTCAATTCCCCATACGTGGACATCTCAAACAATTTTTCATTTCTTTAAAAAATATTTTACATGATATTTCATCATTCCCAGAAAATATAATTTTATTAACATAGAAATTTTTGATGACTGAATAATCTTGATTTTATATGATTTAAATATTTATATCCACACTTATTTTTTTAAAATTCCTCCTCCTTATGCATGTATCCAATTTGGAATACCACGACCTTTGAGCGTGTTTTAGCCTATAAAAATCCTTTTTCAATCTGCACACATATCTTTCATCTTTCACAATAATAAACCACAAGGTTATTCAATATAAACAACCTTGTCTATACCAATATTCAAGAATGAAAATTTGTACTACATTTGATTTCTCTCATATCCTCATCGTGAATCAATGGAAAGAAATATTTTGATTTTTTCTAACCTTTACACCAGAGCAAAAGTTTCATCAAAATGAATACCTTCAATTTTTTAATACCCATTGCAAAACAATGTTTCTTTGTGTCTTGTCACTTAAAATTTTTCATTCATCTTATTTTGGAAAACCATCTTTGTACTAGTAATGTTGTTTATCTAGCTAATGTACTAGTTCCCATGTATCGTTATTTTCAATATACTCTAACTCTGCATTTATGGACTAAACCCATTATGGATACTCAAAAGATTCTTTCACATCATTTAGCTCAACATTGGAAAAAAATAAGTATGTGTATTGTAGGTTTTTTGTTCTTATTGTTTGGAACATTTGAGGATTATCACTAATAATATTCTGATCATCCAATTGTTCCCCCTCCTAGGATTTAATTATTGAGTATCTTCCTCATCATTAGAAATAGATGAGTCTTATTCTTCTACATGAGTAGGATTACAATTGTCGGTATCCTTATCAATTTTTTTTTGCTTTTCTATCTCAATTTCTGTATCTAGCTGAATTTGATTTTCTTTCTTATATTATTGAATTTCATTAACAATAATATAACCAAAAATTCCTCCCATTTATTTTTTTTGAAATATCTACATCCTCTTTTTTTAGAGCATAACCATGAAATATTCCATCTTCTCCTTTCTTCTAAAATATTACAGTTCCTCCACCTTCTTTCATTATAATACGTGGACTCCTTAAAGCACTTATGTGTTTCACACTAGTATTTTTGTCATAAAACAATTAATATGTAGTCTTATGTGATCTTGGACATTAGAAACATGCATTTTTAATGTACATCATAGTATTCATGGCTTTCCTCAATGGGTAATTTGAAAAACCAGGGTCAAGTAACACAATTCTTACCATTTCCACGAAACGTGTATTCTTTCGTGCAACAAACCCATTTTGTTGAGGAGGGTATGTGGAACTATACTCAAGAAAAATTCCATACTTCTCACAATAAATTTAAAATCCATCATTTCTATATTCACCACCATTTTCTACTCTCAAATTCTTTACATAATACTCACATTCCATCTTAACACTCCTTCTGAAACATTTTAAACTTTTTCAAAGATTATGTTTTATGTTTCATATATATAAAATAGGTAATGCAAGTAAAATAATCGGGGAATGAAATAAAGTACTTATCTATATTAATTTATTGTTTGTTAATTATCCCACTAAAATAAAAATGAATTACATCAACTGGTTGTTCTGAAAAAATAACAACATTCTTATACACTGAGTTTAGAAACATTCCTTTCTAGTATATAAGGAAAAACTGATCTCTTCTTCTTATTAAATAATGAATGTCTCAGGAACTACCTCCCTTTGATAACATTATCATTTTTCTTTGACACATGTGTCACATCCTATTATTTCACAATGTATTCTCTTCCACCATATTCATGTATCAAGAGTTTTGTATATCTCCAACCCGAAACAAATTTTATTTTATATTTTTTCATCTTGTAAAAATGTTTCCATCCTCTTTAATTTTAATAAAAAATCATATTTTCTCAAGATAACTTTGTTAACATCATCACACAATTTGGAAATATCTAGAAAATTGAGTGGCATCCCATCATCATACAATGTTTTCTTCGAATTCATCATATCATTTCCAATGATGGATGACCCAACACCTATGATTTTCAATGATTTGTCATTTCCCAATAACACGTTTCCTAAAATAATGTCTTTCAAATTCATCAAATATTTATAATCTACTATCAAATAAGAATAACACATGATAACATGAATCCTAGGTCTTTCTCTAATTTATTCATTCAACGTCTTTTCAAAAAGAAGATCCTTTTCTTTAACCTTTTAGTTCTTTACCTTCGACATATGATAATTTTTAAAAAAAATTCGGTTCCGACAGTAAGAAAATAATACGTCCTTTTTCAATGTATCTCTTTTTTTCACACATTTCTCAATTTATTTCTAATGGTTGGAACCTATTTTAAATATTACATCAACCTTATTATGTTTTTTTAAGTCAAATTTATTAGACTAAATTATTTGATGAGATTTACAAACCCTTAAACATTTCCTTCAATAACCTGTAGAATAATAGTACTGTTATTGGTTGATCCAACACCTATTTTTAATGTGTATGAATCCATGAAAATACAAGAAATAGCCATAGAAATATTATTTTCTTTTAAAACATCCATTATGTCCGGAATTATAAATTTTTTTCTCAGCAACCATATTTTCTTTCATTTATGGGCCTCCAATGATTCTATTACCAATCAGAGTATTCTTTTACATTTTAGCCTTATCAGAAGCAAAATCACTTGAACCTTTTCCAGACCCTGATTAAACATTTTTGGATTCAAGTTATTGTAAAACATCTTAATTCATCACATTTTCATTCTTGACAACATATAAATTTTCCATTGGTCTGGTTTTCATAAATAATTCCTTCATTCTTCTCACCCTTTGGAGGTAACTTTTTTTGAACCGTCTCAGGTTTCTTATTTTGAGAAATGTCACCAACTTCAACGATATTTTTTTTGAAACATGCATTCCTTAATTACATTTTAGATAACGTTTTAGATATGTTACAACTCATGTTTTTTTCTAGTTATATTAACATCTTGATTATCATTACGATTCTTATTTTCCTTAATTGATTTATTCAGAACATCAATCTATTTTACGGGATTTACCCATTTGTTAGCAACAAATTATTTATTTCATTTTGAGGAATATTTATCTTGGAACTTTTTTATTTTCTTTTCAAGATTTCTAATATTTATTAGAAATTCTTTTAACTCTTCATTGAAATGATATTCGTGTTGGGTTTCTTCTTATTCATCAGAACTAATACTTCTGAATTCTTCATCATTCACAATTTTAATTAATGTATTCTCAATACCATATTCAATTGAATTTTCATATTCAACATCACATCCTCCTTATCCTTTATATTGATATATGAATCTTATTCTTTTAGATATAATGAATTTTTTATCATTCCTTATAGAATATAATTTTCCCTCATCTCAATGTTTCTTCCATGATCATTCTACCTTTTTATTCTTCATTACGATCTTCTTTTTTCATTCATCAAGGAAAATTAAATGTAATGTTCCCAATGACTCAACATTAAAAAATATTTCAAGGGAAGATTCCCTTTGTACATATTCATTAATTTTTACAAATAAAGGATAAAATATCATCAATATTTTTACATACCTCATTTTTAGAATCAAAATCACCAGCATCATATTCAATAAAAATATTCTTTGACCACTATTTCTTACCAGACATGAAATATATTTCTCTATTTAATTTTCCTTTATTTTTATAGCCTTTTCCCTTACCATTTAATACATCATTATAGTTCTATGAGAATCATCTATAGATAATGTTTTAGGGTATCTATCTTCCCATGCAGAAACATTCACATAAAAAGTGTCAGGAAAAATTCTCAAAATCTTTTCAACATATTTAGAATATTACAACATTTCACCAAGAAACTTTATAGTGATAATAAATCCATTTACCCTAGAAATGAAGTCCCAATAAATTCATGCTTATCCATTTACAGCTTAACATTCTTTAGCCTTCAGATTCGTAACATTTCCTTCTATAAATTTTAATTTGTATCGTATATTTTCTTCAAATTATCCCATATAACATTGGTTGTTGGAATAGATTTTATTTTTAAGAGTTAAATTTTAGAATGTGATAGTAATATGAAATTATTAACCCTTCCATAACTCTATATATTCTATATATCAACATATGTAAGAGGAGGTTTATCATCTATAAGAGGAAACACTTCGGCTATAGATTCAATAACATTATTACTAATAGGCACAAGATAAGTAGACATTATATGTTTTCATATAAAATAATTCATACCATCAAAAACTATAATACCTTTACTAGTTTAGACATATAAAATTCTCCATCATAAAATAATAATTGAGGGGGTCCTTTGGCTGTGATACTACTTTTAAGTTCCCAATTAGGATAGTTATATCATTGAAGGGTGGGGGGTTGGTTGATTCATTGATACTTTTTATTTAATGATTCTTTGTAATTTAAATAACCTTCTACTTCTAATACACATTCCCTTCCTTATTTAAAATAGTTCAATTACACATCCACAGGATCAAAAATATTTTGTAGGATCACAATTCAGTAATAAAATTTATTTACTTTTTATAGTTTGGAAAAGATCCAATATCATAAAATACACTAGAAAACAATCCATGAAATACAATGGGTAGTATATCACCTTTCACTTGTAGGGAAATATGTAGTAAATCCCATAGTCTGTGTGATCCAATTTTTAAATCTAATTTCTCAATACGAAGTATATAACTATGATATAATATAATTGAGACAATTCATAATCCCTTTTTCCTTATTATAGATATCCCAATATGAAAATCCCATTATGATTACCCATCCGGATTTGGTGAAAAGATAAATGTGATGACAATAAGACAATTATAAACAATTCAATATGATGATCACTGAATTTGATGATCAGTTGAATACGTTTCAATCTTGTCTCTTCTCCTTTCACTTCTATCTGTTGAAGCTTCTTCAACTTAGATCAATATGGAAAACTTATTCTCTCCCATAAAATACAGAGACTCTCTCTCTTGCCATGAATAATACACCCATATTCAAAAAAATACCATGTACTTATCTCTTTTATAGGCGACCAAATAGTGGTTTTGGTTATAATACCAAAAACATTCCTGCTCAACCAAATTTCCCCAAAATATCAATTTCCCTTGAATTTTGGGTGTATTTATGAATTCATAAACATTTCTCCAATATTCTGGAATATTCACCAAAATTTGTCTCTTCTTTAGACATTTTTTTTCAAATGCTAGTATGTTTTTAATTATCAATTCTGATTTCTTAAAATAATTCTCACTAAAAAACACTTCCAACAATCTCTTTATAACTATTAAAATAATCATTTCTGATTTCAATTATTATTATCATTATGATTTGTCTAATTAAGATGGGTATAAATGTAAAATAATAGATTCTTCATCATCTAATATGTTAACACACTAATAATAAAAATCTTCTTCTTCATATTTTCTTTTGGACCACTTATAAAAACAAATAAATTCAACTCATTTTAAGTTGTTTACTATATTGTTGATTGAACATTAAAATTCATCTATGTATTGGTCATTACATTCTATTCACTTCATTCATAAAAACCAACATATTTTACCTCCGATTATTATGATGGAATACTGAGTCCGATGGACCTGTATCAACAAATTCAACATTTACAGTTTTTTTCTCTTCTGAATATGATACCACGGAAAACATCTTTCTATTTCCACATGACCTTCATTCTCGGAAGATTTGTTTCTTTTAGACTGTGGTCTGAATGAAAACTAGCACCATTAGTTTTTTACATTTATCAAAAAGATTATTAACCATTATGAATCTAATGAACCCATTATATTGATCTGAAATCTTTTAGTTCACTAGCTTCCATAACTCAAAACATCATTATGTATCATTAATTTCTTCATGACTTTTAATAGTTTTTATATCATCTTTGGCGTCATCATACTTTCATTGGAATGTATTATAACTTCCCTTTTCCTTTATCAATAGATTTAAATCCTTCCCATCCTAAATATGATTGTTCAAAATGTAATTAGCATGAATACGATTTGACTTATTACGATGAGGATGATTATGATATGACACACCTCTTTTTTCCTTTACATCCAGACCTGATTAATTTGAATATTATTGTAAGAATCTAATTTTTTTTCTCACCAATAGATTCTTATGTTCTAGGACTTATTCTCCGAAATTATTTTATCAAGACTAAATCACATGTTTTACCACTAACTTATAATTTATAAGAAATCAAAATCATCAAACGATAATCATATTAATTTATTATAGTCATGTAGACTCCAATTCTCCCATTAAAATCACATCATTCATTGCGAATTCAATGTTAATTGGTTGACAATTATTTATAGTAAGATTCATTATAAACACTATTGAATTTTCTTTCAGCCATCTTCTGTTGAATATTATGGATTATTTCATGCATTGTGTGTGTAATTATCTTGAATATGATGGACAAAAGTATTTATAACCAAATAAAAAGTGAGTTCATTTTACTTTATTTTTAAAAATTTAAATCCTCCTTGAAAACAAATGAAAACACGTCAATACAATCACCTTATTCATCAAAATTATCCTTATATGTTTGTTACACTTATAGCTCTATAAGAAATAGATAATGAACATGATCCAGTTGAAATATCAATTATTTATCTTGATGCATAAGAAGGTATTATTTGTCAATATTAAGTTGTGTGTAAGAGTTATATATGATGAAACCATATAATAGTATATATCCCTATAACCATTTTTAGAAATATATATAACACCCAAAATCCAATATCCCATAGCCAATGGTAATTTTACTATATTTTCATGAGAACAAAGGATCGTCTCCTGGAGGATTGAATAGTTAAATAGTCTGGGTAGAATAGATATATACATTATTCTTAGAGGACATAAGAAAATATGAAATACAATATAACAATTCTTTGGATAAATTTAATACTTATTCAAGTAAGTCTCTAACGTCATTCATAGATCCGTTCTTCATATCCTAGGTTAATGAATACATAATAAAGGGTGAGATCTGATGCGCAGTAAGGGGAAGCGAACAATATAATCTATCAAAAATTGAAAAAAATTATAGCTCGTAGAAACAATTATAAAATATTACATATATCTAATAACATAAAAATGCGACCAAATACATGGATAAAATAACAACATTAATATTAAAATTTATAATAATAACCTGTTTCATAATGATTGAATTTATAATTATGGGGAACATAATATTACCATCAACAACTTGTCCCAAGAAAACATATGTAAATAGGTATGGTGAACACCAAATACCCAGAAACGTTTTTCCCAAGTGTCCTAATGATGAATAAAGGGTCTATAGAAGGCCCCACTCGTCACTTACTATGTCAAATTCCTTCATCATATGAAAAGGGTGTAATATTATCAACGTAAAAATCCATTTGGGAAAACTAGCATACGAAATGTTACAAATTCCCCAATAAATGAATGTAGAGTTAATATTTCCCCAGCAATATGGAGAATCACATGAAAATATTACATCCCAAATAAAGAATAATATTTAATATATAATTATTATATATATTAATATACTTTAAAAATATAATTGACAATTTTCTTTAAGGAAAGACCTTTTCTTTTAAAATAAATTTTTCGAAATATAAAAAATTCAAAAATATCATGGAAACAAATTTCTAAAAATTGAATTTTTTAGACATATAAAAAATTATTCAACTAAATGAGTGGTCCTTATAGTAGAAAATTCCATTGATACTATATAATTATAAAAAAACATTCTTTTCACACTAATATAAAAAGGTCAAAAGTACGTTGTTCAGAAAATAACATGAATAATTAATTTAAACATTTTTTTAAGTTATACATGGGTAAAAATGAATATAATAAAAAAAAATTTAATATAAAAAAATATTCCTTTAAAAAATTTAACAGATATATGGACATGCAACATAATGATTATCGACTAGGATGAAAAACAAGCTCGATTTTCTTTAAAATAAATTTGGTATCATGGGTACTTAAAAAGATAAAAATGAAATGAAATATTGTAATTTAATGAAATAACCAGTAAAAAATAACATATCTTTGGTTTATTATAAAATTAATAAATAATTTATCAATATATAATTAAACATAAACAATCCTGAAAAACGATGACATTGTGAAATGAACCATTACCTATGGCCTGAATTACATTGTTAGCACTTTTATAATCTTGTATAATAATTTAAATTTATAATAATTATACACTAGAACCATATTCATACTTATAATATCATATATTATCCAATTATATTATTTCAATACCAATTTATCAATAATTGTCTTTAAAATTCATTGTTTTTGAGAGGCAATTGATTCATTTATCAAGGATGTTTCCGTATGGTGGTTTTAGTAATTGTAAATTGATCATGGTTCCATCATATAAATTTTTTAAACAATGATATATATATTATATATATTCAATATATATATATATTTCCTTAAATGGTTTAGGAATAAAAATAAATTACACATTTCTTGGAAATAGAAGGCCATACATATTCATGGACATTGTTTTCACTTTTTGATGGAAAGAAGGAATGGTAGTTAAATAGTAATTAACCATTTAAAATTCATTATCATATAATAAAAATCCTATATACTCATTAAATCTATAAAAATTACCATATACATCAAAAATAAAATGAAATATTAATCACATCACTTCGTAGAGGTGATAGTCAACACGTATTCATGAATAATGTTATTATTTTACAATATAGTAGAATGTAAGAATGTTTATATGATATTATAATTAAATAATTTTAATAATTATATAAAAATAAATTATATAAATTATATCCATAATTATATCGATCTTTCAGAGGCCGAAATGGAAAATTATTTACATCGGTTCGCTAGATGATAGTCAGGTGTACACAAAACCGACAGTTTTGTTTCCCATTAGATAAAAGAGGACATGGATAAATATTATGCTATAAACATAAATTCATGTTATTATTTAGAAGGTACGTGTATTATTATATTTTAATTATTAATATTCTAACACCCTAAGCTTCCACAGTACGCTTCTCCTTGAATAATGAAATAGCTTGTGTTTTACGCAACTTCGAGTTCTAGCACATCCCAACAAATCAAAATATCCATTTCAAAAAAGTAATTATGATTAATAACACCCACTATTTGAAATTTTATAAAATTTATTTTTCCAAATGGACTACTTTTTTGATTTCAGAATATCATATTTTTCTTAAGTTGAATTTTTTGTATTTTTCTGAAAAATTTCAATTTATAATGAATACTGAAAAACACTATCTTATTGTTTAAAACTGACTTTTTATTTAAATAATTATATTTTAATTCAAATTTATTTTAAATTAAAAATAGATACATAATAACTATATTTTTCCAATTTAATTAATTGGAGTCATTTTAAAATAAGTTTATACATATAAAAGATTATTGAAATTTTTGACTTCTTTTACCCACCTTCGAGACACATTTGAAAATCTTTATAAAACCTAATTTTACCACTTCATTGAATTGAATTCCAAAAATCTAATAGAGAAAATTGAAATTAGTATGTCAAATGTGGTACAATAGGATGAAAATTATTTTTTTGTGAATAGTTCCTTTTGAATTTTATTTACCACTGCTAAAATTAAATAGGGTAATTAAAGGTAAAAATAAGATGATAATAATATCAAATTACCCCAAAACATGTCTTAATTATATTCAATAATTGTGTTTAGAACAAAATCATCCTTATGATAAAAATATAATCTTTTTTAACGAATTGGATTATATTAATATATATATAATATTTTATTTAATAAAGTGTTAAAAGTGTTAAATTCAAATTTTATTAACTAGACCATTTTCAATATAGGGTTATTCATAAGATAAATTCTACTATAAATATTCATTAGAAAGATAAAAATATTTACTACATCATGGTATTTTATATTTAATTTTTAGATAACAAATAATTAAATTTATTTACGACACAATGATGAATAAGTAATTACATTATTAATCAAATATTAAAATAATTGATATTAAAAATATTAAAATAAATGTAGATTGAAACTTCTGATGCCATACAAGAATTATCTATGTGATTATTACATGTTATGGTTGATTCAATGTATTTTTTTCTAAGTAATCAAATTTTTATGACTTTTATAAAAACCAAATACTAAACAGTCTCAAAATAGAAATAATTAAAATTTTAAAACAATAACTATTTTATTAAATAATATAATAGTCATAAAATTATTTTATTCATCCAAAAGAGTTAGATAATGTTATATATGTCATTAATGAACAACTTGAGGTCAACTTGGCATTTAATAGTAACTTTATAAACCATGTATTATAAAAATACAAGAAGAAATGGTAAATGATACACTATTTAACTAAGAGTTAAATCTAAATGATAAGGTTAATATGGTTACATAAACTTGTCCAAAACCTATTGGTCGAGAAGATTTATACCCATCCCCACTATAGCCTCGAAATAAATCCCTTTAGAACTATTATAAACCAAAAATAGTTTTACAATAAAATAATATTTGAAGCACAAAATTCACACCTCGAACGCCATTTGGCTTGACCAACCCCTGCTCAAATATCCTCCCAAATATACTCACTTCAACCTATAGTCCTTAATTTGATCATAAATCCATCCAATGGATCCATTTTGTTCAAATCAAAAGGAATCACACGAATAAAAGTATTTATTTCATCACCTATTTCAAAGATCTTTTCATCTTACACGTCATCTTTCTTTGTTGTTTACTTTTTAAAATAACAACTCTAGTACCTTTTACATACTGAGATGGTATTATAAATATGGTACAACAATATTCATTATTCAATCCATCTTATGAATGAAAAATTCATCATACGTGTGTACGTATGGCTTACCGTCTCCACGTCATGATGTAGTTTGTTATTACACACTTCATTAGATGGATGGGTATAATAATGAGTCTAATTGATGTAAATAATAAATATAACATGTTCATGTTTATTTATATATAATATACCATCCAATTACATACAATTTCACAATCAATATAATGATATTTTTGCTTATGCATACGTATAGCTTACCATATCCAAGATGCGATGAGATTACATTCCACATAGTAACCATTCAAGAATAATTTTCATTTGATGATAAAAATAATGTTTAAGAACATAACATAATTATTTATATGAATCAAAAACAACTTATCCACGACAAACATAACTTACGTAATGAAACATATAATGTAAAATGAATCAATTAACACCTGAACCAATGATACTACTAAAATATTATTAACAAGGATATAATAGAGGATTTTATATGATATCATATTTATGTGTTTCATTCATGTATAATTTAACAACAATTATTTAACAATTATAAAGGATATTAACATATCCTTGACTAAGGAAAAGTACATCATAATGTTTAATTTTACCATCTCTTCATTATTTGAGGTTGTTTATATGTAAGTATCTTCTGGGACTTCTTTATCTTCCGCATCTATGTTTCTTAAAAATGTATTTCAAAACATATTTACTATTTCCTAAACTATGGGATAATGTCATTTATACCTTTTTTTACTTTTTATAAAATGTTTTCAAAGGAATCATTCCATCTTTTTCCAAACAATGTACTTTATGACCTTTTTGACATATTAAAGAGAAGAATTTTTTTTAACTTATACTGGGGGTGTGTCTATTTTCTACCATTATAAATATATTAAATCTTCTTTTACAAGATTATATGAATATTTTGAAAATAATTGTTTTCATTTATAATTATTCGACCTTTAATTGATTTTAAATTAGAATGAAATATTTCTCTCAAATTGTTTTTGTATTGATTTTAATCTATGTCATCATATATTGTTGATTTATGTTTATTTTGTGTTTATTTATTATGATACAATATTCCATATTTTATTGATAGTTTTATTATATTTCTGAATATGTATGTGTTTTTTATGGTATTCATGATTTAACGTTAATGTATTAACATTTCCTATGTCAATTTTATTTGAATGTTTCTGTTATGTTTCACCATTTTTATATTTGAAATTAATTTCACAAAGTAAGTGATGTGTGGGGCTCAATATAGCCCCTCAATGCATTGGTTGATCTCATGAGACAAACTACTGTTTTGGCACAATCCCTTGAAAATATTTTTAATTATAATATTCGCATGAGGCCATGACTATGTGGTTGTGATGTCTGACATATTTTATTCCACCACTATTATGTAAGAAATTTATATTACATTATATTATTCATCTAGTGGAATATCCATGTTCGTAAATAAATGGAAATATTTGATTTATATTGGACATATTATGCTGAATATTATGTATAAAAGTCTTGTGTTTTAGTCATATACATCAAATTCAATGTCTATTCTTATTTATGAGATTTTATGCTATATTGTTATCCTTATTAAGTATCTGATATCACCCCTTTCTTATGTTTAATTTTTTCAGGGCGAAAAACATTATATTATCAGTGACCTACAGGGATAGGCTATGTGATATGAGTGTGTAAAAATTATTCATAATATCACTTTTTTTCATAATGTAATATAAAATGTATGATTGTATCTAGTACATCTAATACTACTAAAATGGTCGTTCTTTCAGGACATGATCTCTTGTGATCATTCCAATGTTTTGTAATAATAAACCGACTCGAGGTATCAAGGGTAGGGACATTACAGACGGTATCAGAGAAAGATTACTACAAATATTGGGAACTAAATTTAGAAAATAATCTGATTGGAGAACATTACCCTAAACAGGATTTGGGGATTAATATAGAGGAACATCCAATTTTTTTGGAAATTTAGATAATATGTGGGTTTTCCAAAAAATACATCCATGTATAGAGACTAAAAGTGGATGTGTTTCTAGAAGAGATGTACCCAGGAGTAAAAACTATGACAAGGAGTTTCATGCTTGGCACGGGGTATCCTGCTACACAATAATGGGCCTTACTGCGCACCATGTAAGACAATCATGGGGGATATTCTTAGGATAATACATATTTTATTTACAATCCATTATGATGGATTTATGAGTAAATACATCCCTAAATAAAGATTTTTTTTATGATTATGGATTATATGACTAAACATTTTTTATTTATTATAATAGTTTTACAAGTTTTGAATTATTCATTGTGATTTGTAAACAAATTTGGTGTATCTAATTATTTATAAATGGCACCCAGGGGAACGAATGGAAACATTATCAATGCACGTAATCCATGTCCTAACTTCCCTCATATTAAAGATAATTATAGTGGAGATGGTGATGAAACAGTGCCAAACATCTTATAACCACACACCCAAGTTATGAATAATAACCTTACCTGTATGGAGCATCTAGAACCACAATGTGGAAGATCAGTGTTACACTGATTCATGAGGCAATAACCACTAACATTAATTTGGGATACACATCTATTTCTAGTTGATAAATGGATAAGTTCCTTTGATAAAATATTTCATGCTTTAGGGAGTAATGAAAAAGAAAAAGGCTACCATGGAAGTTATCACCTCTCGGGGGAAGAAGATCAATGGTGGTCATTAATTAAAAACACAATGGACAATGAATAAGTATCAAATATGTAATTAAGGGAGTTTGAATCTCTTTTCATATAAAAATGATTTTCTCATTAACATCATGATAATATGGAAGGATATTTATGAGTCTGAGGCAAAAGGAATATGAGAATGTCGCAAAGTACAAAGTGATCATTACAAGGTTATCAAGGGATGCTGTAGACTATATAAATAGCCCATGAAGTTAGATTTATTGATTCTTTTATGGTTTAAAACCATTTCTCCCTCAAGAATTAGTTTCACAATCATTCTCATCGTATGAAGATATAGTCTCATGTGTTATTAAGACAAAAAACGAATTCTCTAAGTCTTATGACTTTAATGTGAAACAAGAGAAGAATATATCAACTTAAAACTCTGGAAAAGGAAATAAGGGGATGATGAAAAAATGTGAATTTCCATTTTTATGAATTTTAGGAAGAAACACCTTGTTAGTTTCTTGAGGGGAATGTGAGTTTTTTACATGTGTGCAGAAGAAGACCACCAAGATCAAGATTGTAAGGGGAAAAAAGTGGATGTAAATGTATAATTCTATAATCATAAATAAGTGAGGAATTATTAAAATGAATGTCCTATGATCTAAAAAAAATTACATTACAAATGTCCAAGGGATCAAGGAAAATATTTTGTGATCACTACTGCTAAGGTTGAATTTTATAATGACATGGTGGCATGTACATTAATTGTTTCCTAAAAATTATCCAATGATTTATTTTATTATGGATCAATGCATTCTATCATATATTCCTAATATGAAAAGAAAATTAGATATTTCCAATTTGAATTAACAAGAGTGTTTTCAGTCAAAACTGCAAAGGTATGTATCATAGCAACAATGATTTGCCTATAAGTTATCATTATGGCATATAAACATGCTTTATCTCCAAATATTATATTCATTCCCATGATTATATTTTATATAATCCTGGATATGGATTGTATTTCGGACAATGATGTGAAAATTTAATTTAAGAAGAAGGAGGTTATACATTTTGATGATGATAAGGAATCCCTTATCTTTAGAGAGTAAACATCACCATATTATTCTCATGTAGATCCAACCTCTGTTGGCCTAGTAAATTCAATTACTGAGTATGGAGGGAGTGAAATATCTAGGGGTGAGGAATAGAATGTTCAAATAGAGGATATACCTATAGTTCAATAATATGTTGATGTGTTTCCATAGAATTTACCGGGATATCCACCAAAATGGGAAATTGAGTTTTCCATTGACTTAATTCCTAGTTCAAGGCCCATATCTAAGACCCAATATATAATGGCCACTCTTAGATTAGTGGAACTAAATAAACAACTAGAGGGATTGAGTAATAAAGTATTTAATCACCCTAGTGTTTTTCTATGGGGAGCCACTGTTCTTTTCCTTAAGAAGAAAGATGGATCTATGTGGTTATGCAATTTCTATATAAAGATTAGTGAAATAAAAATAAAGACCATGTATCCCTTACCTTGCATTGATGATTTATTTGATCAACTTCATGGAGATAAATATATTTCAAAGATTGAATTTCTATCTTTATATCATCAGTTGTGTGTGAGGTAGGAAGATATTCCAATGACAACATTTCGAACCAGGTATGGGCATTATGAGTTTACAGTTGCCATGACCCATCCCCCTGGGGCCCCTGCTATGACTAACCCAAACCCACCTTCCATACGCCAGGGGCTAGCGACTACCACCAAAGGCGTAATTCCCTAAAACTGGGAAGGCATTGCCTATAAAACCTGTAAACACACACACAATTAAGAACATAGCTGGACGAAACCCCATGTAAAATGTATAATAAAAGAGTGCTGAAAGTAAAAGTGTCCAGAATACAAGACCAACTAGAAAGTACAAGTACAACAGTGATACAATACAACTGAAAGATAAGGGAAGACAACTACTGGATCGTCCTACGGGGTCCAACGTGAAGGGTTGGTACAGATTTCCACCTCAGCACACCTCATCCGTCCATCTCCTCCATGTATCGACACGTCGTAAGGTCCACTTCTGGGAACTGTCCAGTCTTGGTACTCTCAGACTTCTCAGTGTTGTCTGTCATCTACCTCCAACACAACAAGGTGCGGGCATAGCTCGTGTAGGGGTGAGTATGACGATACACAATAGGGACCCCGAGACTCTCTAGGTCTCACAAAATCCATCAAGGATAAACATAATGTATGAAATAAATAGACAAAATTACATAGGTAGATGCCCATTCCAATACCTAAGTTATCAAGTGATCTATCTTAAACATGTGGAAAACCAAGAAAAATAGACTCGGCTCAAACCATGATTTTATTCTAGGGGTCGTATCAAGTGACATCCCCATTAAAATTTTTGAAACTATGGCTGCTGGATAAATCCTCTATCAAGTTTAGTGGGCCTACCGTGACCCCAAGCGTGCTTCCCACTAACCTTAAACTGATTAGGTACTCCTCCTATCAAGTACCGTGTATCTGCTGTGTCACCAAGCGCGCTCCCCACCGTTTGTCTACCGCACCACCAAGCACGCTCCCCCTTGTAGCCTACTGAGGTACTCCTCCTATCGAGGACTGTGGGTCTGCTGCGACACCAAGGTTCTCCCCACTTTGGGTCTACTACAACACCAAGGTGCTTCCCACTGGACTTGTAGAGTCACCTCGAGTCAAAATGATCAGTAGTCATTAGGTCTCATCCAGCTACAAGGTCTCCGCACTATGCTCACTCATCTTAGGGAGGATCCGCTCCACAAGATATTGTTCGATACTCCAGCTTTCATTAGGCCTCACAATGTAGTATCTCAACGGTCCGCCAGGTCATAGGGGTGTCAACGCAACAGATTGTGTGTCAATCAGATGCCCAGTTTGTGAGTTATTATCCATTTAGTCCCGGGGGCCCAGTTGGATTCATGCTCGATCCAACGTGACAATTTCTCATGTCAAAACAAAACTCATGTGAAGTATAATCAAAAGGACTATCTCACTCCATGATTTCTAGCACCGCTGAAGATTCGTCCAACAGACATACGGTGCCAAAGGTATGGTCAGAGGAGCATAAAGGGGCATAGTGGGCCTGGGTCTGGTCCGACCAGGTCGGGCCGACCCGACCCGACCAGGCGTGGGTCGACCCGGTTCTGGTCGACCCGTCCCCACCCGCTAGGTCGATCCGGGCCTGCTGAGAGGTCCAGCAGGCTACGAGGGGCCGTGGCGCCCGCAGAGGTCGTGGGGGCCGCGGGGGCGCTGCAGGGGGGGGGGGGGTCACCCGAGGTACCACCGGGGCACATGGATGGTTCGATCGGTGGTTCGGCAGGCGGTACTGTCTGGTTTGGTTGGGGTGCCATGAGGGGAACGTGCGGCTCGGGAGGCAATCGGGCGGCATGAGCCGAGGAGGCTACTAGGTATAGCGGCAACGCTAACGGGGTGGCTCGGCCGGTGGGAGGCTTTGCCGGTGGGAGGAACGACTGACGGGTGGCGCGGCCCGCGGGCGGTGCGGAAGGTGGGTGGCTCAGCCGAACGGTGGCATGGCCGGTGGGTGTTGCTTCTAGGGTGGCGCAGTCGATGGGCACAGGGCCGGTTCGGCAGGAGAACCGCGGGGGCGCCGTAGGGCGTGGTGGCCACTGGTGGCGGCATAGTTGCCTTCGTCACCTTCATCGTCTTCCTTCATTCCGAAGAACACCACAAAGAAGAACGTCAGAGGGGGTTCGGGCCATGTTAGTTTTTCCCACACTCTCAGAGATTAGATTAGTTGCATACGGTTCACAAGAATGAAGCAATGAACATCAACCATGAATGGACGTAATTTAATAATTCCCTATCCCAAACAAGAGAAGATGTGAGTACCTAGAAAGTGATAAAAAAAAGAATTAATCCCCTTCTTAATTCATTTACATTGGCATGAGAAAAAGTACCAACATTGATTCTCCATAGATAAGGACATCCCACATTGGAAGAAGTCCCGAGGAAGAAGGTCGAAGGAGGTCGACATTCTTAATTGACCGAGCGTTCTTTGTTGGGGAGAATGTTCTTCATTGGAGAATGTAATCCTCCAACTATTGGGCATCACGTCATTTTACCAGCGCTTCGTCTCTTAGTGAAGCCATCCCAAATCCTCCTCCCAACCTCCATATATATATATGAGTGGGTGGAAAGGTAGATAATGATCATGGAATTTATGACAGTTCATTTATTAAAAACCTTCCTAAATTCCAAGGACGCTGTTACTTAAATTAAAAAAGGGTCACACCAATTAACTAAGTGGGAATAATTAATGGTATGTGATTTGGAATAGTTAATGTGGAAGAAGTCAACAGGCTATCAACATTAATGATGGGGGTTGTGAGTTTCACTCAATTAAAGGGGAGGTTTAATCTCAAGTGGTCCCCACCACAATAGCCTTTCGTTGGTGGTTATGGTTTGGGTGGTCCCCACCACCCTAACCAATCATGAGAGGTTACGGTCTGGTGGTCCCCACACCTCAACATCCAAATCGAGGTTTAGTTATTATGGACCCCACATCCCAACTCCCACATGAGTGTTGCAAATAAAAATAAAAATGTCATACACTTTTATTTTTATTTTATTCTTACATGAAATACCCAAAAAAACTAACTTTCACCCTCAACCAACTATCGTCGAGGTGAAAGTCTTATGTGAATACCGGCACTACGAGTTCAACGGTGTCCTCAGATTTCAATTTCGACCACCGGTTCAAATGTTAGAAAAACTCGCTCGCACATTTACTGAACATACCCAATGAAAGTTCGGAATATTATTAATAGTCAGCCTCGACCATCGCAAGATGAGGTTAGGCTCTTCCCATGTGAAACACACCCCAACGGTACTCTCGGATTTCCAATACGAGTTACCATTTTAATGTTATGGATTTTCCAATAAAATAATTTTCACTTAATTATTTTATTTATGGATGAAAACAAAATTTCACTGGTGGCCTACGCTGGCCAAATTTATTATTTGCATAAATAAATCATGCCCTCATGAGTTCAACAGTGGTGTCAGATTTTTAATCCTAGATACCGTTTGTGAGTTATAAGCATTTGAAAAATAAAATAATTTATTTAATTATTTTATTTATGGTTATGCCATTTTTTTGTTTTCTCACAGGATTCCCACACCGACGAAACGTAAGTCGCACATAGGGTAAACCTGTCATCCTGAGCACATATTTGCCCTCGAATTTTTTATTCAAGTAACCATTTAAGAGTTATTACACCTTTTTAGGAAAAATGTTTATGCACACTAATTAAACCATAACAAAACTTCAAAGGATCATTACGGGCACTCCGTGTCTCAAAATCGAGCATCGTCAGATTTTGCGGTCTCAAAAAATTCCCATGTAATTAAAAAAATTACATCGAATTTTCGGGTCTTTAAATTATCCCCAAATCAGGTCTTTGAGTCCCCAGAAGACATATTATAAAAACTAGGAATAACAATTGAGGGTACTAGGAAAGAACATGAGCCTCCTACTCCCATTTCCTCTCTTGGAGGTTCCTGTGCTGCCAATGCACATGCAACAAAGGTATTGATTTCCCATGAAGGACTCTCTCTTATCGATCCTCAATCTCTACTAGAACCTCTGAAAACGTCGCCCCATCCTCGATGTCCAGCTCACCATGGTCAATGTTTTGGGAAGGGTCATGTGCGTATCTCCTCAGATGGGATACGTGGAAGACGTTATGCACACGGTGCAACTAAGGTGGAAGAGGTAAGCAGTATTCCCCCTCTCCTACTCTATTGAGGACTTGAAAGTGTCCGATGAACCTCAGAGATAACTTTTCGCATATGCCAAATCTCCACAAACCTCATCGAGGTGAGACCCATAGAAATACGTGGTTGCCATCTTCATACTCTAGAGGTCTTCATCTCCTGTCAGCATATGACTTCTGCCTGCTCTGTGTAGTCTTCATCTTCTTTTGGATGATCTGCACCTTCTCTATTATAGCTCGTACCGTCTCTGGTTACACTAGTGCTGACTCCCCTGGGTCAGTCCAGCATAAAGGTGATCTGCATGGTTTCCCGTATAACACCTGGAAAGGTGTCATCCCAATGGTGGAGTGATAGCTATTGTTGAATTCAAACTCTACCAATGGAAATTGATCCTTCCAGCTGTGACCGAAGTCATGGACACAAGCGCAAAACATGTCCTCAGGGGGTCTGAATGGTCCGCTCAGTCTAACCATCCGTCTTAGGATGGATGGTGGTAGTCAAATGAAGTTGTGTCCCAAAAGCCTCATGCAAACCCTTCCATAGACTGGAGGTAAACCGTGCCTCACGATCGAAGAGAATCATCAAATGTACTTCCATGTAGCTGCACAATATCCTCCACATAAAGGCATCCCAAGCCCTCTACTGAACCCTGCTCTCTGATCGGTAGGAAGTGGGATTACTTGGTGAGTCGGTCGAAGATAACCCAAATTATGTCATGAACCCTATATGTACGTGGAGGTCCTGTCACGAAGTCCATGGATATTCCATCCCACTTCCATTATGGGACCTATAAAGGCTGAACAAAGCCAACTGGTACCTGATTCTCTACCTTCACTTACTGATAAGTGAGGCATCGAGAGAAAAAAACTACTACTGCTTTCATTATTCCTTGCCACCAGTGTTGTCGTCGGAGGTCCTGGTACATTTTCGTCACTCCTGGATGTATTGCTAAAGGGGATGTGTGGAACTACCTCAACACTTCCTCCCGAAGTGTTACTAGTACCATGGTACATCTTCTACAGAGGATGACATACTCCCCTCCTTCATAAAATCCATTAGGTCCGTGTCTTGTTGATATCTGAGATCAACAATTCTCACAGTCAGCATCCCCACGTTACGCCTCCCCGACTCGCTAATGAAGTGGGGGATTGAAAATATAATACTGAATGAAAGATTCTCCATCTCGATCTACAAAGGATATCTCTAAAGCGACTAGCTGCTCTGTCACCTCACTATACAGCTACAGGCCAGACCTCCTTCTGAGTGTGTCTGCTACCATGTTCCCTTTCCCTGGATTATAGACTATCTTAAAGTAATAGTCATAGAGGAACTCTAGACACTCCTTTTGGGAACTGAAAACTCAAAACTTCTACTGCCACGAGGGTGAGGTTGGCCGACTTATGAGTGATCAACCGCACCCTCCTATGCAAGAGTTCATCCTGTGCTTCCTAGGCTTCCTTTTTCTCCAACTAAGAAAACCCTCATCCAAACATTGTAGATAAACTAGAAGCCTTTTTCCTAAAACAGTCAATCTGAGTATGAATTTTGGATGTCCAGTCATACCCAAACTAACTACATAAGGCCTCAACACAGCCAATAAGAGGTTTTAAATGAAACTCACACCTCAAGGGTCAGATCACACATCGGTATAGGTTTGATTAACAAGTCTCCTCCCAAAGGTATCTCTAGAAATAAGGGTCTAGTCAATGGTTTAATTAGAAACTGTAGGTCTTGGATAAGATTCTTATAGAAAGGAATGATTGGTACCTATGTCTATTGTTACAGAAGCTAGTAGTAGACATAGACCATACCTCGAATCATTTTTAGAGCCATAGGGTTGCATTCCTTTACCACATGAAGCTACTATCTTCCCCCCATCCTCCAACTCCATGAGCCTGGAAGGGACCACAATGGGGGGTGGTTGTGACATGTCAAAATGTAAACCACCTCATGCTGCTCCCCTAGATCTGCTTCCACGTCTGTAGCCCTGCAGATTCATCTGTCCCTAACACTTCTTCATCTCGAAAAATTTTTAAACGCCCAAGTCTCTAAGAATGGCACTGGTTTCCTTTTTTCCCACTACTAACATTCACTGGGTGCATCTTTTCAGCCAATGAATATTCATCAAAAAAGGTTCTCTCTAGCACACTAACATAAGTAGGAATGCATACGAGAATAGTGCTAGCTCCAATGTACCTAAAGACACCTCACTCAAAGGAACGATCTCTGAAGCACATATCATATTGTATTCATCGAGTACCTGGAATGATCGGTAGTCATCATTGAATAATCAGATACCAGCATTTCATCCTGCTGAAGCTATAGAAGCTCTAGTGAACTCTCATCCACCTTCTCAAGCCAGTCCTCAGCCACCTATGATTCAGCTCTCCTACTAACTTGAGGGGTATCTGATGATGAATTGACCGTAAGGAACTATGAATATATGTGTCCTTTACAGGTACAATGGGTTGTAACTGCTGACCAATGGGTATTGAAATAGCTGACACACTACCCGAAGGTACTATCTCGGGTAATGGTTCTCGTACCGAAGCCTCATCACTATGCGGACCATCCTCATGGTCTCTAACTGAAAACGTCTAGTAGCTAAGATCACCATCTACTCTACTAGTGTCTCAACTCAGTGGAAAACACTAGAAACTGCCTCATGCCAGCCCTCAACTACATGGGAAACTCTCTCGGCTCGAAACCTCAGAGGCCTATGCTGATAGAACTCATGCAATGCGCTCAGTTGGCATGAGACATTCACATGTGCAGCTGGTGGTGTCTGCTGAAAAATGGGTGGTGGTGCAACTGGTACACCACCGGAAGGTTCCAACATAGTTAGAGGGCCCTACACCGGAGCATCGTCGATCAGTGCGCCACCATTTTATACTCCCTTGGGAATCTTAGTTGGTTGTCTACATAGCTGCATCCTGATAAGGAACAGGTGGGCCACATTCAAAAGGTTATACCTGGTGAGATGACCTAGTGAGGTGACTTAAAGAATACTATTGAAAACACACATGCAAATTGTGTTTTTGTGCAGTGAATCGGAAATCAGAAGTCGGGGTCTAGGTGTATGGATACATCGACCAATGCACCAACACTAGACTCCCTAAACTAAAAACCACACTCATTTCACATAACACTATTTCTTCACAGAAAATATCGTAGTCCTATGTTCTGTGGTAGAACCAATTCCTCTGACACCAATTTGTCACGACCCATCCCCCGAGGCTCACGTCGTGACTACCCTTAGCCCGCCTTCCAAAGGCCAGTGGCTAGTGACTAGAACCAAAGGTTTAATTTCCTAAAACTAGGAAGGAATTGCATTTATAACATTTAAACACACACAGAAGCAAGAACACAGCTGGAAGAAACACCAAGTAAACTGTATAACAAAAGAGTGTCGAAAGTAAAAGGGGACAAAATAAAAGCCCAAATGGAAAGCACAAGCACAACACTGACACAATACAACTGAAATATAAGGGAATAGAAGGACTAGATCGTCCTCTAGGGTTTCTACCTGAAGGGTAGGTACAGATCACCTTCTCAGCAATCCTCGTATGTCTGTCTCCTCTATGTACGCACATGTCATAAGGTCCACCTCCTGGTACAATCCAGTCCTGGTACACTCAGCCTCCATCAGTGTTGTCCGTCATCTACATCCAACACAATAAGGTGTGGGAATATCCCGTGAAGGGGTGAGTATAACGATAATCAGTAGGGACCCTGGGATCCTCTAGGTCTCACAAAATCCCTCAAGGATATAAAAGTGTGAAATCAACATACAACCTAGATTAGGTATATTCCAATTCATATACTTAAGTTATCAAGTGATCCATCTCAATCATGAAGAAAACACGGGAAAACTGACTCAGCTGAAACCCGGATTTTATTCTAGGGGTAGTATCAAGTAACATCCCCAGTCACATTTTTGAAACCTTGTATGTGGAGAACTCCTACTTTATCGAGTATAGTGGGTCTACAAGAACACCAAGATAACTTACCACTAACTTTGGACTACTCAGGTACTTCTCCTATCGCATAGCGTGGATATGCAACATCACCAAGCGTGCTCCCCACCGTGGGTCTGCCACGTCACCATGCGCGCTCCTCCACATACCCTGCTGAGGTATTCCTCATGTTGAGTACCGTGGTTCGGCCATGATAGAAAGGCGCTCCACACTATGGGTCTGTCTTGACATCAAGGCTCTCCCCACTGGGCTAGTAGAGTCACTCCGGGTCCAAATGGTTAGTAGTCTTCAGGTCTCAGCCAGCTACTAGCTCTCCGCACTACGTTCACTCATCTCTGAGAGGATCCACTCCATGAGCTACTAGTCGATACTACAACTCTCACAAAGTCTCACAAAGAAGTATCTCAATGGTCTGCCACATCATAGGGGTCTCAATTCAATAGACGACACATCGATCGGACGCCCGGTCCTTGAGTTATTATGCATTTAGTCTCGGGGGCCCGGTTGGATTTGTGCTCGATCCAACCTGAATATTTCTCATATGGAACCAAAACTCCAATAGAGTATACTCAAAGGGACAGTCTTGCTACAAGATTTATAGCGTCGTTGACCTTTCGTCAAACGGACGTCTGGTGCCAAAGATATGGCTGAATTAGCGAAAAGGGGTGTAGTGGGCTCGGGCCTGGTCCAACCCTGCCCGACCTGGCATGGTTCGACCCGGTTTAGGTCAACCCGACCCGACCCGCTGGGTCTGGCATGGCACACATTAAGGTATGGAAAACTGCGAGGGGCTGCGGATCCCACAGGGGCTGCGGGGGGGGGGGGGGGGGGGCTCAACTACAAGGGGTGAGGGGCCGGTTCAGTCGGGGCGCCGCGAGGGGCGCGGGGCCGGTTTGGACTGGGGTGTTGTAGGGGGAATGGGTCGGTTCGTACGGGGTGCCATACGGGGCGTGGGCCAGTTCGGCTGGGGCGCCGCGAGGGCGGCGGGCCGGTTCTACCGGGGTGCCGCGAGGGGTGCGGTCCAGTTCGGCCGAGGCGCATTGAGGGGTGTGGGCAACATGAGAGGTCGGCGGGCGGCGTGATCTAGGGTGGCTCATAGGGCCAGCGGTGGCGCGGACGGGGTGACCCGGACGGTGGGAGGCGCGGTCGGGGTGGCGTGGCCGGAGGGTGCACGGCCAGCGGGAGGTGCGGTCGGTGGGGGGCACGGCTGGTCGGTAGCACATCCGGTAGGGTGTGCGGCTGGGGTTGCGCGGCCGGGGTGGAGTGGTCGGTGGGTGTGGGGCCAGTTTGGCAGAGAGGCCAGAGCACCGCGGGGGCGATGCGGGTCGTGGTGGCTGCTGGTGGCGGCGCTGATGCCTTTTTCTCCTTTGTCGCCTTCCTTCATTCCGAATAACCCCACAAAAAAATGGTAGAGGGGGCGGGCCATGTTAGTCTGGCCCGCACCCTCCGCGTTTAGAGTGGTAGCATAAGGATCACATGAATGATTAAAAGAACATCATCCATGAGTTTTCATAATTTAATAATTCATAATCCCGCACAAGAGATGATGGGAGTACCTAGAAAGTGATAAACAATTTCATTAAACCCCAACCTCATTCATTGACATTGGTGTGGCAAGAAGTACGAACATCGATTCGCCGTAGATAAGGACGTCCCATGTCAGATGAAGTCCCAAGGAAGAAGGTCAGAGATTGTTGGAATTCTTCATTGGCAGAGTGGTCTTCATTGTGGGGCAAGTTCTTCATTGGAGAACGTAATCCTCCAAGTGTTGCGAATCGCGTCACTTTACCAGCACTTCGTTGCTTAGTGAAGCCATCCGAAATCCATCTCCCCAGCTCCATATATATATGATAGGGGGGAACAGTAGGTAATGATCATGAAATTTATGATGGTTTATTTATTAGGATCTTTCCTAAATTCGAACGGTGTTGTTACTGAAATTAAAAAGGAGGAAATCCAATTAACTAAGTTGGCACAATTAAAGGTGTGTGAGTTGGAACAATTAATATGTAGGAAGTCAAGAGGCTCCTCCACATTTATGAGGGGGGTTGAGAGTTTCTCACAATTAAAGGGGGTTTAATCCCAGGTGGTCCCCACCACTATACCATGTCATTAGTGGATAAGGTCTTGTGATCCCCACACCTCAACATCCACATGGAGGTTTAGTTTCTGTGGACCACACCTCCCAACACCCACATGGGTGTTACAAATAAAAATTATGTCACAGAATTTTATTTTTATTTTATTCATACACGAAAAACACAAAAAATAACTAAAACCCACTAACAACTATCGTCGATTTGAATGACTTCTTAAGCGAATACTGGTGCTGCGAGTTCAACGATGTCCTCAGATTTATATTCTGAGCACCTGTTCAAAAGTAAAGAAAACCCGCTCACACCTTTACTGAACGTACCTAAAGAAATGTTTTCAAAACTACTAATAGTCACCCTCAACCCATGCCGGTTGAGGTTAGGGTCTGTCGAAGTGAAACACACCGCAACGAACCCAATCATACTCTCATATTTCTAATCTGATTTACCGTTTAAATGTTATGGATTTTACAATAAAATAATTTTCACTAAATTAAAATATTTACTGCCAAAAACTAACATTCAATGGTGGACCGTGCCAGCCAAAGTTAGTTTCTACTTAAATAAAGAATGCCCTCATGAGTTCAACAGTGGTCTCAGATTTTTAATCTGAGCTGCACTTTGTGATTTATATGCATTTGAAATATAAAATAATTTATTTAGTTATTTTATTTACAGTTATGCCATTTTTGGGTTTTCTCATAGGAGGCCCACACTAACTAAACATAAGTCACTTAGGGTAAAACCGCCATCCTGAGCACAACCGTGCCCTCAGATTTCAAATCCGAGTAATAGTTCAAGAGTTATTCCATATTTTTAAGATAAATTTTTACGAGTGCTAATTAAAGCTTAACAAAACATTGAAGGATCATTTCGGGCACTCCGAACTTCGGAATCCAGTGCTGTTAGATATAGAAGTCTCAAAATATTCCAAAGTAATTTAAAAAATTACATGGAATTTTCAGGCCTTTATGATATTAATTTATTTTGGACTGACTATTGCATCCTCTATTTTCATGGATATAATGAATAGTGTTTCAAGGAATATCATGATAACATTAAAGTGGTATTTGTTAATGATATATTGGTATACTCCAAAATCTTGAAGATCATAAAAATCACATGCATGCTATTCTAAAGACTCTTAGAAGAAACGAATTATATGGGATGTTCAACAAGTGTGAATTCTAGATATAGAAGATTTCTTTTCCGGTCCATATTGTCTCCAAGGATGGAATATCTATTTATACATCAATGAAAAGGGAAATCCCCGAATGGCCAACACAAATGAGTATAACTGAGAGACACAGTTATATCGATTTAGTAGGTTAATATCAGCATTTCGTCCAATAGATTGCCTGATTAGATAACCCATTAATGAAGCTCACAAGTAAAGGGGTTAAATTTGATTGGACAAAAGTGTGTAAAGAATGGTTTGAAGAATTGAATATGAGATTGGTCAATGATCCTATCATGAATCTACCATCAGGTAATGATGGGTTTGTTATTTATAGTTATGCATCAAAGAATGGACTTGGTAGTGTCCTTATGCCCAATGATAAAGTTATAGACTATGTGTCACAGAAGCTAAAAATTCATGAAAAAAAACTATCATGCTCATGATCTTGAGTTATCCTATATAATTATTTCTATGAAGATACTAAGAAACTATCTCTATTGTAGAAAATCTGAGATATATACCAATGACAAGAGTATGAAATTTATTTTCTCGTAGAAAGAACTCAACATGAGGCAAATGCGCTTTCTTGAACAACTAAAGGATTACGATTTCACAATACACTACCTCATGAGAAATGAAAATAAGGTGGAAGATTGTTTGAGTAGAAAAATCATGGATTTATGAACAAGATGAGAGTTGAAAGGGATCCTATGTTTGTGAGTCTAATAAATATGGATATGGGAATAATCATAGAAGGTGAAACATCAATACTTTTTCAAATGATTTTAAAAATATATTTACTAGAAAAGAAAAAATGTTCTCAGAATGATGATGAGGAGATTCAAAAGAAAATTAATGATGTGAGTAATGGGAGATTGATTGACTTCGTGTATGAAGATGGAATTTTGAACTTTTTGGAAAAGGAGTTGTGTTCCCCAAAATACCTAATCTAAAAAGGGAATTGATGGATGATTCTCACAGCTCCAATTTCATTATACACCTGGGTGGCAGTAATATATATAGATAATTGAAGGAACTTTTTTGGTGGGACAACATGCAGAGGTAGATTGCGGATTAGGTTTCACGTTGTATGGTTTTTCAATAGATTATTTCTAGAAGACAACATCCTAGACGAGTCATGAAACCTATTTCAATACTTGAGTAGAAATTGGATAATATTACAATGGAATTTCTCATGGGGGTATGAAAGATTCCAAGAATCAATGATGCAACATGGGTCATTGTTGGTCATCTTACTATATCATAAAATTTTCCTAAAATAAGAGAAGATATAACAATATAACATTTAGTAAGACTATATTATTTAATTTCTAAGACATTGTGGTTTACCACTATCAATTGATTCTGATCATGATCCCTGTTTTACATCAAGACTCCGAAAAAGTCTTCAGAAATACCTAGATACTTAACATCGTTTGAGAACTACATACCACCCTAAAACTGATAGAAATCAGATCATACATTTCAATCCTTATAAGATATATTGAGATATTTATCACTTTACTTTCATGGTATGTTTGATCAGTATTTACCTCTAGTAAAATTTTCCTATAAAAATACATTCCATTCAAGTATTCATATGGCACCATATGAAGCGTTATACAAAAATATATGTCACCCACCCACCTGTTGGGATGATGTTGGTGAATGAAAACTTTTAAAGACATTACTTATTGAGGAAATAATTGTAATTTGAAGATTATCCAAACCCACATCAAAGTAGTACAAGGTAGAAAAAAGATCTATGTCTATAACCGAAGGAAGTATTTGTATTTTCTTGTAGTAGATAATGTTTTCTTGAAGGTATCTCTAGGGATGGGTGCTATACGATTTTGTTTAGAAGGGTAAATTAAGTCCGATGAACATCACAAATATAGAAAATCTAGAAAGAATTGGAGTTATAGCTTAGAATTTGTGAGTTCTTCCTAGTATTTATAAAGTTCAAGATGTGTTCCATGTATCACTGTTGGGAAAATACATTCGTGAGCCAATGCATGTACTCACCTATGAAGAAATAGAACTGTAATCCGATCTGTTTTATTGTGAATAGCCTATCAAGATTCTTGATACCATAGAACTAGTGTTGAAATGCTGGAAGACTTGTCTAGAAAATGATCATTGGAGAAATCATAAAATGGATGAGGCAATGTGGGAACCTGTGAAACTTATTATGAAGAACCAACATAATATTTTTATGCATTAATATTATAGAAATTTTCAGGACGAATTTATTTGAAGGAGGGAATAATATAACACCCTAAGCATCCATGATACACTTCAATTTGAATAATAAAATAGCTTGTGATGTACGCAACTTTGAGTTCTAGAATTGTAGTACCCCCATGTGGTCAAACCTTGTGCATAGGTCAAATCTAGATCCTATTTTCTAAGAGTTTACTTGTTTTTGATCTATATATTTCGGTTTGGCTTCAAAATGACAATATTCGGAGATTAATATCCATAGAAGGCTGGAGAAACCTCCCTACATCAGTTGGATCCAAGAGCCTTCCCTTTGTGATTTTGAGTTTGATTCTTGCGGTATGTCACCTTTCTTTCCAGATTTGTCATGTTTTCTCAGATCTGCTTAGATATACTTATCTGATATCCATTATTTCTTAGATCTGAAGATATAGTGGGTAGATCTACATTTTTGGTTTCCAATTAATTCAATATTGAGTTGTGATATTTCTATGGTAAGATAACTAAGGCCATTATTGGATAATCGACCCGCTTTCTTGTGCGTTCTTCATCTATTGTCAATGTTTCATCAAAACCTTCAAGGTAGGTGGATTCTCTCTCAACTCATCTTGATATAATTGATTGGCATATATTCAAATTGTTTTATTGATTGTGAAATTCATGGAAAAATATTCACTTGTGATGACTTATGGTATTTGTGAAATCGCGTGATCTTGGTGAATAGTTGTGAAAAAGGGGGTTTTGATTCAAGAATTTAAAACGATTATTTTAAATTATGGATTTTTTGGAATTGTAGAATAGTTGATGGAAAAGATATTTTCAATATAAATGTTTTCAATAAAAAAATAGAGTTTTATTTAAATGGGTTGGAATTTAAATGGTTTGGCATTTAAATGGTTTTGACTGAAATGGTTTTCAATTAGAAGCTGTTTTTAATGAAAGGGTTGTTTTGGCTTGATTGTTGGGAATATGTGGTGTGCGTTCATGTGGCATATATGGGGCTTGGTTGTAATATGAACTTGTTCTTGGTTCCAATGGTTTAATGGTACATGGGAATTTCATACACGAGGGTTGGTTAAAATATAACTGTGTCCTTTGTGCAAAGGGGTGAAAGGAACATGGGAAAAAATTACCTTATGACGACTTGGTATGTCAACAAGAAACCTCTAATGAGTATGGAACTGTCCTTACATAGCATGCATGGTTGGTTGCATGTGTTTGAGGAATGATTGGGTATGCCGATAAATGGTTATTTTGGAATGGTTGTAATGATTTTTTGTTATTTTTCTGGAAGAATATCTTGATGGAAAAAATTGGTTTAAATTTCACTTGTGTGCATTGGTAATGAATGGTTTTGGAAACATTTTTATATTTAGTTATGAACTGTTTTTGAATTTTTTTTAATGTAAACGACATTATATAGTAGTTTCTAACTCTTCTGTCCTAGTGGCGTGTGCAGGGAACTCATTGGGGAAAACCTACTGAGTTTTATACTCACCCCTACTTTGGAACTTTGTGGATTTTTCAGATGTTATCTTCCAGGGAAAAGGAAAAGGTAATGTTTCACACATGTTTTGCACTAATTCATGATGTTTGGTCTGTTCAAAGATTTTGGAGGTTGGAGCTTATGGAGCTTGGAATCTTGAGAGAGTCATGTGATGTTTTTCTGCTGTGTACTTTCATACTTGTTTATTATTCTGTTGTATTTTACATTGATGTGGTTTTGAGTTACATGAAGTTTTTGAGTTGTCTTCTGTTTGATCATGCATCATATAGTGAATTTTGGTTATGGTTGGTAGATTTATTGGTTTATTTCATAAAGTGTAAATCGTCACCCACTTGTATTTGAAACCCTTCGGCATTTATTTCTAGCCTTTGGAATCCTAGGAATGTAACTTAAGTCCTAGTGATGACTCATTATAAACTCAAGATAATTAGAATTTGCGGGTCATTACAACCACATCCCGAACAATCACACTAGCTGTTTAAAAAAATTTGTTAGGAATAGTAAAACCCACTTTTTTAAATTTTAAAAGTTTTAATTTTCAAAAGGTAATTAGTTTTTGATTTTGGAATATCAAAAAAAAATTAATTTTAATTTTTGTTATTTTTCTAAAAACATTCAATTTTTGATGAATAGTGAAAAACACTGCGTTATTGTTTAGAACCAACTTTTTTTGAATAGTAGTTTTTAAATTTAAAATTATTTTAAATTCAAAATAGATACAAAATAAATACATTAGTCCAATGTAATTCATTGGAGTCATTTTATAATAAAATTAGATATATAAAGTTTTATTGAACTTTTTAACGTCTTTTACCAACCTTCTAGGCACATTTGGAAATCTTCATAAAACATAATTTTACTGCTTCTGTGAATTAAATTTAAAAAATTATACCTAGGAGGATGTAATCATAAAGTAATATATGATTCAATAGGATAAAAATAATATTTGGTGAATAGTTACTATTTAATTTTATTTACCACGATTAAAAGTAAATAGAGTAATTAATGGTAAAAAGAATATGATAATAATATCAAATTACCCCAACACAAGTATTAATTCTCTTGGATAAGAGTATTTCATCCAAAATAAACATTAGGACAAAAATATGATCATTTTTATCCACTTGGATTAGATTATGACTTTTATTATATTTTATTTATAGAATTGTTAATAGTGTTCAATTCAAATATTATTAACTATAACATTTTTAAAATAATGTTATGAATAAGATAAATTCTACTATCAATATTCATTAGAAAGATAAAAATATTTCCTACATCAGGGTATTTTATTTACAATTTTTATACATTAAATAATTATATTTATTTATTAAATAATGAAGATATATTAATTATATTATTAGGGAAAGATTAAAATAATTGATAATATAAATATTAACTATGTAGAAAAAAAATATAAGAATACATGGTAATGGTTTAACTATTTAACAAAGAGTTTAATCTAAATGATAATGCTAATATAATGACTTAAAATTTTCTGAAACCTATTTGTCAAAGAGATTTCTACCATTCTCCACCTTATCCTCGAAATAAATCCATTTTGAGATATTATCAACTAAAAATAATTTTATAATTAAATAATATTTCATGCTTTAAATTCCCACCTCCTAAGCCATTTGGCTCGACCAAACTCTACTCAAATAACCTAAAAACTACCCTCACATAAACTTAGAGGCCTTCCATTGATCTGAAATCCAACCTATGAATCCCTTTTGTTCAAATCAAAAAGTACCACCAAAAGAAGAAGTAATTATTTCATCACCTCATTCAAAATTCTTTTCATAGTCAACTTCCTATTTATTTGTTTCCTCCATACTAGAATAATAACTCTACTACCTTCAACATACTGAGATGTTATTATAAATAGGGTACAACTATATTCATTATTATATCCGTCCTATGAATGAAAAATTCACCTTATGTGCATACGTCCGACTTACATTCTCTACATCGTGGTGTAGTTTGGTATTCAACACATCATTATTTAGATGGGTATAATAATGAGAATAATTGATTTAATAATAAATATAAATTTTTCATGATTTTTATATATAATATACCATCCAATTACATTCGATTTCAAATATAATAGAATGATATTATCACTCATTCATACGTACGACTTACCATCTCCACGAAGAAATAAGATTTCATTCCACATAGTTACCATTCAAGAATAATTTTCATTTGGTGACAAAAAAGTTAAGAAAATATTTTAATATGGGATAAGAATAAAATACATCCTATCCATAACAAACATGGCTTACGCAACAAAACATATAAAGGAAAACGAATCAGTTCACACCCAAAATAATGATACTACTAAAATATTATTAACAATGTAATATTAAAGGATCATATATGATATAATATTAATGTATGTGGTTATTCTATAATTTAATTAAAATTATTTAACTATGATGTAGTTGGTTAACATACAGTCTACTAAGTAAAAGTACAAGGTAAGGTTAAATTTTACAATCTCTTCATTATCTGAGGTTGTTTAAATGTAAGTATCAACATGGAATTCTTTATCATCCACATCTATGTTTCTTAATAATGTATTTCAAAACATTATTATTATTTAAAAGATAGAGGGCTAACATCATGTACACCATTATTTGACTATTTATAATGTTTTTTGAATGAAATATTTCCATCATCTACCATACAAGGTACTTTATGACCATTTCGACAAAATAAGAAATGAATATTTCTTTATCTTATATGTCAGGTGCAGCTATTTTCTGTCGTTATAACACTTATGAAGCTTCACGTACAAGATTATATTAATATTTTCAATATAAATATTTTCTATTATAATTATGTGACTTTTAAATGATTTCAAAGTAGAAAAAGATATTTATCTCAAATAGTTTATTTATTGATTTTCATCTATGAAAAAATTTATTATTGTATTAATGTTAATTTGATGTGGATTAATTTTGATACAATATTCCAAATTGTATTGATAGTTTTATAATATTTTTCATTGTGTATGATCTATTTTTATGTCATTCACGTTATATGGTAATGTATTAAAATTGCATATGTTAGTTTAACATGAATGTTTATTCAATTTTTCTACCTTTTCATATGAGAAATGCATTGGATGTATTGAGTTATGGGAGAGGCCCGCTATAGCCACTCGATGAATCGATAGGTCTCCTGAGAGAAACTAGTGTTTTCGCACAATGCCTTGGTAATATTTTTATTTTTTGTCTTCAGAGGAGGCCCTGACTAAGTGGTTATTTTGTTCGACATTATGCATTCCATCATTATGATATTTTCTATTGATTTTACATGTGATTATTCATCTAGTAGAATATCTATTTGAATAAGTAAATGAAATTATTTGATTTATCTTTTCCATATTTTGCTGAATTTTTTGTTTAAAATACTTCTGTTTTAGTCTTATACATTGGATTAAATGTTTATTCTTATTTATGATTATTTCTGCTATATTATTATCCTTAATGAGCATTTGAGCTTGCCTATTTCTTATGTGTAATTTTCATAGGATGTGAATAAGTATATTATGACAGACTTTAAGGGATAGGATAAGGGATATGAATGTCTTCAAATGAGACTCAATGTTTTTTTTCATTTTATAATGTAAAGAAAAACATATGGATGTATCTAGTACATCCAGGGGTACTGAACAAATTGGTTTTTAGTAACATGATCTATTGTGATCATGACAATGTTATGTAATAATGCACTAACTCTGGAGAGCTGAGGTCAGAGCGTTATATTTTGTATCAGAGATATTTTAGTACAAATGATTGAATCTAGATTTAGAAAAACTCCGATTAGAAAACATTACCCTAAGACAGAATGTGTAGATTAGTATTGAAGAACATCCAAATTTTTTGAAATGTTGATATTATGTGGGTTTTCTATGAAATACATATCTTTTTGGATAATACATGGGGACATGGTTCTGGCACAGATGTACCTAGGAGTGAAAACTCTGAAAAGGTGTTTTGGGCCTTACCCTGGTATCCAGGTACTTGAAAAAATTCCTTACTGTGCACCTGGTTTGAGGCTCCTGGGGGATATGCCTATGATAATTAAAATTTTCGTTAGAAACCATTATGATAGATTTATGAGTAAATACTACCCCAATGAATACTTTATTTATAATTTTTGAATACATGCATAAAAATGTTAATTTATGTTAAGGATTTTTTACAATATTGGAATTATGAATTATGATTCAGAAACTAATCTAGGGAATTCCATTATTTAGAAATGGTGCCTAGTGGAAGAAATAGAAATCATATCAATGAATGTAATCTATGGAGGGAAATCCCTCCTATTCAAGATAATTATAGAGGATATGGTGATTCAACTAGTACTAAATAACTTATAACCATACTGGGAAAACTCACCCATGTTATGAATAATAACCTAACCCATATGGAGCACCCTAATCCAAAATGCATAAGATCAATGTTAGACCACTTCATGAGGCCTCAACCACCAATATTCAATTGGAATACAACACCATTTATAGCTAGTCAATTGATATGATACATAGAGAAAAAAATTCATGCATTGGAGAGTAACAAAAATGGGAAGTTTTTCATGTATTTTTATCACGTTCTAAGGGATGCTGATCAGTGATGGTCATTAATTCAAAAATAAAAACAACGATGAAGAAGTATCAAATAGGGAATATAGGGTGTTTAATTAGATTTTATAAGAAAAATAATTTCCTCGTGAACATCGAGCGGATATGGAAAGGAAATTCCTTTGTTTGGGTAAAATGGAGGATATGAATGTCGCAAAGTATGAGGTGAACTTTACAAGTATTTAAAGGCATGTTACAGATTATATACGTAACCCAAGAAGTAAAATTGATCGATTCTCTGCTTGGTTAAAACCATTTATCCATCGACCATTAGTCTCGCAATCCTTCTCATCATACGACTATATATTCTCAAGAGCTATCAAGATAGAAGATGAATTCTCTAAGTCTTATTACTTTAAATTGAAACAAGAGATGAAGAGATCTACTGAAAAATATAGAAATGTAAATATGGAGAAGAAGGGAAAATTTTAATTTCCATCCTACAGTAATTAAGGGATGAAACATCCTTGTACTTGCCTGTAGCGAATGTGAGTTTGTTACAAGTGTGGAGAAAAATTCCACCAAACTCGACATTTTATGGGAAGAAAAAGGATTACAATGTTAATTTGTACAATTGTAAGGAAATGAGGAATTATGAAAATTAATTTCCTAAGGTCCATGAAAACCTACCTTAGAAAAGGTCAAGGGAGCAAGAAAATTCACATGTTATCAAGACTATTGAGGTTGAAGTTCCTAATGATGTGGTGGCATGTACTTTAGTCATTTCCTCAAAATTAGGTAATGAATTTTTTTGATTCTGGATTATTGCATTCTTTCATTTCTTCCTAGTTTACTAACAAAAATAGATATTTACAATTTGACTTAAAAATGAGTTGTCAGTCAAAACTCCAAAGGGGCGTATCATTGAAACAATGTTTTTCTAATCAGTTACTATTTGGGAATATAAATGTGCTTAATATTTTAATCTTACCCTCATACCCATGATTTAATTTTATATAATCCTCAGTATGGATTGGATTTTGGACCATGATGCAAAAATTTAGTGTAAGAAGAAAGAGGATACAATTTTTTATAATGATTAGAAATCTATCAACTTTTAGGAAAATACATCACCATCTGATTCTCATCTAGATCCACTCTCTCTATCTCTACTAAATTAAATTATTGGAGAGTAATGGAGTGAAATTACTATGGGTGAGTAAATTAATGTTCAAATATTTGATATACCTATTGAGTAAGAATATGTTCATGTGTTTTAAGGGTATTTACATAGACATCCATTAGAACAGGATTTTGAACATTCCATTCACTTAATTCTGGGATCAAGGCCTATATCAAAGACCCCTTATACAATGGCCACTATAGAATTAGAAGAAATAAATAAACGACTATATTAATTGTGTATTAAAGGATTTATTCACCCTAGTGTTTCTCCATGGGGAGCCCCTGTTCTTTTTATTAGGAAGAATAATTGATCAATGGGGGTTGAAATTAACTACCAGGAGATCAATTCTATAATTATAATGAAAATTTATTTCCTACCTCACATTGATGATTTATTTCATCAACTTCATGGAGCACAATTTTTTTCAATGATTTACCTTTGATCCGGATATCATCAGTTCTGTGCGAAGAAGGAAGACATTCCAAAGAAATCATTTCGAACCAGGAATGTGCATAATGAGTTTACAGTAATTACTTTCAAACTGATGAATGCAACCTATTTTTCATGTATCTAACAAATAGGGTATTCAATGAATATCTTGATAAATTTGAAGTGGTATTTATTTATTATATCTTATTATTCTCTAAAATCAATGAAGATCATGGAAATCAGTTGAGCAATATTCTAAAGACTCTTAGAAGAAATGAATTATATGGGAAGTTCAGCAAGTGTGAATTATTGATTTAAGATATTTCTTTTCATGTCCATATGGTTTCTAAGGATGAAATCTTTGTTCATCCTTCAAATACAAGAGAAATCCATGAATTACCAGCACCGATGAGTATAACTAAGTTACACAGTTTTATTAGTTTTGCTGGTTACTATCTGCATTTCATCCATAATGATTCCTGATTGGATAACATATTTACCAAACTCCCACATAAAGGGGTTTAATATTTTGGGACAAAATAGTGTGAAATTGTTTTTAAGAACTAAATATAATATTATTAAATGCTCATACCTTGACTCCACTATCAGGGAATGATGGGTTTGTTATTTATAGGGATGAATCAATGAAAGGACATGGTGGTGTCCTTATATAGAATGATAGATTTAGTTCCTAGGTGTCATGACAACTAAAAATACATTAACAAAACAATCCTTCTCCGGATATTGGGTTTGCAGTTGTAATTATTGTTCTGAGGATATAGAGACACTATCTCTATGGTGAAAAATGTGAGAGATATACTGATCACACGAGTTTGAAGATGTTTTTCTCACAAAAAGAACCCTACATGAGGCAAATGTGATGGCTTGAACTATTCAAGGATTACTATTTCACAATACACTACCACCAGGGGAAGCAAAATATGGTGTCAGATGCTTTGAGTAGAAATAATCGTGGAGTTTTAAGCCATATGAGTGCTGAAAGGGATCCTATCTTTAAAGAACATGTAAATATGGATATGGGAATAATCGTAGAAGGTGAAACATTAATAATTTTTCAAATAATTGTCAAACCATATTTACTTGAAAGTATATAATGTTTTCAAACTGGTGATGAGGATTTTAAAAAAAATTATAGCTTTGAAGGACGGGATATTGATAGACATCATATATGATGATGGAATTTTGAAATTTCAGAAAATGATTTATATTCCCCACATACCAGCTCTAAAAAGAGAATTGTTGTATGATGCCCATAGCTCTGATTTTTGTATACACCATAGTAGCAATAATATGTATAGATATCTGAAGAAACATTTTTAATGCGAAAACATAAAGAGGGAGATTGTTGATTATGTGTCAAGATGTATGGTTTGTCAATAAGTGAAGGCTGAAAGACAAAATCTTTGAGGAGTCATGAAACCTCTTCCCATACCTGAGTGGAAATGGGATTATATTACAATGGAATTTTTCATGTGGCTACCAATGACTCTAAGAAGGAATGATGCATTACGGGTCATTGTTGATCGTCTTACTATGTAAGCACATTTTAATGCTATATAGAAGATTTTCCACATGAACATTTAGATAGTCTATATATAAATGAAGTTGTAAGACTTCATGGTGTACCCCTATTAGTTGTTTTGGATCATGATCCCGATTTTACATCAATATTTTGGAAATGACTTCAGAATTCCCTAGAAACTAAGCTTCGTTTTAAGACTTTCTACCCCCTCAAACTCATGGACAATCATAAAGGACTATTCAACAATAGAATAATTGTAGAGATCATGCTCACTAGACTTTCAAGGTATCTGGGATCTGTATATATCTCTGATATATTTTTCCTATAAAAATATCTTCCATTCAAGTATTTAGGTGGAACCATATAAAGCATTATATGGAAAGAGAAATCACACACCAACCTGTTGGGATGATGTTGGTGAAAGAAATCTCAAAGGCCCAGAACATGTTGAGGAAACAATGGAAAAGGAGATGATTATCCAAACACATATTAAAGCAGATCAAAGTAGACTAAATGTCTATTCCGATAACTGAAGGATGTATTTAGAATTTCAAGTAATAGATCATGTTTTCTTGATGGTATCTTCATGGACGGGTGTTATACAATTCAGTAAGAAGGGTAAATTATGTCTCAGGTACATCAGACCTTTTGAAATTCTAGAACGAATCATATTTATTGTAAATCATGCCAAGTCTCTTCAAAGTTCATGATCTGTTCCTTGCATCACTATTGAGAAAATACATGTCCGAACTAATGCATGTACTCATATATGAAGAAATAGAACTGGAACTAGATCTGTCTTATTGTGAAGAGCCTATCAGAATTCTTGATACCAAAGAACAAGTGTTGAGAAACTGGATGACTCTTCCGGTAAAAGTTTATTGGAGAAACTATAAAACGTAAGTGATAATGTAGGAATCATAATAACTTATGATTAAGAACCACCCGAATCTTTTTATGGAGTAATATTTTATAATTTTTGATGATGAAATTATTTGAAGGTTGGAAGAATGTAACACCTCAAGCTTCCATGGTACGCTTCTCTTGGAATAATAAAACAGCTTGTGCTATACACTACTTTGAGTTCTAGCCCATTTCGACCAATCAAACTATCCATAGAAATAAATTGTTATGAATATTAATTAACAATTTTTGAAATTTTATTAATGTTATTTTTCAAAATGGACATTGTTTTTTTATTCAAAATACCAAAATTACCTTAAAGTTAATTTTGGATATTTTTCAGAAAACAGTGAATTATTTTATGAATAGTGAAAAACACTGTGTTCTTGTTTAAAACCAACATTTTATTTAAGTAATTATTTTTTTGTTTAGAGTTATTTTAAATTAAAAATTGAGGCATAATAAAAATATTATCCCAATGTAAATCTTTGGATTCATTTTATAATATGACTAGTTATATAAAAGTTTATAGTACTTTTTATCATCTTTTAAAAACCTTCTAGGCACATTTGAGAATCTAAAGAAAATGTAATTTTATCACCATTGTGAATTTAATTTCAAAAATCTGACAGAAATGGTTGTAATCAGTAAGTCAAATGTGGTTCAATAGAAAGAAAATATTTTTTGGTGAATAGAAACTTTTGAATTTAATTTCCCGTGGTTAAAAGTAAATTGGGTAATTAAAGGTAAAAATAATATTATAATAATAACAAATTACTATAACAGAAGTCCTAATTCTATAAGATTAGTGTATATCGATGAAATTAAAACTTAGGAAAAAAATATGATCCTTTTTTAATAACTTGGGTTAGATTAGAACAATTATTATATTTTATTTACAGAAGTGTTAAAAGTGTTAAATTAAAATTTTATTAACATAACCATTTTAAATATAGAGTTATATATAAGATAATTTCAACTATTAATATTAATTATAATTTTAAAAATATTTCTTACATCATGGGATTTTATTTATAATTTTTAGACATTAAATAATTAAATTTATTTATGACACAATTATGATTCATTAATTATCTTATTAATGAATGATTAAAATAATTGATATTATAAATATTAAAAAAATTGTAAATAGAATATTTTGATGACATCCATGAATTTTATGAATGAATATGACATGTTAATGTTGATTCAATGTATTTTTTCTATATAATGAAGTTGTTATTAATTTCATAAAAACCAAATACTAAATATTGTCAAAATTGAATAAATGAATTTTTAAAACAAAAAATATTTTATTATGTTATATAATTGTCCTAAAATAATAATATTAAGAAAATTTACATAGATATTGTTAGATATGTCATTAGTGAACCACTTGAGGTTCTCTTATCATTTTCTAGTAACTATATTAACCTTGTAGAATAAAAATACTAGAATTCATGGTTAAAATTAAACTATTTAACAAAAAATGATTTTTAAAAGATAAGATTAATATGTGGACCTAAACATGTCTAAAACCTATTTTTTGAGATTATTTATCCCCATAGCCACCATAGCATCCAAATAAATCCAATTGGTGATATTAATAACCAAAAATAATTTTATAGTAAAATAGTATTCCAAGCATTAAATTCACACCTCAAAGCCATTTGGCTCAGCTAACCCCTAATAAAATATCCTCCCAATTACACTCAATTTGACCCGGAGACCATAATTTTATTACAAGGACAACCTATGGAGACCTTTTGTTCATATAAAAGGGAACACCTGATGAATAGGTAATTATTTCATCACCTCTTTCAATATTCATTTCTTCTTCCACTTCATCTTTCTTTGTTGCTTCCAAACTAAAATAATAATTCCACTAATTTATACATATAGAGATGTTATTATAAATATGGTACAACCGTATTCAATATTCTATCCATCCAATGGATGACAATGTGACCACACATGCATATGTACGGCTTACCATCTCCACGTCCGGGTATAGTTTATTATAAAACAGTTCATTATTTGGATGGGTATAATAATGATTATAATTGATGCAAATAATAAATATAAAATTTTCAAGACTATGTATATATAATATACCATCTAATTACATACGATTCCACTATTAATAGAATGATATTGTTTCTCGTGTGTATGTATGGCTTACTGTCTCCACGACACGATCATATATAATTCCCCATAGAATCCTTTCAAGAGTAATTTTCATTTGATGATAAAAAATAATGTTTATGAACATATTATCAATATGTATATGAATCAAATACATCCCAACCATAATAAACAAGACATACATAACAAAACATATAAAGTAAAATGAATCAGTTAACACCCGACACAATGATACTATTAAAATATTAATAACAAAGAAATACTATAGGATAATATATGATATCATATTTATGTATGTTGTTATTTTATTATTTAATAGCAATGATTTAACTCTTACACAAGAGGCTAACATACCCTAAATGAAGGAAAAGTACATGGTATGGGTATATTTTAAATCTCGTCTTCATTTCTAGTTTTTTATACGTAAGTATCTAATGGGGTTCTTTATCATCAACATATGTGTTTTTTAAAAATGTATTTCAATACATTTTTACTCTTCCCGTTACTACAGGTTAAAGTCATTTATACCCTTATATGAATTCATATAAAATGTTTTTAAGGGAATCTTTCCATCATTTTCCAACCAAGGAACATTATGAAATTTTTCACAAATTAAAGAAATAATTTTTTTTACTTATATTGAGGGTGAAACTATTTTACGTCTTAATAACACCATCTAACATTCCCTTAAAAGATTGTGTATATATTTTCAAAATAAATGTTTTATTTTATAATTATGCTAAATTAAAATGATTTGAATGTACAAAGAGATATTTCTCTCAAATATTTTATGTATTTATTTTCATTGATGTCATCATCTGTTTTCAGATTTATATTTAATTGAAGTTGATTTTTTATGATACAATATTCCATATTGTATTGATAGTTTAATGATATGTTTGACTATAGATGTTCTATTTTTATGTCATTCATGAATTATGGATAAAGTTTTAACATTTCGTATGTTAGATTAATACAAATGATTATGTTATGTTTTACCCCTTTCATACGGGGAATGCATTGGATGTAGTAAGTGGTGGGCGGGGCCCGCTATAGCCCCACGATGCGTTAGTAGGACTAACGAGAAAAAAATTTATTGGCACTTGGCCTTGAAAATATTTTTATTTATAGTCTTAGCATGAGGCCTTGAAAATGTGGTTATGATGTTCTACATTTTTCATTCCATCATTATGAGATTATCTATTTATATTACATGTTATTTCTCATCTAGTAAAATATCTTTATGAATAAGTAAATGGAATTATTTGATATATCTTTTCCATATTCTTATGAAGTATAGGTTTAAAAGGATTGTGTTTTAGTCTTATACATTGGCTTAAATGATTATGGTAACTTATGATAGTTTCATCTATATTGTTATCTTTACTTATAATCTAAGCTCACCAAATTGTTATGTTTAATTTTCCAAAGATGCAAAGAACTATATTGTGACTGACCTATAGGGATAGTATAAGGGGTATGAGTGTGTTCAAATAAAAAACAATGATTATTTTTCATCTCATAATGTAATGTAAAACTTATGAATGTTTCTAGCACATCTAATGATACTAAACTGATCTGTCCTTCACGGCATGATCTATTGTGATCATTAAAATATTATGTAAAAAGCACTAACTCTAGGTTTCTGGGTTTGTAGAATTAAAAATATATAATTGATGGTGGTAAAAGAATAAGATAAAAATAATGAACTCAGTGATGAAAATTTATTTCTCTTAGAAAAAACGAATTTAGATATCTTAGTAAGGACCCTAGAGTTGGTCTTCTAGGAAGTAAAAAACCTACATAAGGTGGGAATGGATTATATAGATAGAGTTTTTCATGTTATGTTCAAGATAATTGGATTAAGTAGTATGAATACATGAGGACATGAGGTTCTCTTTTACAATTGATGTGAGTGGCACTTTTGTAAATTCTTGACGTTTTAAAATAACATCAAGTTACTTTCTTGAAAACATAGATCGAAAGTATACCGCATTCAACAATTTTAATATTATGGGTTATATAAAACCAAACAGTGGGGTATAATAAATGTTTTATGTAATTTAGACCCTTATCTTCTTAGGTTAACCATTAGTAAAACCATTTTAACATTAACCCTAGTAATTGATTTTTACTATTTTTACTATTCATTTTGCCCAAAAATTAAGTTATCCTTTTTACCACTTATTTATTTTTATGATTAAAAATATCTATTTTCATTATCATATTTAATTCATAGATGTGGAGGAATTTTAATAAAAATTATGCATATAAAACGTGCCAAAAAATGTTATTTCAGAAATGAATTTTTCAATAAAAAGATGATCTTACATTAAATATATGATAAATAATCAATAATATGTAGATTTAAATTAATATAGTTAGATATAAAGTATATAAATTTCATTTAAATCAATCGTTATTAAAGATTATTTCAATTAATTAAAATATAAGGACATTTTTCTATACAAAATTCGTTTTCTGATATATATCCCAATTTACCTCCAAATGTGGTACTATTTGTTTATATAAAATTTAATGCAAATAAATGTTAAATTTTATGTATAATAAAATATAATTATAAATAAAATTAATAATAATTAAATAATACATTTTTATTTATTCAAATATTATATTTATAATAGAAATTTTTAAATATTTAATATATGTTTATTTTGATCTGGTAAGTACAAAATGAATATCCATCCTATTAAATTGGAATTTTTATCCCCAGAAATATAAAATTGTATATCATATTACATTTTTTTAAAAATGGAATTCCCTCTTACTGTAATTTAATAATTTTTTTTATTCTTCATTCCTGTTAACATTTTATCCTAAATATTTTCATGGATAATACATTACCAAAAAACGAGGGTAGTGTTTCTTTATATCATCCTCTAGTTCCCATGTTTCTTCCTCCATTTTATGATTTTTATAATGTAACATTACCATTTTTATCATAAAACTACTCAATACTTTCTCTCTAGTGTCAGGAATCTAGATAGGCTTTTCATAATAAGATATATTAGGTTTGATTTCTATTTTTTTATTATTGAGAACATGCATTGGGTATGGCATGCACTTCCTTAAAAAACATATGGAAGAAATAAAATAATATAGAGATTCTTATTTTCACATCCAATTAGAAAAATAATAATTTTTTTCCAATGTTTCAAAATTTTTGATATACCAGGGGCTCAATTAGTTCTTCTTATCATATCTTTTAACGCCCTTCCATGAAAATACAATAATGAAAATGTAATTTTCCACTTGAAATTACAAAATTTTAATTTATTTTGTCAACATAACTCATTTTACTTATTTAGGAGAATTTAATTTAAGTCTTAATAATATTTACAATTGTTGTGGTCTCTTTAACAAATTATAGGCCTACAAGTTTACTTTCACCACATTCAACCCAAAAAGTTGAAATATGACATCACATTCTATATAATACTTCATAATACTTCATAATAATAATTTAATGGAAATTATAACTATTGAAATACTATTATAAAGATAAACACTAATCCAAAAATTACTATAAAATGGATTTTAACATCCATTTTTATATTTTATCTTTTATTTTTGACCTATGTTATTAGGGAGGATGTCAAAAAATATATTTTCGACAACATTTATAAAAAATCGTTAGTAACATTATATAATAATTGATTGAAAAATATTTATTATGTGTAAAATCAATTTTCAATTTGGTAAAATGCACAAATTACATGAATAACCATATTTAACATTGGTTATAAGGAAAATTAATGTTAATAATATTATGAAAAATATATTTAGAATGATTTCTTCTTATTACTGAATTTTAAAAATATAAAAATTAAATATAAATATCTGTTTTAATTTTCATGGACAATTGTTTGATAGATCATGGAGCCAAAATGAACTAACAGATCAAATGTTATGGTTGTTAAAAGTTGGACTTCTCTAAATGATAATTTTTTAAAAAATTTGATAACATATCATTTATTGAGTAATACATTATCAAAATGAACATTTCAGCATCCAAATGAAAAATCCTAATTTATTTGTTTCCATTCATTTCTTTACTTGTACTTGTTTCCTCATATATTAGACATCATTTCTTAGAATTAGTTTTATTTTTTACAAAAATATAATTACGCATTGACATGATTACCTTACAAATCTCATATCGAACCATCATCATCATTAAAAGTGTAATCATAAAAAAGGAATATTTTCATCAAAATGTATATAATGGAAATAAATTGATAATATAACTATAATAGCACTGGATTACCACAACCAAGACAATAATGGTGAACTATAAGTAGATTAAAGAATACAAAGTGGTTTAAATGAAAAAATCATGTAATGTGAATGCATTGATATATTTTTATGTGAAAATAAAAGAATTTGACCTCATGATTTTTTATTTCTAGTAGGGAATAAATAATTCAAGGGCATGTGATGTGAAAAATTGAAAATCAGTAATACACCCATTTTAAAAATTATCAACTCCAAATTTTAATGATTGTTTTATTAAAATCAATATTGAAATCAATATTTCAACATATATTTTCAGAAAAACCAAAAATATTAAAGGTATTGTTAATTTTTTTTAAAATTTTTATATTAATGAATCATTTAATGTTGTTTAAAAAAATTATTAAGATAAATTTAATATCAAATTTAATTTAATTATTTTTATATGTGATTTTAATATCATTTTTTTAAAATAAATTTTAAGAGAACTTATAGTTGATTAAATTGGGTCAAGAGATTCGATATAGTAGGTATTGGGGGAAAATAATCTTTTAGATCAAATGTTGTGGATAGTAGAATTTATAATTTTTTTTTTTATGTATATCATACTTATTACTACCATAAATTTTAATCCAAACATACGTTTTTTCAAGACTAGTCAAATCACACCCTATGATACAAAAAATTCTACTGTAAATTATTTCAATGTCTTCTAAAAATGATTTTTCAAAAATAAATTCAATATCGATTTTTAAAAGAAATAATGTTGAAAGGAAATATAAATACTGGAATTTAAAACAATAAATCTATGAAAAAACATTCAACATTAGATTTTCTTTGGAAACTAATGTAAAAAAATTACATTTAACATCCATTTTCCAAAAAACCAATTTAAAAAGTAGATTTTTAACATCAGTTTTTTGATAACCAATGTTAAATGTCAAATTTTAAATTTTTTAAATTGATCATGTAACTAATTTTTAGTATGTCACATCGAGAACTTGGGAAATTTATATTATAATATATTTGTTACATCATTTGTTTTAAAAAAATAAAAATATTTTATAAAATATGTTTAATGCAATTTTTTTAAATAATGGGAATTGAAAATATTTTTAATTTTTTTTTATAGGTATGTTAGAAACTAAAGTTAATTATATACTTTCAATGTCAATTTTTTATAAACAGACATTAATAACCTTAAAAAAATCATATAATTATATTTTAAGATCAGTTTAAAAAAAAACACATTATATTACAGACACAAAAAACTAATTTTATACTTTTAAACGTACCTTTAAATTCATGTATGCATTATATAAACATGTATTCTAATGTTGGAATAGTCCTTTTTAACTATCTATTAGTTTGATGGAAATAATATATGCTCAAATAAAGCTCAGTATCCAGATCCATCTAATTACTATTCCAAAATTTTGATATAAATCATAGATTACGATCAAACACAAATGAAATAGGTGTAGCATGAAGTCTTATTAAATCATTAAAATAGAGTTTTGCAAGAAAATAAAGAGGCAAATCTTCTATTATTGCGAGTAAATTTGAAGATTTTGTAAGAAGACCTACAATAATGCATATTATATCACTTTTTCTTGGAGAATTTAGAAATATAATGAAAATTCCATAGCAATTTCATCCCACTTCCACATTTGAATCGGTATAGGTTTTATTACTCCTCTGGGAATATTTCTCCATTCCTTCGCCTATTATGAAATGAACCATCATTATAAATAATGTAAAATTTCCTAATTCATGTTTTCCTACAAAAAATGCTCCTACAATTCCCTATACATCTTTGTGCCACACACATGTATAGAGAAATTTGAGATATGAGAATCATCCAATATATCATGTTTCAATATAGGTATAAATGGAACACATAACCTCTTTCCAAATTTTAGAATACCACCTTCATATATAATTTTTTCCAATTTATCATCATTCAAAACATTAAATTTATTTTCAAAACTCTCATCTTTTGGCTAAAAAAGTTTTATCTATTATAATAAATATAATTTGATAATCATTTTAAAAAAGTGGGAAGTCCATCCTTTCGTAATAATTCCCATATCCATATTTTCTATATCAATGAAAGTATTATTTCTCTCAATACCGATTTTGGTAAGGACTTCATAATATATCCTACTAAATGCATATGCTACCTTATTTACCTTCCCTAGATGGTAGTGCATTGACAACCCATAATCCTTGAGAAAGTCAATCCCTCGTCAAGGCCATATGTTGAGATATTTATTTTAAAATAATTATTTTTGGATTTTAGTGTAAGTGTATATCCCACATTTTTCACCATACAGATAATGTCTTCAAATCATCAATGAAAAGATTAAGTCTACCAACTCAAGATCATGATTTGGGTATTTCTATTCACGAGTCATTAACTTCCTTTACTAATATAAAATAACATTATCATTATTCATAAAGACATAACAAATTCAATTCTTCGATGCATCACTACATATTAAAAAACCATCATTTTCAGATGGTAAAGTCAAAATGAAATCATTCTCCAATATCCTCTAAAATTATTCAATACATTCTTCACATTCCATTGTGCATATAAAATTAAACCCTTTATGAGTAATCTTGGGTGACGATTTATCCAATTATGTAAAATTTTTAACACATTGTTGATTGTAACCTTCTTAAATAATGAAACTAAATACCTAGATTATGCTCATTGGTGTGTGGAATTATTGGAGTTACATTATATTTATATGGCCAATTAGATCCATTATTAGAGGCAATATGGCCAATAAAAACATTCTGAAGCAATAAATATAAAATTCTAAATTTTCCAAGTAAATATTTTATAATAATAGATTAATGAATAACCCAAAAGTTATTATCAAGGTCCTCATAGTTCTTTTAGTACAACAATATATAATCAATGATTACCCAAAAAGTTATCATGATATTCCTTAAATACTATATTCATTCTATACATAAAATATAGGGCATGAATTAGTCAACCCAAATACAATTACATTAAATTACTAATTTGCATACTTCATATAAAATGTTGTATTCAGAATATGTTCCTTATTTAATCATATTTTTTGATACCCAGAATGGTAGTAAATCATTGAAAAATATTTATCTCCAGGAAGTTCATCAAATAAGATATCATGGTAGAGTAAATGATACTTGTTATTTATCTTAATAACTTTTGTTTTACTGTGATTTATGAAAATACTAAAAGATCTACATTTCTTCTTAACAAAAACAATAGGTTCTCTCCCTGTTAAACATTATGTTTTATAAATCCTTTAACACAAAATTTCAGAAGTTGTTTATTTATCTACACTAATTTCATTGTGTAAATATTTTGGTGATTCCTTGATATAGTTCTTGTAGTAGGGAGTAAATAAATGAAAAAAATCAACATCATTCCTTTATGGTTATCTAGGTTATTCCTTAGGAAATACATTAATGTTTTCTTATATAACAGGTTTATATTAAATTTTCCATCTAAATATTATTTCTACTCTTCATTCCAATAATCTCATTCTAAAGAGCTATATGGGGTGGATCTATTCATGACTCAGATAGATAAGTCTCCCTTATAAATATAAGATATTCTACCCCATCAACACGAATTGTATTTTTTTTCTCTTTGAAAAAAATATTTCATCATATTTTGAGATCCAGTCCATACCAAAGAATATATCAAAATAAACCAAAGGTATAATATTAAATTCATCAAACATGGAATTTTTATGTGTCATAATGGGGACAATCTGACACATCCTTACTATAAGAGACATCCACTAGGAGTATTGACTCCAATATTATGGTTCTAGGGAAATATCTAATTTTATTGGAAATCATGGAAGATATAACTGAGTATGAAAATTAATAATCTAATAAAAAAACATTCTAAATTTGATACTATAATAACAGTACCTATAGACACATATTTAGGAACTGAAACGTCATTTTTTGTGTTCACAAAAGCATAGAATTTCACCCTTTTCCTTTTCTAAGTAAAATTACCTTGATTATCTTGATAATCATTTTCATTTTACCTCATATCCTAACACTAGGGATTCAACATTAGAAGTTTCATTCATTCCCTATAATTCATGATAATTGTTTCCTCAATCTCTATAAATGAAGATGAATACCATTCTGATAAATTATGTTTCATGGTGTTTATTTCAATATTTATTATAAGTCAGAAGTTTCAACCTTCCTTTTTGAATTTTTCTATATTTTCCTTTCCAGAATGCTCAACCTTCTTCTTCTTTAGTTTTTTAAGTCATGTGACATAGATGATTTTTTTATGGAACATAATAATATGACCTTATATGATGATAATGTTTGAGATACTATTTCCCTTGAAATGATTGGCTTTAGACCGTTGATGAAATGATAAATATTACTATTTATAATGTCTACATAGCCTAAAACATGGCTTTGTAAACTTGTAATTTAAGTATCATACTATTTTACCCATTTGATTCATATGTTATAAAGGAGTAAATCAAGGAGTGAATATGAACTTATGATTCTAATAGAATTGTTATAGATTCATATTATGGAATAAGATGTTATGCTTCGATAATTATCCATGATTAACTCTGATGATAGTTGTGATAATCTTAAATAAAAAATACATGTTTTATCAAGGTTTCACTATTTTTACAACATAATTAAATAATATTTGAAGACCAATAAAAATATAATTTTCATGTAATGAAGAAGAAGTTCTTAGAAGAATAATTAAATGAAAAAAACAATGAGAGGACCTGAAATATTTTATTGATTGGAGAGAAATATATTTTTTAAATATGTACATGCATATTATTATTATTATTCATTATCTTTCTATGAATATAATTTGACATGACGATGAGATAGTTTTAGCATAATGAATGGATAACACTATGAATGAGACTAATATAAAAAAAAGGGGTCATCCATACTAGCCAGACTAAGTGATCTATGTGTAGGCACTACTATGGTGGTAATCAGGACATTCCTCTGCCAGCTATGTAGGAGGATGATAATGTGAAGACCCATGTTTAATTCCCATAGAAGTAAGCATAATGATGTTGTAGTTGTACCACTATACGGGTTGACATGGAAGTAGCGAGAATGGGAACATGGTTTTTCTAGAGGCTGTTCAAGATTTATGTCTGCTCAATGGAAGATTTTGATTGTTAAAAAATTACACTAACTAAAAATAAAACTAATGTGGTACAAAGGAGTGGACATTATTCACCCACATTAAAAAATGATGGGCATAGAATGGTTGTCTGATCCTACTAATTTGGAGCACAAGATATCCCATGTAGAAAGTGTTCAAAAATGATAATCAAGAGATTCTACTTTAGCAGTTTATATTCCATTGATGATCCAAGGAGTTCATGTATGAAAAAACATACTTGGTTGATATGGACATAAATAAATCCTATTATCTAAGTGATATCCAGGAACATTTCCCATACGATTTTTGTTATGGACATGCACGAATAATATGAACCGGATCGTGAAGATCACTTAATGAAGTAAAATTCATAAAGGATGTTAAATTCAAGGATATTCATAGGCACGATCAAATTATATACAGTTAATCTTTCTTGTATCAAATAAAATATAAGAATGATTAATCATGATTAATATGTTGTATAATAATGAGGATGTGTGATATTAACTTCCGCATGATGAAACAAGGACTGAGGTGTGGCATTTTTATGCCACATGATGAAGAAGTAAATGTGATATTAATTTGGGTATTCTTAAATGAATAAACTATGTAATGTTAAAACCAGATCTCAAGTAATCAGGCATCTAATTCATGAATAAACCAGGTGATCTGCTATTCAGGATGAAAATGTTTTATTCACTTTTTCTGTTTAAAGAAAAGAGAACCCATCCTATCAGGTATTTGGATGATCTTCATGAAGATAGGGAGATACAATTGTTGTAGTTTTCACACTATGTGAAGGAATGATAAATCCTAAAACATTTAGGATTTTAAATTATTATCATGCATATATGTATGCATGCATGGTTAATGATTCATGTGTACTTATCCATCTAAAGAAGTGAAAAATAATACCCATTCTGGTATATCAATTAGTTTCATAAAAAAAGGATACCCATGTGTTCTAGGGTATTAAATGATAACAAATAAAATACCCATCATTAATGGGGTATTGAAAATGAGCATAAAATAACTCCCACAAATAATTTGATATTCAAAGGTGAGTAAGTAAATATATAACCCAATGTCATTGGGGTATTAATTTTTGATGGAAATTAAATAAAATTGATTCTTAACAAAATTATTTGTTGATTTAAATTATGGAATTTAAATCATGGAACTATTTATATTCACATGCACAATAAAGTTCTATAAATTTGTTTATTCTTCTGATAGAAAATGTATATATAATTATAATATCATTTTCAGACACATTGAAACCACTGAGAATGAAAAATTCTGATAGTGAGATAAAGCTATGTAATTATTAAAAAGGTTATTTCATGTACAAAATAATTTAATAAGGAAAATTTATATCATTCAATATATTAATGTATTTTCATGGCCATAAAGATAGGTCAACTCATCTTTTGAATATTGAATTTTTTTTACACAAGGAAGGGACATGCATCATTGTAGTGGAGGAAGACTACATGTGAATAATATATTTATATCACCATATAAATTGAAGAGGAATTTTATATCTAGGGTTTTTAACTAGATATTGGTGGCTTGTAATATGGGCGTCTAACCAATCAAATAGAAAGAGCAGTTGGGGTGTCTTAATAACTATGGAGAGACAAATTGGGGAGTCTAACCAATTGAGGAACTAGGGTGTCTAACAATATGTATTCAATTGTGGTGATTGTGAAGAGAATCCGTGTTGAGGTATCTAACCAACCTAGAAAAGTGTAGGTCTTTCATTACTAAACCATTTAAATAATGTGGGAAGGGATCTCTTATTTTACCACTATTGAAAATGAGATATTGAGAGAAATTATGGACTGAATCGATTACCTTAACAAGTTCAGCAGGTTGAATTAAAAATAAAAAATATTTGTAAAGTCAAATATACCAATTATTCATACTTCTCCTAGTAAAACCTAATCCCATCATAGGTATATTCACCTATATAATAATATTTTCATCATCCTTTTTTCTTAGAATCATTGTGTAACTCTCCATATCTTCCTATTTCTCGTGAGGAAAAAATTTCCAAAATAAGTACCTTCAATTCCTTTACTTCCATGTTTTATATTTCTTCTTCATCTTTAGTGATTTTAATTAAAGAAAAACATTGATATATATCACCCTATGAGATGATAAACATCCATGATAATCATTTCCTTTTTATTAGTTCACAAAGGGAGAAATATCTTCTACAATGAACTTATTCATTACTTTAAAATAAATGGACATGTAGTCCCATTAAATGACATTGGATTATAACTCATGATGAGGCCCAACATTGTTACACCACATTTTGGATTGGTAGGATGCTCTATATAGTCAAATTTATTAGTCATAAAGAAAGTTATCTTTCCCAATATAGTTATATTTTTTCAGCTCTTGCATCTACTCTAATTCAAGCATCACAACATTACCGAGGAGGGTATTCCCTATATGGATTACATGCATTCATATAGTTCCAATTCCTTCTTCTATGTCCATTTAAAAACAATGTAATACACTAGATTATATCATAACCGTATGAATTAGTGAATTATAATTTTGAATCTGGTGAAACACATAATAGAAATTAACAAAATTAATGTATGTATAATTTCAGAATCATAAACATGGTTTATTAGTGAATATTCTAAACTCATAAAACTATATTCAAATTATTCAAAAGAGTTTTTAAATAAAATGATAACTAAATAATGGGTATCCCTTGGGAGTTTCATCCATGGTTCATAGTAAGGGCATACTCACCATGAACCATAATAATTGAAGAGATAAACACAAACCCAATCATTCCATGGTTATTACCCCTAGATGAAATTTTTACCAAACCACATCGACTTTTTGTATCCAGACTCCGAAGTACTGCAAGGAAAATATTATAATCTCAACCTTACTAAAACTTTATTATGTAACTCTATATGAAGAAATATCGTCAAAGTCATTTATATGATCATTCTTGGTAATTTATGTTTTTATGAATCAAGTTCCTATGGTTTCTAATAAACTTCCTTATATACAAAATGTAACAACCCAACTCTAGTATCTTTAATTTATGGGTTACATTTCTAAATTGGATCAAGAATAAGGTATCACATCCTAAATGTCTGAATATTTTAATAGTCTTTGGAGTCTTGATGCATAAATTATTATCACATTAATTAAGAAAATATGAAATATAATATAATAATTATTTAAAAAATATTATTATTTATTCAGTTAGTACATTGAGTACATTCATAGATCCTCCATTTATATGATATGGAAATGAAAACATAATAAATGGTGAGATCAGATGCTATTTATGGGAAAGGATATAATAGATTCTATACGAAATTAAAAAAACATGAATAATATGACTCAGATAAAAATTAATATAATACACCATATAGTTTATACCATAAAATTGAACTAAATAAATTGATAATAGAACATCATAAATGACCACATGGTCAATAATAATTTGTATAAAAATGATTGAATGCATTATGTCGGACAATATAATCTTAATATCATGGAATTATTCCATGAAAACATTCATAAAAATGTAATACATGTTTGAAAACCCATAACTATATTTTATCATGATTCTTACCAATACAGACTAGGGGATATAGTTCCCCTATCACATACTAGTCCAATTCATTAATCATATTAAAGTGGTAAAACATAATAAACATAAACATTTGTATTGGAAAACTACAATATTAAATGTTAATAATTACCCAATAAATAAATATAATCATAATCCATCCAGAGTGATATGGAGAATGGTATGGGAATATTATATCCCCATTGAAGTATAATATTCCTAAAAAAACATTTATAATTATAATTTCAAATATCACTATTGTATTTCTTATGATAAATACTCTTTTTGTTTTAAAATAACATAATAAAAATATAATAATTTCTAAATATTAAATAAAAAAATTTATTTTAAATAAATCATGTAAAATTATAAATAAATAATCAAATCAAAGAGAGCTCATGATGACATGAAATTTCTTCTATGCTATATAAGTTTGGAAATCATTCCTTTCACGCTTTTGTAAAAAGGTCAAAAGTACCTCATTTGGAAAATGACAAGAAGATTCACTTAAAAAACATTTTTAAAAAATTATAAAATTTGTAAAATTTAATTTAATAAATTATTTTATAATATTAAAATTATTTCTCAATAAATTTTAAGGGATATATTTAAATGTAAGAGAATGATTCTTGACTGGGTAGAAAAACAAGGACCGCTTTCTGTAAAAAATATTTTTCATTGCCTTGAATACTAAAAGAGAGGAAAATTTAATTAAATCATGAAATTTATATAAATAACAATAGAATAAAAAAATATATTCAGTTAAATATATAAATATAAAAAAATTACCATAGTGAATATTTAAACATAAACAATCCTAAATAATTATGGGATTGTGAAATAAACCCTTAACTAAAATCAGACTTATGTTTTATATTATTTTCTTTCTATAGAATAATAATTTAAATTTATTATAATTTTATAAAATACTCTATTAATACTTATAATATACTATATGATCCATTTATAACTCTTTAATACTAATTTTCAATAATTTATTATTAAATTCATTATTTCTAGGTGTAAATTGATTGATTTTTCATGCATGTTTTGGTTCATTAATTTATCCCTTATACATTGATCATGGTTACATAGTATATATAATTTTAATAATTATATAAATATCATTTATATATATATATACATAGAGTTATCTAGATAAGTTAGTTGTGCATAAATGTATTACTCCATTGTTGGAGACGATCAGCCTTACGTACCAATGAACAATATTTTCACTTTTAGAAGAATATAAGAAAATGATAAATATTAATTAAATTTTATATAATATTTATTATAACATAAATTTCAGATATATTAATTATATATACCCTTATTACCATATTTTTCAAAATAAAGAAAAAATAGAATCACAACACTTTATACAGGTGGTCGTCCAGAGTTATATAGGAGCTACAATATTATTTTCCAAAAAAAAAGAATGTAAAATGATAAATATGATATAATAATTTTATAATAATAATTATTCCATAAATATATTATATATGTATATATATATATTACATCCATCACAATATTCAACCATTATATGAAGTGATGTAAATCAATTTACATTGTTTCACGAGGTAGTAATTTGCTGTCAACACAATCAATTGTTTCATTTCTAATATAATGAAAATTGAAATGGATTAATTTTATTTTTTTAACCTAATAACATCTCATTATAGGGGAGATAATTTTTTCATTATATTATAATTTTTAATACATAATTGATGGTGGTAAAAGAATATGTAAAAAGGCATAACTTTATGAAGATTGTTTCCTTTACGTAGAAAAATACCCTTTGGATATCTTTGTAATGTCCTAGAATTTATGTATATATTTTTAATTATATGGAATTATTTCGAGACCACAAAATTTGGCGTTTCATGATTTCGAGAACTGGAGTGCCCGGAATGATCCGACGATGTTTTGTTAAGCTTTAATTAGCACGGGTAAGAATTTTTCCTGAAAAAGTTTAATAACTCTTAAACAGTGGCCCATATAAAAAATATAAGGGCATCATTATGTTCTATAATGCAGGTTTACCCTAGGCGTGACTTAGGTTTAGTCGGTGAATTAATCTTTAGAGAAAACACGAAAATGGAATAACCATAAATTAAATAATGAAATAATGTTATTTTATTTTTCAAATGGTTATGGCTCATGAATGGTGACTTATATTAAAAATTTGAGACCACTGATGGGCATGTGAGGGTATGATTTCTTTAGGTAGATACTAACATGGGATGGCATGGTCCAACTATGGAAGTTATTTTTTGGATGTAAAGAAAATAATTCAGTAACAAATATGTTATTGTTAAAATCCATAACTTCTAAATTATAACTCGGATTGAAAATATTAGAGTACCATTGAGTTTTTCTGGGCGTTTTCTTCTTATTCGGTGCCTAAACATGACTGGCGGGGTTCGAGGGTGAACTTTATCAATTTATTGAGGTTTTTTAAGGTACCATAAGTAAATGTGGGAGTGGCATTTTCTAAATTATGAACCAGTGCTTAGATAAAAAACTCGAAGGCAATATTGAACTTGCAGCATTAGAATTTTTTAAGGTATGTTTAACGTCGACCGTAGTAGGTCAAGAGAATAAGTTGGTTTTTGTGTTTTTTTATGGAGGATTAAATAAAATAAATATATTTTATTCAAAAAATCCTCCCACCTCTCCTTATAATTTTTGGTGGTAGGAACAATAAGAGGGTGGTCAGGTTTTTAAATATTGGGCATTAAATGCCCAGTTACACAAAATTTGTAACCACCAATCCCTTTAATTAAAAGGATTAATTAATTCTAAATATATGAATCACTATTTAAATTAAGAGTCGTATTAACTATTCATTGGGGTTGGGTGTTTGTATCTGTTGGTGAAAGCATGAGAATGATCTTGAGGCTCTTTGTGAAGAACAAATCTCACAATAGAGAACCAAAGATCATCATTCGAGCGACGTCATTGGAAGATTGTGGAAGGAATGACAAACACCGACACACCTTCAATCACGAACAGATCTACAAGGTTGTGGATTTATTTTAAAGTATGATAAGTATATATATCTTAATCCTCTTGTTCTTTATTCTTAATGAAAATGGCCAAAAAAACATGTCCATCGATCCACACATAGACCATGATCCTTTCTATTTCGTTCTTCATGTTTTCTTCATCACCAAATAATTAAGCACAACAAAAACGAAATGTTCCATTGAGCGAGGAATATGGATGCAGAGATCTCTACCAGAGGATCTCAAATATGAAATCATCACAATTTTCCATCTTAGAATGAAGATGCAGTGACCCGCAGAAGGGATGATGAGGCGGTGATATTTTGGAGTGTCTTCACGGTGTGACTCCCATCAAGATTGGAACTGTGGCTGGCTTGAGGCACTACAGTGTGGCAGGCTGGAGGCGTGGTGATGTGGCTAGACGAAGGTGGTGCTGGTGGTTCGGGTCGTCTAGAGGAACCAAACTGATTTGATTGCAGGACAAAAATCATGAAGGAATAAAAGTGTAAATTAATGAGATTGGGGAGAGAAAGAATAAATTAAGTAAATTAAAAGAAAAATAAATGAAAAATAATTAAAGAGGGAGAGGTGATTGAGTCTGACGTGGTGGGTTTGAGGTGCGCTATACCCAAGGGAAAAAGGGGGAGAAATACACCCATACTCTTTTTGGATTAGATTTATTAATAATATTATAAAATCAATTAAAATGAAAATTTTAATTGATAGGTACCCCTGTGCATGGAGAGTCTTGTTTTGGGTGGCTTGTGTGTATTAATGATAGTATAAAATTATGTTATTATTAAGTTGAGTCATGAAACCTTATTCATGACCAAAGTCCTTCATACGATATCCCAATGATGATATGTGAGCAGTGAAGTAAATATATATTTATGATAATAGATTCAAGAACAATGATGTATATTTAATTTGGTTCTATAGCTTGGGTCCACGAATCACCCAATATTATTATTATTATTATTGCAGGATCTGGTATTCGACATATCTCTCCCATACGGTGTTGAAATGACAAACCAGCTGTGACGTTGTGACCTTGAAATTAAAAAGGATGCTTCAAGTCCAATCATTGATATTAAATTCTTGTTTGTGGCTTGGTTCCATGAAACACCTATTATTATTATTATTATTATTATTGGATATTTTTTCTAATATATCTCCCTCATACGATGTCGAAATGATGAACCGTCTTCGGTAATGGAATCCTTGAGATGAGACGGTCCTTTTGAGATACTCCACAGGGCTTTTGGAGAATTACTATGTTTGGGATGGTTGGATCATACTCAATTTCAACCTGGATCTCAGCACTAAAATGCATACAGCTTACATGACATATGTTGGATTGAAACACAATCTATTTCATTGGAACCCTTATGACATGACGGTCCTTTTAGATACTTCTTCGTGGAACTTCGTTGTAGTTGATGTATGACTGATAGCTTAAGGAGCGGATCCTCCCATAATCAAGCATGCTTAGTGTGAGGAATCATGTGGCTGGTTATAACGTGAATAGAGAACATCAATCCTAACTGGGTCAACATATACTGATCATGTGTGGGTCAGCATCTATCAGATCCTATATAGTTCAACTCATGTTATTACCTATCGATAAAGTGTGGATCAGTAGTAGTTACTCTTAACAGAATAAGATGATCTAGCTTTTGACTATTCATAAATACTTATGTATTTATTTTATACCTTATTGTGAGCCGAGTATACTAACATTGTGATGTTACATGTGTGTTACTTATACCTTTGTGGTGGTTTCTTTGTGTTGTTACCTGTGTGGTACTTCTATCTTCGTGGTATTACCTATGTGGTAATTCTATCTTCATGGTGTTACATGTGTGGTACTTCTACCATCGTGGTGTTATCCTCGTGGTGTTACCTATGTGGTACTTCTCCCATCGTGGTGTTACCGGTAAGAAAAGGTAATGCCTTCTTGTATTAGGGATATGCATTCCGGTGCAAGACTCCAGCCCCTGGCCTATGGAAAGGAGGGTTGGGGTAGTCAAGACATGGGCCCTAAGGGACTGGATGGGACAATGTGGCATTAGAGGAGTCGGTTCAACTGAAGAACTAGGACACTTCTTTTTTTAATGGAGTAATAGTTTTTAGTGTTTTGAGTGTGGTTTTCAGTTCGGGGAGTCCAGTGTTGTTGTGGAGGCCAACGTTTCCATAAACCAAGACTTTGAATTCTGATTTCCAACTCAGTCCACGAAAACACTGATTGTTTGTGTTTTAGAAAAGTTTTTTCTTGGTTTATTTTGAATCAACTCACCTGGTATAACATAATGTCTATTGTGAAACATTTCTTTATCAAGATGTCACCGCATAGAAAACCTGCTAGGATTCCGGAGAGAGTACACGATGACAACACACTGAGTGAAAATTCTCTAGTACATGGCCCTCATACTGTGTTGGCACCTTCAGGTGGTGTTCCAGTATCGCCACCACCCATTGGGAAGAATTTAACACTATACGCACTGGCGGAAGGTGCACACTGACAGAGCACGTTGCATAAGTTCTAAAAGCAGAAGCCTCCGAGGTTTTGAGGTGAGACAGATCCCCAGGCAGTCGAGGACTGGCTGAATGTTGTGGCATGGATTTTCCTACTTACTGGGATACCAGCAGATCATATGGTTAGTCTTTATTAGCGTGTGACCATGATGATGGTCTTTATGGTGATGAGGCTTCGATACATACACCATTTCCTGAGATGGTACCTTCAGATAGTGTGACAGCTGTAACATTTCTCGTTCGTCAGTAGTTACAATCAGCGGTACCGGTAGAGGACACATATAGGTTTAGTTTCTTACACATATTTCAGTATCAGATACCCCTCAAGATTCGAGGAGCCCCGAATCACAGAAGTCCAAATACTGGCTTGAGGAAGTGGACGGGGGTTCCTCTATCATAGGAACCATTTGATCAGATGGTGTTCCTAGTAGAGAGCCTTTTACATGGCTCATCAGGATGATCACATGGTTTAGATTACCCTAATCTTAAGAAGAGGTGACTTTTCTCTGGAAAAGATTGAGAAAAATCCTCAATGAAGTGGGTATTTTCCATAATGAGATAAGGGATGAGAGTTCCCTAGAGCTCCTACAAATCTGGCAAGATGACATGTCGGTAGCTGAGTCTTCGTTGATGCATATAGTCTTTCCTAAGAATTCGGCGAATACCGTTCGGTCACTGCTCTAGGGATTTGACCTCCAAGAGAGGCGTTTTTAAGAACATTCAAGATAGAACTATTCCTCTATTCAATCCTACATATGTTAGGGTGATAGGGATAACCATTGAAGATGAATGTTCTTTGGCTGAGTGGATACCTCTAGTGAATATATTAGTGGGAAATACAGAAACTGACACTAGTCTCAGAGACTTGGGTGTGTAAAATGTTTCAGAAAGAAGAACTGATAGGGAAAAATGAATCTTCAGGGATACAGACATGGGATTGGATCTTGGAGAATAGCATGAGTTTGTATACCTTTAGACTTGTTAAAACCACACCCCCAATATGGTCCCCACAAGGATTAGGGAGTATGAGGACAGAGAAAGGAAGAAGTTGTATGCGGTCAAGGAGTGTGACCTAAGGTCTCCAAGAATGATTTGAGGTATGGTTTGTATCTACCACTAGCTACAGTATTAATTGATATAGGTACCAACCATTCCTTCTTGCCACATATCATGTTCAAGACCAATAGTTTCTAGTTAAACCGATTACTGGACTGTTACGTCTTGAGATTCCCTTGGGAGGAGACTTGATAATCACACCCATGCCATTGGTGTGATCTGACCCTTGAGTTGAGAGTTTTAGTTGGAACCTCTTGGTGGCATCATTGAGGCCTTAAGACTTTAGTTTGAGTACAGATTGCGCATCCACAGTTCATACACATATTTAATGTATTAGGGAAAAATGTTTTTGGTTTATATTCAATGTTGGAATGTGGTTTTCCTTGGTCGAAAAAAAAACAAAACCCATGCAGCACAGGACAAACTCATGTATAGGAGGGTGCAGCCGATAACTCTTGAGTTGGCCAGCCGTAACCTCGTGGCAGAATGAGTTTTCAGTTTTCTATTCCTAACAGGAGTGATAGAGTGTTGGGATATCTTTTCAAAAGATGTTTCAAGGATTACCACCCCAAATGGGGAGGGACTTCTGCTTGGGAATGGTAATCGACATAGAGGTGTTATGAGAGCTTTCATGAGCTGAGACAGAGACTAATGAGAAGAACTTCTCTACCCATGACCTGGAGTTAGTGGCAGTGGTCTTTTCACTGAAGATGTGGTGGAACTACTTTATGCATGAATGGTTAACTATTTACTATGATCTCAAAAGTCTTAGGTATATCTTCTCACAGAAGTACATGAACCTGAGACAACGATTATGGATAGAGTTCCTCTAGGACTACGACTTTGAGATAGTCTATATGCCTAGGAAGTGGAACATGGTTGCAGACACACTCAGCAAGAGGTCTGGTCTACAGCTGTTGAGTGAGGCGTCAGAGCAACTAGTCGCACTATGGATATCCTTCATAGAAAAATTGGAGCAACTTATCACCATTTTATGACTATCACTCGACCAATTCTTTAGCGAGTTTTGGAGGCACAACTTGGGGCATTGATTTTGAGGCCCGACATGCTTGGATATCCTTAGGACGGTCTCCTAAAGGATTTTCTATAGGTGTGGAGCACGTTATTTTATTTAGAGGATGCACTATGGTACCAGTTATTCTTCTGGAGGAGGTGTTGATGGAGTTCCATACTTCCCCATTAACGGTACATCCTGCAATGGTGAAGATGTACCAGGACCGCCGACGGCAGTACTAATGCCCTGAGATGAAGGAAGCTATGGTAGAGTTTGAATCACTATTCCTCACTTGTCAGCATGTGAAGACGGCATAAAACTGACAGAAGCCTTAGGATATTAGGATATGGAGACCCTAGGATTCCGAGGTGGGAGACTACGTATTCCTATAGGTCTCACCATGACGAGGATTATATAGGTTTGTCCTGGGTGTCAAGCTATCTCTGAGGTTCATTGGACCATTCTAGATTCTCATAAAAGTGGGTGAGGTGGCGTACTGTCTACCTATTCCCCCACAGATGCACCAGTTTAATAATTTTTCCCATGGGTCACAGCTAAAGAGAGGCATGCATCATTTATCGCACGTAATCATCTAGTGCAAGGTGGAATTTGATGATTTGGAAATTTTTACAGAGTTCCCGGTGGAGATAGAGGATTGACAGGACCATGTCTTTTGGGGATGGTCGTTCCCTCTTGTGTGAGTTAGGTGGCACCTTGGTAACCTACAAGAGAGCACATGGGTACTGGAGACTCAGATTTGTTCTCAATACCCTCATTTGTTTGATTTGACTTTTGACTTTTGGGGACAAAAATCCCTATGGTTGGGAGAATGCAACTTCCCAGAAATTCTGAATAATTTTTAATGATATGAAATTATTTAGAGACCCTAAAATCTAACGGCACGTGATTCTGAGTCTCAGAGTGGCCAGAATGATCCATCATTGTTTTTTAAGCTTTAACTAGCACATGTAATCAGTTTTCTGGAAAAAGTGGAAGAAATCTTAAACAGTTTCCCAGATCTAAAATCCAAGGGCACCATTGTGTTTAGAATAACAGATTTACCCTAGGCACGACTTCTGTTTAGCCGGCACAGGCCTCCTGTGAGAAAACCCAAAAATGGCATAATGATAAATAAAATAATAAATTAAAGTTATTTTATTTTTCAAATGAATATAACTCATGAACAGTGACTTGGGTTAAAAATTTGAGACCACCACTGAGATTGTGTGGGTATGCTTTATTTAGGAAAATACTATTAATAGTGAACACGAGCTAACTATGGAATTTAATTTTTTGTCGTAAATAAAATAATTAACAATTATTTTATTGCTAAAATCCATAACTTCTAAATGGTAACTTGGATTGAAATTCTAAGAGTACAATTGAGTTTGTTGGGGCGTATTCTCCTTAAGAATAGCCTAACCTTGACTGGTCTGAGTTGAGGGTGAACGTTAATTATATATTGACATTTTTTATGGTATGATCATTAAATGCATGATTGGAATTTTTTTACTTTTGAACCTGTTCTCAGATTAAAAATTCAAAGGAACCATTGAACTCGCAGCATCAGGACTCTCTTACGGGAGGCTTAACATCGACCACATTGGGTTGATCTAAGATGATGATTTCTTTTGTTTTTTGTCGAGTATTAAATAAAATAAATATATTTTAATTTAAAAATCCTCCCCCGCCTATACTTGTAATTTTTTATGGTGGGGACCACCAGAGGGTAGTCAGGCATTTAAATGCTAGGCATTAAATGCCCGATTACACCAAATGTGTAACCACCAATCCCTTTAATTAATAATATTTATTAATTCTAAATAATCTAATCCACAATTAAATTACTAGTTATATTAACTCTTCCTTGGGATTGACTGTTTCTTTTCATTGGCTAAAGGAGGAGCAGGATATTGGGGCTCATGAAGAAGAACAGATCGCACATTCGAGAACCCAAGTTCATTGTTCGAGTGGCATCATTGGAAGTATTTTTTGGGAAATATGAACACCGAAAAACCATTAATCGCGAATGGATTTATGAGGATGGGGGATTATTTTGATGTATGATAAATATATATTTGTTAATTCCTCTTTTTTTATTCTCAACGATGATGGCCAAAAAACATGGCCATCGAACAGCACATAGACCATGATCCATTATACTTCATTCTTAACTCATTCTTCATTTCCATATAATCATGCGCACTAAAAACTCAATGTTTCTTTGAGCGCGGAATATGGATGTGGAGATCTTGACCTGAGAATCCATAATCTTCAATCGTCACAATTTTCCCGCTTTGAATAAAAATTCAACATCACGTGTAAGGGAAAACATGGTGGTGCAATTCTGGCATGTCTTCAGGGCGTGGCTCCTGATGAGATAGGCGGTGTGGCTGGCTTGAGGCGTTGTGGCATTGCCGGATGGAGGTGCGGCGATGCGGCTAGCTGAAGGTGGAGCCGGCGGATCTGGCCGTGCAGAGGAACCCAGCTATTTGGGTTGCAGGAGAAAAATCTGTAAAGAATAAAACCGTGAATGAATGATATTGGAGAGAGAAATAAAAAAGTATATAAATTAAAAGAAAAAATTGAAAAATAATTAAATAGGGAGAGGTTATTGAGTTCATAGTGGGGTGTTTGAGGTGTTCTGTACACAAAGAAAAAACGTGTAGAAATCCACGCCTAATCTTTTTGGTATTGATATATTAATAATAATACATTATCAATTAAAATTGAAATTTTAATTGAGAGGCACCTCATGTGCATGGGAAGTCTGGTTTTGGGTGTCTTGTTTGTATTAATGATATTATAAAATAATATTATTATTATTTTGAGTCATCAAAAATTATTCTCTACTTTATTCTTTCATACAATGTCAGAATAAAGATCCATTAGGAGCGATGTAACTCTATGTTTTAAGATGGCTGATTCAAGTCCTATATTGGATTTTAAATTATTATATGTATCTCGCGTCCATGAAACACCCATTAATAATAATAATAATAATATTCCATGATCCTATATCCGACATATCTCCCTCATATGGTGATGAAATGACGAACTGTCTATGAAACTACAACCCTGAAATTTAGACAAATGTTTCAAGTCCAATGTTGGATATTAAAAATTGGTACCTGGTTCAGATCCACAAAAACCCCAATAATAATAATAATAATTATAATTATAATAATAATAATAATATTGTGGGTTCTTGTATCTGAAATATCTACCTCATTCGGTGTCGAAATGTCGAACTATCTGCGACACTGAAATCCATGAGTCGAGATAGTATTTTTGAGATACACTACATGAATTTCAAAGAAATTTGGAGTTTGGATTGGTTGGATCATACTTGAATCCAACTGGGACCTTAACACAAAAATTCATATAGCTTATAGACCGGGTGTCCGATTGATGCATCGTCTATTGCATTGGAACCTTTATGAAATGACTCTCTTTTGGGATACTTTTTTATGAAACTTCGTGGCAGTTGAGGTATGACTGATATCTTGAGGAGAAGATCCTCCTGATATAAATCACTATTAGTTTGAGGAATCATATTTCTGGTTGTAACATGAAGAAAGAACATCGATACTAAGTGGGTCAGCATCTACCGATCATTTGTGGGTCATCATCTATCAGATCTTGTGTGGGTCAGCTCGGGTTGTTACCTATTTATCCTGTGTGGTTCTGCAGTAGTGCCTTTTAATAGAAGATGATGATCTATCTTATTACTAGACATTTTTTACTTATGTACTTAAGTTATTCCATATTGTGATATGATTCTACCAACTTCAAGATGTTTCATGTGTGGTACTTCTACATTCATGGTGTTTTCTTCGTAGTGTGATCTATGTAGTAATTATACCTTTGTGGTGTTTTCTTCATGGTGTTACCTATGTGGTACTTCTATCATTGTGGTTTTACCTGTGTGGTACTTCTATCTTTGTGGGGTTACCTGTGTGGTAATTAGACATTCGTGGTGTTGTCTTCATCCTATTACCTGTGTGGTACTTCTACCTTTATTGTGTTACCAGTGTGGTACATTAACCTTCATGTTTCCACCTTTGTGGTATTAATCCCACATATGTGAGGTGAGTATATCATGAAATTTTAGGTATATGTATGGGCATATTCATATTTAGAGTTGATGTCTATCACTTCGTGAATTGAGTTTGAGGTCTTGCTTTGTGGTTCTTACTTTGAGAAATTCTAGAAGACCTACTAGGGTCTTGGGGTCCCTATTGAGTATTGTTATAATCACCCCTACATGGGATAAACACACACCATTTTGTGTCTTCTGCAGATGACGTACAATGTTGATCGAGGATGAGGGAGCCAGGACTGGATGGTGCTCAGAGGTGGACCATTTGGTGTGATGTCACACAGGGACTACTGATCCTTATCTATACCTACCCATTAATTAGGATCCTCGGTGGACGATCGAGGATCTATTTTTCCCTTTTAGTTGTTTTTGTTCTTTTCAATTATATTTCTACTTTTCAGCAGGACTTGTATTCCAGCCCCCTTTAATTTCAACAAACTTTTACTACAGTAGTTTACATCGTGTTAACTTCATGTTGTGTTCTTGGACTGTGTGTTTGTACAGGTTGAAAAAGAAATGCCTTCCTGTATTAGAAATATGCCTCTCGGTGCTAGTCGCCAGCCACTAGCCTATGAATGGTGGGCTTGAGATAGTCATGGAACATGCCCCAAGGGAAGGGTCATGACAATATTATTAAGGATCCTAGGTTTGGTATTATTATAAGAAAAAACCCACTATAATTTGTATATTTATTTTAGGGGGATTTTATTTGAGGAATTTTTTGAACTAAATTTCTTAAGAGGTGTGAAAAATTGAGGGGTGAGTGTTCAATTTTATTATTTATTTCATTGTAATAGTTGTAATTTGTTAAAAAAAATATAAAACAATGTAGATGATATGTGTATTATTAATTTTACCCTAGTAAAAAATTTATTCACCTAGGTATTAAATATAGTTTCCACACCATTATATATCGATATAGAAGGTGGTTACACAAATTGTTTTTCAATGGTAACTATTATAATATTAACTATTATAATACTAATAAACTATAAATATGAGTTTTTTTTGAAAATAATTGAAATATAAAATACTAATATAATAATGAAATGAAATAAAAAAAATAAGATATTAAGAAATAATGTAAGAAATTTTTTTATGAGTTCATGGTGACTGAAATCATTTCTCAAAATGGTTCTCAATATTAAACATCTTGAGGTGATCAAGAGATGTCGCTCCTCAACTTCTCGTTTGAATTGTCATCACCCCATACTAATACCTATACATATTTGGTAATTATCTTCCATAATAAAGAAATGATACCTATTAAATAACCATAAAAATATATTCCATGCTTCATCATATTCATTACATAAATAGTTATGGGAATGAAAATGATAAATGATAAAAAAATAATTTTGACGATATAGAAAATGGGGCACTACTAACCATAATCATTTTAACCATATCCAAGACTCTCAAAATTGAATAATTATATTTAAAATTATTCAACTTTAAAAATATTTGGTCCAATATTCCCTCCATTGAACAAGGACTCTAGTTATTTCTCTATTTTTGAGTAGTTGAGAGGGGAACACTTGGGGTGAACATATAAAATTAAAAATGAATTCAATTGATGTATTAAGAATAATAATAAATATTTTAATGAAAAATAATATTATAAAATTTCAAACACTAAAATTATTCTATAAATGGATAATAAAGGCTACTACCTAGTTTCGAATCCCATGAAATGAAGAATGGATACTTATTATCGGGAGAGGGGTTTGATTTTCTTTGAAAAGATTCTCTGAGAGAAGGAATGTGTCGTCCCCATTAAATGATTGAATTTTTGAATGGTGTCTTGTATTTTTTTAATTATTATCCTATATATATCGAAGGAATATTATCTTTATTTTACATATGTGGTGGGATATATAGCTTATTTTCTCTAAATATTTAATATTACCTTGACAACTCATTGTATTCCACAAATCCAACTTACAAAGCCATTATAACCTTGAAACTGGTAGATTAAGGAATTTACGTCATCTCGAATGTTATCATTGATCCCTTTTACATATCGTTGATAATTTTTTGCTTCATTGGACTGCACCAGTACAAAATATAATATAATCATCAAATGTGTCCAGATCGATACAATGTTTTTGAGGCCCAACTTGTGAGCTAGTTTTGGGACTTCAAATGATTGATAGATCTTTTGGTCCTGAGAGATGAAATTAGTCCCATTCATTTTTATTCAAATAACTATAAATTTCAAAATTTCATTCAATATATAAAACATTATGTCTAAAAAATATAATTAAATTTATATTTTTAAATTAAAAAAGTTGGCCATTTTTTAAAATAAGCTAAAAAAGTCGGAAAAAACAATAATTTTACATTTTCTAATAAATTATCACTATAATGGGATACTAAAAATTTAATTATAGAATAAAATATTTGAAGATGTTATCTTCATCACCCCCACACTTAACCATTACAGTCTTGGGAAATCATCATATATTCGAATCAAAATACACATAATAATAAAAAATGATATAAGATTTATGATCTGGAAAAAACAGAAATATATCAAGGATACTATATGGAAAAATTCTCTATAATTTTAATTCATCACATTTACATTATTTCAACCTCATAAATCCATCCATGTTCCAATCAAAACCATATTCAAATTGAATTTTATGTCACCCTTCAGTCATGAGAAATTGGATTTTTAGTTAGGTGTTGGGAAATAATCCCTCAAGGCATCCTCTTGGTATTTTTTGGGTGAGGATGGGTTTGTTGAAATATCCAGATAATGGAAAATGAGAATGGTTTGAGTTTGTTGAAGAAATGTGTTTAAGGTGGCAGTATTTCCCAGTGTTTTCCAAATTTTGGGGCCTCAAAATCTAGAATTTTTATGAATAATAGTGAACTAAATCCGAAAAGGAAGCAGAATGAGGAGCTCGGGACATGGATAATGCACCATGTCTGGGAAGGGTATGCATCCACATACCCGGAAGTGGGTATGGTATGCAGATGCGGTTCTCAAAATCAAAAATGGTTCGCGGTGGATGGTGGTGCAGTACGCGGATGGAAGAGGAGATCAGTTGCATAGGAACAAATGTAGTATACAGATGACATTGAAAAATGTTTCACGGGTGGCCAACGATTCGCGGTGGAAGAAGAATCAGTACGCGGTGGAAGAAAGTTCAAAGATTTGATAAATATGAAGTCAGTGCATTAAGAAGGAATCGTTTCCTATATCAGAAATGTTTATACCACTGATTACTATGGAGATTGAACATTATTAGATAATACATTTTTCTCTTAGAATTCAGAAAATTTTGATAGTGGTTCGTACTGAATGTGTTTGTGGAGATTCTTAACCTGGAAAGTAAGTTTGTTACACTAAGGAGGAAGTCCGGTATGTGGAAGGAATTGACTATGTATGTGGAGAGGGAGTGAATGTACACTGAAGCGAAGGCAGTCCATGAACAAAGAATATTTTTCAGACAAGAGGGGTTTCACATAGGAGATTTGTAGAGAGAAGAGTTCGCAGACAGGAGGGGTTTATATAGAGGATGTTTGCAGAGTCATTACGTGATAGCGTTACACGATCACAAAAGGGGAAGTAGTCCATGGACGAAAGGCGGTTCTCATTAGTGGTGATGGTAAGAGAAGATGGTGTCCGACGTACCAAACCCTATACTCAGTACGCGGGAGAAACAATTTCGTTCACAATTTTCACATGGAAGCTTGAAAAATCTTCAAACCAGTTTGTGAAAGTATTTTTTGGTACCTAGAACTACTCGGGATGATGGATTTCATATGTGGGTGAAAAAGGAACTTCAATAGAGCATATACATATAGTTGATAATGTAGGAATTCATGCGATGGAAGCGACCAACAAGTACATAAACATTTTTTGACCTAAAAGTTGATAAACTATGAGTGGATACCTTCCCAAGAGTAGTGAGAGAATGAAGAGGAAGATAGTGACCCTTTCTACTGGTAGCGTTCCAGAGAAAGAGGCATAGGTAGTGACCCTTTGAAATTCAGTGAGCAGACCCTAAACCTTGTAAAGGCAGTGAGGATTGGCATAAAAGATCTGGCCTGAAAATTATAGTCATTATTGGTCATGAGACTTAGTGAATTTGGTACATCAGCACATTTCCGTTGTATGATCATTGGACGTATCCTAGTAAGGATTTACCAAGTAAAAAAAATATGTGTCTTTTTCATGATTTTATATCAGTATATATAATTCCATGTGAGGAAGAGGGATTGGAATTTTGTCCAACAATGAAACAAGTCAGAAAGGGATAATGTTTTAATATACCATACCCAGATTCACCCCCCCCCCCTCTTAGGGTATTCGACCTAGTGATCCTAAAAATTGGTATCCCTTGAGAATGGTTGAATGTCAGTGGTCGTCTATTAGAAGAAGAAATGAAGGAGGTCAATCTTCTAAGAATTCAGATCCTCGATGGAAATAATTTTAAACTATGGAAGAATTTAATGTAGTACTACTTACGATCATTTGTATGGATGTATTCACATAATCTATGCATAGAATATCAGCTGACATTAATAGTGGGGCTTTATCAGAATCTTAATTAATGGAATTGGATGCTGATACTAAAGGGATCAAAGCATTAGGGGATCCCAATCCAACTTAATTTACACAAAGGTTATGTCCTTTAAAACCTCACTTGAAATGTGGGAATATTGTTAATCATCTAGGAGGGAGACACAAAAGCCCGAGAAGCAAAGTTGTTGGTTCTATTGAAAAATTACGAGGATCTAAAAATAAACCCCAATGAGACAATTGAGGCATTATTCTATAGGATATATATTCTTCTAGAAGATGTGCAATGTCATGGGGAAGTCATTGGAAGTGGCATTCAAGGCCATGGAGATTCTATCAGTTGAAGATAGACTGGGGGATGAAAATATGGATGATTTCATGTCATTTCTGTCCTCTAATATGAAAATAGGAAAATAAATGGTCAAAGGTAAACTTCCATTTTCATTCTTTCGATGTGGAAAGGTTGGGAAATTTGAAACAATGTGTCCTGAGAAGTTTGGTGATGAAAATGAAGGAAAAGATGAAATTGACCAAAAAAGTATACATAAAATGATAATGGAAGGGGATGTACTATTATAATGTTCTTCAAAAAGAAGAACATACATTCAAGAGAAGGTGAATGTTTAGAAGAATCTGAGGTAGAAGATTTTGAGGACTACTCTAATCATAAAGTAGATGCTTCGGTGGCAGTTGCTAGAAATTATTTAACAGGAGAATAATGTGACATTGAGAAGGATAAATTGAAGTAAGAGTTTATCATTATGATGAATTAGAATCTTCCATTAAACATGTAGATTTTTTTAGAGCCAAAAATTAGAACCCTAAAAATGTTGTTCATGATGCCAAAATCATTATGCAATAGCAGGAAGAAGAAAATTCTGAGCTTAATGAAGAAATAGTAAAGATGAGGTCTTCAAATCCAGAATGCTCCCACAAGATGGTTGAATATGGATTCAAAACCGAATAATAGACTACTGATATTGATATTTTGACTCAAACTAGAAAAGATCAAATCAAACGTATCGAGCTTCTAGAAGGGTAGGTAATCAATAAAAGATGAGCAATTTATGAATAGAAGAAACCACTAACAAACAATTCAACATTAGGAAATAAGATCATACATGTAACAGATAAGAAGATATTTGAGTGGAATGGTCCATCAGAACAAAAAGGGATTGAACTATAATATGAAGTATTTAAAGTTCAAGATAGAACACAAGAACCTACTATATGATTGAATAATGATTTGGGAACAAATAAGAATAAGAAGAATCATATAAACCATGGAATAACTAATGGTGCATCATTACTACACGGGAATGTACCTCACAGAAGATGCTATTGTTGTGGTATGTTGGGACACTTTCAATATGTATGTTCCATAGAAAAGATGTACCAAAGGGAAAAAGACCAACAAAAGTGGTTGTACAGTTTCAAAAATTACAGATCATCATTTGATGGTCATTGTTTCTAGTGTAAAGGTCTTGGGTATCTGCAAAGATATTTCACGTCAACAATGCAAAGGAATGTTTCGAGGAAAACTGAGTTTTTTCCAAAGAATCAACCAAAAGTATCTCCAAATGAGATGTAAATTCAAAATTGATTTTAATATCTACATATTGAACTTACCAATCCTATAATGAGGAAAATCAATACTATCATTCCATGTCAGTTATCAATTCAATGTCTTGGGTGAAAAAGAAAAGGGTCGAGCAGGTTGTGGTTGTAGAAATTGCATTAAAGGAATCAGATCGCATAGGGATATGGATAATTGACTGTGGATTCACTTCCCATATGACAAGAAATAAGAATCTAGTAACAGGAATCTGGTATGATAAATAAGGTATTGCAATATTAAATAATGATGAGGGTTTAAAAATTAATGGTTCACGAAAATCCAGGTTTGGAAGAAAAGACATGAGACGTGCACATGTCTTTGTTGTCGAGGGTCTTAGTCACAACATTCTTAGTTTTAGTCAACTGTGTGACTGAGGACTTTCCATAATGTTTTTGAAGAAATTATGTCTCATCAAGGAAAATTATGGTGATGTTTTGTTGCAAGGAAAGTGTACAAAAGGGAATCTCTACCTCGTATATGGGAAAAAAGATATGTGCTTTCTATCAATGGTTGAAGAAACAAAGTTATGGAATATGCTTCTTGGGAAAATTACCCAAGGTTCCTTGGATGATCAAGTAAAATATGATGTAGCTCGAAATCTCCCTAGATTATCATGTAATCGTACTCTTATGGGTGAAGGCTGCCAACACAAGAAGATCATTTGATGGACATATAAGAATAAAAGAGAAAAATTTAACTAGATTGCTTGAGCTGGATCATATTGATTTGTGTGGGCCAATCTCACTATGAGATATTGATGGGATGAGATATTATGTTCCACTCATTGATGACTATATAAGAATGGAATGGATTTCAATAATCATTCACAAATCTGAAATATTCAATTTCACTACATGATATCGGCGGGAATTTGAAAAGATGCTTTGTTAGAAAATCAAAACAATTCAAACAGATAATAGAACACATTTCACAAATTTCCATGTGGAGGATTATCTCAAAAAACATGGGATAAGGAATCAAATTTCATCAATAAGGACTCCACAGTATAATGGAGTAGTTGAGAGAAGAAATCAGGTTTTTAACAACATGGCCAGAAAAATGCTCATTGATAAAGACCGTCCAGATTTTTTTTTGGAATTATACAGTGAGGGAAGTAGTATACACTTCAAATAGCGCTTTAATTTTTCCAAAATAGGAGAATACTCCAATCTAGTCATGGTATGGAAAGAATCCATCATTAAAGTTCCTTGTATATTCAAAAGTAAATGTTTTATTCGCAATAAGGAAAAACATAGGATGTTTGAATCTTGTGGGGATTATGGGCTATTCCATGGAAATCAAAGAAAATAAAAGTATAAAAATGATTCTATAAGCTAGTAGAAAAGATATTAGAAATTCATGATGTGACTATAGTAGAAAATGAATGGAATCTTCAGAAAACACATGATCAGACAGAGGATGATAGCTATGAAGATATGAGTAGATCAGTAGATTCTCTAGCTCTTGAGATTGATTCAGAAAAACTCAGATGATGAGAATAAATCATTGTCTTCATAGAGACTAGAAAGAAGACCTGAAATTGATAGTAATAATATAATTGGTTATCAGACTGTACCAGTGAAAACAATAAGGATGAAGTCTATACAGTAAGCGTCATACTTATCACAAGTAGAGAATATATGCTTGGATTAAGTTATTGGAGATTATTATTGGGATAAGTCAATGAATGAAGTTCGTGACCAAATTTATAATAATCATATTTGGGAAATTGTTTTGAGACTAGAAGACAAGAATTTCATAGATAAAAAATGGGTCTTTCTCAACAAAATGAATGAATACGGTGTTCTGATTCAAAACACAGCATGCCTGGTGTGAAATGGGTACTCCCATATAGAGGGTATTGATGTTGATGTAGCACTTTAACCTATGAAATTCTAGAAACAACTAGATTACTTTTGGCCATAGCTGTGCAACATAAGTTTAAGGTTTTACAGATGGATGTTAAATCGGTATTTTTTAATGGAGTTTTGGAAGAATAACCCTAAATTTATAAACTCGATCATTTTCCCATTCATAAGGATGATAACAGTGTTTTTCGGCTAAAAAAGTATTTATATATCTTGAACAAAGCATCATGAGAAAGGTATTCAAGGCCTGATCAGTTTCTAAAGAAGCTCAGTTTTCAACATGGGGGAGTTGATTACAATTTGTATTACAAAAATGGAAAAAATAAAATTATGATGGGCATGGTTTATGTTGATGAAATAATATTTGGTGGATCAGATGAAGCACAATGTAGACAGTTTTCAAAATTCATGAAAAGTGAGTTTGAAATGTCGATGATTGGATAGGTGACATTTTTCCATGGATTATATATGACACAAGGATGGAATGGAACGTTTATTTTTCAATCTAAATATACCAAGGAGGTTTTGAGAAGGTTTAGAATGGATAATTACAAAGAGACGAAGAATCCAGTTGCTACCAAGATGAAACTATCATATGATGATGAAGGTAAGCCTGTTAATATCATCGAATACAAGAAAATCATTAGAATTCTATTGTACCTGAAAGCGACAAGGCCTGATATTGTATTTTCCACATTCCAAGCAGCGAGGTATTAAAGGAATCCCAAAGTGATTCACATGATTGTAGTAAAATTAATTCTTTGATATATCAAGGGAACAGTTGATTTTGGCCTAATGTATAATGAAAAATATCATCCAATGTTATTGGGATACATAGATGCAGATTGGACTAGTTCAACATATAATAGGAAATCAATGTCATGACATGCCTTTTATTGTAGAAGGTTGTGTATTTCTTGGTTAAGTAGGAAACAAGAATGCATTTCATTAAGAACTGCAAATGATGAATACATCACCTCTACTAAAATCTTATACACAACTATTAGGGATGAAGCAACAACCTGAAGATATGGAAATTGATGTGAAATCTCTGATCAGAATTCATTTTGATAATTCAAGTTCTATAATTATGATAAAAAATCCATTCTATAACTCAAGGACAAAGCACATTGAAATAAAATAACATTTTATCAAGGAAATGGTTGAGAAAGAGCTTATTGCGTAAGTGTATGTGCCTACATAACAATAAGTTGTAGATATTCTGACAAAGGCCTTACCCAAAGAAGAAATTGAAAGGCATCGACGGGATTTGGTAGTTCAATCGACTTCCCGCACTTGAAAAAGTGTGAATGTTGCCCCGCTATCCCTATGGTATGATGTGTCTTTTCCTAATGTGATGATAAATGTTCTTTACCTGGTTTATGACAACCTTGAAGTTCCATTCGGTTTCATTGACAATGGGGGAGATAAATGTGTGACCTCTAGGGGAGAAAATATGTGGGGAGAAGCTGTTAAGTAGAGAAGCGATATAGGTGGAGTCAAAGGTGAGCTGAAGCTGTTTTGATGTGTTATAAGATTGGGGGATCATTAAATCTGATGATGCTAGAAGTGATCTATCAAATAATAGATCTCCCAATAGTTGAGGATTGTGATAAAAGAAGATGAGTGGTGTTGGAATAGTGTTAGTAATCTATCAGAACTCAGTAATTAGTTTGTGTTTTGTATAAACAATTAGATTCATAAATGAAGTGATAATTTGATGAACTATTCATTTACTCTTGTTTCTCACACCTCTCATGGATCATGTGGTATTATAGTATATGTTATGTAAATCCTAGATCACTATCTTAATTGTGTAAATCGAATGGTGGTTGAAGATGGAAAAAGGTTTAATGAGGTGTCAAAATGTGCATAATTGTTTTAAAAAGAGTTTCCAACAAACCCAATGTGGGAGATTGTTGAAAAAATAATCTCTCAAAGAATCCTATAGGTATGATTTGGGAGAGGTTGTGTTTGTTGAAAAAGTCAGATGACAGTAAATTAGAATGGTTGTTGTTTTCCAAAGATAGGTGATTAAGGTGGTAGTGTTTCCCAGTGTTTGACAAGTTTTGGGGCCTCAAAATCTGGAATTTTTGTGAATAATGGTGAATGAAATTGGAAAAGGAAGAAGAACGAGGATCATGGGACATGGATCGTGTTCCATGTCCGGAAAGGGTATGTGGCCACATACCAAGAAGTGGGAATAGAACGTGGATGCGGTTTTCAAAACAAAAAATGGTTCACAGTGGATGGTGGTGTAGTACGCAGATGGCGTGTCGATGACGAAGGAGATCAGCCAAGTAGTAAAAAATGCAGTACGTGGACTACATGGAAAAATGGTTCGTGAGTGGGCTGTGGTTCGTGGCGGAAGAAGAATCGGTACCCGATGGAGGCCAGTTCAAAGATTTCGTAAATGTTGATTCAACAGATTAAGCTGAAATCTTTACCAATATAATAAACTCTAATCCCACTGACTACTATAGATATTGAACATTATTAAAGAATTCATTTTTCTCTTGGAATTCGGAAAAGTTCGAAATTGGGGCGTGCTAATGGTGTTTGGGGGGATTCTTAACCCATAATGTAAGTCTAGTACACAGAGGAGGAAGTATAGTACACGGATGGAATTGACTCAGTACATGGAGGGTGGGAGAAAGTATGTGGAAGCGAACACATTCCACTAACAGAGAATAGTCTCCAGATTAGTGGGGTTTTGCAGATGAGGTTCGAAAAGAGAACAGTTTGTGGACAAGAGGGGGTTTCACAGAGGAGGTTTGCAGAGTCAATACGCGGTAGCATTACACAATCACAAAATTGGAGGTAGTCTGTAGATGAAGGGTGGTTCATTGTAGTAGCAACGGTACATGAAGAAGGTGTCTTGTGTACCAAACCTGGTACTCTGTATGCCGGAGAGACAAGGTGGTTCACAATTTTCATAAGGAATCATGAAAAAACAATACAATCAATTTGAGAAAGTATTTTCTCGTACGAAGAAGTACATGGGAAGGTGGATTTCAACTGTTGGTGAAAAGGGAATGTCAACAGAGCATCTACATATAGTTGAGGATGTAGAAATTAATGCAAATTAAGGGACCTACCGGTCCATAAACTATAATCAAACTACATGTCGATAAATTGTGAGTTCATTCCTTTCTAAGAGCAGTGAGAGAAAGAAGAGGAAGATGGTGACCCTTTCAACTGGTAGTGAGCTAATGAAAGGGGCATAGGGAGTGACCCTTAATAATTCAGTGAGAAGACCCTAAACATTGTAATGGGAATGGGACTGGGCATATAAGTTCTAGCCCAAACATTGTAATCAATATTGGCTGTGAGCCTTAGTGAATTTGGTACACCTACATATTGTCATTGTATGCCTCTTGGATGTAGCCCAGTGAAGGTGAACAAAGTAAAAATGGATGTGTCTTGAGAATTATTTCATATCAGTCAATATATGGACATGGTAGGATGATATAATTGACTTTTGTCTAACAGAAAAAATCCAAAAGGGAGAAAGTTTTAATCTACCTTTCCCTAATTCACCCCTCAGGTATTCAACATAGTGGGCCTAGCATTATGCTCATACATGGAAGGTTTCCTTTTTCAGCATAGGTTTATAACAATTATATTTTTTCTATATTTTGAGAAATTAAATTAGTTTAAATCATGAGTTATTTTTTTATGTAAATTTTGTTTCTTAGGGTTAGTGGTTAAATGATTGAAAAATGTAAGGCTGAAAAGAGGAGGTGGGGATCTTAAGTACAATACATAAATAATTAGGAAAAAAGCATTAGAATGTTCTCACTAAATCCCCCTTAATAATTTGTAACAATACACCACCTGATTTTAATGAAATAGTACATGATCCAATCGAAGATTAAAATGAATGAATCATCAATGTTTTCCCTCATTTTTTTAGCTCTTGAAAGACACAACTTTTTTTATGTTTTTTCTCTTTTTAATGAAAAATGATAGGAAAATCGAATAAAATGAATGGATGAAAATAATGACATTGATTTTAGAGTGTTAATGTCATCATAAAATATAGTACCACGATAAATTAAATCTTTTCTCTACTTTTTATTTTTATATGCATAATTTTTTTCCTTTTTTATGGAGAACCAGATGAAAGAAATAATCAATCTTTTAATGATGACTAAAGCATAATTGTTTCATTATCCACTTAAAAAGAGTATGCACGCACCTCAAAAAACACAAAAAATGAAACCCATTACATGAAATGAATATAAAATCCCCTTCCAGTACACTCAAACATGAAATATCCATGGAAAAATACCCATAGTGAATGTGGGTATTGAAAATTAGCTTATAATGTGGCTTAAAACTTTTACGGAAATTCATAGAATATATAGTTTAATGTAAGATATATTTAAGGGAGGGTATCATATTAAAAATGTTTCAATCCAAATAATTACCTCAATAATTTCAATAACATTCCATGAAATCCAAATATTTTAATCAGAAAAATCACAAGTTATAGTTCTCACAAAAAATCAATGTTTCTCTAAAGAATGTGTTGGTATTTGGAAGATAATTTAATTTTTTTTCATAATACCTCAAAGGATTGTAGAAATATTATTCATCATCATTTTATTGACATGGATTTCAATAATTCATAAAAAACACATGACAACCCAATTCAATGAAAACTTTATCACTTAACCAATCTTTTAAAATTAATTTTTTCATTAATCATGTCAATTCCATCAAAATAAAATGATGTGTGAAAATTGATCATAATATTCCATGAAGCTCAAGGTTCCAATAAAATTTAACAAAATGTATGTCCCATAAAAAAACTAATAGGTTAACACTCCCTCATACATATATACACAATCCTTCAATTATTCAAAAAAATAAAAATAAAAGAAGAAACAACAATGATAGGGAAAGATACTACTTCAATTTTTTTCCCAGTGGCATCCATGAGTTAAGATCATATATACTACCACCAAAACCGAAAAGCAAGAATTAAAAAAATATAAAATAATAAAAAAATGGTAAATGTAAAAAGAATATATCATGGTTTGAACCCCTATGTGGGTGATTGGTTTTTATTTCCCACTGTTAGGAATTTGTTGTAGTTTAAACCCAATCTGATGGTGGATATTGTTTCTTACTTTTAAACCACCACATATTTTTACCAGCATCCAAAAGTATATTATAATAGTGAGAACCCAAAATTAAATGAAAAATACTCCAAACACCCAGAATTGACAAAAGAAATATATTGAGGTGTAGAGTGGGAGGGAAAAGAATAAAGTGGAGATCCTTATTTTGTTCAGTTGGAGGAGTAGTGTGTACTTGGGATGAAGGTAGTAGAATACGTATTTTATTTTCATATAGTTCAAGTTTATAATATTATTCCACAATTATTTATTATTTTATTCCATCATCCTCATATTCGCCAGTGTACATCTTGACCGGTGCCTCCATTTTATCCTAAGTACATGTATCCTCTTCGAATCATTAAACTAGTTCTCGTAGTAATGGTACTAAATCTACAAACAAATAATAAGGGATATTATTTTTATATTAATATTTAAAAATATTTTAATAAATATAATGTTCATTAATTAATTATTCCTTAAACCATGCACCTTCATACTCTATTTCATTTAGCAGTGTAGCTGGAAATTCATTTTTTGGAGAGGGAAGTGGATATTCAAGTTTTTATTCAACCTCACCAATGTATTCATGAAATGTATGTATAATATTAACATTATTGTCCTTATATTTTATTTCTATTCTATCTAATTTATTTTAACTTCTTCATCTTTGGTTTCCCACAATGCAATGATCTTTCATTCTTTTTCAATAACATTGAAATTATCTTCAAGCATCAAGGCATTTTTTCCCTTTAGATCATCATTGTCACTTCCCTTCTTGTCTCACCATAATTGTCTTTATGTGGATAATAATTATATTAATAACCATAAAAATCTATTTTATATAATGAAATGAACAACATGAAATGATGTTATTTATTTATTGTTTTTGTTTTTATAAAAAGACGGCGTTTGTAAGCACAAGACCTTCCCATAAATTTCTGAACCTTGATTATATGATTTTTATTCATTTTAACCTACACAATATTTTTTTACCTAGATATATAATATAATGTTCACACCAAGGTCTATCTCACAAGGAGGCCGCTCACACACACTGTATTTCTATTGTCACTATTATAATTCAAACTAATATAATACTAATAAAATAACATAAAAATGGGTTTTTTTCAAATAAATAAAAGATAAAATAATAATATAATAATTTAATTAAATTGTAAAAATAATTTTGTAATAAGGGATGTAGGAAAATATTATTTTGAGTTCATGGTGATTGAAGTCATTGTTCAGAATGTTTCCCAATATTCTACTCAATGAGGTCATCAAAAAATGTCACACCTCACCTTCTCATTTGAATTTTCATCACCCCATGATGAGACCTCTTCAAACAGGGTACTTCTCATTCTTAATTAATTTAGGATACCTATTTTCAGACCATCAGAATCTATTCCCCAGTCTACCATATTCATGATAGAAATAGTGAACAGAAGGAAAATTACAAACAAGAAGTTGAACTTAAAAGATATATAAAATGAGGAGATGAATCACATTAATCATTTAATGCAACACAAAAAACAATATGTATTGAATAGAGATAAATAATATTATGAATAATAAAACTCAATACATATTTCATTCCCTGTAACACCACGATATTTAATAGTATGTTATTTCTTTAGAGTAATTCAATAACTTGCACTACACGCAACACCAAGTTCTAGCACACCACGACTTACCAATCGAACCGTTCAAAAGCGGTTATGAATAGAATTAACTAAATTTAGAACATTGTATAATACTTATAATTTTAAAATCCATATTCTGAGTTTCATAGTCATTTTGAAAAAAAAATTCAATTTTTTCAGATAAAAGAAGTATTTTTTTTTTCAAAAAAATGCATTTATACCGCCTTTTAATAGAGATCCCTTTTTAAATCCATTATTTTATACTTTTATATATTCAATATGATAAAATAAACTTCTTTTTTAGAATTGGGACATATTAATTGAGTTTTTATAATTTTTTTGTGTTTTTCTCAAAACAATCAGATTTGGGTGAATAGTGAAAAGTTCTATATTTTAACTAAAAACATCTTTTTTAATCAAAATAATTTGTAGTGTTAAATTATAAATTTTTATTTTTTGGAAGTAAAAATAGATTATATCATTACCATTAAATTTAATGTTATTCATTGGAAATAATTTCACCTTTAAATTGAACATAAACAAGTATCAATCTTTTGTTATTTATTATTTCATAAAAACACGCTTTTTGGTTTTGACAACGAGAATTAATAATAAATTAATAAATTTAATTTCTATGTTTTTAATTTGGTAAAATAGACTTCATTTATGAATTTTTAATATAATAATTATCTTAGGGGGAATTTTTGGTATGTTTCTGAAAAAGATCAATTTTTTGATGAATTGTGACAAACACCGCGTTGTTGGTAACATCCGACTTTTCATTTAAATAATAATTTATTTTATTTAAATTTATTTTAGGTAAAAATATATAAAAAATACCTATATTTGTTCAATTTTATTCATTGGAGTCATTTTGTAATAATATTAGATATATAAAATTTTATTTAACTTCTAACCATCTTTTACCGGCCTCCTAGGAGAATTTGCAAATTTTCATAAAACATAATTTTACCACTTCTATGAGTGGAATTTCAAAACTTCTAGAGGCATAGTTGATATCAGTAAAAAAATGTGGTTCATTCAGATTAAAATAATTTTTGGTGAATAGTAACTTTTTTAATTTTATTTTCCACGGTTAAAAATAATATGGTAATTAAATGTAAAAATGATATTATTCTTACACTAACGTTTGTCCAAATTCTATTGGATAAGTTTAATTCAACCAAAAACTACCATAGTAATAGAATATGATCCTTTAGGTCCACTTGGATTATATTAGGACATTTATTATTATTTAATTCAAAAAAGAGTTAAAAGTTTTAAATTCAATGTTTAATAACAAAAACATTTTTAATAGAGGGTTACACATAATTTAAATTAGACTAAAAATATTCATTAGAAAGAGAAAATGATTTACTACATAATGGTATTTTATTTATAATTTTAAGACATTAAATAATTAAATTTATTTATGACACAATTATGATGTAGTAATTACATAATTAATAAATTATTTAAATAATTGATAATATAAATATCCAAATAATTGAAATTTTCACATTTTTATAAATTACTGTAATTTTATAGGTTAATATTAAATTTTAGTGTTGGTTAGATGAAATTTTGTTAAAGTAATAATGCTGTTATGAATTTAGAAAAAAAAAATACCAAATAGTGTCTTAATTAACATAAAAGTCTTTTTAAAACAAATATTATATTATTAATTGATATTCTATTCCTAAAAAATCTAAGGATTGGCCAAAAGACTTGTATAATGATAGGTGCATCATCAATAAATCACTTGGGGTTCTCTGGTATGTTTTTATTATGTTTATTAACCATATAAAAAAATACAATGAGACATGGTAATGTCAAATTATTTAACTAAGAGTTAAATCCAAAAGATAATGTTAATATAGTGACACAAACCTATCTAAAAGCTATTGTTTGAGTTTTTTTAGACCCATCCCAACCTTAGAATTTAAATAATTCATCTTTTAGCCATTAGAAACCAAAAAATATTTTATTATAAAATAATATTTCTAGCTTTTCCTAAGGTTCTGCTCACCCCTCTTATAAAACCCCACACCCCTTCAATCTAATTCACACCTTCAAATCCATTTCTCTCGGACAAAACCTACCCAAATACCCGTTAATCTATCCTAAAATCATCTCTGATGCCTTAATTTAGACAAAAATCCATCCTATGGATCATTTTTTATCAAATCAAAAGGAAGAACCCCAAGAAGAGGTAAATATTTCATCACCTCTTTCAAGTTCCTTTATTCTTCCACTTCCACTTTATTTATTATTTCCATTCTAAATTAATAAATCCAGTATATTATATATAATGTGATGTTATTATAAAGATTCTAAAACCAAATTCATTATTCTATCCATCCTCTGAACGACATGTCACCATACGTGCGTACGTACGACTTACCGTATCCACGTCGCGGTGTAATTGTTATTCAATACATTATTATTTGGATGGGTATAATAATCATGTGTAATTGATTTAAATAATAAATATAACATGATAATGATTAATTATATATGATATACCATCAAATAATATATTATTTTAATATCAAAATAATGATATTCTCACTCGTACGTACGTACATATTACCATCTCTAGGAACGCGATGAGATTCATTCCCCATCGTAATCCATTCAAGACTATTTTTCATTATAAGATTAAAAATAATGTATAAATAATTAATATCAATCTTAATATGAATAAGATACATCATATACATAACAAACATTACTTGCGTAACAAATAATATAAAGGAAAACGAATCAATTAACAACCGAGACGACGATAATACTAAGATGTTATTAAAAATCAATGTTAAAAGATCATATATGATATCATATTAATGTATATGATTCTAGTATAATTGAATAAAAATTATTTCACCATTATACATGAGGTTAACCTACCCTAGACCAAGGAAAAGTACAAGGTAAGGGTTAATTTCACAATCTCTTCATTATCCAAGATTTTTAATACGTAATTAGCTTTTGGGACCTCTTTATCATCCACATACATGATTCTTAAAAATGTATTTCAACACATTTTTACTCTTTACTAGACTATGGGTTAAATAAATTTATACACTTATTTTAATTTTTATAAGATGTATTGAAAGAAATCATTCCGTCATTTTCCAAATAAGGTACTTTATGACCATTTCGACAAAAATAATTTAAGAATTATTTCTAACTTATACGGTGGGTGCAGATATTTTATGCCATTATAAAATAATCGAAGCTTCCATTAAAAGCTTACAAGAATATTTCTAAAATAAATGGTTTATTTTATAATTATATGACTTTTCAATTATTTCAAAAAAAAAAAAAATATTTCACTAAAAAGGTTTTTATTTCATCTATGTCAACATCCTTTGATGGATTTTAAGATTATTTGAGGTTGATTTATTATGATACAAAACATTTATATTTTATTGATGGTTTTGTGATATGTTTTACTATGGGTGTTTTATTTTTATACTAAAAAATAATTTTTTATTAATCAGTTACTTTTGAGGAAAAAGTGAGAAACCAAACAGGACTTGAATGACGTAAGCCACTCAAAGCACTAGGATACAAAATTTAAGAGTAAACAACACATTCACTTCATCAGAAAAGCTCCTACCGAGCATCATAAACATAGGGCAGTTTCCTACTACTCAGTGCTACATGGAAAGTTGTCCCATGAATTATTGCACGGGCACAATATGGATAGAAAATCCATACCCTCTCAGACATCCAAATCCTGCAGCAAAAACCAAGAGAAAACTGCTACTCTGAATCCCATCTGGAGCAATTCCTCGAAAGATAAAAGTTTAAATAACTCTTCAAACCTCATAACGCATGCCATGAAAATAACAGCCTTGAACCGGAGATCACCCCAACACTGTTGATTCATTCACGAAATCAAAAAAGAGGAAAAATCCCATCCAGATCCAAGAATACCCCGAGAGTGATGAATCAAACCAGCTGCCGCACACCATTTCAACAGATCCACCATTCCAACAGATCCACCAATCCAACGTAATCAAAATAGAATACGAAAATAACCAAAATCAAACATGTCAAAGACCCATATGATGGACGAAAGTAGAACCAAGAAACCCTCCCCCCTCTGCACCACTCACTGGCCGACACCGATCCAAGAACCAACACGCGCCCAGACCACAGCTGAGATTTCGCCGAGCCAGCGTTCCAAGGTAGACGAGATCCACGAGAAGCAGAGAAGAAGCCGATATCTCTCATTAACCAACTTGAGACGAATCCAGATCCTCGCCTATGCTCGAATCCAGAGCTCCACCCCTTACCACGCCGACGCTAATCCGAAGGATGCATATGCTGAGCAGCACAAGCCACGTCGTAGGAGGGAAGGAGATGAAAACTAAGACGAAACCCTATCCCCGAAAACTGTAGAAAGCCTTACTGCTCAGAGGCCTTGGCTCCTACACTTCTATTTTTATTTTTATACCATTCATGGTTTATGGATAAAGTATTGACATTTAATATTATAGTTTTAATAAAAATGTTTATGCAATGTTTAAAACTTTCATTTGAGGAATGCATTGGACCTTGTAAGTGATGGGTGGTTCCCACTATAGCTCCTCGATGCATCGGTAGGAATCATGAGACAAACTAGTGTCTTGGAATAAGGCCTAGAAAAAAATCTTATTTTTAGTCTTGGAATAAGGCCTTGACTATGTGGTTATGAATGTCTGGCATTATGAATTCCATCATTATGAAAGTGGATATTGAAATTTCATGTGATTATTTAACTAGTAGAATATCTATGTGAAAAATTAAATGGAATTATTTGATTTTATATTTTACATATTATGTTGAAGTTCAAGTTTAAAAGGATTTTTTTAGTTTTATACATCGCCTTAAATGTTTATGATTATTTATGAAAGTTTCTACAATATTTTTATCCTAATTGAAAATATGAGCCCACCCCTTTCTATGTTTTAGTTTTCCTAGGATGAAAAGATGTATACTGTGACTAACCTATAGGGATAGTCTATGGGATCTATGTGTTGTCTATGGAATCAATGTTGTTGTAGTTTTTCATTTTATGATGTAATGTAAACCTTATGAACGTATCTAGTAATTCCATGGATACAAAACTAATCGGTCATCTGAGACTTGATCTTTTGTGATCATTCCAAAGATATGTGATAATACACAGAATTTGGGCTTCTGGGGTTGGGGCGTTACAGTTGATATCAGAGGATGTTTAGTAAAAACCTTGGAAATTAGATTTAGATAAACTCTAATTAGAGCACATAGCCCTAAGATTGACTTTGAGGATTTGTATAGAAGAACATCCAAGAATTCTTGTATTGTAGAGATTTTTTGAGTTTTCCAAGAAATACATCCCTGTTTGGACATGAACAGGTAGAGGTGGCTCTGACAGTGTTGTACCTAGGGGTAAAACCCGAAAACAATACTTTGAGCTCGACTCGAATGGGAACTGGTGCTCAACAACGAGCCTTGCTGCACTCTTGGTTACAACCCTCCCAAGGGATATCTTTCGAAAAATTATCAATTTCTATACATATTATTATAATGAGTTTATGAGTATATACTTCCTCAAAGAAAACAATTTTATGATTATGGATTATATCCCTAAACTGTTTATTTTATGTTAAGTGTTTTACAAGTTTGGAATTATGCACTGTGTTTCATAAACTAACCTTGCGTATTCCATTGTTTATAATTGGTTCCTAGTAGATGGAATGAGTCCTCTAGCAATATGCATGATCCAAATAGTATGAAGGATCATATATTACATGGTATTAATCCAACATTTATAAAGGAAATAGTCTCCTATGTATTGTCATCATATGGATAAATAGTATCATGTGGTAATAAGATAAGTAAAGAATTTTCTGAGTCCTCTGGCTCTAAATGGAAGCTAGAGAAGAAACGGATTGTAGAGAGAATGATGAATAAAGGGAGAAAGGGAATGAAGGATTTTCCCATATGTGATTACTAGGGAAAGAATCACCTTGGTAAATTGTTGAAGAGAATAAGAGTTTGTTATAAGTGTGGAGAAAAATAACACCAATACGTGATTACAAGGGTGAGAAAAAGGTTTCATTTGTACAATTCTTCATCAGCAAGGAGTTGGGACACTACATGACTCAATTTCCAAATCATCAGAGTATACCCCAAATGCTGAAGTTGGATAATAATAAAGATATGATACTACTAAAGATGAAGCACAATGATTAGGTTTATAATATTGTTATTAAATTATTGTGTCATTTGAGTATTGTATGAATGATGTACATGTTATAAGAATTATAGAGTATATAAGGATTGTACTGAAATACTATATCATTAAGGACTTGAGATTGTGTGAACCATGAAAACTGACTCAGTAACAGTTTAAATTTTTGGAAAATTTATGTTTGAGAGAAAGATAAACCATAATATGGTTCTGATACTAATGTCGTGATTTTGTAATAATACATGATTTATTTGGATAAATTGTATTGGATATTCTTGAATACCTTGGAACTGATTAAGGATTTATATATTCCATAATTTTTGGACTTTACAACATTTTTGGATAGAAGGAGTACATTTACTATTCTATAAAGAATAAGGGGTCATGAATGTAATCAAAAAAGTTTTATGGTAATTCAGGATGTTGTAGTGTTTTAAAAGAATGCATGATGAAGGTGTTCACAAGTTATTACGTGGAAAAAAGGATCTTCATTGTGTTTACCATCCTAATAAATTTTGGACTCTATGTTTGGACATAATTATTTTGGATAAGTTTTGTTTGATAATATTTTTGGATTTCTATTAAAAGGACAACCCAGAGGTCGGGTGGCAACACGTCGCTTCTGGTAAGGCCACGAGACATGAACCCGCAATGGAAGGGCGACAAGGGTGTATCACCTACCACTGGCCTAGGTGATGTCCTAGATTGAATAATGTAGTTTTTTTAAAGGTCCTATAGATGAAGTATAAATTCATTTTTTTAACCATATACGATTAGGATAAATAGAGTATTTTTATTATCTTTTATAGTGAAAGATGAGTTTGTGGTAAAAATATGTTAAAATATGGAACTGTACTTGTCAAGTATATTTTTTTCACTTATTATATGAAGAAATTAATTCATAAACATTAGTTTTGGGATCTTAAAACCAAATATGTGTTATCCTAATACCTCATGTTTTGTTGAACCAATGATATTTTAAATCATCATAGATTGATGGCTTTGAGGCCCTCAATTTTATACTTTGTGATTGATAACCTTAATGACTCACAATAAATATTTATGATATTCCTCCAATTATGTGTATCTAATTTCCACCAATGTTCTCCTAATCGAGATCATAATTTGATGGTGAATTTTTCATTTCCCTTTCCCTTTTATTAAGCCTAAATTTTATTAACCCAATTTTCGATGTGGGTTCTCCACAAAAGTATTTTTCTATTTTTAGCGTTATATTTTCGAAGAACAATTTTAAATTGTTAAGAAGCGATTTATTGAATTAAGGGAGAATGTAACACCTCAAAATTTCATAGTATGTTATTTCTTTAATATAATTCAATAACTTGCACTACATGCAACACCGAGTTCGATCGCACGATGACATAACAAACTAGCCATTCAAAAGAGGTAATGAATAGTATTAACTAAATTTTTAACTTTACATAATATTTATATTTTAGTATCCATATTATGAGTTTCTTATACATAATTTAAAAACATGTTCCTTTTTTCAGATAAAAGAAGTATTTTTTTAAATGCAATTTTACCGCCTTTTATTGGTGAACAATTTTTACATACAATATTTTAATCTTTTATATATTCAATTTGAAAAAATAATGTTATTATTTATAATTGTGATATAAGAATTTAGTTTCAATTAATTTTTTTCTGTTTTTCGGATAACTTTCATATTTGGGTGATTGTTAAAAAAATATTATATTTTAACTGAAAACAAATTTTTTAATCAAAATATTTTGTAGTATTAAATTATACATTTTAGTGGTTTTGAAGAATAAATAGATTATGTTTTTACAATTTAATCCAATGTTATTCATTGGATATAATTGAACATAGAAATTGAACATAAACAAGTATCAATATTTTGTTAGTTACTATATCTTAAAAACACGCTTTTTTGTTTTAACAATGGGAATTAATTTTAAATTAATAAATTAAATTTATATGATTTGAATTTGGTAAAGTAGACTTCATTTTGGATTTTGGAGTATCAAAATTAGCTTAGGGTGAAATTTTGGTATGTTTCTGAAAACATTCAATTTTTGATGAAGAGTGAAAAACAATGCGTTATTGGATAAAACCGACTTTTCATTTAAATAATTATTTATTTTATATAAATTTATTTTAGGAAAAAATAGATACATAATACATATATATGATCAATGTAATTCATTGGAGTCAATTTTTCATAATATTAGACATATATCATTTTATTGAACTTTTCAATGTCTTTTACCCACCTCCTATGAGAATTTTTCAAATTCACATAAAACATAATTTTACCTCTTCTATGAGTGAAATAACAAAAATCCAAGAGACCTGGTTGATATCAGTGAGGAAAATGTGTTTCAGTAAGATTAAAATAGTTTTTGATGAATAGTAAATTTTTACTTTCATTTACCATGGTTAAAAATAAATAGGTTAAATAAGGGTAAAAATGATATTATTATTATCCTAACATGTGTACTAATTATATTGGTTTGGTGTAATTCGATCAAATACAACCTTAGGAATAAAATATGATCCTTTAAGTCCACTTGGATTAGATCAGGACATTTATTATTATTTAATTCAAATAAGAGTTAAAAGTGTTAAATTCAATGTCTAATAACTAAACCATTTTTAATATAGGGATACATGTAAGATAAGGACATTTATTATTATTTGTTTATTTCGGAGGGGATTTTTTTCGGAAAGGAGAAGGGGAGAACTTTTGGAGGAACATTCCTTCCAACGAAGAACACCTCCCAACGAAGATCTTCTTCAACGAAGATCTTCTTCAATGAAGAATGCGCCATCTTCTTCAATGAAGAATGTTCCATCTTCTCCAATGAAAAACGTGCCACCTCCAACATAGAACGTCTTCAACAATGATGAACCGACGTCCACCATCCCCTTCCCACTAAGGTCAACTAACCATCAAGGTAGGGTTTTTGTTGTTTCTTTTTCATGGTTTGTGTTGAATTAATCTTGTTGATCCGCCTACTACCAAACTAATGCAGAGGGTGTGGTCCAAATGAACATTTCACTATCCCTATAATGTTATTCATTATTGTTGTATCCTTCGTGGTGGAGAAAGGTGGTAGCCAGTGGAGGCCGGCCGCACGACGAGGCAGTGGCACACATCCACGCCGCCCAACAAGCAAGTGTTGCGGTTTGTAACATGGTGTTCAGCCAGCCATGGAGCGGTGGTGCATGAAATGATGCCAGGAGGATCCAAGGGCCCATCGTTCAGCCGCACGAGCTAGACCGAGCGGGACTCGCTCCTGTCTCGTGTACTGCTGGGAAACCAAACGGTTGATCTGTTCAGTGTTTGAGAGCGGGGTAATTGCAACTACCCCACACATTTGGTTTGGCATGGCTACCAGGCTGGGCCACCATATGGGGCTGTCCAGCGGAAGCCAAGCTGGGTCAGGTCAGCCTAGGCTAGGTCGGGCTAGACCCAAACTAGTTTCGACCCTATATGTTCTTTCAGCCATAACTTTGGCACCAGGTGTCCGTTTGGTGAACTGTCCGTGGCGCCGGAAAACATGGATCAAGGAGGTCATTTTGGAGTACCCCATCTAAGATTTTTATAAAGTTATGGTATGTTCAGGTTGGGATTGAGAATAAAACCAACAAGGCCCTCATAACTGTAAGGCTAATAAATTATAGACCGGGTGTCCAATTGATTCACCGTCTATTGTGTTGAGACCCCTATTACATGGCAGCCCATTGGGTTACATCTTCGTGGGACTTCGTGGAAGTTTGTGTATTGACCAGTAGCTTGATGAGCTGACTCTCCTAGAGACAAGAATGCTCATTGCAGGTACACTGTAGCTGGAATGACGATGTACTAGGACTCAGTGTGGGTCTGAAAATGTACTGATGATGTATTAGGATCCCATGTGGGTCTGATGATGTACTAAGGATCTACTAGGATCTTGTACGGGTCTAACAATGTAATGATGATGTACTAGTATCCTGTGTGGGTCTGACGATGTAATGATGATATACTAGGATCTAGTGTGGGTCTGACGATGTACTGATGATGTACTAGGATCTAGTGTGGGTCTAACGATGTACTGATGATGTACTAGTATTCTGTCTGGGTCTGACTATGTACTGACGATGTACTAGGATCATATGTGGGTATGACGATGTACTGACATTTTACTAGGATCTTGTGTGGGTCTGACGATGTACTAACATTAAACAAGGATCCTGTGTGTGTCTGACGGTGTACTAGGATCCTGTGTGGGTTAGATGATGTACTAGGATCCTATGTGGGTCTGCAATTTGGTATCCTTCATGGGTCTACCTGTTAACAGAGTAAGATTATTTAGTAGATACATCTAATCATCTCTACTACTATACCTATGTTATACCTGGTATGAGTTGAGTCCTTACCTTCGTGGTGATACCATTGCGGTATTCTTCTATGTGGAGTACATGTGTGGTACTTTCCTTCCTAGTATTCCAAACTTTGTGGAATAGTTGAGCATTGTGATTTTGGGTTGGACCATGTGTTTCATCATGTTTGAGTTGGGTATACATGATTACTTAGGTATATGTATGGGAATATACCTAAGTAAGGTTATCAGTTGATTTTATGCTTTTTAGTTTATCCATTGTGGATTTTATGAGACCATGAGGGTCTCGGAATCCCTACTGAGTATCATCATACTCACCGCTGCACGGGCTACACCCGCACCTTGTTGTGTTTGGTGTAGATGACAGACAATGTAGACTAAGTATGAGAGTACTAGGACCGGAGGTAGCTAGGTGGTGGACATTAGACAAGGCGTTCTGCAGAGATGGTTGTTAGATAGATATACCTACCCTTTAGGTAGGATCCTTAGCAGGTGTTCACAGGAGTTGTTTCAGTTTACTTTTACCTTTCAGTTTTTCTTGTACTTTCCTGTTGGGCTTGTATTCTGGCCCCTTTTTACGTACTTTCAGCACTCTTTTTCTGTATAGTTTACTTGTGTTCGTATCTTTATGTGTTCTTGGTTGAGTGTGTTTACATGATATAAATTCAATTTCATCCTGGTTTTAGGGGATATGCCTTGAGGTGCTAGTTGCCACCCCAGGCCTATAGAAGGTGGGCTTGGGATAGTCACAGCACCGACCCGGGGGGCGGGTCGTGACAAATTGGTATCAGAGGAGTCAGGTCTACCATAGAACATAGGACTCTGATCTTTTTCATGGTAATTTTTTATGTGTTAAGAGTGTGGTTATCAGTTTAGCGAATCCAGTGTTGGTGTGGCGGCCGATGTATCCACACAACAGGACCCTGACTTCTGATTTCCGACTCAGTGCATGAAAACACTGATTGCATGTGTGTTTTTCAAGAGTTTTCTTTGTGATCTCTTTGAGTCAGCTCACCTGTTATAACTTATTGACCGTGGCACACATATTTATTTTATGGATGCCTCCACGCAGACATATAGCTAGGGTTCCATGTATAGTATGCACCGATAGCCCACAAACCGATGAGGCCTCAGTGTAAGTCCCTCTTCTAGTAGAGGCACCAATGGAGGAACTAGAGGTACCATTACCCATTGGGCCACTGATTCCACCAGCCCCAAAATAAAGGATGAACACCACTTGAGGATGTTGCACAAGTTCCAGTTCTAGAGGCCAGCTGGGTTCAGCGGAGAGACTGACCCATAGGCAGATGAGGATTAGCTAGAGGTCGTGGTGAGAGTCTTTCGACTAGAAGAGTCACTAACTGATCTCATGGTGATCCTAGACGCTTGTATGCTATAGGAAGCAACAGTAATTTGGTGGAGTTTGATGCTCCAGGTTCACAATGAGGTGACACTCCTCTAGGCAGACTTCTAGAGCCACATTCATGCAGTGTTTCTCCCAGAGACTCTTTATGCAGTACGCATACAAGAGCTTCTTCATCTGAAGCAGGGCAACATGATTCTGGCTCAGTACATAGAGAGGTTCGCCCAACTCCCACTCTACTCTAATGATATGGTACGAGACCCATTCTTCAAGGCCCAGACCTTCGAGTAAGGACTCATGCGAGAGATCAGGGATTCGATGATTTCTCTCAGCATCCCGACATAGGCGGGGGTGTTAAAGAGAGTCCTCTTAGTGGAGAGTTTTCTTGCTGGGTAGTTAATAGCAGCGAGACCCACCACTAGATGTCATATAGCATAGTCTTCGGCAGCTGAAAACAGACAGATGTCACAAAGTTCCAAGAGTACCATACCTACCGATGGACAACTACATGACTCAGGATTGGTTGTGCGGGGCACCGGAGACAGAGTCAGTCATGTGAGGAACGAGCAGTTTTTCACATGTGGCGGGTAGGGTCACATAGCTCGTGATTGTTCGACTATCCATATGGATGATCAACAGACGATCGAGGGACATCCCAAGTAGAGATAGAGGTTAGACCAAGGAGGTCCGTAGGGAGAAGACTGATGTGGCAGAGGAGCTGGCTATGCATCTGGCGGTGGGCGACGATTCGAGATGTTACCGCCACCACCACAAGGTGGTCCACCCCGACCATAGGTAGCAGGTGGACCGGGACGATCTCAGGTCCAGGAAGCTGAGGCCTAAGACCATGGCGTTCCGGAGATGATACGATGTACAATCTGTGTCTACTACACCTTAGTTATAAGACTTATAGACAAAGGTGCCAGTCATTAATTTATTACCATTGTACTCATTTGGAGATCGGAGATTCCAACTGATCCATTGACTCGATATTTATGGCTAGTGACTCATACGAGTGCAGATTCAATGATTATTTAGTGGTTCTGACAGTGTGAGCTTACACTAGGGGTTGAGAGCTTCGGCTGTGATCTCCTAGTAGCGGCATCGAGGCCCTATAACGTCATCTTGGGTTTGGACTGGTTATCTAAAATCCGTTCTCATATTGACTGTATTAGGTACAATGTTTGGGGTCCATGCATGGATGGGACCATGTTTACCCTAAAAAGTGAGAAGGGAGCAATTGCAGCACATGATGGACTTACTCGGAGGAGAGTGCATCAGATCACTCATTAGTCGGCTTGTCTTACCCTTAGAGCAGTTGATGTGGAATGACTGAGCTATCCTGTAGTGGTGGAACAGTACCCAGATGTCTTCCCTGATGACATTCCAGGTCTACCTCCTCACAGAGAGGTGTACTTTTAAATTGAATTGTACCCCGGGAAGGCACCGATATCCACACCAACATATCAGAAGGCTCCCATGGGGCTTCATGAGCTGCAGGTATAGCTATAGGACTTACAGGGGAAGGGATACATTCGTCCCAATGTTTCTCCTTGGGAAGCCCTGATTTTTTTCACTAAGAAGGAAAATGGGAGCTTGAGGCTTTGTGTTGACTATCAGTGCCTCAACCAGGTGACCGTGAAGAACAATTACCCACTCCCGAGAATTGACGACCTCTTTGATCAACTGAAGGGAGCACAATTTTTCTCGAAGATAGACCTTAGATTAAGCTATCACCAGCTCAGAGTGTGAGATGAGGATGTCCAGAAGATAGATTTCAGATTTGGGTATGGCCATTATGAGTTCTTGGTTAGGTCCTTCAGCAAAACCAATGCTCCAGAAGTGTTCATGGGACTCATGGACATGATATTTTAACCATACCTTGATCACTTTGTAATATTCTTCATTGAGTACATTCTAATAATCTTGGCTAATGAGGAGAAGCATGCCATTAATTGTAGTTTGTTCTGGAAACACTTAGAGAGCATCAGCATTATAGTAAGATCTCAAAGTTACAGTTTTGGATCCGAGAGGTTTATTTTCTAGGACATGTAATATTTGAGGCTGGATTGGCAGTGGATCCAGCGAAGGTTGAGGCTTGCTTAGGATCCACCCAGGAGGGTGATGGTGGTACAAAGATTCCTAGGTTTGGCTGGATACTACTGGATGTTTGTGCCAGAATTCTCCAGAGTAGTAGCACCTTTATCAGTATTGACGAAGTAGGGGAAACCCTTCTTGTGGTCGAAAAGATGCCAATAGAGTTTTTAGGAGCTCAGGCAGAGGCTGACTAGTGCCCCCATCTAGAGGCAACTAGAGTAGGGCATTGGGTACGCGGTCTACTGAAATAAATAAGGGACCTGAATCGGATGTGTCCTGATACAGGAGAGATTAGTGATTTCATATATTTCTTGTCAGCTAAGACAACATGAGTTGAACTATTCTACTCATGACCTAATGTTAGCAGCATTTGTCGTCGCCTTGAATATGTGGAAACATTACTTTATGGGCAATAATTTTACAGTCTACTCAGATCACAAGAGTCATAGGTATATTTTCTCTCAGAAGGACCTGAACCTGAGACAATGACATTGGATTGAGTTCCTCCAGGACTATGACTTCGAGATAGTCTATACTCTTAGGAAGGGGAACATAGTACCATATTCACTCAGTAAGAGATCTGGTATACAACTGCTTGGTTAGGAAACAGTGCAGCCGACCTCTTTACATAAATCTTTTGTGGATCGAGATGGATCAGATTTTCATCAGTCTCTTATATTCACTACCCACTTCTTCAGTGATTCAGGGAGGTGTAGTGTGGGGACACTGAATGTGAGGCTCTATGTTCTTTGATATCCACAGGATAGGCAGCTAATAGATTTTTTGATGGTTGGGAGCATGACATATTTTTTATAGGATGTACCATGATACTAGAGTCTCTTTGGGAGGATGTGTTGAGGGAGTTCCATACATCACCTCTAGTGGTACATCCATGAGTGGAGAAGATGTAGATGGATCTCTGATGACAACACTGGTGGCTGAGAATAAAGAGAGTAGTAGCAGAGTTAGTCTCTCGGTTCCACACTTGTCATTAAGTGAAGATGGAGCATCAGGTACTAGCAGGCTTAGTTCTGCCTTTAGAGGTACCAGAGTGGAAGTGGGATAGGATATATATGGAATTCATGATGGGACTTCAACGTATATCTAGGGATCATTATTTTATTGGGTTGATCATCTACTGACTCACCAAGTCGTCCCACATCCAACTGATCAGAGAGTAGTGTTCAATAGATAGCTTGGGATGCATCTATGTGTAGGAGATTGTGCGCCTACATGAAGTTCCCTCGGCGATTGTCTCTGATCATGATACACATTTCACTTCCCGACTATGGAAGGGGTTGTAGAAAGATTTCAGGATGCATCTTTATTTGAGCACTGCCTTCCATCCCCAGAAGGATGGCCAGACTAAGCGGACCATATAGACCCTTGAGGACATGTGGCATGCATGCGTCCTCGACTTGGGTCCTATCTAGGAGGATCACTTTCCTTTTGTGCAGTTTTCCTACAACCACATCTATCTCTACACCATTGGAATGGAACCTTTAGAGGAATTGTATGGGAGACCATGATGATCTCTATTGTGCTGGACTAACCTAGGGGAGTCAGCACTCATGGGACCAGAGATGGTACGGGCCACCACAGAGAAAGTGCAAATCATCCAAGAGAGAATGAAGACTGCATAGAGCAGGTAAAAGACCTATGTTGATAGGAGAAAGAGAGCTTTGGAGTTCGAGGATGGTGACCACGTCTTTCTACAGGTTTCACCCTGATGGGGTTTGCAGAGATTTGGACGGGGTTGCAAGTTATCTTGGAGGTTCATTGGACCCTTTCAGGTCCTCAGCAGAGTTGGTGTGGTAGCTTACTGCCTAGATCTTCCACCCTTGTTGCACTGGGTGCACGATGTCTTCCACGTATCCCAGTTGAGGAAATACATACATGACCCTTCCCACGTCATTGAACACAGTGAGATAAACATTAAAGATGGGGCAACGTTTATGGAGATTGCAGTAGAGATTGATAATCAACAAGAGCAGGTCCTTCGAGGGCTGTCGATACCTCTGTTGTGCATTCATTGGCAGCACGAGAATCTCTAGGAGAGCACATGGGAGCAGGAGGCTCAGATTCTTACTCAGTACCCCCACTTGTTTTCTTAGTTTTTGTTATGTAGATTTCAGGGACGTAAAGAACTGAGGTGGGGAGAATGTAACGACCCATATTTTCAATGTGATTTTTTTAAAATAATATGGGAATTTTACGAGTCCACAAAAATTAACGACTTATGATTCTAAGGCCTGGTGTGTCCAAAATGAATTTCTGAACTTTTACTCAGGTATGTTCAGTATACATATGAGTGGGTTTTCGAAACTTTGGAACCCGTGCTTAGAATAGAAATCTGAGGGCAGAATTGAACTCGCAGCGCTGAAATTCGCTTATTGAGACTTTCACCTCAACCGTAGTTGGTTGAGGGTGAATGTTAGTTTTCTTGTTTTTCATGGATATTCATATAAAATAAACTTATAATTTATTTTTGGTTGAAACCTCCCAAGTGAATGTTATAAATGTGGGGACCACCTGAACTAAAACCCACATTTTGAAATTAATGGTGGGGACCACCCGAACCCTCTTTAATGGGATTAATCCTTTCAACACCCCATTTAATTGTTGGAGTCAACTAAAAACTATTGAAATCTGTCAGAATTTTAATTGTGAAAACATAATTTATCTACTTAATTTTAATTATATTTGCACCTCATTCTTTGGAGGGTATTTTTGGTTGACAAAGGAGAAAGGGAGAACTTGGGGAGAAACATTCATTCCAATGAAGAACACCTCCCAACGAAGATCCTCTTAAATTAAGGACGTGCCATCCTCTTCAACTAAGAATGAAAAATATTCTCCAGTAAAGAATGTTCCACCTCCAACGTAGGACATCTCAATCAACGACGAACCGAAGTCCACCCTCCCCTCCTCCCCAAAGTCAACGAACCCCTGTGGTAGGGGTTTTGTTGTTTCAATTTCATGATTTGAGTTGAATTAATCCTCTTGATCCTCTTGCCACTGATCTAATGCAAAGGGTGCGGTCCAAATAATCATGGCCCAATCCCTCCACATTTCTTCATGATTGTTTTATCCTAGGCGTTGGATAAAGGTGGCAGCCAGCGGAGGCTGGACGCGCGACAGGGTGGGAGTACGCATCCGCGTGTCCCTATGAGCAGAGGATGCAGCTTATGACGTAGTGATAAAGGGGAAGGAGGTGTGCATTCGCCCGGCCACAGAGAGGTGGTGCATGGAATTCCACCATCAGAGCAAGGGGTAGCGGCCCTCTTGGACGTGGCAGATGTTGGAGGAATGACTAGCATTTGGTCATCCGTGGAGAGGCGGCACACGACGCGCCCCCGGGAGGACTTAAAGGCCGGCCATTTCGGCTCAGCGAGATGGACTAAGTGGGACCTTCTCTGGTCTCATGTGCTAGCTGGAAACTGAACGGCCGAGTCGTTTGGTGTTTGAGAGCGGGGGGAACGTGACTCCACCCCCTCCCCCGCATGCCTCCAGGCCGGGCTGCCAGACTGAGCCACCCAGCACGGGCCAGGCTACCCAGTGTGGGCCGGGTTGCCTAGTGCTGGTCGGGCCGGAACCAGTGCCGGCGGGGCCAGACCCAATGTGTCGGGCCGGACCCAGCGGTTTGGGTCAGGTCGGCCCAGGCCGGGTTGGGCTGGGTTGGTCCGATCGGGTCAGGCCGGACCCGGACCAGTTTCGACCCTGTACGCTCTTTCGGCCAAAACAATGGCACCGAGCATCTGTTTGATGAACCATCTATGGAATCAGAAACCTTGGAGCGAGACCGTACTTTTGTTATATCCCACTTGAGATTTGGAAAAAGTTGGCATACAGTTGGGTTGGATCAAGCCAGTATCCAACTGGGCCCTCAGAACTAAAAGGATAATAACATATAGACCAGTCATCCGATTGACACACCATCTGTTGCATTGAGACCCCTATTATGTGGGGGTCCATTAAGATAATTATTCTTTGTACTTAATGGTAGCTAGATTATCAACACGTAGCTATAAGAGCATAATCTCCCAGAGACGAGCAAGCTTAGTGCAAGTACCCTGTAGTTGGCTGTGATGATGTACTAGGATTCCGTGAGGGTCTAAAAATGTACTGACGATGTACAAGGATATTGTGTTGGTATGACGATGTACTAATTATGTACTAGGATCTTATGTGGGTCTAAATATGTAATGAAGATGTACTAGGATCATGTGCGGGTATGATGATGTACTTACGATGTACTAGGTTCCTCTGTGGGTCTGACGATGTACTGACGATGTACTAGGAACCTGTGTGGGTATGACGATGTACTGACGATGTACTAGGGTCCTGTGTCAGTATGAAAATGTACTAAGGGTTTACTAGGATCCTGTGTGGGTCTGACGATGTAATGACTTTGTACTAGGATCCTGTGTGGGTCTGAAGATGTACTAACATTGAACTGGGATCCAGTGTGGGTCTGAAATTTGGGATCCTTCGTGGATCTTCATCTTAACAGAGTAAGATAATTTAGTAGTTACATCTAATCATGTCTACTAATGTTCATAAATTATACCTGGTATGATCAGAGTACTTACCTTCATGGTGATATCTTTTTGTTAATTTTCTGTGAGGCGTACCTATGTGGTGCTTACCTTCGTGGTATTACTACCTTTGTGGAATAATTGAGCTTTGGTCTTTTGGGTTGGACCCTATGTTTCCACATGGTTGAGATGGGTATACTTGTTAACATAGGTATATGTATGGGAATATACCTAATTAAGGATTTCATTTTATTTCACTATTTGTTTTTTATCCATTGTGGATTTTGTGATACCTTGAGAGTCTCGAGGTCCCTACTGATTATCTTCATACTCACTCCTACATGGTCTATGCCTGCACCTTGTTGTGTTTGGTGCAGATGACAGACAACGTTGACTAAGGAGAAGAGTACTCGGACAAGTGGTAGCTCGGAGGTGGACATTAGAAAATCCATACAACAGAGACGATCATTCGAGAGTTTCACCTACCCTTCAGGTAGGATCCTTGGCTGGTGTTCACATGAGTTGTTTCAGCATAATTTTACCTTTCATTTTTCTTGTACTTTTTAGTTGGGCTGGTATTCTGGCCCCATTTTAGTTACATTCAGGACTCTTTTTCAATACAGTTTACTTGTGTTCGTATCTTTTTTGTCTTCTTGGTTGAGTGTTTTTACAGGATATAAATGCAATGCCTTCCCAGTTTTAGGGGATACAACTTTCGGTGCTAGTCTCTATCACCAGGCCTATGGATGGCAGGCTTGTTGTAGTCACGGTATGAGCCCTGGGGGATTGGTCATGCCACTATTCTTCTTTATATCTATATCTATAATATAAACTTATATTTTCTCATATACTTTAATATTTATTCAGTATTTTTATTTTCATAAAAATTTATTAAAAATGAAGTAAAATAGAAAAAAAACATCACAACTTATTTCCACAAACTAATGAGGAAAATAAAAACAGTTTGAAATATAATATGAAATAAAAATGACATACCACAAAAAAATAAGGTATTATAGAATTTGATTATCATGTTTCACATAGGATACCATTTTGGATCCTTAATTGGGCCTTATACATTCTAAAATTGAACCAAATAAAACCCAAGAACACCTGGCTGTGAATAATCAATCCTTGAATGAATTGACCACCCTAGTTGTGGACAACCAACTTATTTACATTCCATATCCTGGTGAAGTATCAAAATTTGTGTTTATGTAGTTAATTATCCCCCTCCATTATAAATTTCATATTTTTTATGATTAGGACCATCATAAAAATCTCATGAATTTTCACATAGTTCACTCTATTAGGAAACCATAAAATGTCTCTGGGGACCTCATAAAGCTTTGGGCCTTCCATTTCTCGATTTATTATGTAACCTAAGACTAGATATACTATCATACTACCACAATTTTGGGATGGAAGGACCTAAAACTATTGTTAAAAAAATTATTCCCTGCCTCAAATAAATATGCGTCATTAGGATATCATAATGGGAGACTCCTTATAAATATTAGGAGAGACTAAGAAGACATTGTTCATGTTTCCCCAATCACCAATTTTGTGAACTATTTATAATTAAAACCATCTATAAAGGACTTATCTACATGGATCCTAACATGATATATGTGGAAACTAGTGGTTCCCTAGAATATAAAACTCTTCTCATCACCCATGGAATAATATCTAACCTGGCTCACCAATAACAACAAATTGGTATATGAGAAATTTCACTGAGAAGAGGAGTTAATGCGGTAATCCATTCATCCCTCGAAAAAAGGTATATAATTAAATTTATTAAACTCATACCTTTATATTGAATTTATCTTAGGCTCATGGTAATTCACACTCTACAACTTTTCCATTACACTCTGATATTTTTTCTAATAATACTCATGTTTCTTATAAATAACCCCCCCCCCCAACATGATTCATTTGAGTCTTTTATAATTTTATTCCCTAGGTTTCCATTTCAAAATGAACCACCCTTTATGAATGAAACATTCAGGCCATATAAAAATCAAGGATGAAAAACACAGCCATATTATCAACAAGGAGGGAAATCATGCTATCCTAAACAGAATTGGTACCAACAAGGCCATGGTAGGAAACCTTATCATCCGGAACCTTATTAGAATAATCATCCTCCTACAAAATCTAAACCAAGACCCATTGATTAGTGATGAAAATGGAATAATAGAACCTCTAAATACAACTATCTACACAATCATCTTTTCATGACCAACAAACACAAGGGGGGAAACTATGAAACACCGTCTGTGACATAAATATGGACGGTTGTAGAAAACTACCATCCCAACATGTTTCTAATCATAAAGACAATGTTAAGGTATGTTCTATCACCCATAATATTAGTAATAAACACTATACATCCAATAATTCTACACACTAGGTATGTGACAATTTTAATAACACTCATTATTCCCTATCAAATGATTCAAGAGAAGGAAACCAAAAAATGGAATAAAATTTACCATTGAGGATTCCATTAAAAAATAAATTCCTATATATTATCCACAAATAATATCTAATTTTTATAATGATATTTAAAAAGATATCATGGATACATTTGAAAAGGTATATGTTAACACTCCAATCTTGGGTTTAGATAAAATATTTCATCTTTATGAAAAATATCTTAATAAAATTTTAACCAAAAATTGTGAATGAAGGGGAATGAGAGAGTCAACCATGAAGGGACTATACTGAACTTGATACAGCCAGTGATTCCAAAAAAAATTGATGATCCATGAAATTTTAGGATGCCTTTAACAATATGGGAGAATCTACTTTATGATACACTGATTTATTTAGGTGCTTCCATTAATGTGATGCTTCACTCGTGGTATACCTCTCTACAGGTTAGAGGGATTAAGCCAACAGGAATCATCATGCAACATTCCAGATAGGTAAAAACACATTCAATTGGAGTGATTGGGTATTTCCTCATGAGAGTGAATAATCTAATCTTCCCTGATGAATTCTAGGTTCTTGAGATGGTCGATACCCATAAAAAGGCATTCTCCTCTAATACATGGAAGGCCTTTTCGAAAAATATTAAATAAAATTATCAACATTCACAATAGTTTTCTTTCCATTGATTTTGGTTGAGAAAATGTATGTTTAAACATTCTATATACTATAAAACACCCTATTAATGATCACTCAACTCTTTTTTATTGGATGTATGTTCTCTATAATAGCACACACAAAAAATATTCTCTCGTCATCCCACACAATGATTCATTTCCCCTTATTCACTCTTTGATGATTTGTATTTTAATTAATATGTATTGGGTTAAGTGGTTTAAAAAAAATTTATTTAAAGTGTTTGTTCATTTTGAGTTTCCCATGACTACAAATGATTCTAAAAAAATCATTACAATTGACTCTCTTTCCATATAGGTTAAACTTGATAAGATGGACAATTTCATTGACCTCAATCCTTCTAAATATCTTCCCTGAATTAAAATCCACTAATATTAGAATTAAAACAAGTTCCACCTAAATTAAAATATACTTATCCTTATCGTATTGACCAGTTCACCATCATTAGTTCTAAAAAATTATTTCAAAGTAAGAATAAGAATTGTGAGACCTTTTTATAGAGTGTAATATTTTAAAAAAATTTGAATTTGATTGATATTACTATGATTATCCCTTCTATTTTCATGAACCGCATAATTTATATAGTGAGGTTAATCCCACAATGAATGATCATTGTCAATTAAATATCACCCCTATTGACGTTTTAGAACATGATGTCAATAAATTACAAAATTTTAGGATCAATTATCCCATATCTGATAGTAAATGTGTTGGCCTAGTAACAATTGTTCCATAAAAACATGAATAATGTTTGTCTGAAATGAATAAAAGGAATTGCTTCCAACATATGTGAAAATTAGTGGCTTATTATGTATTGACTACTATCAAATAATTCGATCCATGTGAATGGATCACTTTCCTCTACCTTTAATTGATGAAATGTTATAAAGATTAGTCTGTAAGTCCCATTATTGTTTATTTGATGGATATTTGGGATATTTTCAAATCTATATATCCCTTTAGGATCTTAATAATACAAAATTTACTAGTATATTCAGCTTATTTCAATACATGATGATTCTATTTTGGTCTATGTAATAATTTTGGTAATTTTTTGGGATGTATGTTAGATATATTTTATGTGTACCTTGAGAATTTTATGGAATTTATTATGGATTATTTCAAATTTTTTTCCTCTTCCGTTTAAAATTATTTGGAATACATAGGTTCTATGCTTAACTATTTCATTGAAAAATATCTCATATTAAATTATGATAAATTCCATTTCATAGTAGACAAGGGGATAGATCATGGGAATTTTATTTTCAATAAGGTAATTAGAATTAATATATAAAAAAGTATATAATTTCTTACATTCTAATTAAAAAAATTATTCTTGAGGAGAGATCATTTTTTGGTTATTCTGGTTTTTTCCACTGATTAATTAATGGATTTAGAATGTTCATATTTCCCTTGTCTCAATTTTTACCAAAATATGATTTTTTATAGAAATTGTGAGGATGCATTTAGTTCACTAAAAATGTGTCCAAAATCACATCCCAATATCCAATCACTATGCGGGGATCTCCCCTTCATTCATATGTGTTATTCATCTATCATTTTGCTTGTGGATGTTTAATCCCAAATGGTTTAGAGGGATATTCATATCCTTTTGTATGACTCATTTACCCTTTTACAAACCTAAGAAAACTACAAAAACCATTGAAAAAGATCATATATTTATTTTTTTACCTTGGAATAGTTTTGTTCATACCATCTTGAGTCAAAATTCAATGTTTTTTAATCATATTTTCCTTAATAAATTTATGGTAATCCCAACCTCATATGGTGGATGCTCCTCCTCAGAGAGTTTTTCATAGAGATTCACGATATGGGAGGAGTAGAAAATGTGAAAACTGGCCACATTAGTAGGATTTCCACACCACTGGGCCATTATGTCGATTCACCCCTCCCCCTTAAATAATTATACCTTTATGATCACCTTAGTGGTGTCGTGGACCTTACCCATTTATATACGGATATTTTTATTTTTATAGCAACATCTAGTGTACCCAAATATATTATAACATCATAATCAAAATTACATAAATATTATTCTTGAGGATGCATTCGGGATGGCCCATACTTGTGGAAAAGATTTTGTGTTTAGGTTGTTCTTTGGTCTATCCTGGACCATGAGTTCACCTCTATTTTGAGCTTCTTACACACTTTGTATTATGGGGGCACTTTTTATCTAAACGAATAACTCAAAAGTCCTTAAACTGGGATATTATTTTACATAATTTAATAGAGATTCACATTAGTTTTGTAATTAATTTACATGTTGTTAATTCTTATAAAATATATCCAAGAGGAATAAAATTCCCCAACAACCCATGCTATTTTGTGAGATATTCAACGTATGAGGAATTAAATTAATAGAGGAATTTCCAAATCCCTTTATGATTGTGTACATCCTACTGGATGTTGAAAATGTCTCTAAATGGGTGGTAAAACAAGATACCATGATTGATGAATATCTAGTGGTTGTCGATTTTGTGATATTTCATATATTTAGCTGGTTTTGTTTTCCATCATTCATCATTTTTTATTAGTGTTCCCATTTTTATAATCCAAACATGAAAAAAACATTTGTGGAGATGTAATAAATTTTGGAATACGTTGTAATTAACAGATTAAACACTCCTCTTCTACCTCAGATTTGTATAAATAAAATCCTACCAAGCATTGAACCTAAAAAGAACCTATTGAATGTACTCTTGAGTAGAGAACTAGTTTATACTAGTAGATAACCTTTATCCTCATCAATAATTTGGTTATATCATAAGAACTCTACTTAATGTGAATAACTGACATTTCATATGTTCATAAAGTGAAGAGGGAAAATTTATTCTTGAGGTTGTTTGCGACATGTTTCATGGGTGAATGAATGATATTGAAAAAAATATATGTGATAGAATAAGAATGATATAAAAATTTATTTTATAATAGTGACATGATCAATTTCATTTCAAAAGAATCTTGAATGTTTTCTCACCATTAATTAAGGAATGGGAATTGATTTGAATATAATACTTTTCTATGGAGTACAAATATTTAGGTGTGAAAGTGTGATAATATAGTTTTATATAATATATTATCACCATTATACTTTTATATTATATTCTTATGGGTTTTAGTATCCCATTATTAAGGCATTTCAACCCTTCTTTTTAAATTCATTTGTTGAAAACATGCTTACAGATATGAAATTGCCTAATTACCCAATTTTATTGTAGTTCACAATTTATACCATAAAATTAAATAGACTCATAAAATTGTGAAAATTAATTTTTTTAAAATAACATTCACAAGTCCAATGTATGTGTAATGGCCTGGGTTTTTGGGGTCCATTACATGGTAAAAATATGATGTTTGAGGTGTTCTAGTGGTATGGAAAGCCATCCCAGCTTCTCGGTGACTCCTAGAGGTAGCCTTGGCCTACCGGTAGCCTCGGCCTACCGGTAGACATATCCTTCCATTGACCTTGGGGAATCGGTAGCCCTCAGCTACCTGTAGCTCTCGGCTACCGGTCGCTCTCGGCTATCTTTCTCTCTCGGCTACCGGTCGCTCTTGGCTACCGGTGGCTCTCAGCTACCAGTAGTAGTCGCCAACCGGTAGCTCTCGACTACTGGTGGCTATCGACTACTGGTAGATGCCGCCAACTCATAGCTCTCCGCTACCGGTAGCTGTCGCCAACCTCTAGCTTTGGGATACTGGTAGCTCTCACCTACCCCCCACGGGTTTTCCAGCAGCGCCTCCTTTTTACCAAAATTTGTTTTTAAACCATGTTTTAACCTTTTTAAGAATATTTTAAAGCCCATTAATTCCCATTAATGGCATTTAAATTAAATGATTGGTTAGGTACCCTCCATAATTGAAAACCCAAGAGGTGTGCGTCGATTTAAACCGCCCTGAAAGGCGGGGACCTTTTAAGTAGCATGTGGGGTGTCCCATCCACGTGGTCAACCCACGATGCTGCTTCTTACACGGTTTAGAGGTTTTCTTTATGCGTCTTAACCATCCCCGGAATGATGTATCTCAGCGTTTACAACCTAAAGGATTCTCCCTACGTTTCTTTTTCTCTATCACCCTGTGCTCGGAGTACCCTTCCCCCCAACGAGTAGTAACCCCTCGAAATTTTCCTTGATCGTGTTCTGTGGAGTTCATGCTACTCACACGAGGACTTAACATCAATCCTTGATCCGTTAGGTAGGGATTTTATCCTACGCCTCTCCTTTCTATGTATCATGCAGGGTGGGTATGAGTTTTTCCCTGTGGAAATTGATGAAACTGAACATAATGAAAATAATGAAATGACCTTTAATGAATGAAATGGGGGTGTGATCTATGTTTTGTTGTACTCTTTATGTTGTTATGTGTTGTGATTTGTACGGGACTATGCTCATGGAAAATAATGGTTGTTGGTGGTCTTTATCTATGCACTATTGAACCACAGTGCTCTTGGATGTTTAAATAACCATAACATGAAATTGGTAAATTATGTATACTCGGTTAAATAAATTGAAAGCACCAGGGTCAACCCTTTTCTATGATAACCCCGGTTAAAGCATAGTGGAATTGAAACCATGGAGTGTGTTAAAAATTTAAATATGAAAATACATGCATGTTCATGCCTTGTGTGGTAGCGGTTTGGTTGTTTCTTTCACGGGCTGATTGTTGGGGCGATGCTGGTGGGGATGAGATCAACTATTGTTATACATTCACTAGTTGTGAATTTGAGGTTGTGTGATTACACTACTTATATCACAAATTGTGGTGGGATCCTTTGTTGTTGAGAAACCGTTGGCTCCTGGATTTTGGGAACATGGGGCTGTATCTCGGGGTTTTCATTGGTTCCAGTACTTCGAGGGATCTCACTTATCCATTTGTTGTTGTGACTTTTCAATAGAACCGGCTGTGAATACTTAAATTGTTGTTGGATGTAACTTTTCCCCTTGGTTTGTGCTTATTCTCTTAGTTGCCCAGTAGTGTAGAACTTTATTTAAATGATATTACTTGAAAATGGAAGAAGGAATAGCTTAAATGGGAATTGGTTCTGGGGGTGAGTTGTTACTCGGCTATGAGCAGTGTGCTTCCTATGAATAGGGACGATTGTGCTTGTGTTTGGATGGGATTTGGAGACCCTAGGTTGGGATGAGTGTTTGTTACTTATACATATATTTGTTGTTTTTATGTTTATTATTTGCGCCCCACCCATGTTGAGCACTTAGTTCCAAACACCCCCATTTCATGGGGAGGGTGTTTTTCACAACCCTTCTATTATTGGTTGGTTATTAGCTCCTTTCTGCTCCTTTTCCCGGATATACCAAGTAACTTCGAGCAAGCTGTGATGGCCTGAGGTCCATTATTAGCCCATGAATCGTTGGGCAGTGTGGTTTCTGTGGTTGGCCCAAGTGTTTACGGGCAGGTTGTTTCCCATGTATCTTCGAGATGAGGTGCAGGTGTCTTCGGGCGTGATGGTAGCTTTCTGGCCCAGGTGCCTTCGGGTGTGGTAGTGGTTGTTCTGGACTAGGTGTTTGCGGGCATGATTACGTGAGGTTGTTGTTGCCCAGGTGTCTTAGGGTGGGATAGCAGTTGTGGCCCAGGTGTTTACGGGAGGGATATGTGGTTGTGGCCCAGGTGTGTGCGGGCGGGTGTGGCAGTGGGATTGTGGTGAGAATGGCAGGATTGGTTCGATGCGTAAGATGTATTCAATAACAAGTGGGAAAGCGGCGTGGGGTACCCAAACCTCGATGTGCTATTACTATACTTTACTTGACTTGCGTTATCTGGTAAGTGTGCCTTGGTGAGGCTTGGGTGGAATTTTTACCTCATTAGGTGTTTGGTTATCTCTTTTTCCACACGACATTAGAATGACTCCTCACTTATGCACAAGAGTCTTTGGTTTTTCTTACCGAGTGTGCTTGTATTCTCACCCTACGTATATAAAACTGTTTTCATGATTCCAGGAGGACATGAGGGATCACGTGGGACCATACTAGCTCGGGCCTTTGGCAGTTGTTGTCATCATTTTCCTTTTCTTGGTGCTTTACCTTTTAGAGTTTTGTGGCATTAATCCCTTACTTTTGAATATGCATTTGGGAATGGTTTAATTTTTTCGTTACCTTTGCTTTCAACTTGGGTGTTGTTGGGGTTTCTACCTTATCTCTCGATCCTATAAAAAATAAAAAGGGTAATCCCTTCCATTTTTGTGTGAGATCCTATATCCTTGGTGCTGGTCGCCACTCTAGGACCTATTGAAGGCGGATTTTGGGGGTCATTATCTCTCCTTCAACTTAAATAAGGTAGAGCTTGGAAATCTACTGACCCTTCCATCCTTTTGGTGAAGGTGGTTCATGACGTAATGGTATCAGAGGGTAGGTTGAGAGATAGGATGATGTCTGGAGATAGGCACAGTGGGGATTTCATGGGATGGTAGGGCAACAGTGTTGGGTGAACATGGAGCATGAATTAGGCCACAGAAGACCGGCTGGGACACGGGATTTAAGGGCCCCTCATTATCCGATGCAAGGACTCTGGACCAACCGAACGACCATGTGAGGCCACATTGATTTCAGGGTAGAGACCCTAGGAAAGGTGAATTCATCATAATGACTTGTTTTCTTGTGTTTCATGGGTGTCTTGGGGATTCAAAATAAATAAATAAGTCATAAAAAATATAAGAACAATATTCTGCACTACTTGGGCTTAGGAATTCCTTCTTTACCTTGAGCTATGACACCTGGGAGATGACCATGAGTGGTGAGGGCGATCGAGGCCCAGATGGTTGAAATGGATGATTGATATAGGGATGATCGAGAGGAGGATGATGATCAGTGGTAGAAGGTGCTTCGTGCTTTCCAGCGGTAGACCCTTAGGAAGTATGGGGGAAACACCTCGGACATGAAGACAGATAGTTGGCTAGAGGAGCTGGTGATAGCTTTTGGCTTGATTCGGGCTCCAACAGATTACTGGGTTCCTCTGGACGTGATCCAGATGTGGGGAGCAGCGCGTCAGTGGTGGACGCTCTACCTGGGGGAGAGGAGAGAGGCTGAGGTGGCATGGGATGATTTCGAGAAGGAGTTCCAGGCGGAATTCCTCTCTTCTACGATGAAAGCTGAGAAGAAGAAGGAGCTACACTCCCTCCAGAGGGGAGTATGTCAGTAAGGGATATGGGGATCAAGTTCAAGGATCACATCTTCTTTTCTCCAGACCTCTTTCCGGATGAGGAGTCTTGGGCGAGACATTTAGTGGAGGCTCTCCGACCTTCCCTCCAGTATGCTGCTACCCCCTTCAACTTGTCGACATACATATAGGTACAGAAGAAGGATGAAGTGGTGCAGAGGATGGAAATACTGGGAGGAGTGTCACAAGAGGGGATCGAGATGGGCTCATCAAAGGGAAAGGCTAACATCAGCAGGCCCCTAGCATCAGGACCGTCTAGGTTTCGACCAACATGGTGCAAGCCTCAGTAGTTCCTGTTCTGATCCCATGGTCCTCTCCCATTCCATTCAGGCCCAGGGCCAGGATGCTTCGTCTACGGGAGCCACAGTAACCATCAGAATCAGTTCCCAAATAGAGTGCAGTACGGTGGTGGCGGGCAGGTTCAGCACCTGCCTCAGCAGCAGTAGTATCCAGCGAGGCCTTTCCAGCAGTAACAACAGGGTCAATGAGCTCCCTCTACTCCAAGGGTAGATGTTTCAGGGGGAGGCTAACCTTAGGGCGCTCCTCAGGGACCTCGGCCAGGTATTGGTCAGGGAGGTGGCCAACATCCAAGAGGCAGAGGAGCCGGGTGTGGGCAGTTGCACGCCGCAGAGGCAGTAGTTCCAGCAGGACCGGAGGTCGTTCGAGGTACGATCAGTTTGTTTAGTACCCTTTCTTACATCTTGTTCGATACATGATCTTCACAATCCTTTGTTATACTTAGTTTGGATCGTGATTTTGATCTAGAAGTTGAGAGACTTCCATTGCCCCTGGTGATGAGCACACCAGTCGGAGGTCAGACCGACTTATCTTATGTTTCTCGAAGATGCAGACTAACGATAGGCCCAAAACAGTCAGTCAAGGACCTCCTGCAATTGCAGATACAACCATACGATGTCATCCTAGGCATTGATTGGTTGTTCTTTGTATGTTCCATCATCAAAGGATTACAAGGAAGTGTTGTGTGTTCAGACATAGGCGGCCGACGTGTTACTTTCACTGGCAAGCGGGGTGGCCAGACGGGCAGTAGGTGAGAGGAACCCCTCCACTCCTTGTTAGCTGAGCTATCAGTGGAGTCAGCGTATACCAATATGGTGGAGGTACCAGGGATCATCGGTGAGTTTATGGAAGTCTTACCTATTAGGTGATGAATCTACCCCCTCGACGTGTTGTCGATTTTGGGATAGACTTGCAGCCTGGTGATCGTCTGATTTCGATGGCTCCCTACCAGATCAAGCCTTCAGAGCAACGGGAGTTGCGGATTCAAATTGACAATCTGATGAAGGAGGGTTTTGTTCGACTGAGTGCATCACCGTGGGGTTCTCCTGTGTTGTTTATGAAGAAAGCGGATTGTGGTCTATGGTTCTTCATAGACTTCTGGAGGATAAATCAGGTAACGGTCAAGAATCACTACCCTCTTCCAAGGATAGACGATTTCTTTGACTAGTTGAAAGGGGCAGGATGGTTCACAAAGATTGATGTACGGCCTGGATATCACTAGTTGAGGGTGAAGGAGGGAGACATCCTGAAGATGGCCTTCAGGTGCAGATATGGGCACTTCGAGTTTGTGGTCATGTTGTTCGGCATTACGAACTCTCCAGCTGTGTTCATGGGGCTTATGAACTCCATCTTTTGGGAGTATCTGGATCAGTTCGTGGTCGTGTTCATTGAAGACATCCTGATCTACTCAAGATCAAAGGAAGGTCACACTGAGCACTCGAGGACAGTTTCAAAGGTCCTCCGACAACACCATCTCTATGGGAAGTTGTTGAAGTCCTTGTTTTGGAACGATAAGTGCACTTCCTGGGACACGTAGTGTCCGAGCTTGGAGTATTAGTAGACCCATCGAAAGTTGAGGTGGTTGTTTCTTGGGAAGCACCCAAGAACGTGGCAGATGCCTTTAGTATCCTCGAGTTGGAAGGTTACTATCGGGGGTTCGTACCCAACTTCTCCCGAGTTGCAGCACCTTTGACAGCCTTGACAAAAAATGACCAGACATTCATGTGGAGTGAGCAGTGCGAGGCAGCCTTCAGCTATCTGAAGGATAAGTTGGTTAGTGCCCTAGTGTTGAGGTTTCCAGAAGAAGGGGTAGCGTATGAGGTATTATGTGATGCTTCAGGGCAGGTCCTCAGATGTGTGTTGATGCAGCAGTATAGGGTGATCTCCTATGGGTCTAGGCAGTTACGTCTCCATGAGCGTAATTATGCCACCCAGGATATGGAGCTTCTGGCGGTCGATTTTACACTAATTTTGTGGAGGTATTACCTCATGGAGAGCGCTTTGTGGTCTTCACAAACCACAAAAGGATGAAGTATATCTTCTCCCAGTGGGACCTGAACTTAAGGCAGCGAAGGTGGATGGAGTTCCTCTAGGATTACGATTTCAAGATTTCCTACACCTCAGGGAAAGAAATTGTGGTGGCTAATGCCCTAAGCTGGAAATCACATTAGGAATTAGTTCGGGAATCTGTAGATGCTTGGAGAGCGATGGAAGAGTTTGAGGCCTTGAATTTGGATTCAAGGGTGGAAGGTGGAAGAGGTTGTCTATTTTAGATGACTATAGTTCCATCTTTAATGGTACATGTGGAAGATTCTAAGTGGGGGGACTCGGAGGTGGAAGTGATGCGGGATCATGTGTATCAGTGAAATTCTCTTGAAAGATTGTTGGAGGATGGTCAGCGTCAGATGATTTTCCATGGAAGGATTTTCATTCCAGAGATGATGCGTAAAGGTTTTCTCCATGAGTTTCATGGCTCGGATTTAGGGGTACATCCTGGGGTCTCAAAGGTGTACCAATGCCTGAGGAGATAAATTTTGTGGCCCGGGGTAAAGTGGGAAGTGGCAGAGTTTATTGAAAAGTGCCTCATGTGTTAGCAAGTAAAGGCTGAACACCGTTTTCCTGGAGGGTTGTTACAGCCGTTAGATGTTTCCAAGTAGAAGTGGGATGAGATATCGATGGAATTCATCACAGGGATACCCAGGGCTCAGGGAGGTTATGATGGCATCTAGGTAGTGGTGGATCAGTTGACAAAATCATCACACTTCTTGGAGATTAAGGAGTAGAGCCTGGTGAGCACCTTTGCCTAGAGGTACGTCAATGAGGTGGTGCGGTTGCACGTGATACTGAGATATATTGTCTCCAATCGAGACATACGGCTTACCTCACGAGTCTGGAGGGTATTAGAACATTCATTTGGTACCCAAATACGCCTTAGCACTACTTTTCACCCTCAAACAGATGGGAAAACAGAACGAACGATCCAGACATTGGAAGACATGTTGCGGGCATGTGTTCTGGATTTTGGGGGATCATGGGTACGACACTTGCCTCTAGTGGAGTTTTCTTATAACAATAGATTAAACTCTACTATTGGTATGACATCGTTTGAATCCTTGTATAGAAGGACATATCGTTCACCGATTTTCTAGACAAAGATTGGGGAAGCAGCTGTTCTTGGGCCAGAAGTGGTGCAGGGCACCACTGAGAAGGTTCAACTCATGTGTGAGAGGAAGAAGGCAGCCCATGACCGGCCGAATTATTATTCCGATCAAAGGAGGAGGCCCTTGGAGTTCGATGTTGGGAATCATATGATCTTGAAGGTTTCACCTCGATGTGGGAAGCAAAGGTTTGGGAAGGGGAGTAATCTCTCCCCTAGGTTCATCGGACCTTTTTAGGTGTTGGGACGAGTTGGGGAGGTGGCGTATCAGCTGGCGTTGCCACCTCAATTGGAGAAAGTTCACTACGTCTTTCATGTTTCACAAATTTGTCAATATATACACGAAGACACCCACATCATCGATTGGGGAGAGTTAGATGTCGAAGACAATGCAACCTTCATAGAATGACCAATCAAGAATGAGGATCATAAGGAGAAAGTGCTTCGTGGATGAAACATCCCCTTGGTTCATGTGTTGTGGAGGCATAGTGTCCTGGAAGAGAGTACATGGGAGCGGGAGGCCCAGATACGTGTTTAATACCCAGAGCTGTTTTGAATTCCTTGTTGTTTTTGTTATGATCCTTGAGATATTGTACCTTGTGCTTTAATATATGAAATGCTTGTTTTTCTTAGCTATTAGATGACTTGTTCCCTGTTCTCTATGCGTGTGTGTACGAATGTGTGATGATGGAAAAACCTGACTGCTAATCGGGATGCATTAATGTGGATGTGATTAAACCAGTGCGGGTGAGTCAGTGCTTCCCAAAGCGGATAATATCCTGACATGAATGAGGGGACTCCCTAACTCATGTGTTCGAAAGTGTGATCCTTGTGTGGGTTGTGAAGGTTTGTGGTTGATAACTCTTGGGGGAGTATTCCTTGATGTAGGGGAGGGTTCTGTTCCAGCTTTCGAACAGCTCAGGAGTTTTCCCCTGAGAAGTATCTTTAGAGGGTGGTTGTTTGGACCCCACATTTCTCCTTTCTTGGTTGTTCTTATATTCTCGGGGACGAGAATAGTTTGAGAAGTATCTGATGTAATGTCCCGGGTTTTTGGCTTCCATTACATGGTAAAAATCTTATGATTGAGGTATTCTGGGGGGTCTAGAAGGCCATCCCAGCTTCTCAGTGACTCCTAGCGTTAGCCTTGGCCTACCTAGGCTACCGGTGGCTCACGACTACTGGTGGATCTTGGCAACTGGTGGCTCTCGGCCACCTGTGGCTCTCAGCCACCGGTGGATCTCGGCCACCGGTGGATCAAGACTACCGATGTCTCTCAGCTACCAGTGGCTCTTGGCTACCGGTAGGTCTCGGCTACCAGTGGCTCTCGGTGACCGGTAGCTCTCGGCTACTGGTAGCAGTCGCAGACTGGTACCTCTCGGATACCGGTGGCTCTCGGCTACCAGTGGCTCTCAGCTACCGGTGGCTCTAGGCTATCAGTTTCTCTCGGCTACAGGTAGTTGTCGCCAACCGGTAGCTCTCGGCTACCGGTTGCTCCCGCCACCCCCCCCCCCCGAGTTTTCCAGTAGCTCCTCCTTTTTACACCAATTGATTTTTAAACCATGTTTTGACACCTTTAAGCCTGTTATAAAGCACATTAACGCCCATTGATGTCATTTAAATTAAATGATTGTTGAGGTACCCTCATTAAATGAAAAACCATGAGGTGTGCGTTGGTTAAAACCACCCCGAAAGGCAGGGACCTTTTAAGTAGCGTGTGGGGTGTCCCAGCTGTGTGGTCAACCCACGATGCCGCTTCTTACGTGGTTTTGAGTTTTTCTTTCTGCATCTTAACCATCCTAGGAATGCTGTATCTCAACCTTTATAACCTAAAGGCTTCTCCCTACGTTTCTTTTTCTCTATCACTTTGCGCTCGGAGTACCCTTTGTAGCACACGAGACTTTTATGAGAAATATTTTGTTTTTATGTTATATACATCATCAAAGGAATCTTTCACTACACATAACACTAGCTTGGCTTTCTATACACGCAATGACGACCTTCCTCAATGGTTTTCATTGTACGCAATACCGAGTTTCACTAAACAATGATATGATATTAAAATATTATTAAAATAGCCATTAAGAATAGCAATACCCACTTTTTGAAATTTTATAAATTTTATATTTCAAAATGGACTTCAGTTTTGGATTTGGAATATCAAAATTATCCTAGGGTGAAATTTTGTTATTTTTCTGAAAACATTCAATTTTTGATGAATAGGGAAAACAATGAGTTACTATTTAAAAACCGAATTTTTATTTAAACAATTATATATTTTATTTAAAATTATTTTAGGTTAAAATTGATACATATTACCTATATAAGTTCAATTTAATTCATTGGAGTCATTTTATAATAATTGTAGATATTTAAAAAATTTATTGAACTTTTCATCGTCTTTTACCCACCTCCAAGAAAAATTTGGAAATTCACATAAAACATAATTTTACCACTTCTGTGAGTGGAATTTCAAAAATCCAAAGGACACAGTTAATATCAATGACTAAAACGTGGTTCAATGAGATGAAAATAATTTTTGGTGAATAGTAACATTTTACTTTTATTTACCACGGTTAAAAGAAAATAGAGTAATTAAGGGTAAAAGTGAAATTAGTATTACCATAACACATGTAATAATTCTTTTAGATAAGTGTAATTCGACCAAAAACAACATTATTAATAAACTATGACCATTTAGGTCCACTTGGATTAGATTAGGACATTTATTATTAATTTATTTAAAGAATGATTAAAATAGTTAAAATCAATGTTTAATACGTAAATCATTTTTAATATAGGATTATACATAAGATAAATTAGAATATAAATATTCATTATAAATCTAAAAAGATTTCCCACATAATCGTATTCTATTTATAATTTTTAGACATTAAATAATTTAATTTATTTCTGACACAATGATGATACCGTAATTATCTTATTAATGAAATATTAACATAATTTATGTTATAAATACCGAAATAAATGTATTTTGAGACTTTTTATGAATTCAAATAATTTTATAGTTTAATATTAAATGTTAGTATTGATTTAATTAACTTTTTTCGAACTAATCATGCTGTTATTAGTTTCAAAAATATCAATTACCAAATTGTGTCAAAATTGACATAAAATAGTTTTTAAAAATCATATTATATTATTAATTGTTATTTTATTCCTAAAAATATAAGGTTCGGCCAAATTACCTAGATAGGGTTATATATATTAATAATAAAAAACTTGGGGTTCGTTTGTCTTGTTATAGTAAGTTTATTAACCATATAGTGTAAGAAAACAAAAAGTCATGGTAAAAGTTAAATTGTTTAACTTAGAGTTAAATCTAAATGATAAGGATAAAATAGTAACCTAAACTTGTCTAAATTATATTGGATGAGAGTATTTCGACCCATCCCTACCTTATCTTCAAAATAAATCAATTTTGAGCTATTAAAAACCGAATATGACTTTCTAATAAAGTATTATTTTTAGTTTTTTCCAAAGGTGCCCCTCTCATCCCTTATAAACGGGAACCTCCTCCCTCTTTTCCTCACAGCACTTTGTGGCATCAAGATCAGACAAAACCTTAAAATTTATCTTCTTCACTTCCCTATAAATGTCCTAGAGGCCCTGGTATTCTTCAATGACCATCTTTAGTGACCTAAGAGAAGGTTAAGAAGAGGCGCTTCAAAGAAGAGGTAATGTTCATTACCAATTATTTCAACTTTATTTCTTCTTATACTTCTTCTTCTTTAGTTGTTTCATTATGAAGTAATAACATCAGTATCACTCATATACTGATATGTTATTACAATTATTAAAAAACCCTACTTCGCCTTCTATCCATCCTACGGAAAACAAAATCACCACGCGTGCGTACGTACGGAATACCATCTCCACACCGTGGTGTAATAAATATTCCACCACCACATTACTTGGATGGGTATAATGGTGTAATGAATAACTATATATGATTATTTTAAAGTGATATTGATTCTGAAATATTATACATACACTTCAATACAATTCCATGATCATGAGAACAATATCATCGCTTGTGCGTACGTACGGCCTACCCTCTCCACAAGGTGATGCGACTCGTTCTATATGATCTTCCATTAATAATGATTATATAAATGAATTGAATGAATATATATGATATATATTACACTAATACCATTCAGGAAATTAGGTATCTATAACCTTAAAATATGAATAATAATTTATTCAACAAAACACCCATAAGAACAAAAAATAAATAAACACCCGAATAACAAGTAACAATGAAATATTACTAATAAGAAGATAAGAATATTACCATATATGATATCATAACAATTATTAAGATTCTGGAATAAGTCAATAAGATTATTTAAATCATTATACAGGAGGTTTGTACATGTACGAAGCAAATCGTACCTAAGGTAAGGGAAAATCTCACAATCTCATTTTTATATGAGATTGTTTATTCTTTGGTATTTAATGGGGTGTATTTATCATCCAAATCCATGTTTCCTTAATATGTAATATTATTTCAATCCTCCTACAATTATTTAAATCCAATTTTTCACTTCGGTGAGTTTTTAGTAAAAGATATGAAATGAATCTTTTGTCGTTTTTCGTACGAGGTACTTTTTGACTTTTCCAGCCAAAGTACGAGAAGAATGTTATTTTTTATCTTATACGGCCTGAATGGATTTTTTGTACATTATTTCCATGAATATTCCTTTACATGTTTTCAAGTTTATTTTTAATAAACTTCTTTTAGTTTAAAATTGTATGACATGTTAAGAAATGAAAAATGTTTTTGAAGTAGAAATGATATTTTCCTCAAGAATGGAGTTCAAGTGTTTTATCAAAAATATTTTCCATATAAGATAATATAGGGTTATGTTTCTATCCCTATTTTTACATTGATTTGATTATGTTATGCTGGAATTATTTTTATGATGTTCTTTTATCTTATGATGGCATGATGTTTAAGAATCCCATTTTTATAACATGGGTTATGCTATGATGTATGATTTATGATCTTGTGGCACACATAAGAATGCTTTAATTATGAGATGGGTGGGACCTATATCTCCCTACAATGCATTGTGTAAAGATTTATATCTCATGATATAGACAAGGATGGAACGACAGGTTATATCAGTTTAGTAAAACAGGACTAAAACGCGGAGTGAACTCGGTTCAGAAATGGACTTTGTCCGCTAAGATAGTATTGGAAATGAGTCTTGAATACTAAGAAATGATTCTATATGAGTATGTGTGTATTACAAAAAGTTTCATGTTTTATGTTATGATTATTGGGATTACATTTCACTACTATCATTTATCCCATGTTATGAAATTATGATCTCTTTTGTAGGTTAATATTTCCAAAATGTTAGGTTATTATGAATATGATGTGATTGGTATTTATTTTTTTTACCCTTACTGAGAATTTGAGCTCACCCTTTTGTATTTTTTCTTTTCCCCAGGTCAGGAAGAAGGATATTAAGTATGATATGCCAAAAGGGACTCTAGATATGATAAAAAAGGGAGGCAATGTAGATGATTTATGAACAAGTTGTTTATGTTTCCCAGTTTCTAAAGACACTATACCTATACGGTCCTTTCATGGTTTTGTTATATGTTGTAATAAGTGTTCTTAAATTCTGAATAAATAAAAATTTATGTAAAGTATGGGTCGTTATAGTTGGTATCAGAGAAAAGGTATAGTCAACCTTTGGAAAATAGGATGTGAATGCCTTAGTTGGAACCCTATGGATAAGTCTAAGCATAGAACACAATCTAAGTGTTTTAAAAATGGACATGAAAATCCTATGATAAGACCTTAAGTGTGAAATTTTATTCTTGATTATTTGGTTCTCCTATTATAATTAGTGTTTCTTACACTATTCTTCTTTGTTTTAGTCAATGGCTAGAACCCGAAAGAACCGTGTTAATGCGGAATGCGATGTGAAATTCAATGATTGTCCCCCTAAGCAACCAAATGTTATGGGAGCTGGAATGAAAAATCATGGAGCCATGCTCACACTACTTTCTCAAGCCATGAATCATGCAGTACTTCCAAATGAGAAAAGGAAGGAGCTACATTCTGTTTAATCCTTCATGAGGCAGCATCCACCCTCATTCAGTGGGTCTACTGATCCATTAGTGGATGAACAATGGATCAGTACCATTGAACAGATATTTTCAGTTCTTCAATGTTCTGAACATGATAAAGTCATCTTAACAGTTTATCATTTGGAAGGTGAAGCTGATCAATGGTAGAATCTTATCATGAATACGAGGCAAAGGGATGAAATTGAGTCCATGGAATGGGACGAGTTCAAGAACTTATTTTTCAATAAGTACTTCCCACGTATTATCCGAACAATGATGGAAAAGGAGTTTCTTGAACTAAAGCAAAAGGATGATGAATCTGTTGGTACCTACGAAGAAAATTTTACAAGACGTGCAAGGTACGATTCTGGTATTGTTTTCTAACCTGAGAGTAAGATCGATTGATTCTTTAGTGTCTTAAAAACAAGTCTTAGAAGGGAATTATCCGTAAGGGACTTCAATAGCTACGAGGAAATTGTTCGATGTGCTCTCAAGGTTGATATGGAGATTGGAGTAACCCATCAGTCATATGCATTTGATAAGAAGAAGAAAATGAAATTCAAAGGAAAATATGAAGAGCACACTGAAAATAATATGAGTTTTCCCTTATGCTCAAAGTGTGGGAAGAAACATAGAAGGAGTTGTCTTAAAGGGACAAGTAAATGTTTCAAATGTGGAAAAGAAGGTCATTGTGCATTTGAATGCCGCAATGATGGGAAGAAGATGTCTAGTGATGCGAACAAAGAAATGGCTACACAGGGTTCACCTCCAACAGTTCAATGTTACAAGTGAAAGAAAATGGGTAATTATGCTAATAAATTCCCTAATACAAGGGTTATTGATGATGATCGACATCAAAAAACTGTTAAGGATAAATACAAAGGAAAGTCACATGCAATTCCTATCAGCGATGTGGAGTATAATAACGATGTGGTGAGAGTTACACTTACCATCCACTCTAAAGTAGTAAATGTTTTTTTTATTCTGGATCCACCCACTCTTTTATTTCTGAAGAATTTTCCAAGGGTATCGCCATATTACCTCAACAATTAGATATTGAGTTAGCTATGACAACCCCTAATAGAAAAATAGTCACATCATAAGTTTATAATTCTTCTCCGATTGATGTTTGTGGGAAAGTGCTTCCTGTGAATCTTGTGATCCTTCCTATATTGGAATTTGATGTGATTCTTGGCATGGATTGGATTTCTTTATATGGAGCTCATATCAATTTCCAAAGAAGGGAATTCACATTTCATATTCCAGATCAATCTATGATCGTCTATCGATGCAAGGATGAACATAACCTTCAAGTGGAAATTTCTTCCATCTTATGGGTCTTGATTCCACTAAATGAAGGTTATTTATCTCCAATGGTTGGTGAGAAACTCACGATTAATAATATGCCCATTGTACGGGAGTTTGATGATGTCTTTCTAGAGGAATTTTCGGGTCTTCCACCAAATCGTGAAGTTGAGATTTCAGTAGAACTCGTACCGGGTTCTTTGCCTATTTCAAAGAAACCTTATAAAATGGCCCCAATTGAGTTGCAGGAATTGACGAAGCAACTCCAAGAGAATCATGATAAGGGATTCATACTCCCTAGTGTGTCACCTTGGAGAGCACCTGTTATTTTTGTTAAGAAGAAATATTGATCAATGATACTCTACATTGATTATTGATAACATAACAAGATCACTATTAAGAACAAATATCCTCTCCCACGCATTGATGACTTATTTGACCAACTACGCAGAGCTCAATACTTTTTCAAGATTGATCTTCGTTCTGGGTATCATCAATTAAGGGTCAAAGGGGAGGATATACAAAAGACAGATTTCCGTATACGGTATGAACACTATGAATTTATAGTGAAGCCATTTGTTCTTACTAATTCCCCCTCTATCTTCATGGATCTGATGAGTAGAGTCTTTAGAGACTATCTTGATCAGTTTCTGGTAGTCTTTATAGATGATATTCTTGTCTATTTAAAGAGAAAGGAAGAACGTGAAGCCCACTTGAAAATTGTATTGAAGACCCTGGGAAAGGAGAATATTTATGCCTAATTTACGAAGTGTGAAATTTGGATTCAAAAAGTTGCATTTTTGGGTCACATAATCTCAAAAGACGGGATATCTGTGGATCCAGCAAAAACAGAGGTTATTGAAAGATGGTCAAGACCAACAACAGTAACTGAGATCTAAAGGTTTCTTGTTTTGGATGGATATTATCGACGAATTGTGAACGATTTTTCACGATTATCTAATCCACTCACCAGGTTGATTCGGAAAGGAGTTAAGTTTGTTTGGACAGAGGAATGTGAAGAGAATTTCAAAGAGTTAAAAAGAAGGTTATCCAGTGCACCTATGATCACACTGCCTTGTATTGGAGAAAGGTTTGTGATCTACAATGATGCATCCAAGAAGGGGATAGGGTGTTTTCTCATGAAAAATGATATGGTGATCGCTTATGCCTCACGATAGTTGAAAATCCATGAGAAAAATTACCGAACTCGTGATTTCGAGTTAGCTGCGGTAATCATTGCATTAAAGATTTACATTCATTTTCTTTATGGTGAATGGTGTGATATTTATTCAGATCATAAAAGTTTAAAGTATATTTTCACATAAAAGGAGTTGAATATGCGCCAAATAAGATGGTTAGAGTTGATTAAGGATTACGACTGCTCAATTCATTACCACCCTGGGAAAGAAAACAAGGTGACAAATGCATTAAGTCGACAAGAGTATGCTAGTTTATCCATTATGAGGATCACAAAAGATCCAATATTTATGGATTTACAAAGGATGGATCTTGGAATTATAATGGAAGGGGAAAAATCTTATCTTTCTCAAATGAATGTTCAACCATCTATACATGTTAAGATTAAAGAGGTACAAAAAGAAGATGTAGAGTTACAAAAGAATGTGAGAAATGTTCTTGAATTCAACGTTGATTGTGATGGGATGATAATGTTCAGGAATCGGGGTTGTGTTCCTCCCATCCCTGAATTAAAGAAGGAGCTGCTTGATGAGGCTCATAGTTCATCATTCTCTATTCATCCTGGAAGCAAGAAGATGTATTGGGACCTGAAAGAGTACTTCTTGTGGGATGGCATGAAAAAAGATGTTGCTGAATATGTATCTCGATGCTTGGTTTGTCAGCAAGTTAAAGCTGAGAGACAGAAGTCTAAGGGGATGTTACAACTATTACCCATAACCGAATGGAAATGGGAAACCATCAATATGGACTTTTTCATCGGACTTCTTAAAACATCCAAAGTAAATAATGATATCTGGGTCATAGTTGATCATCTTACAAAGTCTGCACACTTCATTGCTATTAGAGAGGATTTCTCTCTCGATCATCTTTCTAGGATATATGTAAAGGAAGTGGTAAGATTTCATTGAGTACCATATTCCATTATATCTGATCAGGATCCGAGGTTTACCTCAATGTTCTGGCGAACTCTTTAGCATACTCTAGATATAGAGTTGAGTTTCAGCACTACTTATCATCCTCAGACAGACGGTCAGTCTGAGAGAACAATTCAAACTCTTGAAGATATGTTAAGAGCTTTCTCTATGGATTTCAAAGGTGGTCGGGATCAACACCTACATTTTGTGGAATTTTTTTATAATAATATCTTTCACTCTAGTATTCAGATGGCTCCTTATGAAGATCTCTATGGAATGAAATTCCGAACTCCAACTTGCTTGGATGAAGTTAGGGAAAGAAAGATATTAGAACCTGATGGTGTTGGTGAGATGGAAGAAAAGGTCAGATCTATTCAACAACACATTAGAGCAGCTCAGAGATGACAAAAAGTTATTCCGATAATCGAAGAGAAGACCTAGAGTTTGAAGTGGGTGATAAACTATTCTTACGAATATCTCCTTGGAAGAGAGTAATGATATTTAGAAAGGAGGGAAAGCTGAGCCCTAGGTATATCTGTCCTTTTGAAATACTAGATCATATTGGGAAGGTAGCTTACTGATTGGTGCTTTCACGAAATCTCTATCAAGTTCATGATGTGTTCCATGTATCTCTCTTGAGAAAGTACATACCTGATCCTTCACATGTACTCAGCTCAGAAGTTGTACCACTGGAGCAAGATCTTTCTTTTGAAGAACAACTGATAGTGATTCTGGATCGTAGCTAAAAAGTCCTACGGAACAAGACCACTCTCTTAGTGAAAGTTTTATGGAGGAACTACCAATTAAAGAATCTACATGGGAGCTTTAGGATATGATGAGGGGGAGGTATCCTCATCTATTTGTTACATAGTGACGAATTTCGAGGGCGAAATTAATTTTAGGGGGGGTAGAATGTAACATCTAATACATTTATAAGAAATATTTTGTTTTTATATTACATATATATTCAAAGTAATCTTTCAATATATACAACACTATCTTGTATTTATTTACACGCAATCGCGACCTTCCTCGATAGCTTGCATTGTACACAATACCGAGTTTCACTAAACAATGATATGCTATTAAAATATTATTAAAACTAGCCGTTAAGAATAGTAATACCCACATTTTTTAAATTTTATAAATTTTATCTTTAAATATGGACTTCATTTTTGGATTCGGAATATCTAAATTTTCCTAGGGTAAAATTTTGGTATTTTTCTGAAAAATTTCATTTTTTGATGAATAGTGAAAACACTAGGTTACTAATTAAAAACCGAATTTTTATTTAAACAATTATTTATTTTCTTTAAATTTTATTTTAGGTCAAAATTGATAAATAATACATATATAAGTTCAATGTAATTCATTGGAGTCATTTTATAATAATTGTAGATATATAAAAATTTTATTGAACATTTCACCGTCTTTCACCCACCTCCTAGGAGAATTTTGAAATTCACATAAAAATTAATTTTACCGCTTCTATGAGTGTAATTTAAAAAATCCAAGAGACATGGTTAATATCAAGGACTAAAATGTGGTTTAATGAGATGAAAATAATTTTTGGTGAATAGTAACTTTTTACATTTATTTACAACGGTTAAAAGTAAATAGGGTAATTAAAGATAAAAATGATATTATTATTACCCTAAAACATGTCCTAATTATATTGGATAAGTGTAATGCGACCAAAAACAACCTTAGGAATAAAACATGACCATTTAGGTCGACTTGGATTAGATTAGGACATTTATTATTAATTTATCTAAAGAAGGGTTAAAATAGATAAAATAAATGTTTAATAAGTAAAGCATTTTTAATATAGTGATATACATAAGATAAATTCAACTATAAATATTAATTAGTAATATAAAAAGATTTCCTACATAATGGTATTTTATTTATAATTTTTATACATTAAATAATTTAATTTATTTATGACACAATGATGATACAGTAATTATCTTATTAATGAAATATTACCATAATTGTTGTTATAAATACCAAAATAAATGTAATTTGAGATTTTTTATGAATTTCAATAATTTAATTGGTTAATATGAAATGTTAGTATTTATTTAATTAACTTTTTTCGAACTAATCATGCTGTTATTATTTTCCCAAATATCAATTACCAAATAGTGTCAAAATTGACATAAAATAGTTTTTTTTTTAAAATATTATATTATTAATTGTTATTTTATTCCTAAAAATATAAAGTTCAGCCAAATGGATTTTATAATGTTATATATATTAATAATAACCAACATGGGGTTTGTTTGTCTTGTTATAGTAAGTTTATTAACCATATAGTGTAAGAAAACAAAAAGACACGGTAAAAGTTAAATTATTTAACTTAGAGTTAAATCTAAATTATATGGATAAAATAGTAACCTAAACTTTTCTAAATTCTATTGGATGAAAGTATTTAGACCCATCCTTACCTTATCTTCTAAATAATTCAATTTGGAGCTATTAAAACCTGAATATGACTTTATAATAAAATAATATTTTTAGTTTTTTCCAAAGGTGCCCCTCTCCTCCCTTATAAAAGGGCACCTCCTACCTCTCTTCCTCACCCCACTTTGAGCCATCATGCTAGGACAACCCCTAAACATTTCTCTTCTCCACTTCCCTAGATACATCCTAGAGGTCCTAGTCTTCTTCGAAGTCCATCTTTACTACCCTAAGAGACGGTTCCGAAGAGGCGCTTCAAAGAAGAGGTAATGTTCGTTACCGATTCTTTAAACTTTATTTCTTCTTCTAATTATTCTTATTTAGTTGTTTCGTTATGAAGTTATAACATAAGTATAACTCATATACTGATACGTTATTATAAGTATGAAACAACCCTATTTCACCTTCTATCCATCATACAGAAAACAAAATCACCGCACGTGTGTACGTACGAAATACCGTCTCCACGCTGTGGTGTAATCTATTTTCCACCACCACATTACTTGGATGGGTATAATGATGTAAAGAATAACTATATATGATTATTGTAAGTTTATATTGGTTATGAAATAATATACATACACTTCAATACAATTCCACGATCATGATAATGATATCATCGCTCGTGCGTACGTACGGAAGGTTAAACCGGTTCAGTAAAACAGGACTGAAACGGGGAGTGAACTCGGTTTAGAAATGGAATGTGTCCACTAAAATAGTATTGGAAATGAGTCTTGACTACTAATGAATGATTCTATATGATTATGTGTGTATTCCAACAAGTTTCATGTTTTATGTTATGATTATTGGGATTACATTTCACTACTATCATTTATCCCATGTTATGAAATTATGATCACTTTTTCAGGTTAATATTTCTAAAATATTATGTTATTATGAATATGATCTGATTGGTATTTCCATTGTTTACCCTTACTGAGCATTTTAGATCAACCTTTTTTATGTTTTCTTTTCCCCAGGTGAGGAAAAATGATATTAAGAATGATATTCCAAAAGGGACTCTAGATATGATAAAAAAGGGAGATAGTGTAGATGATTTATGAACCAGTTGTTTATGTTTCCCAGTTTCTAAAGACACAATACCTCTACAGTCCATTCCTAGTTTTGTTATATGTTGTAATAAGTGTGCTTCAATTCTGAAGAAATAAAAATTAATGTAAATTATGGGTCGTTATACCCTTCCTCCCGACGAGTTGTTACCCCGAAAAGTTTTCCTTGATCGCATTCCGTGGAGTTCCTGCTACTCACGTGAGGAATTAACATCGATCCATGATTCGCCAGGTAGGGATTTTATCCTTATCCTCTCCTTTTTGGGTATCATGTGGGGTGGGTATGTTTTTTCCCTAGTGGAAATTCATGAAACCGATCTTAACAAAGATAATGAACCGACCATTAAAGAATGAAGGGGGGGGGGGTGTGATCGATGTTCTGATGTACTCTTTATATTGTTATGTGTTGTGAATTGTACAGGCCTATTCTCACTGAAAATCATGGCCATTGGTGGTCTTTCTCTGTGCACTCTTGAACCTTGGTGCTCCTTTATGTTTAAATAACCGTAACATGGAATTATTTAATTACGTATACTCGGTTAAATAAATTGAAAGCACCGGGTTCAACACTTTTCTGTGATAACCCCGGTTAAAGCATAGTGGAATTGAAAACATGGAGTGTGTTAAATATTCAAATCTGAAAACACCTGCATGGGCCTCCCCTCTGTGGTAGCGGTTTGGTTGTTTCATTCCCGGGCCGATTACAGGGGCGATGCGGGTGGGGATGGGATCCCCTGTTGTTATACATTCGCTTGTTGTAAATTTGAGGATGTGTGATTACTCTACTTATATCATGAATTGGGTTGGGATCCTCTATTGTGGAGAAACCATTGAATCTAGGATATTGGGAACATGGGGTTTTATCTTAGGGTTTTCTTTGGTTCCAGTACTTCAAGAGATCTCACTTATCTCTTTGTTGTTGTGACTTTGCAAGAGAACCAGATGTGAATGGATAAATTGTTGTTGGCTGTAACTTTTTCCATTGGTTTTTGCTTATTCTGTTAGTTTCCCAGTAGTGCAGAGCATTATTTAAATGAGATTACATAAACATGGAAGCAAGAATATCTTAAATGGGAACTGGTTCTGGGGGTGAGTTGTGAATCAGATGTGTGCAGTGTGCTTCCTATGAATAGGGATGAGTGTGCTTGTGCTTGGATTGGCTTTGGAGACCCTAGGTTGGGTTGAGTGTTTGTTACTTATACATATATTTATATTTTTTATGTTTATTATTCGTGCCCCATCCAAGTTGAGAACTTAGTGTCGAACACACCCATTCAATGGGGGAGGGTGTTTTTTCCAACACTTCAATTAGTGGTTGGTTAATAGCTCCTTTCTGCTCCCATTACCGGATAGCCCATGTATCTTCAGGCAGGCTGTGATGGCCTGAGGTCCACTATTAGCCTATGAATCTTCAACGAGTGTGGTTGCGGTGGTTGGCCCAGGTGTTTACGGGCAGGTTGTTTCCCAAATATCTTCAGGATGAGGCCTAGGTGTCTTCGAGCGTGACGGTTGCTTTCGGGCCCAAGTGTCTTCGGTCATTGCAGTGGTCGTTCTAGCCTAGGTGTTTGCGGGCCTGGTAACGTTAAGTTTTTGAGGACGTGGTGTATGTGGGCGGGATAGAGGTTGTAGCCCCGGTGTTTGTGGGCAGTATGTGTGGTTGTGGCCCAGGTGTGTGCGGGCGGGTGTGGCAGTGGGACTGCAGTGAGAATGGTGGGATTGGTTCAATGTGTAAGATGTCTTCTTTAACCCGTGGGAAAGCGGTGCGGGGTACCCAAATATCGATATTCTATTACTATACTTTACTTGACTTGCATTATTTGGGGAGTGTTCCTTGGTGAGGCTTGGGTGGATAGTTTACCTCGTTCGGTGTTTGGTTATCTCTTTTTCCACGAGGCATTAGAATGTCTCCTCACTTGTGCATGAGTGTCTTTTTTTCCCTACTAAGTGTACTTGAATGCTCACCCTACGTATATAAAACGGTTTTCAGGTTTCCAGGAGGACATGAGGGATCATGCGGGACCGTACTAGTTTGGACCTTGGGGCAGTTTCTGTTGTCGTTTTCCTTTTCTCGGTACATTACCTTTTGGAGTTTTGTGGAATGCATCCCTTACTTTTGAACATGAATATGGGAATGGTTTACTTTTGTCTTTACCTTTACTTTCAGCTTGATTGTTTTGGGGGTTTCTACCTTATCTCTCGATCATAAAATAAAACAAAAAGGGTAATGCCTTCCATTTTTGTGTGAGATTCTATACCATTGGTTCTGGTCGCCACTCCGGGACCTACTGAAGGTTGGTTTTTGGGGTCATTATCTCTACCTCAACATAAAGAAGGAAGGGCTTGGAATTATGCTGACCCTTTCCTCATTTTGGTGAAGTCCGGTCATGAAAGTATGGATCTGAGCACAAGAGTCTCAAAATAGACCCATAATGTGATGAAATTTTGGGTGAGATAGTTTGGACATGCAAGAAGTAGTTGGTCCATAAAATAGGATTAGGACATTTCATTTGGATTTTTTATATGAATTTGATATATAATAATGATACCCACATCTCAAATTAATTTTAATTAATGATTTATTGATTAATATAGTCAAAATCTGGAAAACATTTTGTGAGAATGTTTGCCATGAATAGTAGAATAGTTCTCTAGGTACTTGGATTCCTTTTTGGATATTGTGATTTAATTGTCCATTAAATGACTCCTCCCCTTCATTCTAATGGTTTTATTTATCATATGGAATTATTAGATTCATTGGGAAGTTCTTATACATCATTTATGGTTTCCACCCATTCCATGGAGTTCTAAAAACCTTATCATCACCCAGGGAGGGACGTGATATAAATCCTGAGCTTTGTGTTTGTATTATTTTAATGATATTTTAAATTCAATGTTTCTATGTTGTTTTTAATCACCCTAACTTATTATTTATTTATTTATTTTACTATTGTATCTTTCACAAAATCATATTATCTTGTTCTGGGTACCCTTTTATTTGATGTTTCACACACCATTCACCACTTCTTCTTCCCCCTTTGAATTGATGTTTTTGTCTGGTTCACATTGGAAAATTGAACTCTCATAATCATTTCCATGGAAATGTTAATTATTTCATAGTATTGCAATGAATTAACATAGAAACCTAGAAAAAATATTGAGTTCTTCTCTATTTCTTTAGTGAATTTCAGTTATGAATCTTTACATAAATCAACCTATCATAGGTGGTAGTTGATAATCCATTTTAAATTTCAAACCAAAAACTAAGAGGTATACTAATATTAAGTGAGTAAAAATAAATTTCAGGTTGTTACCGACTTTTTATTAAAATATCTAAATCCTCTCTCTTTAATAAATGAAGGATATACATCATGATATTTCCCTTGAGTGATCATGTTTAATCAAATATGTTAATTTATTCTATCTTTTATCACGTGTTTAAATTTTTTTTCATCATAAAACAAAAAAAATCAAAGATTTCTTAAAATCGCATTCCCCTTTTATTTTCATAATAAAAAAATTAAAATTATTTATCTAATCCTATATTTAGAGACAACATAGGGACCCTAATATACTACATTTTTTTAATCCAATTTCAAATTTGACTTACTCGACAACATGATCACCATTACATTATATATGATTTTCCATGATAGAAACTCTAATAACCCCTTGAAAAAGGAGGTAATTATATTTATATCATATATACTATTTAAATTAGTAATCGAATAATGGATGATAATAAAGTATATGGATTAAATATTAATATAACCTCATACAAGAAAGGGGTGAGAGGTTTGTCTTGATTCTTCATTAATAGGTCTCGGGTGCAATAATATCCAAGATCAAGGGTTGTATGTTTTGGTTAATGATAGGTTAGTACTCATGAAATTATCTACCTGATGTATTATATGTTATTATCTGTGGTGGATGTGATATCAATGTACTGGTGGATTAATCTCATATGTGAGTGATTTTTGGAATACAATAACCACCAAAGTCATAATTCTGACTTCTCACAATAATATCAAAACATGAGATAATGTTAGCAAGGGTAGAGAATATAATATCATTATTTTAAAATTTTATATTCACATGTAATGGGAAACATAATTTTTTATGTTCATAGTCGTAATACCCAATCTTAGTTAATCAAGTAAGTAATGAAATAATATAATTTTATGTTTTTAATAGATAAGGTTTATCTATATATGTATGAGAATTAATATGAAATACATTTTGTTCATTATTATTTGGAAATATTAATAGTGTAATGAGTTAAGGATTCTAATATTTTAGATAAGTACTGTGTCATTCTACAAAAATTACTTGACCATGGGGAGATAATTTCAGTTTGGTATCCGGATTGTTATTATGTTATATATGTTCATGGTGAGATACTGATTCCTTCTAGAATGGAGAGTTATTTACATAATAATATCACTTGAATATGTAATATTCATCATTTTATCTATAAAATATATTAGGTGCCTTATATGAAATGGATGATTATTCATGGGGTTATCATTGTTTCACATTCCAGTATGTGAAAGCGAAGCACAAATGGCTCATTAGTGACTTAAAAACTATTATTATACTAGTATAAAACTTTTATGAGATTATAAAGGACACTATTACATACTATCTTTGATATTTAATGGATCAAGATACATAGTGTGTGATTAATGATCATGTAACCCCAATGAATAATTTTTCATCAATATGGGTGTCTTCCTCTATCTCTAATTGTTCCACGAATATTTTAGTAATTTTACAAGTATTAGAGATTATAAATCTTAATGGAGTGTAAATTATTCTTTTTCATATTATTACCCATGATTTAAAATTATATTCTTAATGAGGATATAGTGGGATCTATGTACTATTTTTAAAATAAATATTTCATACAAAAACTAAAAATATTTTAATCCTGATAAAACTATTCTTATTATTGGAAATATTCCCCATTATTACATTGTTGATATTAGTTGTTCCTGGGACTATTATTCCATACATATATATATTCCTCTAATGATTTCCACCAATATTCTATTCTTTGAGCTATTTTGAGTCTGTAATCATTTTTCCATGTTGTTCTCATGTATGATTGAAATAAATTTTAAAATTATCATCGATGAGTCCTAATATATTTGAAAAAATGTCATACTAGGGTGGACTAAAACAAAGATTGATAGATATTTCTTAGATCTACCATAATTTAATCAAAAATCCGAGAATAAGTACCTTAGAATTTAAATTGGATGATAATATTTATTATCTATTTTATGCACAATTAGGTCATTAATGGATAATGATACAATATATATTAACTAAAAGGTTTTGTGGACTGCACTAGAGTTTATGGATAATTGGGGAAATAAACAACACAATTACTTTACCTTCTAATTTAGTTCTATAGGTTATATTTTCCATGTTTTTCTAATAAGGTTATATAATCCTAACCATTCACATGAAATCCATATCAAAAATTTCTAGTTCCAAGCTGATAGATCATTTTTGAATAAACAGACTATAATATTTATTGAATAATGAAATTTCATGGTAATACCCATATTCTACATGAGATGATAATTTGAAAGGCCTTTGGATGATATTTCATGGAATTAATTATACATTATAATTAAATGGTAGTTTTTATTACCTAATGAGGCTTATTAAGTCTCCTTGGAGATGTGAAGACCAATTGTGGTGAAATTTTAGTGATCCTCTATAACGTTTATGGCCATTTAAACCAAATAAAAGGTGTAATTTGGAGAATTGTTTCATTATAATAAATCTCTTATATGAAAATCCTTTTTTGATAAAATATAAAATCATCATTTTCATATTTTAATGGTAGAAATGTTGTTTTAATATGGAGATTTGGATGTTTTTATATATGTTATGAGATTTGGAAGAATATTTGGAGGTTTCAGTATGCTAGAAGGAGGTTTCACCGGCATAAGTTTGTTATAGATGACATTAGATACTTATTTTGAGACCATCAAAGACCTAGTGGGGATGGTAGTGGAAGAAGGCACTTAGTGGTGCCATTAGATACCATGTAATAATAAACCAATATTTTATTTTCAGAGGGATATTTTAGTCATCTCTCATCCAACCAGTCATTTTCAATTGATCCCTCATTCAACCCTCATTTACAAAGGAACATTGATATCTCCTCTTATGGATCCTTTGATTTCCCTTCAACCTCTCCTAAAGAATTGTGATATAATACTGTTTTATATGTGTATATGTTTCTAAATCCTAGGAAAAATATTTTTCTTCTCATATTTTTTACTATCTAATTTTATATTATTTATTTCCCTTTTTTATGGTTGGGGATTTTAGTGGGTGATCTTACCCATTGCTGAAGAAATCAACACATACCCAATTAATTCAAAATTTCTTATATGAAAAATGACTAGATGGGATTTTATTCTTCCTTTCACCTTTTTTTGATAGGGTGTGATTAGTATATCACATGTTCTAGTGTTTAATTACTACTGATGAATAATTAGGCTTTCTAGTGGTTTCAATTGGATCACAGGGTTATCATTTTCTTAAATAGATTTATGGAGTTATATTCCATGGTTTTTATTTTGGTTTAATGGTTCTATTTTCTTGGTTTATATTTTTTCATGATTTCACTTTTATATAATGCTACCTAATATAATTTTTGGTCTCTTTTTTTATCAAGATAACATCACCAAGGTATTTTGATATATTAATGTCCTTATGTGAATAAATCATGCAGTTCTCTGTAATTAATTTTCAATCTATTCCTATGACAGTCCCGCCATAGGTTTTTATAAATTCATTCATATATTCAAAATACTATTTTAAAACTATTATGTGATATATTTATTCAAGAAATTATACTATATAAAAAGTAATAATACAATTATACTTTCATGAGATTCAATAAAATGTTATCAAAAAATTTATTTAGATATATGATTGGTGGTAATATAAGAATGTTGTTTTTGATAGGGTATTAATTATGAATATCTACCTTTTTTTGTTGTTTTTTTATACTTAATTTATTTTATAAAATTATTTAATCATGCTTCAATAATTTAAACATTAAATTTTATTTATTTTGGAATGTTAATTCATTTTTATATATTTTCCATAAATACATCAAAATAATTACATATCATGAAATTTTATAAGAAACATGTTTTTTTATAATTTAAATGATTTTGACCAAGTTATGTCTACATAGGTCCCTAGTTGGGAAAAGGTAATAATCTTAACCTTAAAGAATGGAAAACTCAACCATATAATTTTAGGAACACTCATATGTGACATTACCATGCCTTAATAAGATGGAATCATTAATTAAATATGTATATATTGAGTTATAAATCAATGATAAAAACTTGGCTCCAGTTAAGAGTTTTATTGTTGTCAAGGTGAAATCTATTCTTGTATGGTGATGGGAATGAGCCAATTCTTAATCATTATTGGTTTAATAAACTTTGTTGTTACCTAAATAAATAAAAATGTTTTTAATAATTAATAAATCAATAATTTCCTTAAATTAAAATACATTATTAATTTAATTAAAATCACAATCAAATTTTTATCATAAAAAATAACAATTTTGTTAAGAACTCAAACCCTAATACTTTGTATAGAATGAATCATAATTAATGACATATATGTCTAATTTCATTGACTTAATGAAATTAATGGCTAATATATTATTCAATTACACATGTAATTATTTTAAGAATGTTCTTGTATAATTAGATATTGAAAATATGCATAAAATGGGATATCAAATCTGAATCCGTTATTTTTGAAAGATCATTATTTTTAATTAATATTTTATCCAAACATTTATATTATACAGTTCTCTCTATTTGGGTATTTTTGAGTAGTATAGGGTTAGGACCATGTCCATAAAATATCTTATACATGATTTATCCCATGTACACAATTTTGACATTAATATGACACCCAGTAAATTCCTCTATAAGGATGAAATATAACATATAATGTATATCAAGCCATATCTTTTCCAAATTTTTTAACACCCTCATAAAGCTTGGTGACTTATTTCATGGATTAATTATAGTTTGTATACTTGTTTTTCATGCAAGATATTTTACTCTTGGATTAAACCTTTTTTATTCCATGAATTAATAATAAATCAAAATAAGACATGATGATATGATAACTATTAGGACATAGGTAATGATGTTTAATTTTCTTATTGATAAGCTCGATGATTCTTAGGTTTGACATATATAAGGATATTTATTATCGCTTTACATATTTATGAGAATGATGAATGTGTATGTGAAAAAATTTTATATGATACAAACTATTTAATGAGGTTCAACTAATATAGAGGATAATGTGATTGTGGATCATGACTAATAATTCTAGTATACCCCTTCAATTTTCCTAGTGAGGAATAACTGTTAGGATTTCTTGAGATTTTATACACCTCTACCCCCTGGGATGGAAAGGTTGCATCAATGCCTCTGGGTTATGTTTAAATGAGACATGTCATAATGTTTCCCAAACAATCTTATCTTAGATTCCCAGTCAAGGCTCAAAAAGTTAAAACAGGTGTAGATCCTTAGTGTAGGGAGTTATAGAATGTTAAAGATTATATATTTTATTAATGTTTTTTTACTTGTATTTATGTTCTATGTTTGGTTCCTATCTTCCAAACTATTTTATCAAACCCTCGTAATCTATGCTAGCCTCGGGTGATTGGGTGGTGTGCCTAAGGTCTTATGGATACCTCACCCTAAACCAAATGGGTGATTGTTTCATAGTTTCTACAAAATTGTATCTGAGAAGTGTTTTAATATTATTTAGGAACCAAGATGTCATTTTTTACATATGATATAGGATACCATGACACCTAAGGGTACTCCATATTCATGTATGGATACTACATATATAGTGGAAACTAGAGGTACTAAATATTTCTAGGTGAGCCACCTAGGAACAATATCTACGAGTGAGGGATTATTAAAAGTGTTTAAAAAATTAATATTGGTTTGAGTTTTTATGGATCGATATAATGTCTCTATTTTCTTCAATATAAACATTATAAAGGTTAGTGTTCTATTAGGACATGTTTATATAGTGTACCTTATTAATATTTTCATATGTATAAAAATATATTTAATTAGTTAACAACTAATAAAATAATCAGTGATATCTATAATACTTTTTTAGAAAATAACTTTTTAATTTATGTGACCTATATATTCTTATGTTATGGATGATTAATTAATTCTTGTTGACAATTTGTTATATAATTGTAACATTGGATACATTTATAATCATGCTACAAGTTCCTTTCTTAGAATTTACTTCTATGCATCTAGCAAGTTCTTTATTTCATTATATATTGATAGAATTGACTATGAAATGTAATAAATAATGTTTTATACCTTATAAATAGTGTTTTCAGGCCAATCCTGCTTATATTTTTCTATATCAAATATGTTCTAGAATTTTCTTAATTTATTATGTCGAGTTTACCTTTTATATTTATCACTTGTATTTTCATGTCAAATTAAACATGTTGTTTTTTTTTTCTAAAAGGGGGAATTTGTTTTAAAAATATGGCATTTAAGAAAAATATTGTTTTTGGAAACCAAATGTTATTCTCTTTTTAAATTTATATATATTCCTTGTTTGAAACAACTCCTTATGGAATCAAGGGTTTTGGAAATAATATTGCTAATTTCGAATGGTAAATCCAAAAATTAAATTTTTCATATGGATATATAAAATAAGGAAGGTTTGAAATAATTAGTGATTTGGAAATGGGTTTGATGCTTATTTTTGGAATCAATATTTTCAATAATAAAACAATATTCCATAGGATAGTTTTTATATAACTCGAATTCGGTTCCCGGTTGGGCATGGGAAATCAAAGATAGTATGTATTATTAAGAGATAAATGGAGGGGTGTATGTTTATTGGTTATGTTTTAATTATTTAACGAATCACTATATTATATACAAAAAACATATAGAATATATGAGGTTATATTGATTTTGGTTATTTTTATTATAATTTTGATAATTTTTTAGCATTTATCTTGGTGCTGATTATTACAATTTCAATTGGGTATGAAATTCTAATTTTTTTTCCGAAACATATTTATTTGATGATTAGAAGAATATTTGATATGTATAATAAAGAGATAAAAGTTAGTTGACTTCATTATTATTGGAAATTTATTGTATTTTTGGATTTTAGTTGGTTTTGGAAGTCATTATTTACAATCATGAAAATTCATTAGTATAGAAATTAATTTTTTTCCTCAAGAATAGGTATCTTTAGGAAGTAGTGACTTTTTTTTATCATTCCATACTGTTTATTAGGTATGCATGAAAATTGGAATGAATGGTTATTTTTATTTTTTGGGACGAAAAAAATTTATATAGGGGAGATTTTTAATGGTTGTAACCATGTGGATCTAATAAACAGAGTATTTTTTTACGGTTTTTTCAATATGATCATGAGAATAATTCAATTTTCTATTTCAATTTTTCGGTTGTTTTTTAGTTATTGTGATATTTATTGGATTTATAAAGTTTTACGATGGAATATTATATATTATTATATATGTTTAGTTGTTTGGGAGATGAGTTAAGGGGATAAGTAGGTTGTAAAGAGTTTTCACCTATATCATTTTAATGTAAGTGACACCAGTTACCCAGTGGTAGATCACCGAGAAACTGATTGTATGAGTAGTGGAGGGGGTCTCATAGGGTTACTCAAGAGTACTCGGTGGAACAGTACTGGGTACATGGTAGGACCATGGCTTATTTTCTTTTCAAGGGGTAATTTATTAATTTACCTTCCACCACCTTGTTCACATTTGAACCCTCCTTTTACCATCAATTCATTAAGCCACTCGAGAGCCCATCTCGTCACACCTTTGAGTCCCATTAAACCTCGCCTCATGTTTCATGATCCATTGGTGTTTTAGATGAGTTTATTGTACTAAATATTAGGTATTCGATCTTCTTTTACTTTATTTCCATTATAAATTTCTATTTATTTCTTACCATTTTCTTGGTTTGGGATTTTGTTTTTTTGAAAAAGAAATTTTTATTGAAATTATCCCATACCCTACATCTTCTACTTCTATTGTATTAGTTGTGTTTATATAATTTTTTCACCATCAGTTAACCATTAAAATTAATAGGACGTGATTGTAATATAATTTGATCTAAGTATTTCTTGTTTTCATGGTCAAATAATATTATTAATCGGTGGTTTGGATTTGTGATTAGGTTTTTTAATACATGGAATGGATTTATGGAGTTATATGCCAAGTATTTCATTTGGGTTTATTGTTTCTTTCTTTGGGGGGATATTTATTTTAGATTTTTTTTATTTATAGAATATTACCATATGGAGTTTTATGGGATTTTTGGTTTCCAAGGGATTATTCCTTAAGGGTTATGGGATGCTAATGAACACCTATAAATAAATTAGGAATATCTACCCTTTAGTTAATTTTATGATTTGATTTAGGCTTGTATGCTTCTGGTTTCTCTAATGTCTTGGATACATTCTAAACATGATTTTGAAATAATTAATTGAGGAATTTATAATCATGTTATTGTACTATATAATGAAAAATTATCAATTTAAAATTTCGACTTATTTTTAAAAATGTCCTTTAGACAAGTATTTTAATTTTTTTGATTTAGTTATATAAATTTTTTTTTGAAAATTTCATAATTATGAAAGCCTTCATTGTTCGCATTGAGTTCTATACTTAAATAAAATATTAAATTTTCTCTTGCGTGTTTCATTTCATTAAATATAACATTTCATCTATTTAGGACCATTTCATTATTTTACTAGTCTTCTAAATGTTTATTCTGAATACATCCATGGAATTTCATGTACTAAGATGATTCATTTGTAGTATTACTTAAATGGTATTGATCATATTATTCCGTTATATTACTCTAATTGGGAATATGATATGACAGTGAAAATTATTCCTGATCACTCAACAATGTACATTTTGGAAACCTTTTGGGTTAATTTAGAAAGTATTATTAAGAGGGTCACTTTCTTTCACTATTTTCTGAAATAGTTATGATTCAATGATCCAAAATTATCCCGAATTATGTGTTACATTGGTGGTGAGGTAATGACTAGTCTGATTAGGTGGTAGAAAATTATATTACTCTAATACATTCTTGGATTCCTAACATAGGTTGTTACATTAATAAAACATATTGTTTTAAATAATTAATAAATCTCGATTTATTTAAACTAATAATCCTTTTACTAATTTATGCAAATCCCACATTTAGTGTGTTGGAATTACCAAACCACCACTTTCTTTATAAACTAACAACCTCCTTTTTTATGAAATCATTCTTTTTGAATTATAATTATGTGTATTTCCATTTAATTAGTAAAAGTTGATGGTATGGTTTTTTCCAATTAAACATATAATTTTCAAAATAAAATTCTTCTATAAGTGGTAAATTGTAATGTTTGATGTTATAATTTTCAATATTGACATTCCTAGAGAATAATCAATATTCTAAAAGAATATTTTTCAAATATTTAAAAAAAATTGGAGATAAAATCATTTTTGAACCAATGTCTCAACCCAAATATTATATCATGTGTTAACCAATATTGCTGTTTTACTAGGTAATAATGGGTTACGATCAATACCATATATTATAATATAATTTATTAATCATTAGTGATTATTTTTTACTTAAATATGATACCTAGTTTTTTCCATCATAATTATTGAAGAAAACATATAACATAGAAGGTAGATCATGTATTAGATTATGTTTAACTTTTGTAACACCTTATCAGGCTTAGTACCTTGTGTGACGTCTGACTTATAGATTGTATACTTGTTCAAATTGTATGATTTATTATTCTTTGAATATTCTAGCCATATTCATGTATAAATAAATATTGAAAACATGTTTTTTTAATTTTATAACTATTATTGAATAGATAATCATGTTTAATTTTGATAATGATAAGTATGAGGATTATTGTGTTTAACATACATTTGGAGCATAATTTTCAGTTGATGTAATTATGTGCATGATAGATGGGGTCTATATATATCTATTAATGTTATATATACTATTTAATTTAGTTTATCCACTATGTAAGAATAGGTGGTTTTGGATCAGGAATGAAATTTATGGTATACCATATCCCCATTTTTTCTAGGATATAACTATGTTAGGTTTTGACTTTGTATAAATATCCCCCTGTAGGTTTCCCATGTTCTTATAAATCATTGGGAATAGGTTAAACTATGATCGGTATAACAATTTAATGTTATAGTCTATAAAATAATTTTAGGTGAGGCTTAATGTAGATAGAACAAGTATAATATAGTAGAAACTATATCTGAGAAGTGTTTTAATATTATTTAGGAACCAAGATGTCATTTTTTACATATGATATAGGATACCATGACACCTAAGGGTACTCCATATTCATGTATGGATACTACATATATAGTGGAAACTAGAGGTACTAAATATTTCTAGGTGAGCCACCTAGGAACAATATCTACGAGTGAGGGATTATTAAAAGTGTTTAAAAAATTAATATTGGTTTGAGTTTTTATGGATCGATATAATGTCTCTATTTTCTTCAATATAAACATTATAAAGGTTAGTGTTCTATTAGGACATGTTTATATAGTGTACCTTATTAATATTTTCATATGTAGAAAAATATATTTAATTAGTTAACAACTAATAAAATAATCAGTGATATCTATAATACTTTTTTAGAAAATAACTTTTTAATTTATGTGACCTATATATTCTTATGTTATGGATGATTAATTAATTCTTGTTGACAATTTGTTATATAATTGTAACATTGGATACATTTATAATCATGCTACAAGTTCCTTTCTTAGAATTTACTTCTATGCATCTAGCAAGTTCTTTATTTCATTATATATTGATAGAATTGACTATGAAATGTAATAAATAATGTTTTATACCTTATAAATAGTGTTTTCAGGCCAATCCTGCTTATATTTTTCTATATCAAATATGTTCTAGAATTTTCTTAATTTATTATGTCGAGTTTACCTTTTATATTTATCACTTGTATTTTCATGTCAAATTAAACATGTTGTTTTTTTTTTCTAAAAGGGGGAATTTGTTTTAAAAATATGGCATTTAAGAAAAATATTGTTTTTGGAAACCAAATGTTATTCTCTTTTTAAATTTATATATATTCCTTGTTTGAAACAACTCCTTATGGAATCAAGGGTTTTGGAAATAATATTGCTAATTTCGAATGGTAAATCCAAAAATTAAATTTTTCATATGGATATATAAAATAAGGAAGGTTTGAAATAATTAGTGATTTGGAAATGGGTTTGATGCTTATTTTTGGAATCAATATTTTCAATAATAAAACAATATTCCATAGGATAGTTTTTATATAACTCGAATTCGGTTCCCGGTTGGGCATGGGAAATCAAAGATAGTATGTATTATTAAGAGATAAATGGAGGGGTGTATGTTTATTGGTTATGTTTTAATTATTTAACGAATCACTATATTATATACAAAAAACATATAGAATATATGAGGTTATATTGATTTTGGTTATTTTTATTATAATTTTGATAATTTTTTAGCATTTATCTTGGTGCTGATTATTACAATTTCAATTGGGTATGAAATTCTAATTTTTTTTCCGAAACATATTTATTTGATGATTAGAAGAATATTTGATATGTATAATAAAGAGATAAAAGTTAGTTGACTTCATTATTATTGGAAATTTATTGTATTTTTGGATTTTAGTTGGTTTTGGAAGTCATTATTTACAATCATGAAAATTCATTAGTATAGAAATTAATTTTTTTCCTCAAGAATAGGTATCTTTAGGAAGTAGTGACTTTTTTTTATCATTCCATACTGTTTATTAGGTATGCATGAAAATTGGAATGAATGGTTATTTTTATTTTTTGGGACGAAAAAAATTTATATAGGGGAGATTTTTAATGGTTGTAACCATGTGGATCTAATAAACAGAGTATTTTTTTACGGTTTTTTCAATATGATCATGAGAATAATTCAATTTTCTATTTCAATTTTTCGGTTGTTTTTTAGTTATTGTGATATTTATTGGATTTATAAAGTTTTACGATGGAATATTATATATTATTATATATGTTTAGTTGTTTGGGAGATGAGTTAAGGGGATAAGTAGGTTGTAAAGAGTTTTCACCTATATCATTTTAATGTAAGTGACACCAGTTACCCAGTGGTAGATCACCGAGAAACTGATTGTATGAGTAGTGGAGGGGGTCTCATAGGGTTACTCAAGAGTACTCGGTGGAACAGTACTGGGTACATGGTAGGACCATGGCTTATTTTCTTTTCAAGGGGTAATTTATTAATTTACCTTCCACCACCTTGTTCACATTTGAACCCTCCTTTTACCATCAATTCATTAAGCCACTCGAGAGCCCATCTCGTCACACCTTTGAGTCCCATTAAACCTCGCCTCATGTTTCATGATCCATTGGTGTTTTAGATGAGTTTATTGTACTAAATATTAGGTATTCGATCTTCTTTTACTTTATTTCCATTATAAATTTCTATTTATTTCTTACCATTTTCTTGGTTTGGGATTTTGTTTTTTTGAAAAAGAAATTTTTATTGAAATTATCCCATACCCTACATCTTCTACTTCTATTGTATTAGTTGTGTTTATATAATTTTTTCACCATCAGTTAACCATTAAAATTAATAGGACGTGATTGTAATATAATTTGATCTAAGTATTTCTTGTTTTCATGGTCAAATAATATTATTAATCGGTGGTTTGGATTTGTGATTAGGTTTTTTAATACATGGAATGGATTTATGGAGTTATATGCCAAGTATTTCATTTGGGTTTATTGTTTCTTTCTTTGGGGGGATATTTATTTTAGATTTTTTTTATTTATAGAATATTACCATATGGAGTTTTATGGGATTTTTGGTTTCCAAGGGATTATTCCTTAAGGGTTATGGGATGCTAATGAACACCTATAAATAAATTAGGAATATCTACCCTTTAGTTAATTTTATGATTTGATTTAGGCTTGTATGCTTCTGGTTTCTCTAATGTCTTGGATACATTCTAAACATGATTTTGAAATAATTAATTGAGGAATTTATAATCATGTTATTGTACTATATAATGAAAAATTATCAATTTAAAATTTCGACTTATTTTTAAAAATGTCCTTTAGACAAGTATTTTAATTTTTTTGATTTAGTTATATAAATTTTTTTTTGAAAATTTCATAATTATGAAAGCCTTCATTGTTCGCATTGAGTTCTATACTTAAATAAAATATTAAATTTTCTCTTGCGTGTTTCATTTCATTAAATATAACATTTCATCTATTTAGGACCATTTCATTATTTTACTAGTCTTCTAAATGTTTATTCTGAATACATCCATGGAATTTCATGTACTAAGATGATTCATTTGTAGTATTACTTAAATGGTATTGATCATATTATTCCGTTATATTACTCTAATTGGGAATATGATATGACAGTGAAAATTATTCCTGATCACTCAACAATGTACATTTTGGAAACCTTTTGGGTTAATTTAGAAAGTATTATTAAGAGGGTCACTTTCTTTCACTATTTTCTGAAATAGTTATGATTCAATGATCCAAAATTATCCCGAATTATGTGTTACATTGGTGGTGAGGTAATGACTAGTCTGATTAGGTGGTAGAAAATTATATTACTCTAATACATTCTTGGATTCCTAACATAGGTTGTTACATTAATAAAACATATTGTTTTAAATAATTAATAAATCTCGATTTATTTAAACTAATAATCCTTTTACTAATTTATGCAAATCCCACATTTAGTGTGTTGGAATTACCAAACCACCACTTTCTTTATAAACTAACAACCTCCTTTTTTATGAAATCATTCTTTTTGAATTATAATTATGTGTATTTCCATTTAATTAGTAAAAGTTGATGGTATGGTTTTTTCCAATTAAACATATAATTTTCAAAATAAAATTCTTCTATAAGTGGTAAATTGTAATGTTTGATGTTATAATTTTCAATATTGACATTCCTAGAGAATAATCAATATTCTAAAAGAATATTTTTCAAATATTTAAAAAAAATTGGAGATAAAATCATTTTTGAACCAATGTCTCAACCCAAATATTATATCATGTGTTAACCAATATTGCTGTTTTACTAGGTAATAATGGGTTACGATCAATACCATATATTATAATATAATTTATTAATCATTAGTGATTATTTTTTACTTAAATATGATACCTAGTTTTTTCCATCATAATTATTGAAGAAAACATATAACATAGAAGGTAGATCATGTATTAGATTATGTTTAACTTTTGTAACACCTTATCAGGCTTAGTACCTTGTGTGACGTCTGACTTATAGATTGTATACTTGTTCAAATTGTATGATTTATTATTCTTTGAATATTCTAGCCATATTCATGTATAAATAAATATTGAAAACATGTTTTTTTAATTTTATAACTATTATTGAATAGATAATCATGTTTAATTTTGATAATGATAAGTATGAGGATTATTGTGTTTAACATACATTTGGAGCATAATTTTCAGTTGATGTAATTATGTGCATGATAGATGGGGTCTATATATATCTATTAATGTTATATATACTATTTAATTTAGTTTATCCACTATGTAAGAATAGGTGGTTTTGGATCAGGAATGAAATTTATGGTATACCATATCCCCATTTTTTCTAGGATATAACTATGTTAGGTTTTGACTTTGTATAAATATCCCCCTGTAGGTTTCCCATGTTCTTATAAATCATTGGGAATAGGTTAAACTATGATCGGTATAACAATTTAATGTTATAGTCTATAAAATAATTTTAGGTGAGGCTTAATGTAGATAGAACAAGTATAATATAGTAGAAACTATATTTGAATAATTTCTACTCACTTTTATTTAAATGTTATTATTGATTTCTACCAATATAACACCCCAACAGAAATCACTAGGTCTGAGATGGAATTCCACATGACCTCTTGAATTCTTATATGTATTCTTGAGTTCATGTGGAATACTAACTTAGACTAGAATATTAAGTTTGGGGTATTAAAAATAGAGTTAGATCCAATACATAGTTGAGAGTGCTGGTGTACCTCTTTGGGTTGAGGTATGTGGTCTGAAATGTGTGTAATATTATTTAATTGGGGAGTTTAACAGCACTATAAATGAACAAAATAAATGAAAAAATGGTACTACCCATGTAAAAAATATGAACCATTATTTTCGAGATATGAATAGATTATAACACCATAGTTATGGGAGGCTTGTCTTGGAAAAGATTCATGATGGGGGACCTCCTGAAAAGATTCCTAGGTTGTGTATGTGTGAGGAAAAAGAATATTGAAAGAAAAGGTGTTGACAAATGGAAAAATACTATCGTCTTATACGTTACCTCAGAATTAAATATCATGTTGTGTATTAGGAAGTAATCCATCATATTATAGGAGACTCATTGTGTCATATGACCACATTTATGGCCAAGTGTTGTTAGGTCATGACAAATCATATCATAGATTATAATGTTTTTTTATTTTTGGGTGTTTTTAAGTATATGATATATGAATGAGTCAAAGATTTTATGAAACACAATATAGTACATTGTGAAAACGATTCTCAAGGAAAGTCTAGGTTACCAGGGAAAAAGACATTGTTATTGGATTACACAGTTATGGTTGTACAATTTTAACTCACGTGAAACACATGTATTTTAAATTTTATGTTATCAAACTGGTTTTAATCTTGTTTATATTTTAATATTGAATCACGTTCATCATATTACACATTTATGTTTCATATGACATGTATAATACTAGTGTGTGATTGTACAAAACATTGTTGACCCAGTTGTTTAGTGTTAAAAACATGTGTTGTGTTATCATATATGAGTAAATTATGAAAATATTTTAAGTGAATCCCTTTGTATTTATACTTCAATAAATGTTCCTGTGAGACTAATATGTGGTTCACCTTATCAATGATTAATATTAAAATGAGGATGACGACGACGATGTAGCCCCTCTATTCATATGCGATGTAGTTTACCTTTTTTGGTTAATTTTAGGAATTATTTTCTATAGTTTGAAACTTTTGTGAGTCAATAATAGATAGGTCAGATTTATTAAACATATAACTATTTCCATTGAAGAGTGAACCATGTATCACCTAGTGATATTTTATTAACCATATCTGGTGTTTATTCCCTTCAACATGAATTGATGAAGGAATAATTTTTCGTAGATTTTTGATTGATATGTTCTTTGATGTAATTTCTTTAATTAGAACCCTTTATAAAACTTTTTTTGGGTCATGTTTAATACACTTTGTCCCTTGAAATGTGAATTTGGTTATTGACTTTTTGGTACCATGGGCTATATTGGAGTAACCCATGAGTGGAAGTCCTTCGTAATGATAAAGTCAATGTTAATTGCTTAGGTATAGATTCCATTAATGAAAATACATAGTTAATGTGAGAATCCCTTGACATTATTAGTAAAATATCTTGAAAATTTTCTTATAACTTAAGATTATATATAACATAGAGTTATAATTCTCATGAAACAAGTTTTGGATTTTTAATAACATAGATGCCTATGGAATTGGGTGTTAGACTAAGGGTTTTTGACCTAGTCACTAAAAATATTACTCTCTATAGATTCCAACCTAAGATCCTAGGTGGTAATTAAATTAAGGGTTATACCATGGGTATATAATATAAATATTGAACCCACACCCTTGTGATGGGTGGTGCACAGTGAAATTTGGCCGCAAGGTGTTTCCATTTTTATAGATGAGCATTGAGCGTGATTATGTTGGTGAGCTAGAACCTTATAGAGAATGAAAAACTAAAAAGGAAATTGATTCTTGGATTAAATGTCCACAACTTGTTGGAAAAATAAATAGGGTTTGAATAGTGGAATTTTCATGCCTTAGAGTGAATCCTTGGCATGTTAGCATTCATGATTTCTTATAGGTACAAATATGGTTACTTGAATTACTGTAGAGGGGTGGTGAGTTAACTGTTGATAATATTTCTATTTCTATGGATTAACGTGAAAGTACTGGTTATGGTAGGATAACAATGTATTCAGTTTTGAGACACACGTATAATTAGAAAATAACACATTTAATGTGATGTTGACTAGGTTCAGATTATAGGGGTTGTTTGTGGGAACATTCCTTCATGGTAGAATAGGACATCAATATTGTATTGGAGTACCGTTGCATTTTTTTTTCCAGGGTTTTATCTGATAAATATGTTTTTTTAAATATCAACTTGTATAAAGAATAAAAACATTCTAGTTTATGAGTTATAACATATCATAAGATTTATATATAGTTTATTGGACATCATTAATTGATCACGGAATGCAGTAGATAGTTATTTGGGTAATATATGTGTGCGTGATTCTTAGTGATTTTCTTGATGATCGAGTAAGAATGGGCCATCATTTTTAGTCATGGTGTTCATAAATTGACTAGTTATGGTTTGGGTTGAAAATATATGCATGGATTGGTGAAATTATGTATACACTTTTTTTGGGAAGCATCAATATAATCACTCGTGAATAACCCACTCATGGTAAGGGTTGTGATATTGCGTGAGACCAACCACTAAATTATAATGAAGACTCTAAGAGACTAATGTGTAATAGAACCAATAGTGTATGGATCATTAATGAATGAAAGATATTGGAATTAGATGTTTAATTTTATGGAGACCATATGAAGCCTTAATAATTGGTGGAAATAAGATTCATGTTCAGAGATAATTAGATCATTAGTGCACTAACATAATATTACAATCCTTATAGTAGGTACAATTTCTTTATGAATCATCTGGGAATATTACAACACTGTTAGCTTGGATTTTAGAATGAATGAAATATTAGTTTAACAAAGCATGTGATTCTTAAGAAATCATGATCAATGGTTCAAGGAGAATCTGTTTTTTGGGGTTGAGAACCTTTATTGGAAGTCGACAGGATGTATACTGACAGGTGTATCAGCATGAACCTAAATACAATAGGCTATAACCATATAAACTTCTTTGAATCAAGTATTATTGAGGTGTTAATGATTAACTAGGGTATTTATGAAAAGGTTGGTAGGATCATATTTCATTATTCAACAATGATTCATTGAATCAACATGAAATAAGGAATGATTTTTTGGTATTGATTTTTAAACGGCATCCTTATTTTGATTGAGAAAGATGAAACTAAACCACATTGGGTGTGTCATTATACTATCAGAATTTTTTATGTATAATAATTATTATAGTGGTGGGAACATATTTACAAAAGAGGTAACTTTATGAAGACGTCGTGGTGTATCGATTTCATCTGATAGTGTGATCATGGTCTCAATGTTAGTGATGGTGATATATTAGACTAGTTTTTTGGGTTTTGATGATAAGAGTCTTGTTGAATTAGTATGATGGAGGACAAAAATGATCATTGACTTGAGGAAATTAGTTTTTTTATAGGTAAGGAATAAAATTAAATCCATATGAATAATGATAATGGAAAATCAGGTGATGTGATTTATGTGATACCATCGATTTTCAAGAATGATAAGTGTTACGATGGAAAGATTATAATGACATGAAATTCTATGTAACTTTTATTTCATAGATAACTAGAACATTTTCCTAAATGGATGGATCCTTTGATGAAACGAGTGATGAACCAAGGTATGGCCTATTCAAACACATTAAAAGGTTGTTTTTGGAATTGAATGGAAACTCGAGGGGTGACTAGAGGATAATACTTTTTTTTGACATGGACCAAAGCAACCAAGGCTACTACTTTAACCCACAAATAGACCATATCATTCACCAACTAGCTTGATGGATATATAGTATTCTTGCTACTCAACATGATGCACTTGCAAGCCAGGTTCCTACACTAGGTGGTTGTGTGGGCACTCTATAAAATATCTCATTAGTAGTCATTTTTTCACCAAGTCCCCTTTTATTTTCTATCCCATGATTGTATTTGTTTGGGTAATCCAGGAGTTGTCCTCTTCCTCTCCTCCCTCAATTGAATCCCTCTAATCTGGGATGGTTCTATGTGATGTTCATTAGTGAACCTAGGTGAGATCTTTCATTATTATTCAAATCATGTATGCTTTATTCAATATTCAATGGCGGTTCATTATTCCATTCATCATGGATGATTCAACTTAGAAATTTATATCCTTTTTTATCGTTTTATGTATCAATTATCTTTGGAACATCTTCTCAATGAACATATTAAACATTAATTGAGCATTATATTTTTTTAATTATTGATTCATATGAAAATTTCATTATATCATGATTCAATTTTCCCAGAATAGTAGGGAATTAGATAGAAAATGATAGAGGATGTCCCAAGAAAATGAACATGTGTTGTTGACTTGTGTTTCAATGAATGTATGTATGTTAGAATTATCTTCTATTGTGTTTCCATAAATTAATTTTAATAGGAAGTTGTAATGTGTAATTAAGATTGGAGGTTTCTTGTATTATAATAAAGAGTTTTTCGAGAGTGATTAAACTACACAATTTGAAATTATTTCTAAGATACTTCACCTAGTTAATTTAACCTAAATGATCCAAATTAATTATGTTAAATTGGAATTTTTTTACACATGATAATTATCTTCTATGTTTTTTCATAAAATTTATTTGAATATTCAATTATAATGTGGAATTATTATTGGGGGTTTCTTGATTTGAATTAGGAGTTTCTCAAGAGTGATTAAAATACACAATTTGAAATTATTACTAAGATACTTCACAAGGTTAATTTAACCTAAATGATCCAAATTAATTATGTTAAATTGCAATTTTTTTTGTTTCTACATGATAATTACTTTCATGGAAAATATTTTAGATTAATTTGATGAACCTTTCATGGATGGTTGGGCACAGTTTCAACAATACAATGATATATGTTAAGTCATTAGGACAATATTCCATTTTCCATGGGTTATAAGTTCTAATTTATTCTTGAAATTAATTATAATTTATTTATAAATGACTATTTGGAATTCATGGGAATTATTATAAGCTCATGGAAATAGATGTAGGTTGTAAAAACATGGATGCACATGGACAAATCCTATGGGATTTACTTAGTTTGGAGTTGAATGTTTTTGACATAGGTGATCATGTGTACTCTACCCAAGGAATTTGATTTGAGGATTGTAACGTTTGGATAAAAACACTTAATTTTACAATGGTTTATGAATAATTAGTAATTCTTAAATAATGGATGATCATTAGGTCATAATTAATTAAGTAATACATGCGTTTTGTAGTTAGAAAAATTTTCAGGGGCCACAATGGACCCTTGTCCACTGGCATGATGTCAAACACTGATGGACAAGGATGGATAAATAATTAGTTCCATATATTACATGGAAATATTTGAGTGGGTGTTTATGCTACTAGAGACCAGGAGCCCATTAAATAATGTTTGATTCCTTGACCACAAGTGCATGTGTGTCCCGTGAGACCATATTTGATGAATTGGTCACTTTATGGGTCAGTGTGTAGCTCGTGAGACCTATATATGATGCTTCAATCTATGATTGTGATTATATACCATATTATATAATCCTTTATTACAATAACATGTATTTATATGTTTTAAATAAATATTTTGGATGATATTTCATTCTTTACTTATATGTATACTATTCCTTGATGTGTGATATATCATATTGAACTTAAAGGTATTGTTATGGTATTCAATGAAGTGTTGTATAACATAATATGGTTATGACTTAGAGGGGAGTGTTCATAGATTACGAATATGATAAAGACGTAATCGAACATTGGATAGGGGCATGAGAGCCCTGATTCATGACACGAGAGAGTAATTATTGGGTGTATGATGTCTGTGGGGATGTCAGGTGACATAGTAACTTGACACCTAGTTGATAAAGAGGGACACATTGACTTGATTCCATATGGATTCCATGTGAAAATTTATGTCTTTCAATTACAGATATTAGTTGATGTTTTCACCTAATGTCTAGTGGATATTGAGTGTCATGTTCATTTGATGCCTTGTGTATGGTGAGTGACAAGTCCCATAAATGCCTTCAGGATGATAAGTAACATGTTTTCTCAATGCCTTATGGTTATTATGTAACATGTTCACTGGCCTTATAGAAATACCTTGATAACATCCAATACGATTTATAACTATGTACTAGTGTGGATCCAAAGTAGTCACAACAAGTTGTTTGTGGAAGCTTCTCAAGATCATTAATTATCGACATATGAGTGTAGTATTTCACGTTTCTGCTTTAATAACTATTTGCCATACTTTTTCAATTATTTGTTTCATTTTTAGTTTTCTATGTTCTTATCTTAGGAATGTTCATTGAAATTTACTGGTTATGTATTGGACTATATTGGTGGTGTGATATTGTCTTTTACTTACATCATCCTCCAATTTCTAGAGAAATTAGATTCCTGTGTTTTCCACCCAAATAATTGGTAAATATTGGGATGTGGTCTTGGATTAATAATTGAATAAGATAGTTCTCTATGAGTAAAGAGATTGGGATAGGGTGAGACTTAGAGGTAAATACCCTCTTTATAATTTTATACATTTTCTACATTGTATATGTGATCATCTTAATGGGAGATTGTTGTTTTTTTTAATTTTTAATAGTTTGATTGTGTTGTTTCCACATTCATTCATTATTTATAATATTTTAATTGTTTCTATTTTAACCTACAAAATTTTTTATTATGAGGTACAAACACATTAATTTTTTTTTAAAACCATTATTTTATCAATATAAATGTGAATATGAGATTTTGTGAATGATTCAGAGTTTTCTAGGGATTTTTCAGATCCTACAGCCCTGATTTTTGGAGGGAATAGGTAGGCCGCACAGTTTGTTCAAACTATTCACACGAGGTTTTATAATTTAGGTATAGAATGTAGGGTTCAAAAAATGGCCTAAAGAGGGGCTCATGGTTTATACATAGTTATACCAAACCAAATAGACATACCCAAGGGCCTCACTGCTTGTCGGAAACCTATGGCATACCAAGAGGTGCACATGAAGCCATGTGGATAACTGAATTAGGGGACTGATTTATTGGCTTTCTGATTGATGTTCTACCAAGTGGGTTTTTAGCAACTTATTTTTTTCATTTTTGTTACTATTTGGGAATGGTTCGATATGATATTTGGATTTGTTCAAAATTGGTAATGAACTTATTCCTGGGAGTAGATAACCCATGTATAGTGAAAATAAATATCACATTGGATTAGACGTTTTGTTCTATATTTCACCTCTTACTATTATTATGATTTCACCATCAGGTGATTCACTTGATTTATTTCATGATATTTATGGATTTTCATTTTCCCTCTACCCAGTATGTTATCCATGTATTTAACATGCATCCTCATAGGAATGTAGCGATTTACTTGTACGGAACCATTCAAAGATATATAGGTGTATCGTATTTCTTGAATTTCTAGTATCTCATGGGGTTTTTATGAGTTTGATGAAAGTTATATTTTAGTTAAATTTATTTCTCCTTATGGAAGATAAATATTTTGTTCATTAAATTTCTTTATCAAACAAAACGTTGTTTTCCCATATAGTTTTACGGTGGCACACTAACTTACAAATTATGGGGTGTTTGGGCCATGAATCATTCGTCAAAATGGATAAAATGTTAGTGGCTGAAATTAAATAAATTCTAATTAAAATTTATAATGTGTATAGGGTTTTATAAATTGGGGATGGTGATTTATGTACCCAAACCATTATAAGGTCTGGTGATACAACAATTAAATACCAAATTACAACTTATATGGAATATGACCTTATAACATGGGAGTGGATGAAACAATAGACTACACTAGGATAAAGACATATATATATATATATAATTAATTTAGGAGGCGGAATTTCAGACTATTAAATGATGGTTACCATTATATGGGTATTCCAATTACAATTTAAAATGTGTTTTTCACAATACCATTTAATTTAAATTCTACATACTAGGACCTATGATATATGATATAGAAACATGACCATGATCTAACTATAGTAGTGTATAGTATGGTGTTCACCTTATGACATTAATGATATTTTTCAATAATCTTGGGATGTATTTAAGAGAAATAAAATGGTCAACAAATCATGTTTAAGAATCTATTATACATATCGTATTCTTCTATCTACGATAAATTTGGTTTTTAATTTTATTAATAGGCATGGATTTGGAAATTATAGAATCAGAAAACCATAATGACCATGAGTCGAGTACCATGAAGGTATAAATGACCTTTCATTGGAGGCTGCAGGCCCCCAACCACCTATATTACCTCCTATAGTGCGACATAATAACCACCTTATATACCCAATTTATACACCAATGCTTAGTTTTGAGAGAGTTTTATATGGATTATGAAGTATATTCAGTAAGATATTTGAGTTACCTCTTCTATGGAAAAATTTACATGGAAGTCCCTCCAAACAGATCCACTTACTCTATTAGGGGATGGAAGCTTCTAGGATGCCGAGTCCAAGATTGGAGACATTATATCAATATTCGTGCACTTGAATATACCACTGGAATGGACCCTCAAGCTCACTTCCTACTTGTTTTGTGATTTTTTCAAATGATGGAAGGGTATTTTCACTTGATCTAGTCAACATCGAGTTATGTCCTAGATGAATATTTTGATATTATTGTATGATTATTTTTTCATGTATACAATGACAGATGACTAAGAAAGTGAATTTAATCACCTATCCAAGGGTGATAATTCCATTAGTGAGTACTCTTATCATTTCACAGAGGCACAAAATTTCATGTACACTCTCATTTATGATGATTTGATGAAAATAATATAGTTTGGGGATGGGAATGTGTACACCCTTCGATATATGGTTAATATCACCTGATTTACATTCATTACAGAGACATTAAACCAATAACTTATCACTATGTTGAAATTGAGGCAAGATGATGGTGTTGTCCAAGGTGTTTCTATACTATGATATGGTAGTGTCTCACCTGGTAGTTTTAAGAAGCACATGGAGTCTACTCTTGGGAGGTAGTTATGATAGAAGTCACATATTAATCATTACAAGATTTTCTATAGCTGTAGGACACATGGTAATATGAATACCCATTGCAAAAGAGATCTAGTTGATTGATGATCATATGGAAACAATGGTCAGTGATAAGATTTATTATAGAAACATTACCACAACTCATAGTGAGAAGTGGTCAACAGAAACTCCACATTCAAGAGTGGGATGATCAATTTCATGTTAGATGACAAACTGGACTACTATAGGACAATCAGTATAAGGGGTGGAAGAGGTAATTGGAACCTGTATTATAATATATTGTGCTAGTTGAGTGGGACATCTCATGATTTCTAGAGTATGACTCAAGGTTTTGTTAATATCCATATTCATGTAGTGTATCCTATACATTAAGAGTATAACACAAAGACATCTATATTAAGAGGAACTATTCCAGTAGCCTCTACATTAGTTCCTTATTAATTTGACATAGGTGATTTATATAATTTAATTTCTATTGTTATTATTAGAATTATTGGCCATGAAATTGATTAAATTTGGTAGGATTAATGTCTCTAGGTACTCTATTGGGAACATGATTAGAGAGTATGCGATTATAAAATGACTATCCCCATCGAGGTTGGTGGATTTTTTTATTATGGAACCTCTTCATTATATATATGATTGGTTTTTATTTCATTATAGTAATGGATATGATAGAACATTATTGTTCCCATATTGACTAATATCACCAGAGGGTGTCCATAATATCACCTAAGGGTGGTACATATATTAATAAGGTTGAATGGGATGTTCATGCGAGTCTAGAAAAATGAGAGAGTCTTGTGCTAGGTGGACTAACATCCCATATTTCTAGTATATTATTAATGAGATAAATTAATTTTATGTAACAATTTTACTAATATATAGGATCAGTTTAGGTATGTCTTCCCTGATGACTTTTTTGGGTTACCTTCCATGAGAAAGTTAGAGTTCACTATTGATCTAGTGTCTAAAGTAGCACTAATTTCAATTACTCCACATAGGATAAAACCTAAGAAGATTCATGGGCTCAAGAAGAAACTATATTACGTTGAAGAAATGAATTTTGTGTGACCCATTACATAACCATGGTGTTTATAGGTGATAATATCCAAAAAAATATTTTGGTATCTTACTCTATGTGTGGGATGATGGCTTCTAAATCAGCTCAGGGTCATGATCCAGTATCCTCCACCCTGAATTCATGATCTCTTCAACCAGCTTCATCGAGTTAGGGTCTTCCTGAAGATTAATCTTTATTTTTTCTATCATTATATGCAAGTCATGAATTTATAAATACTATGTATAGTATTCCATAATAGATATGTCTTGTATGATTATATGGTAATGTTGTTTAGTCTAAAAAATCATTCTTTTTTCATGGATTTGGTTAATGAGTCCTTCCTCACTTATTTGGATTCATTTGTGGTAGTTGTCATAGATGACATTATGTTGTATTATCACTCTCAAAATTACCATGAAAAACATTTTGATATTTTTATGAATAAACTGTTAGAAAATCACCTATAATCTAGGATCATAAAATGAAACTACTAGTTCAATAAAGTACAATTAATGGGTGGATCATTGACTTAGAGATATGAGTATCTATTGACCCAAAGAAGGTGAGAACCATATTGTCATAGAATTATGATAAGAAAATATTATATATATATTTTTTCTAAAAGATGGATGAATATTATAGGAACTTTATTTAAGGACATTTCATGCATAAAAGTTCCTTTTAAGGGATTAAATAAGAAGGATGTTACTATTTTCATAGTGTTCCCCATTCAGTCATAACTGAAATGTATGCTCAGTTTACATTGTTGTTTTGTATGTGTTTTTAGAAGGATCAAGGTTAACAACTGATTTTATGTACAATATAACACCATCAAACCAACGGTCAGTCTAATCATATGATGTTAGTGTTATAGGATATTCTTAGAGAGTGTGTCATTAATTTTATTGGTTCATGGGAGAATCACATACCTCTCTAGGAATTTTCCTACAATAATAAATTTTATGAAACTATTCATATGGCTCTATACGGGGCCCTTCACTTCATTCCATTCCATTTAACCCTGTCTGGGTCAATGAATGGTGATGTAGTACTGTTGGGAACTCATCTCATTCAGGAGATATCAGAGCATGTATAAATTCTCTAAAATTGAATGGGTAAAACTTATTATTATAAAATGTATTATAATTATTGTATCCATTGGACTATAGAGATATTTGTGGGACATCGGTTCTTTCATTGGTTTTTTACTATGTTGGGTCAAAAATAGATTCTGAGATAGGGAATGAAATCTCCTCGTTGTATCAGGACATTTGAGATATTGGATAGAGTCAAAATGATATCCTATCAATTGGACTTAACATATAGGTAGTAGTATATGGGAAACATCGTCCATGTTTTGGAGCTATTCTGTTATTATCCTGACCTATCTCATTCTTTTAACCATATGGATATTAATATTGGGGAGTTTTCTTATTTGTAGGAGCATCATTTTTGTATTATTGATTAGAGTAGAAAGTCTCTATAAGGTATGTTAGTTCCTCGGGTATGGATTGAAGGGAATAATTTTCTTATATAGGATGAGACATAGGAGATAGAGGATGATTTATGTGCTCAATGGTTGAAACTGTTCCTAGGTGATTTTTTAGCACCCTCAGAATAGAAACATGGGAATGAGTTCTTATAAGGATGGGAAGTTCTAAACTCTTGAATTTTTTAATGAGTTATTTATAGATTAAATTTTAGTTTAAAAATCTAATTCATACTAATTTACGTTTCTTATGAAATTGATGAATACCTTCAGGGTGTTTGGGGATTTTTTGGAGCCTAGAACCCCAAATTTTTTAGATAACAGGTGGGCCACCATGACTTTTTAAACTATGATCTAGAAGATACTTGGTTTTGGTAAACAATTTGGGATGATTCAAAGGGTTTTTAGAGGGACACACGAGCTACACACAGTTTTTCCATACCATGCACTAAGCTCATATGCTTAGTGCCTCTTAGGTATTGGGTGGACAAGGATGTCACATGGTTTTTCCAAACCATGTGTCAAAATTATATACCCCTTTAAATGATGGGAAAAATTTTATTTTACCCATTCCTCCTATTAAACTCAACTATGTTCCTCTCTTCAATTTTTCAAAGAGTCCCACAGAACTAGTGAGCTTCATACACATTCTCCTTGACCATAGATGAACTTCTTAGTCTGATATTAGAATCACTCATCGTTTTTTGAATTGGATTGGTAATTAAAATCCCTTTAATAATATTTATTCCATTACTCATTTATATGTCTCTCATAAATTCTATTTCAATTTTATATAATATTCCATATATTCAAGGAAATTTTTTATTTCTCGGATTCCTTATGTTCTACCTCAAATATGAAGATGATACTAGATGAGGAGCCATCTACCACTATATGGTACGATTTATATTAAATTTTTGTTAAATTTAAGTTTATTTTTATTGATATCAACTATCCAAGAAGCCATACTTTCCATGAATTACTTTAAAATTAAAATTTATCTTATTTTAATTATTAAACATGGTTGTGGAACTCCCTTAGACCATTATTTATTGTTGGAGTTCTCCCACCTTGATAAATTTGACACCCTTTGGGTGATATTTTTAAATTTCCTTGTCTTATTACATCCTCATGTGGATGAACCACCTTATTAATGGGTTTGGTTATCAACCTAATTGAATTGATTATTTCAATTAAATAAAAATTGAGTGGTATGTCTACTTCACATGAATCTCAAATGATCAACTGATGATTCCTTGAATAATTGGAATGTTAGGTAATTTGGAAAACCAGTACTTTGATTTTGATAAATAATAACATACATGATGGTTATTATTATTATTTTTCTCTCTCATGCATAATGTTCATAGATATAGAGTTGAGGCTAGTATTGGACATATCACTTCATAGTCCTTTGATGTGTGATATTGGGAAATAAATATAACATAATTTATTGAATGGTGGACATGATGTTTCAATTCCCCCAGGGGTTTTTGGACATGAAGTTTCCCTTCACTCATTACTTTTTAGGATTTGATGATATCCATATCCCTGATAAAATGGTTTGGATAATACTCTATTATAGTGTGATATTTTGATTACTATTCTTGAATTCTTGAGTTACACCTCGAGTCCTGGCATGTATTATTATCTACATATATAGATATATATTTCACTGCGTATATATTTCATATATGTACAAACATTTATATATCCATATATATACATATACTTTATATAAATATATGTGGGGAAACATGTTTAGAGGTTTCTCGATGGAGACCAAAGAAGTAAGTGTCTTCCTGGTGTCCATTAGAACTACATCCGCCTCATTTATAGTTTATGTTTCTTCTTTACCTTGTTATATCAACACACCTCCATTTTATAAACATTGGTTGGATTTTACTAGATTCTTTTTGTGGTGGCCTACTAGGTATAAAATATATCCTATTTTGGTCACCTGTTGTTATTCAAAAAATATTTTTGTTTTATATAGGGGGAAAGGTAAGGTCCTATCTATGGATACATGATTATCTTTTTAGGACAGAATAAGGTATCATAGGACAAGTCTTATGATCATGAGGTCATTTGAGTTATATTGGAACATTTTTAACCTTTTGTATATAAGGTTTAAAATTCTTATTTCTCTGTATCATGTATGTTTCCTTTTTCATAGTATCATGATGTGATATCTATTTTTTAAAAAAACTAGTGTTCTTATACATTTGGATGTTTTAATTATGATTCTTTTTTTTCTTATCAATAAACTTATTAATTTTATTTTTTTATTATTCATCGATGTTCTCGACTCTGACCTCATTGAATATTCTCCCCACTGAAAAACCCTAGGCCCTATTTGGTAGTCAAAAACTTCTGGTGTATGGGGAGGAATTATTGAGGCCATGTGGACAACCAAATCAAGGAACCATTTTTGTGTCTTAGATGTTGGGTTTATAAAGCTATGTATTATTATTGTTTATTATTATGATTTTGTTATTTAAAAATTTTATAGATCTCAGATAGAGGGTATAGTTTCCAATGATCTCGCTTATACGATCACTTATATTTGGTAGCATTTGGCATATAAAGAGGCACACCTGATTTCTTGTGGAATTTCATCTCAAACTTGGTAATTCCGATTAGGGTGTTACAAAATTGTATTAGATTCAAAACCCTTATATAACTTCATAGGCACATCTGGGGTTAGTGGTTTTTGTTCCATAATGAGGTAGGTTTGTTTTAAAGGGCTGAGAGTGTACAACCCCTGGTATATTTACCCACGTCACAAAGGAACATATTTTTAGTATCCTTCCTTATTATAACTCCATAGTTAATTGAGGATGGGAATAGAGAAGTTTTAGGATGGGTGGACTACTTGTTTGTTTCTTAGGTGTTGTATAACTGAGGGAAAAGAGCAATAAAATAACATTTGTTGGCTTGTGGGGACAATCACTAGTCTTATAAGTGAGCCAAAATGGTTAATAACAAGTGGTGTGATGTGAAGGAAATGAATTTATTATAGGAGATCCATGGGGTTAGATGACCACGTTGATGACCCATAGAGGTCAGGTCCTGAAAAAAATATAATTTTTTTATCTTATGAGAATATAAATTTAGAAATGTTCATACATACACCAGGTCATTGAATGCTGAGTTAAGGTGGTGTACCCTACCATGTATGAAAATTATCACACCATATATGGTGGCAAGGTTGTATATTGAACTTCATGTGTTTCATTTTAGGAACCTCTTTAGTTGTCCATTTTCCATGTTTCGTTTAGTCTGAGGTGGCATAGGATTTATATCTTTTTTCTTTTTGGATCACAAGGGGTGTCTATTGGAGTACTTGGTGTTCCAATGGAGATGATGCATAGGGGAATTCATCGGTTTATCTCATAGGATATTCCACATACCAGGCCTCATCTTATTGGTCCTTATGGTCATTTTTGCATTTTCAATTTTTTGTATAGTCTATTACGTTTTGTTTTACTTATTCTAAATGATTATGTGGGATTTCAGACTATATTGGTATTTATTCATGGTAATATAGTCGTTTTGTTATGTATTGTCCCAATCGTTTGATTAGAAGGTATACATTAGTGAATAGTGGTGTTTGGATCTTTATGTCTCACATAGGGGACCCATGAGGATAGATGAGCTTGTTCTTGAATTGGGGAGGTCAATTAATGTCAACCTACAATATTTTATTATTTTATATGATTATAAAAATGTATACATGTTCATGGATACTTCTTTTTATTCACTTTTGTGTTTAGGGATTCTAGTTTAACCTTACTATGTATGTATATTCTCACACCTTGTATGTAATCCTCTGTGTAAATTACACTTCATGTGTTTCATTTCAATAACCTATTTTGTTGTCTAGTATTCATATTTGTTTCTCATGGGTGACATAGGATTTATATCCTTTCATAGTTTGGATCAAAAGGGGTGTCTCTTAGAGTCCTTGGTTTACAAGTCGAGTGGATGCATTGGGGAAGTAACTATTTGATATCTTAGGTATTTCCATATATTAGGGCTCCTTACAATATTACATCAAACCATTTTTTATTTACATGTTTTTATTTAATAAATCATATTTAGTTTCAATTATTTTGTAGATTAATTTGTGTTTATAGACTATATTGCTTTGAATTCATGTTCATTTAGATATTAAATTATTTTTTATCCTGGTGGTTTCATTAGTTGGTATGCTTTGGTGATTAGTTGCGTTTTGATTTATATGTCTAACACCCTAAGGAGCATAATAGATTTTCGGAACCCTTTTATATTTTATTAAACACTCCTTTCGTGGTCATATTTCCTCTTAATTATGTAAACACCCATGATCTACATCAAACTCTAGCATCTAAGAGTTTAACCCTAGGTCTCGAGGCATCCTGGCTCAATATAGTATGGGTTCAAGAGTAATATAGATTGCATAAAATTCCTACGAATATGTACACTATTTTAATTATATCATTCTAGAGTTAAATGATTAATTTATATATTTTAATAATTTTATAATTTGATTGAAATAGAGTTTAAATGGTTGATGAATGGTGAACGGTAAAAGGTGTGTGGAGGAATAGGGATCATGGTAACACATCCCCAAAATCCTTGTAGCAATTTTGTGTCCACCAAAATACTTGGGGAAACCCACCAGAGTTCTGGTCGATTTCTACACTAGTTTTTAGGTAGGTGAAATTAATTAATTTTCTATTAAATGATAATTTTTTTATCCATTTCTATAGATTTAGGGATTATTCCATGTAACAATCCCATATCTATGAACTTTATGTCCATTTACATCATTCCATCATCATACAACAATCAGGGATGATCTAATGCTTCCCCCAGCATGTGTGACAACTCTCTATTGACCGCAAATTGTTAAGGGATATGCTTTTCTAGGGTTTCTATAAATATAATTTTATTTAATCCAAATCCATATTAGTCCCAATTATATGTTTTGAGATATTTATCCAACTTCATTGATTATTAATCCTTCGTGGGATAGTAAAACCATGCCCTTGGTGTTCTTGAGTTGTGTTCGCTACATCTTTAAGTAGAAATGTATTTTTCAATAGTACAGTGAGAAAAATAATTTTTCCCTTTATTAGGTTAGTTTACTCTATTAATAATTCATATCCTTACTTAGTTTAGACCATAAAAGTAGTTTTAACATAAATTTTCTCAGGTTACACTTTATATTCATTTATGTGATTATAGTGGAAAGGATGAATGATTAATGGGGTTGATGGACCCTAATATATAATGATTTATAATTATAAATTAATTTTATTAAAATCATGATATTTGTAAGGATAGGTTTTAAATTAAATATGGGATTTCTATTATTTGATTTTTTTCATGTGAGTCCTATTTCCATCGATTATTCAATATTGAAATATTTTTAGGATATCTGTTTTTTCTCTTAAAGACATTGTATTGGATTGTTTTTGATAATCTCGATACATAGTTTTTATTTCAATAAAATTTATTGATTATATATTTTTAGGAATATTATAAATTTTTTATTATATAATATTTTTACAACCAAAATAGTGATTCCCCATGAAATTATTATTATACCTTTTACACATACAAGTGAGAATTATTCTCACTATTCTATATGTACTTAATGAGTGGGAGGTGTTGATTAATTTTTCTATAATGACATCTTTGAAATTTTCATTTTTTCATGAATCACAATAGACTCCTGGTTTTACTTATACTTAATGTTTTCTTAGTACATTTTTTATGGAGACTAAACTTTCGACTCATTAAGTTCTAGTAAGATGAATTTCATCCATCAGATTTAGAGAACATTGTGATGTCCCTATAAATCACTTAAATAGAAGAAATATCTATTTTTTATTTTTTTATAACGATACCTGATGATTTTATTGAATTTATTATATCGATGATTATAAATTTATATCAAGTTTCATAGGATGGAAGATGAAAAAAATATAGATCAATCTGTACAATATCTTATTATTGAGAAATTATAATTGTAATATTTTTTAATTTGATACTTAGAGATTCTATGGGTAAGGTGATTATTATAAAATCCTAATTTTTTTTCTATTTTAATTGTTTTTCATCAAATCCTTCTTTATTTATGAGATTCTAGGACTATAAATTTGCATCTATTAACTAGTTGTTTGATGAAAATCATAAGAGAATATTTTTTGAAATAGTTGATCAAATTGGAGATCAAGGATAGATATTACAAATACATATGGTTTATCGACAGATTTTGGGGTTAATAACTTGTATTTTCTTGATCAGGTGGGTTCATGACGTTCAAAGTTCAAAACATACATCCCATGAATTTGAGTTTAAATAATCCTACTAATTTGGATTAAAGGTGATTATTTCAGATAAATGAAACTATTGGTAACAACCATTAATCATATCCTTTGTAGATATCTGTTGTTTTTTATCTAAAATATGATGTATATTCATTTTTATTGTTCTTATTTATGATTTAATATATTATATTTGTTTTTTTTAATTTGTGTGCTCTAATTTTCGCTAAATTAATTTATTTTTTATAATTTTATTTATCTTGAGTGTATAACATTTGAAAATTTTATATTATAAAGATCATGAAAATTATATGTTTGATATTAGATTCATTTCACACCCTCTAGATGCTTCTATATAGGGATAATAAGAAACATTTTGGCATGAGTACTATAGTTACCCATGAAAATGTGCACTACATCAATAGATTATATATAAATACATATAATGGGGGATGGGTGAGGGGATACACCTTAAAATATATTTATACCTATGATGTCTGTAAGTTAAGTACAATGATCTTTCTTATTCCCAATATGGATGAGTTATGGGATCTTGATTTATTTTACAAAGTATTCCTATAATGAATATATCGTCCAATGTATATTCAAAGAATATATTAATGGAGGTCCTCTTGGGTATACATCGTATATTTTCTAACTCCTCAAAATAACCTTCCTCTTGTTTAAATTATTTGGTAATAGTTTTTAAGTTACATAATTCCTATAATCATCTTATAATTTACAATAGAGCATGTTATATATATTGTTCCATCGAAAGTATAATTTATAGTGATGCATATGGTATTCATTGTTTATATTTCCCACAAATTTTATATTATTATATATTTAATAAATTTTTATTTTTTATTGTTATTAATATGTACATTATGTTGTTATATCGTACAGTTGGTTATATGATTGAGTTTTACGGGTAGGGTGGTGACTGCTTACCGGCTATGATGCACTTATACACTACATGTTCCTTTTTTGATATATATATATATATATATATATATATATATATATATCATTTTCATTATTAAGGTAACGGAAAATCACTTGATCATGATGAATATTACTGATTAGGGTTTCAAACTAGAGATGGATCGTTTTAGTTGATCGGGGAACTACATATATGAGGACGTATAAGCTTTCAACATGATTTATAATGAGAATAAAATTTTCTGGGAACATTACCTTACACCCTCTATCATTATCTACATTTATTTTTATAGGATATATTTTTATTGTCTTATCTGTTTGTTGTTTAGATATTCATATGACTTCTTTAACATATATTTTTTAAACATGCATACATATAATTTTTAGTTTTATATCACTCTCTTGAGTTACTTTTATAGTGTACTAGTTTGCAACAATGACGAATTTGTCCTTTTTTTTAATTTTCATTAGGTCTACTATTTGTAAAGTTTGTTTTTTTTTCATGGAGGATTCATGTGGTGTTTTGGTTATGCCATAAAATGGGAAACCAGTATCCATAATTTTTACCTCTATTGATTGGGAAGTGCACATGAGGTGTTGTGGTGAAATTTATTGGGTACCATTTGGGTATAAAATATAGAGGCATTAAAAACACAGAAATGACTAGTTATGACAAAATGTATATTGATATATTTTATGCACAAATTAGATATATCCAAATGTACCAATCTAAAAAAACATTGAATGGTTGTTTGTATTACAACATTATATGGTTTAATAATATAAAAAATCTAGTTAAAATAAGTAAAGTGTCAATCATGTAGATACTGACCCAATTGATTTATAGTAAAAAAATTCTTACTAATCATGTAAAATGGGGATTAAAAGAATCTATATACATCAATAAAAAATCATCGATCGTGTAAAAAAATAATCCATAATAATTTTCCTTATAGGAAAATTCATAATAAAAAATAAACGAAATAAATCATGCACTATAATTATAATCATAACCTACTGTTACATGCATGTTCCATCCTCATATAAGTCACTATTATTAGCCATGTGATATTTCTCATTATCAAAATCATGATAAAAAAATTAAATATACATTTCTTAAGTGAATATGTATATGAAGAGTATCATAATCAATAAGATTTACCTAATTACAAAAATCCCTTTGAGCATGTACATTTATTTTTCTATCATTTCTTTATAAATTGATCGTTATATTTTATCAAAATTCCCCCATTTAACATGAATCCTAATGGTGTCCCCTGACGATCCCAACCATCATATATTTTGTAATAGAAATATTTTAGGAAGGCGAAATACATGTACATAGTAGTGGTTCCAAATTTCAACAATTCTTTTTAACAAAATGAATATAAATAATGAATTTTATGTGATATATACGTTCAACTATTAGGAATCCCCTAAATTCTCAAATATGATTTATTTTAAAAGATGAGCTATATATTGAATTATTATTTATATCCATATATGCACATAACTAGAAATGAGTTCCGACTAGGTTCCACCAATAATTTAATGAAACATAAATAATAAATTAATTTAATCCACCTAAAATAATCTATTTCTATTTCATGTTTAATTTTTACCCATTAAGGAAATAATGAAGAAATAAATTATTGGACAAATTGAAATAATTGTTCAATATTGTCTCAAATTATAATGTTAAACAACTTATAGATTCTATAGATATTGATAAAAAATTAAAATCCTGAAAATTTAATACTAGTAAAAGAAAAACATATATGAAACTGAACAGTTATACCCCCTGATTAAAAAGGATAAATTAAATACCATTCATTAGAGAAAAACATAATGGAAACAATAAAAAATATAATTGAATCACGACATAAATATTATTCAATAAAAAAGTATCAATTATAGACCATATGCATAAAATTCTAGATTATATTAACATCATTTCAATAGAAAAATTAATTTGAACATATGAACACATATCATATTAGAATCATTCACTGACTAAGTTATCATGTTGATGGAGTTTCTTCCAACCTCATGTTATTCTTATCATACATTTCACTAATAAAAATCCTTTTATAGAACCATATGGGTGATACATTTATACTTTGTTCTTTCACAACCCTTATTCCTTAATGATCAATATGGTTGAAATTAGTGTAATTATTGATGCATTTACCTAATTTTACAAAAACAAATAGACTGGTTCCATTAAAAATTTATACATTTTACTGGATAATGAAAAATTTCAATAATGAAATTAAATTAAATTTCAATAACTCTATTACTATTAACACAAATAAATTGGTCAGTTATTACATTGGAGTTATAGTTCATTACATATTATTAGATGGGTTCGAAAAAATAGTTGTATTTGGAGACAATGTATATAAATGAACAATATAATACACTAGAGAATTTATATAATTCATAGTAACAATTGACACATTATTATTCATTATTGATTATCCATTTGTCTCATGTAGTGTACTTCATGGTTTATAAGAGAACATGGGAAACAAAATAAAGGGTTATCTCAAATACAAAAAAAATATGTTATGTACAATGGAATATGACATGGAATAAACAAAACATATTGAAAATTCTATGAATAAATAGGAATATAATTACATATAAATAATAACATGAGATGTCATAATCCAATAATGACATAACAAAAAGAAATAAATACTCCAATAGATAATTATTAATATATCTCATAATGGAAGAATACATAACATTGGATATCATAACCATAATATTGAGAAATAATTGTAAGAGGTTATAAATAAATTATAAGGACACTCGCAATATGCTGAGTTAGAATATTTGATGAGTCCAGCCTATGTACCAATGTGTTATATAATTTTATGTTCAATCCATAAATTAATATTTCCAATGCATCAGTCATATTAAAGTATCAACAAATATTAAATTATAAATATTCCCTATGAAATGAATTTCCTAAAAATAGATAACTAATAAAAATTTTCCATGTATAAATAACATGAAAGATATATGAAATGTATGGTAGGTGTATTTTTATTTTATAATGACATAAATAAAAATTAATTATTAAATATATTATTTTCAAATAAAATTATATATACAAAAATACCCTATAAAACATAGGTGTAGATATAAATATTTGACATGAATTTGGGATAAACATTTTTAATAAGGAAAAACCCTTAGGTCTCCATGCATTGATATCGAATGTTCAATTTTTCCAAAATAAAGTTTCTTCAACTAGGGACCTGATAGAGGATAAAAAGGATATATCATAATTATCCTTGTATATATTAATTCCCCTTATATTAAATAAATCACCCACAATACCATATATACAGATAATTTATTGGGAGTTTCATAATAGAGTTCATGGATGTGTAAATATTTTCAAATTATAAAAAATTACGAAGATTGTATAATAAGGGGGAATGATAATATCTCATTAATATAAAAATAAATAAAATCTAAAAATGAAGCAAAAAATATTTGATTAGTAAATTTAAATTTATTGAAATGTATATAAAAATAAAGGAGAGGAGGTTAGTAACCCTTGAATTGATAAATAACATCATAATACATGAGAATTAACTCCTCAGAAGATTAAGAGATTTATGTAAAGGCTATAGAGAGATAAATTGAGTGGAGAACAATGGTTAATAATTTTTTGATGAAGACAAATTAAAGTATTAGTGGGTACATATAGATAATGAGGGAGAATTATTTAATAATATTTATACCAAGAATTTATAAATTAATATTTTAAAAATAAAGTACTATTAACATAAAAATGGTTATAGATCATATAAATTTTAATATAAAACATGGTGTCTGATATTTAGGTATTAATTTTTTGATTTCAATTTATTTATTTAATTTTAGTAATGTAAAATTCATTTTAAAATAGAATATTTTTTTAATCATTAATATACATTTTACACTATGTGAAAAAATTGTATTTTCTAAATTTATTATAATATAAAAAAATAAATTATCATTGTGGATACAAGTTATTTAGTGAATGATTTTATTTAATTATTACCCTAACATTAAGTCATGATACACACTATATCCAGAAATCAAAATTTATTATTCACCAAAAAGATTGACCATCTTTCAAATTATTTGGAAATACATAGTTACAAAATTTTTATTTAATGATTATAAAATTGTTGTCCTTTTTATGAAATTTTTTTTAGAAACATAAAAAATGTGATTATTAAATTAAAAATCTTACTCTCTTTTAAAATCCACCATTTAGTAACAAAAATCTAAAAATATTATTTATATAACTATTTATTATTCTTAGGATTATATATGTAATTACATTATCGATAATTTATAAATAAATATTATTTATACTAATTAATTATACTATTTACTATATGATATTATATATATCACTTGGTATTTATACTTTATTAATAACGTTCAAAAACTATTACAACATTATTCCTACCATTCCAATGATCACCATACATTTATAATGGTCATATTTACCATTAAAAAAATTATTCATTTTACCCTTTAATATTACTTGTAACATTATATTAGATTATCTATCATGTCTACATCATTCATTATAGTTTACTTTAAAATAAAAAATGTATCTTTTATTCTCATTATTAATTGTATAATATGATCTATTCAAATTAATGATCATGATGTTTCCATATATTTAATTTTTAAGTGGTTAAGTTATCTATAAAAGTTAAATATTAATTATAAAAGCACATTTTTGGGAAAAGTGAGAAACCATGGAAGTCCAACACAAAAACCTAAAACGGGAGTGGAGACTACAAAATTATTAAATGAAAATGTGATACTTTTAGAACAATAATATCTATCAATCTTTTAGAAAATAATGATTTACATTTGGATCCCTGAAATCATTGATAATATACTTGTAGGTCTAAGAAATATTGTACCATTATTGTAAGAATTACTCCACTAATAACTTTTTTTCATTAAATCCTATTATCAAGATTTCATTTTTCATTTTTATCTACATTCTCTGCTCCTGATATGTGTTCACCAGAACTAGTCTTTTGTGCTTCCTGATTGAATCCTTATCAAAGGCACAAAAAACCAGATCCTCCTCCATCATTTCATCTTCATAATGAGGAGAAGTTCCCACTTCTCCACCACCTCCTAAACTTCTTCCCACTACATTCTGGTTGTAAGGTCCAATGATGTATCATTTTTTGAATGTTTACTTCTAGGAAGACCTTGGAAGACTATCTGGACAAAAATTAACACAGATTCTCCTAGGGACCTGATACCCAACATTTCATGAATTTGTTCTAGTAATAGTTCATATTTTATATCACTTCCTTATGTTGACTCCTTGAATTCACCACACTCAAGAATTTATATTAAATTATGATCAATAGAACTCCCCTTTTCACCCTATGCATGGGCTATGTAGTTACTTCCCAACTCTTTCTTCCTTTCAAAAGATCTCTTTCCATTATATTGTTAAATGAGAGTAGAACTTACACCCTTTAAAATTCATTATTTTTATATTAATAAAACTCCCTTCATCCTTTTTTTATTTCATCCCTATCTTCCTCCTTGAAAAGTGAATACATTTTTTCCCTTCATCAAAACTTTAAACTAAGACCCGGTTGGAATGCAGCTGATCCGAATCAGTCCCAAATAAACTATGATCATTGAATAGGTTCTACATTGGTGTTTTATATTTGTTGTTTGATTTAATCTCATATCCTAGGTCATATTCTGATCATTCGACCTCCAGGTTCTCAAACTGATTGTTAACATTAATGTTCAGGCCTTCCCCTCTCGACCTTGCCCTTCTTGTAAACTTTACCCAAGACCCAAAATCTCCATTCGGGGTGTTGACATCTACATCATCCTTAAATTCCTTAAACACTTTAATGTCCTTATAAACACCATGAACTCCCACTACATCCTCAATATGAACTGAAGGCGTTGTATTCCATTGAGAGATCACAAGCCCTAGTGTCTTCACTTTCATTGGTTTATAAGAAAATATTATCTGAACATCAACCACTATCAGGTTAAATGGAAACCCCTATAACTAATTCAGTATGGATACCTCATTTGTTTCACCTTTAGACACCAATAAATTTTTAGAGTTACCATATGGAGGTTAGATCATGTCGGATCCCCATCCACATGTTGCCCAACTCATGTTGCTTTGGAGTCCCCCAATCGACCACTGTAAACAACAATCTATCCATCCTTCCTTGATCTTATTCCTATAATACCACTTCTTTGTCCTTTATTTGGATTATAATAAACATTCATACCCCCACACCTACACATTGTCAGCAGCTATCCCATTTTCTTATATGAGGAAAAAAATCAACCAATGATTCAAAGAATACAATTTTCTAATATTGGAACTCCTCAGTAACATCAATCCAAATGAAATCGGGTGGAACATTCAGAACATCAATTTCAACAAAAATTTGATGATATAATGGATGAAACCGAAGATAGGTTCAACTATCCGAGTATAAATATATACCAACTAGGTTTCCTAACCATATAATAATTGATGGATTCTAAAATTTTAGTGGATGTTTAGGGAACCATACCCAAAGAATAATGGTTGGGAAATCTCTCTTTAGATGAAATTCATATCCCCATTAGAATAAGAAAATTATAGATCCTTCACAGATGCATGAATGACTAGAAAATTGTTGAGTCATATCCTCCTCCAAAAAACACCTGATCATAATGTGTCTTCTATCAAGAACCCCTATAACAGATCATTCCTATAACCCCCAAGATCAAAAAATAAATTGATCAAATGTGTCCACCGATGAGAGATAATAATTAAACCATGTGATAAACATAAAATTCATAAAATATGAGGCATCTTTGAACTATGATAGTGAGATTGAATGTTGAGAAGTACCATCATAGTGGTTAGGAAATTTGGGGAAAATTGAAATCCAAGGAAAAGAAGGAATGATATCTGGGATAGAGAAAGTAATGAAAGGGTAAAGATGAGCTCCCTAAAAAGATAAAGATAGTACCTACCCCACTGAGGGGGAGGAACATACATGGAATCCTTCACCATTAGGGCTATAGGAAACACCGTGAAAGAAACCCTCTACATTGAGTGTTCACATCATTTTTCAAAATTTGTAAAGTTATAACCAATTCTTTGAATGTAACATTCAGCTTTTATTATTTTCATGTATAAATGAAATTGAAAGTCTTCTATAATTTATTTAATATTGAAATATTTTTTTATTTTTTATTCCTCATACTCACACTCCCGTATCTCGTTCCATAAACACATTCATTACATACATTCTTTGATACCGGCTAAAGAATCATGGATATAACTATCAATAATTTAAAAATCAAAAATAATTCTTAAACCTATTACATTGAAAAGATATTTCTAGATTTAGATATTTTGATAATTATTATAAATCATAAATTAAATAATTCCATGTTCTTTATATAATGAAATCATGTTTTCCGCAATATATATAAAACAACTTATTTTGTAATCAGTATTAAACATCTCCCTAAATTTTATCCACACATGATATCATTTAAAACATGTCACACATACTAATATTATTTATAAAATTAGGAAATATAAAAATAATCAACGGGGTGCTTAAATGTATCCTATGGTAAAACATACAACTGATGTAACCATGGTATAAATATTATGAAAGGAATATATAAACAATAATGAATCTATAATCAACATAAATCTATAAGCTTTATATATTAGAGGTAATAAATGAAAATACATATATTAATAATAATAATCTCAAAATAACTGATTTCATAATATAGTACATTAAAAACTAATGGAAAGGCCTTGTGCCTCTATACTATCTTGTAATTCTAATATGTATACACTAAAACAAAACCTGTTTAGTCTCATGAGACATGTCAATTCATAGAGGGGATATATAATTATAGCCCCCAACAGCCACTAGATTATGTTTAATGCCTTAAAATTAAGAGTCATTAATCCTTATCAAACCATTCATTATAAAATATCATACTAAATAGAAACATGGTTATCTATATTATTTTAGACACATGATTTCATAATCAACATTTGTTAACAACCAATAAACGTAAATAATGTAAACATATTTCCTTTTTTTCTGGAATGACCTGAAGGCCTTCATTTATTATTATTTTTTGATAATAAACATTTCAAGGGGTGAGGTGGAACCCTTAGAAGGCTTTATGTCTTAGAAACAATTACATGACACTTATGTCATATAGGAATAACCCAGATATGAATAATGTAATATATGATGTTCACAGTGCACTAGAAAATGATTATATGGATAACTAAATATTAGAAAAATTATGATCATAATAAATATATAGAAATATGGTGAATAGTTTAAAATAAACATAACACTCATTCAATGAAGGAATAATAGAATGTTACTGACATAAGTGAAAAACACTCACACAAAAAGAATCCGACGAACAATATAACTAAAAAATTGACCATGAATTTGATTTTTTGATATCATGGGTTAAATCCCAAAATAATAATATATATATATATATATTATTAGATAAATCATGATTTGATGAAACAATTATAGGAAATATTTTAAAAAACGATAAGCTACAGGTAATTGAAAACATAAAATATATTTTAGATGTATATTTATTTACAAAAACATATAATGACAATGTAATTGCCTCTTTATAAGGTAAATTTAAAGTGGGTAACATGATATATTTTGAAAAACATAAAATTTAAAAATAATCCTCAATAATGGAGCCTCAAACAAAACATAATTATTATTTTTGATAAATTTGGAGTGGAATAATAAACATGTGAAGGTGAAAGGAAAAATTATTTCGATTATTTTTAAAATATATTTATTAAAAAATCACATTGTAAAAGGCATGAAAAAACATTAATTCATATTAAATATTCATTTCTTAAAACAAGATTATAAAATTTAAAAAGTTAAATCATTATTATGGGAGAACCCATGTATGGTAGGAATAAGTTCATGGTGAAAAAATACAACTCAAGGAAAGAAGACTTATGCAATCAATATTCCTTACAAGAAACATACTCCATATAGCATGGATCATTTGAAAAGGATTTTATGTGTTAAAATTGTAAAAATTGATTGAATACCTCATAATACCATTAAATGGTATAATTATCACATCTTATATGATATTAGTTCATGTTAATAATAATATCTCAATGAATGAAAATATTGTTACCAAAAACTCATACGATTGGGGTAACATGGGTGTGAAAAGAAATTTGAAAAAAGGAATGTGATATAGATTATTTTATCCTATGAATTATAAGTTAATAATTTATATAACATTAAAAGGATATTAAAAAAAATAACAATATACAAAATAATCATGGTTAATAACATGTATCATGTCTTAATGAATCAGAATTAAGACCAAGAACATCATTGTGGATGGAGTAAAACATTAATCAAAACCCCATAAAATAGAGGTATTAAAATTGAACAAAAAATACCATGTTTAAAAGATAAGAAATTTTATCATATGTAATGTAGTTAGTATGTTCTGAAAAAAATGAAATTTTCTGTATAATATCAAACATTTCTCAAAGATAGGTATTTGTTATGAAAACCCTTACCACGGTCCTCATCAATTCCTCACATGAACCAAATGCCCTAAAAAATTAGATTTTATACATTAAACACATATATAAATAACATTATTAATAAATACACCATTTATTCTAATCATTTATAAATTTTATATATATGTAAATATATTTTAGTAAGTTTTTATAAATTTTCAACACTAGTATAAGTAATTTTTGTAGATTTGAAATAGTTTCATAAAAGTGGTTTCAATATATATTCTTTCTCAAAATACCATCTTTGATTGAACATATAATGTAATAGAGTATATTTTCATTGATAGTTTAGGAATTTATAATTTTATTACATGGTATTTTTGTTTCAAAACCATGAAGATGAAATAGATGATGATTATATTTTGGAAAATCTTAACGAATAAAAGGTGTCTCTTGAATTAATGTGTTAAATATTCATAAAACCTTAACAGAAAATAATAAAATATTTATAACATTTTATACCTAGAAATATGTTTCCATAGTCATTCATGATATAAATTCACATTATTGATCAATAAGGTGGTATAAATAATCCAAACATGAACCAAACTCGATTGTTAGAGATTTTGAGTTGGTCTAGTAAAAATATAAATATAAAGAAATAATAATATTCTAATATTTTTCTTATTAGAATGATATATCATAATTTGAATGTATTATTAAGATAATAAAATTTATATAAATTCATTTCTTATAATCAAGATATCATTTTTTTTCTTAGTTTACTCATTTTCAACGGTTGAACTAACGATAATCATTTGTTGATCTTGTCATTAATAGGTTCTCTAAATTTACATAACAGTAACTGAATTATATTATAAAAATAATTTTTTTTGATTAATATACTTCTTAAAACTATCCATTAATGGAGGAGATGAAAATTAAAATGGAAATAAATTATTTTATGGAGTCGTTAGTCCACACATAAACATGGTTAACGATTTAATATTACATAAAAGAGAAGGAATGACTAATTTGATTTATTTTTTAAAAACACTAAAAATTATATGGATACAATTATTCATTATTAAATTATGATTTTTAATATAAATTTAAGGGGGTGAATGAAACTTAAAGAAGTTGTATCGTGGAGGTGGTAGTCCAAATAATGCATTATTTATGGATTGGTTTTCCTTAAAAGTATAGGGATAAAATGATCAATGATTTTTTGAATAGAATAATAAATTTCACTATATAACAAAAATTATTTCACTAAATAGGTATTTAAAATTTATATTTGGAAGATATAAATTAAAAATAAATATGTTATGTAATAAAAATACTCATGTTGATTACTTTGAGATTTCATTGGATGTTCCCTTACAAATGGAAGTAATAAGATAATTTATTATGACCAGTAGCTCAAGAGACTGAGAGAGTATTATAAAGAATGGGAAAATGGTATATTTTTAAGAGGAAACCGAATTTTTAGGAGTATCATAATGGGGCGGTGAATGTAAATTTTTATAAGTAGTGATAATTACATTTTTGTACATATTTCAAATAAATATAAAGGATGAACATGTTAAACATATCGAGTGGAACCCAAATTACGAAATAAATGAGTTGGGAATATATAATGTCGAGTGAAAACCCATAAAATAAAATATATACAAGTTTATATCTAGTTTCAAATCCTTTAATTCTTGAATTATTACTTGTAACCATTTAGCTTTTTCTTTAATAACTTGTTTTTAAATAACCTAACTTAATATTAATTCCTAAAAATAATGTGGTACTTATTAGATAATTTTGAACAGCTGATTCTAAAATTTAAAATTAAATTTATGTTATATTTATAAATGTGATAAAGATTAATTTTAAAAAGAAAATGTATTGTCTTAAAAAATTCATTTGTGAAAATAATACTTACGTTCTAAAATATTAAAAATGGACTTATAAATTATTAATTTTTTAAAAAAATTTATCAAATATTAAAATATAATATTTATCTTAAAAAATATATCATGAATTTATAATTCATACTTATATATTAATAATTCCATATAATTATTGATATTTGTAAAAATGATATTTTTAACTATTCACCTGAAAATCAAACTTTTTTTAAAAAATACCAAAAAAATTATTCTTAATATTATATTATTATGATTAATCGAAAAACTATGTTAAATTTATAAATATAAATTTCTAAAATTAGGAAATTAAATATTTAAATAAAATCCCAGAATATAGCGGGAAACCGATCATATTGGGAAATAACTTTTTAAAATGTTATCTATTTTCTATTATTATTTAATAAAAAATACTAATTAATTTATTGTTACTATTTTATTTATATTATCAATTTATTTTAATATTATCCATTCATAATATACTTAGTTTCTTGAAAGATAAAATCAATTATAGGAAAGTATATTTTTAACAGTGAATTATTTTCTTAGTTGTTTTAGATATTTTAATTGAATATCATTCATATTAAAAGTATCCATTATTTTATTTCTCTAATATTTATTTCAGTAGTAACTCATATTAATTCTTGATAATTCAATGGATTGGATTTAGTAATCATACCAAATATTTTTTTTGTAAAACATATATTGCGGTTCGTTATGTTTTATGTTATTTGTAGAGTAAGCTATCAAACCAGAACAACTCTTTTAAAGATAATAGAATATTAAAATTTTAGAGTGGTAAATTATTTTTATCAAATTTGGGTCTTAAATTCTCCACCATTAATTAATTTCATCAATTAATTTTATGAACAAATTAATATATAAAAAATTGGTGTAATTATATATCATTGTGTCCATATGATCCTACATTGTTTTCTTTGAATCATGATTCTTCAATAGTATATTCCCAATCTAATTTATCTAATTTTGAAATTATTTTTATCATATATAAAAAATTTAGATATAATCATCCTAATAGGGACTATAAAGATAAAACTATATGTCATTACATTCAATTACATGTATTCGGTCTTAAATGTACATCCAAGTAAGTAAATCTAGGGGTAAACCCTTCTTTACTACAAGGAAATGTGACGAATTTATTAGGTAATCCATGATAATCAATATTTATGTCATTACTATTTGATTTCATTGGAATTAAAATGATAGTTTCAATTGAGTTATTATCCAACATAAACAATTTTAAAGAGGGATCCCTCAAAAACCCATTTACAAGTTTTCTCTCATGCTAAAATGGAAACATACCAACAATTTTCAAAAAAATTGAAAATTTTGATTTTATGTAACCCATTACAAATTTTCAAAAAAATCACTAAACAACTCAGTGCTTTAAAGGTATACAATAAAATTTTATCAATAAAAATTATATATTAATTATTTCATTAGATTAGGTACTAATAGAATATATAATCACCTTCCAAATTTTATAACACTTCCACCATAGTGAAGTATCTCACCCCCATATTCAATATTTTGAATTTATTTCTGTAGGCCCTTGTAATCTAATTTAAATTCTTTGTATTTTATGGTAATGATGTTTCCTTGATTTCATTAGATAATAAAGTTATTTACCATTCTAGAATAATTTTTATCTCAATGATTTCCAAATTCATGAATAATTGATCCCTAGTAATCTTTATCAAATAAAAAATTCCATAATCCTTCATACAAGTTGAACCCACCACCTTGTTTTCCTTCTTATGAAGGTTGTGTATTTCATAGTCTTAGTCCTTCAGTACATTTATTCATCACCTTTTCTAGTTGATTAGATCTTTCATTGTGAAAATATACTTGAAACTTATTTGATTCATATATAGGTAAAATCCCTCAAAATATATAGTATCTCAATCATTTCAATGACAAAAGTATTAAATCCAACTATAGATCATTTGTTTTATATATTTTCAAGGTTATTTAATTTCCTTGATTCATAAATGCAAACTCTATAATTTTTCCTAAGGAAACACCCAAATAATTTCATTGATGCATTACTATATATAAAACATAATTCATTTCCTTTCTTTAAATTTAATACTATGAAATTGATTAATCACTTATTTTTAATTTAATAATATTTTTTTTTCATTATCCATGCAATTTTGAGCACTTTAGGTGTGAACTGGGTTGACTAGTTGAATAATTATAAATGTTTATAAATTCATGAATTAGATCCTATCAAGACAATATTATAATTTATTTTAGTTGTATTTAATAGTGTTGTTAAATTATAAGATCCTTTTTATTTGAAGGATCAATAGACATTACATCATTTGAAAATATATGGCTAAAAAGGAAACCTATTGATCTCAAGTTCAATTCTTACCAAATTTCCCATATAATGTATTTTCTCTTCAGATCATAACAATAATCATAAATGGGTTCTCTTGATACTAATCCATATTAGATTATGTGAAGATATCATCATTCTAAAGAATAAAAAATTATCAATACAATCTTTCAATACCTTATTCATCATATCTATAAACACTAATGATGATTTTATTAACTCGAAAATAATCGATGTAAAATCATTATTTTTGGAAATTCGAGCCCTGCATACATACATTTTACATCATTTTAGATGATTATTCAGTAAATATCATAATAGTACAAACCCTTGAACCATAACTATTTAGTGGCTTTAAATAATAAATATATAATAAACTTATTTCAAGAAATATCATCAACATTTTATAGAAATTTCTACTCACATAGTACCCTTGTTAGACATACCATACTTGATACATTTCTCCATAACCTAAGAGAACTGAAACATAATAAAGGGTGACATCATATTCTCATTGAGGGAAAACATATGAAACATCAGTCCATGGTCATAATTGTGAATAATATAAACATACGGGGTGTGATAATATAAAAATAAATTATGAATTTTATACCCATAAATATTGTTAATCATGAGTTATGTAATATGAATTTTTCATAACAAGATAAATAAGTTAGAAGAGTGCGAAAACATTAGTAATTAATCATGAGACATGATTTCAAATAAAAATTATAACACATAAGTTTCTAGAATACACAATGTCATAGAAAATCATCATATCAGTAAATGATTACATCTGAGGCAATCATTGTGGATAGAGTACCATTGTGGATTGAGTTCACTCCTCAATCCATCGTTTCCCTTGATAATGCTCACTACGAAGACTATCATTGTTGTAAAATCCCCATACTAAATTTTCTTAACTCAATATTATAATTATATTTTTGTAAAGGTTCTATACTAAGATTTATATAGTAGTAAAATTATTATATCTGATTGGGTATAATCTGTATTCCTATCATATCCTTATTCAAGGATCCCTACGAACATTATCACATTCAACAGAGTCCCCTAATGGACTAGGTTCAATCTCCATTCATGTTCATATCAAATCATGAGACATCAATATTTACATAGTACATTAGAGGGAAATATAATTCCAAGACCACAGATCATATAATTATTACCACACCTATGTGTTACATAGTATCAATAAAGCACTAATCATTTAGTCCTAACATAATTAACCAATAGAATATAATTAGAATTCATTAAATCATCATGAAAATATTATAATCATAAGTCATCCAGATAAATAAAATGGATGGAATCATAATATCAAATCCACATTGAAACATAAAAATCATTAAAAGAAGTTCTCATAGATTAAAATAGTCTTTTATAAAAAAATTAAAATATAATTTGAAATCCAATAGAAAAAAATCCATTTTCTATTAGTAAATTTGAATAAATTCAATTTTATACGAAAATGGGATTAGTATTATATATATAAGACTTTTTAACTTCTTAAAAAATTTACATGATTATGTAAGGACATAGAAATGGGGAAATTATTTTATTCTATATATGTTAAAAGTGGGTATTATTTTCACACATTTATAAAACATAAAAATTGAATTATCTGAAAATGTTTTCAAAAATAATTTTAATCATTTTTAAATAATGTTAAATTTTGTGAGTTTTAAATTTTCAAAACATTTCTATAAATTTAAGAAAATATATAATATAATTTGAATAACATGTATATGGAAGAAAAATATTCTTAAACCAAAAAAATAAATAAGGATATTTGTCTTCAAAATATTGTATCTATCAGTTTAAGTACCAAAGTGAAGAAAATGAATGGAAAAACCCTTAAATAAATATATTAGAAGAAAATATATGTGGTTAAATGGATAAGCGATATAAAATTTACCTCACGTTGGATTTAACATAGACGATCTAAAAAATGAGATTTTAACATAAACCTTAACTACATTAGTATTCTCTGAATCAAATACTAAATAATGATAAAACCGTAAATGTATATATAAATACATATAATATTCATTAATATAAAAATAAATTAAATATACTGGTTTTATATAATCCACATAAAATAAATAAGTTGTGGACGTGATATATTTCTCATAAAAATAAATTTGAGATGAGAAACCGTTACCTCAACTCCCAAATTATTTCATACGTGTTTTAAACCTCACGATAATAAATTTATATTTATTACAAATATAAATCATAAAAATATTCATAATTATCATACCAACTATGATCAAATCCTGACATTTTATCACAAGTTTATTTATATTTTTTCAATTAAATCAACATTTTTAGTGTAATCTTTTTTTTCAAGAATATTTTGGTTTAGTGGTTATTGTACATGGAAAAAGATCATAAGATCATAATATATATAATATTATTAATTATATAAATAATATATTTATTTATTATAAACAATTAAGGAATAATTTATTTTAGTTAGTGATCTATAATTAAATACATCTTTTCATGGAGACTACATTCCGTATCTACTCTCACGTGATATTTTCATTTCAAAAAAAATTTAAGAATGAGAAATATTTAATTATATAAATTTATATAAAGATAATATCATAATAAATATAATATATATTGATTAATTATATCATTATGACTATCCATGTTTAGAAGAAATGAAAAAAAACATGTCACTTCATAGAGGTGGTAGTGAACATGTACACATTGACAAAATTATTGGTTTCAAGACAATAGTATGGTTATAAGGTTGATAATATATTAAATTTACATAAAAAATATTAATTAAAAAATATAATATTTATATATACCATAAATCCATCCTAATAAAAAATCATTAAGGATGGTTATGGAAAATGATATACATTTATTCATGGAGATGGAGGTTTGTTTGTACACATGAGTAATGTCTACATTTTCCATTAGATAGAAATGAGGAAGATAATTGTATTTACTTACTGATGAATCTAGTTTGATTATTTATAATGAATATAATATATTTTTAGTAGGTGAACAATGTAGAAAACATGAAATAAGGTATAATGCTGATTCCCATATAATTAGATTCATTATATTTAATAAAAAAATATTATATTACATTAAATTCATATCCAAAAATGAAAACAAATTTTATATTTCATGATTTAAAAAAAGTAACTCTTGAAAAAATTGATATTTTTTACTATTCATCCCCAATTCAATGTATTCAAATAAATACTCAAAAAATAATAGTAGTTAATTTTGATATCAAGATTCCGCAATGAAATTATTTTTATTGTATTAAACTTATAAAATTTAAAATATTTTATTTTAAATGAATATTAAAAATATCCATTAAAAATATTTCTATAAGAAAATGAACCTTTTGATCATTAACTCTTCATAATCCTAAATGATTTTATTATTTTCATTTGAATCATAGTACTCATATCCTAGTAAATAATAAATATATTTTTATTAGGAAAAAAATTCAACATGTATTTGATAATGTTATTACTCCTATTCACACACGTCAATCCAACAACTAGTTTATACTAAAAATATTTAGATATTAATATTTCATTAATGTGTCATGGTTCATTTATGCTTAGTGGAGTATAAATTAGAAGAAATCCAACACATTAAAATTCAAAAATTTAAATTTTTTTAAAATATCTAGGTGTCAAATTCATGGACCTTAAATAAATTTTATCCCCCTAATATTTATCCCATGTTTGATGGAAAATCCTTTAAAAAAATTTACAAATTTATTCAACAGAGGGGATGATAAATATACATAAATGAAAGGAAATAAATTTTAATTTAAATAATATTTTTTAAAAGTACTTTAATTACTTTGTTTCGATAATGAAACTTATTATTTCCAAAACATTTATTATACCACATATATATATAAAATCACATACTTGTGAATAGTTTTCTAAAATAATACATTGATAGTTAATTGATATATTCTATATTGGGCTCAATGTATTTATATTCCTCTTGATTTTAATGAATTATTTTACCATCAATATATATAATGTGAGAGAACATATATAGATGATTTATTCACACAATTTAATATTTCATTTGTCTTTCAGATAGTTTTCCACTTCTTCTTCATGTCATAAATTAAATACCTATATTGATTCTTTCATTCCCATATCCCTAAAAATAAAATTAAATATTTATTAAGATCCTAAAAATAAATGTTATTCCATTAACCTCTTGAAATTTATTAAAAAAATGGTTTTCAAAAGTTAAGATAATTTAAATAAACCTTCATATGTTGGAATAATACATCAGTATCCAAACCCTCAACAGTAACACCCAATAGTCAAATTATATCATTAGAGAAATAATTAATCTTATAACTATTCTAGAATATATATCACAAAATTCAACACCCAAAATTATAAATATTTTATCACATCTTGTTTCAGAATATACATAAGATTTATCTCCAAACAACATTAATCAATTATATATTCATAAACGTAAAAAAGTATATTCCTTAATCATATATTTCGAAATTTCACAAAAATTACTTTTAATTTTATTTATACCATTTAACATATGTTTCCAAATTTTAAATCAATAATAGAGACAATTTTGACATAAAATCCCATATTTTCCAATTACATTCCATTTACCTTAATCATATAATTTTCAAAGAAAATAATACCATTATTCCTCAAATAATACATTAATAATAAGGATTTCATATATCTAAATAATTTACTAAAACTCCAAAAATGTCTCCCAATTTTCTCCCATCACATAAAACTAGAAATGGTATCAATTCCTTCAAATATATGATCAGCGTTAAACTTATAACCCCTTATGTTGTAGAAAACTCTCAAACCCCTATATATATAAACCTTAACTAGTATACATTATTCACAAACCATTATCCTATTTTTTCATTCGTTTTCTTTAATTCCCCCAATCGACAATATGAAATATGAATCATTTCCTAATATTCATCAATCATTATTAACTCATGCTTCATACTTTTAAGATAATGAATAATTCATATTTTCTATATGATCCATATATTTTCTTTATTTTTTTCTATAATACCTTTACAATAATTATCTTACCAAAATATTGTTTGAGAACCCTGTGATAAACAACATTATCCCTTCTTTTTCATTGACCACAATTTTCATTTTACATTGTATTTTATTTTATTATTCCCTTATTTTTTACACACAAAATAACTTTTTATTCCTTTGATACATTCTTATGGGTAATTATTTCCACATTTCTAATTGAAATAAAATTTGTTTTTCTTTTATTCATGGCCTTTTTCTTTCAAACACCCAGGAAATTCAATTTTTATCATATTAGTTTTTTTAGAAATCTATCCTAGGTTTATGTTATGAATTATAAATAATGATATCCAGTTAGGCATAACCACAAAACATTTCACACCATTATCTGTCCCAATTTGTTATTATTTAAAAAACCACCACATTATCATTCACACATTTTCTTAACTTTGTTCCTCTTTATTTAAACTATTAACTAAATCCAAAACGATCAGTGTGAGTATAAATCATTGTTGTTTGCAGTCATATGATAATGAAAATAATTCCTAAGATTTCCTAATTTATTAAACCTTCTTCTCAACAAAAGAAATTATATGGTTCATTATAAAATATATTAAAATTCATCCTTTAAAAAGATAAAACGAATTATCCATAAAATATAATTTGGGAGTGTCAATCCACAAGTGATGTGAGGCATTTTTTTGGGAACTATGTGAATATTGAGTTAATAGTAAAATATGGTTTATGGGTTATTAATCCTTGGATAATATATGTGAGAGATTATATAAACTTTTTTGTATCCATAAAAGTATTTAATTTATTAGAAACCATACTATATATATCATTTGAAAACACTAGGTTGTGATATTATAATATCAATTATTCTTTAGGGTTTCACCAAAATTTCTAATCATAGTCTACAAAAATAAATAATCTCCACTAAGATACAAAATAATTTGACAGAATTATTATATAAATAAATATTAAATAAGATAAATATTGAATAAATCTCATAATAATACAGAGCCCATAACTATAATGATTTAGTTTCATTTGTGAATAGATACCAAATAAACAAATTCTATGAAATCTCTTTAATATAACCAAAAAATATATTCACACATATGACCCTTCTTAAACAAACCCTAATAAATACATTTCTTCATGACATGGGGAATGAATAAATAAGAAAGGCTGATCTCATATACATAGTAAGTGAAAATATAGTTGATATCAATCAATAATAATAAATGAACTTAAAATAAACACATATATTTTATAACATGATCAGAACATATAGAAATCATACTTAATCAATCAAATATCACAATTCATGAGTCTTTGAATAAGAACTTTCATAACGAGATACATATTCATAAGTGTTTGGAATAATAAATAATAAATAATGATCCACAAGAACAAATCATAATCATATGATATAAATTTTTGGAATGAGATAAAGCATAGAAAATCATTTCCTTAATCATGGATTGATTCAAAGAAAACCACAGTGGAAAACATCCCATAGTGGATTGGGTTCACTCCCCATTACTATCAATTATTCATTCATGGATCATTAGCAGCAATACCACTGTATGAATAGTCCCGTAGTTGATGAGTTCACAATATATTCCCATCATTTTCTTAAAATTACTTTACAATACTAGGTTTACTCTCTATTAAACGTCACTCCATCTCATAAGATATCAATATTTACCCAATGAATTGGAGGGAAAAATAATTCTTTTCCTGCCCATTGGATAACTAAAACCATAAATAAGTATTCTTATACACCATAGAATCATTCATAATTTCATCATTGTGTAGTTAGAATTACGGGGGAAATGGGTTTCCCGAAATCATCCAAAACATCATCATCGAAATCCATTAACAAAAATTAATTGGATTGAATCAAAAGATAATATCACTTGTGAATCATTATAATTCATAAATTACATTTATATAGGTAAAAAATATCATACATAAAAGCATTTAAAATATGATTTGAATATCAAGTGAGAACATCACCTTCTATTTTATTAAAACTATAAAATATAAAATTCCCAAAAAAAATTGTAATACTATTTTCAATAAAAAAACTTTTTCAACTTGTAAATGAGTCTTCATTATTAAGGGAGCACAATAATTTTGGAAAAATATTTCATGATATTGATATTAAAGGAGGCAATTATTTTTACAATTTTATAAAAAAATAAAAAGTGATTTGTTTAAAATGGAATTGAAAATGTAATATTTAATATATAGTAAATAAATTAAGACTTTGTGAAAATAAATTTTTTAAAACATTTAATTTTGTCTAAAACATTCCATAAAGGAATTTTTGGAACATTTATATCGATGAAAATGATTCTCAACCCAAATAAATGAAATTAGCTTAGCTTTTCTTCAATATATTTTATAGATTACTTTATTTTCAAAATAGAGATAAATTAATGGAAACATAAAAACCTAATAAATAAGTATATGTGAAGAAAATATATTGTGGTTTAAGGATATGTTATGTTTATTTGCCCTCACTGTAAATTTATCATTGATAATTATGAAAATAATTAAAATAGTAAAATAAACCCTACCGATTTAGTAATATATGAATCAAAACATCCTAAAAGAGATAAAAAATATTATGATTTTAAATAAACATAATATTTATTAAATTATTGATAAAATAATTTTTTTTATATACATCACCCAAAATAAAGAAGTGTTGAATATGGAATAGGTTTTACAGAAATAAAAGTGAGACGGGAAAACTCTACATGAACTCTTGAACTTATACATATGTTCAATTATCCTTCTTTATAACAAATTTGTATTTTTAATTAATATATAGTTAAATAGTATTCATAATTTTAATTAAAAATATTATTTAATTATAAGATGTTATCACCAATTTATCAATAGTTTTTTATTAAAATCTTTATTCTAGATTTTAACTATTATGTTTTTCATGAATTTTTTGGTTTGGTAGTTCTAATACATGCATCGTAATCTTATTTTAATATTATATATAATATTAATATTAAAAAAAATGACATATTTATTCATTATAAAGAATTTTAGAAAAATAAATGTGAGTTGATGATGTAAAATGAATTACATCACTTTATAGATATGGTAGTTCACACGTATGCAGGATTGATATTTTAATATTATAAAGAATTAAATGAATTAAAGGTCAATAATATTATATATATTATATAATCATAATGATATCATAAATATAATATATATATTTTAAATATCTTCTAATAACCATCAATTTAGAGTGTAAATGAAACATGATTCACATCGCTTCACAGATGTGGTAGTCAACAAGTACACATGTCCGACGTAATTATATTCCAATGAATGAGAGGGTAACAAATTATAGAATATATTTGTTTATATAAAAATAATTATTTCACAAATATAATATATAATTATATATATACAATAAAAAATGTTAATATCCGATAATAAAATGGGTTGATATAAAATTAAATACATTTCTTTGTGGATATAATGGTTCGTACGTACGCACGAGCGATGGTTTCATTTTCCATTGAATGTAAATAGAGTATATAATAGTTATTACACCAAAAAACATAATATTTTATTTTATTTATGATATTGAATTCATTTTTTAGAAATGTTAAAAAAAATTGATTATGTTTGAGGAAGAAATAAACATTAAGGAAATCTATTAATCATTGAACATCCTTTTTGATGTCCTACTTTCTATTGAGCTTGTTACCTTTGAATGGGTGGTCTATTATTAATATATCATATTGGGGATACATGAAATAAAATTCTTAGAATAATTTGGATAAATATTTGAGAAAAAAACAAAATCTTCTGTTTTTTTGAATTTAAAAACTCATTCACATTTTAAAGTTTAAATTTTAAGGAACTATTATAAGGGTTTATTGATTAAAATCTTTGAAATTAATTTTTAAATTGACTGGTTTATCCTACATGAAGAATTTATAATGATTTAAAATTTAAATTATACACGATTTAATAGAGTTTTTTATGAATTTTTATTATTTAAAATATTTTATTATCATCAAATGCCATTTAAGGTCATTTTCAGTAATATAAATAAACAATTGACATTAAACATATAAATATTTCAATTGAATTATAATATTAACCCTTTAAAAATAAATAATAATTTATAATTATCTATTAAATTATTATAACTCCATTATTCAACCAAGACCTTTTAATTTAAATGTTTTTAAATAATTTATTTTATTTTTTACAACCAAAAAAGAAATGTATCGATGTTTCATAAGCCTTCAATATAATTATACCATTACTAGAATTAAAAAGTTAATTTACAACATAATTTTTTTTAATTTTAAAAATAGTCGTTTATATCAATTTTTATGGAATTTTATACTTATGGAAACATATTATGATAATTAAAATAAAGATAGTGATACTTTTAAATTATTATTTATTTAAAATAATATGAATGTCCTAATCAATTAAAAGTTGCACCAAATTGAAATATATTTGAATATAAGTTGATTAATAGATGAATATACTCATATAATGAAATTATATTAATTTTTATATTAATTTTGAGACCTTATCTCCAAATTTTTTAATCACATTTAACCTATATTACCTTTTACCATGGAGATAAAATTTAACCATGGATAATTTTCAATATTAAGAAAAACAAAACGGACCATATTACCAAATATGAACATTATTATATAAAATAAAAAATCTTTTAGATAAGATTAAATTTTCATAGTTAGAATAAATTATCTTTAATAATAATTCAAAAAACAAAATCAAATACATTTTTTTAAAAAATAACCATATTAAAAATAAAAATGATTTTATAAGAATATAATGTATATTGATTATTCCCATATAATTAACTAAAGTATGTTTAGTAAAAGGTATACAATTTAATTATTAAACCAAATAAAAAACTGAATGACATTTTTACAAAATAATATTTATTGAAAAAATTTATTATTTTTAAAAATAATTTTTTTTCACAATTCACATAGAAAACAATTTCTTTTATGAAATTACCAAAATTCGCTATAATGTAATTTTGATATGATAAAATTATAAATGATTTTATTTTTATGAAAAGATATTTATAAATTTTATAATTTTATCTTTTAAATTATAATACAACATATATAGTTATATCGCCTTTATAGAAAAATGAACCTTCTAATATTTAATTGTCTATAACCATATATGATATCCTTATTATCCTAATTTTTTTTTCTTATTTCCTAGTAAATAATAAATAATTATTTATTAAGAAAATTATTATACATATATTACATAATGTGATTAATCATATTCATACATGCTAATCTAATGACTTTGTTCTAATGGTTATATTTAAATAATGAAAATCTTAATTGTATAGTATATCAATGCGAATTTATTCTTAGTGTTACACGAATCACAAGATATTGGAAAACTAAAATTATTAATGAAATTTTTGTTTACAAAATATTATGGTGTAAAATAATTCCCATACTCATTACAAGAAAACCATCTTTGGAATATCAACCATATGAAATTTTAATTGAAGATAATTGCAATGAATATTCATAAGTGTAACTTATTTAACCCCTTAATGATGATCAATCGGTTTATCATGGAATGGAAAAGGATACATTCATTAAATAGTAATTCCATTGAATATCCTAAAATTGATGAAAACTCATATTGAGACATAAATTTTATTTTCAAATTAGATGAGTCTACCACAAGGAGATATATTAGGATAAATGAATCCATTAAAACATAAATATTGTAGTTTTCCTTAAATCTACAAATGTGAAAAAAGTAATTATATATGGTTTCTCATAAATGGACATTAAATCAATAATGTGGTCTATAACGTATTTATCTTTATGATCCGGTGGATAAAAAATATTCCTTTACAAAATATAATGTTATATAATTGATACATCATATATTCATAGAATTTGAATATCTTTAAAATATAAAACATAATACTCTTGTTTTCTAATAACTACATTAATATAATACAATTGTTTTTTATGATAATTCAAAATGAATGAAGACTATATATTACAAAATATTCCTATGTATGCCTGACAAATTGCAATAATATTATCATAGTAGTAATTCCTTACATGATATATTATTATCTAATACATCAAAATAACAATATCAAAGTCAATATTTAATATTATAATCATGTTCAAAAGTATTAAAACACTTTTATTCTAAAAAAATATAATAAAGAATAATTTTTTCCATAATATTTCACTTATGTATTTTTACTAACAATTGTGTCTTTCATTTATCAAGGGATGACCAAATGTTCTTTTCAATATTATTCAATATAAAGACTACATAGATGTTGAATCAAAAAATATTTTACCTAAATATTAATTTATGATAAAAGTTACTATTATTATATAACATGATACATCAATATCCACTCATTTAATTATATAAGACCATTCATTCTCCCATGGACACATTTGAGGTAAATTCATTATGTTTATAGTATTTTTATAACAGTCTCCCATATAATTATAATTAAATTTGTGTAAATTTTTATATTCTTTCTTGTATTTCCACTCAAAATTTTGAAAGACTTTATCTATACACTTCAAATCCATTTAGTCATGCCATAAGGTGATCAAATGTTAGAAAATATACCCTTCCATTTTTCTCATTTTCAAATTTTTTTATTATACTCAACATTAATCCTATTATCCTAGTATACTTTTAGACTATAATTCATGGAAAAATACATTACAAACAAAATAGAAATTGTGACTATCTACTCATATGTTTAAATGAATTGAGAGAATAATTTCCATTGAAATCCTAGCTTTATTCCATCATATAATTGATATGTATTAACATATGGATTTCATAAATATTCTATATCATATATTAAGAACATTGAAATATTAAAATCAAATTTAGTTTTAGATATTTATGTTATTGATCATTAATTAAGGGGGTTCCTTTTTATATATACTCATTACTGTCATGAAAAATATTTCTCAAGGAATATAAAATTTAAATTATTTTATTTCATGATTTATTCACATACATATTATTATTTATTTGAACTAATGACAATATTTTATAAAAATATCACATTATACCATATAAATCCATGATAAATGTTTCATTTTCACTACAATGCAATTTGATTTGTATCTTCTTTGGAGAATTGATGAATCTCTCTTCCACTAAAAGATGCATTGTTTCCTTGAATAATAGTTGTTTTTTCCTCAATATTTATGAAATGCTATTAAACCATGTTTAGTGTAAATATGTATATATATACCAATAATGTTATATTTCAAAACCAATCTCAATATCCCTAATAATGTATTAAAAGTTTCATTTTCCATGGTAATATATTTTGTTATCGTGGTAGGGAAATTCCTACAATAACAAAGGGTATTGACCCAGTTTTGATTCTTCATATTTGCTTTCATTTCAAAATAGTGACGAATTATAATTAGAATATAAATAACACATTGACTTATTAATCATAGTATGTAGTTATAATTAATTTAATAATATACCTTATTAGGTAATCTATTAATTCCACAAACGTTTTATAATTTTCATAGGATTTATCATAATGATTTTATGTCTAACTATGTTCTTATAACATTAATACCTAAGGTGTTTACTAAAAATTATCATAAATACTAATATATAAAACCGTACTCTATTAGTTTTGATATTATTGTTATTTATTATAATGAAAATATATTATATTACATCACATCACACAAAAACCAAAAACTATTCAGTTTCTATAGACTATATTTGTACATGAACATTACATTATATTGAAATATTCATGTATATATAAAAATAAATGTAAAATTATTATTCTAATCTTCAAAATCATAAGAATCATATTATTTTATTTATAGATAATAGGTAAAAGGGGAGAAATATATAGGATGATATCAGAAAGTCTATAAGAGATAATGTATAGAAAATGATAACTTGAGAAAAATAGGATTGACATAATATGATAGGAAAAACGTTCCTATGTTCACAGATAAATAATAATATCAGTATATCATATTACATGGAAAAAAATAGAAATAAATAATCACATGAATAAATAAAATTAGATTTTTATTGATGTAATGCATCACTCAGAACATAATAACCTTAATATCGAGAACATTTACCAATACATCATATTTTAATTCAAAGGAATATATCATTAACTAATACTATTATCTATCATAAAACATTCTAATTAATTGATGAGATATATAAATCTAATCCTCAAAAAAGATTCACCAAACCAAAAACAATTCTAGATTTAGTGGTAAAAACATGTACTTTTCACAGAACATTAATTATAATCAAATTTAAATATCAATAGTTTAGTGTATTTAAAAACTAGTTATTATATTAATCTTTAACCAATACATATATCATATGATTAATTAAATCAGTTATTGGGTACCACTTTTAATTTTTTCATAAATTATTTCAATAATATGTTCACTTGGGTAAATTGAGGAACTTAAGAACGAAGTGATATCAACTACTTAGTAAGGGCTCAAAAATTAATAATATTACATGGTTGAGTTATAAATAAAATATAAATAAGTAATAAACATTTTCATTAGATAAAAATAATGATTAGTAGATTATGATAATGAAATGAAAAAAAGTAATCATGAGGTGTGATAGTATAATCTCATATCATGGAAATGTAATCATAAAACAATGATCTTAAAATCATAATATATACCATGAATAATGATGTGGAATCATAAGAGAATAAAAATAAACCATGATATCATAAAAATAATAATGTGTTACATGCCTAAAATTATTAAATGATATAATATTACAAGTATCTCTATCAAGTCCATCAAAACATAGTTTTCAATGTTAACTATGTCATGAAAATTCATAGCATAAGGGTCAAATCAAACTAAATCCTACCCATATATAACATTTTGGTCAAAGATAAATATAGTATTTTCATTTATAATATACATATGTCATTATATATAATGATTTACCAATTGTATTAAAGGTTTTCATTATCACAACACCCTCTCCACTATTACCACTCTTAGACTACTAGTGAAAATTCTGACCCCACCATCAACAACCTCTAAATGGTTCCGAGTTGGTGGATATAACTTAGGGTATATATCATATGTATGTGAGTTATTAACCTCATTTTATTCACCAAGAAGGGATATATGAACTACTAATGGACTCAAATTATTACAAATAAAAAGAGGGAACCATTTTAAATCCAAATCATGACTTAATAAAACATAATATAGTATAACCAATAGAAAGATAGACTACACTCCTAATATCAATTATAGATCTTATGATCCACCTATGTTTACCAAATAAAAGTACTCCCATTATTTAGTATTACAGCCTATATAAAATAACTATACACTAAAGAATATTAAAAAAATTTGAAGTAATATATAGGTCCATATGAAAAATATAAAAATATCCATGTGAAAACAATGTTTCAAGAAAGATTAGTGTTGAAATAATATTTATGAAAAGATCATAAATAAGAATATGTTTAATAAACCATATTCATAATCATCATAATCATCACTTTTTATAGAATCACTTATATAAACACTATGATAATGATTTCCCATAACATAAAAATTGTCCACAACCTGGACTATCATAAACAATAGAGATGCCCCAAATCTAATATTTTTAATTCCTTCCACCTAAAATTCAACTATCTTATTTATATCATATTAAAACCAATAAAAAAAATTTAAATAACAGCATAGTATCTATTAAAAAACTAGGCCCTAAAAAAAATTCTACCACTCTTACATGTCATCTTGAGGTCCTTCAAACACTACCCGACTTTGTGTAAGTTGGATAACCTCTCCCATGTTGATGAAAATAAAAAAAATTAAATAAATAATAATGGTGATTTTTGAATAAAACATAATATTAGAAATCAACAAACTTAAAAAAATACACTTCAAAGGAATATGATAATAGCACCAATGATTCAAAAATACTTCCAGCAACCTGTAGCATCAAATTCAACAAGAAAAACAATAATCCATCATAATTGAATATCAACATTATTACAACTATTCATGAAAGACAATTAGTTAAAAGAGAGTAAAAATAACACTACCTATCATACATTATATACAGAGTGATAGAGCGATAGTGATCACAACCAAGAACATATCTTGAAGGGGGTTTGAGTTGTTCACAGAAGACTCATAGAATAAATCATAGATCATCCAGCCACATGATGCAATAATAAAACATGAAAGGAATAAATAACTTTTATTTTAAAAAATAATATAGTGATTTATCAATTTTTTCTATAAATTCTCATTGAAATATCCCATAAAGTTCTACATCCCTTTTAAAATTGCATAATTTAAGAAAATTCTACCATGTTAAAGATTTTATTTATGGAACTCATTTATTTATTTAAAATCCATGATTTATTTCATCTAATACTTTAACAAAATGGTATTATAAATTGAAAAAGAGGATAAAACTATCAAATTTTATTATTTTAATATACCACTTTGTTATATATAAATATAATATTGGTGCCTGTTTTCAAAATCTGATTAAATCCCAAATTAAGAGGACCTTTTTTCAAATAAATATTAAATATTACAAAAAATTAAATTTCCAAAAATTACATTTGTAAATTGGAAACCCATTTGAATATACCATTTTAAAATTTCAAAACATTTTCTCAACCACATGAAACCTTAAAAATATAAATCCGAGGCTTGGGGGTATATAATCCTTTACATTAGATAACTTTTAAAAAAATCATATCATCTTGCATTTATGAAACCTGGAGAAGGAAAATGAATTCAATAAATAAGGACCTTAACTATCACGTAATGTTATGTAAATTCTACATATTTGATAAATATCATAAGAATAAATATAAAACCAAAACCAAAACCCATTACAATATACCTCTAAAATTTTTCCAAGACAATAAAGAATGATATACTTCACATACTAACTAAAACATTACATTCCACCAAAGACTGAGACACATGAAGGACCTTGATAAAATCAAACTAGTAATTCAACAATGTCTTATAAAATAAACATGTCATATCACCAAACAAAGAATAGCTTGACCTAGTCAAACCGTGGAATTGAAGTCGCACTTTAAATCTGGAGGATCACATCACTCACTTATTCCCTAGAACTCGAGATTAACAATATATGGAATTCAACTATACCCTTAATAAAACAATCAAATGTCAGATATTTAAACATTCTCTTGAGTAAAGGCTCTTCACTACTAATTTTTATACATCTATCACTGCTTCCCAAAATTTACACTTTAAGGGAATAATATATAATTGAATATTTGGCCTCAAGGTGGACTCGAAGTTCCTATCCTAAGTGTATACACCAGCTAGGAAATCTGAAAAGTGATTATTTTAGTCCATATAATATCTATCAAAGAAAAAAAATTATACCCCTTTGTTAGATCTCCCAAATATCCTTCATGTGTCTGATCGTATAAATATGATAAACGAAAACATTCTTGAATACAGCATGAATATTCACCCATGGAATCCCATTCTGATAACAATACATTACCTCTAATATCATTGAGAATCCTTTTTATATAATAAAAACAAAATTTTGAATAAGAAATGGTCTTAATTTCTCACTATGTCAATGTTATGCTTTACCTATTCTATAAATTTCCTGACCGAGTGGATAACAACTTCACAATAGAAAATATGGGCTTCCTGATGTTGAAAATTTCTCATGGTATCATCCCAATATTTTTATTTCTTATTCCCTCATGAAATATATAGATGATATTTTTATTAAATTTCAGTATTTATTATCAAGAACATAGGTTAAGAAAATCACATTAGTCATGAAATCCTCATAAGGGACACTTCTCAGTGTTCTACCCACCCATTGAAGAAGCGAAAATGCATTCTGCCTTCAGGACGACACGAGTGGTTGCCTTCCACACCAATGTGCTCGTTCGAGGTCCCTGTCAACAAACCCGTTTCTTGCGGCTTCACATAAGGATATTTATTCATTTCATTGGATTGTATTACATGGAGTCGGAATGAGGTAGAAGCCTCATATCTATTTTACATAATTAGTATGCAGATAAATATAGAATGTGATGGAAAGCTCAGTGCCGAAGATTTCCTCTCCTCTACAGTTCACTTCACAGTTGTTCTTGTTCTACATGGTCACATCTTACCTCGGTGTCTCTGGCATGGTTTTTGGTGTTCTATATATGAGATTTTTTTCTAGAGTTAGTATGCAGGTACATATAACATATGCAGGAATGTTTCTTTCTAACGATGTCCTCTCCTCAACAGTTAACTTCAATTTTCTTTGGGGTCCAAAAGGTAGGGTTTTCATCTTCTACCTGGGTAAATATAAGTTCACAAATGGAAACCTCATTAATTCTCAGGGATGAGAAATTACCTCACAAGATCTCCCCATTTAGACATTTTCCCACTTTGTTTTTTTTGTGTTCCAGGGGTTGGTTCCACCATTTTCTGATTCTCCTATTCTAGTTTTTCCTTTCCCTATAGACAACCACCATCTATGGACTGGTTTGAAGGTTTATTTGGTAAATATGGATAGTTTTTATGGATCTGATTATGGTGTTATTGATCATGGAGGCTCTCAGCTGCAGTTATCTTGTGGTTTGTTCCAATATTGGTTTATCGTCTGAGACTAATTTTTCTAGTTCGGTTCTCACGTAGCCAAAATGTGAAGGTCACATGTGTTATTTGGTGTTTCTTGAGTGGGTCTGGTCTTGGTAAGAGTTCTTGTCCCAACCCTTCAATGGATCCTTAGGATGGTATGATGGTTCTCCCTTTTCTTCAAAGTGATTTTTTTATGGGTTCTTATATAACCAAAATGTTTTAAAAAAATTGAATTTTTAGTCAGGGATTACATTTGGCATGTAATGTATGAGTATAATTTTATGGGGTAAATTTATGGAATACTCAAATTATATATTGAAGTGAATAATAACACTTGCGTTCTATGAATACTAATATATCTTTTGTATTATTTACTAAGCTACTATCTAATTATATGTGGCTTTGACTTCACATAATATTTCAGAATTATATCATATCATCCACAAATAATAATGTAGAATATAATTAATAAAAATAAACTATAAATGGAATAAATATCTCAAGAGAGGCAAAAATTATGTTCATATCACCTAATAAAGGGAAATCATAATAAACAAAACACATGTTCACTGAAAACATCTTTACATGTTCTATTAGGCATTTATAGGTTTATAATATGATTTTATTTTCCCTCACATCTAAATTAATCACAGTGAGATCATTAAATTATATAAATAATTTAAAAAATAACTTTAACAATTCATCATATCGTAAATCATAATTTTATTTCATACAAAAATAAATTTTTTCTTATAAATCATAAACTTGTTTTCCTTATTAACAAATTCATATTTATCACGTTTCTATCATTTTAAATATGATTTCCTAATTACAACTAAGAACATTATATGGTAGTCATGTGTTCATAATTTTATTAAATCATGTAGAAATAATTTTATAATATTATGGTCAAAGAAAACATTGTGTTTAATTCAAACCACATTTTTTTAAATCAAGCATCTCATCCATGCATAAAATTATGGCCAAATTTAAAAACACCATTTCAATGATTAACCTATAGATCTCATCAGATATAATTCATTACCTAATGTAATTGAGATATATATATTTATAGACCCACTTGTTACATGATGATATATCAATGCATATATGGGTCACATGAATATCGAAATTACCATAAATCAGTAAAAAACGTTAAATGATTTACTTATGGTAATTAAATGGATATATAAATAAATAGAGTGTTTATCTAGGTAAGTAATCTTCAATTAAAATATTTATTTATAGGGAACTAACACCATGTAAAATATAAAGAACAAGTTGATTTTAATATATTTCCCTTAGTAATTTAATGGTGTGGATATCTATTTGAACTCCCATCAATTAAAATAATGGTGTATAGGGAATTAATGATTCGTATGTGTAAGAAAAAAGATTATCTTGGTCAATGATTAGTGAGAAAAGAAAAATAAATATTATGGTGGATGATTCCTATTATAAATATTTCATTTCCACCACACTATATATATATTGGAACAATGATGATAAACCATAAAGATATTTTAATATAGTAATAATATAATAAAATGACACCATTTGTGTAAATACAACATAATAAGAGATTAATTGGTGGAATAAAAAAGACTATTAAAATAGTAATTTAGATGAGGATACTAACTTATTGATTTTTTAATAATATTATTACTTAGTTTTAGATATTTTTTTTTGAAATGGACCTACTAGGTTCAATTCGACATATTACCCTAGTCAATTTACCATTAGATCTGAGGTGTGTTCTTGACCACCCAAATCTAGAGTCATACACCATGGTATCTCGAGGAAACATGTGGGAATGATTTCACAAAAAATAAAATCTAAATCAACCATGGTGCCCATCTAATCTTGATAATAATTCTCCCTAGATTGTATTACCATTCAATAATAAATAAGAGGTTATAGAACAATAACATCCAAACAAGGTATTATAATAATTGAAGAAATGAAAAATATTTTTTCCAAAGAAATCATATTAAAGATACTATTTTTATAAAAATATTTTACAAAAAATATAGAAATAAAGATAAAAAATTCTAGAGGATGAATAATTAGAAACTCCACAAGACCCAACGGGTCTAAAATAACATGAGATACTAACGCCACCACCAACATCTGCCTCTCATGTCCCAACCATGAACCCAATAACACACAATTCTCAATAGTGAGTGGTATAAAATCATCTTTAAAGACATAACTGTTGAAGCTACAGAAATCATGCAGATTATGTACTCTCCAATGTGAGATTGATGGTGTGATATAAAGGCTAGCAGGGAACTTGTATGATTACATTACATTCATTTTATGAAGAATCTAATTCCACTATCTTGAATGTAATATAAAAACAATTTTTCATTTAATTTTTCATAATAATAATGTTAAACCCACAATTCCTCACACTTTCTATCAAAAAAATCCATTTATAAAACTTATTATAAGGAGGGTTTACCCAGGTTATTTCATTTCAAAATTAAACCATTACTTTTAAAACATTTCCGTTGTAAAGGTACCATGTTAACTAAAAATATTCCATTTAAAGCACCATTTATAAAAAACATGGATTAAAATAAACATCTATATAAACATTTTAAATGGAATAAGTGTTAATTTACTACCTTTTTTCCCTTTTGAAATCATTATATCTACAAACTAAAAATGAGTATAGTAAATGGAAAACATTGTAAGATGTATACCCATGAATATTCATAAATAAATTACAATAATATAATAAAGAAATCCTTACTATAATAATTCTCAAACATGATTAAAAAATACATAAATTTAATCTCATAATTAGGGATAAGAAACTCACATTATAAAAAAATAATAGATTTCATAACATATGAAACATAGAATAAGGTAACACCACAGGGACTAATGGGTTATGTACTAGACCGGAACAAGTGGAACCAAAAATAGGTAGCTTAACAAACACATAACAAATACCTCAAAACACAATCACTAGTATCATGGATGAAAACTCTCAAATAGGTCACAAAATTCAACAAGGGGTTATAATATAGTGTATCATTATCAAATAGAATAACTGACATCCCATGAATCCTCACTTAGTATTATATCATGTCTCATGTTCTATATAGATAATAGATGTGGATAAAAATAAATTCAATATCCTTCACATGATAATCACATATACTAGTGGAAATAAAACACAATAATCAAATTCTTTCCTTATATAATACCCCCTCCTTAAATTATGATCCCCAACCCAAACCTCAAATCCAGGGATCACATTCCATATAACTGCTAAGACATGCACACAAGCATTAACAAATGATAATAATGGGGATTATTTTTAGTGTAAAAATTAATTAATAAATCACCTAACCCAAGAGTTCTAAATTATCTATATCCATTAAAATCAAGAGTTAAATATTTGGGAACCCCTTTCAAACCACTATTAAAAAAAAGAACATTATATGAGAAATTAAAACAACAAGAAAGATATAATGTCTAACACAAAATAATAAAATCCCTAAGGTATCTAATAAATAAACACACACCATTCTAAAGATGGATTCCTTCTAGAAGGCGGAACCTCATTTACAATGATAAGGGAAAAATTATATAAACTAAGAATCAATCATTTAATAAAACAAGGGAACACCTCTCAAAATATGGAAACCCCATTAGAAAAATGAAAAATACACTTTATAAATCCAAATTTCACTAAATTGATTAGAGGAAAACATTTTTATTGCCATATATTAGATTTTATTAGAAATATATAATTCATAAAAATATCATTTGAAAGCATGGTTTCATTGAACTATAAAAATTTCTTAATTATTTCCAATAGAAAAAAACTATCAAATAATAGATAACCTTTTATAACAAAGAATGTACAATATACATATTTTTTAGTTAAAGAACACATTTAATACCACATGCATCCAAATAACTACTTAATAAATCTAATTGGAATTGATATACCAACCTCAAAATATTATACCATGTCATCTTTGATAGAATAAATCTAAATATGCCTTAATAGCGGGTTTATTACCTTTAGAAACCAAAACTCCCTAATATTTCAAACGTAGACCAAAAATTCAGTCCCCAATGTCTACAAGTGTTTTAGAGGATTGAAGAAAGTGAATGAATCATATAAGATAAGGAATTTGGATCCTTTACCCTTTGATCATATGACATTCAATAATTAAATCCCTCTAAATACACATAGGATATGTTTATAAGAGGGAGAAAATTGTTTTGAAGGCATCAAAGAATAATGATTTGATTTGGGGAATGTTATGGGAGAATGAACAAATAAAAAAAAATAGAAAAAATACCCAATTTGGATTTAGTCACATGGTTTACTCACACAATTTACCAAAACATGTCGTAAATATGGAGTTACAACTTTTGATAACTATCATGGATACATGGTTTACACACACATATTATAAAGTTATGTGGTGGTCAATAATCTCCACTACCTAAAACTACAGGTGGCACATTATTTACACTACATGGTTTCCTAAAATAGTCACCTAACCATGAATCCATGGAACAGTTTCAAAAACAAAAAACTTTATCCATGGTAAACCCTAAACTAAAGGGATAAATGAACCATAGAAACATAATAAAGTAAACATCATTTTTAGGGGTTATAATTATCCATATCAAGATACTTTGTTCCCCTAAAGATTCCTTGAAAACATAGTTCAAATGAATGCTCACAGACAAATCAATTAAAAAATACATACAATGGGGCCAATATTCCATACATGAAATCGAGAACAGAAGACATGACCAACTCACTCATAGGGAAAATTAAATGAAAAATGATTTTAAATTTTTCATCCACCAAATAATTATGAATACTAATATAATATTCTTCGTAAAAAAAGTGAATTGGATGACTAATATATTAGGCATTATTAAATTTAGGAACTCCAACAAACAGAAACAAAAAAATCCAATAGTTATTTATGATTATTGAACCATACCAATGAAAAAAATAAAACTAATTCCTCTAGATCTTGGAGGTCACATGAACAATAAACAACAACATGTATCGACCAAAATATATTACATGAATAATACCATGAATAATAGAAACAAAGAGGTATTAACATTAGTTCTACAAACCATTTAAAATTTATCTATAAATGAAAATAAATGATAAACTAGATAATAATAAATATAATAACTATATAATAGAAAACCAAAAACAATGGGAAACCATAAAGAAACTAGCTCAAAACATCATAATAGATTACAATCTCAGAGAAACAAAATGTTTCCAATATAACACACTCCAAAAAATAGGTTAAACACACAACTCTAAAAATTCCATAGTGAAAAATGACATTGTTATGAATTTATGTAAAAAAATACACAAATGGTAAATTGGGGAAGAACTCATGGAACCCCCAATGTTGTTGATTACAAAAAAATACAAATTGATACATCTCATGGTCTTCCTAGATATAAATGACATTCCTCATTACCTTACCTTACTCCTAATATTCTCCCATGCAATCCATCATGAAAACTAAAATCATGGTCTAGATAACACACAATGATAAAAATCACACTAAAACAATGAGGCATGAACATATTATAAGAAAAGAACCAAATCCAAAAAAATGTTATCCATTAAAACCAATGATATAGTGTGAGAGAAATGTTTGAAAAAAACACCAACAAAATAGATAATAAAATATTGAGTACTACCCAACCTATAAAACATTTTCTGAATATCCCACAGAAGAAACCTCGCAAACCACTACTTGGATAAAACCTAGGTCCAAGACATCATATTTTAAATCATTTTCAGCTTAAAATCCTTTTAATGTGATTGATATGATTACATTTATCAATGGAATTTGGAGTTATTAGATAAGAGCTTTTAATGGGTTTATATATACCACACAAGAAGCACACTAATGTATACCACTTTCCACTAGCTCATTCGAATTTACTAATTCTTTATAGGGTAAAAACACTAATTTTTAGTGTTTTCCAGACTAAAAAATCTGCAATGACAATGGCCTTATGCACCTCCTTCAAATAGTTAATCAAGGAATACTAAAATACAACTAAACCAATATCCAAACAATAGAATCTAGAAATAAACAATTCCTTGTTCAAATAATTATTAGAAAACATATAATAAAAAGAGGAAATTATATTCAAATATTCCATAAAATTTCTTATTTACTAATATCTCTGATGTCCACTCAATAATTCCATCACCTAAGAAATTATTACCACCATGGGAAAAACCATCTCGATGGATAAAACCTATAATAATTTCCTTGAATAAACTTCAAAAGGTTCAATAGGGATGGTAGGAATACATCAATACAATCCCAATTATTTGAACAAGGGAGTGGTTCACCACACCCTTAAGGATTCTATAGTTTATAGTGAAAATAACATCTCTTCGATCTTATCTATCCACTTTTTCACCTCCTATGGTCCTTGATCACTACATAAATCAAATTGGCGCCTATTGATAAATCGTTGTCTATGATCCATGATCTAATAAGAAAAAGGAACCACCACTCCATATAGTGTCTGGGAAAATTCATATAATATGAATAATGTATCTTGATCGCTAAAGAAACTACATAATATATACCCTTCTAGACAAGATGATTCTCATCTGGGGTGGGGGAATAGTGTTCTAAAACAATAATATAAAGCATCATTTAATAGAACAGTCTCAAGTTCCAAACAAGGGTACAAATATTAAAAACCACACAAAACCACATTACAATACACAGTTTATAAACCACTTAAAAAATAACCTAACATGTTCATCATTCATTTTAAAAACACCATAAGAGATATTAAAAATATATTTCAATATTCCATTTCAAAAACCATAATACATCTCAATCCCAACAATAAAAAATAAATAACTTTGTGAAAAAAAATTTCTCCTTGAATCCACTATTTCCAAAATCATTCACATTCTTATAAAGAAACTCATTAATAAAAAATTATCACCATTTCAAAATAAATAATTATTTTCATCAATTATAAGACTCAAGGAATTATTTACCTCCAAACAATAACAATAACAAAATTATTTTATCCAGTTAATTTATTTTTTATATAATTCAAAAACATTTCAAAAAAAGTAATATTATCACATAAAACATATTTTTTTGAAAAAAAAACTATTACTAAAGTATGATACATTCACTTAAATCATTTTGAAACAATATTTCAAACCCAAAAACATTCATGTGATTATTCACAATCAAGACTCATCAAACACATGTGGGGTTAAAATAAATAATGGATGGGAAAAAAAGTTCATAATGTTCTCTACGATGCATATTTCGACCGCAAAATATTTTGAACTGTTCAAAAAACAAGTGAGTGACTCCAAATTTTTTCAAGAATAGTTTTTATGGCCCACACAAGGTTTGAAAGAACATGTTCCCTACCCATGCACAACTATATTTCCTCCAGTTTCACTTTGAGACCAATAATTTTCCAATAAGTCACTATGGGTCCTATTTCAAGTTAAAGAAACAATAAGGGACATCAAAATATCTCAGTAAAAAACTACCAAAAATCCCAAATTCAAAATAAAACATCCAACCACCCCTACAAACTCAATTATTATCATGACGGAGATCTATCCATGTTCTCCTCTATAACCACTATTTGATCTCGGAAAATTGTTAATCTTATCAACGATCAATTCCAAAATAACAAGAGGATCTAATACCATTTTTTAAACCGTCTTGGTCTCACCTGACACCTCACCTTGGTTAGTCAACTATAGGGATTGAGGTGTATTCCTAATCTCCCTTGATGGTGAAAACCTCTATTATATCACAAGTTATTATGAGGAAAATATTTAACACACAATAAAACTGGGATCAACCATAAGTCTCATACATGAACCTAATATGATGTCACTGATAATTGGATGAATATGTCATAAGAAATAAGATTTTTTAAATAATTAACATCCAAATATTACAAAAACAAATTATTAATACCAAATTATTTTTTCCAGTAAAATGTCCACATAATATAAAATGTTTTAATAAAAATATTTTAAAAAATTGAATAGGGAAACAAAGATAAAAATAGATAGAGGATAGAGAGGTTGATATGACATAATATCCAAACGATCAAGAAGAATACAGGATACCTACCCTACCACCATCATGAAACTCTCAAGTAACCACAGTGAACCCAAAAACACCTTCTTCTCAATAGAGAGTGGAGGAAATCCAACCAACAAGACATATCTACGGAACATGAAGAAAACTTGAAGACTATATAACCACCAATGTGAGTACGTATAGTGTGAGATAAATTCAATTAGGATACCACCATGAGTCAATTACATTTATTTAATAATGAAATAAAGTATAAAAGATTAAAAGTAATATCTAAATACGTTTTCATTTAATATTTCAAAAAATAGAGAAAAAACAATTCTATATCATTTTCTCAACAGAACCCATTTATAAAACATGATAATATAACGATTTTACTAGGTAATGTTTTTTCAAAAACAAACCATTACCTTAAAAATCATTTCCCTTATTAAACAAACATGTTAAATCAACCCTTTCCATTTAAAACACCACCATTTGACAAATCAAATCAAATGGTTTAAAATATACTTCAATAAAAATATTTCAGAAGGCTTGAATATAAAAAAAACACCTATTTTATCATTTAAAAACATAACATACACACACGAACAATCTATATGAGTATAATAAAGGAATACAAAATGAACTTAAAACCCATGATGATTCATAATCAAATAACATGAATAACATAAAGAAATACTTACTATAGAATTTATCCATCAGTAATAAAAAATATGTCAAGTTTTTCTAAGAAAAGGGATAATAATATAACACTCCAATAAATATATAATGTATACTATTTATGTTTTAATGAATTGAAATATTTTAAATAATAAATTCACAACTAGGAACTGAGTTAGAAATGGATTCTGTGGCTTGGGGAGGCCCGATTTTGATATAATAAAAATATTAAATATAACATATCATGAACATGTAGTTTCTATAAAATAATGTAAAAACTCTCAAATAGAGTCTTTTATAAAAAATATTCATTCCAAATATATTTTTCTCTATTTTTGAAAATCTGAATTAAGTATTAGGGGTGACATTACATTTCAAAATGATAGTAAAAAGAACACTACATCCATAAAATTAAAAATTAAAAATTAAAAATTTATCATCACCCATCTCGGTTCCCATGTCATCTTGATTCATTTTATATCCTCGAGGCCCAAACCCATGGAGAAAATATACATGTCCTTTAACCTCCCTATCTCACAACCTTTATGAGACCTATACTAATCCCCCATCACCATAAAATTATCATCTTCAAAACAATCTCACAGGGTTCTGCATCGTCATCATCACTATCATTGACACTTATTCAATTTCACCATCATCTGCATTGGCCAAACACCGCATTTATCCTCTAGATAATTTTATAGTCCAACGATGAATCATTAAACATAGTGACTTGTTTTCATTCAATATCACTGAAACACATACGGAAACTATGCGACACCATGGTGAACAACACAAAAGTAATCCATAGGAAACTAAAGCTGTCATAAAAAGATAAATCATAAAGAAAAAAGTAACTAAAGAAATACAGCACATGTCACATAGCCTGGTAACTCTTACCTCTACTCAGGAACATCCTAAAACTTCATTGTAAACTGATGTACCTACCTGACTAAGAAGATAGAAAGGGACTTTAAATCCATAGTAGGGAAGAGTGGTAGAGAAGGGGAATGAACAATATTAAAATACCATGGAATGAGAGAGAGAGTGATAGAAAGAGAAATACTAGGATGTAAACCCTAAGGGAAAAATATATTGAAACTAATAATAAGAATAAATATAAATGAGAAAGTGGGAACCATGATTGATAGAATAATAAGAACCTAGACTAAAACCCTAATGAGAAACCGCAAACTGATCTAGAAAAATTGATGTAATAATCCTTCGATATAGAGAAAATAATGTTTCCATTACTTCCGCCGCTATAGTTAGAACCCCATATTAAAAAACAACACACCCAACCAGGATGGGGATTTTTGTGTCATGAAATATTAGTAATATAGGGATGGATGACGGGAAAATGGTAAAACTCCATAGAACATGGAGAGAATGAACCTATAATGAGGAATCCCAAGAATCTAGTAAATGAGAAGGGACCCATCAATGACACAAAGACAATAAAACCCAATGATATGGAATTTAATGACTAATGGAAATAAAGACAATTGAAGAGGAGAGGTCTGTTGCTATGGGGATAACTCAAAAACCTAGGTGGAAGAGAATGAAGTTGAGAGATGGAGCTGGAGCCAAGACTGTGAGACAGAGTAGACAGGCACCATATGTGTTTGATATAAGATTTTACAATTTGATCCCTATATTTGAAATATGATACCAACATTAAATCTAGAATCTGTGTTTTACTATAGGTGTGAAATAACCTTTTTTCATGGTATGTTTTTCATTTGAGGAGCACCCATAGATGGAAATAATAAAATATATAAATAATATTATATACTAATTAATAAGCTGGGCTGTAATATAAATCCGATATTTAAACCTAGTTACGGGAATATCCTAGGGCCAACCAAAAAATCCTATAATTTTTAGAGGATATCATAGAGGAGAAATTGGTAGATGAAAACAAGATCGAGGATCTGATCCATACAGCTTTGTTCAGCTATTCTAACAGAGTTCACGGGTCTCTCCAGTGAAAATGTGAACAATTTTTCATCAATGTTTGATATAAACTAAAGGTATGGTGTATGTTTTTTTTCATTTATTAAATTTATTTTTAATCCATTATGAACATGAATCATTTATATTAATATATTGATATACAGATTGATCATGTTTGAATGATCAGGTTCATCTTCCCCGATTTAGAAATTGATATTACTTTGATTATTTTCTCTTTTACCACAATTACTATAAATATGCGTAGATTCCATCTCAAATAATGGATGTGGCCCATTTCTCATGATTCTGGTTTATGGTTTTCTCTCCTTGTTCTATTCATGTTGATCTTGAACATTCCTCTTTTATCAATGCTTCATTGAATACCCAAAAACTAATCATTGTGCATTAAATATTTTGTGAATAAAATAACTTACATAGGTATATAGATATAGGATAGGTGATGAAATAGTTGTGTGTGGTGATGAATGAGGGTTTGGAGTCACATTTAGAGATCCCCCATTGCCGGTTTTGGAATTACATCTTCGCAGTGTAATGAGAGACGTGTTTCGAGTGGATCAATCGATATATTATAGTTTCTGATGATGGATAAGTGAAATAAAACCTTGTAATTGAGTATCTTAGTTACTATAATGAAATTATCAACATCAATGGAGGTGTGGAAAGAATACATGTGATGAACTAGTGGGTTCTGTTATAAACCTGAATACATAATGTTTACTCCAGTAAAACACATTTTATGTATCCCCTGCCATAGTTTTAGGGTATATACATAGAGAAAAATATCACACATTAGGAAATACATATCACTTGTTGTGTAACACATTGAAAGTGTCTTAGTGTGTACCCTAGGGATATATAAGAATATATATAACTAACAACATAGGCATGACATAAGTACATGGGAATGATAATGTACTAGTACAAGGCCAAGTGCATGGGAATGACCATATTATATAGGAAGGAACAATAGTACAAGGGCATGGACGTGGTATATTGACACGGGAAGGCAATACACATCAAGTACATTACAACCTATAAATGAAATGTAATATAAAAGAACTTGATGTGTATATGGAGAATGTCATGTCATGAGAGGCGATGAGACAGTGCAAAAAACTAGAGGTATGTAAGACATTCTATGTACTACCAGTACATAAATTGTTCTTTTATATTGAGAAATTTGGTAACCTATGCCTCTTTATTATAGACTGTTATCTATTAGATACACACCCTTGGTATATATCTATGAGGGTAAATTTTGGAATTATTTTCTAAGGATAATATAATTATCCCCTCAAGTAGGATAATATGAGATATATATTTATGAAACCCTCTACCTGGCATGGGATGAGATCATATATCATTCAATCTACATCCCGTGGTGGGGATTGAGGAATATTCATGACCAACATAAGAGGTTGAATGATCCCCAACATAGTGGGTTAGACCGGTTAGGGTTTTAAGTGTCCCCCAACAGCCTTGGGTAAAATCCTCTATCCTAGAATTGGGAAATTTAGAGTTCCAGAAAGTACTTATTTAGCGAGGCCTGATGAGAATAACCTCTCATATGATATCATTCAATGATAGAAAGGATCACGAAGTATGTTCCTTCAAATGATAGTTACCTATAAGCCTAATGAATAATCATATGGATGGAATTATAGTTGATGCTTTTTGACACATGGTGTTTTTTTGAGTAAGTCGAGGTTATTATTATTATTACTATTCCTCATTCTAGATTGACATACCATGTAATGATGAGATGACCAGACTCTTTATGTTTTATGTGGGGTGATTTCAGGGTTTCCTACTAGGTATAATTATACCCACCCATGTATGATCTTCTACCACACATTTCATTCCTTAAGAAGATGAAAAATATTTTTATGAAGTCATAGGAGGACAAAGAGTAGGTTGAATATAGAGATATTGATAGACCATGGTCGTACCATGTGTTTTCTTTGATAGAAACCCCCTTCATAATGTGATGGAATATTTTATCTTCTTTGGTTAGATTTTTTAGTCCCTTTATAATTTCCAATACTTTTTTAAACTTTGACATATGATATATTTTATTAATGTAACATAGTATCAGTTGGTCACTGCACTAAAACTGGAGTCTTTAGCTCGAACATTTCACATTGATAGTCAAATAAAAAGGTTTTTAGGGATCACACACTACTACCAAATGTTTGACCGGAATCTTGGAGGATAAAGAGTTGTTTGAGACCTCCTTATAGTATTATTTATTTTTTAAGATTTCATCCTAGTTATGGAATGTCTATCCATAATTCATTCCAAGATTTACTATTTCTGGTAGAGGATGATGTGTCTTGTAGTGATGGAATGGGGATTTCCATTCTAGGTGAGTGGTGTAGCCATGAAGAGAATGATGAGCTTATATATAAGAGGATGTGGCCTATTACTCATTAGATTTCTAGTATTACCCTTGTATAATTGTATTTTATGGTATTATATACCACTATAGTGGTGGAAGAGTATTAGGAAGTCATTTATTAGGATATATTTGTATTAATTCACTACTAAGAGTTGTAATTAAACATAAACTTGAACATAATAAAGGACCCAATATCTATGATTTCATATCATATGACTCATATAGAGCTTCATAAACTAAAGGTGAAGTTGGAGGATTTATAGTGGAAGGGATTTCTCAGACACAATGTGTCCCCCTAGATTGCACTGTGACTATTCAACAAGAAGGAAGATAGGATATTGAGGATCTATGTGGATTACTATAACTTTAAATAGGTGATTGTGGAGAATAAGTATGCACTATTGATTTTCAAAAAAAATCTTCTACTGGTTGATAGGGGAGATATGGTTCACAGAGATTGACCTCGAATTATGTTGTCACCTTCTTTTGAGTATGAGATGTGGATATAAAAATATTTTATTTCCATATTTATATGTTGATTATAAATACTTGGTGGTAATTTTAGGCCTAGTTAATTAACAATTTGTGTTCAAGAGACTAATGAACAAGATCATTCAACACCTTTTCGATCATTTCATGGTATTCTTCCTCATTGAAATCTTATTTTACTCAATATCTATGGGGGATCACACGTGACAAGTGAGGATGATCTTAGACATGCTCTAATATCACCATATTTATGGGAACATCTCTATGTATTAGTTATCGATTAAAGAGGTCCTCTTTTTAGAAAATGTTATATTATTTGAGGTTGTAGAATATTTCTTAGTGACGGTTGAGGAAATTATATCATGGAATTCATCCAAGATCATGACAGAGGTGTAGTGTTTTATTGTGTTGGAAGGCCACTAAAATATATTTTTACCCAATTTCTCTAGTATATTGTTTCCATTGACTACTTTGAATCAGAAGTGGTATCATTTAGTGTATATATTGTGTAATAGTAGGATTTTTTGGAGTTATATTAGAGCTTGATGAACATTCCCATTTTGAGACTACCAGGATAGGGTGTTGATTTAATAATCTTCTATGATGACTCTAGGACTATGACTGGATATGTTTTTATGTAGAGGCTTGCAGGGATTGAATAATGTTCATGATATCTATGAGATCATAGGTAGAATTACACGACCCATGTTCTTGAGTAAGAAGCAGAGGTATCTTACCTAAAGATGTGGTGACACAACCTTATGAGAGATTGGTTTATTAGATATTCTAAAAAAATATTCCCCAGTATATATTCTCATATATGGATCTTAACATGAGACAGAATTTATTTTTGGAGTTTATCATACATCATAACATCGAGTTAGTCTATACTATCTATAAATGGAACATGGAGGTAGATCCTCTCAATAAGAGATATTGTATGTAGTTTTTGAATGAGGTGTTATAGTAGTTATCATCATTATAGTTGTCCTTAATTGATGAGGATGGTGTATATTACTTAAAGTAGATGATCATTACATCACTACTTATACTACATGTTAGGGAGAATATTCTATGAGATATTGATTATGGTACCTTGTGTATTCAGATATCAATTGAAAATAAAACAGATTGATTCCCTAAAGGTGGGGAGTATGTCATCGTTGGTAGAGGAATGATGACGATATTAGTGTTGTTGTGTGATGAGGTTTTTATCGACATTCATACACCCTATTGGTGGTTCATTCAGGTGTATTAATGATTATAAAGGGTCTTAAATGTTATTTATGGTGGTATAGAATGAATAATTGTGTAGCTAATTTTTTCACTTCATGCCTAACATGTTAGAAGGTGATGGATGATCACCGGGTTCTAGTGGTTTTTTATACCTATTTAGCTTCCAAAGTGTAAGTGGAATGATATATGTATGGAATTATTCATGGGGTTTCCATGATAGTCTATAGGATATTTTTCTATCTAGGTGATCATAAATAGAGACACAAAGATGGCCGCCTTTCTTATTATTTGAGATAAGTGTTCACTAGTGATATTATGATTCCTCTATGTGTATAATATATTATTTCTTCACATAGTGCCTCCAATGATTATTTCAGACTGTGAATATCACATCACATCAGGATTAGAGAGAGGATTGCCTGGGTCCTTTGGGAATAAATTTCATTTGATAATGATGCTTCACCCCTAGACTAATGTCCGGACTAAGAGGACCTTCCAGGTTCCTTAGGGAATGATATGGGATTTCATGTTATAGTTTAGTCACATTGGGAGGACCACCTACCATTAGTGGAGTTTGTGTACCTAAACATCTACCATTCCACCATCAGCGTGGAACCATTCAAGGCCTTACTTGATAGACCATATAGTTTGTCACTATTTTGGACTGATTTAGGTGAGTTAGTAGTCATGGGACCAGAGTTTGTGTGGGTTATGATAGGGAAAGTTCAAATCATTTAGAATTCAGGGAAGAAAATGGTGATTCAGTACATTTCCTAATGAATTCTTTGTCATCTATGGTTAGAAATTCACGAACATATTTTCTTATTAAATTTTTTTGTTATATGGGAATGGTTTTTGACTTTATGTATGGTCTTCAATTCCTTACCTAATGTTTTCCTAACAAATCAATACAATTTTTTTATTAAGACAAAAAAATTGGATCATTATGTAACTCAGAACCATATAGTTTATAAGACTCTGATTTATTTATAATTGAGAATCTGATTTATCTAGAAATTAGAATTTGATTTCATCTGAAATCAGACTCTGATTTCCTCTGAAATAAAACTCAGATTTCATCTATAATCATACACTGATTTATTTTAAATTCGGACTATGATTTCATTTTAAATTAGACTCCAATTTCTTCTAAAATCAACCTCTGATATCTCTAGAAATAATATGTCGATTTTTTTCTAAAATTAGAATGAAATTTCTCTAGAAATTAGACTCCGATTTATTCTAAAATTGGATATCATTTTGTTCAAAAAATGGACTCTAATTTCTCCTGAAATCAAACACCAATTTCTCTAGAAATCATACTCTGATTTCTTCTGAATCAGACATTGATTTCTGTAGAAACTAGAACCCAATTCGCTATTATTTCATAATCCAATTTTCAATATTTAAATAATCCTATTTTTACTGTCATAAGAATCCAATTAATTTAATTTATTACCATTATCATAACTCTTTAATTTAATGTATCATTTTATAGGATCCAAAATGTGATAATGTTTCTTATGTTTTGTAATTTTTCTCGTAGATTTTATTCAAAACAATATCATCCAATAATATTTAAATTAAATGTTTCCTAAGTTCCATGTGTATAGGCCCTTAGATATTTAAGGAGAAATGTTAATGTTGGAGGAGGAAGTCATCCATTAGAATCCATGCCTATAAATACCCACCGATTTGAATGAGCTTCATAGAGTTGAACTCTGGAATGAAGTTATACGCTGTGAGAGATCTTCTCAAATCTCCCTTTTAAAAATATTTTGAACAACTTGTTCAAGATGAGAACATATTTTTCAACCCACCTAGTGTGAGTCTGATTATTTCTGTTATCAATTGAAGGATTTTATGTATAGTAATATAGAAGTGTTGGTTACCTACATAATCGAGGGATTGTGGGGATAGCAAGACAGATACTGACCATCATATCGAGGGCATACCCTGGTGTGGGAAAGACAAAATTTCTTGAATATAGAAATCCCAGGACAATTTTCAAAGGTTGTTGGATACCATTATCTATGGGTTCAAATATTTCTTATACATTTCCTGTTTTGTTAAAAGTTCTATTTCTGATGTATTTTGAAAATTTTAGAAAGTGTAACTTTATTAAACGTTCTTAATCTTGTATAGTCTAATTTAAATAACATTATATATTCAATAATGTATAATATTTCCCAAAGTAAACTTTTCTTCTATTTATTTATCCTATGAATGTTAGTTTCATTGTTATGAACTAAAGAGGGTTTCTGAATCCATCTTGTTTTACCTTGAACAACCTAGATTTTATTACGGATAAAAATGAATGTTTTCTAACCTGAAATTCACCCCTCTTGAAATTTATAAATATAAATATACATTTCAATCCAAAAATTTGTATCAAATATGGCCTCTAAAATACTTATACTTTCATATTTTTTTGATTGGTCATATTTTCTTGCATAACTTTACTTGTTCACATTTTATTTTGATTTTATTTATAAAATAACTATTTATTAAAAATTTCTACTAACCCTTTTTGTGTAAAAAACTTTTTTATTTTTCAATATACTGATATGAATGAACATTAGATAAATATAAAATTTTAACCCTACCAGACCCCCTATTTTCGATGGAAATGATTATAAATACTAAAGAGATAGGATGAAGACGTTAAGTATCAATACCAGTGTGCATAACTTTTAAATGTTAACTTGATACTATAAGATTCTAGACAAGGAAATCAGAAAATGCACCAATCAATAAAAATATGAGTATCACCTTTTCTTTAATGTGCACAATACATTATTATGGTCTATTATTAGAAAAATATGTAGCCACATTTCTGTATGTGAAGCTGCTAATTTCATCTGGAATAAATTAAAAGTTACACATTTTGGCACATCCAAGGTTATGGAAACAAGAAGATCTATGCTTGGATCTGAATATCATGGTTTTATGTTTCCTTATGGAGAACCTATTAGAAATATTTAACATACGTATTTGACAATCTTCAATACCCATATTTCTATGGGTGAAAATGGACTTAATGATGATATTATTGTGGATAATATAATTTATGTTCTTCCCAATGAGTGGTAATCCAAAGAAAAACAATGATTGGTGAGAATATGAATGTTTCAAACATCACTCTTGATGATTTATTCAGGAATCTTATACCGTATGAATCTAGAATTAAGAGATATGTAGATATCAATAAGAAAAATGGTAATGGTAGTGTTTCTTCACTAATACATCAAATCATATGAAATACAGATCTCTGGAATGAGTTATTAGATCAAAATCGAAGAAAACAACTAATATATCTTAATCAATTGATAGTGATCATTCTACAAATGAATGTTCCAATTTTTCTCTAAGAATGAACAATATTATGGGGATGACAGATTTTTAAAGTAGATATATAAAGAATTAAAAAAAGGATAAGAAAGACTTAGAAGTGATGTATTTTAAATTCAAGAGATAAGGACATATCAGACCAGACTATCCTATACTCCAAAGGAATGAAATAAAGGATAAACATTGAGAATGATATTATAAGTGGAAGTGAAATTGCAAGACTATGAAAGTAATGAATGATAATGACACATGGTGTGATAGTGGTGATGATTCTATTGATTAATCTTCTAATATTGAATCTTATTTATAGAATAATAATGGTCTATTTTCCACAATTCCTTCTGAAAATAAATGTCTCTTAGATAAGGTGAATATTGATGAATCTTTAATGAATATTTCTTTAAATTGTAACTACATAAATAAATAATATTATGAATATTTGGATGAATAATCTTCCTCATCAGAATATATTAATTTAATTTATTTTGAATATGTATCTATGTTTTCTAAGTTACTTGAAAATGAAAATAGTATGATTAATAAGAAACATAATAAGGTAAATTCAAGAATCTCTATTATAACCAAAAATATATCACATCATTCAAAAAATCATGATCATAAAACACTTTATTCGGAAAATATTTTCAAAACCCTTATGAAATTACATTTTAAAAATAATAATGTTTATAAGGATCTTGAAAAAGTTATTTCCAAGAAATGTTTTTTTTGAGAGAATCTCAAATTCTATGACAAATGACTATGAGGATAAGAATTTAGTCATCAATCTAAAATCAAAAAAAAATATTAAATTTTTTTTTTCAAAAATTACTCATGGAATGTGAGGTTTTGATAAAATGTATTCATAACATAATCCTCAAATGAGTGTTTATATATCTGGTTATTCTCATTCAAAACTAGTATTTAGTCACAACACATTTTTACCCCAAAGTGATTTGTTTTACACTAAGTTTCAATGTTGTAATCATTTGGAGAAAAACTGTTCATTAAAAAATTTCAATCCTTTGATTTTAATAAATACAATCTTTCTAATAAAATATAGATACCTGGTATTTTAATTACTAACTATTTCAGATCCAAGAATGTTTTGATTCTAATATTCTAACTATTTTATTTACATGAAAACAAAGGAGAGCCAACAACAATAAAAGGTAAATTGATAGTGGATGTTTCCAAACCATGAATCATAACAAAAACAACACTAAAAATATTATTAAGATAAAAGGTGTAATTGAATCATTCAGAGATAATGATCAAGAAGAAATTTTTGTTATAGGTAATACTATTTTTCTTGTAAAATATTTAATTAAAAAAGTTTTAATAGTTAGATGAATTAAGAACAACCTTATAAAAATAATTCAATTGTGAGGTTAAGGTTACCTTGTGAATTTTAGCAATGATAAATTCCTAGTACATAATTCAAAGGTAGAGGTAATTATTTCCTCACATAGGCATGAGAATGTTTATACAATTAACATAGAAAAAAGTAGATGACAAGATTGATTGGACCATAATGCCACAGAAGATTAATATTGGTTATTGAGAAGAATACTAGGACATTGTAACCATTGGTACTTATGAAAAATCTCAAAGAAAATACTTATTTAGGATATAACAGATATAACGACCCATAATTTACATACATTGTTAATACATCAAAATTGAATCACACTTATTATAACATATAACAAAACCAGGAAAGGACCGTATAGGTATAGTGTCATTAGAAACTGGGAAACATAAACAACTGGTTCATAAAGCGTCTACACTGTCTCCCATTTATTTCATCATATCTATAGTCCCTTTTGGAATATCTTACTTAATAACCTTATTCCTGACCTGGGGAAAGAAAAAATACAAAAGGTGGAGACCAAATGCTTTTTAAGGGTAAACAAAAGAAATATCAATCACATCATATTCATAAGAACATAACATTTTGGAAATCTTACCCTGTAAAAGAGATCAAAATTTCATAACATGGGATAAATCATGGTAGTGAAATGTAATCAAAATAATCATTACTTAAAACATGAAGCTTTGTGGCATACACACATAATCATAGAGAATCATTTCTCATTAGTCAAAACTCATTTCCAAGACTATCTTAGTGGACAAAGTCAATTTCTGAACCGAGTTCATTCCTCGTTTCAGTCCTGTTTCACTGAACCGGTTTAACCTGCCGTTCCATCCAGGTCTATCTCATGAGATATGAAATCTTTACCGAATGAATTGGAGGGAGATATAGGTCCCACCCATCTCATAATGATACCATTCTTATATGTGCCACAAAATCACAAAACCATACATCATAGCATAACCCATGTAATAAAAATTGAAGTCTTAAACATCGTGACATCATAAAACAACTCATATAAGATAAAGGAAATCATAAAAATAATTCCATCAAAAATAATCAAATCAATGTAAAAATAGGGATAGAAATAGAACACTTTATTATCTTAGATGGAAAATAATTTTGATAAAAAACTTGAACTCCATTCTTGAGGAAAATATCTTTTCTACTTCAAAAACATTTTTCGTTCTTAACATGACATATAATTTTGAACTAAAAGAAGTTGATTAAAAATTAAATTGAAAACTTGTAAAGGAATATTCATGGAAATAATGTTCTAAAAATATATTCATGCCGTATAAGTTAAAAAACATTCTTTTCTTACTTTTGACAGAAAAGTCAAAATGTACCTCGTACGAAAAACGACAAAAGATTCCTTTCATATCTTTTACTAAAAACTCACCGAAGGGTAAAATTGGATTTAAACAATTGTAGGTGGATGGAAATAATATTACATATTGAGGAAACATGTATGTGGATGATAAAATACTCCCTAGTAATTTCCAAAGTATAAACAATCTCAGATAAAAATGAGATTGCGAGATTATCCCTTACCTTAGGTCCGATTTTCTTCGTCAGTGTCTGAACCTCCTATATAATGATATAAATAATTTCATTGACTTATTCCAGAATAATACCTGTTGTTATGATATCATATATGGTCATATTCTTAGCTTATTATTAGTAATGTTTCATTGCTACTTGTTATTCGGGTGTTTATTAATTTTTGTTTTTATGCGTGTTTTGTCAAATAAATTATTATTATTAATTTTATGTTATAGATACATAATTTCCAGAATGGTTTTAGTGTTATATATGTCATATTTATACACTCAATTCATTTATATAATCATTATTTAATGAAAATCATGTAGAACGAGTCGCATCACATCGTGGAGACGGTATTCCGTACGTACGCACGAGCGATGATATCATTCCCATGATCATGTAATTGTATTGGAGTGTATTTATAATATTTCATAATCAATATCACTTTACAATAATCATATATATTCATTATTTACTCCATTATACCCATCCAATTAAGTTTGTGGTGGAAAATAGATTACACCACAGCGTGGAGACGGTATTCCGTACGTCGGCACACACGGTGATTTCTTTTCCGTAGGATGGATAAATGGTGAAATAGGGTTATTTCATACTTATAATAACATATCATTATATTAGTGATACTTATGTTATTAGTCATAATGAAACAACTAAAGTAGAAGAAATGGAAGAAGAAATAAAGTTGAATGCATCGGTAACAGACATTGCCTCTTCTTTGAAACACTTCTTTGAGACCTTCTTTTAGGGTACTAAAATTGGTCTTTGAAGAATACCAGGACCTCTAGGATGTTTCTAGGGAAGTGGAGAGGTTAAATTGGCAGGGATTTGCGGAGAATGATGGCTTAAAGTGGTGTGAGGAAGAGAGGGAGGAGGTGCCCTTTTATAACGGAGGAGAGAGGAACCTTTGGAAAAACTAAAAATATTATTTTATTATAAAGCCATGTTCGGTTTTAAATAGATCCAAATTGATTTATTTATAATCTAAGGTGGGGATGGGTCGAAATCCTCTCATCCAATAGAATTTGGACCAGTTTAGTTTACTATTTTAACCTTATCATTTAGATTTAACTTTAAGTTAGATAATTTTACTTTTACAATGTCTATTTGTGTTCTTACACTATAAGGTTCATAAACTTACTATAACAAGCCAAACGAACCCCAAGATGTTTATCATTAAAATATATAACAGTATATAAGTAATTTTACAAATCCTTAGATTTTTAGGAATAAAATAACAATTAATAATATAATATCTGTTTTAAAAACTTTTTTATGTCAATTTTGACACTATTTAGTAATTGATTTTTGTGAAAATCATAACAGAATTATTAGTTCTAAAAAAGTTATTTAAATCAATACTAACATGTCATATTAACCTATCAAATAAGTGTAATTTATAAAAAGTCTCAAATTAAATTTATTTGGGTATTTATAACATCAGTTATGTCAATATTTCATTAATAAGATAATTATTGCATCATCTTTGTGTTGAAAATAAATTAAATTATTTAATGTCTAAAAATTACAAATAAAATTCAATTACATAGGAAATATTTTTATCTTTCTAATGAATATTTATAGTCGAATATATCTTATTTATATCCTTATATTAAAAACTATTTACTTATTAAACTTAGATTTAACTATTTTAACCCATCTTTAAATAAATTAATAATAAATGTCCTAATCTAATCCAAGTGGGCCTAAATGGTAATATTTTATTAATAAGGTTGTTTTTGGTCGAATTACACTTATCCAATAGAATTAGGACATGTATTAGGGTAATAATAATATCATTTTTACCCTTAATTACCCTATTTACTTTTAACCGTGGCAAATAAAAGTAAAAAAGTTACTATTGGCCAAAAATTATTTTCATCTCATTGAACCACATTTTACTTACTGAAATCTACCATGTCTGTTGGATTTTTTAAATTCCACTCACAGAAGCGGTAAAATTATGTTTTATGTAAATTTGCAAATTCTCCTAGGAGGTGGGTAAAAGACGGTGAAAAGTTCAATAAAATTTTTATATATCTAAAATTATTATAAAATGACTCCAATGAATTGAATTGAACTTATATAGGTATTATGTATCATTTTTTACCTAAAATAAATTTAAATAAAATAAATAATTATTTAAATAAAAAGTCGGTTTTTAAATAGTAACCCAGTGTTTTCACTATTCATCCGAAATTGAATGTTTTTAGAAAAATACAAAAATTTCACCCTAAGCTATTTTCGATATTTAGAATCCAAAATCGAAGTCCATTTTGAAAAATAAAATTTACAAAATTCCAAAAAGTGGTTATTACTATTCATAACGGCTAGTTTTAATAATATTTTAATATCATATCATTGTTTAGTGAAACTCAGTATTGCATACGATGCAAGCTATCAAGGAAGGTCGTAATTGCGTGTAATGCAAGCAAAGCTAGTGTTGTGTGTAGTGAATGATTCCTTTGATTATTTATAAAATAAAAACAAAATATTTCTTATAAAAGTCTCGGGTGTTACCTTCTCCCTCATTATATACTCAAGCTCACATGGAGCTTCTTCTAATTGGTGGTTCCTCCATTAAAATTTCACCAAGCGAGTGGTCTTGTTCCGTAGGACTTTTTCACTACGATTGAGAATCTCTATCGGCTGTTCTTCATAAGAAAGATTTTGTTCCAGTGGTACAACTTCTGAGCAGAGTACATGTGAAGGATCAGGTATGTACATTCTCAGGAGAGATACATGGAACACATCGTGAACTTGAGAGAGATTTTGTGGAAGCACCAATTGGTAAGCTACCTTCCCAACACGATGCGGTATTTCGAAAGGACTAATATACCTAGGGATCAGATTTCCCTTCTTTCTAAATATCATTACTCTCCTCCAAGGAGATATTCATAAGAACACTTTATCACCCACTTCAAACTCTAAGTCTTTTCATCGGCTTTCGGAATAACTTTTTTGTCGACTCTGAGCTGCTCTTATGTATTGTCGAATAGATCGGACCTTCTTTTCCATCTCATCAAAAAGATTAGTTCCTAATAGCTTTCTTTCCCCAACTTCATCCCAGTAAGTTGGAGTCCTGCATTTCTTTCCATAGAGAGCTTCATAAGAAGCCATCTGAATACTGGAGTGAAAGATATTATTATAAGAAAATTCCACTCAAGGTAGGTGTTGATCCCAACCATCTTTGAAATCTATAGAGCAAGCTCTCAACATATCTTCTAGAGTTTGAATTATCCTCTGAGATTGACCGTCTGTCTGAGGAAGATAAGCAGTGCTGATACTCAACTCTGTATCCAGAGTATGCTGAAGACTTTGCCAGAACATTGAGGTAAACCTCGTATCCCGATCATTTATATTAGAAAGTGGTACTCCATACAATATTACCACTTCTTTTACATATATCCTGGAAAGCTGATCCAGAGTGAAATCCTCTCTAATAGCAATGAAGTGTGCAGACTTTGTAAGACAATCAACTATGACCCAGATAACATTATTGCCTTTGGATGTTTTAGGATGTCCTATGACAAAGTCCATAGTGATGATTTCTCATTTCCATTCGCGTATGGGTAATGGTTGTAACATCCCCTTAGACATTTATCTCTCAACTTAACTTGCTGAAAAACCAAGAATCTAGAGACATATTCAGCAACATCTCTTTTCATGCCATCCCACCAGAAGTACTCTTTCTGGTCCCTATACATCTTCGTGCTTCCAGGATGAATAGAGAATGAAGAACTATGAGCCTCATCCAGCTGCTCCTTCTTTAATTCGGGGATGGGAGAAACACAAACCCGATTCCTAAACTTTATTATCCCATCACAATCAAGGTTGAATTCAGGAACATTTCTCACCTTCTTTTGTAACTCTACATCTTTTTTCTGTGCCACTTTAATCGTAACATGTATAGATGGTTGAACATTCATTTGAGAAAGATACGATTTTACCCTTTCATTATAATTCCATGATCCATCCTTTGTAAATCCATAAATATTGGATATTTTGTGATCCTCATCATGGATAAACTGGCATGGTCTTGTCGACTCAATGCATCTTCCACCCTGTTTGCTTTCCCAGGGTGGTAATGAATTGAGTAGTCGTAATACTTAATCAGCTCCAACCATCTTCTTTGGCGCATATTCAGCTCCTTTTGTGTGAAAAGTATACTTTAAACTTTTATGATCAGTATAAATGTCACACCTTTCTCCATAAAGATAATGCCTCCAAATCGTTAATGCAATGATTACCGCAAGTAACTACAAATCATGAGTTGGGTAATTTTGCTCATGGATTTTCAACTGTCGTGAGGCATAAGCTATCACCATATCATTTTTCATAAGAACACAACCCAATCCCTTCTTGGATTCATCACTGATGATCACAAGCCTTTCTCCACTACAAGGCAGTGTGAGCACAGGTGAACTGGATAACCTTCTTTTCAACTCCTTGAAATTCTCTTCACATTCCTCTGTCCAAAAAAACATAACTCCTTTCTAAGTCAACCTGGTGAGTGGATTAGATAATCATGAAAAATCTTTCACAAAACTTCGATAATATCCATCCAAACCAAGAAAACTTCGGATCTTAGTTACTGTTGTTGGTCACGACCATCTTTAGATAACCTCTGTTTTTGCTGGATCCACAGATATCCCCTCTTTTGAGATTATGTGACCCAAAAATGAAACTTTTTTAAGTCAAAATTCACACTTGGTAATTTAGGCATACAGATTCTCGTTTCTCAGGGTCTTCAATATAATTCTCAAGTGATCTTCATGTTCGTCCTTGATCTTTGAATATACAAGAATATCGTCTATAAAGACTACCAAAAACTCATCAAGATAGTCTTTAAAGACTCTATTAATCAGATCCATGAAGATAGGAGGGGCATTAATAAGACCAAATGGCATCAATATAAATTCATAGTGTCCATACCTTGTACGGAAAGCCGTCTTTGGTATATCCTCCCGTTCGACCCTTAATTGATGATACCCTGCATGAAGATCAATCTTGGAAAATTATTGACCTCCGCGTAGTTGGTCAAATAAGTCATCAATGCGCGGGAGAGGATATTGGTTCTTGATAGTGATCTTGTTAAGTTCTCAATAATCAATACAGAGTCTCATTGATCCATATTTCTTCTTAACAAACAGAACATGTGCTCCCCAAGGTGATGCACTAAGGCATATGAGCCCCATATCAAGATTCTCTTGGAGTTTCTGCTTCAATTCCTGCAACTCAATTGGGTCCATTATATAAGGTGTCTTTGTAATAGGTAAAGCACTCGGTACGAGTTCTATTGAAAACTCAACTTCACGATTTGGTGGAAGACTCGGCAATTCCTCCGGAAAGACATCATCAAACACTCGTACAATGGGCATATTCTTAATCGTGAGTTTCTCACCAACCATTTGAGATAAATAACCTTCATTTATAGGAATCAAGACCCATAAAATGGAAGAAATTTCCACTGGAAGGTTATGTTCATCCTTGCATCGATAGATGATCAAATATTGATCTGGAATATGAAATGTGACTTCTCTTCATTGGAAATTGATATGAGCTCCATATAGAGAAATCCAATCCATGCCAAGAATCACATCAAGTTCCACTATAGGGAGGATCACATGATTTAGCCTTAAGTGTTTGTTGACATTGATCATCATCAACAACCCTTGGATTAGGGCATTGATTGGCATAATTCCCCATTTCCTTGCACTTATAACATTGAAGTGTAGGAGTGCACTCTGTGTAGCCTTTTCATTGTTCGCATCACTAGACATCTTCTTCCCATCATTGCGGAATTCAAATTCCCAATGACTTTCCATTCCAAATTTGAAACATTTACTTGTCCCTTTAAGACAACTCCCTCCATTTTTCATTCCACACTTTGAGCATAAGGGAAAACTCATCTTATTTTCAGTGTGCGCTTTAGATTTTCCTTTGAATTCCATTTTCCTCTTCTAATCAAACCCATATGACTGATGGGTTACTCCAATCTCCATCTCAACTTTGAGATAACATTGAACGATTACCTCGTAGCTATTAATGTCCCTTATGGCTAACGCCCTTAGAAGACTTGGTTTTAAGACACTAAAGGATCGATCGATCTTACTATCAGGTTGGATAATAATACTAGAAGAGTATCGTGCAAGTCTTGTAAAATTTTCTTCATAGGTACCAACAGATTCATCATCCTTTTTCTTTAGTTCAACAAACTCCTTCTCCATCTTTGTTCGGAGAATATTAGGGAATTACTTATTGAAAAATAAGTTCTTGAACTCCTCCCATTCCATGGACTGATTTTCATCTCTTGGCCTCATATTCTTGATAAGATTCCACCATTGATCAGAATCACCTAACAAACGATACACTGCTAAGATGATTTTATCATGTTCAGAACATTGAAGAACAGAAAAAATCTTTTCAGTAGTACTGATCCATTGTTTTGGAAATAATGGATCAGTAGACCCGCTGAATGAAGGTCGACACTGTCTCATGAAGGATTCAACAGAATGTTGCTCCATCCTTTGCACGTTTGGAAGTCATGTATGATTCATAGCTTAAGAAAGTTGTGTGATCATGGCTACAAGATTTTTCATTCCAGCTCCCATAACGTTTGGTTGCTTAGGTGGACAATCCTTGCATTGCCCATCCCATTCCGCATTAACACGGTTCCTTCGGGTTCCATCCATTGACTAAAACCAAGAAGAATAGTGTCAGCAACACTAATTATAATAGGAAAACCACATAATCATGAATAAAATTTCACACTTAAGGTTTTATCCTAGGTTATTCATGGCCATTTCTAAAACGATAAGATTGTGTTCTATGCTTAGACTTATCCTTAGGATTCTTACTAAGGCATACACATCCTAGTTTCCAAAGGTTGACTATACCTTTCCTCTGATACCAACTATAACGACCCATACTTTACATACATTATTAATAATTCAAAATTGAAGCACACTTATTACAACATATAACAAATCCAAGAAAGGACCTTATAGGTATAGTGTCTTTAGAAAATGAGAAACATAAACAACTGGTTCATAAAGCGTCTACACTGTATCCCATTTATTTTTTCAAATCTATAGTCCCTTCTGGTATATCTTACTTAATAAACTTCTTCCTGGCCTGGGGAAATAAAACATACAAAATAGTGAGCTCAAATGCTCAGTAAGGGTAAACAATAGAAATATCAATCACATCATATTCATAAGAACATAACATTTTGGAAATCTTACCCTACAAAAGTGATCAAAATTTCATAACATGGGATAAATCATGGTAGTGAAATGTAATCACAATAATCATAACATAAAACATGAAGCTTTGTGGAATACAGACATAATCATAGAGAATCATTTCTTATTAGTCAAGACTCATTTCCAAAACTATCTTAGTGGACAAAGTTCATTTATGAACCGAGTTCATTCCTCATTTCAGTCCAATTTCACTGAACCGGTTTAACATGTCGTTCCATCCATGTCTATCTCCTGAGATATAAAATCTTTACCCAATGCATTGGAGGGATATATAGGTCCCACCCATCACATAATGATACCATTCTTATTTGTTCCACAAAATCATAAACCATACATCATAGCATAACCCATGTAATAAAAATGGGATTCTTAAACATCGTGACATCATAAAACAATTCATATAAGATAAAGGAAATCATAAAAATAATTCCATCACAACATAATCAAATAAATGTAATAATAGGGATATAAACAAAACCCTTTATTATCTTAGATGGAAAATAATTTTGATAAAGCCTTTGAACTCCATTCTTAAGTAAAATATCCTTTCTACTTCAAAAACTTTTTTTTTCTTAACATGTCATATAATTTTGAACTAAAAGAAGTTGATTAAAAATAAAATTTAAAACATGTAAAGGAAGCTTCATGGAAATAATTTTCTAAAAATCAATTCATGCCGTATAAGTTAAAAAAACATTCTTCTCGTACTTTTGTCGGAAAAGTCAAAAAGTACCTCGTATGAAAAATGACAAAAGATTCCTTTCATATCTTTTAATAAAAACTCACTGAAGGGTAAAATTGGATTTAAACAATATTAGGTGGATTGAAATAATATTACATATTGAGGAAACATGGATGTGTATGATAAAATACACCCCAATAATTTCAATAGTATAAACAATCTCGGATAAAAATGAGATTGTGAGATTTTCCCTTACCTTAGGACCGATTTTCTTAGTAAGTGTCCAAAACTCCTGTATAATGATTTAAATAATGTCATTTACTTATTCCAGAATCATACTCATTGTTATGATGTCATATATGGTCATATTCTTAGCTTATTATTAGTAATATTTCACTGCTACGTGTTATTTAGGTGTTTATTAGTTTTTGTTCTTATGCACATTTTGTCAAATAAATTATTATTCTTCTTTTTAGGATATAGATACATCATTTACAGAATGGTATTAGTGTAATATATATCATATTTATTCACTCAATTCATTTATGTAATCATTATGCAATTAAAATCATGTATAACGAGTCGCATCACATTGTGGAGACGGTATTCCGTACGTACGCACGAGCGACGATATCGTTCCCATGATCGTGTAATTGTATTGGAGTGTATGTATACTATTTCAGAATCAATATCACTTTACAATAGTCATATATATTCAATATATACACCATTATACCCATCCAAGTAAGGTGGTGGTGGAAAATAGATTACACCACGGCGTGGAGACGATATTTCGTACGTACGCACGCGCGGTGATTTCGTTTTCCGTAGGATGGATAGATGGTGAAATAGGGTTGTTTCATAACTATAATAAAATATAAGTATATTATTGATACTGATGTTATTAATTGATTATGAAAAAACTAAAGAAGAATAAGTGGAAGAAGAAATAAAGTTGAAAGAATCGGTAATGGACATTACCTCTTCTTTGAAGCGCTTGTTTGAGACCTCCTTTTAGGGTACTAAAATTGGTCTTTGAAGAAGACCAGGACCACTTGTATGTTTCTAGGAAAGTGGAGAGGAGAAATTGGCAGGGGTTGACTGAGCTTGAAGGCTCAAAGTTGTGTGAGGAAGAGAGGGAGGAGGTTCCCTTTTATAAGGGAGGAGATGGGCACCTTTGGAAAACTAAAAATATTATTTTATTATAAATCCATATTCGGTTTTGAATAGCTCAAAATTTATATATTTCGAAGCTAAGGTGCGGATGGGTCGAAATACTCTCATACAATAAAATTTGTACAGGTTTAGTTTACTATTTTAACCTTATCATTTAGATTTAACTTTATGTTAGATAATTTTACTTTTACCGTGTCTTTTTGTGTTCTTACACTATAAGGTTAAAAAACATACTATAATAAGACAAACGGACCCCAAGATGTTTATTATTAATATATATAACCATATCTATGTAATTTGGTATAAACATAGATTTTTAGGAATAAAATAACAATTAATAATATAATATCTTTTTGAAAAACTATTTTATGTCAATTTTGACGCTATTTAGTATTTGATTTTCGTGAAAATCATAATAGAATGATTATTTCAAACAAAATTAATTAAATAAATAATAACATGTCATATTAGCCTATAAAATTAGTGGAATTCATAAAAAGTCTCAAATTAAATTTATTTGGGTATTTATAACATCAGTTATGTCAATATTTCATTAATAAGAGAATTACTGCATCATCATTCTGTCATAAATAAATTAAATTATTTAATGTCTAAAAATTAAAAATAAAATAATATTATGTAGGAAATCGTTTTCAATTTATAATGAATATTTATAGTCTAATATATCTTTTTTATAACCCTATATTAAAAATTATTTACTTATTAAACATAGATTTTAACTATTTTAACCCTTCTTTCAATAAATTAATAATAAATGTCCTAATCTAATCCAAGTGGTCCTAAATGGTAATATTTTATTTCTAGAGTTGTTTCTGGTTGAATTAAACTTATCCAATAGAATTAGGACATGTGTTAGGGTAATAATAATATCATTTTTACCCTTAATTACTCTATTTACTTTTAACCGTGGTAAATAAAAGTAAAAAGTTACTATTCACCAAAAATTATTTTCATCTCTTTGAACCAAATTTTACTTACTGACATCATCCGTGACTCTTCAATTTTTGAAATTTCACGCACAGAAGTGGTAAAATTATGTTTTATGTAAATTTGAAAATTCTCCTAGGAGGTGGGTAAAAGACGGTGAAAAGTTCAATAAAATTTTTATGTATTTAAAATTATTATAAAATGACTCCAATGAATTGAATTGAACTTATATAGGTATTATATATCAATTTTGACCTAAAATAAATTTAATTAAAATAAATAATTATTTAAATAAAAAGTCGATTTTTAAATAGTAACCTAGTGTTTTCACTATTTATCCAAAATTGAATGTTTTCAGAAAAATACCAAAATTTCACCCTAGAATAATATCGATATTTCGAATCCGAAAACGAAGTCCATTTTGAAAAATAAAATTTAGAAAATTTCAAAAAGTGGTTATTGCTATTCATAACGGCTAGTTTTAATAATATTTTAATAGCATATCGTTGTTTAGTGAAACTCGGTATTGCGTATGACGCAAGCTATCAAGGAAGGTCGCAATATCTTGTAAAGCAAGACAAGCTAGTGTTGTGTGTAGTAAAATATTCCTTTGATGATTTATAAAATAAAATCAAAATATTTCTTATAAAAGTCTATGGTGTTACAACAGAGCTCATATTTTATTATTCAAATGTCTGTAATCCTTGTTAATATAGAAAGCAATATAAATAAATATTAAAATCAATCAGTGTAGTCTCAACATATGATGCATTAAAACTAGTGCATATAGACCTTTTTTGGTCCAACAAAACATGGATGTATTTGAGGAAAATAAAATGTATTTTTTAGTTGAATGTTATGAATGTTTTACATGGGACTATTTATATGAAAATAAATTTTAATAATTTTCTTATTTTAAATATTCGTCAACCAAATTTAAAAATGATAAAATTCTTCCATTGATAAAAATTCATAATGATCATGGGGGAGAATTTCACAATTAATATTTTGAAACTTTTTTAGTAATATAGGCATTAATCATAACATATAAGCTTCATGAACTCCTAAAAAACAGTGTTATTGAAATAAAAAACTGTATTTTTCAAGAGATAACAAGAAATTTGTTGAGTGAATATTCAATTTCTAAACACTTTTGGCCCATAACTATTAGTACTACTTTCTATACTATAAATCATTTTTTAATCCAATATTTTCTTAATAAATCAATTAATGAGTTTTGGACAGGTCAAAAACCTAATGATTCTTACTTCAATGTATTTGGATGCAATGTAATCATCTTGAACACTAAATATAAATTACTAAAATTCACACCGAAACCTGGTTATGGAATATTTATAGGCTATTCCACTACTTATAAGGCTTATATTGTTTTTAAGAAAAAAACATATACTATTGATGAAACATTAGTTGTTAAATTTGATGAAACTGATTATTTTGTTTTAAACAACCCCAACATACAACTTCATATGTATTTTAAGAAATTTGTTATCAAAAATATATGTAGGATTCCTATAATCATTAAAATACTCTAGAAAATATTACTGATGTATTTAACCAAGAATATTTTCTACCATATATTGATTAATAGGTTTTACAAAACCCAAATTAGTTGTTTCTTAAGAATCATCCGAGTAATTGTATCATTGGTGATGTAAATCATCCTGTGAATACTATAAGTTATCTATGGAATAAAGTAGGGATTCTTGCATTTTATTCCCAATTATAACCTAAAAGTAATGGTGAAGCTTTAGGTGATGTTTATTTGATTAAATCTATGCAAGATGAACTAAATGAATTTGATAAAAATAATGGCTGGACCCTGGTTGAAAGACCTGATGAATCTTATAAAATAAGAGTAAAGTGGGTCTTCAAAAGAATTTGTTGAAAATGGAATGTTTTTAAGAAATAGGGAATGATTAGATGGTAAAATCTATAATAAAAAATAAGTAGTAGACTATGAAGATACCCATGATTCAGTATCTAGACTTGAATCTATTCGTATTCTACTAGCCACTGTACCATTTTTTTAATTTTCAACTTTTTTAAGTGTACATGAAGCATTCTATCATTAATAGATATGTTCAATAGGATTTTTATTCTAAAAAACCTTTTGTTTTGAAGACACAAATCATCTAGAACATGTTTTCTAACTTAATAAATCCTTATATGAACTTAAACAAGCCCCTAGAGGTTTGATTGACATACATGATTTTTTATACAAAAAAATTATGTTAGGAGAACTACTAATCCAACCCTCATTATAAATAAATATATGTAAAATGTTGTGATTTTTCAAATATATGTTGATGAAATTATATTCAGATCAACTCAGCAACCATTAACTGATTTTTTTGAGAATCTTATAAAACCTGAGTTTGGAATGAGTATTATGGGTGAGTTAAAATTTTCATAGTTTTCAGTTATCTCAAAAACTATATGGAACTGTTAAATATCAATATAAGTATATTAATTATCTTCTTAAGAAGTATGGATACAAAATCACTAAAAATATATGTATGAAAATCAGTACCTCAAACACTCATGATCTTTATGAAGCTAGGAGACCAATTGATCAGACATCTTTTAGAGGTATGATAGATATTCTCTTACACATAACAACCAGTCATCCATAAATAATTATTTCATTATTATTATGTGAATATATCAAAATAATCTAATATAATACCATTTAAATCAAGTGAAAAAAATAACTTTTCACTTTTTAAAGGGAACCATTGATTTAAGACTTTTTTATTCTTCTAGAAATGATTTTGTTTTAAAACCTTTTTTAGATATGAAATTTTGTGGTTGTATAATGGATAGAAAAATTACATTCATAACATGACATTTCGTATGAAGTTATTTGGCTTCTTGGTCATGAATGAAACAAAACTCAGTGGCACATTCAACAACTAAAACTGAACATGTAGCAGTTGTAAGTTGTTTGTTTCAAGTGTTGGGTATGCAATATAAACTCATAGACTATGGCACGATTTTTACCAAAACATATATAATGTGTGATAATACTAGTGTCATTTGATTTAAAAAATCATGCACATCACTCTCGTAAAATTCATAGAGACATAAGGCATGATCTCTAAAAGAACACACATAAAAAAGATATAATAATTCAATTTATTAGAATGAAAAAATCAACATGATGACATATTTATAAAAGCATTACCCTATAATATATTTTAATACATTAAAAAAAGTAATAAATGATAATCATATGGAAATAATCTATATTAACTTTATGTTGAAACCTATATCCTAACATTAAGATTCTTCTTTTCATAGGTGGAGTACATATGTCTATTCATTAGTAATTACTTTTAAAAAGAAATTCAGAACCAATAATTTTAAAAACCTAAAACGTTTTCTTTCTGCCCTAAAATATTCTAAAACCTATGTTCTATGAGAAAAACCTTATCAACTTTGAAAAATAATTTCTAAGATGTATGAAAGGTAAATTTCATGACTTATATCATCCAAATTTCAATTTTTTGTTTCTTGGTATTGTCAATCTTGTTTAAAGATAACATTAACATTTTTAATTTCCTTAAATAAAATTTTTCTCTAAAACCACTAATTAATGGAACCTATAAATCCTTCTTTGGCATTGATATCATCCATCAGATCTGATCAAGAAAATATCACAATTGGATTAAATTAGGAAGATGAACACTCACCATGAAGCCTATGTAACAGAACCCCATATTTGCATCCCACATCCCACATCGTCTATCTGTGTGTTTTTGTGCCGAAGCCCTGCCACTATTCAAATTTTTCATTCGGTATTAAAATTTTCCTTAATATCTGAATTTCTCTTGAGGTTTCCTAAAAAACTCAGAAGGTTTCAAATAAGGATCTCAAAGATTGGCTAATATTCATAGAAAGTTAAATGAACCATAGTTTATTTTATATGTATGACCCTTTGATTTCAAAAATCATAAAGAAGAATGAATGGTAAATCCACTACATAGCCAATGAAAATAATTATGATTTGGTGTTTGTTGATTTAGTTATATAATTTTTAGATTCTGCACAAATTTTATGAATAATGTGGAAAGGATATGTTATCCTTTATGAGTTTTGGAAAGGATTATTCTTTTTCCTATAATAAGGATACAATTATCATAGATATACCATACAAAGGAGAATCTATATTTTTCTTTAACAAATTTCCTAATAAAGAATGATATTTTTTGAAATTTAAGGCTATTGAATGCCTTGGAATTAAGGGATTAAATAAACCCATGATAGCACATGTTTCAAAAAATAACAGAATGGTATCCCTTTGGATGCAAGGATTTTTAATTATGATAGATGGAGATAAATAATCTTTAAAGATATGAGATATCTTTCTGATGGATTTCCTTGTTAATGATAGGATGTTATACCACATTAAGTACATTATTTTGACCATATAAAATATTACGAATGGAACCATATTGTCATAAATCATTATTTACCGTATGATCTTGTCTAAAACCATTATCATATCTTTAACTCCTTACAAATATCATGCAACTCAAAGGAAAAATCCTTCAAGATCATGTTGTTATGTGATGATACAATGAAAATAATAAATATTAGATTTGATGTTATATTTAGAGAATACATTGAACTATATGATAAGGATGATCATACATCCAGAAAGAAAAAAGAGGTTGGATAATGTTCCTAATCAACCCCTATGAAACAAAAAGGTAAAGATCCAAAACATCAGGGGAAAGAACCACCTGCTGAACTAGTATCTTCTCCACCCATGCCTCAGAAGAAAAATAATTTTTATGATGACGATGTAGACAAATTGATGGAAATGAAAAATTATAAGAAGTAAGATGAAATATTTTTTGGATTATATCCTACAGAGGATAAAGACTTAATAATCATTGTAGCTGAATAGCTAGATAAAAATGATAAAGAAAAAAAGATGTAGAAAATGTTTCAGAAGCATAAATTGTTCATCATTTTTAAGAGAGATATCGAGAAGGAATCTAAACATGTTCATGTACAAAAATATTTCTTTTAAGAACCATCCTTAATAGAGACTCTAGCACCAGTTAAATGAAATAAGGTTATATCCCATTCTAGAACCAATAGATGAAGATGAATCAGTTCATCAAGAAGAAGAAGAAGAGAAAGTGGAAGAAAGTGATGATATGGTAGGAATGGTAGAAGAATATCAATATAACGAGAGACCCTATTAAAATTAGTCAATAATAATTTCTCAGGGTTCCTCCACCACTATAATTTCATAATGAAAATGTATTCTGAAAGATGATGTTATCGAGGATGAGGTAAATAAAGGTCCCTAAGGGAATGAATGTAGTAATGATGATATTTTTCAAAATAATATGATAATTATAATAAAGATGTTAATGAAAAATATGATAATGTTTCTGATAATTTTATTGAGGGAGAAGTTTTTGATGAGGTTGAAAAAATAATCCATGTTTTTGATTAAGAACATGTGTGTCAAATCGTTGTGAAGAAAATTTCTCAAGAAAATCGAATGGAAGTTATTGTGGAAACACATAAAAAAGTTGATGTACCAAATGTGAATAATCATGTTGTTGGAATATGTAAGAGAACATAAAATGAGAAAACCTCTTCAACAAAAAAATATGTCTTATAATCTTCATCTTTCAAAGGACATGATTTTGTGGTTATGTACTTATAGAATCTTGTAAATTGCATTCATTTCTGTCTAAGAAATGATTCTAGATGTAAGATGATTCATCAAATAGTTAATCTAAAGTTAGATTCAATAATTATTCTTATGGAAAAGTTAATTAACCTTGAAGAAAATTTTAAGACTTTTCATATCAGTTATGATGATCATAGAATATCTTTCAATGAAATAAAAATGTTCTCGAAGTCAGTTATATATGATATTAAATGTTTTTAGGATTTCACTAACTCATTCAATAATTATTTAGATAAGTCTGATGAAAGGATCCAGAATTTCTCAACATGATTTTTAGAGAAACTAAAGGAAGAACATGCTAGATGACAATTGGAAGACAAAGATCTGAATAGGATATTATTATTACGTTTCTCTTAATCTGAAAAGGTAAAGGCAAATCAACGAATAAAAGGATAAAGAAAATAAATAACATAAAGATTTGATCATGTCTGAAGGTGAATAATTCACATCTCAATATGATAGAATCAAAGGTATCTATGGAAAAAATACAGATCAGGATGGGTTGCTCATGAAATTTCCTGATGAACATAAAGAATTTTTCAATCTGAAGGCCACCATGAAAATTTTGATGCTGAATGAGATGAAAAAGAAGGGTGAATAAATTATTTTTCAAATAAAATATTATTTTTTAAAAAAAATTTATATTAATAAAAATATATATTTCCATTATTTCTTATTGTTTGTTTCCAAACCTTTTAGGTTATTTGTTTATTTCCCTACATTTGTTTTTGATATTCACAAAAGGGGAGAAAATAATTTTAAAAAATAATATTGAATTAATGGGAGAAAATTCCAAAGTAAGTATGATATTACTTAAAAAAAATTGTTAAGTAAGGAAGACTTATCACTATAATAATGACATGAATACGATCCATAGGGATTTCATAACCTAAGGTGGAGTTAGTTCTTTTCACCTTGAGCTATAAAAAACACTTATATAAGTATTTATTTTAATGATCAATTATGAAAAAATTAGTCATTATATTCATTTTTGAAAATCTGTTTGTGGTTTTTAAAAAGGGGGAGGTTGTTGAGTCAATAAATTTCCTTATGACTTTTTTGATCCTTTATGTTTTGAAATTCACAAACACATTTTCGTGATGAAAATTTTATTTCTATATGATTTGTTTTTGACATTATCTATGATATTCAATTTCATATATAATGTTTTACTAATTTAACCTAACCAAATTTTTCAAAAGACAAAAAATCAGATCATTATCTAACTCAGAAACTTTTTGTTCCTTAGACTGAAATTTATATAGAATTGAGAATCTGATTTCTCACGAAATCAGACTCTGATTTCATAATCAATATCTAATTTCTTCTAAATCCAGACATCGACATCTCCTGAAATAAGAAATTGATTTCACTAGAAATAAAACTATGATTTCATCTAAAATCAGACTCTGATATATTCTGAAATCTAACACCTATTTCATCTATAATGAGACACTGATTTCTTTTGAAATAAGACTTCGATTTATTATAAAACTAGACTCTTATTATTATAAAATAAGACACCAATTTCTTATTAAATAATAATCTAATTTATTTAGAAATCAAACTCCAAATTATTCAGAATTCAAAATCAGATATCATAAGAAAGTAGATTCAAATTCTCTATTATTTTATAATCCAATTATCAATATTTGTAGAGTCTGATTTTAAATATATTATGAATCCAATTAAAATATTTTCTTATCGTTATCATATTTACATATTTTAATGTTTCATTTTATCAGCTCTTAAATGTGATAATGTTTCATAAGCATTGTAATGTTTCTCATAGTTTGTTATTCAAAATGATTTCAAGCTATCTATTTTAACATAACTATTACCTGAGTGCCACATGTATAGGTCCCACTGAAATATAAAGTAAAATGTAATTTTTAAGAGGATTTTGATCATTGTAATCCATACCTATAAGTACCCATCCATTTGAATGAGGTCCATGGAGTTGAACATTGGAATGAATTGATACTCTATAAGATATCTACTAAAATATTCCCTGAAAATATTCTATGAACAAAATTTTCAAGCTGAGAACTTCTTGGTCCATATACCAATTGTGAATCTGATTGTTTCTGTTATCAATAGAGGTTTTATGGGATATGAAAGTAGATGTGTCAATTACCAAATTAATCGAGGGCTTGTAGTGGTATCAAGACAGATACTGATATTCCTATCTAGGTATTAACATGATTTGGGTATGATAGACTTTATTGACAGTATAAATCCAGGGTCCTTTATCAAATGATATTGGTTTCCCTTTTCATTGGGTTAAGAGATATCTTATAATTGTCCTACTTTGAGGAAAGTTCTTTTTTCGCAGTATTGTTTTGATGTTATAAAGTATACCATTCTTACACATTTTCTTATTCATGTATACTCGAATATAGATAAGATTATATATGATTTAAGGTGTAATATTTCCCGTGGTAAACATTATTTAAGTTTATTTATCGTGAGAAGGTTAGTTTATTTGTTATGAAATAAAGAGGGTTTTTGAATCCTTGTTGTTTAAACTTATTAAACATAGATTTTTTAAGAATAAAAATGAAATATTTTAAACCATCAATTCACTCCCCCTATTGTAATTAATCAATCTACATATACATTATGATCCTATAGAATACGTAGATCATATTTTAGTCTTACACAGACCGATAATGGAGGTCTTTGGTTCTTGAAGAGGGAGACATTATTTTTTGTAAAGTCTCTCCTTGATATGGATTGTTGATATTTGGATAGGGTGGCATTTTATATCTGATATTCCTTGGCCATTTCCTAATATTGTGTTTTTTAGAGTGGTTTAATACTACTTGGACCTACCACCATATTAATATTTGGTACATGACATGTTCAATGTGTCACAAATTAAGATGTATGTGCATGGACTATCAAATGTTATTGAGTGAGTCAAGATAGAGATTAAGGATGGAGATACCATTATAGATTACCCCATAGAGATCAAGGATCAGCAAGATAATATCTTTCATAGGTAAGGGATTCCCTTAGTTCATTTAAATAGGAAAAATGGGAATCATTTATAGAGAACCTAGGGATTGGTGTCACATATACGAGTAAATTAACATTAACTTCTATAGATTTATTTTTAATTATTTTTGAAAAAATACATTAGGTGGGTAGAATATAATATCTCTATTTTATCCTTATAAATATTTGGAATATTTTAAATAATATTTTGTAGCTAGGAACAGAGTTAGTGTGGGATTCCAAGGCCCAATATTGATATAATAACAATATTAAATATATTATATCATGCATTAATAGTTTTTACAGAATAATAAAATAGCTCATAAAAATATTCACAAATTAGAAATTCAATAATATAGTTAAATATAAAACATGGTTTTTACCATAGGCACAAAATAATAATTTTATATGATGGGGGTTTCATTTGAGGTTTAGTCATAGGATAAAATAAAAAATAAAAAAAATTAAATTAATTTATTTATTAACAATGGATGAAACCTAAACCACATCTATTTTAATATTTTTATGGGAAAAAACAGGGTTATCTATATATCCCTAGGTATTTGGGAGGAAATCATGGAGAAGATCTTGGAAAAAAATGATGTGATCAAGGATCAGATCGGTACCATTAGTATCGTCTATTCCAATAGAGTTCATATATCTCTCCAATGGATATTTCAAACATTCTTCATTATTAATTGATCCAGACCTATTATAGGGAATTTTCATTATTTATTATTCCTTATTTATTTATTCTATGCTAATTTTCAATAAAATCATATACCAGATTGATTTGTGGGTCAATCAATTTTTCATGTTTCAGTTTATCTTCCGAGATTACATAATTGATTTTGATTTAATTATTTAATCATTGATAATTGTTCCTAAAATAATTTATTTAGGATAGCATGAATAATTTCTGAGGTTCATTCCCCATATTTTATTTTTATAGATTTCTACCCCCTCCTCCCTCAATCTACACATGCTCATCATCAAGATTTCTCTTTGACAGGTTGTTCGATAACTAATTGGAATCCAATCCTTATACATTCGATCTATAATGAAGGGGATAAATTTAATAGGTTAATATATTATATTGGTGATGTGATTGAGTATCATGGTGATTATTGAGTGTTTAGAGTTGGATTTAGAGATTTTCGAATTGGGTTTTGGAATTATGAATGATTGTGTCACATGAGATAGATTTCTATAAGATCAATGGATGGATTCATATAGCCAAAAAAAGATTAATACTGGTTAAACATAGATATAATTTACTCAATTACAACTAGGAAGATTTGGTGGAAGAGATATGGGGTTAATATGTGTTATGAACAAGAAGGTTTTTTGAAAATCTTGGTTACACAGTATGTACTATGGATGGAAACATGATGCGTATCCCCTTTGGTGGTGATAAAAAATTTTGCAGATGCAAATATAACATGTTATCTAAATCCTACCATGCACTATGTGACTCATGGATGAATTATAAATGTGTAACCTAGGGATATATGATAATATATAAGGTGAGGCACACGTACATTACAATTGTACACAAGAACGACATGGTACTCGGACATGACCAAGTATAAATGCATCACATGAGTACACTAGCACGAATGTTTGTACATGAGCACATGCTAGGGAACAAAAAATTATGTAAGAGACACATGTTGAGTAATTTTTACAACTACTCATAATTTTATATAAAATAAAATTATATGTATATGGATAAATACATTTTTTGAGATGAAGAGACATTGGATGAAGAGACACGAAATTTACTACCAGTACATGCCATTTACTTTTTACTAGGATTGTTGAGGCCGGATGACTCTTTATTATAGGCCGGTATCTTTTGGATTCATTAACTTAGTCTATACCAATGATGGTACAATATTTCAATACCTACTAAAAAAAGGAGTGTGATCCCAACTACATGAATATTATCAAATATAGTTTCAGTAATTATTCCATGTGGTGTGGGGTGGGATCCTCTCTCATTCACAATTCATCCATATTCAGGGTTTTAAGATTCATCGTGACCAACATATTTTGGAATACAGTACCCTTTTTTGTTGGATAGGTAATTTAGGGGTTTTTCATATCCCCCAATGACCCTAGGTGTAATCCAATGTCAGTGTATCATTATCATCAATTTTCTAGTGAGTACTTATTTTGAAAGGCCTGATAAGAACAATGAGTTCCATCAGTGATATCATGTATGATCAAGTACATTCTACTAGATGAGAGTTTCCTTGAATCCTTGATAATAAAACAAATGTATTCAATTTTCTTGATCCCTCTTCGATACTTTGGGCCTATTTTGATTATATTTCAATTATTGTTCTTATTGTTGTGTCTCATTTCTAATTGAATCATCTTCTGATGATTGGATGACAAATGTCTTCATAATTTATTTTTGGGTGACTTCAAGTCATCCTACATGATATTTTTATACTCACCCCTTCATGGGATTTACCAAAATATGGAGTTCATTTTGAAGGTGATAAACCTGTGTATTCAGTCCATGGATGACTTGGATAAGGTAATGCAAATTTATCTTTGGTTATTATGGTTATAAAATGTGTTTAATTTGAAATAATTCCCACCTTCTTGGTAGGTAGGACTCTTTTATTAGCATTTTTGGGCCTACAATTGTTACATTATGCTTTCCAATATTTTTTTTACTCTTATGTTGGTGCATTTTTATGCATGAATTGTGATATTTTTTCACCTTTCTTTATTGTATTGGTGTTTAGGAGATCTGTGTTTATGTATATGTACGTTATCCTAATGCCTTCTATGTGTTTGTTATTCCTACCCAGCAGTGGTCTCTAGCCTCTAGACTATTGGAGGTATTCATGTGGTGTCAAACTCGGCTTACCACCAGACAAGAGTGACATGGTGGGTTGGGTCATGAAAATATAAATAAATAGGAATATCATAGGACAAATATCATGATTAATCAGATTAGGAACTCATGGGATAGGTACCAGATGTGTAAAATTGGAACCAACAACTGATATGTTAACATTTATATAAATTTTCACATAAATTTCACTCACTAGTATCATCAGAGACAACCCCCTTTATATGAAATAAAATTCAACCAGGGGATACAGTCTAGTAATTAACTCTTCACTAGAATATAAAACATCACTTGAATCTTCTCTTAATAGCATAGGGTTCCTCTTATCATTGTAAATAGAGGTGGAACACTCTAAATCCAATGTTACTCACATGATAATCACAAAGAATAAATGCAATAAAATGAAAAATTAAAATATTTTCAACCTATAAAAAACTGCTTTCAATAAAAATCCTCCAACCCAGGCCATATAATAATATGTCACAATTCATATAAAAAACAACACATGAACACAAGCATAAACAAAAGATAAAAACTAAAATCAACTTGAGTATAAACTTATATCAATAAATTACATACCCGCTAGGTTAAAAGGGTCTTCTCTTATAAAATCAAGAGTTAAATATTTAAAATTACCTTTCAAAAAATTTATTCAAAATACAATAGATTTCTATTGAGGTTTCCACAAACTCTAAGGAACAATGCCTAAAACAATTGAATAGAACCACTATGGATTTCCATAAGCCAACACACCCATTTTTAAAAAATGTATACCTTTATAGAAAGGTAATAACTTTATATAAATAAAGAAACACCATTATAAATAAATAAAATATTGGATTGAAATATTGAATGAAGATAATAATTGATGTATCAAATAATGCTCAATATACAAGAGGGGGTGAATTGTATACTTTAAAATTTCCTAAGGAACATTTAAAGTTGGTTAGAAACATTTCTATTGTTTGAAAAGGTTAAACAAAGTAATTCAAAAAACCTCTAGTTCTACACACTTGCTAGATTTCGGAAATATGATTCCGAGAAAGAAATTCTGGTAAAGTGATTCTGGAAATGAAACATATCAAAAGTTTACATATACAAATATTCTACCTTAATGTGTATAGAATCTAACTAAATACGAGTACAAGTATAAGGAAGTATAATATAGTTATATTTTCCTCAACTAATCATATGCAACAGAAAACTTGTAACATGAAAAGTAACAATTAAGTAATATTTTTAACCCAAAGGGAAGCCTATCAAACAACCTTGGATAAAGGTCCCTTGATTTATATTTACAAAAAAGTCGGTCTTACCCACACTAAGGTAATACCTCGATATGAATATCAGATTCTGTCTTGCTATCCCCACAAGCCCTCAACATCAAGTTAGTCGGCACCTCTATCTTCCTCAGCATAGAAGCCCTCAAATTAAATGTTGTCAGAACCTCTATCTTCCTATCACCAGAATCCCTCGATTGTACACAGCAACAATTAGAGCTGCACAAAACAAATTTGAACAAGAAGATCAGTATTCACAAAGAAATGAGAGTATCTCTCTATAAATCACTTCAACAGCATGTCATCTCAAGATTCATAGAAAAGGGCTGAGCACTTTTCAAATGAGATCTTATTTATAGGCACAACACCAAAAGTCAACTCCCTCTTCCAACAATCATATTTTTCCTCAAATTTTGGTGGGACCAGTACACGTGTCACTCAAACAACGGTTTGTTAGTAACTGAATTCACAACATAGTTTTATAAAAAAATAAGTGTAAGTAAAAATATGGTTACATAACCAAAATGAAATATTCATAATGAAAGAAAATAAAAAATTCGGAGTCTAACCAAAAATAAATTCATAGTCTAAAATACAAGGATATTTGGATTCTGTTTTCTAAGGAAATCGGTACTTGAACTTACAATGTGTGGATTCTAAATTATTTATAATTTGGAGTCATAACTCACAAAGTTTGGAGTCTGAATTCATTAGAAGTTTTAATCAAAACTCCTAATATTCGGAGTCTGAATTCATTAGAATTCCGAGCCAGAACTCACAATGTTCAGAGTCTGAATTGAATAGAATTCAGATTCAGAACTCAAAAAGTTTGGTGTTTGAATTCATTAGAATTTGGGGTCAGATCTCAGAAGATTTCAGATTCGAAATTCAAAGAACATGGAGTCTGAATTCATAAGAGTTCAGAGTTTGAATTCAGATTACTCAGTGTCAGAACTCATAAGATTTTGGAGTCTGAAATTGGAGAACTCGGAGTCATAACTCATAAGAGTTAAGAGTCTAAATTCAGAGTCTAAAAACAGAATCCTCTATATCAATGTATTATATGATTCCAAGGTTTTAAATATGAAACTTAATTATATTCTTAGACAAGGTAATGAAAAATGAAAAACATGGTAATGATATATTTCCTTGGGGAAGGAATATTTTCCTTATAGAAGTAAAACATAAGGTAAATTGAGATTTTCATTGAGGTAAGGTGTTTGTGATTTTCAAAAAAAGAAGGAATGGTAAAGTAATAAGGAAACCTTATTGACTCAATAATCTTCCACAAGTATGAAGGAATGGAAAAAAATCATAAGGAAACCCTTATTTAATCAACAATACTTCCCTTTTTGGAAATCACAAACATCTTTATGAAAAATAATAAAAGGACATAGACAAAAAAATTTCTAGACATTGAATATAAAACTTATCTCCCTTTTCATATGGACAAAGATGAATACGACTAAATCCCCCATAGAATTTGGAACACTAAGGATTGTATTCTAGATTTATGGAATGGTATTTTCATAATCTTGATTACGGAAATCTCTGTAATGAACCCCCCCCCTTAGATAAACTCCCTCTTACTTAGGGATATTTCATATTTTCTTAGAATTATTTTTCCTTTTTCCCCCTTTGTGATTTTCAAAAAGAATTTGAGGGAATGGAAATGAAATTATAGTACATGAAATATTATTACAAAGCTTTCAAACAAAAACGAGCAACAAAAATTTCATTAAGATATGAAGAATTTATACAGGGAAGAAAAAATACAAAAAAATATCGGATTGGATCAATTTTCCTTCCTTCTCCTTGAAGATCAATTTCATCAGAATGGTTTTAAGCTTTTTGAGTTCCTTGTGGTCTTCCTATTCTTTCATAAGGAGTTCATCCTGTTCCTCATCTTTCTTTTCAAAAGAATTGATTCTATCATTCTGAGACTTGATAGATTCTTCATGAGCCTTCATCAGTTCATCTTTTTTAACTAGCTTCTCTTCGATCTCGATCCGAAGATCCCTTTCACTCTTCCACCTTTGAGAAACAAAATACAAATTACCATTCTGATCCTTGACCTCCCGAACCCGAGTATTCTGCTCCTGAGTTAGCTTCTCCTCAATGCTATTTGTGAGATCCTGTATTTTTCCATCATTAGGATCATGAGCTTCCTTAACATCATCTTGAAACTTATCAAGCTCTCTCAAATATTCAACTATATTCTTTGACCAGCTAAACACTTTCATAAAAGATTTTTTGTGGGAATCTTAGTTGATGAAGAAGTTAATGTAATCATCCTCAATTTTTACACACTTCTCTATTACCATGGATACATAATCGGATTTTTGATTCAAGCCATGTTGAAGCATCTGACATTTGGATTAAATTCCTGGAATGATCAGAATGGTGTCAACGACCTTCTTCAGGGATTGAATGATGAAATCATGTCCTATAGATGGTGATTCCGAATATGAGACTTTTCTTGGAGATGTTTCTTCCTCTAGCTCAATAATATTCCTCTTATAATATCCACCAGCTTTCTTCTTTCTTAAAATTTCTTTCATAGGTGTATCCTCAGCCACCTATTTCCCCTTATCGGTTCTCGGAACACCTTCCTCATCTAGAGACTCATGTTCTCTATTAGACAGTTGAACAATTCTATCCTCATGTATTTCTCCTTCTCACCTCTTTCCTCATCATCTTCAGGATGAATGAAATGTTGATTATAACATTCTTCCTCCAAGAACTTGTTCACTTCATCTTCAACCTTGTCATCTAACCCAGGAGTAGCATGATTTGAAGATCCGCCTTGAGAAGTCTGGATTGACAATTTCTTGGAAGATCATTCCTTCTCATGAAAGTCTTTAACTTTTTTAATCAAATCACCTATGTCATCACTACTTTAAACTTATTTCACAACTTCTTTCTATTCAACAACCTTCTACAGGGATTTTTTCGGACTCATGTACTTCTTCCCTGAAGTCTCAGGTAAGGGTTTTACTATGAAGGATTTTGGTATCGGAATTTTTTCAGATGCTATTTTAGTATCCCTCAAAAGGGATTGCACAATCTCGGTATCAGAAAACTTTTTCTTTTTCTTCTTTTCCTTGGCTAGCTTCTCAAGCTCTTCTACTGTCTTATCTTTCAAAGCCTTGGCCTTAGTAGGATCCAGACCAAACTATGGCTCTTCTTCCTTCTGTTTCTTTTTTCTTCCCTCCATTTACCTACAACCTCATCTAGATAGGCTTTCTGCTTCTTGGGATTTGGAGGTGTGGATTGAGCTTCATTAGCATTAGGGTTTCTCTATTCTTCTTCCACTTACATTAACTTACTCTACTCTCTTCCCTTTTTCGATGTTTTAGGAATGTCTTATTCCTTTGGAACAGCTTCAACTTCCTCCTCTGGTAAGTCATAGAATTCTCCTGACTCCTTAGAAAAACCAACTTTCATCCTCTTCAGAGAATCATCACTGATTAGCATGACTTTTCAATTCCACGGCTTGGAACATCAAGGAATCCTAAAAGACTCAAGGCACTGAAAAATTATCGTATAGAATATGGATAGATACATGATTATTTGATCTTTCAATTACCATTATTAATATTAACTATCTTAATGAGAATATACTTCATCATGTTGATCTTCCTTTGGTTTACCAAGAAGCCTTAAAAATACATATCACCCTTCTTTAACGTGTCCTTGTCACCCTTTCTTGGAATTATAAACCCTTGAACCCACAACTCAAGGATCCAATTATTTGTAGAGAGCTGAAAATTTTTCGTAGTCTTGACATCTTTATGTCCATGACACTCCGTATCTTTTACCTTGATAAAAATTCCTTGAACAACAGGCAACTTATGGGAACAAAATTCAGCTTCCCCTTCAAATGGAATTCCAACCAAACTAGCTGCCTTTGTATAAGATATAGCATAGGTCTTTCCATTGTTTTTGAATGAAAGCATCTCATTGCCTTCTTCCTTAAATAAACTAACTGACTCATAAAACTCGATATGAAAATCCAGATAGACCGATTCTGGATCCCTTGGCATCAATATGCAAACACTTTCCATCCATTAAGCATTATGTTCTTGGAGATTATAGAATCATATTTATTGAAGAAATTATAATGCACCAAACTTTCTATATATACTTGCCACTCTGGAATCGGCTTGACAGTAGACATATCATTTTTAGAGGATTCTTCTACAAACATTCAGATTTGGGAAAACTCTGAGAAGTTCGGAATGAGCTTTTGTATGGGGGGCAGAGTTTCGGCCTGCAAAGGCTTGAAGTCGATGTCGGACAACCCATAAGGGGTACTTTATATAGGTTTTTAATGTGACAGTTCATCTTCCAATCTTAATCCAACTGTTCATAAATCATCTGATCAGATCTGATGGTTGAAAAGATAGTCGTAAGGAAATTTTGGTAGGATATGAGCTTTTGAGATTTTTAAAAGAAATATTCGGATTTAAGGAAAATATAATCCCAGAAATATTAAAACCAACAAAAGAAACTAAAATCAAGTTAAGGGTGATTACAAAAACTCAATAATGAATCTTGCCTTTCGAATTTCTAGGACGATTATTCGTAATAGGTAATATTCTTCTTGAAGAAATTTAGATTCAAAAAAACCCACTACAAAAACCTCCATTACGAAAAAAATTGAGTATTCAAATCTTCATTATGAAAATTTCAATTATGAAAACATTCATTATGGAATTTTGTAGTACGAAAAACATCATTACGAAAATTTTAAAAACTAACTATGAAAATATTTATTATTAAAAATTTGAAAAACTTACTATGAAAATTTTAAAACAAATGTACTCCTCCTATGAAAAGTAATTTAGTACTATAAAGAGACTGGTTCAAAAAGAATTTTACATGAAATATTACCTTATAGTTATCATTCCTAACTTATGTTGAATGTATTCAAATATATCAGTGGGTAAAAATTTTGTGAAAATATCTGCAAGTTGATCTTGTGTTCCGATAAATTGAAGAATGATATCTTCTTTTTTGTGTCTGATCCCTAAGAAAGTGATCCTTAATATCTATGTGTTTTGCACAAGAGGGATGTGCAGGGGTTTTACTAAGGGAAATGACACTTGTATTATCCCAAAAAATTTGTGTTTTGGTCAAACTCATACCATATTCTGTGAGTGTGTGTTGCATCCACAACACTTGATCACAACAACTTCCAACTGCTACATATTCAGCTTCAGCAGTGGAAATTGCTACTGAGTGTTGCATCATGCATGAACAAGAAACTAACGAATCTCATAACAAATGAAAAGTTTCAGATGTACTCTTTATATCCATTCTATATCCACCAAAGTCAGCATCTAAAAAACTTTTCAAAACAAAATCATTTCCATAAGTAAAGAAGAGTCCTAAATCCATGGTTCCCATTAAGTAGCAATTTTTTTTCACTGCCTTTAAATGAGATTCCATGGGATTGGATTGATATTTTTCACATAACCATACTGAAAAAATAATTTCTGGACAACTCTCTTTTAAGTAAAGTATACTTCCTATCATACCAATAAAAGATGTTTGATCTACTGGTTTCCCAGCTTCATTAAGGTCATGTGTATTTGAGTTACTAATATGAGTACTTATACTTTTACTGTTGTCATATCCTTACTTTTTAAGAATATCTTTAATATAATAATGTTGGGATATATAGATTCCTTCTATTTATTGAGATATATGAAAACCAGCTAAAACTGTTAACTCACCCATCATACTCATTTCAAACTCAGAATTCATTAGATCTGAGAAGGAATCAATTAAATATTACTGAGTTGAACCAAATATAATGTCATCAACACAAATTTGAACTATAAAAACGTTTTTCTTATCTTTCATTATAAAAACGGTTGGATATGCATTTCCCTTGACATAGTTATTTGGAAGAAAATATTCTATAAGTCTATCATACCAGGATCGAGTGGCTTTCTTAAGTCCATACAAAGCTTTGGTAAGTCTAAAAACATGATCAGGATGTTTTGTATCTTCCAAACCAGGAGGTTTTTCAACAAAAACATCCAATTGAACATAATAGTAAAGGAATGAACATTTCACATCCATTTGAAAAAGTTTGAAATTGTAGAATGCTTGAAAGGCGAGTAGGATATGAATTTATTCCAGTATAGCTACGGGAGCATAGGTTTTTTCATAGTCTATTCCCTCTTGTTGATTAAAGCCTTCAGCAACTAATCTATCATTATTTCTAACTATGATTCCATTTTCATCAAACTTATTTCTGAAGACCCATTTTACTCCAATAAAATAAGTTTCCTTAGGTATTTCAACCATGGTCTAGACTTTATTACATTAAAATTTATTTAGTTCATTTTTCTTGGATTTAATCAAATCATCATATTTTAAAGATTCATCAGTTATTTTTTGTTTAATTTGGATAGAAATGCTAGATGTTCTACTTAATTTCATATGGAACTTCTAGTCCTTAAAGGTTGATTCACATCACCAATGATACTATCACTGGGATGATTCTTTAGAAACAACTGACTTGGGTTTTTTAAAACATGTTCATCAACACAGGGTAGTAAATATTTTTGATTAAATGCATCAGAAATATTTTCTTGTGCATTTTCATTAACAGAAAGATCTTCTATCAAGGTTTGATAATTAGTTTTAGAAAACAAATCTGAGGATATAGGTTGGGGTTGTTTAAAAACAAAAGGAACAGTTTCATTAAATTTTACTTATATTGTCTCTTCAACAATACAAGTTTTTTTACTGAAAACTCTATAAGCCTTAGATGTTGTGGAGTGGCTTAAGAAAATTCCTACATCAGATTTTGGTGAAAATTTGTGTAGATTATATTTTGTATTCAAGATGAATACTATTCAACCAAAAACCTTGAACAAGGAAAGTCTAGGTTTTCTAGCATTCAATAACTCATAAGGTGTATTATTAAGAAAAGGTCTAATTAAAACTAGATTTATAGTATAACAAGAAGTACTTCCCACTTCAGCCCAAAATTTTCTTGCTATAAAATATTCACTCAACATGGTTCTAGTTATCAATTGAAAAATTCAATTTCTTCTTTCAACAACACCATTGTGTTGAGGAGTTCTCGGTGTGGAGAAGTTATGAGTAATTCCTTTTCTACTACAAAATGATTCAAAATCCAAATTTGTAAATTCTCCACCATGATCACTATGAAAAGTTTTCAATGGAAGGATTTTCTCTTTTAAAATTGGGCTCTAAAACTATTAAAATATGAGAAGGCTTCAGAATTCTTTTCTATAAAATAGACCCACGTAAATCTAGTGTAATCATGAACTAAAAAAAATACATAATACTTGCCTTTAATACTTCTAGTTTGTGTAGGTCCAAATAGATCCATATGCACTAACTGTAATGCATCAGTAGTTGATACTTCACTGACTGATATAAAACTTGATTTATGTTGCTTTTCATATTGACAAGGATCACAAATTCACGAAGAATCAATTCTATGATCCAATAGATCCTCAACTAATCTTTTCTTAGAAAGTTTGTATAGGTTCTTAAGGTTATATTGACCTAAACTTATATTCCACAACCAAGAATGATCTTCTATTTCACTAAGGCAAGGTAGATCTTGGCTCCTAAGATCTTTTGAGTTTAGTTTTTATCCATTATCTTTCCTGTGGGAAGAATGAATAAACTCTTACTTGGAACATTGTACTAGGCACTTATAATTCCTAAAATTCACAAGGTAACCTTCATCAAATAATTGAATTGTGCTAATGAGATTTTTCTTAAGACCCTTAACAAATAAAAAATTTAAAATAAATATTTTTCCAAGAAGAACGATGTTACCTATACCAATAGTTTCTCCCTGAGCATTATCTCTGAAAGTTAAGTTTCCTCCTTTTGTGTTGATAATATTTTCAAAATAGTTTTTGATAGTAGTCATATGCTGGGAATATCCACTATCCATGTACCAAGTATTTCTATTGGTACTCTCTATATTTTCCTGAAAACAAAAATGTTAGACTTTTGGAACCCAAGTTTTCTTGGATCTAGAAATTTTAGAAAGCAAAATTTTTGGTTCCCACATTTTCATAGAAAAATAGGCTTTATGAAATCCTAAGGACTGAGTTTTTTTTATGGAACAATTTTTTTCCAGTGTCCACCACAGCGACACTTATTACAGAATAAATCACTTTGAGGGACAAAATAAATATTGGTAAAAATTGGTTTAGAACTAGTACAACAAAAACCAGAACTATGTTTTAGAGGTCATATTTGAAAATACATATCCGAAGAAGTTTCCTTACCTATTGTAATGTTTGAAAAAAACTTCCTCAAGGAAAAAATTTTGGAATTTATTTTGATAACCATGTTCTATTCTTCTGAAAAATTTAATTTGGAACTAGTGTTAGGCTCGAAAACATTTTTCGTAGAAATTACCTCTTTTAGATCCTTAGCATGTTTATTCTTCTTAGAATTTACTTCCTCATGATTTTTGAAATAGATTCAAAATCAAAAATTTCTTATCAAGATCTTTAGAAATATATAGTATTTCCTTAGTAAGAATAGTATTCCAAGAATTTCCCTTATCATGCTTTTTCATGAGTTTTGAATTCTCAATTTCAAGGAGTTTCGAAAACCTTGAAACTTATTCATTGGAAGGTAAAGTATTATCTTAATCAAAAGAATATTCTTCATCCAAATATTCATAATATTTATCATTAATATAATATTCATTTAAAGAAAGATTGGTTATTTATTCACCACTGTGTACCTTATCCATTAACCAATGATTGTCAATAGGTAATCTGGCTATTAGACCAAGACTTTTCAGTCCAGAAGATTCGTAATCTGAAGATTCATCTGAAGAGTCACCACCACTGGCACTCTAGGTGTCATTATAATTCAATACATTCTTAGAATTATCATTATAGTACATCTTTCTATTTCTCTCAGAATGTTTTTCCTTTTGTTCTTTTCTTTTAAGTATATGGAAATCAGGCCTTATATGTCCAACTCTATTGCATTCATTACATGTGACTTCAGAATATTTATTGTCTTTAATTTACTTATTCTTATATCTAGATTTAAAGTTATTTTTTCCTACAATCTTGTTCATCCTTTGAGTAATATTTTCTAACTATTTTTCTGAAGATTCACTTCCACAGGATTCAGATTGGATAACAAAATTCTTAGATTTTCATGTAGTAACTCTCTCACGAGTCTTAGTTTTCAAATGATTTGAAGTTTTAGTAAAAGAAACCATGGAATTCCCATTATTCTTCTTAATGTTTTCAGCATCTATCTTAATTCTAGTCTCATGTAGAAGAATAGTTCGAATAAGTTCTTAGAGAGAAATCTTAATAACCTTTCTGTTCTCATAAATAGCTGTTCTCTTGGATTCCCACTCATTCAGAATGATGTCTATGATCTTATCAACAAGATCTTCATCATAAAATCCTTTCTCACCCATAGATTGTAAACTATTCACCATATTAATGAATATTTGTTTCACCTTAAATATGGGTTCTCTATAAGGAAACCAGAAACCATGATATTCATCTCTAAGCATGCCTCTTCCTATTTCGATTACATTGGAAGTTTCAAAGTGAGTAACTTCATGTTTCTTCCAAATACAATTTCCCACATCACAAGATGAAATTTAGCTATATATATTTCTATTCATGGATCAAAGTAAAGTATTGTCTACTATATAATTTAGCTGATATTCATGCTTCTCTTGATTATTGAAGGTACTAACTTCCTTGTCAAGGATTTTATATCCTTCAGTAAGCATAACAATGTTATCAACTCCAGTATTGATAATGAAAGTATTCATACGATCACTCCAATATTCATAATTGTTTCCATCAAAAATAGGTGGTCTAGTTGGATTGAGATTGTTTATGGAACCAACATTGATTCATGCCATCTTAAAGAAAATTTTCGTTCCACATAAACTTATTAGCAATAAAAGTTTGTAAACAAGGAAAATATTCCTAATCAAGGAAAAATATAGAACAATGAAAACTGATAAAGGAAAACTTATATGTGAGAATAAGTAATTCAGAGACCTGCTCTGATACCAACTATTGGATCGAAATAATGAATGAAGATACTAGTTGTAGTATCTAATGATGCTCAATATATAAGAGGGGGTAAATTGTATACATTAAAAATTCTTTAGGAACTTTTAAAGTAGGTTAGAAACCTTTCTATTGTTTAACATGGTTAAATAAGGTAATTCATAAAACCTCTATTTCTACACACTTGTTGGATTCTAGAAATATGATTCTGAGAAATCAATTCTAGAAAAGTGATTTCGGAAATGAAACTTATCAAAGGGTTACAAATACAAAGATTTTACCTTAAAGTGTATAGAATCTAACTAAATCATAATACAAGAATAAAGAATTATAATATATTTATACTTTCCTCAATAAATAAAATGTTGCAAAAAAAATGTAACAAGACAAGTAAAAAGTAGTAAATCTTTTTAACCCAAAGAGAATGGTATCCAACAACCTTGGATAAAGGTCCCTTGATTTATACTTTCATGAATTTCTGTCTTAGACACACCATGATATTCCCTCAATATGAATATCAGAGTCTTATTTTCTATCCTGAAAGCCCTCAACTTCAAGGTAGTCGGCACCTCTTTCTTCTTCAGTGTGGAGGCCCTCAACTTCAACATAGTAGGCACCTCTCTTTTCCTATCCCCGGAAGCCCCCGATTGTACACAACAACAATCAGATCACACAAAGAAATTATGAACAAGAAGATCAGTACACACAAATTAAAGAGAGTCTCTCTCTAGAAATCTCTTCAACATAATTTCATCTCTATAGTCATAGAATAGTGTTTAGCCCATTTCAAATGAGCTCCTATTTATAGGCATAACACCAATGGTCAAGTCCCTCTTCTAACAATCATATTTTTCCTTTAATTTCGGAAGGACCTGTACACGTGTCACTCAAACAACGGTTAGTTAGTAACTAAATGCACGACATCATTTTATAACAAAAACAAGTGTAAGTAAAAATATAGCTACTTAACCAAAATAAAATATTCATAATGTAAGAAAATAAAATGTCTGGAGTCTAACAAAAAATTAATTTGGAGTCTATAATACAAGGATATTCAGATTCTGTTTTCTAAGGAATTCAGAAACTGAACTTACATTGTTCGGTGTCTGAATTCATTAGAATTCGGAATTAGAACTCACAAAGATTGGAGTCTAAATTCATTAGAATTTAGAGTCAGAACTCACAATGTTCCGTGTTTGAATTCATTAGAACTCAGAGTCAGAACTCACAAATTTCGAAGTTAGAATTCATTAGAATTCGGAGTAAAAAAATCATAGGGTTTGGAGTCTGAATTCATTAGAATTTGGAGTCATAACTCAGAAGAATTCAGAGTCTGAATTCAGAGAACATGGAGTCTAAATATAGAGGATCTCAGAGTCTGAATTCTGAGAACTCGGAGTCAGAACTCATAACATTTTGGAGTCTGAATTCAGATAAATCAGAGTAAGAACTCCTAAGAGTTCGGAGTATGGATTTGAAGTCTGAAAATTGAATTCTCTTTATCTATGTATTATATGACTCTGAGGTTTTAAATTTGAAACCAAATTTTACGATGAGGCAATATAATGAACATTGAAAAAAATAAGGATAAATTTTCTTGGGGAAGGAAAATTTACCTTATAGAAGTAAAACAAAGGGTAAATTGAGATTTTCCCTGAGATAAGGTGTCTGAGATTTTCAAAACAAGAAGGAATGGTAAATTCATAACGAACCCTAATTGACTCAACAATCTCCCCCAAGTATGAAGGAATGTAAAATTCATAAGGAAACTCTTATTGACTCATCAAAAAAGTCTTTTAAACAAATATGGGTGAACCTCTCTCAATAAGGATACCACTTTAGAAAAATGAACACTACCAATTGTTAATATAAATTGGAAAAAATAATAGTGAATCAACCCTTATTATTTTAGAGACCCATCATTGGATGTCTATAAATCCCATATAAGTAATAAAATTACCATTTTAATTATAATAAAAAAAAATTCACTTATTTTTACTAAGGAAAAAATGAACCAAACCCTAGACAACATTTGATAACACAAATCATAGTATCTTATACTAATTTATTTAAGAACACATTTAAAACACCAAAAAACCAAAAAACTCTTTAAAAAATGAATTGGAATATAAACACCAACTAAAGATGGTGACACTATGTTACCTAAATGGAATTCACCTAAATAGGCTTCATGAGGGGGCTCACAGGCCTTAGAAACTGATACCCATAATTAGAATCACCATAGAAAAAATATGCCACCTACGGACATTGGGGTTTATGATTATTAAGATACTTTAAAAACCGTATAATATATCGAAGGAGGATCCATTTTAATTTGAACAAGATTATATCCAACCAAGAAATAACTCTAAATTATCCATAGAGGAGCTTGGAAGAGGAAGTCATGAGATTGGGATGTTCCACATATGAGGGGACAATACCGTGGAAGCATAGGTTAAACAAATAAAAAAAATAATTAAAAATTATAAAATCCCAAATCTATGGAGTTCATACAATTTACTCACATCTCTTACCAAGTCACATCATGAATTTGTAATCACCACTATAGAAAACATCCCTGGTTACCCGATTTAAAAAAACAATGTGTTAGACGAGAAGTCTCCAGTACCCAAAACTAAAGTTGGGCCATGATTTCAACTGAAAGGTTTCCAAAACCAATCATCTTGGAAATATTCAAAAAACACCAATATTTTACCATGGGACACACATGACTCTAGGGTGAAGTCAGTCATATAATTATAAATATGAAATGGGAATCTTGGGGTTCAATGTTAAAATAAATACGTATAATTTCATATCCAAGTAAATGAATAAATAAAAATATATTGGAAAACATGTTTTTTTAATAATAAATATGATATATAATATAAATTAAGTATTTGAAAATAAATTTTGATAAAAATATAGAGGAAATTTAAAAATAATATATAAAATATTTTTTTAATTTTTGGTGATGTAGTTCCAAAATATGAAATTGTGATGAACTACATCAAATTTAACGTGAACCCATCCTTATTTTCTTCTTACTTCAAGAATGTTCCCCCGGTTCAATATTAGTCTTTGATAAGAAGAATGATCTAGACATACATAGTGGGTTAAAGACTTCCCTATGTATATAAAAAAATCGATTTACATTGATAATTTCAATTAAATGTTATAAAATTATGAATATATGATAATTTCATTTTTCATATAACAAAATTAAATAAATCTAATATAACCCAATATAATTTTTTAATAGATAAATTAAAACAAAAGGCCTAAATGGTGGGTATCATTTACGAACCACTATCATCCAATCACTGACTACCACACTTGAATTATTTCCCATGATAACTAATTTTGTGAACCATGTTGATGCATTTACTAAAAACAAAATTAGTTATATATTAACCGTATTATATATTTAAGGGGTTTGTAAACACATAAGAATAGAAATTTCCGTAAAGGGTTCTATAAAATATAAATACAATTATATACCAATCATGAATGTCTGAATTAGAAATATGAAAATACCATTTACACTTCTATGAAAAAATGAAATGTGGGTCAAAAATCCAAAATTCAAATGTGAATTAAAAAAATGGAAAAAAAATCATATGAAGGAACAAAAATATATAATTGGAAACACCTAACTGTATAAGGTGAGGGGTAACCAAGGTTATGTATACAAAAATGTATTAAACTAAAAATAAGAACTACTAGGTAGAGTTCTTTCATGATTTTGTGTGGTCCTACAAAGGGTCTCAAGAAGCAATTCATTGGATATAGTCTATGAATGCACTATGGTTGATCTAAGGTAGAAAAAAATTGTTAACATATACTAGAGAGGGTATCCTATTCACCTAGAATTATATAGTTCCTAGAATGCCTCTAATATATATAATGTTTTCCGTGATTATATCCATAATAAAAAGTAGTCGAAGATATTCAATATTATGTACACCAAGTAAGACTTCAACCAAAATTTGACTATAATTTATAATAACATTAATATATTCGCATTTAATAGTAAAAAACACAAGATAGGAAAAATCAATAAAATAATTTTAGACTATGAATATTGACACGTTTTATGGGAATATATCTTATAAAAAATATCAAAATTTCTATATAATTTAATTTTAACCGTCTCATTAAAATACATTGATTAAAGTAATAAAAAACAATGAGTAGATTTTATATGAACAATATGCCTAAATATATTTTCATAAAAAAAATATACACCTTTTAAATTATGCATCCCCAATTTCATCAGTCAAACAAGGGAAACCCCATATGTGACTGTCACTAAATAATCACTAGTCTCAATTTAATACAGCATTATAATTAAAACATAGTTTCAAATATGCATGAACCAAAATAATTATTAATTATAAAATAGGTATACAACTCCAAAATATTAGAATATATGAATAGAATTGATAAAAAATAATCAAAGAAAAACACACAAAATAAATCACAAATAAAAATTAATATAACTTTATTCGATTCAAAATGTGTATTATTATAGTCCTTAGTTATTGAAACACTCATTATACTATGATTTGGTGATTTAGTCCTCTAAAAAAATGTGTTACCCCCTCGTATTCCATAATAGTGAAAACCCCCTCTAAAAACTGTGGGTTTTATTTTCAAATGGTGAAACCCCAAATGAAATTCCTATATTGTGTCAAAAATATTCATTAGGGAAATATTTAAAGGGTGGAAGAGAAGGAAAATATGAAAACAAATAAAATGTGATAACAACTCATCCATTATTGATCTTTCTTAGTAAATGAAGAATATGATGAATGAGATATTGGTGTGGAGAAATGAAGTGAGAGAGAGATATCCAACTCTATTTCATTAGACGACACAAGAATAACGGGTAAAGGAGATTTTTAACACCTCTAAAAACAATAGATATGTAATAATATTATTATTAAATAACATTATATAAGTGTTGGAATACCAACACTTGTCACCCAAAAATATTATTAAAATAAAAGTGTATAAGTTAAAACACATAGAAAAATATGCTTTAACTAACATTGAATATAGTAAAACTATACAATAGTTCATATAAAACATAGTGTGATCCACACTTTCCTCATATGTATAAATATATTACTTCTTATTTAACTATAATTCATTTCATTACGTAATGGTCCACACCAGAATCATATAGGTCTAGTATCTTCGGAAATTTAGATATATAAAAAATTATTTCATGACTGAATTAGATCATATCCCACTATTTTCCTCATAACTAGCACACATTTATTATATATATCATACAAAATACGTTTTTTCATTTCCTTGGGAAATGAAACATAATAAAGGGTAAGCCTAGATGATTAGTAAGGGTAAATAAGAGAGATATCAACATATAATACATATAAATGTATTAGAACATGAGAATAAAATCTTAAAAAGATAAATTTCATATAAAAATTTTTAAACATGAGTCATGAAATAAATAATATTATTTTATAAAATATGAATCATAAATTAATCAAGGATTATAATCCATGAGAGTATATAATTAGAATAAGAAATTGATTTTTTTCACACACATGATTATAGAAAATAATTTCCTTATTATTAAAAGATGATAACTAAGATTATCTTAGTGGAATGGGTTTACTCCCCAAACTATCTTACTAGTGAAGGATCACCCCCAAGACTATTATATTATAATGATCCCCTTATGGAAGTTGGTTCACTCTCTATTCTGTCCCAATTTATCTCATGAGATATCAATCATTACCCGATGGATTGGAGGGATGTATAACTATAGGTCCATTGATCACATAATCAAAATATTATATTTGTGTTAAAAAATATCATAAAACATTCATCATATCATAACCCATGAAAATAAATTGGTTTCATAAGAAATTCATCATGGAATAACCCATGGAAAAGAAACTAATTTCATAAAAACATCAATAAACCATCCTATCATAACCCATGGAAAACAACTAGTTTCATAAAAAAATTAATATTAATTATACAACATTCATATATATATATTAATGATATAATAATTGAATCATATACCTATTAAATATGATGAAACAACTAGGTATTTCTTCATCGATGGAAAATGCATATAAAATATATCTCATAACATTTATTGGGGGAACTATAATTTTCACATTTCAATCACTAATTTGAAATTAAAAAATTAACCAAATATTAAATAAATATTTTCATTGAATATAAAACTATAAAATATTAATTTATGCTTATTAACATTGATTTCTTATAATGGTGTAAAATTTGGTTCATGTTGTTTGCATTATAATAATGAGTTATTTCACATTTTCAATAAAAAGTAAAAATTACCTTATCAAAGATTCATTTTAAAATATTTTATAAAAACATATATCATGGATAATAATTAATTCAAATAGTAATATTATATATATAAAAACATTCTTGATTTTTTTAGAAAACCTGTATTTGGAAGAAATATGATTTTCGACCGAATAGAGAAAAATTGATGGTCTCTGTAAAAACATTATTTTGGATTCTTGAGTACATTAAGAGATGAAAATGTAATATTTTTTAATAGAAATCACTGTTTTAGAATATAATTAATGATATTATTGATAGAAATATCATGAAAATTTATCATAAAATCATAATCATAAACAATCATGATAAACAAAGGGATTCTTACGTAATACTCTTACCACTTTTTTAAATTTTTAATCATAAGTCCAATAAAATAAAGAACCATGTATGATTAATTAAATAAAAAAATCATAAAAAGCCCCATGAAGTACATTAAATTGAAGAATATACACCATATAAAATAAATAAGTGGTTAATATGGCATGTATCTCATAGAAATAAAAGTAAGATGAAAATACATTACCTAATGTTACACTTTATTCTAAAGAACTCCAAACTCATGAATAGATTTAGATTTATTATAATTATATAATATAATCATTCATATACTTATAATTTCATAAATTATCCACAGTTAATATTGTGATATCTATTTAGTAATAATTTCTTATTACAATCATCATTTCCATGTGTTAACTGTTTCAATTTTCTTGAATGTTTTTGTTCTGTAATTTTGGTCCTTGTACTATTATTATGGATAAATAATATTTTTAATGTTAATAATGATATAAATATAATTTATATTCATTTTAAAAATATTTATAGTTATTTATTAATGTTATATATTAAAAACTGAATTACACTATTTATGGAGATGGTGGGATATACGTACGCTTGAATAATGTTTCATTTTTCAATGGATGGAATGAACAAATTGTAAATGTAAATAAAAATTATAGAATAGTTTTTATATAATATATGTAATATATATTCCCCCAATATATCATTTTAACAACCATTTAAGAATAAAATAAAAAATTTATCCCATCGCTTCGTAGAGCCGATAGCCCACACACACACATGAGCGACATATCATATTTAAAGGATAGAAGTTACAGGTAATATTATTATTTAAATACTATAAATATGCCATAAAATATATATACACAATAAATCATTCATTATATTTTTTTTATAAGCAGTGATGAAAAACAAATTACATCGGTTTGCGAAGCGCTAGCCCACCATACACATGATCGAAAGTTTCATTTTTTGTTTGATGGAAGGGAATATGTATATAGGTTATGAAATTATACTAATAAAATATATAGACTATAATATATATTTTTATTATTTTTTCATAGTTTAATTTAATTAATTTATTTGTAAGTGGAAATAAAATAATTCTCAATAATGAAACAATACCTCTTCATCAGACAACCTCTTAAAGTTTTCACCAAAATTTTTCCTATGAGGTTTTTATAATAAAAACTTACTCTAGGATGTGTGAAGGGAAATAAGGAAGATTTTATTTATATACATTATAAAAAAAATCTATTGTATGTTTGAATAATACAAGAGAGGAGATTTCCTTTTAAAACCGAGAATGAGTGACATTTTTGTAAAAACCCAAAATTATTCAAAAATATGAAATAACTATGAGGGAACATGACTAAGAAATTGAAAAATAATATATTTTATTGAATATATGGTCCATAAAAACCTTAAATATTTAAAAATACGCATGTTTTCAACATTTTATTTCATTAACCTCTATGTTTACGTAATTTAATCATTTTAGTTTTCACCATGATAACTTGTTTTTTACCAAGGTAATTAATACTTTAACCCCAAAATTAAAATGATTTTTCATAGAAAATTAATATCCACAAATTCTAAATATTAAATATATTATATCAAATAAATTTTTTTTTTGGAAACTTAATTTTAACAGATGCACATATAATGTGTAAAATTTTATTTGAACCGTAACTATTGTAATTAATTTTTATAATTTTTAATATTTATAATGATCAAAAAAATAAAAAATTATTAACTAATGGTAATTATTATGATATAAAAATTGGAAACTATTTTATAATATTAAATTAAAATAATTTGTAGAACTTAATTTAAAATAAAACCCCTAATCGTAACGAGAAAGTTGTTTCCCAAAGAAATACATTTCATAATCATAACTAGTTGTTATATCCAAACTGAAACATAAATTGATTAAAATGAACTAAATTACAATAATAATAATATATATACACTAGTTTTACTTTTTAAACCTTTTTGAAACAAAATATAACATTCTAAATTCTGTAAAAAAATGATAATTTAAAAATCATTAGTACTTTTACTATTCAATAAAAAATTATAATTTTTAGAAAATTATAATAAACTAACTCTATAGTAATTTTTTCATGCAGATTTCAAAAAATATTTTCATTTTTTCAATAAAAAATTCAAAAATTAGAAAAACATTGTTTTGAAATAGGTTTTAAAAAATAAATGATGGAACAATTTATAAAAATTAGTGTTTAATCCAAAAACTAAATTATTTTTTTCCTGTGCATATAATGAAATTCAGATGATGAAAAAAAATTGAATGGAATATATAATATATAAAATTAATTAAAATAATCAATTGATATTTTTTAATTTAATTTATTAAGATAAAAAAATATTGTGAGAAACAAATAGCTTTTTAGAAACTCATTTATTTTACCTTCAAATTGTTTTTATTTTAATTTTAATAATTGATTACATAAGAACTAATTTTATTCATGTGAAAACCAAAAAATTTAAATAATATTTCTAGAATTATTCATACCTACTAATTTCATATCTATGTTATAATGGTATACTATATTTTGGTATCTTAAAACATGGTGTTGGGTGTATCACAAGATATCGAAGAAATTATATTTTTTATAATTTTTTACAAATTCTCAATGTGTTACATTCTAGAAAACATAAAAATAGTTCCTCATTAAAATTTATATTACTCTTATACGTCAATCATTGGATAATTCTTCATTATCATATCCCCATTTTCCCATATGGCTTCCCCAAATCGTTTGTTTTCCAAAAAAATATTTTAGCATGTGAGTGGTCTTGATTCATAGAACATTATCTATGTGATCCAAAATGTAGACCAATTATTCATTATAAGAGATACATTTCCTGAGTGGAATGACTTATGAGTTCTTTACATGTGAAGGGTCATATATGTACTTCCTTAGAAGAGATACATGGAATACATAATGGATTTGAGATAAGGTCATTGGTAGCACAAAGAGGTTAGAAACCATCCATAATTGATCAAAAAATCATAAAGGGGAAAATATTACTAGTCTATGTTTTCATTTATATAGATAAAAAATATCCATATTTTATGGAGAAATTTTTATAAAAACATTCTCTATAATATAAAACTCTACATCATTTCGATGATATTTAGGATAATTTTTTCATCGACTCTAAACTAACTAATTAAATTATTAAATGGATCTCTAAATGCCTACCATTTTCTCAGATATCTATGGTCACAATTGATTTATTTCTCCTAATTCATCCCACAACATTTTATTTGTAGAATTCTCTCAATATAAGTCTTCATAAGTATCGATCTTAGTTCTCATTTAAATGAGATTGTTGTATAAAAACTCAACTAGAAGAAGGTGTTGATCCAAATCACCTTTTGTGTAAATAAAATCAGATCCCAACATATCCTTTAGGGTTTTAATGGTTTATATAGACAGAAGAACTATTTGACGTTGATAGGTTGTGCCGAAACTGAACTATTTTTCAGGATTTTATGAAATACTTCATAAGAACAATAAGGTAGAGCTCAGATACCAATTAGATATAAAAAATGTGATACTTCATAAATCCCTAAAACTTCCATAATGTATATTCTCGAAATATGATAAAGATCAATATATTATATAATTTTAATGAAGTGTTCATACATTATAAGGTGATCAAATACACAAAAAATAATATTATTGACTTATGAATTTTTTTGGTGTCCGATAACAAAATCCATGATGATGTTTTCCCAATTTTTATTATATTGATGGTTATGGTTATAACATTCCCTTAGACTTTTGTCTCTCATTCACTACTTTATATCATATTAATCACTATGATACATACAAAAAAATATCTCTCATTATGTTTTTCCATGAATAATACTCTTTTAGTTATCCACGATTTTTTATTTACTTATTCGAATAATATAGAATAATGAACAATGAGCAACATCCAAGAGATCCATCATTAAATCAAATATGGAAGAAACATAGACTCGATTCATAAAAATTAATATTCCTTAAAATTAAAGGTTATATATAGGAAAATTTCTCAATTTTTTCTAAAATTACACATCCTCCTATTCTACCTCTTTAATCCTCACCTGGGTGGATGGTTGACCCCTTATTTTATTAAGACAATATTCCTACCATTCCTTCAATATTTCTATAATAATCCTTTAAAAATAAAGAATTATTGAATTTTTTGGGATCCCCCTCTTAGATAATCTAGTATGATACTTTTGAATCAAATCATTGATCATACTATTTACTTTTTCGGGGTGGTAAATTATTATGTAGTAATTATCATTAATCAGCTCCAACCATCTTGTCCAGTTAAAATTGATATATTTTTGGGTGAAAATATAATTTAAACCTTAATGATATATATTTATATCACAAAATTATCGATAAATATAATTCCTCCATATATTTAATGTAAAAAATACTATAGTTAATTACAAATCATGAGATGGGTAATTATTTTTCTAGACCCTTCAATTGTCATGAGGCATAAGCTTTGACAATGGTATTCTTCAAGTGAGTGTATCATAGTCCCTTATTTGATTCATCATTATAGATTACAAAAACTTATCCCTTATAGGGTAATGTAATAACAGGTACAGTACCTAACCTTCTCATTAGTACCTTGAATATTTTATCACATTCATTTGTCCAAAGGAACTTGGCTTCCTTTGGAGTTAACTTGATGAGTTGATTAAAAAGCTGTAAGAAAATCTCCAAAACCGTAGATAATATCCATCCAAATGAAAAAAAACATCAAATACCAATCATATTGGATTTTATGGGCCAATTTTAAATTATATCTCTAATTGAGGGATCGACAAATATACCCACTATTGAGAATATATGACCCAAAAATGAAACATTTTGTATCCAAAATTTACACTTATTAAATTGTGCATACAACTTATACAAACTTGGAGCCACCAGCACAATTCTCAATTGATATTCTTGTTGTTATTTAGTCTATGAATATATAAGAATATAATATACAAATACTCCCACATACTGATCAAGGAAATATATAATGACAATATTCATTAAATCCTTAAATATGTATTGGGAATTAATAAAGAAAAATGGCATTAAAATATGTTAATTTTGCTAATACCTTGTACATAATGTTTTCTTGGTAATATCATTATTTTAGGCCCTCAATTGATGATATCCATAATTATGTTAAATATTTGAAAATTATTGATCTTTATGAATTTGATCAAACAAGTCCTCAATAAAGGTTAGAGGATACTTGTTCTTGATTTTGATCTTATTATGTTCATAATAATCAGTGTAGAGTCACATCGATCCATATTTATTCATTACAAAAAGAAGAGGATATCCCCAAGGATACACACTTTTTTGGGTAAATCCCTTGTGAATATTCTCCTAGTGTTTCTTCTCGAATTCAGGAAACATCAATGATGGAATTCTATATAAATTCTTTTAAATAATTTTATTACTAGGTATGAGTTATAATTAATAAATCAACATTAAAATTTTATAGAACAAAAGGAATATCGTTCTTGAAGAAATCAAAAAAATCCAACAAAATATGTATATCTTATATGCTTAGTTTATCACCAACCATTTTAGATAAATCGTCATTTTCAATATGAATCAATACCCATACTACAAGTGTGTTAACCATAAGAATTGCATATTTTTTATTATACTGATAGGTAATTATATGTTGTATTGGATTATTAAATGCGACTTCACTTAACAATTGATTGGTTATTTTTGTGGATAATTATAATACTTCTCTATGATGACATAAATTTTTACCATAGGTAGAATAACATGAATTTCAGGAATCACATTCCGACAAACTCCCACCACAAAATAATTACATATTAGATATTTTATCATCATATATTTAGTGTGTTTAAATGATAACTCAATATACAATAATCAAAAATATAAATTAGCATTCCTTGAAATTTTTCATAATTTATTGAAATTCATTTAACAATGCTCAAATATGGTACATAAATATTTAAACATATTTATAGTCGCATCAACTGCATAATTCTATCTTCATTCACAAACTAAAACTAAAATTGTTTTCATGAACTTCAATAACTGTTAATCAGTATTTTAAATCATGAAAATCATTCAAAAAATGTCTAAATAATGTAATATTAACTTAAATCAACACTACCTTAGGTTTCACATAGGACATTCATTGCCATAATATATTCAAATAAATCAATTTAGTTCATAAAGAATGTATTTTTTATCCTAGAATATCCCTTGGGAGTGTCAATTTAAGTGTGTAGTAAGGCTATAGTCATTAGGTACTAGAATGATATATGAGATATAGAAGACCAGAAATTTTTATGTTAATTACCCCTATATGTATCTCTTCCATGACCACATCAACTTTTAGTATCTTGAAAGATGTGTTTTCTAGGAAAATATCACTCCTATTTTTATTGTATCTTATGATTTTCTCCTATACATTGGATTGTCCTAATACTTGTTACTAATGTTTTCTCATCTTATTTCTTAAAGGTAAACTAAACCTTACTCTAATATTAGTAATAGAGACACACAAATTTCTAAAAAATATATTAAATTTTATTTTTAAAATATTCATTACATAACATAATGATCCATACTAGAATCATATAGGTCTGTTACCTTTATAAATTTGGAAATATAGACAACTAGATTAAAAGTGAACTGTATCATCTTCCACTTACCCTTTTTAGATATATTAAACATAATAACATTATTTATAACTTATGGAATTGAACCATATTAAATTATGAGATCATAAGGTCAGTAAGGTCATAGAAGGGAGACATCAACATTACCTTAGGATAAGAGTATAAGAGCATGATATATTTCATGATATAATTGTATTTGAATAAGACATATATTTTCAGATTTCATATAATAATAGAGATTCATTTCTTTAGTAGTAATTATTTTCTTAGTAGTAAATGAACAGTACCAGGACTATTATACTAGAATTTCCTTGCTCCTAAAACCATCATAGTTTTCAGTTTTCACTCCTAAGACTATGATCATGGATAGTGTCTCTTACAGAACTAAGTTGACATGTCATTCAAGTCTTGTTTGTCTCATGAGACATAAATTTTTACCCAATACATTATAATGATATTAAATTTTGGGTCTACCCATCACATAATCAAAATCATAAAAATGTGTACAGAAACATTATAAAGAATTCATAATTTCAAAACCTATAAAAATAAATGGGTTTCATAATCATTTCATCGAGGAAACCTTTACTGAAATAAAATGGGTGTCATAAACATTTCAACAATTCACCATATCATAACCTATAGAAAAGTAATAGATTTCAAAAAAATATTTTTTTCAGAGCCATAAAGAATACATAGAAATATTAAGGATGGTATCATTCAATCACATCCAATGTAAATATTATTAAATATCAATGAATGTAATCTTACATATAATATTAATTAAATGAATTTTTCGGAATATATTATTAGGAAATATCACTTTTAACATTCTAATAACTTATTTGAAATAAAAAAAATTTCAAATTTTAAAGGGAATTTATTATTTTTAATGAACATTCAAAACATGTAATTTAAGAATAAAATAATTGAGTTGTCATAGTGGTTGATTGTATCATTCTTTACTTATATGTTAAAATAAATATTTTTTTCAAATATTCTTTAAAAAGGAAAAAAAGTACATCGTTTAAGAATGAAAATTACATTCCTTTAAAATAATTTATGAAATATTAAACCATGGAAATATTACATTAAATAATCATATTAATGAGTTATAAACATACATGAAAACACTTTTTTAGGAAACATTGATATGGAAAAAAAGGATTTTTGATTGTAGGGAGAAATAAAGATGGTTTTAACTAAAAAAAATCATTGGATCTCAAGATAAAATTATGATATGAAAATGCAATGAAATAAATAATTTAAAAAATTAACCATAGTATTATAAAATTAATGGGATTTCTGATAGATACATCATGAAACATTATCATAAAATATAATCATAGACAATCTTAATGAATAATGAAACTATAGCATGATACCATTACCACATTACTAACTTTTGAATAATAATTGAAATGAATGAAAATCATTTTATATCTTTTTAAAAACATATAATTTTTATAATAAGTATCCTAAAATACATTCATGGTTATAATATACACCACATAAACTAAAAAAGTTGTGAATATGGCATGTGTCCCACAAAAAAATTAATCTTTGATGAAAATACATTTCCTCGAGTTCTGATTACATAAAAATCACTATAACCTCATGTAAAATAAATTTAAATGTATTATAATTATATAATATAATAATTTAAAAACATATTGTATCATAAAATATCCAATTAGAATATTTGAAAATCAATTTATATATGTTTCATCTTTAAAATCATCATTTATGGGGGTTAACTATTTTATTTTTCATGAATGTTTTTTAGGTAGTATTTTTCCTTTTAAATTTATATAGGTTCTATCATATTAATAATTCAAATCATGATATATATTCAAATATTTAATTATATACATGTTTATAGTCCTCAATAAATTTTAAAATAAAAATGAATTACACTGGTCATGAAGATGATAGGTTGTATACACAAATGAATGATATTTTATTTTTCAACAGATGGAAAAAATTTAAATATTAATAAAGAATTAAAATATAATTTTTAAATATTATATATCATATATATTAATTAATTATATTATTTTATTATACATTTTAAAAAAATATGAATATTTTATCACATCGCTTCATGGAGGGGGTCGTCCACACGTAAATGTGAGTAGCAATATAATTTTATAATGAAATGGAAGTTTAGAAGATATATGTGACATTATAATTCCATAATTATAATTATATCAAAAATATCATATATGAAGGTATAAATTAAAGCCATCATTATATACATCCTTGATTGGAAGTGATTGAAAAAGATTACTTTGGTTCACGAGGTGGTAGTGTACCGTGCCCATGACTGATGGTTTTATTTCTAATTTGATTATATAAGACATGTATATAGGTTATTCCATTGAATTAATAACATATAATAATATTATATATACTTATTTTGTTATTTCCCCATACTTAAATAATATTTTAATCATGTGGGAAATGAAATAAAAAAATGCTTTGTTAAAAATGTTTCCCCTATTTTCAGATAACTTCTTTTGGTTTTCAACAAAATACTTCATAAGAGGGTTTTATAGTCAATCCAAGGATTATATTATGCTATAATGTAATTGATTAAGGGACATAATTGGGTATTATCTGAACTAAAAGTATTTGGAAGTACTATAAAAAATTCATATCATTGTGGTTGTTCCAAAATCTGTGGTTGTAGGACCCACCCATAGCCACAGTTTTCCAATATAATGGATCTAGACCAAACCTGTAGTTATAGATTCAAAACAAAATAGATATTAGTATTTTTACAATGATATGCCCAAGGTTCTCAAAAACCATAGCGATAAAGCATACATATAGCCATGATTCCTATAAAACGTGGCTATAGGTTTCCCGCATAAGCATGGAGGGAATGATTTTCCCACAGGAATGGATTGAGAAACCCTTTTTCTATGGTTTGCCTCATATTTTCATGATTTCAAAATATATTATATATATATATATATATATAATCTAATAATCTGTTAGATAGTAGTGGAAATGTACTTGGTTTCTGATAGGGGAGGTCTAGGGTTCAAATTTGACTGCAGACAATTTTTAAGCCTATATTCACGGTTTTCCCCCATGGATATAGGTCCATTAACGTGGTGAAAAAGACATATGACTATTTACATGTTTTTAAAACTATGGTAATATGTCTATTGCTGTTATGGGATACTATGATGGTAGAAAACCGTGGCTATAGACTTTAATAATGTGGCAATTGATCCAGCCCTATTTCTACTCCAATAAGAACCAAGACAAACTGGATTTTGTATATAATCCATTTCCACAATTTTTACCACTATATAAATGGCTTTCGATCATATATTTAGTATAAGTTTCATGTTTTTTTTAAAAGAACATTAGAGAGGATGTTCCCTTTTATAAGTGATAAAGAGTTTCCTTTTAATAAATTCCCATAGTAATTCAATAATAGGAAGTCACTCTCAAGCCATGTGCCTCCATAATTGATACATAATAGGGTTGATTGAAGATTTGTTCAATTAATGTAGCAACCCTAATTTCAGGTAATTAACCCTTTATTTATGTGTTAAATATATATAATGATATTTAATTATTCTTGAGAAGGTTTGGAGGATTTTTTATTATTTTATTGTGTTTTTTGTAGGTTAATGTCTTGATAATGGTTAGAAAAAACAATAAAAGACCTCCAGGAAACTGTGCAATGGGAAACTGAGGTCACTAGGAAAACACACAGGTGGTGCATAGTGTGGCCAAACTATTCATTCACCCAAGAGGAACCATGAAACTATAAATAGAGTGGTTGAGCACAGATGACACACAATTTTTCTAACCATACAATTAATCATGGTGAGGTGTGTTTAGAGGTAGTGGTTAGTGCATGGGTTGCACTCAGTTTTCGAAACCATGACCGTAAACCTCAAATCATAAAAAATTATATCTACATTTTGTAGGAATAAATTGAATTGTCCCCTCATGAACTCATTTTTTTTAATCTAACTCTAATATGATTTCCATTTCTATCAAAGCTATATAGACCATTCCCCCACAATCCATGAGTGACCTGTTAGTGATTCTTTGTGCATTGGAGTCCCAGATTCCTTGGTAAGTGCATTTTCTTGGTATTTTCCAATAGTTTTATTCTCATTCCTTCTGTTTAGTTCATGAATATAATCCATTGTGGATATATCTATGGTATATGATTCCAATCATGTTAATATGTGGATGTTTTTATCATAGGGAATAAGATATAATGTAGGTTTTTGATAATCTATGCCGGTTAGTTGAGGAATTTGTGCCACTTTTCATTTTCACCATTGTTATATGGTAGGTGGATTAACACTCGAGATATGTTGATTAGAACAAAAAGTTGTAATTTAAATTTGATTAAATTTCTTTTTTTAAATTTCAAAATTGATGTTAAATGTTGTTGGAAACCCTATTTAGTTATGGGCTAGAGGATTGTAGATATTTTTTGTTTTGTGGAAACTGAAATTATTACAATGTATTAAAATGATGATTTTGAAAGGATTTTTTCAATTTTACGAATGGAAATCATGTTGGATTTTTTTTCAATATAATGGATTTTTTAAAATTGTAATAATCTATACAATTGGTTTTGTATGGTTTTTGAAATAATGGTTGGGTTCTTGTTAAATGGGAAGGATAATGGCTGTGAAGTGCCACTATCAAAGGGGTTTACTATGGAATTAATGTTCCATAATCAATGGTAATAACAAATTTTTGTGTGTTTGTGTGGTTCTGTGTGTGTACATATAATGGGTTATGACAAATGTAATAGAGAAATGGTTTTATGTACATGTGTGGTTTCTTTCCATAGAAATAGTTTTGGTTTGGAAAGTTGTATTGATGTTTGAATATAGAGTACATTAAAATGGTTATAAATAAGTTTATATAAATATTCTAAATGGTCGTCCCTACTAGAATTATTAAGGAATACATTAGGGAAAAATATTATATGTTTTATACACACCCCTTTCCTAGAACATTGGTGTTTTTTCAGAGTTTTTTTATTGAGGCATATGTAAATGAAAGGTATCCTAGTTCAATAGTGATGCATCTTGATTTTGTGGGCATTGATTTGGAGTTTTATTTTCATGTAGGTGGGGAGTTCATGATTTCATGTCATTGGTGCCTTTTAGTTTTTTTTTGGTTTAAACATTGAGATTTGATATATTATTATTGGTTTGGTTCTACATTTAGTTGAATTACATTATTATCATGAATCATATAATGGTTGGTTGGTTATGTTTATCCTGTATTATAGTATTTTTTTCTACAGGAAAATCATCTCCCAATTTTTATGAATCTCATGGAATTTATTTATAGTATTTTGTGTCTGGTGGATTTCACATAAGGCCATGTAATATTCTACCTCTTCCCAAGAAAATGGTTGAGGGGCCAGATATTACAAATGGTATCATTCTTGGCTGTCCATCTTTCTTTATTTGGGGACAAATGGTATTTGTTTTTAGATCGTCGAGTTGGGTGGTAGAAAGAAGTGAAAATTTTAGAACATGAAATGTAGAGCCTAAAATGGTGTTCCTATTATTTTTATGCTAAGAAACACGTAACAATGGATTATGGGTACTTGTGTGTTTTAGGACACTTCTATGAGTTGATACCTTATTGTAATGGGTATATCCAATGAAAAGATCATGACATGAATTGATAGAAATGAATATTCACTAGTAGTGGTTATTTCATTTGGAGAAATGATTAATAATTTTGTACGTACTATCCCATTTTATTTTATTCTTTTAATTAATATCTATTAATAGAATATTAATTTTTTTTTTCATAATCCCTATTTAATGTTCTCTTTATTCTTTTGATACCAAATTCATAAGCGTTTTCTAGTCACAAATTTCATTCTTTATACATATGTCATATTCATAACTTTTATTATTAACAGTGGTGTATATAATACCCTATATATGTTTTTATAATAATTTTCATGAAATTTAATAGATTTAATAATCCATCTAAATTTCTATCTTTCAAGCTCATTCAAGCCAAGAGATTCCTAGTAAAATGTTAATTACTAAATGAATCATATTAATTGAATTATGATCTTTTTTCTTGAAATTTATTATCATATTCTTCATAAAATATACATTATGATTGATTTATATTTTAATTAAAATTATTTTTCTATGTATTTACATTTCTTCTACATGAAATCTTTTTTAAAGGATCATTTCTAATTTATCTCTTTACACTACGAAGGTAATTCTCGGTACTTCCTAGTTATAATTACTTTGATATGAGTAAATTAAATTGCATTGGGAATATTACTATTTTATATTCAAATAGTGAGACACAAAATTCCTCTAAATGGGTGAATATTTATAATTTTTATATCAATTATTTATATCTTGATAACTGTTGACAACTTAAATATGATTAAATAATAGGATTGTTAGGGAACATTAAGATATTTTTTTAAAAAATTCACCACCTTTCTATGGATGTCTTAGGACCATGTTATTATATTTATTGACTAAACAATCATTGAAATATTATATATTTATAATTAACAATATTTTTTTATTAATTACAAATGATATTTGATTATGTAATGTTGTTCATTTCATTCATATGGGGAATTTATTATAGATATTATGTGATTGGAAATTCATGTAATATCCCCAAGACACATCAGTGTGTCTCATTGTACAAGCCTTCATGGGTATTTTTGGTCTGTCTTGTGAGTAATTTATGATTTATTGAAACTAGGAATAGAAATTATAGTTATAATTTATTTTCCTATGTCATTGATGGTATTATTATGATTTTTTATCAATTCTTTCATTGTGAAATTGGTTGTAATGATCAATAATATTTTTTATATTGATACATCTTACAAAGAGATGTTCAAATATCATCATATTAGCTGTATGGATATTTTTTTATTGGTTATTTTTTCCATATTATTAATTACATTTTAATTTTATGTTGTATTACATTGTATATTTTGTTTTATAGAGAATATGGCCGCACACATTTATTTCTTTTATATCCCTATGATTCTTAGAAATGAACCTCGAATGATTTCTGGGATATTATCAAGGAAATAATAAATTCATCAATGGAATTTTTTTGGTATTTCATGACATTAAATTTAATGTCATAATCATATAGGTATATACTATTTCATGACTACTAAACTAATAGATCATGTGGGTAGTTATCACTTGTATCATGTATCAATGTATCATAGTGACAATAAGCTCTAGGTTATTAGGGTTAGGGTTTCTATATAAATAGAATGTTATTGTTTACTTTTAATAACATTCTTATCTTGACTATTTGATCATTTTAAAATCATAAACATGATAAAATGACTATTAATTTTATATTTATTAATAAAATCAATTTTTTAAAATATCTAGGAATTATATAATTGAGTTAAATAATCACCAATCACATAGGTGTAAAATACTACCATGATTAAAAATTATTTTAAATATTTTTAAATAATATAAAAAATACTAAATATTTAGGTTTACTAAGAATAATATAATTAAATTATATGACTATATTATAGTTACTTTGAAAATTATTTGTGTTATTGATGTTGTTAGAGAACAGTTAAAAAACAAACACATAGGTTCTGAAACACTTTATTTGACATTGTAACATCTTTTAAAATGTTTTTGATGAGTGAGAATGGGTAATATCACATAAATATTAGTTTAAATGCTTTTAAATCCACTGTAGAATAATTATTTTATAAAATTAATATGATATAAAAAGATATTATTTGAAATGAATTTAAATTAATAGATAAAAATGGTTACTTGGAAAGGCCTAGCTTGCTCTTTGAGTAACCTCTATTAGATTAAGTGTAAATCCTTTATATGAGAGATTTTTCAATGGACCATGGTTTGAAGAAAATATAATTTACATTTTAGATAGGATTTTTGGTTTATATATATTAAAAGTGGATGTTTTTGAAATGAGGTGAATACGGTAGATGAGGGTTGTTTAAATAGAAAAGGGAGAGGGCTATCTTTTAATAAAATGTTAATTAATTTTATATTATTGATCAAGACCACGAATTGTGTTGATTTTTATATTTTTTAATATTCTATAATTAATAAATTAATATTTTATTCACATTTAAATAAACCTAAAACTAAAAAAGAATCATTAAATTTTTTATTAAATGTAATGAATCAAAAAGAGTTTTTTATTTGAATAAAATGAAAATTAATATCTTATATTTTTTTATTGGTTTGGAAATTAATTTTTTTATTATTAACTATAAATTTTTGATTATTAAATATATTTTATGTTATAAAAATTTTATATAAATTATGTAGTTATATTTTCCTCACAGTTAAGTCAAAAAACATATTATATATGCAAAAAATGTATTTTTCACTATTCACAAAAAACACAACTTTTTTGTAAAAATATAAAAAATTTACCCCAATTTAGATTAAACATGATTATTCTAAAACTGATGTCCATTTAATGAAATTAATCTTATAATTAAAATAATTTTATCTGTAAAATAAATATTTAGTGAAACAGTTTTAGAGTGTTGAGAATTAAACAATATGGATATGGTACTATGTCAATGACCATATTAATATTTTGATAACTACTTTATCCAAATGTAAAGTCAATTTTTCATAAAGGGGAACTATATATATGATATATTATACTTTTAAATGATAATAATAAATAATTCATTTTTTCGATTCATTGTAAACTATATTATGTAACATTTAAAAAAAAAATATTTCTGTTTTTAATAATCCACATAGAATATGTCAGAAATCATTTTAAAATTATATAAAATATTTATTAATTTTTATATCATTATAAAATTATTATTTTACTATAAATAAATTATCCTTCCTTTGATATTTTTATATAGTTTTCCTTAATGACTTATGACATAAAATTTATTTCATTTTTTCATTCATTATATGTTACATTAATATAAAATTTAAAAAATATATAAAAAATTCTATTCCAAATACATATTTTCTATTTTTATGACTATATAGAAATAAAATTATAAATAATAGAAATTTCTTTTTCAAAAAAATATATGTGAAAGATTATCAAAAAAATTATTAAAATAGAATTTATAAAAATCATTTTCATAAATAATTATTTTTCAAAAAAATTCTATTATGGTTAATTACTTTTAATTTTTTTTGAATTTATACAATAATGTATTGAAAATTGTTATAAATGTAATCATTAATGATTTCAAACAATACATAAATTTGAAAATGCGTGACTTAATAAAAAAAATTTATGATGACGGATAAAGAATTAGTTGTTATTTGATTATATTTAATTATGACATTTTCTTTCATAATTATGAATATTAAATATATGTTTATATCATTAAAAGTGAAAAATTAATTTTATATTAACATATTTATGTAAGTAATTTAACAATAATATTTATTGAAAATCAAGGGCGTTTCATTATACCCCCAAAAAAATTTTAATTACTCAAATTTTTTACTCATTGATAATCACTTATCAATATTTTCATTTATTCTCATTATCTTTATTACCTAAACCTAATTTTTCCTGATAAATAACTATTATAATATCATGATATAACTTACTATAAATACATTAAAATTTTAACCCTATGCGACTATACTAGTTATAAGTAACCCAGTACTCTAGAGCTGATGGATATTTATATTAGGTCATATACACAACATTTCATCATTACTATTTTCAAAAATATCTGAATTCCTTTAAAGTATCAAATTATGTTCCCATAGACCCTCTCTACTGTATAAAGTGACAATAATACAAACTTTTTTCATATAACATGAATTACAATCCACTCCCATAGTCCATGGGTTTTTTATTTTGGAACTAAGTGAGAAATATATCATCAACTTAAACTTTTACCATGCAATGAATCAAATCCTTTAATATAGACCCATTATAATACATTGATAAAATTATTAACACCAATGTTCACATAGGGGTATATGGAAACTCAATAAATGAGTGATAACAAATACTTAGTTTACGGTAACATAATCAATGAGATGTAGTAGATTTTTTAATAGATCCTAAACAAGTGATAGATATGATTATTAGAGAAATAAAATGATTAATGAAAAAATATAATAAAATCATAATAATTGATCAGGTGGAAAGACTACATAATCTTATATCATAGAATGTAATACATAAAACTATGATCATGAAATCATAACATATACCATTTAATAGGGATATAAAATCATAGGGAAACAATCTCGAACCATAGTTATATATAATAAGAATTTATCACATTCACAGGTGTATAAATCATAATATATGTCAATAAATTCCTTAAATACGATCATAACAATGAAAAATTAGCTAACCAAAACATGATCACACATAAGAAAATTTAATAATATAACCCCTTCATGTCCATGCATACATGTTTTAAAAAATTAAACCAAATATTATACATTTATATCCTAATCATATCAATAGATATAAATCATTACCCAATGCATTATTTAACTATATATTTCTAGGTTAACTCAAAACATAATGATATATCCAAATATAAGTGTTCTAAATAAAGATTAAAAAAGCATAAATCTATCAAAAACATATCACGATTAACCCATCAAAAAATAAACATTCAAATAAAAAAAGTTTATATATAAGAAAACCCCATTTATTTTAAAAACTAATGTATTGGGTTTCTAGAAAATATTTAATAATGGGATTATAAGTACATTAATAGATTTTCGTAGTCAATAAAATGGTATGGATTTCTAGGTGAATATCATTCAATCAAAAGAATGATGTATCTAGTTTTTATAGTGGAGAGGAACTAGTAGAAATTATATCTGGATGCATGATTGATGATATTGTAATATAAATGTAGTGAAATATCATTTCACTGATACATATTTCATTTCCATCACACCACAAATATATAAGAATATTATTAGAAAATCAAAATATTATGTTTTTAATTAAATTAAATATAAAAAAATTACCATTAGAGAAAATAGAATATATAATTGGTTAGTGGGTGGGATATATAATAGTTTTGAAATAATAATTTATAGTGTTCTAAGAAATTTTATTTGTGTTATCAAAATCATTTCATAGTTTTAACACATCATTGAAAAAATATGAATATTTTCAATTTCATAAATTGATGTAAATGAAAAATTATTATAAATATGATATTTTATAAAAAGAGTAATAAATAAGATATACAATATATGTAGTATTTTAATAATACTTATAAAAAGATTGTGATTATTTTGGATGATGAACACACTAGAATTGAAAAACATGGAAAATTAAATATTTACCACTGCATTAATATCACACTGTAATCATTAATGAGGCACCACCATGTAATATACCCATGTATGTCATGTGATTTAATTAATACAGAAAAACATAAAAAGTAGACCACATTGTTTTTAATTTAATGCATGTTCCACTCATTGTTATTGATTTTTTACTTAAAATAACATTGTTTGTAATAATTTATTCCATCCAAAAATGGTATAAAAGTATTTGGGTGCATCAGTCATTGATTATTAAGTCTTATTGTAGTGATTCAGTGAATCTTTTAACATAATAACATTTTATGAAAAAAAAAATCATTAGATCCAAGAAGGATAGCATGGATAAGGTTGCTCAAATTAGCTCCTTCTAACTCTATGATGTGGGATATAGGATATATATGATTTCAAATTCGAGTGGAAAATGGTCCCCTGAATTATACCCTCTCTAATATAATATATGAATGTTAATATTAGAAAAAAATTTACTTTGTCCCCCTAAAAATTTTAATCATCTAAAAAATACCTTAATAATTCAAACCACCTAGTAATAATTTACTTAATTTCATAAGTAATAAAATTATTGTAACATTAAAATAATGTTACATGATAAATTAAAGGTTATTAACTCATCTCATTTATCCTAAAAATACTAAAAACCTTTTAATATTAAATATTTAATCATATAATATTTTCTTTTTATTCACTTATTAATTTTTTAATATAGTGATTTATTAAATAAAAATCTTTTTTCAAAAATTTAATAATATTGAAAATATTTATTTCTCATAAATTTTCTAACATAGACATAACCTTACCCCCATCATGGGGCCCACCATTTTATAAACTCCAATTCATTATAATTGACCAGACTTCTATATATGCTTTGTTTGTGCACCTCTAATCTCCAATATTGATTGTAGTGAGTCATACTAAAAGAAAATTAGAAGTATATGGAAACACATCATGTCCACTAAGAAGAATATTTTTAGTCGTGTCAACTAATATTTTTTACGAACATGATTAGAATAATATAATTTCTTTGTCTCTTGATATCTCATAATGAAATACGCATGCAATGACCCTTCATCCTTACATAATTTACATAATCATTTAATGAACATAAAAAGTATAATTGTTTTATTTATCCATGGTCGTGGATTTAGTAAAGGTATTTCCATCCTGGTAAATTGTGCTAGAGATATGTCCTCCTCTACTAAAATGCAATAAAGCCTATCTTGATCAGTGAATAAATGTGATACTAAAATTATACACCAGATGCAATACACCTCACCATTAAAAAAATGTCATAGCTTCTATTTATCATAAATTTATATGAAAAATTGATACACATTGAAAAATATATCATTCTGATAGATGAATACACATGAACATAAATACAAAAATACAATTACACATATAAAACCTGGTGTTCTGGTCAGCGGTTCAATGTTCAAAATATAATCTAATCAAGATGAACAAGTGTGAAATTCATGAAAAGATGTCTCATTTCAAATGTGTCTCCATTACCTAGTATTTATACATCATCTGGGTCCTATCAGTAGGATCTATCTAAATAAAATGAAATATGATTAAAATATGATCATAGTATCTTGAGGTTCTCATTATTTATGTTAATTAAGGTATCATTTTGATATGAAAAATAATCGAAGGAAATTACCTTGTAAAGAGTGAATAAAAAATTATATCACTATTATGGTAAAATAACATGAAGTGGGAATTTATATATAAATTTTATTTTTATCAAAATAAACAACTCAAATTTGGTATCGGTAACCCACCGTTACAACGCTACAACTTACATAAAATATATATTTCTAAAAATAAATCAATTTTCTCTCATATGATAAAATAATGCTTCTACTAAGATACATATTTAGTCATCCGGTGTGACACGTTTTCCTTTATGGCTAATCAATTAATTGTTACTATACCTACTTGATTGAAACTCACTTAGGAGAAGATATCTAAAAGAATATCCCTTTCATTTTTATCACAACCTTATAATATTTACTAGTACCAATATCATACACTTATCATAATTTATATTATGATAATATAATTCTTTATATGTGTTCTTCCAATGATTAGAAAAAATCCTTTCCTTATTTATTGAACTTCATTAGATGCATCACACACTACAACATAATTAGTATTTGTTGTATATGACTAATAAAAGATTCTATAATATTCTATTGTTCATTTATTTATCCCAACTATGATATTATATCACAAATTCCTCAGCAATACAAGTTTCTAACCCCATCAAAACTATTATTACCGATTCTCCATATAGAAGGAATATTTCCACTATACTTTCCCAAGTGTTCTTGGAAAGTTATAACTACTACATGTTCATTTCTCCTAGATTTATCTAATATTTTCCTATAATAATATATGTTTTGAAAAATCATATATAGTACATAACATGTAGTGTGTGATATTTCCATTACATAATAATATGTAGTTATACTCACCATTATAAAATACTCATGTGTATTATACTTGTATTATTTGATTGATTAATTCGGTGTAAATTTAACAATAAATCACTATATAATTGTTACAACTTATATTTTTCAATAACTTTTCAGTTTTTTTAAAAGGCAATTACATGGTTAAAGATTCAAAGCCTTATTAGTGTATATACTTATAATTGATCAAAGTTAAAAATAAATCCACCTTTATCGGTCATAATTTAATTTTCTATTTTAATTTATCCATTAGATATATTCATATAATATAGTCTTAACTTACTATAAAACTAATAATTTTTCCCATATTTTATCTAATATATTATACTTACAAAAATATGGTTCTCCCACAATCCTCTGATAGAAACATGCAATAATTTCATATCTAATGAATAGTATATTATCATGATGGATATTTTAGGTGGATTAGAAGAATGACAAAGAGGATTCCTAATGCGGGTTTTTTCATAATCGATGATTAATCTATGATATACATGATGAAGAACATCGTGAAAAATGGAATTGAGTAAAATTATAATTGACTTGAGAATGTTGAATCCAAAACTATAATCATCAAATGATGATTAATAATTCAATTTAGTCATTATAGAATTACCTTGTGTTTAATTCTTTCTAAGATAATAAAGTTGATAACATATTTGTAACGTATTTTCACTGAGTCATATAAATCAAGTATAGATTCCCTCTAATGATGATCCACACAAGTACCGCAGACATCTATGCATCATCCTATGAATAATTGAGTGCTTGCGTAGAAGATACTATTTCATTCATTTTTCATGTTTGATCTCCCTACAAATCACTTATAAGAATGATTTTAATATATCTATTTATAATCAAGAGGGTGGAGGAGGAATATAGATCTATATTTTTGTGTGTTCTTAGATAGGGGATCTCAAGGGTTGGAGATAACTGTCATTGTTGTTGGTCATAACAAAATAGTGGCATACACTTTGTTTGGAAATAATATAATTGGGTTTAAATGGTGCTGGTGTTAAAAAATAATAATTGTTCATACATACTTACTATTTTAATTATACCCATGAAACCCCATGTATATAATAATAATGTTATTATTTTTAATCATGCAAAGAGCAAGAAAATTAATTAAATATTATTTAATGATTAGTTTTTTATATATTTATTCAAATACTATTTAATATATATAATATCTTATCTGACCATTAAATTCAGAAAATCATTCTTCAATATAATTATTTAGGAATGAATAATGACTGTTTATTTAAAAAATAAATATCATTACATTATTCACCAAAAAATAAATAAATATTATATTCGAAAAACAGTAAATAAATATATATTTAACATTATTCTAACAAATAAACTATTTCCCAGTAAGGGACAAAATAAATGTGATCAAGAAAACATGAATAATTATTAAAAAAACTTATGAGAATAAAATTTATTCAAAATGTTAAATAATAAATAATAATTAATACAATACTATGGTTCTGGATACATATAGTCTGTGACCCTCTAGGCATACTTCTTAGTGTAATTAGGTGCATTTCCAAAACTCCAAGGATGAAATCTTGCAACATGACATGGATCCCATAAGGAAAGTAGTTAATATTACAATTAAATATAGCCTATTACAAATGTTTACTGTGAAATCTAATTACATTATCATTGTATCTCTAGTAAATCAGGTTGTTTGTGGGTTTCATAAACATATGTGTTCAAAATATCTTTCTTTAACTTTTCCAAGATGAACAGGGATGTGATTAGTATATTTTTTCCCATTTAAGTACCTGACATATCAACTTCTGTCAAAGAACAAAATAGAAAAATCCGTCATCTCATTATTCTTTTGTTTAATAACACTCATGATACACCAAATGTATGCCACATCCCCATTAATATATGTATTCATGGTTTTAATAAATACAAAAATGTTCATGACACATAATAAAAATTTAAAATAATATTAAAATCTAAGGATAAATATGCATTTATATATATCAAAACAACAAATGGCACAAATAAATATACATTTCTTATTTGAAATCACATTATGATAATCTCTAATGCTATAAATTATCATGGGATTACACCATAATAATGGCACTTAATGTTCTATAAGTCTCTACCCATGATAGAATATTTCATTTGTGTCCTATAATGTGATATCATATGGTTATAAAAAATACTTTAATGTCTGTATCACAAAAATTAATACTTCTCATCTAATTGGGGTACTAATATAACCTTTTAGTGTGATAGTTACTCTTTGAAAAATATCACATTCTCTCTCATTGATAAGTAAAAAAATAGTGTTATAATATTTATATTAATATTAAAAATTATTATTATAGATTAATTATAATTCAAATATAATTTAGATTAAGCGAACCAATCCCAATAATCTCCCACATTTACTAGAGCTGACTACTAAAATCTTTCAGTCCACTAGCTATGTCATGATACACATTGTTTCGATTAGATAAGGATTTTTTGAGGGGTACATTGTGGTTTCTTTCAAGGAATATTTTATCACTATGATTTCACCCCTCTATAAAAAATATTTCAAAAGGTGATATTTCTATTGTATGAGATTTTTTTATTGGACATATCAAGGATATTTTACCAAAGTGACCACTGCATTATAAACACAATATAACAAGATAGGTTTTTTACATCTACGTACAACATAAATCACATAGAAAAATTTTCATATCCAAATAGTTTATATGTCAATGTAAAAAGACACTACATACTAAAACTATGACATAGAGTAAAAAATATGTGTCTCCTCTAATATATTATAACTCATGGATCCTATAATAACACTGAAATCATATCCATACTATGACTTCATATCATTTTGATCTCTTTGAAATCTAGCATCAGTATAACCCCTAATAACTCGCTCCTTGACTCATCTATATACCAGGAACATATCCTTTTTTTCTCATATATGTATGATAAAAATTAATAGTATACCAATGATGTTCACACAAATCATCTTGATAACAACATCTCATGATTAATGTATATGTAAAATACATCCTAGTATATAACAACACAAACATATTGATCATATAACAAAATTTTATGAGATCTTACAGATTCTCCTCTTGTGTATCGAGATATATTTTCTTATAAAGATATATAATATGTAAAAATAGAACCTATCCTATATTTGATTGTTTTATACTAAATATCTTAGGTCTTTGGTCAATATATATTCCACTACTTAGTCCAAGACTCCTCTTAGATATATCATGAATAATCTTGATCCTCAATATGTAGGTTACATCTTAAGTACATCATGGAGAAAAAAAATAACCAATACTTATCTAATTATTATATTTTTATACCATTTATAATAAGTAATATGACATTGGGATATATTAATAGGATAAAAATTGCTCTCTCATTAAAAAACATTCAAATAAATGGATCATATTTGTTCTTAATTGAAACAAATTATTTTTTAACATAATTGAACCAAATTTTATTTGAACTATGTTATTTTTTCAATCCATAAATGGTTCTCTAGATCTTTCCAAAAAAATTTCATTAAATGTATTCAAAAAAACTTTTACTTGTGTTATATATATTACTCCCTAACAGTTTTAAATAAGGAAAACTATTATAAAAACCATATTTTAATCTTTATAGTCATGGTTGGTTGTTATATGATCTGAATTGTTTTTAATATAACCATATTTATTGAAGAAAAGTTTTTATGATAGTTATTTACTGGAAACTATTTAAACCCATTAACTATAATCTATTCTTTTTAGGTATTTAATTTAACTTTCATGCCTAGTTTTCTCTTGAATACCCATTTATAGAAAATAAGATATATAACAAATGGTGGATTGTAAAGAACCCAATAATGGTTCTGATACATCGAATCTATCGCATAATTCGTGGATTCTTACCATCCAATATCTTCTAAACCCTCTAAACTCACCATTTAGGACTAGGATTCATTATTTTCAATAAATAATAAGTCACCAAATTCAGTGACTAGAAAATGGTATCTTTCATGTCCTCTTATTTTCTGGGACTCCCACAGATTACTTATATTTAATTTAAAACATCTCTTATGCGAACTTTTGGAATATTTTCCTATACCAAATTATGTATACCATGAGTATCAATTTCTTGGAATTCAATCTGAATCCCACTATCCTTCTTGAGGATGTTATCCCTGCCAAGAAATATTTCTTTCCTTCAGATAGTCACTTTCCTATCTAAGGATTTATATAGATAATATCCTTTAGTTTCCTTAGGATCTCTTATAAATACACACATCATACCTCATGATCCTAGATTGTTTCTCTTGGTGTCATTATCAATCACCCCACATCCCCACAAACATTTTTGAAAAAATATAGGCCCCATTAAACTCCATAACATAAAGTAACTCTATTTTCTTCATTACATGGTACTAAGTTTAGTGTGTATGTATTATCATGTAATTCATAACCCCAAAAGAAAAATAAATTATATCAATGAATCATCATATAACATTCTAATTTAAAACAATAGTTCCTCCTTTCAAAAATTCAATTCCAATGTGGGGTATAAGGTGGAGTGAGTTGTTTTCAGATCCCAAGTTTTATTGAAATTAAAAAAAACCCTTTAATATGATATTCAACACATCAATCATATAATTTTTGTATCGTCTTCCCCAATTAATTATCTACTTAATTATTGATCTCAATAAATTTCCCAATGGTCTCAAAATTATACCTCATCAATTAGACATAGATATATATACTGAAGTCATCAGTAAAATTTATGAATTAAGAATATCTACCCTGAAATAGTACCGGAGAAGGTTCATGCACATTAGTGTGTAGAAATCCTAGAATATATATGTCCATATTATCCAAATAAGGTTTGATACCCTAATAGGGGTGAGAAAAATATTAATATGGTAGATTAAAATGAATACCATTTCAGACTATGTTTAATCCTTAAAAAACACTCTTTTATCTCTATCCCATAAAAATTTATAAACATAAATGAAATAATGTATGAGACAAAATAATTTTAATTGGTTCATCCTCACAGGGATACATATAGAGAGCATACAATGATAATATTCCTATGTTTCAAATTTACAAAGGCTACCTTTAAAATTCATGTTTCATGATAGATCAACAATATACCCGAGAACATTTAATTTACATTTTTTAGAGATGGCTAATTGTTTCCTCAGGAGGAACTCCCTCACTACATTTTAATGGATCTGTACCCTTGGAAATGATCATATTATTCTACCACTTTTGTGAACTACTCTAGAAAATAACCACACATAGATTATGCAATTATAGTTCCCCTAATTATCAATATTTAATGCATCCTAAATTGTATGTGGATTCTTTGTTTATGTTCTTTCTGGGAATCTCTTTCACTTCTATTAAAACACCTGGATGAAACACTTCCACTTTCCTGACTACTGGAATAGACTTCTATGAATTTAGGAAACCTAATTCACATCTTCTTTATCATGAACATCTGGAGATGCGATGTTTTCCTTTCACGAATTTTAATTTAGTAGTGAATGAACTCCTTCAGCATGTGTTGTTGAATAGTTAAGATCCTATATCTTCTTATTCTTCTTCTAATGTCAGATATGAAAATAATACTGCTCACATGAAAATATAGGTGTGTATATACATCCTAGTGATTAACGTGTGATACACCTATGTGAGAACCTCATGTATAACTCATTTTGAGAGATCCTAGAATGTACCCATGTGTGTGATCGTGGGGTTTAATCCTGTGCAAGATCTTGATAGGTACCCTTCTGTTAGAATGTGGACCATACCATTATGTGAGATCATGGAATGTACAATTTCCTATGATCATGGAACATACCTTTGCATGAGATCATGGTGTGTACCCTAGAGAGTGATCCCGACACATATCATTTCGTAGGATATTGGGTTGTAACATTGTGTGAGATCCTGGCACATATCATTTAACAAGATCTTGATGCATGAATTGTTTACGCTTTGTGTTATATCTTAACATGAACCATGTTTGTTCTATGAGAGAGCTATTTTTTCAAACCCTATTCACACGTTGTGTGAGCTCCTAGAGTGAACACAATTCATACGATCCAAAAGATTTTTCTTTTGAACTCCTTTTGTGCTTTGGTTAAGACTTTATCAAGATCATGTATAATACATGCACAATGTATATTCTTTCACGGAATATCTATATGAACCTCTTTCATGAGATCTCTTAAAAGGCATCCTTATCAAATGATACACTAAAGATAACAATGAGTAAAAACATAATCAATGTTTATGGATAGGTTAGGGGTATTAATATGCATAATCCTCCACCATAACTCAACAAATCATGGAAAGTCATTTTTCTTCAGAATCATGTGCTCTATGAAAAACATAGAATATGATCTTGGTTGGTACCCATTCAGTCTTTGCCCAAGATCTGATCATGAGGCAATTTCATGCTTTGTAAAAAATTCCAAAATGAGTTTTTTTGTTCTTTTGCTATATCTAGGAGCGAGTCATATTCACATGTTGTTCCCAATCTGTGCACAAGTATTATTCATGATTTGACCTAGATCTGAGCACAAGTTTCACTTTATATTTCCACTAGATCTAGGCATGAATTATCTTAATTATTTCTACAGGATCATAAATTCATGATTTTCATGATATCAAACTATTATCCCTTGACTAAGATATGACATTAAAAATTTGTGTGAGAACAAACATCCATGATAAATTTTCATGAATTCATTAAAAAACATCCTTCTTCAACAACCTCTAACCATATCAACCAAAAAATTAACCCCAAAGAACCATCAAAATTGATTTTTCCCTAAAACATTTTTTTATTTGTGTTTTTTGACAACTATTCACATCATTATACCACATTGAACTATCATCCATATTATACAAAAAATCAATTTTTATGATTATGATAGTGATCATTTATTTACTCAGCCCACACTCTATGACAACACGATCCATGATTTCCATGGGGAAAAAGTGTATAGTAAAAAAGTTCATAAGTGAATAAATTAATTCCAAAACTACTCAACTACTATCATCATGAACTACATGAGTCACGTTATATAACCTTGGATCAATCATCTATAGCATCCTCAGATTTAAGTCTCCCCCTACTTCGCTACTCCCACAATCTTCTTCTACCCCAGTATTGAATAAGACATTTCTTACCCACTTATATCCCAAATATTACCCCTTTGTCAATAATCCTGAATCTTACTTAATTACTGAATATAACAGGGTAAACAAAATAGATCTGCACATCATGTAAGAAAAAATCATAACTAGGTAGAGGGTTCCCCACATACATATTTTTTATGTTATGGGGAGTTTATTGAACTCCATGTTACACTTGATGCATTCAAACACTATTTTGTGTAAAAAAATTGTCAGAATGTTTACATGTTGTTGTAATGTATGCAAGTACTCCAACATCACATTCCCTTGATCCACCTTCTCCTTCATAATTTGATACTTTTTATCAATGATCATTTTCCTTGAGTGATACAATATATTTTATCTATGATTTACAAAACTTGAATTTTCACAACAGATTCCAATCAAAAACTTCACATTAACTCCCATATCATCAAGATACTATTTTCCCACAATAACTGTGTGCATTCGAGAGCAGTCGTAATATATTCAACTTCTATAGTGCTCAATGAAATGAAATATTATTTCCTATTTGATCCTAGAAATACCCAATTCTATGAGGCATAATGAAACACCTGACAATGATTTTCTATTATCAGTTGATCCACACAAATCCTTATTTCTAAAGCCCAAAAAATATTTTCATGATTTGTAATTGTTTTGAAAATAGGATTTCCACATCCCCTTGATATACTATAGTATTATTTTTTACTATAATAATATGGTATTATTTTGGATTTCATTGATAAAATTCATCTTGGCCTATGTAGAATGAAATATCTTGTCTTGTCACTGTCACATATAATAGGATTCCAATGATTTTCTAACAATCAATGACATTTATTACATTGCATTCATAATCCCATGGCAGTTTCATCTGGGTATCAACTAAAGTCATCATATCATTGGAATTATCCATTTTAAATCTTCTTAATACATTCTTGTCATATTTATATTGAGAAATGGATGTTCCATGATTTCTTTATGTCTCCTGTAAACCAAAGTAAAACAATAGTTCACTAATAATTTACATTTGAAATTCGGTTTTCATGAATTTCATGAACTAATTCCACTATGCTTCATCTGATCCACCAAATATTATTTCATTGACATATACCAGCACCATAATTCATTGATTACTATCAATGTGAACATATTGATTGTAACAATCTCAACCACACTAAAAACAATACTTCTACCAATTCTAATCCAGTCTTGAATATCATACTTTTGGTTCTTGCTTTAACCCATATAGTTCCTTTTTCAATTGATAAACATTTTTCTCATCATAATGGGGGACATAACTATCTAGAAGCTCAATATAATATTCTTATTCAAAAAAACCCATTTTAAAATGGTGAATTTACATCCATTATGGAATCTTTGTAACCTCTTTACACTGTTATGTCCCAAAATAATCATATTATCTCTAAGATATACTAGGTGGAAATGTTTCATTATAATTAATAACCTTTATTAGGGAGTACCCAATTCAATGTGATCATTCCTTGTTTTGAATGAAAATATGATCTTCATTCATCTTGTTGTGAAAGCCCCATTTGGTTCATATGACATTATTATTTGTTGGTCTCCAAACCGTCTCCCATTTCAGATTCTTCTCATTTTAGTCAAGCTCAATATTTATAGCCTAAACATAATTGTCATCTCTAGGTAATTCCTCAAAACATTTATTCACTATCAATTATAGAGAATATCAATGTTGTAATGAATTCATTATTCATGTTTGAACAATCGCTATCTAGTCACTAATTATGTTCTGTCAACCAACATTAGCTGGACTCTCTGGCTTTTATATAAATATTGATTTGAATTCCACTATTTCATCACCAATATATTCTTCTGAATTGTCATTGTAAATATTAACACCCCATGAGGTGCTTACATCCTCATCATGTTCATCATGAAACTAATCAGTATATTGTTGAATATTTTGTTCATTCTATAATATAGTGACATCATTGCATTCAACTACCATACCATCCCTCCCCCCTCAATCCCTTTTCCCCATTTTCAGAATACCGCTTTTTGGTTGAGTGAGAACCATACAATGAATAAACCATAATAAGCCTCTTTTTAAAACATTTATATGAATTTATTTGTCACAAATATTCATGAAATAACCCATCATGTCCTTATAAATCAAATTACTATATTTATAAACATTGAGAATAAAACATTTAATTCAAATTATTTGAAAGTATTTCAATGTTTGTATTCATTCCATACATCTCATAGGAAGTATTTACTTCCTTTAGACATAAGGATACCTATTAGATATGTAGGCCAATTTTAGGACTGCTTCTTCTAATAATTTAGCGCGTATGACCTTTTAAAAATAACATTGTTCTATCCATGTTGTTGATGATCCAATTTTATATCTCAACCACTCTATTTTGGAGAGGATTTATTACTAGTAACACTTGATTCCTTATCTCAGGTTAACTAAGGAAATCTTCCACTTTACTAATTGTGAAATCTATATCATTATCAGTAAAAATATTCAAAATCATCTATCAAAGAATCAATTCATATTCCCTACAATTTTTTTTCACAACTAAACACATAAAACATATGGGAAATAAAAAATAATCCTCACATCCTTAATAAATAATAAATAAAAAGAACATAATACCTATTAATTTCAATCAATCTTGGTGGGATAGGTCTGAAAACATCTTAATTCACCAATTCAAGCACTATGTTTGACTATTCCCCTTTTTCCTTGTATATCATTCTAATAATATTCACTTATTAACTAGTATTTCACATATGATTACAATCACATGATATCTTATGGAGATCTCAAGTTGAATTGCAGTTGAACAGATATTCCTAAGATGATTGGCATAGATTTCTATGTCATTTATTCCACAAACTATTTTCTTCCTCTCTTGATAAAAAAACATATATTATCTTCTCTACTTACAATGTAGGGAAACCACTTATTTCATTTTCCTTATAGAAAAACTTAAGAATATATTCCTTTTATAATAAATATTATTAGTAAAGATTATATAATTCCCCATGTCACAAAGTTTACAGAAACTAAGAAAATTGTGACGGAGAGCATCAATAACTATGACATTAGCACGTCTCATTTCTTTCTCCCAAATTTGGATTTTTTGAGCCAATTATCTTTTGGCCTTCATAATTTCTAAACATCAATATTCCTTAATTTCCATATTTTTTTCCTATGATAAGATACATATAACAAATATTGTGGTATGTTCATCCACTATCACCAATCTCAAAACCAAAATGATCTGATTCTTTCAAAAAAATCTCCACAACCACTACCTACTCAAATTTTTACATTTTGATCCATGTTTTTTAATTCATAACTGGAATGAATTTATAATATTTTTTTTCCTCAGATTATTTCTGGACAAATTAATCTTATAATGATGAAAATAAATTTTAAATTTTCAGTTCATTAGATAATGCATTGAACTGGTTCTTATGACCACATTCAGTCTATTTCATCACATTTCTCTACATTATTAATAATTAATATATTTCTATGTGAATAAATCCTATGCACATAAATTAGTGACCATAAAATGATGAATTTTAATATTTATCTCTATGTGGATATGTCTTTAATTCTTTTTCCTTCTATACCTCTTGGCTATGGAACAAGAATTTAGTAAGTGTATCATCTTTCCACAACAATAGCATCTCCTACATGGTCAATTCCTGTGTGCTGAAAATTAACTACTATTTTTCCCTTGGGTTATCTAAATTTTATCGATTTGAATCATACCAAAAAAAATTTGTAAAATTTTAGATAAGGTGATTGTGGTATGACATCAGCAATTTATGATTTATGTATTTGATAAAACCCCATACCCGCATTATAATTTGGATTTGATTATTTCTTCTGTTCTGGTAGAGCAATATTCCCCACTCATAACATTTATATTCTCTAAGTTTTATATATTCTATATGTCATACCATGGTTCAAGGGTTTTTCTTGATCTATAACACTTAATCGTAGGTTGATGAATTCCACTTCAAGTTATAAGTTATGTTATATTTGATCATTTTCAGTGATAGTAAAACTATCAATTTATTTTACATATACATCAATTTTGAGATTGTACTCACTAACCTTTTCTGAGAAATAAGGCATTGAAGACTTCATTTATTTAATTTTGCACTCAGATTATACTTCTCATCTTCATACTGCTACTTTTATGTTTTGGAATCACAAAACACTTTATTATATTTCATTGTTTTGGATCTCCAAACATCTATCTCTTTAATAGAACCTTATAATTCAACATGAACATCAACTCTTCCATTGAATTCTTCTTTATCATTTTTTGTTTCTTCCATTTTATAGGACCTACCAAGACATGACACCATAGTATTTTCTCCACAACATTTTTTCTTCTACATCGCTTGTACCTCGTATTCTTCTAAACTATCTTTTTCTTATGAAATAAGATTATTCTTTTTGAAGAAATATCTATTAACAATTTTTTTACCTATCACATAGACTGAATTCTCCTTCATGAGAATTTCAACTTCATCCTTATCATCTCATGGAAACAACTTGTGGAACCATTTTTATGATTTCAAACATTTCTACATCGAAATCATGTATGTTGTAGTTTCCCTTTGAACTTTCCTTTTTCCTATTTGAAGATGTGAGGAAAGGAATAACATCACCTCATTTGTCTCTTCTTTATCCTAACCATCATCAATGGTGAGATTATTGATTTCCTTGAATACAAATTATTTTTACATACATTTTTCATTAAATAATTATCATCATTTCTAATCTCAATTGCAAATTGTGTATTATGTGAGTTATCCAATGTCAGCTCCTTTAGATCTCTATCTTCTAATACAAAACATTTCACATATAATCGAGGTGTATGTCTTCTAAAGATACACAGGAAAATATTTAAATCTTTTATAATTTCTATTATACCACATGTGTCTTCCATAGTAACATTCACCTGGTTAAAGAATATATCTATGGACTCATTAGAGTATATTCTTTCCTCTTCATAATTATTCGATAGAACATGCATCTTTTATTCTCTTACTTTTGAGTAACCCGCATAATTATTGAGAAATGATTCCCACAAAGAACAAGATGACATACACAACGAAACCATTAAAAATTATTCAATGTATATGGATCCCACTAATGAATTGATTACTTTGGAATCATCATCCAATTACCTTCTTACTATTTTGGATAAAGTTTCACTGTTGATTCTGGATTAATGTACAAGAATCATTGATGTATAGATGCCATTTTCTAAAGGGAAGAAGTATTTCTATGTTCTTTTCTTCCATAATTGAGATTATTTCCCAACAAAGATCGAAATACCTTTTGTATTGACAACCTCCATTGAACCCCCTTAGAGATAAACAATTAAATTAACCTCTCTCTATGATAGAAATGTTTTCACCAACTATGTTTAACACCCTGATTAGGGAGGGGTTAAATTAGGATATGAATGATTAAAACCACATACCCTTAAGGTAATGTTTCTTCATTAAAAAAATCACTCTTCAATTGCATTCACATAGAAAAGTATAAATTGAAATGTTATCATGAAAGATACACAAAAATTTTTACATGATTTACCCTCACTAAGCTATGTCTAGGTAGAATACAATGACATTGTTCCAATGTACCAATTTTACTAATGATCACTTAAAATTCTAGGTTTGGGATAGATCGCTTTTATTCCATGGGTCACTACCATTACAATGTTTTGTGTCATCTCACATATTTCCCAAGGTTCACTCCCTAAATCACTTTTGATGGATGAATTATAGTCCAAAGGATCATCGTTTTCATATTCTTCATCTCATTACTATAGAAAGGATCCATAGACAATTAATATACTGGTAAGTCCCTTCATTATTAATAATCAATGAATCCTCAATTTTATATAGATTTTCTTTTGAATTTAATTTTTGGATAATCCTTGCCCTCTGTAAAAACCACTAGATTCACAACATCTATCTTTCAGACAACTTGAATTGAATTATCTTTACTGTAAAAACAAAAAATTATTCTTCTTTAGTGTCATATTCAAGAGATTCCATGTCTTAATTTAACAACCATGACTATAGAAGTGAGTAAAATCACTTTGAATGTTTTATATAGTACTTCATATCCGCTATCTTTTTTTTCTTCTTCTTCTACAATCAGATATGATAATGATACTATAAATAATTTAATGTAGGTGTGTATCTCTAGGGACATTTTTTTGTGAAAAAAATTTGGGATACCCTTGTTCATAACGCACTGTAGATGATCCTGCAACATATCCTTCTGTTAGATATTGGTGCTTACCATTACACAAGATACTGGCACATACCTTTTAATGATATCCCTACACATACCATTGCATGAGATCCTAGCAGATGTTTTTCATGATTTTCATGAGCTCTTAGAGTGAACCCTATTTTCACTTGGATCATGTTTTTAGCATGGACATTGATTGTTTTTTCACAATCTCTCTATAAGAACCAAGTTCACTCTCTGTGAAAGAACCTTGTACGAGACCCATTTTGAGCAAGGTTCAATACTCTTTTCATCTCATTCACAACCCTTAATCAATGTATATTCCTTCACAATAGCTCTAAGTGATCCTCTTTAAAGATATGTCTCTATAAACCTCTTTCCTAGATGTTTATTAGAATATAATAATGAGAAAAAACATAATCAGTGTTTAAGGAATGTTTAAGGGGTATTTATAAGAATAAATCCACTACCATAACTCAAACAATCATAGAAAACAATCTATTTCATTAGAATTATGTGCTCAGTGAACCTCTTAGAGTGATATCCTAGTATGACAAAAGTTAACGCTTTGTTTGAGATCCATGAATGAGTCCTTTTATCACTTTACACTATATTCATGTGTCAGTTCTATTGACGCATTTTGTAAGATCAATACTAGGGTCATATTCATGTTTTCCACATGATCCAGGCACAAGTCAGGTTCTTTCTTTATGTGAGATTTTAGCATGACTCCATTCCTCACATTGTGTGATATTTATAAGTGAGTCATATTCGAACTTTTCATAATATATGAGCGAAATTCCTATTCCTACTATTCACATGATTGGGGTGCGAGTTATTTTTAAACATTTCACAATATTAGAAATTCTATATTTTCACAATATCAAACAGTTCTCCATTAGAATATATCAGAAATTCATGATTTTTATGTGAAAAAACATTCATACTAACTCTTCAGGATTTCATTGACAACTATCCTTCATCAACAACCTCAAACATTGTTTAAAAAATTATCAACCCAAAAGAAGCATCATTATGGTTTTTCCCTAACAATATATTTTACCTTTTCAACCGAATGATGGTTTAGCCATTTTTTCCATTCAAACAACCATGAAATCATTCAAGTGGTCTTATCTCAAAAGATTCTAAACAAACATCATGATATATATATATATTTTTAACACTTCTTGTTTTTGTGACCAAGACATTTATTCTATACATGGGTGATACAGAATTCATGCTCGAAATATTCTTTATCATTTTCCAACTATCATTTCATTATATAATACATAAATTCAATTCTTTCTTTCTATTATACAATAAATATTTCATAATTTATAAAATATGAATTATTTATTAAAAAATTTGATAAAAATATATCCATGTCAATGAAATAAATAGAGATGATGTTCATCATATCACTTGAAAAAAATAACATTTCTTCAATAAAAAATCATTCTAGTTGGCAGTGAAATGTGGCAGTCTCTCATAGCCAATGAAATGAGTCATACACTATTTACATCTCAGAGATCCACCTCTCCTATAAAAATATTTCAAATCTACATGGTTTCTAAATTTTCATAAATATTGGTGAAACAATGTTCATATCTAATACCTAATGTGTAGATAAAAAAATTGTACTTGATAAATATACCAATTAATATCCACATTCTTGTGGGGGAAGTTCATCATATAGAGGCCTAACTATCCCCCTGATATCCAAAGTTAATCCATTTTGTCTTGTCAAACCATTAGATATAATTCTTCTTCAAAGAATAATGTTTAGCATATTAAGACATACTATGAGTCCTAGGTCGATTTTTTATTACTCCTCCCATTCTTGTTCACCATAAAGACTATGTATTTTTCATTCCTCCTTTTGTTCTCAACATGGTGAATAGTAGTAAGAAGTTATGAAATTCTCTTCTAGATATTTATCAAGTTGATATTCATAATAAAACTAGAGAAATATTTATTAAATGGTTAAAGGAAGAGATTTTTGTAAAGATAATCAGGTAGTTTAATTCCCAAAATTTCTATGAACTATAGGAAGCCAATAATCATGACTACAAGAATCATAGAAACCGAAAAATCTTCAATAATTGATGTGAAAAAATTCATAAGTGATCTCATATATCTCTTACCTCACCTTCTCGTGATAGTGATCGAAAAGGTGAGACATCGTTATATCTAAATCCATATCCTTATGTTACTTTATAATATCTTTAGAAATGGAGTATGGAATGAAACATTTGATATATGTGGGTGCATCCAATTTTTTCTAATAACGAGGAAATTTTTCTTCACTAGCTTATTGGTTATGCACTTCGAGAGTGATGTTCTCTATCATATACCGTTTCCATTCATGTTTGAGAATAATGCATAAGCATCATTAAAGATCTTCAAAATTAGTTCCATTGATAAGGTTATATATTTCAAGTATTGAACAAAATAATATAGTTAATTTCATGTATATTTCCATTTCTATAATTATAATTAGCATAAATTTTGTAATTTAATAGAAAAAATAGGTAATAAATATTAAATTTATTCTTCTTCCACTGTTTTATCAACCACCAATATTCCTAACCATTAATTTTAGAATATTTCATTACTGGAACATTATAGTGGAAATGAACCATACTCTGCACCTCATAACCTATAATTTCTCCAAAAATTCCATTTGGATGATTTTAAGTAGGCATGGTCTTTCCAAATACATTAACCTGCAGTTCCATCATATGTAAAATGGACTCCCTAGTCCTAAAATACATTATTTTTATTTCTTAGTATATTTCACCTCAATTTCACTATGTATTACTTTATTAGACATCCATTGATTTAAACTAATCTTATGTTGGCCGAAAACCAAGTTAAAATTCTCGAATAATTGAAAATTTTCAATCATTGGTCGATGAATCACTTTGAACTATAGTTAGATTTTAGCTTAATTAGTGGATGTTTATACATATTAATAAATATAATTGAGGTTTTTTTATCTTTATAAATAATTTTATTTTTTTATTTATTACATGCTTGTTAATATAAGGTGTATTTACATAAGAGAATAACCTTATATTTGGTAAATATTATGAAAAATCCAATTATATTTTAGTTCTATATATTTTTCTTATTATTTCATCAATTCATGTGATCACAATAAACCTCTGTAATGAAATAATCCATTCCATTTTATAGAACCAAATTAATAAAAGTTGTATGATCATGATATATTCTTATTGGTTAGTTTAACTTGTAGACGAAAAACTAACCTTATAACTAGGGGAAAATTATTGTGTCTCACATTTTTAACATTACATTTCATTACATTTTACAAACTAAGAACCTTTATAGACAAGTGTCATGGAAATCAAGAAAAAAAGTACCTGAAAACATAAAAACACACTTTTAAATACCCTTGAAAAAACTCTTGAAATGCTTTTTCTATGTACAACTATTTTATCTCATAACTTGGATACATACATCAAAAGAAAGGGTGAGCAGAAAGCCTAGTAAGGAAAGCAAGGGAATCATTTTACTTATGATATCAATAAGAACATGGTAAAAAACATAAAGATATGAGTAATGGAAGTAGATACTATTCATAATAAAAATAACATGAAAAATAACATGAATATGTGGCTATAACATTTAATTTAGACATTCCAGAACATATCATTGAGGTGTATCCCCAAGGTGTCATAAAAATTTAAAAGGGTATTCCCTAAGGTATCGTGAAACTTATCATCTGTGGAGATTAAATTAATCACCCAATGCATTAGAGTTCTATCCGGGCTCACCCTTAATATTTAATTATATTAATGTGATCCACATAGACCATAATCAAAAATATCATAAATAACCCATAGAGAATCAAAGTAAAGGGCCTCACTTTAAAAACAAGACGTTTTAAAAGTTCTTAGAAACATGATCGTTATGCCTTTTCTAACTATTGGAAAAAGAAAGAGGGTTTTATGTTTGTCAATTATATAATCAAATAGATCAACCTTATGTATTGATGAATACCTCTGGAAATGGAAATATATTTGGGTATTTAGATAAATAAAACAAGATAATTTCTTGAGAAAAAGAGAGATATATTTTGAGAAACAATTTCTGCAGCATAACGGCTATATAACATGGTTTTAGAAAACAATAAAAATATGGGGGAAAAGGGTCTACCATAAATAAATGAATAATTTAAACTAGAGGTACAAGATAAAAAAGAAATAATATCATGGTGTGGAATGACTCTCCACAAGAAATGGAAACTTGAAAGAAAAGTGAATCTGTGATTTCTTTTGCGAAAATTCGACAACCTAATGACATCAATTAAAAATTCAGAAAAAAAATTGATGAGAGAATAAAGGGTCTCACATAATTTTCCCATAAATGGACAATAATAAGAATATATAAGAACATACACCCATATAAGATGATGGAAACTGGAAGACATAACATAAAAAAATCATGACTAAAAGGGAGGGTGAAAGGTTCCCTTACCTTGAAGAGTAACATCGAAATTTTGATGGTTGGGGCTGTAGGGGGCTTAAGGGAATCTTGGAAGGACTCCATGGGAGTAAAAAAGACTATAAATTAGTTTAGGAGTATTTTTAAATGAAATTAATGAGGTAATGTCTTAGTATTTAGTTTAAAAATGAGGTAACATTTAATTAATTTTTAAGGGACACCTCATCGATTGTATTTGCCAAACCATGGGCATTCCCATGGTATTTTCCCATGGTATTGGCCACATTGGATACCTAATAGCATATCATACAATTCCCAAGTAATCCAGAATTCTTACATCATTATTACATCATTATTACATCATTATTACATCATTAATGATGTCATTAAACACCTGAAACACAAAACTGTATTTTCACTATTCACTGAAAACAAGACATTTTATAAAAATCTAATAAATTCACCCTAATCTAATATAGATTCTCTTAATTCCAAAAAAAAATACATTTAATGAAAATAATTTTCTAATTATTTTTACTTTACTTTTTAAATAAAATCATTATTTATTCAAAAAACAACAACACTAAAACTATAACATATTTTGTAATATATTTAAATAGTAATCAAGGTACCATAAAATTATCATATAACCATATGAAAATAAAGTAACAATTTGTGATTATATTTTTTAAAAATAATTTCCATTTTAAATTATTAATTTAATAATAAAATTTTAAATAAATTATTTATGAAAAACTAAAATAATAAAACTTATACTATAATCATTTTTTCACTTTTAAGATGTCAAAATTGTATGTATATATTTAGGGGTGATGTTTCTATTTTTTTGACTGAATCACTATTCATTACAATTCATAAGAGTACATTACATTTAATACTTTACTAAATTTAATAATTATCACAATTGTAGAAGGACATTTTTTAAAATCATTTCACTTTATTAATTATTTAAAGTATACATGAATATTTTTAAATACCCTTTTTAGAAAATTCATCAATTGTATTCATCCTATATATATCCAGACATTTGAAATCACATATTTTACCATAATAAGAAGTAACAAATTTATTTATACCAAGGGATTACAAAATGTATCTAAGGCCTTATTACATAGCCCCTTATATAACTTGCTTGGGACCTAAGTGTAAGGTTTTATATGGTGATAGAATCTTGTGGCGTCTCAGACAACATTGCATGAGTGGTGATTTATATCAACATAACTTCTCCATTAGGAGATTCAATTCAAGCCTTGCATGTTGAATCTCAGCTTGGACTTGGTCCATAGAAAATCCAAATGATTCTTCCTCCTTCTCAAGCTCTTACAGATGGGCTTCGTACGGTCTGAGTCTACTGGATGAGGCCATCGACTCTTCATTCTATATAAAATAACCAATATCACTTGTATTTATAATAAATAATTGTAATGTTTAGAGTTTAGTTTTCAATGTCCATAATTACCAATTTTCATATAACTGTAGAAACCCAACTGTATCACTTCATTATTTAAAGTATATTGTTTTGTGGAGTTTAAAATGAAATTACACACAAATTTAGGAAACAAATATTATTCAAAAGTTCGAGTTATTACATTCTTCCCCCTTAAGAAATTTTGTCCCTAAAATTTTATCTTGTACCCTAAGAAGAGAAATGGTGTGGGTACATCTTCCTGATATATTCCGCTTGTTCCCACATGGATTCTTCGTATTAGTGGTTCCTCCACAACACCTTAACAAGGCGGGTGGTCTTGTTGCATAGAACATTGTATCAACTATCCAAGATCTCCACTGACTGCTCCTCATAAGATAGGTCAGGTTTCAGTTGTACCCCCTCTAGCTTTAGTACATGTAAACTGTCAGGTTTGTACTTCCTCAAAAGGGATACATGGAAGTTATCTTGAACCTGTGCTAGATTTGGAGTAAGTGAAAGCCAACATTCCACTACTCCTACGTGACCAAGGATTTAATAGGGGACAATGTATTCCCTTTCTCCCCAAACCTCATGAATCTCTTCCAAGGTAAAATTATTAGAAATACATGGTCACCGCCTCAAAATCCAAGTCCCTTTAACAATTTTCTGCATCAGTCTTCATCCAAATCTGAGTAGCCTTAATGTGTTGTTGGGTGCAATTAACTTTTCTGTCATCTCTTGCTCAAGATCAGACCCAAAAAGCTTTCTCTCACGAGCTTCATTCCAACAAGAAGGAGTTTTACATCGCTTACCATATATAGCTTTATAGGGTTCCATTTGAATGCTCGAGTGGAAGTTATTGTTGTAAGAGAACTCAACTAAAGGGTGATGTTGATATAATCCACCTTTAAATTTGATTGAGCATGTTCTCAGCATATCCTCGAGTGTTTAAATATTCCTTTCAAATTTTCCTTCAGTTTGGGGGTGATAGGCAATACTAAAATTCAATTCAGTGCTCATAGAAAGTTGAATACTTCTCCAGAATTTTAATGTGAACCTTGGATCCTGATTAGATAAGATAGAATGTGGAACTCTATGCAGCCTTACCACTTCCTTCATGTAAATCATGGAAAGTTGATCAAGAGAGAAATATTCCCGAATGAAGATAAAATGGGCAGTGTTGGTGAGACGGTCCAAAATAACTCATATCACATTGTTTCCTTTGGATGTTATTGGGAGACCAGTGAAAATGTACATAGTGATATTTTCCCACTTCCATGCTGGTATGGGTAGTGGTTTCAATACCCCTTTAAGAAGTTATCACTCTTCCTTCACTTTCGTACATACCAGGCACCGTGAAGGGTATTCATCAATCTCCCTAATCATATTATCCTACCAATAATGATCACTATGGTCCCAATACATTTTTTGTACTTCCAGGATGTATAGAGAAAGTAGACCTATGAGCTTCATCCATTAGCTCCCTCTGTATTTCTGGAATAGATGGAACATATAGTCTTGTATGAAATTTCAATGCACCTTCTTAATCAATATTGAAGACTATAATCTCTCTGATCCTTCATAGTATCAAACATCTTCTATAACAAAGTATCTTCATTTTTAGCTTCGTTTATCACCTCAAGTAATGATAGTTGAGATTTCATTTGGGTTGGGGTTGATGATGTCCCTTCCATTATGATTCCCTTGTCCAGCTTTACTAGGTCACTGATCAAAGTATATCTTTGAATCCTCATAATGGTAAGAACAAATGGGTCCTTCCTGATTAATGAATCAGTGAATTTGTTTGATCTTCTAGGATAATAATGAATTAAACAATCATAGTCTTTGAGAAGTTCCAACTATCTCCTGTTTATCTGGTTCAATTCCTTTTAAGTGGAAATATAATTCAAACTTTGATGGTTTGTGTATATATCACAATTATCCCCATAAAGATCGTACCATCATATCATCTGATCAAAAATGACCAGAGCCAGCACCAAATCATATGTAGGATAGTTCTTCTCATGAGTCTTCAATTGTTGAGATGTATAAGCAATGACTTTGTCATTTTTCATGAGGATGCAACCAATAACTTTCATAAGTACATCGCTAAAAATAACGAATCCTTATCATGTTGGGGGAAGAGTTAACACTAGTGTAGTAAACAATCTCTTTTTCAACTCTTGAAAACATTCCTCACACTCTATTGTAGAGATGAACTTGACCCCTTTTCGAGTAACTTGGTTAATGGATTATAAATTCGTGAAATTTGTTTCTCAAACCTCCTATAAATTCCTGCAAATCCAAGTAATTGATGAATGTCATTTATTTTTGTTGGATGTGGCCGTTACTATAAAACTTTTGTCTTTGTAGGGTCAACAATGATTCCTTCAATGGTATCAATGTTCCCCAAGAAAGAAACTTGTTGTAAACAAAATTCCCCTTTTTCTAAACTTCACAAAAATCCACTCTTGGCATAGAGTGTAAAAAATAACCTTTATATGATCCTCAATCTCCCCAAAACTTGTGGAATATATTAGAATATCATTAAAAAAAATACCACAAAGTTATCAAGGTAGTCCTTAAATAATTTATTCATAAAATCCATAAAAATTGTAGGTGCATTAGTCAGTTCTAAGGTCATAACCACAAACACAAAATTCCCATATTTGGATAGGAAGGCAGTTTTCAGAATAACTTCTTTTTCCACCCTCAATTGATGATAACCAGATCGAAGATCATCCTTAGAGAATAATTGAGCCCCACGAAGTTGGTCAAATAAGTCATCAATTCTGGGTAGACGATATTCATTATTCTCTGTGACCCCATTCAGTTCTCTATAATCAATGCATATGCACATAGATCCATCCTTATTCTTCAAAAATAGAACTGGTGTTCTCCAATGATACATATTCGATCAGATAAAACGCTTCACCAAAAGTACTTGCAGCTATTTCTTTATCTCTTCCTGCTTTTTATTTTCCATCCAATATAGGGTGTTTGATATCAGATGGGATTTAGGCATGAGTTCAAGGGATAACTCTGCCTCACTTTTTGGGCGAATTCTGGGTGACTCCTCAAATAATACGTCAACATAGTAATGGATGGTGGGTACATATTCTATCATAAAACTATCATTTACTTCTTCTTCTTCACTGATCAACTCCATAAATAATGATATATGATGTTTTTCTAGATGAAGAACAGGTTTAGATATCTCTCCTTGGAAGATAACTGTAGGTTTTCCATTCAAGAATATTGATATTTCCTTGCTTCTGCATTGTTCATAGCATTATACTTTGAGTGTTAGTTCATCACTGGTATAATTTCAAATTCCATCATGGGTATGACTAATATATTTGAATTAAGATTGTGCCAACTATAGTAAATAATAGGGTTCCTAAACACTAACGATGCTTGGATAATCCCACAAAGAGTCTTGAATGATAACTTTAGTTTTAGAAAATCAAAGGATAAATCAAAATTCTTTGCAGACATGGATGAAATAATGTAATGCGTAGAACCAGAATCAAACAATGTACTTGATATCATTGAGAGAATGACTAGAGTACCTTCCACCACAACATTTGATGCTTCAACTTCAGCCGCAGTAATAAAAAATGTACAACCTTGTTCTCTTAGTCATTGATGAGGCTGGTTGTGATTCCCCTCTACTACCCTCAGATTTGGACATTGATTTTCAAAGTGCCCAAGTTTTCCACAATTATAGAATTAGACATCAAGTAGGGAATGCACCATCATTCCTTTGTCTTTAGTGTTGGAAAGTAGTGGCTTCACCTCCATACTATAATTCCATGCAATGTGGCCATCATTACCACACTTGTATCTCTTCCTGCTCTCAATTAGGTATTTCCTCTAATAATTCTTCCCACATTTATTACATGTGGGACATTATACATGATTTCCTCCTCTTACCTGATTGATGATCATCCCTAATCTTGGATCCATAAATCTTCTGTTGTCATTGGATTTATGAGACCATTGCATCTCACCAAACTCCAGTTTTACTTTTATCGCACTTCGCATGATCTCCTCATAGCTATCATAATATATGTTGGCTAGATTATACCACAAATGATGTCTCAGTCCACCGATGAATCTATAAACCATAACATTTGGATCCATGATTATTCTAGAGGTGTAACGTGAAATCCTTGTGAATTTCATCTAATAGGTTCCCACAGATTCATTCTCCTATTGCTTCATCTCAAGAAACTCCTTCTACATTATTTTTCTCATTGATCGAGGGAAATACTTGTGGAAGATGATCCATATGAACTCTTCCCACTTCTTAGCTTCAACTTCAACTCATGGCCTTCTATTTTTAATCAGTTCCCAACACTATTCAGCATCTCCCACTTAGTGATAAACATCCATGGTAACCATTTTTTATTTAGAATAGCAGAGCACATAAATGATATTCTAGATAGAGCTGATTCACTGTTCAGTAATCAATGGCTCAGAAGATCCACTGAAGGTTGGTGTTCATTGACACATAAAGGATTTAACAAAAAGTGTTTCCCTTTCATGGTGAAATCTATCTCTTATCTTGATTCAAGTTATTTCCCAAAACATTACTCGGTAGGTTGATCGTTCGCATGAAATTTTCAATTCTGGCTTCCATCGGAGGGTTGTCAGCGCATGGTCCATTGTGGTCACTGTTTACATAGTTCCCCCTATTTCATGTCATTTTCTAAAATAATAAAACCTTAGTGATAAGATTATTTCATTTAAGAATCTTTTAACTACAAATTATTTATGTCTTAAAACTTCATTATTTAAACAATTATATTTCCATATAAATCTTTCATAATGATTCATAAAATGATTATGATTAACCAAAAATATCCACCGATAGTGTCAAAACCAAGAGTGGAGCAAGGCCCGTTGTCATTTACCAGGATACCCTGGGTCATGCCCGAACCTACTTGTCAGATTACTCACTCCTAGTTACATCTACGCCTGATCCTCCACTACCTGATCATATCCATACATGGATATATTTTCTTAACAAAGCACTTACTCAACACTCACCAAAATACTTTGAATTATTCATATATTTAAACATTTATATAAGGTTATTCCTATTAATTTCATATCCAAATTTCCATAAATAACTAAACATTCCTTCGAAACCAACTATTTCATCCCACCATTTTAACCTAACTATTCATTACATTTTACAAACATAGGACCTTTAAAGTCTTGTTTCATGGAAATCAATAAAAAAATACATGAAAAAATAAAACACACTTTTAAATCACCTTTAAAGGCCTCTTGAAAAGTTCATCTTATATAAAACTATTTCACCTCATAATGTGGAGACATAAACCAAAGCAAAGGTTGAGTAGAAATCCTAGTAAGGAAATCAAGGGAATTAGTTTAATTGGGATATTAATAAGAACATGATGAAAAACATAAAGACATGAGCATTGTAAGTAGAAAAATGTCAAAATGAAAAGAACTTGAATAATAACATGAATATGTGGATAGAACATATAATTTATAAATTCATGAACAAATCACCTTGGTTCATCCCCAAGCTATGATAAATATTACTAAGGTTATTCATTAAGGTATTGTGAAACTTGTCATCTCAATAGATTAAATTCATTACCCAATGAATTGGAGATTCATCAGGGAACAATCTTAATTTGTCTTTATATTCATGTGATCCACATAAAGAATAATCAAACATTACATAAATTACTCACTGAGAGTAAAAGTAATGGGGTTCACTTCAAAATTGTGACATTTAAAAAGTACTTAGAAACATGATCGTTATGTCTTTTATATCCCATGGAAAATGAATGAGGGTTTAATGTATGTATATTATAGAATGAAATAGATTAATTTTTTTCCATGATTAATACATCCATAAATGACAATATATTTGGGTATTTAGATAAATAAAACAAGAGAATTTCTTGGGAAAATGAGAATGATATTTTGAGAAACAAATTCTGCAACATAACGGCTATATAACATGGTTTTATAAAATAATAAAAAGATAGGGGAAAACAGTATCCCATTAATAAATGAATAATTTAAATTAGAGGTACAAGAAAAAAATATTTTTGTGTTTAATGATAGACCATGTGAAATGGAAACTTGAATGAAAAGAGAAAATGTGATTTCTTTTACGAAGATTTGGTAGCCTAACAGCGTCACATAAAAATTATGAAAAAAAATTGATGAGAGAAGAAATGGTATCTCATTATTTTTAAATTAAATGGAATGTAATACGAATATATAAGAACATACCCCCACATAACAAGATTGAAACTGGAAGGCATAACATACTGTAAATCCAGACTAATAGAGGAGGGTGGAAGGTTCTATTACCTTGAAATGTAACTTCGAAAGTGCGATGGTTGGGACCTTGGGGGGCATGAGGGAATCGTGAAAGGACTCCTAGGGAGGTAAAAATACTAGAACATAGTTCAGGGTTATTTTGGTATGAAATGAATGATTTAATGTCTTATTATTTATAGGAAATGTGAGGGAATATTTATATAATTTCCTAGGGACACCTCACAGTGGTATTTGAAAAACCATGGGCTTGCCCATGGTAATGGACACTTGGGACACCTCATAGAATATCATACTACTCACCAGTTGGTAAGAATCATTATATCATTATTACATCATTATTACATCATTATTACATCATTAATGATGTTATTAAACCCTCAAAACTCAAAACTATATTTTCACAATTCACAGGAAAAAAAATTAAAACAATCTCATAAATTCCACTTATTATAATATCAATGTTAAGAAATAAAAAATGAACTCCATTTTATGAAAAAAAAATTCTAAATATTTTTAATTATATTTACAAAATGAAATCAATTTTTACTCAAAAAAACAACTCTAAAACTATAACTTATTGTGTAATACCTAAAAAAAGTAATCAAGGTATCATAAGATTTTAATATAACCATAAGACAATTAAGTAAAAATTTATGATTATAATTTATGAAAATAAATTTCCATTTTAAATTATTAAATTAATAATAAGATTGTAAATAAAGTATTTATGACATTCTAAAAAAAACAAAACTTATACTATGATCATTTTTTCACTTTTAAGATGTCTATAAATCTATTCATAAATTCATGGGTGAAGTTTCTATTTTTTGGATGATTTACTATTTATTACTATTCGTAAGGGTATGCTACTATTCATACTTTACTATTTACTAAAAACAAGTTGATCTTATTAAACTCTAAATTTAGGACTGACCACAACTGTAAAAGACCATTTTTAGAAAATCATTTCACATTATTAATTATTTAATGTAAACATGAATATTTTATAATACCCTTTTAATAAAATTCATCAATAATATTCATCATATATTTATCTGGAAATTTAAAATCCCAAATTTTACCATAATAAAGAATAACAAATTTATTTATTCCAAGGGATTATAAAAAGTATCTAAGGCCTCATTACATAACCCATTATAACACCTGTGTAGGACATATGTGTATGATGTTCTATAGTGATAGAATCTTGGGGCGGCTCAGAAAACATTGCTCGAGTTGTGGATTCTATTAGCATGAACTTCTCCTTTTTGTGATTATATTCAAGATTGACATGTTGTAGATCAGCATAGGCTTGGTCCAGAGAAAAGCCCATAGATATTACCTCCATCCCAAGCTCTGACAGATGGGATTCATATGGCCCAAGTCTACTGGATGAGGCCATCAACTATTCTATCTGTATTAGTTAACCAAGATCACTTGTATTTTTAAACAATAATTGTAATGTGAAGAGTTTAGATTCCAATGGTCATATTGACCAACGTTCATATTGACCAACGATCATATTGACCAACGGTTATATAACAATCAAAATAAAATGGCATCACTTCATTAATTAAAGGATATAGTATTATGGAGTATTAAATATAATGAAACACAAATTTTGGAAACAAATACTATTCAGTAATTCTGGTCATTACAAAAACTCATTGAATCATGACTTATTATGTATTAATACATTCCATTTGTACACACACCTATATATAATGTTGTTTTTACCTATTATATATACATGAATTTTTTCCACTTGTAAATAGGCTCCATCAATGGTATAATAATTTACTCAAACATTGCTGAGGCGAACTAAAGGATTGGTTTGGGGGTTTAAAAAATAAATCCATGGGAACTCATGACCTTACAAAATAAAAAGAGGGATGATGCATTCAAAATAAATTTAATTTAATAATAAATTAACATGAAATTAAACACAAATAAAGTACTTATATAATCCCTTGATCATCTAACTACATTAAAAGGATTATGCATTTAATAAAATAGCATTCATTCCCACTCATTCTTATTTAAGATAAATCACACTATAATAAATTTATTATTTTCTTAATTGATCATTTATTTTTTCTTAATTATCATCTAAACTTTATTGATATTATCATACATTACTCTATTAACATAATTATATAATTTATTTAAAAGTTTACAATTAAAAAATATGTACCTTGAAGGTAACACAGCATGTGCCAGTCCATACTACCTAGTATGTGTGATATTTAAATAATTTTTACTCATGTTTTATGTACCATAAATGGATTACTATGTAATTTCATGGAATATAAATTCAAATGATTAACACATGAAATAACTATTTTTAGGTAGTTTTTTATATTTAAATTCATAAATATTAATCACTGTATTTCAACTTATACATGATATATTTTTTCAAATATTACATATAAATTAAGTAGACATTTAATATACATAAACAACATTACATGAATTTAATGATTAAAATGAATGACATATGGAACACATGTGGATAATATTTAAACAAAATAGTAAATTATATTTACATTCATAATAGGTAGTTAATATACATGTTTTGTACAGGCCAACTACATGTTGTGTAAAAATATTCATCGTCGGTCTGTGGCACATGCCTAGGGTTAGAGGGTGTTGTACATCCACAAAAATTAATGAAGTAACCAACATTTATTGTAGTTCATAATAGAATGGGATAAAATTTACATAGTTTCCAATAATATGTTCCATTTAAATGAAAAAATAATAATATTTTTACTAATGGATTACATGAAATGTACACATGTTAAACGCCTTGTAGGCTAGTAAACAATGTGACAGTCTAGACCAGTCTACCGAAAATGTATTAAATAAAAATTAAGTGAAATAAACAAATGAACTCTAAATTAATTCATGATTCATCCTAGTTCATTAAAAATATGTACATGGTGTGTATCAATGGGCTACATGGTGCATACTCTTGTGCTAATCGGCTAAAAATTCCTAGAACCTCTTGATGGGTTTCTTGAATGGTGTACCTTCATGATTAATTCATCTTTGATTATATTTTGGGAAATTAATCGGAATAAGAGAAGAAACCATGATTAAAAATAATTAATTATTATCCCCAAATGGAAAACTAATGATAAAATCATAAATAAATCATTTATATTTAACTAATTATAAATTATCATCTGATCAATCTGATTCCACTTGAAGGTCACATGCATTGTGGAAACACTACAAGGGACGTTCCAAATAGACCATTATTTTAATAGATTCTTATTATGAATTTTACACAATGAATTAAAACATGAACAATATAATTTAATAAAATATTACTATACATGAGAACACTAGAACTAAACACATGATCATAACATAATGATTTGTAATAAATTTAAGTAGTTAAAGAGTTACCCTGTGATGGATTGTTTTTCCTTGATTAATTTTACAATGTGTCTACATAATACCATTTTTGTGTCATAGGAATAATATAAATATTATATTCATTGGATACTCACATGTGCACCTCCATGATCCCACCATCATCAAAGTAGTATCCGATTATATGATTGTGTAGTGAATCAATATTCATTTTCATCCTTATAACATTGTGTTAAGATGATTTTATATCATAAATTAAAAATATATTAGGAACATTCATTTCATGTTCGATTCATTTTTTTAATCACTATTAATATTTAAAATTTTACCTATTTTTAAGATTTCGTTCTAGGTGGCAGTTATTTTGAGGACCTAAGATGATGTTGAATATTAATGGGACAAAAGTAAAAGATTCCAAGAAAAAAGTGGACTAAAATGGACACTCCAACTAATCTATGATTGAAATTGGGCTGAATATTTTCTATCTTATACAAATTTAATTGGGGTACAACTCTTATTAATACACCCAGTCCCAATTCATTCTTTAGGGGGCCTAACTGAACCAATCTATTCAAGAAACTTAATCTTCACTATGTCAAAATATGTGATTTGTATTTAAACCATATATCAGGATGTTGGTTTTTCAAATTTAATAAAAAACTGGTGGATTTATATAATAGATGGATCAACACATTTATTGATTTTTCAAATGTGATGTAAGATTGTATGGACATCAAAATCCATGGGCCAATTTGTTTATTGAAATATGGGTACTCCAAACCACGACACACTTTTCATATAATATAGAACATTGGGAACCCAATATTTAATTTATACCCAGGATAAAAGCTCTAATATTTTGGATACCAAAAGGATTCCTTTTCACATTATATAAATTATGGAGGCTTGTGTCTTCATTGGGGTCAAGGATAAAGTTGAAGCTCAACCTGATCCTTCTCTTCTCGATGGAGAGCTAAATAGTGGACTGTCATTTCACGGAAAATGCATATACATGGGGTGGGGGAGTTCTATATCTTTTTATTCTACTAGTATTTTTAATAAATTTTGAAATATTTCAGTTATATTTTATCTATTCATTATTCTCCTCTGAACACATTTATTTGGTATAATTAAGTGAAACACTATTTATTACAATACTGATTTGGTTGATATTTCAATTGAGAATCATGGGTTGTTCTAATTGGATAACACATGAATCCAATTTCTCTAACAAATATATAATATTTACATACATATTGGATTATATCACACTTTTATTGAGGTCAAACAATCACTACATGTTTTTTGTGTCAAGGGGTGGTTCTTTATTCATCATTTTAAAAGGAAAATAGTGAATTGATATTTCAATTTCCCTCAACAAAAAGATTAAATTAGATAATTTTATTTTATAAGAAAAATAAACAATACAAGATGTTTAGTGAAATTAAAATGTCCTCCTTAGATCATCAATCAAAAAAAACCTTCCTTTTTCAACTATTAAGCTCTTTAATTAAGTCATTTTATTTCTAAACACAATTTTCCAAAACACCTTATATAATAGTGTTTTCTAAAAAATACAAATATTAGTCATATATTTATCCTTGAGTGATGACTTAGGGTGTACGTTATGTTATTAATCACCTATAAAAACTAAATCAATTTTACTTTTTATGACAATGCAATCAAATTTTTGGACCATTTATGGGGAGAAAATTGGATTTTTGTCTGTGTTTTTTATAAGTTTTAAAATAATTTATGAATATTTAGTTGTTTTATATTCTTAATTTTCATATCTTTTTTTATTATAATTTATTACATATGAAGGTTATATCCATGTTTCATTCTACTCATGGAGATTTACCTCCTTTGGAACCCACACTAGAGGGGTAACTACATTAGTGACACTGAGACAGAGAGGAAAATTGTTTGAAGGAAGATATAAAAAACATTGAAAATCTTCTCAATCCTTCTTATTATTATATAATCCATGATAAAACTGAAATAAACTGGTATAATATGTATGAATATAATTGTACATTAAAATATCTAACCTCATATGATGTGGATATCCATCCCACATGCATTAACATAAAATGAGAAGTTCTTAATTCTGGACTAAAATATGGTTTAATTCACTTATTCCCGAGATTCCAAGGACACATGGGAGAAGATCCTCATAAGCACATGAAATTCTTTCACCATATGGGTACTAAATTAAAACATATTAATGTGTATAGAGAAAATTTAAATCTCAGTTAATTACATTTTTCCTTATAAGACCCTTCAAAATATTTTCTATATTATATTAAATCCCCAAATAGGGGTTGGGAGGACATGAAACACCTTTTTCTAGATTTTTATTTTCTATCCTCTCGAATAGAAACAAAAAGGAATGAAATTTGTGGGATAAGACAATCATAATATGAAACACTTCATTAATACTATGAATTATTTAAAAAATATTTTCTATTTTTTTCACACCACCAAACAAATGATCAACTTTTAATATAGAATTTTTATAAAGGTTTAATTCCTATTGATCAAAAAATTATTTATGTTGCTCTGTGTGGGGAACTTGTTGATAAAACCCCAATCCTCACAAGTAAATTGATTGATTTCATGGAATAAAAAACTCTAGAATTTATTTCAAGGTCTATTGTACCCATTTAAGGTTTCCATGAGGTGACAAGTATTGAATTCAAGAAGAAGGTGGAAATGATGTTTGACAAGGTAAGTACCCTAAAGCAATAAATTACTCTTTACTAAAGGAAAATCTCAATTTCCTTCTCCCATTAATTACGGTTTCTTTTATTCTGACCCCTACGATTCGGACTAATCCTCTAAACATAGAGAAGCATCTGAGAGTTGTGGGGAAATATTTTTAGGTCTCCCCTATAACTAACACATAGGTAAGAACGATACTATCCTTCCAAATCTGAGTGGAACTAAATCAAATTCTATAGGGAAGGGGTATTCAACCCAACATGAAAAACCATGGAACCAGCCAAGGGAAAATATTCAATCGACACCTCAAGGAAATACTCTACCACCAAAAAGGAATTTCCAAAAACCATCTCTAAAACCTAAGGCTAGGATAGAGTACATGATGAAACAAGTGGATTAAAATAATCTCTAATTCCAAAAAACCACCCAAGAATCCATACAAGACCTAAAAATCCAATTAGGACAGAACACCAATATAGGTGGGATAGATCCAAAGTAATGGGTCAGGTAAACTTTACTGTAAACCACAATTTAACCCTAAGGATAAGGGAAATTTTAGTGGCATCACACTATAGAGTGGAACACAACTTTAATTACAATTGGTCCCTCTATCTAAGTAATCCCCTATTGAGGAATCCACCATAAAAACCAATGAGATTGGCCTAAATGAAGAAAACCCTTGTCCCGACAGAATCCCTTCAAATGGAAATAATGTTTCATTTGATGAACCATCAACCCAAACCATTCCTATTCCACTTACCTAAAGGTCCACCCCACTAAGGATACAAAAAGAAACTTAACTTGATAAATAAATCTTGGAAACATTCAATAAAGTTAATGTTAGCATCCCCTTGATTGATGTTGTGAAGAAAATTCAGTGATATGACATGTTTTTCAAGGATATGTGTACACACCAAAGAAAAATTATAGGTGATTAAAAGGTGATCTTGGGGAAGAACATCACACAATTAATAGATCCATAACATCCCACAAAATACAATGACCCTGAAACATTCTCGATTCCATGCACCATAGTGGTGTATTTATTATTCAATGATATTATTGATTTGAGTTCCTCTATAAATGTGATTAATCAGCCTATTCTCTCTTCATTACTAGTTTAGTAATTGAATCCAAATTTAATTTTGTATCAACTTGAAAACTAGATTACCACACACCCTCTAGGTTTATTAGAGGATGTTCTTGTGATGCAGAAAATATTATATTTTCAAGTATCTTTTTAAGTGACTAAAATGGATGATTATAGTATGGATGGGCATGCCATAGTTATATTATGAAGTAATTTCTTGAAAACATCGAAAAGTAAAATTAATTTCCACAGTGGTACATTGATTGTGGATTTTGGTGGTGACATTGTCCACTTAAAAATCCATTATTCCATAAAGAACCTTTCAAATGATTATTCCTCACATTCAATTAATTCAATTGATGTAATCCATTACCCTAAAAAATCAAATATTTCCCCACATCCCCATTTTTAGTTTTCATCATTGATAGACATTATAAGTAATGAGTCTTGCATTGAATGTTGTACCATTTTAGAAAACAGTCGAGCATGTTTTTTATATGAGGATATCTTGAGTACTAAAGATCCCATGACTATTGAAGATACTGATAATCTTATAAAAGATTATTCTTCATCGGATGATGTTACCATTAAGTAGTTAGATGCGATTAATATCTTCTCATGTTTATATTCACTCCCATCAATCCAAAATCCCTTGAAATTTGGTCTTAAAACCACTTCCTTAGAATTTTAAATATTTATATCTTAAGAATGAAAAAAATATTTCATTTATCATTTCTTGTTCACTCCCTCCAAAGAATCAATTGTGACTAATTGATCTTTTGATGGAGTTTAAAAAATCATTGGGATGGACACTGTCTACAATTCCTGGTATTATCCCATCAATTTCCACCCATCATATATTGTTAAATGATGAGGCTAATCCAGTAAAGTATGCATAATATCGATTGAACCTAAACCTCATATATTTTTTTAAAAAAGATATAAGAAGGATAGTAACTACTGCAATCATTTATCCTATATTTGATAACCAATAGGTTAGTACAGTGTAGGTAGTTCCAACAAAAATGGTCATATAATAATTAAAAATGAAAAAATGAATTTCTTTTGAATCATGTGAAGAATAGTTAGTGTGTCTGTATTGATTATCGCCAACTAAACCAAAATAACACAAGTTACCATTTACCATTTATTATTAACCCTATTCTCAAGAGGATACTAGGGAAGTCCCAATACTATAGTGATGTATTTTTGTTGTTTTTTTCAAATAACATGGGGGATTTCAAGGAAGTATCTGTGGAAAATTTCAGTATTTAAGGATCCTATTTTTTTAATGTTCATTTAGTCTTTGTTCTATCATATGTCCCTATATTGAAATTAATACTATATTAAATTATGAAAAATTTCATTTCAATGTATGAAAAGGTATAGTACGTTGATACAACATTAATGGGGATGGTTTCCACGTTTATGAATTAATAGTCGATGCCATTTAATTTTAATCATTCCCAAAAAATGTGTGGGATGTGTATTATTTCTGGGTCATGTTGGATTTTACCATCGTTTCATTCATGAGTTTAGTACGATTTCACTCTTCCTATCCTTATTAATAAAAAAAGAAAAATATTTGTTTTTCATAAATTTTTTTATTATTTTATTAAATTAAATTGGAGTCTCACATGACCCAAACTAATCAATCCACATTGGAGGGATTTACAATTTGATCTCATATGTTATGCTTCTAACTATGTAGTTTTAGAAAGATTATCATATTGTGTTGATCGAGCTATAAATTTTGTTTCCTATTCCTCCTAGACATTGGACCACTCCCAAAAAATCAACAACACAACTAAATTGTAATTACTTGAAATGTGTTTTCCTTGGATAAATTGAGGTCATGCCTTTTGGGGTGAAATGTCATTGTGTTCTCTGATTGTGCAGCTTTCCAACATCTCCTTACAAAACTAGAAGCCAGAAAACATCTCATATATTGGATTCTCCTACTCTAAGAATTCAATATAGAATTTATGGATAAAAAAGTAGTAGATAATGTGGTGCATGACCATATAAATATGATCCTCCCATCCACAGACATTGAATCATTCCCATGTCCACCCATAGATGATGTGTTTTTATGAGAAATCATACCACATGAAAGATGTTATTCAATAGAATACTAAAATTGTTAATTATTTGGTAACATCATGTATTTTGGTTGATTTCATCAAAAACCAAGACAATCACATTAAACATGAGTCATGTTGGTATATTTGTGATTAGACCAACATTTTTCATACATGTATTAATAAATTCCATAGGTTTTGTCTTCCCGGTAGTGAGATTCATTCTTTAAATAGGTTCTTCCACACTCTTTCTTATGGGAGAAACTTTGGTAAAAATTTAATTACTCGTAAGGTCTTAAATTAAATGAACTTTTGGATAACTATAGTTTGTAATTCCCATTATTTATATAAATCTTTTCCTCGCTATCAAATATTTGGTAATGCCTCTAAATGAAATGAAATTCATAGCAACCCTTGATTTCCATGACCATTTTTATGTTTGGGGTATTGAATTTATTTGACAATTTCCCGTTTCCATTAAAAACTTGTGCATTATTATATTAGTTGATTATATGCCAAAATGGGTAGAGGCGTGATCCATGAAGATATATTATTCCATGAATGTTGTGGAATTTTTTACAACCCTGATTTTTTTTTGTTTGGATTACCTAGGTTCATTATTAGTTACCAAGGTTCTCATTTCTGCAACGGAACAATGAAATGAATTTTTCATCTGTGTGGAGTTTGGCATCATGTATCTACTAAATATAAACCACAGACTATAGGACAACCTGATGTGTTTAATAGAGATGTAAAACAAATTCTTGAAAAAACCTATTCAACCCTATAGAAATTAGTGTATTGTTAGACTCGATGATTCATTATGGTATTACCAAACTTCCTCTAAGAGTCCCATTGGAATGTCACCTTATCAACATATTTTCAGAAAGATTTATCATATCCATATTGATATAGAGAACTTCACCTACAAGGCCATTAAATAATTCAATTCTATTTCTTCTGGTATAGGTGATCAGAGGGTGTTAAAGATCTAGGAGATGAAACAAATGAGAAGAAACTTATATGAGCACTATTGAATATATATAAGTAGAGAACTAAGTCTTACCATAACCATAAAATAATTTATCATCAGTTCCAAATTTTTTATAAGGTCCTCTTAATTAACTCAAGGATGAATTTTTATTCCTGTAATCTTCATTCCCTCTAGTTTCGCCCATACACTGTATTTCCTCCATATCGTGGGAAGTAGTTTCCCAAATACATCCACAGTTCTTATGGAGTTATCCAAGGGAGGGGTAAAATACTTATTTGTATTGCTAAAAGTGATATAAGATTGTATGGAAGCTGAAAACTGTGGGTCAAGTGGATTATTTAAATCTGAGGGATAAAAAACCATCCACTTTTACATTAAAATAACACCTTGGGAACCCCATTTGTATGTTAGAAAATAGTGAATAAATCAACATTTTTCAGAAAAAAAGGAATTCTCTCTTCATCATATAAATTATAGAGTCTAGTATCCTCATTAGGGGGTTATGGATAAAGGAAATGTTCCACATGAGCCTCATCATCCTCTTGATGGTGAGATAAATGGTGAATAGTCATTACTACAAATCTACACATACTTGGGAGGGAGTTATGAATGTTTTTATTCATATGGATTTGTGTTATTTGGGTTTAAAAAAATTTACATAGGTTTTAAATTATTACTTTTCTCCTCTAAATAGAGTTATTGTGTATAATTAAGTGAAACACATTTCATTTCAATGTTGATTGGGTTGAGATTTCAATTGGTAATCTCGGGTTGTTCTGATTTGAAAACAAATGAGTCTTCATTCTCTCACACATACTTGAGATATCACTATTATTTAAGAACTCATAAGTATATTTTTGAGGTCAGAACTTTTACTACCCAAATGTTGTGTCAAGGGGTGGTAATTTATGCATCATTTTACGAGGCAAGAGGCTAACTGAGATATCTACAACCCTAAATCAATGGATTCCATCAAACCATGTAAACATTTCTGAATAATAATTTATCCAAGATGTGTACTTAACATGAAATAACCTCTTTATCTCATTAATCTAAAAAACAAAACCTTCCTTTTTAAATTATTCAACCCTTTATCTAATTCATCTTTTTCTAAAACATGTTTTTAAGAAACATGGTCTCTTTTATTACTTTTTTAATTCACTCTTTAATCCTCCAAATCACCATGAGATACATTCTATGGTATTAACTATTAAATAAATCCACTTGAAAAACATAATTAATTTGATATGTCATGGAATCTAATTTACTTCCATCATAAAAGATCCTAATTCTTCTTTCATTCATCGTGGATCAACATTGGACTCGCTTCAAAGAAGGATTTACATTGATCTCTCTATAATCATGAGGCATGGAGGAGTAGGATCACCCAACATTATTGATTTTTACCTAATGAGGGTATCTATAACGATTGATAGAATTATTCTTTAAATTTTGAACAAAAAATTATCTAGAATTCAGGTTTGAAATAATATAATTATATTTATTATAGTGTTTGGGTTAACAAATTACAATTACACATGCTCCCATATTATTTATTTAATCCACATGAAACCCAATATCAATAGTAATATTAATAATATTTATATTCATGAACAAAAAATATAAATTATTTAAATATTATATCTTTACAAAATTATTTAAAATTTATTCAAATAATATTTAATATATATTATTTTTCATCGGAACTTTAAACAGGGTCATTCATCCCAAAAAAAAAAGTTATTAACTGTTGGATTTTGACTATTTATTTTAGAAATATATATCGCAACATTATTTCCCAATAAATAAAAAAAAATTATATTCACTAAATAAAAAATAAATATTTATCAAATATTCTCCTCACAAATACTCTATCAAATAACTTGTACATGAATTTATGTAATCAAGAAAATATGTAATAATTATTAAACCACATATGAGGATAAAATATATTCATCATGATAAATAATAAATAATAAATAATATTTAATTAAAATTTGGGAAACAACAATTTTTAACCTCTAACCCCCTTTCTTATTATCAATATGTAGAGTTTCCCAAAGACTAATGTTAGCAAATAGAAACACACCAAGGCACCCGTAGATAATGAATTTAATTTCACAATGACCTACAACCGCATAAAATTATTTAATGTATAATACGATCCATTTATAATAATATCTATTACAAATTATGTTTTATGAGGGTGTTATCATCATCTGTGCTCGATGACTATTTCATTAACTTTGTAAAAATGAACATGCCCTCAGAGCACCATTGTTATTGTTTAATTTATATTGTTTAATTAGTATAAAAGGTCCTATGATATCACCTTTAATAAATTATTAGAGGATAAAAATCTATTCCCACATTATTAATTCATGAAATATCACTAATGACACACAAAACATATCACACTTCTCTAGTAACATATGTCATGATAGTTTTCATCATGATGTCAAAAGTACGTGACTAATAATATTAATTAATAAAATTGTTATATTATATGGGTAAATAAAAATTTATATTGATAGGAATATCCACTGACACATATGAATGTATATTTACTTCTGGAGGCTCATGCTCTCATATTCTCTTACATTGGAAATTTCAAAGGGTTTACACAAGGAGAAAGTGCATCAAATTCTTATAAGTATCCACCCATGAAAACAAATATAACTTTTATCCCATTAAATGATATCATCTGACTATATAACATATATTTAAGAATATCTTCATGACACTTCTGGTTTTTTATTCTACCTAGAAACTATTTAGACCTTTCAGTGTAATAATTACTCTTATGACATTATCACATATTGTGTTATGTAGAAAAACAATCGTGATGTGATAATAATTTTATTAATATTCAAAACAATGATTATGGTTAAATCATAAATCACCTAAATGTTATTTTATGAGGATCTAACTCAAAAAAATTATTCTTACACTAATGTATACTTGCATCAATAGAGAGTTCATTCTTTATTGGAATTATATAGTGTAACCATGCCTTTATGGTTTTTTCATATAAAAACCTTCCTTGAAAGGTAGTATTTGCATATAATTCACAATATAATAACAATATAAATATTCTATTAAATGTATAATTATAATTTATTGATACATGAAAACATGGTACAACCAATGTGGAATTATTGGAACCACGCTTGTACCACACACATGTAGTATTTCATGACTATACCATAATATATTTATATAAATTAGAGGAACTAAATAAATCAAATAAAGAATCATGTTATACTGAATAGATTTTCATAATTCATATTCACTTATCATTTCATCTTATTTCCCATTACTAAATCCATGTCGGATAATGATTTATTGTTAGAATTTAATTATCTGTCACCAATCTTGTGATTATAAAACCATATAAATTTTGTTTTATCTGTCCTATAGAGTGTGTATATCTGGAATATTCATTATCAATGAACTCTTATGTAACTTTTTCTTATTCAAACCAATTATCCATCTCATGCTTTGATAGAATCCAAGAAAATATTACTCCCACTATCTACAATAGAGATGTTCAACCATTTATAAAATATAGTCTTTCAATTAACTACAATTTATATATCTTAGGGATTTATGAAAAATCTATATAAAAAAGAGGATAATTAACAAATAATAACTAAATTTTTTTAAACATAAATGTTTTTATTAAATTTTTCTTAACATATTATTTTCATTTAAAAACATTACTTTTGACAAAATTGATTTATTTCACATTATAACACACATGATGTATATTTATCATTATTTTGGGTATATAGTTTAGGTTTAACACTTTTATTTGTGAAGTATCATAAAAATGGAATACTGAAATATTTATAAGACTCATGATAAATCATAATATTACTAAAATCATTATTTTTATATTTATTTGGAAGTAAGAGTTTAATAATCATTTCATTCTATGTTTTCATGATTGATGAAATCCCGAACAAGTATATCCCTTCCTTCAACTTTATATTCCTTATATTTCTTAAAGGAATAACATGAAGCCTATGAATGTATCTCTATCTTTAACTTGAAATAGTTTTCTTTTATCTTTTTTAAAAAATCTAGTAGCTCGGTGGCTTTTAATCTTATAATGATTATGTTTTCTTTGTGATTTTAACTAGTAAAAAACCATAATAAATAGTTAAGAGTTTTTTCTCATGAATAGTCCAAAAACCCCTCCTCATATTTGGTTTATAATTGATTCTAGGTTTATTTTAAAAATTTTTACCTTTCTATATCTAGGTATTACTAAGCCTTATATTTTATATTCATCATTTATTATTGATGATTCTAGTATTAGATGACTGTTACTTGAGTACAAAACCACAAAAACAAAAGTCAATCCAAAATGAAATATTGATTATTTTATAGTGTAAAGAAGGAAAATAATTGGGGACAATACTCATTATATATAATACTTCAAATGGAATCAATCAACATGGAAAAATGGAATCCATGTTTTTCTCAGTGTCGAAATAGGAATCACCCTTTCTTGACTACTTAGTCAACTAACCATACTTCTTGTAACGTTTCTAAACTTGTTTTGTGCCCATATTTGAATAAAAACGTGTCACACACATATAGTATCTAATACCTAAGAAGTAATAATGAAATTTCACATGAAATTATGAATATTCCTAATGTTATAGCCTCTACTTGTTTTTAATTTTGTGTGATCATTTATAAACTACACAACTAAGAAATAATAAAACATATAAAATATTCTAAATAAATAAATGATTTTATCCAAATATTTTATATTGGTTTAACCATTGTCTAGATAATAAATCAATATATACCACAAGGCTAGCTCTTTGAGTCATATCCAACTCGAGTTGCACCACCCACCATAAAAAACTCATTAGCTTCCAATATAGTACTCACCAATGTCCCAATATGATCTAAAAATTATTTTATCCTCCACATTATACAATATTACTGAAATCTATGTAAGGGGGTCTCAATAAAGTTGGTGATATATGAATTATTACAATCATGGATGCAAATTTCCTTTTATATATATATATTGATACTGAGGGATGATAAAAATGACTTCATTGATTAATTAACTATTTCAAACGTCATATATTATAATAAATAAATTTATTAATAAAACCCATAAATCGATTGAACTTTTTAGATCATAATTATCCAACATGAATTAAGTATTTCATAATAAAATTATATTTTAAAATAATTTAACTATAGGTTATTAATTAAGAATTCAGATTCATTAATATATTTTCAATTCTTAAATTATTTGGCTCATGGTATCATAATCAATTTTATAACATTACATAACATTTTAAAAAAATTAATTGTTTTGAAATTCAAAAATATTTTTAAACGCCGCCAACTAGAGGGATTCTAGAGCCTGTCAAGGTTAAGTATAATCATGTGGGTCAGCACAACTTGGTTGGATGGTCGGGTCGTAGAAGGATCACACCCCATGAGGTGATACAAGCACTTCTAGAGATTCTTAAAATATTTCCACACCTCATATAAAAAATTAAAATTTCTTATACATAATACATTGTGTCATTCACTATATATCCCCCTAAATGAGGGACTAGAAAAGATTCACTATGGGTAAAAAGAATAATTTTTTTTTATTTTTTTACATAGCCATGTTGAAATATCTATCCACCCCTACCCCTATTCTCCCATGGGTACTATTCACATGTAGGTATAATTCACCTATAGGTTCTTGTTAATATATGGTAACATTGCACCAAAGTGATGAATTTGGGCCCATATATTTTTTAATTTCAATCCCACAAATTTCTTATTTTATCTTTATATGGATAACTTAGTTTTCCAACATCAGATTGACGTGAAATTGGAGGGATCATAACCATATCAATTCCTTATATGTGAAACCATGAATAATTAATTTTATTTTTACTAAATTAAACTTGTTATCACTCTGATAACACTAATTGGTACTCAACATGAAATAAAAGAGGAAAAAATGTGAAATTAAAATTTTCCACTAGATGACCATCAAATCGTCATCTATAGTCATAAACCACCCGGAAAACAACCCAAAGATATCAAGTTATTTAACAATGAAAAAAATTCAAAAATATGTCTCATTATATTTTTAACAAACATGTTTTATGCCCATCTTTCTAAATCATTACATTATAGAATGCTGCTAATGACCTCTAGATCATGCAAATGCACTACAAATGTTTTTTGGTGAATAAATCATCTATTTTTTTAGTATTATCATGGAGAATTGAAACAGAATTGTATGTAGTGACTATCCATGTAACACCCCAATATTTTATGAAATGTATTCTTTTAATTTCATTGATGTCTTCTATTATACACCACACCAAGTTTAGCTTGTTCTTTACAAAACACCGTATTAGCTTGCAGTATACGCAACACTATTCTTGGCTCGTGTTGCAGACAATTTCAAGTTCGTTTTGTGGAAATTATTCTACGCAGCATTATGTATAGATTTTTTTAATTCCTAAATGAAATAAGTTTTTATTATGTTATACGCTACACCAAACGGGGCTTTCACTACACTTAGACCTGACTTGTCTTTAATAACATGCAATCAAGACCTTCTTCGATAGCCTGTGCAGTACGCAATACCGAGTTTCACTAAACGAGATATTATTATAATATAACTATGAAATAACCATTATGAATAGTAATACCCAATATATGGAATTTTATAAATTTTATCTTTCAAAATGGACATCATTTTTGGATTCAAAATATCGAAATTATCCTTGGGTGAATTTTTGGTATTTTTCTGAAAACATTCAATTTTTGATGAATAGTGAAAACACTAGGTTACTATTTAAAAACTGACTTTTTATTTAAATAATTATTTATTTTAGTTAAATTTATTTTAGGTCAAAATTGATACATAATACCTATATAAGTTCAATGATATTAATTGGAGGCATTTTATACTAATTTTACATATATATAAATTTTATTGAACTTTTCACCGTCTTTTACCCACCTCCTAGGAGAATTTGGAAATGCACATAAAAAATAATTTTACCACTTCTGTGAGTGTAATTTCAAAATTCCAATAGACATGGTTAATATCAAGGACTAAAATTTGGTTCAATGTGATTAAAATAATTTTTGGTGAATAGTAAATTTTTACTTTTTTTACAACGGTTAAATGTAAATAGGGAAATTAAGGGTAAAAATTATATTATTATTACCCTAACACATGTACTAATTCTATTGGATAAGTGTAATTCGACCAAAAACAACCTTAGGAATAAAATATGACCATTTAGTCCCACTTGGATTAGATTAGGACATTAAATAATTTTTTTTAAAGAATAGTTAAAATAGTTAATATCAAAGTTCAATAACTAAATCATTTTTAATATAGGATTATACATAAGATAAATTCGACTATAAATATTCCATATAAATATAAAAATATTTCCTACATAATGGTGATTTATTTATATTTTTTAGATATTAAATAATTTAATTTATTTATGACACAATGATGATGTAGTAATTATCTCATTAATGAAATATTGACATAATTGATGTTATAAATACCCAAATAAATGTAATTTGAGACTTTATGAATTCCACTAATTTTTTAGGTTAATATGACATGTTAGTATTGATTTAATTAACTATTTTTGAAATAATAATTATGTTATGATTTTCACAAAAATCAATTCCCCAATAGTGTAAAAATTGACATAAAATCGTTTTTAAGAAATATTATATTATTAATTGTAATTTTATTCCGAAAAATATAATGTTCTTGCTGACTTAGATAAGGTTATATATATTAATATTAGACAACTTGGGGTTCGTTTGTCTTTTTATAGTAAGTTTATTAACCTTATAGTGTAAGAAAACAAGAAGACACAGTAAAAGTAAAATTATTTAACTTAAAGTTAAATCCAAATGATAAGGTTAAAATAAAAACATGAACTTGTCTAAATTCTATTTGATGAGAGGATTTCTACCCATACCCACCTTATATTCTAAAGAAATCAATTTGGAGCTATTAAAAGCCGAATATGACTTTATAATAAAATAATATTTTTAGTTTTCCCAAAGGTTCCCCTCTCCTCCCTTATAAAAGGGAACCTCCTCCCTCTTCTCCTCACACCACTTTGAGCATTCAAGCTCGGACAAACACTGACAATGTATCTTCTCCACTTCTCTAGAAATATCCTAGAGTTCTTGGTCTTCTTCAAAGACCATCTTTAGTGCCCTAATAGAAGGTTAAGAAGAGGCTCTTCAAAGAAGTGGTAATGTTCGTTACCGATTCTTTCATATTTATTTCTTCTTCTACTTATTCTACTTTAGTTGTTTCATTATGAAGTAATAACATCAGTATCACTCATATACTAATATGTTATGAAGTAATAACATCAGTATCACTCATATAATAATATGTTATTATAAGTATGAAACAACCATATTTCACCATCTATCTATCCTACGGAAAACGAAATCACCGCGCCTGCGTACGTACGGAATACCGTCTCCACACCATGGTGTAATCTATTTTCCATCACCACCTTACTTGGATGGGTATAATGGTGTAAATAAATAACTTTATATGATTATTGTAAAGTTATATTGATTCTTAAATATTATACATACACTTCAATACAATTCCACGATCATGGGAATGATATCATCACTTGTGCGTACGTACGGACTACCGTCTCCACGACGCGATGAGATTAATTCTCCATGTTAACCATTCATGAATGATTATAAAGTATATATAATGAATAATAATGAAACATATGACATAATAATAATACTGGATTTATGTGTATATATATGTATGTGGTCTACTTAATTCCATTCAATTCAATAAAGAAACGAAAAGGACGTTCATGCATACGTATGGCCTACAGTCTCCATGAACTGTGTATTTCATTCCATTTATCGATATATCATATATATTTAAATAATTAGTATATATTATATATAAATAATGTTTTAAATTATGGAATTAAGTAAATAAGGATATGAGTAACAATATCAAGAATGACAAATCAAATCACGTACGATAAATGAAACGATTTTACCCAAAATGCTTCTTTAACATGGACTTTACAAAAGAACGGGTAATATAAAGTCATAAGTGAACCATATATGATATAATGACAATGAATATTATTCTGTAATAATCCAATGACTTTATTTAAATAATCATACATGAGGTTCAGATATGTACAAAGCATATCTGACCTAAGGTAAGGGATAACATTTCCAATCTTATTCTTATCCGAGATTGCTTATTCGTAAGTATTTGCTAGGGTTATTGTTATCATCCACGTCCATGGTTACTAAAAGTGTTTTAATGTATGTTTAATGACCTTTTTACCCATTTTTTCTTTTACTACATGGTATGTAAGGAATCTTTCTTTTTTTACGTTACGAGGTACTTTTTGACTTTTCCGACAAATGTATGAGGAGAATGTTTTTAACTTATACGAAATTAAAGGATTTTTACGGTTTTATAAAGCCTTATTTTCATGAAGCATCCTCCAACAGATTTCATGACTATTTTAAACAAAATATTTTTATTTTAAAATTGCATGACGTTTTTTGAAAAGAAATTGATTTTGAAGAAGAAAGGATATTTTCCTCATGAATTCATTTCAAGTGTTTTATCAAAACCATTTTCCATCTAAAATGACATTATTTCATATGTGTAAGTTTCAAGTATAAAGTCTCTATGATTTACATGGTTTCACTTTTCATTTTATGAAATTATATCCACTACTTTTATATGGATTATGTGATGATGGGATGATTTTTATGAAACCCATTTTATTCGTTGGGTTATTATGAATGATGTATGTTTAATTTGTGGCACAAGTAATAATGATTTCATTATGAGATGGGTGGGACATATATCCCCCTCCAATTCATTGGGTAAAGATTTATATCTCATGAGATAGACATGGCTGAAACAGTATGTTAATCCGGTTCAGTGATACAGGACTAGAACGAGGAGTGAACTCGATTCAGAAAGGGACTTTGTCCACTAAGATGGTCTTGGCAGCAATGCCTTGGATTCTATGGAAATCATAACAAGTGCTGAATGGTTGCCACAATTACATGATTTATTATCATGCTATTTTATCAAGATCGATGTTCCTTTATGCTATATTCCTTATGTACTTCCAAGATTTATGTCTTTGCTCAAGACATTGATGTTTAGATTTTATGTTCAAGATTTTGCATTCAAATGTTTATGGATTGTTTTATGTTCACTATACTTACCCTTACTGAGCATTTGAGCTCACCCTTTTTATGTTTTCTTTTCCCCGGGATATAAAGAAAGGTTTTAGGTAAGAAAAAAAGAGGAAGATATTTATGGGAGAAGTTTAAGATCTTTCACCACGATTAGAAGATTAAATTTCGAGTTTCCAAAGACACTAAACTATTATGGACCTTGTGTTTCTATGTTTGTTATGTATTAAGTATTCAACAAAGTAATGTAATTTCAATCTTCGTCAAGATTTGGGTCTCTACAATTGGTATTAGAGGAAAGGTTTAGTCAACCTTTGGAAACTAGGATGCGAAAACTTTAGTGAAATACCTTGAGATATTTCTAATGTACGTCTAGAGATGTCCTTAAGGTTAAGTATACGTATACGCTATAGTCCTAGAATTGCACTAAAGATCTTAGAATTAATCCTAAGATGTTATATATTTAAGGTACTCCCCTTTATTATATTGTTTCCCTAGCATGGTATTTTCCACTCACACTATTATTTTTGGGTTTTAGACGATGGCTTGAACCGGAAGGAACCGTGTTGATCAATGTAATGGAAAATGAAATGATTGTCCTTATTACCAAACAAATTTCACAGTAGATGGAGTGAAAAATCTAATTTCTATACTTACATAGGCTATGAATTATTCTGGACTTCACAGTGAGCAGAAAATGGAGCAACATTCTGTTGAATCCTTCATGAGGCAGCGTCCAGCTTCATTCAGTGGGTCTTCTGATCCCTTAGTGGCTGGACAATGGATCAGTACTACTGAAAAGATATTTTCAGTTCTACAATGTTCTGAGAATGATAATGTCATCTTATAAGTATATCTTTTGGAAGGTGATGCTGATCAATGGTGGAATATTATCACGAATATGAGGAAAAGAGATGAAATTGAGTCCATAGAATGGGACGAGTTCAAGAACCTGATTTTTTCAGAAAGTACTTCCCTCGTATTCTTCGAACAAAGATGGAAAAGGAGTTTCTTGAGCTTAAGAAGAAGGATGATTAAACTTTTGGTATATATGAAGATAATTTTACAAGACTTTCATGATATGCATCTGGAGTTTTCATCCAACCTGAAATTAAAGTTGATCGATTTATCAGTGGCTTAAAACCAAGTCTTCGAAGGCCATTAACTATAAGAGACTTCAGTAGCTATGAAAAAATTGTGCATTGTGCTATCAAGGTAGAACAGAATGTTTTAGTAACATAACCATCTCATGGTTTTGACAAGAAACTAAAGATGGAGTTCAAGGAGGAATCTCAGAACAATGGTGAAAAGAAGATGAATGTTTCTTTATGCTCAAAGTGTGGAAAGAATCATGGCGGAGATTACCTAAAAGGTATGAGAAAATGTTTTACGTGTGGAAAACAAGGTCATCGAGAAGTTGATTGTCGAAGTAATGGGAAAAAGGTTTCTAATGTGTGAATAGAGAAAAGACTATAGATAACTCTCCACCAACACTTCAATGCTTCAAGTGCAAGGAAATGGGGCATTATGGTAATAAATGCCCTAATCCACTGGTTAATGTTGATCAACGTGATCAACCTCTTAAGAAAATGGATAAAGGGAAGTCTCATACGATCACTATTTGTGATGTTGTGTATGAAAATGATGCTTCGTAATGATTAGGCGTTTATGTAATGGGATTTCAAAATATTATCATGGAATCTCATTTATAGTATCGTGGAATTTCGGAATATTTATGTATTGGTTTTCAATAATTATATGGTACTGGTAACCATGAAAAAGTGATTGAAATAATTTTGGAAAGCAGATGAAATGTGAATAATGATGGAATAAGGAGAAAATAATATGATAGTAATCATGAGTTCATGACTAAAATAAGGACAAAGTGATATCATGGTTTGAGTATATAGAAATTTTGGGATTTTGGTATGTGGAAAGAGTTAACTTTTGACAGAATTCATGTTTTCACTAAGGTTAAATGGGTATTCATTTTTCAAGAGAATACATTATTAAGGTATTCACATGATTGGAATGTGATTAACAAGATATATCGTGGATAAATGATGGTATTCACATGCTCGGTAGATGACATTTCTAGTAATTATTTTCTTTATATTATAAGCATGGATAGAAGTATTTTGGATAATCTTAAAGATTTTAAATGGATTATGTTGAACATAAGTTAGTTTAAGTCTCGAACTATTTTCGATGTTATTGATGGAATGTCATAATGATGTAATTTTAAAAAAAGGTCAACCTGCAGGATGGGTGAAAACCTGTCGTGTCGGACAAGGCTGTGGGAATCAAACCCACAACTGAAGTGCGACGGGCCTTTATCACCTACCACTGTCCTACAGGAAGTCCCTTGTTAGTATAAAAAAATTTATTTTATTAAGCTGTATGATTGATAAAGTATAAGTCCATTTTTGGAATCATATATGATTAACCACTCCATATATGGACTTATGTATATTTGATAACTTTTACTAACATTTTGTTTGAGACAGATGGAAAGACCCATAATTCTATCACATGATCTGCTAACACTTCATGAATGACAAATTCAACTTTATTTCTTTAAGAGATAAAGTGGAAATTGTCCTAGGAACGACCAACGATGAGACTATACCAAAATCAAATGCGTATTTCTTCTAATTCCAATTTCTCCAACATTAGGAAATGATCTTAAAACCCAAATATGTAGTCCTAGTTCCCTTATATCCGATGAATTAGATGGCACTTTAGATCATCACAAATCTGTGGCTTTGTGATTGTTGGCTTTTTCATAGCCATGTTCTCTACCACTCTTTATTAGAACATGATGGTTATATTTCTCTTCCATATCCATATTTTTGCCTATGTTCTCATTTGTGGAAACCCAGTGATTAGTTAATTTGGGTAACTGTTACGTTTCATACATTAGTTTTTAAAGTCAAGTTTTTGTATTCCTTTTTACGATGTAGGTTTCAATTAAAGAATATTTCATGTAGTAAACCATTTATAACTCCGATGAATTTCGAGGGTGAAATTCATTTTAACGGGGGTAGAATGTAACACCCCGAGATTTTATAAAAAATATTCTTCTAATTTCATTAATGTCTTATATTATACATCACACCAAGTTTATCTTGTAATATATGCAACTCCGTATTAGCTTGCAGTATACGCAACACTATTCTTGGATCTTGTTACACACAATTTCCTGTTAGTTATGTGGAAATTATTCTACGCAACATTAAGTATATATTTTGTTTAATGAATAAATGAAATAAGTTTTTATTTTGTTATACGGAACACCAAATAGAGATTTCACTACACGCAACCCTAGCATGGATTTCATAATACGCAATCAAGATCATCGATAGCGTGTGTAGTACGCAATACCAAGTTTCACTAAACGAGATATTATTATAATATTACTATGAACTAGCCGTTATAAATAGTAATACCCACATTTTGGAATTTTATAAATTTTATCATTCAAAATTGACTTCATTTTTGGATTCAGAATATCGAAATTAGCCTAGGGTGAATTTTTTGTATTTTTCTGAAAACATTCAATTTTTGATGAATAGTGAAAACACTGGGATAATATTTAAAACACGACATTTTATTTAAATAATTATTTATTTTATATAAATATATTTTAGGTCAAAATTGATACATAATACCAATATAAGTTCAATGAAATTAATTGGAGGAATTTTATAATAATTTTAGATATATAAAAATTTTATTGAACTTTTCACCGTCTTTTACCCATATCCTAGGAGAATTTGGAAATTTACATAAAACATAATTTTACTGCTTCTGTGAGTTGAATTTTGAAAATCCAAGAGACACGGTTAATATCAAGGACTAAAATTTGGTTCAATGTGATTAAAATAATAGTTGGTGAATTGTATCTTTTTACTTTTTTTTCCACGGTTAAAACTAAATAGGGTAATTAATGGTAAAAATGATATTATTATTACCCTAACACATGTCCTAATTCTAAAGGATAAGTTTAATTATACCAAAAACAACCTTAGTAATACAATATGACCATTTAGGCCCACTTGGATTAGATTAGGACATTTAATATTATTTTATTTAATGAATAGTTAAAATAGTTAAAATCAAAGTTTAATAACTAAAAATATTTTAATATAGGGTTATACAGAAGATAAATTAGACTATAAATATTAATTAGAAATCTAAAAAAAAATTCTACAAAATTTAATTTTATTTATAATTTTTAGACATTAAATAATTTAATTTATTAATGACACAATGACGATGTAGTAATTATCTCATTAATGAAATATTGAAATAATTTATATTATAAATACTCAAATAAATGTAATTTGAGACTTTTTATGAATTTCAATAATTTAATTGGTTAATATGAAATGTTAGTAATGATTTCATTAACTTTTTTCGGAATAATAATTCTGTTATGATTTTCACAAAAAACAATTACCAAATAGTGTCAAAATTGACAAAAAATAGTTTTTAAAACATATATTATATTATTAATTGTTATATTATTTCTAAAAATATAATGTTCGGCCACATGACTTAGATAAGGTTATATATATTAATAATAAACAACTTGGGGTTCGTTTTTCTTGTTATAGTAAGCTTATTAACCTTATAGTGTAAGAAAACAAGAAGACATGGTAAAAGTAAAATTATTTAACTTAAAGTTAAATGTAAATGATAAGTTTAAAATAGAAACATAAACTTGACTAAATTCTATTGTATTAGAGTATTTTGACCCATCCCCACCTTATATTTGAATGAAATAAATTTGGAGCTATTAAAAACCAAATAGGACTTTATAATAAAATAATATTTTTAGTTTTCCCAAAGGTGCCCCTCACCTCCCTTATAAAAGGGAACCTCCTCCCTCTTCTCCTCACACCACATTGAGCCTTCAATATCGGCCAAACCCTGCCAATTTCTCTTCAACACTTCCCTAGAAACATCATAGAGGTCCTCGTCTTCTTCAAATACCGTCTTTAGTGCTCTAAGAGGAGGTTAAGAAGTGGCGCTTCAGAGAAGAGGTAATGTCCGTTACCGATTCATTCAACTTTATCTTTTCTTCTACTTCTTATTCCTTAGTTGATTCATTATGAAGTAATAAAACCAGTATAACTCATATACAGATATGTAATTATTAGTATGAAATAACCCTATTTAACCATATATCCATCCTACAGAAAACGAAATCACCGCGCGTGCGTACGTACGGAATACTCTCTTCACGCCGTGGTGTAATCTATTTTCCACCACCACCTTAATTGGATGGGTATAATGGTGTAAATAAATAATTTTTTATGATTACTTTAAATTTATATTGATTAATAAATATTATATATACACTTCAATACAATTCCATGATCATGGGAATGATATCATCGCTCGTGCCTACGTACGGACTACCGTCTCCACAACGCGATGAGATTTATTCTCCACGTTAACCATTCATGAATGATTATAAAGTATATATAATGTATAATAATGAAACATATGACATAATAATAATAATTTATTTATGTATATATATATATGTATTTCATCTACTTAATTCCATTAAATTCAATAAGGGAACGAAAATAGCGTTAATGCGTACGTATGGCCTACCGTCTCCATGAACGGTGTATTTCATTCCATTTATCGATCTACCATATATATTTATATACTGAGTATATATATTATATATAAATAATTTTTTACATTCTGTAATTAAGTAAATAAGGATATGAGTAATAATATCAAGAATGAAAAATCGAAACACGTACGATAAATGAAACGATTTTACCCAAAACGCTGCTTAAACATGGACTTTACAGAAGAACGGGTAATATAAAGTCATAAGTGAACCATATATGATATCATAACAATTAATATGATTCTTTAATAAGTTAATGACTTTATTTAAATCATTATATACGAGTTTTAGATACGTACAAAGCATATCGGACCTAAGGTAAGGGATAACCTTAACAATCTCGTTCTTATCCAAGATTGTTTATTCGTAAGTATTTGCTGGGGTTATTGTTATCATCCAAGTCCATGTTTTCTAAAATTGTTTTTATGTATGTTTAATTTCATTTTTACCAATTTTGTCTTTTACTACATGGTATGTAAGGAATCATTATTTTGTTTATAGTACGAGGGAATTTCTGACTTTTCGGACAAAAGTATGAGGAGAATGTTTTTATCTTTTACAGAATGAAAGGATTGTTACGGTTTTATAAAGCCTTATTTTCGTGAAGCTTACTCCAACATATTTCATGACTATTTTCAACAAAATAATTTTCTTTTAAAATTTCATGACATTTTGTGAAAAGAAATTGATTTTGAAGAAGAAAGGATATTTTCCTCAAGAATTCATTTCAAGTGTTTTATCAAAACCATTTTCCATCTAAGATGACATTATTTCATATGTGTATGTTTCAATTATAAATTCTCTATGATTTAGATGGTTTGAATTTTCTTATTATGAAATTATATCCATTTCTTTTATATAGATTATTTGATGATGGTATAATGTTTATGAAACCCATTTTATTCATTGGGTTATTATGAGTGATGTATGTTTATTTTGTGGCACAAGTAAGAATGATTTCATTATGAGATGGGTGAATCGCCCTCAAATGCATTGGGTAAAGATTTATATCTCATGATATAGACATGGCTGGAACGGTACATTAATCTGGTTCAGTGATACAGGACTGGAATAAGGAGTGAACTCGATTTAGAAAGGGACTTTGTCCACTAAGATGGTCTTGGCAGCAATTCCATGGCTACTATGGAAATCATAACAAGTGCTGAATGTTTGCCACAAATAAATTACTTATTCCCATGCTATTTTATCAAGATTGATGTTCCTTTATGATATATGTGTTACGTACTTCCAAGATTTATGTCTTTTCTCAAGACTTTGATGTTTAGATTTTATGTTCAAACTTTTGCATTCAAATTTTTATGGATTGTTTTATGTTCTCTATGCTTACCCTTACTGAGCATTTGAGATCACCCTTTTTATGTTTTCTTTTTCCTAGGATATAAAGAAAGGTTTTTGGTAAGAAAAAAAGGGGAAGATCTTTATGGGATAGGTTGAAGATCTTTCACCATGATTAGAAGATTAAATTCCGAGTTTCCAAAGACACTAAAATATTTCGGTCCTTGTGTGTCTATGTTTGTTATGTATTAAGTATTCCACAAAAGTAATGTAATGTCCATGTACGTCATGCTTTGGGTCTCTACAATTCATGTAGCACCATTTCATATATTCAGGAAGATGAACTTTGATATAGGTGGTCAGATTGAAACCTTATCACTCTAGGATGTGGGAATTAGGGGATAAATTACAATGATCTAATGTATGCCAACCCTAATTCAAGCACCTATGTCATCATATGATATACCCTAGGAATGTTCTCAATTTACCTAGGTGGAAAATGTTTTCTAGGGAATCATATATCAACTCATGGGAATGATTTTCCCTAATTGTTAAACTTCAAAAAATTAATTCCCCTTGAAATTCTAGAATTATCATTCTGTATATTAGTGTTCTACGAAAAATATAATAGATAGATAACATAAAATAGAACCATAATGGGAATAATAAGTCAAATAAAATTCAAATCAACAAATATTGGTAACTAAAAATACAATATGATACAAAATTTTCCTTCTTGTATAATAAAACAATAATAAAGTGAAATAATAAAAATACCTAAACCATCCTCTAAGTGAACAGGAGGTCTCCATCTGATCGCATCGCGATTCACTATTTCATTTTCATCCTTATACCACTGTTCTAAACTTATTTTGTATTGAAAATAAAGAAATTAATAACAAATTTCATTCCAAGTTTGAATCATTTTTTATCACTATTGAAAATGGAAATGTTACATGTAGAGATTATTCCATTGTTGGAGGAGGTGTTTTAGAGGTCCCATGATGATGTCCAAGAAAAATGGGTGAAACTGCGCAAGATCCATGCACACCAATGGACTCATCCACTCACTTCTCCTGAACCGTGCATCCCAATGGGCAGAATGTTTTTGGACTAGTACAAATTTCATTGGGATACATTTAGTCTGAAGAAACCCAAGACACATTCAACTATCTGGTGGCCCAACATACATGATCAATCCAGAACACAAAATCTGAACGAAGTCAAAAGTGGTGTGTCGTGATCTATTCCTATTTCAGGATCTATTTGTCCACATTGTTCCAAACATTCGGTGGAGACAACCAATAGGGGAGTCTACAACTTTGTCATTTTATCCAATGAAATATAAGGTTGTATGGAGGACGAAATATATGTGACAAGTGGTTTTAAAAAATCTATGTTCCAAAACCACCTTCCCATTTTCCGATAAAATGGATCCTTGGGATCACCATTTGTATGTTCGAACCATAACTGAATCTCTTCCATTTTGGAGTGTTATAGAATTCTAATCCTTGTCCTATAATTTCTGGAGGCACCTATCCTCATATGGGGATCAAATATTAAGTCAAAGTTTCACCCGAGCTTCCTCCTCCTCTCGATGGCATGCTAAACGGTGGATGATCATTTCGAGGGAGCTACACACACTTGGTAGGTAGTTCAGGAACAAGTTATTCTACAAGTTTTGTGTAATTTTTGGGTTAAATATTTCACTTATTTCTTATATTTACATTATTCTTCCCTGAATGCATTTCGATTGATATAATTATGTGAAAAACTTTTTATTTTAACACGGATTGTGTTGAATTTTCCTGTGGGAATCTTGGATTTATTCGATTGGAAAAAACAATCATCTTTTCTCTCTCACACATATTTGAGATTTCATTATTATTTGGTATCCCTTGTTCTATAATTGAGAGCCAAAACTTGACTACATGATCCTTGTGTTAGGGGTTTCTTCTTCGTGCATCGTTTTAAGGGGTAAGAGGGTAGTGAAGATCTTGAAAACCTTAAACCAAAGAATTAAACTAAACAATATAAAATTTTCAGAGAAATAAACTATCCATGATGTGGAGTGAACATGAAATGATCCCTTTATCCCATTGTTATAAAACAACAATTTTATCTATAGACTATTAAACACTTTAATTAAGTCATTTTATATTTAAAACTATTTTCAAAACCACTCCCTCTTTTAGTAATTTTTAATAAAAATACACACTCAAAACCAATTAAACCTACATGAGAGATGACATAGGGTATTCCTTAGACTATAAATAAATTATAAAATCATAATAAATTTGATGTGTCATGACAACGTGGTCATTTTTTGGCGCTGTTTCCGGGGAGCGCTTTGGTTTTAGTACATGTTTTTGATAAAGATTTTTTTTAAATTTTAGGAATGTTTGTTTATTTTATCTTCTAGAATTAAATTTATTTTTTTGTTCTAATTTATTTCTTGTTCATGCTCTGTGTATGATTCATTGTACTCTGGGATACTTACAACCTTTTGAACTCAACCCGGAGGGGATCCTACTTCAGCAGCCTTCAGATACACATGATGAACCTTTGAAGGAGGATGCATAGAACATCAAAAATCATCTTGATCCTTATTCTACTTATTTGTAAACCAATATCAGAATAGAAATAAATGTGAACAACATGGAAGAAAACAATAAAACACTAAAATAAATAACCTCTCCTGATGTTTATATCCAACCCACATATTTTAAAATTCAAGGCGAGGAACCCAACAATGAACTAAAATCTTGTTTAATTCATTTATTACCAAGTTTCCATGGACTCTGTGGAGAAGATCCAGAAATGAATCTAAATGAATTTCATACTATTTTTTCTACATTAAAACATATAAATATGGATAAAGGACAATTAAATACCAATGAATTCTAATTTTTGTTGGAAGACAATGAAAATTACTTGATTTACTATGTTAATTCACCAATTAGAGGTTGGGCGGACCTGAAATGCCTTTTTCTTGAAAAATATTTCACTACCTCTTGAACTAAAACTATAAGGAATGAAATATGTTCTATAAGGAAATCTCAAGGGGAAATATTACATGAATATTGGGAATGCCTTAAAAGGTTATGTTCAAGCTATCCGCCCAACCAAATCAGTTATTAACTTTTAATTCAATATTTTTATGATGGTTTAATTCCTATTGAGAGAAATAAGATTGATTTTTCTACTAGTGGGGAACATATTGATAAAATATCAATCGCTACAATGATCGTAATTTAGAACTTGGAACAAAACACTCCACAATTTGTTTTGATGTCCAACGTACCCATTCGAGGTGTGTAGGAGGTGAAAATTACTAAATTTGAGAAGAATGTGGACACAAAGTTTCGGGTGGTATGTACCCAACTATGACAACATTATCTCTCCCAAGGGAAATCTCAATCTTCTCCTCCCATCCATTTTAAAATATTCCCTTTTGAAATCCATTATTCTGACCATTTCCCCCAATTGAGAGAAAATTATGAGAGGTTTGAGGAAATCTTCTCAGGATGCCCCTATATCTAACCCTCTAGTCATGAACCATACTATCCATCTAACTATGGGTGGAATGAAAACCAAGGTTATAGGAAGGGGGTATTCAAACCAGCCTCATAAGCCATGGAACCAATAAAGTCAAAGTAATCATCCACCACCACCACCCAGAAATCCTCAACCACCATAGAGGGCTTTCCAACCGGCCCCTCCAAAACCTGATCCTAGCATAGAAGTCATTATAAAAAAAATTACTACCAACAATATCCAATTACAAAAAACCACCCAAGAATCCATAAAAGACCTAAAACCCCAATTAGGCCAACATGCCAACTCAGTCAGGGAAATCCAAAGCCATGGGTTGGGTATGCTACCCTTCCTACCAGTAGTTTATCCTCTGGACAAAGGAAATGTTCGTGCCATCACCCATAGGAGTGGAACTTATCTTAAAATCCAAATGACCCCTCTAATAGATTCATCCCCTCATGAAGAAACCATCATCCCAACCACTACTGAAAATGGTCCAAGAGAATATAATCATTGTCCTGAGAGAATTCATTCCAAAGGAATGAGTGTGTTTGTTGATGAGTCTCATATACCATCCTTTCCTCTTCCATTTCCCCAAAGAGATACCCAACCAAGAAAACAATGGGAAACTAAAAATGATAAGAAAATATTGAAAACATTAAAAAAAGTGCAGTTTAAAATTCCATTGATTGATGTTGTGAAGAAAATTCCAAGAATACGTATATTTTTTAAAGGGGACGTGTACACATCAAAGGATAATTTGTGGTATTGAGAAGGTAATCATAGGGAGGAATGTATCAGCATTGATAGAACCATCACTTCCTTCCAAATGCAATGATCCTGTAACTTTTTCGAGTCCATGCACCATAGTGGAGTATTCATTTTTCATAGTTATTAATGATTTGTGTGCTTCTATAAATGTGATTCCTCACTCCATTTACACTTCATTGCTGGTTAGAGAATTGAATCAATATGGGATAGTCATTCAGCTAGAAAATCGGAGTAAAACACACCCTTCTGGTGTGATAGAGTATGTTCTTGTGAAGGTTTAAAATATAAATTTTCTTTCTAATTTTTAGGTGCTTAAAATGGAAGATGATTGAATGAATGGACAAGATCCAATTATATTAGGGAGACCATTCTTGAAAACAGCCAAATCACAAATTAATGTCCATAATGGTACATTATCAGTGGAATTTGGTGGTGACATAGTCCATTTCAAGATCCTTGATTCCCTAAAGAACCCCTTAAATGAACATTCCTCCCTCGATTAATTAAATTGATGTACTCCCTTCCCCTGAAAATAAACAAATTTTCTTTCCCCTGATCCATTAATAAATTTTCTACATTGATTGAAATTATAGGAAATGAATCATGAATTGATTGTTGTAGTAGTCTACAAAATTGTCATAAATGTTTCTTAATTTATAATTTTTTGAACATTGAGGTTACAATGACCATCTATGATACTTCTAGACTTGTAAAATCTCATTCCTCATCTAGGGATGATACCATTGAGTAGTTAGATGAGACCAGTGACCTCTCACTTTCATACACACTCTCATAAATCCAAAATCTACCTGAATTAGAATTTAAACAACATACTCAAGATTTAAAATAATCATATATTGAGAATGGAAACAAGTTTCCAATCATTATTGGTAGTTCACTCCCTCGTGAGCATTAATTGAAACTGCTAGAACTTTTGAGGGAGTATAAACAAGCTTTGGGATGGACACATTATGACATTCTGGGTATTATCCCATCAATTTTTACACGACATATTTTATTAAATGATGAGGATAAACCAGTGAGGTAGGGACAACGTCGACTGAACCCTAACCTTTAAGAAGTTATGAAAAAGTAGGTAACAAAATTATTGGTTGCTGCAATCATTTACCCAATATCTAACAACCAATGGGTCAGTTTTGTTCATGTAGTTCTCAACAAAACTGGCCTTGCAGTAATAAAAATTGAAAACAATGAATTGGTTCCAACTCATGTGAAAAATTGTTGGAGTGTCTTTATAGACTATCACTGACTGAACCAACATACTAGGAAGGACCATTTACCTTTTCCATTCATTGACCAAATTCTAGAGAGTCTAGTGGGTGTTTCCTTTTACTATTTCATTGATGGGTGTTCTTGATAATTTCATATCCATATTTCCACTGTGGATCATGAAAATATAACCTTCACTTGCCCCTATGCACATTTTCATATAAGAGGATTCCTTTTGGTCTGTGCAAAGCTCTGTGTACTTTCTTGCAATTTCGGGTTAGTATTTTTTCGGATTAATTGGAGAATTGAATGGACATCTTCAAGGATGATTTCAATATTTAAGGATCCTCTTTTGATGAATGTTTTATTAGTCTTGGTTCAGTCTTATGTCACTGTATTGAAAATAGTATTGTATTAAATTATGTGAAATGTCATTTCATGGTACAACAAAGTATAGTTTTGGGGAATTTCATTTCTACAGATGATATCCAAGTTATAAAACAAAAGTGGATGTAATTTCTTCCTATCCATTACCCAAAAATGTACGGGATTTGTTGTATTTCCTAGGTGATGTTGGATTTTACCATTATATCATTCATAACTTTAGTAATATTTCACCCCCACTCTCCCAGTTAATCCAAAAAGAAAAAAGAATCTATTTTTGCTATGTAATTTGAGGAAGCTTCTAATAAGATAAAATGCAGTCTCACATCATCACCAGTAATCCAATCAGCTCAGTAAAATTTAGCATTTGAGCTCATGTGTGATGTCTCTAACTATGCAGTTGGGATATTCTTGTCATAAGATTTCCATCGAGCTCCACATTCCATTGCCTATGCATCACGTACTTTGGACAATCCCATGAAAACTACACCAGAACTGAAAAATAATTCCTGGACATAGTGTTCTCCTTAGATAAATTTAGGTTTTATCTTTTATGGTCCAAAGTTGTTGTATTCTACATCCATGCATCCCAACAAAATCTCATTAAGAAACCAGAAGCCAAACTATGCCTCATTCTCCAGATTCTCCTCCATTAAGAATTCAATCTAGAAATTAGAGTTAGAAAAGAAGTAGAGAATGTGTTGGATGACCAAATCAGTAGGATCCACCCATCCTAGGAAATTGACTCATCCCCCTATATTCTTATAAATGAAATTTTTCCTGATAAAAAATAGTTCCGAGTGAAGGATTCTATTAATTTGTATGCTAAAATTGTAAATTATTTGGAAGAATCTTGCATTCCGACTTATTTCAACAAAAAACATATCAAACGTCTAAAAAATGAGTCTTGTTGGTACATTTGGGATGACCCTTACCTTTGGTGCACCTGTAGTGATAATGTCCTCAGTCGTTGTGTTCCTGATAGCGATTTTTTGTCTTTACCTAGGTTCTACAACCCTCTTGCTTGTGGGGGCCACTTTCATCCCAAACTGACTACTCGAAAGGTCCCCGATTCCGGTATCTTTTGGACCATAATGTTTCGGGATGCCCATGAATTTTGTAAATCTTATCATTCTTGTGAAATAATGGGGAATGTATAATAAATGAGATGCCACAAAAACCCTTTCTCTTCCATGAAATTGTTTATGTTTGGGGGATTGATTTTATGATACAATTCCCTAATTAATTTGGTTACCTGTACATTATTTTGGAAGTGGATTTTGTTTCCAAATGGGTAGATTCACAAGCTATAAGGAATTATCATTATAAGGCAGTAGTAGAATTTTTGAGAACCAAAATTTTCTATAGGATTGGCTTACCTAGGTTCATCATTAGTGACCAAAATTCTCATTTCAACAACTGAGCAATAAAATCACTTTTGTGTCAGTATGTAGTCGATAATAGGGTGTCTACTACGTATCGCCCAGAGACCAATTTTCAAGTCGAGGTGTCAAAAATAGAGGAAAAATAGAATCTTGAAAAAATGGTTCAACCCAATAGAAAATATTGGAGTCTTAGACTTGATGGTTCATTATGGGCATAACATACTGCTTTCAAAATGCCCTTTGGAATGTCACCTTATAGTCCTGTGTCTGGAATGATATGTCACTTAACTATTGAGATTGAGCACCGGGCCTAGTGGGCCATCAAACAACGCAACTCTAATCATTATGGTGAAGATTCTCAAAGGAAGGTGCAAATTCAGAAGATGGATGAAATCATAAGAGATGAATATGAGAAATCCAGGATTTATACGGAGTAAACCGAGGCTTCCCACAACCGTCTCATCCTTCATCGTTAGTTCCACATTAAACAAAAGTTCATCCTCTATAATTTCAAGGCTAAATTTGCATCATGATAAGCTTTGTTCCCACTATTTTGGACTATACATTGTTACTAGCGTCTCTCAATTTGGTGTTGTTTGGGTTCAAAATGAAGAAACCAATAAAACCTTCATAGTTAATGGGATGCAGCTAAAGAACTTCCACAAATCCCTTCTAAAGTCTTCGATGGAGGAACTATATGTTCACGAAGCAGTATACAAATGACACCCACTAGGTTTTATCCTTCCTTCCATTGATCTATATTTATAGTGAAGACACTGCACAATCTAGCTATGGGGGATGGGTATATTCTTTGGTTAGTTAGGAATTATCATCATATTTCTTCATTTTCTCTTTTTATATTTCTTAATAGTATTATTACTTTTCCAATTTCTCACTCACTCACCTTTGTGTTGGTATATTATTTTATTCCCATATTATCATAGAAAATGATGCCTGTTTAATTATAGAAGTTATTGAAAATGCATGTGGAATGTATGTATTTCATATTTTTGAACATTCAAAAAACAATTTTGATAAAATAATAATTTTAGCATGAATTCAATAATATGGTGTTATTATTTTTGAAATTTAGTTTTTTTCGATGATATAAATGGTTGTATGATTTCGAAAACATTGAGAAGAATTGTCCCCCTTTTGTGAATAGTTTAAAAGAAAATTATGTCACTTAATCTCTCCATAAATTTTTGGTCTCAGTGAACCTTGATGTGTGAAAATTTATTATATAATGGAAGGTAACTATAATTTAGGTTGATATTTCTATGCTTTTGAAAATCATTTTACCATTCGTTCGTTCCTTTTCTAATATATTTTATTATTGTACTAGATTGACGTATGTGTGTGTATGTGTTATCTGATTGTTGTAAACCCTCTCAAAAAATAAAAAAAATAAAAACAAGGTTGTATAATGGGAAGGTCAAAAAACCACCATTACTCAACCTTTTTTCTTGTTATTACTATTACAATTATTGATGTGAGGATACCAAAAATGGGATGGGAAACGAGTGTGAGACTTTTTCCATGTGCAACTTTTGAAAAATTAATTAATGAGGGGAGTGAAAAAAATGTACAAAATATTGGCAAATATAGGTCGAGAGTGTATGGTTTGACTACATGAAGTGCATGAGTGATTGGGTCTTGAAATTTTATTGGAAATGATGTGGGGAATGTTCGGTGGAAAGGATATGGTAAGTAGAAGTTTATAAAAATAAATTATATTTACTCAATAAGAAAAGGAAAGAATAACATGAAATGATTGTAACACACACGCATGGAGAATTAGTGACATGATTAACATTTTTATTATTTTATTTTATTGGTATCATATATCTATTTGAATTTCATTTGGATACAATTTTTGAGATGTCTTTTTCAATGATCATTGAGAATAACTCCCCGGTGTGATTTTTTCATTGATCAGATTTATATCAGGAAATAAATTTTCAATTAATGTTAAGTATTTATGAAGATGGAAATATCTACATGAATAATTTTTTGAATTATTAATTTTCACTAGAGTGAAAATTTTTAGGTGCGGGTGTGTGATCTCACCACAATTCACTCTTTCATTTTTACCCTTACACTAATATGCTTAACTTATTATATATTAAAAACTAAAAAATAATAACAAATTGAATTCCATGTTTGATTCAATTATTTTGTGTTTATCACTATTAAGAAGGTAAATTTTACTTGTTTATATAACTCCATTATTGGAGGAGGTGATTTGGAGGACCCATGGTGATTTCCATGAAAAAAGGGGAAAACTACGCAAGATCCATGCACCACAGTGGAATCATCCATGCACTTCTCCTAAAATGTGCATCTTAATGGGATGAAATATTTTTATTGGTCTGAAATTCATTGAGATACATTTAAAATGAAGTCACCCAACACTCATATGGCCATTCGGTGACCCAATAGACATGATCTGTCCAGTACACTGAATCTGCACAAAGTCAAAAGTGGTGTGTTGTGATCTGTCCATATCTCGTGCTCTAGTTGTCCAGACTATGAAAACAATTTATTGGAGACAGCCAAGAGGTGGGGATACAACTTTTTAATTTTTTCCATATCTAGATAAGTCAGTCCAGAGGTCCAAACCTATGTGAAAAGTGGTTTTACGAAATACGTATTCTCAAAACCACCCTTCCCATTTTCCTATAAAATGGAACCTTGGGATCCCCATTTGTATGTTCAACCTAGAAGTGAAGCTCTTCCATTTTGGAGTCCTAGAGGAGTCTCCTCATAATCCTAGACATTATGGAGGACCATATCCTCATAGGGGGGGGGGGGTCAAATATGAAGTTGAAGTTCCACTCGAGCCTCCTCTACCTCTTGATGGCAAGCTAAACGGTGGATGATTATTTCATGGGAGCTACACACACTTGGGAGGGAGTTACAACACAATTTATTCTACTAGTTTTTATAATTTTGGTGTTAAATAATTCACTTATTTATTTTCTTGACATGCTTTTCCCCTGAATACATTTCTATTTATATAATTAAGTGAAACACTTTTTATTTTAAGACCGATTGGGTTTAAATTTCATGTGGGAATATTGGGTTTTTATGACTAGACAACACAATAATTCATTATCTCTCACCCATATATGAGATTTAACTATGATTTGGAATCTCTTGTTCAATATTTTAGAACCACAACTTGACAACTCAATTGTTGTGTCAAGGTTTGCTTCTTTGTGCATTGTTTTAAGGGGTAAGAAGGTCGTCATGATCCTAAAACCATCAAAAAAATGAATTAAACAAAACCATGTGAAATGTTCCAAACAATGAACTATCCAATATGTGTAGTGAACATGAAATTATCTCTCTATCTCATAATTCTAAAACACACCTTTTATTTATTGACTATTAATCTCTTTAATTAAGTCATTTTATTTTCAAAAATGTTTTCAAACCCACACCCTCTTTTAGTAAATTTCGTTAATGATACACACTCAAACCCTATTAATGCTCCCTGGGAGATGACATAGGGTCTTCCCAAGACTATAAAAAATACTAAAATCATAAAGAATTTTACGTTTCATAGTAAATCGGTCACCGTCCATCAACAATACTACCATAGTTCCATGGTGATCAAAGTGGAATTGATATTTGAACTACAAAATAGAATCTATATAGGATATAGAATAATGATTAGTATGAAATATAAAAACCACAAAAAATTGATAATCTCTAAATAAATTATCCTACTCATGCATGTTTCAGAATAAAATTTATAAACATATGTTTTTTAATTTAGATTGAAAAATCATCAGTAGTTTATTTCTATTTTTCCATTAAAAGGATTTCATTTAAAATCATATAGTATAAGAATATAAGAAAAACATATCTTTATAAATAAGTATATTCCATGAGTTGATAAAAAGGGATCTAAAATATTTTAAAGATGTATAATCATTACGTTAATTGGAATAAACTGGTACATTTAATAATAACGAATCATGATATATGGTATTAATAGTCATAAAATAAATAGTAAGATAATAGAAATGAAAATAAAACTAGTCAGCTGTGAGATAAAAAAATACAAACATACACCACACAATAAATCGAAATACTAGGTTTCATTGGAGTACATTATAGAATATGTAAAAAATTAAAACATATAGGGACATGTTCCATTCAAATTAGAATCCATTTATCAATAAAACCACTCCACCACGTGGTCATAAGATACTTGGACTAAAAAATGGGAATGATCCAAAATAGTGGTCTATCCAAAATTTAGGCCCACTATCTTGATCATAAAATGATAATAGTACAACATGTGTTCATTAAAATTACCCTTTCTACCCTTGGTTTCCCATGTTTTTTAAATTTGTAGGAAGCCAATAATAGTAATGAACATTGATATAAAAATAAAATACACATCTATATAGAAATTTAATTATTTATAAACACGATTAACTCCCAAGAACCCCATTCAAGAGAATACCGTTATTCATATGAACAATAATATAAAAAATATTTCCCAAACTAGGTGAACTTTCATCCATTTTAAGACAAACAAAAAGGGGGTGTTCTATGTTGTGTTAATTCATGGAAATCCATCATTAAAAGTTATAATTGACCCCTATTGTCATTAATTACAAACATGGGAGTTGTAAAAACACATCCAAAACCATAAACATAATATTAACTTACTAATAAAACTTTTTAGTCGCTTAAAAAACATTTTAATGGACTAACAACTCCTTTAAAATTCAATTAGGAACTAAAAATAAATGTTAAGACAAAAAATTATCTACAAATTATATAATTTAATTATAAATACTAATCAAGACTTTTATAAAACATTCATTGTTTGATTCTAATTAAGAAAAAATTAATATTATACGATTGAATTGAACACCCATTTTCATCTAATTGGAAAAAATTGATAACTTAGTTTCCCTTCCAAAGAAGCCACCAAAATAATTCTATAATTTTATATAAAAAATATAGATTTAAATAACCAAGAATCCCATGTCCTAAATTTTAAGTCTAATACAAGGGGTAACCTAATTTAGATTCATTTATTTAGTGAGGAAAAAAACAAAATCACGTCAAGAGGTCATAAAAACAGAAGGTGGATAAAAAAATTCATTTAACAAAAAAACTACCCATGAAATTTTCATTGATTTGGATCCACTGGTCTCCAAGAACACTCTAGATAATGAAAAATATGTAATGAGAATGAAAACTAATTTGAGAGGAGATCTAGAAAATAATACCGCATGATACAGACATAAATCCATGAAGCACATTGATTTTCTTGGAAGGAGAATGGAGTGGGAGAGGTTTCATGGGACATAAGAGATAAAAGGGTGAGAAAAGGGTTACTAAGTAGTAAATTTTTAATGGGTTAAATTAATAATTAAATTATTTTTAAAAGTTTTACAAGACTCATAGTTTACCAAACCATGAACCAATAATGAATCCCTCATTGGAAACACATTGTCACAATAATTGTTTCTCAAAAAAACATAGGAAAATGATGTTCCAAACATGAAAACAACTCAAAATTTAATTTCCAACCATTGACATAGTTATTTAATGTATGTACTAACCATGAACCAATGTTAATCTTTGTTAAAACACCAAATTTCCAAAATTTTAATAACATTTGACCAAAAAATCAATTAAAAGTCCAATATTAATTAAATTTATTAAATAATAATGAATACAAAGACTAATGTGTTACAATTCTCCCCACTATAAAAATTTATACACCAATAAGTATCAGAATATTCCATTAATTAATGAAAAACATGTTATTACAACCTTCTCAAGGACCACTCAATTCTTAAAACCAAGGAACTCCAAGACCGCTACCAAGAAAAAGACTAAGATTCTAGTTGAAATAAACCATATCCTTATCCCAAAATCAGTTCATGTCCCGAAGAAACATAAAATCCAAAATTAACAACCCAATACTTCTTTATGAACATATATTTCCACATGAAATTTAGGAAATAATTATAAGAGAATCATGATTTGGAAAAATATGATGACCAATTCACTATATTTTAACCAAAATAGGGTTTAGTATGATGATCTAACAGATCCTTCAAAGTTGTAAATCGATCACAATTATTATTATATGAGGAACATTTATGAAACCTCTATTAGTTTACCTTATTCTTGAAACAGTTATCCCAATTATGATAAATACCATAAGATGGGGGTGAATCAGGTTATGATAGATTAAAACAATTTACCATTCATATCTTGTTTTATATTTAAAGAAATCATTATTCTCACCCTTTCCCATAGTAATGTATTCACCAAAATGAAATCATGCATGAGACTCATGGATTTTACATGGGGAATCCTCATTGTTCTATATGAAAGGAGAATACAAAACAATGTGCTGATTTACCAAATTAACATAGACTCACTACCAATTCAATGTTCAAGATTGATCACTTATATGTTTAGTATCACTGTCATTATGTCCTTTAGGTATATCTTACTCATCCCAAGGGTCACACCAACAATATTCATTCTAAGAGGAAATGATCATTATCTTCCTTTTTCTTTTCTCATTACTCTAAAAAGGTTTCATACATTATAAAGGTACATGTAGTTACCTTCATTAGAAACTGGGTAAAGAACAGAGATCATTACATTAAGGAAAAATAAAACAAACTTGAGGTTGAGGGGGTCCCACATCCACACCATTTCATGTGCTGGGATTCGATTAAACTCCAAGATCTAGTCCATGATGATCAAATGATTATTTGGGAATGTACTTTGTTAGAATTAATATAACCTATAGTTATATTGGAACATACTCCAACTTCATAATCCCATAATCCACAATCTCTATGATTATATGATACTTTATATCAATGTTCGTTTTCATTTAGTGATGGAGTGAAGTTTTTATATGTTTTATAGCACATAAATTGTTTCTATGGACTCTAATCAGATACTTTACTACAACTCCCATATCAATAATTTATTGCTTCATCAACAATAACGATGTGAATTACTAAGTGGCCAAAATATATTCCTCTTGAACAGTGCTCAACGAAATGAAATCTATCTTCTTGATTATCTATGAAATAAAAAATTTCCCAGATATAATGAACCAAAAAAAAATTGGATTCTATCATCAGCTGAACCAAGATAATAAGCATATGTATATCCCAATAACTCTTACCAATATTTTCCATTGTACAAAAAACTGAAATCCATGGGTCACTTGATCTACCCAATTTTTATTTTTTAAATAATGTATGTGTATTTTTTGTAATTTTTTTGTTATCATACTACTTTTCATGTGAAAAAAAAATTGATAATGTTGTTTTTATTTACAACATGATTCTAATGATCTACATCTATTCTATGAAATTAACTTCTTCACCTTCATCATCTCATGATAGTTTTATCTGGTTAACAACCAACTTCTCTATCTTATTAGAATTATCCATTCCAAATCTTCTCAAGACCCCTTTGGTATTTTTTATATATTGAGAAATAAATTTTGTATTCTTTCCTTGTGTCACCTATAGACCAAGGGAAAACATCTGGTCACCTATCGTTGGCATACTCAATTGACCTTTAATGAATTTTAAAAACCTTTTTCACTAAGTTTCATCTAACCAACAAATATGATGTCATCAGCATACACCAGCACCATCATACATTAATTACATTCAATAATGACCATGATATTATATAAAATATTACCATGTTGAAAACTGAGTTTCTTTAAAAACAAATTGGATCCTGACTACCAGGCTCTTAACTCTTGTTTCAACCCATATGGTTCCTTCGTCGAATTAATTTTTTTTCAGCATCATGAATGAAAAAACATCTAGTTTCTCAATATAAACATCTTCTTCCAGAACCCCATTAAAAATGATGACTTCATATGAATCTAAAAATCATTGAAATTTATTTTCACTGATATGTCAATGAATAATATAATTATCTATATCCTCACAACATGTGAAAATGTTTTATTGACATCAATTAACCCTATTTAAAGAACCATTTTCACACTAATCATTATTTGTTTTGAATCATCATTTCATCTTCATTCATCTTATTATGAAAGACCATTCTATAGTAGTGACATTCTTATTTATTGGTCTTAAAACTCTCTCCCTTATTTTATTTTATTCTACTATATCAAGCGTGTATCTCATATCCTGAACCCAATACTCATCTCCAGTTTCTTCCTCAACCCATTTAGTCTCTACATGGGATAGAAATTATGAATAATATAATAAAATGTGTCTTTGTTTATGAACTAGCACTTCCTAATCAACAATGATGTTCGTTTGATCATTTTTATATTGACTCATGGGATTTTATGTAGATGTAGATTTGACCTCCTCTTATTCATCATCAATATATTCTTTTAAATCCATATTTTCCACTTATATTCCTAATTAGGTGATTAACTCCACATCACATTAATCAGGGAACTCATCACTATTTTATTGAATATTTTTTCATTCTATACTAGTGTGACATCATTTCTTTCAATTAACATTGCAAGCCACTTATTGAAACATTTATATATTTTTTTGATTTCCATGAATACCCATGAAGTATCCCATCATCTCCTCATGGTTCAAGAATTCTCGTATTTCTCCGTATTTAGAATAATACATTTACTTCCTAAAATATGAAATTATTTCAATGTTGGATTATTCCCATATGAAAACTCATATAAAGTCTTTTATTCATTCAGATGATACAGAGCCCTTTTGGATATGTATATCGATATCATGATTTAATTATTCCATAATTTCATTTGTAGTTTCTTTTTAATATGTGTTATTCAGTTCATGTTTTTATGGTCCTATTTATTCTTTCAACCACTTCATTTTTCAAGAGTTATACCAGATGAAACCTTATGCATTATCCTTTTTTTAACATAATATTCTACTTGACTGTTTGTGAAATCTGTAGCATTATTAGTACAATACTTCATAATCTTCTATCTATAAATCTTTTAAAATTCCCTATGATGATTTTTTAGGAAATTGAACACGTCCATTGTGCAGGAAATGAAAAATAACCACTACATCCTACTAAAATAATCAAAGAAAGAAACATAATACCTCTTAAAGCACCCCGGATGAATATTTCAATTTTTCCTTGTATTCTTTTCTAATGATCTTCCCTTGTTGACAAGAATCACATGTTTAAGTAATATCAAATGATATAATAAACTTATCAAGAGTTTCTTCACATTTTACTAGATCATTGGGAGATAGTTGATATTGATTGACAAGTATTTTCTTTCGCAACATGTTTTTTCCACTCTTGATAAAAAACACATATCTTTTTCTCCATATAAAAGGTATAGATTACCCTTCTTTAGTTTTCCATAAAGAAAAACATTTATATATATTCCTTTAGTTATACACATATTATTTTAAATGATTATATCATGCCCTGAGTCACATATTTGAATGACCATAATAATGTAGTTACTAGGACCTTCAACAACTAAGTCTTCCACAAGTCTTATTTCTTTTCCACCAAAATTTTTCATTTCTTGAGGAAAATATATTTAGCCCTTCATCATTTCAAAATATTAATACAACTTCCTCATCATATTTTATGCATGTAAAATGTTCTTTATTACCTATCATATGTTATGTGAATCCACTATCAAGGATCCATACACTAGAAAAATCTGATTCTTAAGGTAAATCACTAGAACCACTACCTATTAATCTCTTTTCATTTTCATCCATGATTTGAATTAATACAAGGAATTGATTTATAATATTGATTCTCCTACTAGTATGATGTAACCAATTCATCTAGCATAGATGAAAATAGATTTTTCCTTTTTAGCTCATTTGATGATACATCGAGTTGTTTCTTGGCACCAAATTCAATCTTCTCTAGTAAAATTCTCTTCATTGTTGATGAGAAATATCGTTCCATGTATCTAAAACCTCAACACATAAAATATTGACCATAATATGATTTCCTAGAATATTGAGAGTTATATGGTATCATCAATTAGTCTTTCTCCCTTCAATACCTATTGGATATTGAATATAAATTTTGGAGTGTACTATATTAAATCAACAATAATGTATAATACATGGTGTATTCCTATGATTCAACATTATACTAATAGTTTTACATTGGTTTCCCTGAAACATATAGTTTTTATTTTCACCCATATAAATCATTATTCTCGAAGCATCTACTTTTGGTCTGATTTCAAAAATTATGGCTTTTAATTTTCGATCAACATATGATCCTTATCATTTGGATTTAAATATTTCTTATATTATAGTGGACATATATTCTCAAAATCCCTATTTTCTCTTTCCTAAATGACCTTATTTCATGATTTTTTACTACATGTTGAGGGTTTTCCTGATCCTTAAAACATCCTTGTTGGTTCATGACTTTCTCTTTAAGTAATTCAATGGGTTTGAATTGATCTTTCATGGTGCTATTCAAACCATCAATTACCCTTTTATATTCCTAAACATTGTTCCTGTAATCAACAATAATTTCTAATTTCTATGTAATTTAAGAGTTAATATTTTAAATTTCATCAATCATATATGACTTATCATCTTCCTAATACTACATATATAGTTTTGAATCCCGACCCACATTTTTTTCTTCTTTTTGGATCCTGAAACAAATATATTCTCAAGAGGGGCTTATAAATCATCCTACATATCAACTCTTACTTCCACTTCATCATCATCAATATCACATTATTACCTTTTAATGGATATACCTACAATAACTTCCATATAATATTTCCATGGTCTTTGTGGTTCTCTATCTCTTCTACCTCATATTCATATTAACATTCACTGTCTTATGAATTGTGATTATTCTTTTTTATGAAATTTCTGTTGAACTTTTTATTACCTTTCATATAGGCGGAATATATCTTTATGGGAGGTTCTACATCATCCTAATAACCTTCCTGAAACATCTTAGGGAACCTTATTTAAATATTTCCATCCTATACACATTGAAATCATGTATGTGGGAGATTCCCATTGAACATTCCTTTTTGATTTTCTAGATTTTAGGAAAGGAATAACATCCCCTAAATAATCTCTTCTTATTAAAACACATCTTCACGGTTAATCTCATTCATGAACATGAATGCTACCTATTTATACTTCTATTTTTCAAAAAAAGTGTTATCGACATTAATCATCACAAATGATACTAGAGTACTATGTCAAAAATACAACGTCATCACCTTTGGATTTTATCTTCTAGAATAGAAACGTTCAAATTGAACCTAGGTGGAAGTCAGATCAAGATTCACTAAATATCTTTAAATATTCAATAATTTATCTAATACAAGACATTTGTTATAGGGTAACATACACATAGTCATACAACGAATCTATAAACTAATTGGGGTGATTTCTCAAATCCTCATATGTGTTCTATAGACCCTTCATTACTGCTTTTTTAAATTTTTATTCTCCCTCATAAATAATTATAAAAATTTTACATATCTCATGTTTTGTTTTCAACAATTTCTTTTTTATATAGATTTATTTGGATAGGTATCCTCTTAAAACATTTTTTCCTTTGGGGTCAGTATCCATTTCTCTATAATTAGCTTCTGAAAAAACACTAATGTCCATATTGGATAAAATAAAATACGTTGAATATTTAAACAAATACATTCATAATGATCAAAAAAGTTATGAATATTATTCTTATATAATTTAAAATGTTATCCATCTCATATCCAATTCCCTTTTTTATTGTTAGCCTCCATTGAATCCCATAAAATAGAAACACCAAAATTAATTGTTGACTCTTATTCCAATTTTTTCCCAACCATGTTAAGTAACATGAGGGGGTGAATCAGGGTATTATAGATTAGAAAACACCAATTTTGATATTGTTTCATCATTAAAAACACTCTTATCTCACTTTCCCATATCAATGTATGAATTGAAATGAAATCATGCATGAGACCTAGCGATTTTATATAGTTCATCCTCAATGGGCTACATCCAAGGAGCATATAATGGAAATGTGATGATTTACAAAATTTATTGGGGTTTAATGTCTACTCAAGGTTTTGAATAGATCACTTATATACCTAGGATCAATTCAATTACATTTTTTGTGATATAACACCTCTTCCCATGGGTAACTCACTCAATATTCCTTCTGTGGCACACAACTATTAGAGAGGATCAACTTCTTCATCTTTCTTTTTCACTACTCTAGGCAGGATTTGACCAAATTTTATATACCACTAGGACCCTTCATAAATATTAATTAATGAATCACCAATTATATGTATACTTTCTATTGAAACCCTACTTTCATCCACTTAATGAATATCACCTTACCACAGATTTATTAGTAAATACCTTCTGAATAGTTCTACGATGCTCACGAACATTACAAAGAGCACACAACCATCATGAAACTAATATATTCTTTACTAGAATATACTGCATTCATGAACCCCACAACTCTCATGAAGATCATATCTTTTGTGAAGATCACCAATTATATGAAGTTAAACTATCCTTCATGAAGAAACCTCATTTCAATAACATCAAAAAATTTCATTAAGTTCACTTAGCCCTTCCAATTATCAAAAATATTGGATGGATTTTTATTGCCTTCCTAATATTCCTTTCATTGGGAAAATTTTTGCAAGTACAACCTATGAAAATCAACTTTATGAATTCAGACCCTTAGAATACTCGTTACAATATTCCATTATTTCTTGTGTTGGGTAGTGTCTTATTTATAGGAATTGTCTCCTATTATATATTTGTTTAGCAACCTCATCACATTTTTTCAAATCTCAAAAATCTCATGACCAATGATCCCTATTTTCATGAATCACCATGGCGATTTATGGATTCTCGAAAAGTCTTGAAGTCATGTATATTAATATCAACCCATCATGCATTGTCAATGCTTTAATTATTATAGTCATGTAAAATACCTCCAACCCATCATGCATCTATGATGATCCACTTCATGCAGTCATAAAGATTACCATCAACTCCTTGCTCGTTCATGATGATCCACAACTTTTAATACCTCATCCATTGTGAAAGCAGATGGCTTTCTAAATCAATTTACCTTTACAAAACTACATTCTTTATGAAAATCCTGCATTATATATATTTTTATGTACTATTCATATTAATATAACATTAATAAATAAAAATACCATGTATAATCAATTTCTTACACAACATCCAGGGAAACTATTTATTTATCTTGGATTATTGGAAACATAATGTGTCAACAATATCTTTGTAACTCAACAATGGAAATTTATAACATACATTTTTTAACTAAAATAATCAACCAGAAAACACTACAATGACACCTTGAGGGATTTTCTTCCAACAAAATCTATAATAGGTCATCAAACTTTTTAAGCATGAGGGATTCTTATGACCTTACATGTCACACTAAAGGCACCCCCACTATCCTACTCCCAAAAGTAGTAGATTAATATATAAAATCAATTCTCTTAAAACCACTACCTACTTTATTAATCTTTAACCACATTACATTTTACATACTTAAATATCATTCTCTGCATCTAGGAAAATAGGATTTAGCATTAATCTCAAGCAATCAAGCTAATGTCTACTCGAACTGAAATACATGCCTTAAAATTTCTATGAAAAAAATAAACTAAACTTCAACAACCTTGAATGAATATTATGATAAAAGATCCATTGATAATATTGTACCATCAAGGAAGAATTTAGGGATAACTATTGAATATAAGGTACTATGTCCCTATCTCAATTAAATGAAAATTTTACTCCAACATTGATCAGTCAACCTATTAAATCAGGTAAAAAATCCATCATCATATCCATTTTCACTACATCATATGAGTTTATTTGGATGAAGAATTCCATAAAACTATTATCAGATGGTTCCATTATAGATTCACTTAAAAACTAGACTTCCCCCTCTTCAAACTTGGACCTTATATAATAAAAGTTACAAATATGATTTGGAGACAGTCATGAATCTCAAGAATAACAATGATCCTTCCAATATATAGCAACCAATCTCTCCATTCACATGTATCTGAATAACCATAAAAGAGAAGGGAATAAAAATTTAGAACACTAGAATGAAAATACTAGGTTGATCAGTTGATAGTTTCACTAGAGAAGGATCAATTATAGCTTCCATTTTTAAATCCATTTAGACTGGGTGGGGGAATCTAAATTGAATAAAAACACACACAAAATAATTATAAACATCATTATAATATTTTATAAAAAATAATCAATTAAAAAAATAGATGAAAAAATTATAAAAATATCCACTAAATCCAGTCACACCACTTTCAAAACATTTACAATTTAACAATCACCATTTTTGAAGACTCTTCCCATAGAAATCGAATTCATTTTATTTCGAACAACCTTAAATTCCCATTGGAAAACTATTAATTTTTCATGGAAATCACCATTACACTTTAATAACCTTCTATAATAACCTTTAAAATAATTAACACCATTTTTTATAATTTTAGGATATTTTAAAAATAATATTTTCTCAAATATACGAAGGACATGGTTTTCTTTAAATTAATTTTGGAAAAATACTTTAGAAATATTAAAAAGAAATATTTAACATTTCAAACAAATATCTAAAAATATAAAACTATTTTTTATCTCAAAAATATAAACATTAAATAATAAAATAAAATTTAAAGATAATTAATTCCTTAAAAAATTAAATTGTGGAATTCATGGATGAGTGTTACATAGAAGCATGGCTTGACTGACCATATTGGAACAATATAACTACCAATAAGGAATACTTAAAACCATGAACTCAGGATCCTTATTGATTTATAGTATATTGTAGATCACTAGGTGCTACCGGTTCAACTCGCATTGCCATCCCCGATAACAAAAAATACTAAAAAACATCACATCATTTAATAAAATCAAAATCATTGTTAATAAAATAATGAAATACCAAAAATAAACTTGAAATAACTCAGGATTTAGGACTCAAAACCAAAAATAACATTGTACCTCGTGTATTTAAAATGGAAATAGCTAGCTTGAAACTCTCGTCCCAAACCTATTGGATTGCCACAATCTTATCTCTTATATAGATTTAAACACTAAATAGAAAAGGGTTCTTGGAGGCCATTTTGTCCTAAACAAAACCAAACTGACCATAATTTGAGTATTGGTTCCAACTTTTAATATACATAAAGAGAATTAATGACCTACCAAGACTTTATACAAGTGTTACGGAATCAGATATCAACTAGTGTAAATTATTTCTTAGTATAATTAATGTAAAAAAAGGGTTTTCCTCTTATATGTATGGAATGAACATTATGTATATCATATATCCAAGTGCTATTGAATGGAATGACAAAAAATATATCAAAAATCTATATAACGATTACATTTTCATATATATCAAGATATAATGAAACTAAAAAAACAATATGATACATAATTTTCTGACATGTATAACATATTAATAATATTAAGTAAAAAGAAAAATCCCCAAACTTGTTTCCTACTGACCATGAGGTCACCATGGATCCTCAATACTACCATCACTCTATGGTTAAAAAAATATTAATCATTGATTGAACCTAAAAATAAAATGTTTATAGGTGTGATAAAAAAGTTTAGTAAGAGTATAAAAAACCACACCCCATGTATAAAAATTATTAAAAAGGGCCAACTCATATCAATTCGAAAATACAATTTATAAGAATCAGTTTTAAAATTTTATTTAAAAATAAAAAAAATCTATTACCATTTTCTTTCAAAACGGATCCATTAGAAAACATAAAGGATAATCATATCTAAAACAAATTTCTTTTTACATACCTATGAGGTGTTGATTAATAAAAATTGTTCTACAACCATTCTAACATCTTTTAAAATTATATTTTAATGAAAAAACTTCTTAATTTAATAATTAAGAAGTAGTATAAATTGTAGTATTAATGATAACAGAAATATTAAGAAAATCGGAAAGTAAATATTAAGAATTTAGCTATGATAGAAGTAATGAAAACATAAATTATATAATAAATCCAAGTACCAACGATCATGGTAGTACATCACAACATATGGGAAATATAGAACATAATATATCAAGATCCGTTAAACATAGAATTCCCAATGTAGTCCAACCACCCAAAAATCTTATAATTCCCCCACAAGGGCTAACCAAGTATTAGAATCCCAAAGAAGTGTGTATTCTATACTATGGGAAACTAGCTATAGGGTAATTCTAGACTAGTGATACGTGTGTTTTGAAAAATTCAACTAGTTACTCCTAGATTCAATGATTTCTAAAATTGATTTGATGTAATTATATTTTTGAATATTGATATGATAATAAAATTTACCTAAAAATAAATGAAAAATTAATCATAAACAAGACTCAGTATGACCATCCATATCTTAATGAAAACGTAAATCATTATTTATTGCATAAAGATACTCATTATATAATTGATGAAGATAACAAGGCTAAAAATCATTGGGAAATTAGTTATATTAAATATTAATAATAAAATTTCTCTAAAAAAATTATTCTAAAACTCTAAAACATTCCCTTATATTACAATGATCATCTAATACTATACGGGATAACCTAGGAGTATATATAAGAAATGGGTGAGATATAAATCACACAATTGAATAATCAATTAATAACATGATGAATGTAATGAATTTTATTCAAGAGGAATATCACGGTGACATATATGGGGTGAGATTTATAAACATGAACATCGAATTATAATATATGTTGATAATATCAAGGCACCATTGGAATATGAAAACAACATAAAAGATGACACCATAATCATAAGTCAAGAATAACTGCCAATATATCATAAAATTATGTGACTAAGATGATCTCTTATACACAATACATGGAATATCAGGTGAGAAAAACATATCCCAATGCATGTTTGGGCTATTAAATTTTTTCCCAACCATCACATTCATATAATGTACATGCATTTTGGACCCCACATAGATCATACAACATAAGAACACATTTCCTCAATTTTAAGCCCATTATTTAAAAGTGTGGCTTAAATAAATGGAAGTACCCCTTTAATAAAGGATAGGTACAACTTTTAGAATACCACTGGTAATAAATGTAGATGATTATTCACTATACAAATATTTGGTATGAAAAATCGTAGGATAATTTCATCTTCATAACGGGTGTACATAAATTTTTATGGGGGTAATTTAGAATGAAAGGTGTTATCTTATTACATGATAACAAAATATCTAGTAAATGATGTTTAAAAGTACACTAAATCACAAATTTTTTTAAATTAGACGGATTTAGTACAAAGAATGTACTTGAAATTAATAGAAGAGGAAGTCCCTTACCATGAGAGCATGCTACTAAAAGCATGGAAAATTTTCACTAAGAGCCAAAAAAACTCCATTTTATGGATTTAGGGAGGGATAAAAAGTGTAAATTCATGATAAATTGGGTTCTAGTGAGGAGGAGTGGTAGGATTGCCTGGAATTTATAGTAAAAGAGAGGGTACTTCTTTATTAAATACCATGCTTATAATTTAGACCATATGTGATAAAATAATCAAAACAAAACTCATTAACTCTATTTTTACCATGGTTTATTAAAAAATGAGTGGTTTCAAATATTTTATATGGCCAAAAAATAAAATACTTAAAATAATACAATATGCGAGGTGGAAGTGAGGAATATTCCTTAAGAAAAAATTTTAAAACCATAACTTATAATATAGGTTTTGGAATATTCATTAATGATTTATAAAATTAACAAAATAACATAAAAAATAAATTATTTTTAATGGGAAACATTTTATTTCCTTTATTCCATTTATAATATTTATTAAATCACTTTTGGGCTATTATGATACTATAAATCATACCTTATATTTATACCGTAATTAATTTTTTTCAAAAATGTTGATTATCTCATAAAATAGGGTAAAATGAACCTTTATATAATTTTGACATATTGATTTCAAAAATAATAATTATTTTCATAAAATATATCCCAAATAAAATAATTTACACTTTTAAATCATATCAATCATTAATTAAAAAATAATTGGTTTTATGAACATAACTTTTTTATGACCCCAATAAATATTATATTTGTAATTAAATATATTATATTATATTTTTTATATAAATTTAATTAAATTGTAAAGATATATGAATAGAATATTGATTTCAAACATATTTATTTTATCAAAAATAGTGTTTAAATTAACTCCATATATTTTTTAAAATATATATATAATTTTGGTTTCTTCATTTCAAAATCTAATGTTGATTATATCGATTAAAATTCTAAAAATTAAAAGAGAAAAATATAATAATTATTTTATTAAAAATTAAAATAAAAAAATACACACTACTAGGATATATATATATATATAACATCCTATTACACCATCGTATGAACTAAAGGTATGGTTTCTGACGGTTGAGCTTTCTTGGGATGGTTTGGTGAAAATAGTTTCGGTTGTGATCTTAATAAGCTTGAACTTCTCCCAAAAATCATTTTGTTCATGCTTTAGTTGATAAATTTCAGAATGGTTTTTCTGTTTAAAAACTATAATAATTCAAACTCCCCCAAAATATATAATAAATGAGGATTACAGGATACAATCCGAATGGTCGAGGCAATCACTCATTCCGTCTTTTAAAATTAGACTTTATCAAAACCCTTCATATATACTAATCATTTCAGTCAATGAATAATGACTATTATATCAATAGTTAATATTCATAAAGGGATTATATATCCAATGGGATATATTTTATTATTATTCTAAAATAACCAAATTAGTGAATGATTTTTCTATAACCATATTTTGTAATAAGGCCCTTATTTATTCAAAAATGGAGTTTCATTTATGAATGTTTTTGTCTTATGATTCTTCCCCCGTTTTAAAATTTTATCCCTGAAGGTTCATATCATAGAGTAAATGAGACGGTTGAACCTCTATTTGTATCACCTAACTTGTTTTCAATATCACATCATCTATCTTATCATCTCTCCACAACACTGTGACCAACTAAGTTGTATTATTTTTTAGAATATTATTAGTATAATTTATGTTCTCCACTAGCTACTCCTCATAAAAAATATCGTTATCCAATAGCTAAAACCAATGAATTTAATTTTTTTGAGTGGTCTTATATGTTCTTCCTCAATAGGGACACATAGAACACATCATGTAGTTTAGATTGTTATGGTAGGGGTGTTAGTTGATAGACCACCATTCCAATATGATCAATGTTCTCAAATAAAACACCCTAACATTTTATGAAACAAATTTTGTCGGTAAATTTAATATTTTTGAAAAATTTCAATTCACAGAACACTAATCATATAATTCATTATGCACGATACTGATGTTTGGTTTTGGTATATGCAACACCATGTTTAAACAAAATGTGACTTACTATAACAAAATAATTATTTAATATAATAGTTATCCCCAATCCATTGGAATGACTGGTATTGATAATATTAAATAAATAATTATAAGATATGTTTTCACATTTCTATATAATTAATTCCTTTGATTCCAATTAATTATGAATTTAAATAAAAAACATTTGAAAATAAAGAGAATATTTTTTTGAAAAATCTATTTTTATGCATATTAACATGTTTTATATAAATAAATTAAATAAATCACTTTTTGTGATTAAATTTAATAAAATTTATATATTTTATATTCACTTAAATACTTAACATTCATAATATTTTTTTCATAGACAATATATAAGAATAGATCTAATTTTACAATTAAAATATTTATTTTTCTAAAAGTAATTTTTTCACCATTTTGCACACTTGTTTTTAAACATAATTTTTGACACGTTCCAAAAAATTTATTTGAGGAAATAAATTTTATTTCTAGAATCATCATTTTGAAATTATATTATGGTGAATGTTTTAGAATTTTTTGAAAATAAATTTATTTTATTAATCGTGAAAATATAAAAACTTCATTGAAAATTGCGTTTTCGTTTAAATTATTTATAAAGTTCAATTATATTTTAAATTGGTTTTACACATTTTTTTCAATTGTATATCTATTTATACTATTTTGGCCATTTTAATCCTTTATTATTTAATTTTTATTTTAAATCCTTATAAATGTTGGACCAATATCTGTTTGAAAACCTACTTTCTAATTGCATCGGTGGGATTTTTCTAAATTAACAATTTCCATTTCTGTGAATGAAATTTGTTAAAATGGATTAAATATTTTCAATAAGAATAATAAATTTTTTCCAATAAGGTAATATCAATTTTTTACTATTACAAATAGTATAATTTAGAAAAATTTATTTTCCACAGTTAAGGAAAAAATGTGTTTACTAGGGGGTTAAACTCAAACTATATGGGTTAAAACAACCTAAAAAAATGCATAAAGCCTATATTATGGAAATATTTTTAACCTATAAATTATAATTCTCCATACTAATCAATTTTTACCCTTTTCAATGTCTGAAACGTGGGTACCTTTTTCTTTTGAAAAAATTCAAGTGTTCTACTCATCTCACTTGTAAAAGGCACCCCCTCTCCTCTAATATTCCAAACTTCAAACTATTTTTGGATATTCCATGAACTCAAAAAATAAATACAAAAATTTTCATATATCATTCTATAATCCATATTTTTTCCTAAATCCTATCTATTATGGATTTTGGTGTTAACCTAAGGAGGATAATGTAAGGAGAGGTAACATTCTTCAAAGAGCATTTTTATTTTTCTTCTTCCACTACCTCATTCAATAATTAATACACCATTATGATAAAATAACCTAATTATATTACATATAATAACATTTTTTATCTTAATTTTATGACCAAAAACCATCCCCACAACCATAAAATTGATTGCAAAGCTATTATTGGTGTATACGATAGTCTACTAACTCACGAACCAATGTATTTCGTTTCTCCATTACCACCTCTCATGGTTCAGTATGATGATGGATATAAAGTATATATATGATATTTATAAAATAATTAATCCTCTAGACGAATTATATAATATATAACTTTTTTACTTTCATTTCTATAGGTCTTATGACAACATTTCTCATGTGTACGACCCACTACTTCCTCATGAAGTGATGCAATTCATTTTTCACTAGTTGTTTACATGGATGAAAATAAATAGTAATTTAATAAATATATATGATATAAATGACCTAATTATTATATTAATGAAATATTTATCATTAATAAAAGGTAATATATCATATAATTTCTTACCTTCTTCACTCACTAGAAGATGATAACGCCGTTCTTGTATGTTTAGACTACCGCTTTCACAAAGTGATATGACTCTCTCTTTTCATCCCCACACCACATGTCTAATTTTTATAAGTATAGATAAAGGAATAATATGTTATCTATGTTATTATGATTATCATTTACTGATAAAATATTACTTACCTCCTTTCCAAAATTAGAGTTGTAAAATGGAAAAGTTACTCTTGTATACATATGACCTACTATCTCAATGTTCGCAACATCATTATTTCCAAAAATCAAATTTCATAAATGTTAATAAAAGTATAGTTGATTTAAAAATATTATAATTGTTTCATTATTTTCATTATATATATTATGGGAGAATCATCAATATAATAGGACTGAAAATAAAAAATCAAAACATATATAAGAAACAAAGTATTCATTACCAGATATATCATTTTAACAATTAATTAGTAATAAATAGATATTTAATGTTAATAAATAAATAATATATTGTATAACATATATAATAATTCTTATATAATATATGTATAATAAACTTATATTAATTATACAATATTTTTAACGTGTATAAAGGAAGTTGAATCTTAAGGAATGAGATTTCTTTTCTCTAACGTCTTTCTAGGAGACATATGAAAATTCAGGGATTTTTTATATGGGGAATATACTAACCCAATGAAATGATATAAAATTAAATATATAATTTTAATAAAAATTAATTATTCATTTTATATTATAACATATTTTGGATTATGATTCAAAAGAAAACTAAAGCGGTAAAGGATTTATATCTCTCTTTTTTACTCCTACGAGACACCTATTATATTCACCTCCAATGTCCTTTATCTATTGTACATACTTCCCATGAATTTATTTTATGATTATTTAACTAAAAATTATTTGTATTTATATATTAATTTTAGAATCACTCTTTCTTGGGGTTCACATTTCAAAAAATTCGAAAATGGAAAGGGGTTATTTTTCTTAACATGCCTTCTTTGATATATATGTTATTCATATATATTTTTTTATGAGGGTTATATAAAACCTATTTGACACGAATATCATTAGCTAATTTAATTCTCATTATTTTTTATGTTTCATTTAATTGAATTTTTTCATGGGGAATAAATGTAAAATTTACCAAATTTGTAATGATTTTATGATGCAATCTCATTTTGTTGGATGTTTTTGGATTATGTTTCTGATGATAAATTCATATGTTCCATATCTCAAAAAACCAATGAATTTTATTATTTTCTTTTTATTTCATGAGAATACTTGATTTTCCATTATTTTCCTATTTTTTTACTCAAGAGATCCAAAGTATGTTTTGATGAAAAATCATTTTTATTTATCTCTTCTAACAAAAATCCATTTTATTATAAAACTATGTTTTCTAGAAATATAATTTATTTAATATTACCTAATGTTTTTAAAATTCATTTTCTTAACCATTTTCAGAATTTTAAAAAATATTTTAAGATTGTATCTTTATATCATTTTCTATATAGTTCTCATTTGGATATTACCTATAATGAAAGAAGAATATTTTTTTTAACATGCATGGCATGAAATATATTTATCATTATCATGAATGATAAAATATTTCATGATTCCCTTAAATTGTTTCAATTTTAATTTGAAATAAAAAAAATTTCATAATATTTTGGAATTTTTATATTTTAAAAAAATTATTTAAATGTAAAATATGACTTTGAAAATGTTTTAAAAAGATGTTTTCAAATTAATAACGATATTTTCCTAAATTATTGTTTTAAATTTTTTTAAAACATCCCATTAAAAGATATTATTTCATGTTCATATTAAATTGAGAGGATTTATATGAAATTTTTAGTTTTAAAAATTAATTTTAAATGAAAAGTTATCTGCCTCACAAAATGCTTCTTCTGATTTAACATTTAAAATCATTCTCAATATAAGATGAAATCCTTTGAAGTAACTTATCTTTTCTTGGGGATATTAAATAGATAAACTATTATTATTCTTTCTCTGAATGGATTGTGATGATAATATGATTATGAAACCCATTTCTCTTCCAAAAATTTTACCATGAAACAATTATTCTGAAACATTCTTCTTATTCCCTAGGAATACAATGATGAAATAATTGTGAAACCTTTCTATATTCCATAAGGTTAGATATGATGAAATGTTTATGAAACTCATTTAATTTAATTGTTTTTGATATGATACCTTTTTTATGATCTAGTGGAACACATATGGTTTATTTTTATTATGTGATGGGTGGAACCTATACCTCCCTCAGATTCATTAGGTAGTGATTTATTTGTCATAAGATATACAAGAATGGTATAGGGACTAAAAAGGGTACATTATTAGACATTGACCACTATGACGGTCTGGGGAGTGAACCATGATGACTATGTTGGTCTAGGGAGTGGGCCCATTCCACTAGGATAGCCTCGGTTGTGATCCTTGACTACTATGTAAATGATTTTATATACTTATATATATACCACTTTTTTAAGCCCCTTTGTAATGTTATTCTCACTTAGCTCATGTTATTTGATTCTCTTATGATTAATATCTTAATAAATATCAATATTCATTCTATTGATCTTGATTATGATCTTTGATATGTAGTGTATGGTTTTCAAATATTATTCTCTGGTTCTTATACCCATATATTCATTTTATGGATACATATCTCCTTTATTTAACTTTATTAAGAATCTTAGATCACCTTTATTTATATTTCAATTCCCTATGTTCTTATGAATGATTTTACATAAGAATTTTTTTTGGAATATTCATAAAGAGGAAGATATTTATGGGAGATGTGTAAGATCTTTCAATAAATTAAATGACTGTGTAACTAGTCTCAAAATACAATAAAATATTATGGTCATCAGGTGTGTGTTTTTGTAATGTATTGAAAATTCATCTAAAAATTTGTAGTATGTGTTAATGAAAATATTCTCCACTATATCAAAGGGTTTTCCTTTCTTCCATTGATATATATAAAGAGAAAACTTATCTCTAACTTCAATCTCAAGGTCTTATCTATGATTTTTCTCATAGATTTTCTATCTACATTGTGTATATTTCATATGACATTGAATGCTTTGGACATTCACTATCATCTATTCAATATTATAATGTCACATAAGATTTTTCTCCCTGACTTCATCATAGCATGTTAGAGTCTTACACATATTCCTATACAAGGCATCAAAAGGTTCCATTTGAATTCTAAAATAGAAATTGTTTTAATATGTGAACTCTGCTAATGGAGGATTTTGGTCCCAAAATCCTAGAAAATTCATTTAAAATTATATAAAAATATTATTTAATATTCAATTGGTTCTATTAGATAGAGAATCCATCTAAGGGTGATATATAGTACTGAAACTCAGCATTGTATCCAATGCCTAATAAAGGATTCTCCAAAAACTCAAGGAAAACCTCATATAGTGATCAAGTTTAACAGAAAGTGGAAATACATTTATCCTTACCACTTCCATTTTTTATACCTTGGAAAGTTGATCAAGAGGGAAATCCCCCTTCATATAAATGAAATATGTTGACATGTAAAGGTGATAGACTACCACCTAGATGGAATTATTTCTTTTATTTGTCATAAGGATCCTATTGATAAAATCCATGGTAATTAATTCCAATTTTGATACTATAATGGCGAGTGGTTTCATCATAAAAATATAATTCTTCAGTTTATCCTTGACTTGTGGGAATATAAATCATAAAGACACAAATTTTACATTCTCCCTCATTATGTTACCCCAAAAAGTTTTTTATTTATTTCTCTATACATATTAGTGAATCATATATGAATATATTAGGTAAATCTCTGTTCATCATATAAACGTTCCATATTCATCTCTTGCTTTCATGGGTCTCATATATGGGTTTTAAAACATATAACTCCATATTATAAAATTTTTAATCCAGAATAGTCAATATTATTTTAAAACTTCTACATCATCTTTACGGGCCACATTGATCATTACATGAATGAATGTTTGAGTGGTTTTTTAGAATGGTTTAATGGATTTACATTTATGATTAATATTTAAATACATTTAATTACATTGAAAATTGGATCCCTTTCATTCCGAATCATGTATACGGTTGCTGGATTCAATCTAGTAACTGCATATTCCAATTGTTTTACCTTCTTTAGATGGTAATTTATTAAAAAATATTAATCCTCATTCTAATTTACACACCTTAATTGGCACTTATTTATATCCTTGTGTGTGAATATATTTTAGAGGCTTTTATGATCTGTATATATGTCACACATCTCAATGATAATTTCATTTTTCCAAATATTCAATGTAAATATCTGTACATATAAGTCATGAAAATGTGTGGGGTAGTTCTTCTAATGGATCTTTAATTTGTAGTATCAATATTCTATTACTTTTTTATCTTCCATGAGTACAAAACAGAATAAATTTTAGGACGCATCACTATATATCCAAAATATTATCGCATTAGAGGGTATTGTTAGAATATGTGAATTGATTAGCCTCTTACTTAAATATTTAAATTTTTTACTCACAACCATATATCAAAAAAAAATTACTCTCTTATAATTTATTTCGGCTAGTGGGTTTTAAATCCTGATATTTTTCTCAAAAATCAAAAATATTAACCATGTAATCTATGGAATGAATGGATATATTCCAGTGACTTTAGAATAAGAAATCATTGAATTTTATCTAATTATTGAAGATCCACATGTATTCCTTTTCTAGTCTTAACATTCCATAGTAATGTTTCTTTCTCCATCTAAAAATCATATTTTTGGTACTCCACAAACATTTAATATTTCAAGGTCTTCAGTATAATGTTCATATGCCAATCATGATCCTCATTTATTTTTCATTAAATAAGAATATCATTATAAATACATCCACAAATTTATCAAGGAAATACATGGATACTCTATTAATTAATCTCATGAAGATAGATGGAGAATTTTTGAGTTTATATTGAATCAATATGGATTTTTAGTGCCCATAACATGTATGAAAAGTAGTCTTGGAGATATCCTCCATCTTCTCCCTTACTTGATAATATCCCTATAGAAGATTCACCATATAGTGGTATAATTCTCCAAGTAGTTGATCAAAAATACATCACTATTTGGAAAAGGATTCTTTTTCTTTACGATAATCTTTTTTGAGCTCATGATAATCAATGGCAGGGTGCATTAAACCACAATTTTTCTGGATAAAGAGGACTAACATGCGCCATAGTTAACCACTTGGGAATTTAAACCCTTTATCGATATTTTCCTATATTTTCCTATTGATCTATGAATGTTAAATAGTGGAAATATATATATATATAGTCCTAGATACTGAAATGATCTCATTATATGCAGAATTTGGAACTCATCCCATTGAATATGAGGAGGACTATTTAATTTTTTATGAAACATAGTAGAATATTCTCTTACAAAGTGCATGTGACTAAGGATGGTCTTTTTCTTAGTCTCAACCAATTGATAAAGAAGTAATTTATAAAACGTAAATAATATTCACTCTTGAGATAATGATAAGAAAATTTAATCATCCTCCTATACACACTTGTTTTGATTATAATAGATATTTTTGGTATGAAGGGTAATTTATTTCTTATGAAATTTATAATTTTCCCTATATAAGGAAATATGATATGTACCCATAATTGCATCAAATTCCACTAAAGGGTGTATCACATGGTTTACTAGAATGTTCATCCAACAAATATTGATAGTGGAGGTTTTATATACTTTGTATGTGATAATTTCCTCATTTTTCATTTTCATAGATAGCTCCACTTCCATGTTTTTTGGTTGTGAATAATTGGTCATACTAATCTTTCATGATATAATATAATGGTTAGAACCATAATCAAAATGTACTTCCACTATTCATTAATGAATTACTAGTACAACGGAAACCACATAATTGCAAAGATCCACCTCTGAAAATGTGATGGAATTCCCTCACTCATTCTTTCTAGACCTTGGCGGTTGTTGTTGTTGGTTATCATTGGAAAACCTTGGCTGAGTTATTTATTTACATAGTATCATTTTTCATTTCATTTGGACAATTAAATAAAGGACGGTGGTTGATTAGATAATTCATTTCTTAGATAACATTAGTGGGTTTCTCTATCAGCTTTTAAAAGCCAGGTCAACTTCCTTCATTCACCGAAATGACTTCATTTCCCCCTTTTTTTAATTCAAGAGATCCATATTCTTACAATATTGAGTACTACGGTGTTTCACTTTCTATACCCCAAGATATTTTTCCTTCACACATCAATATTTAAAATGTATTATCCACTACCATTATCAATACCCAGGAGAACATTGATATTTTTTATCTCCATTTCAACAATGGGGGAACATAGTACAATTAAATCATAGATTTAAAAGGATGAAATCACTAATTATTATCATAGAGTTAGCTTTATCCAACAAAATAAGTGGTAAAATTTACATTTAAGGGAAATTAAAATGCAATTAGTGTACCATGAATCCCTTGTAACATCCTCTTCATAATTCCCAAAAAATTCAATTTTTTTATGCCTGAGGCTATAGAAATACCTCTCCATTTTATATCAGAGAGTGTGAGGAAAATATTTATCTGAATATATATACTTGAATTCCTCCCACTCCATCACTTCGGCCTCTTTGTAGTTATTTTTATTTTTGATCTATTTCCAACATTGTTCATATTATACCACCATTGGATAAACATATATTGTTTTGGTATCTTTATTATAGCATCAAAGGATAGAGAAGTTCATTTTAATGGAGTTTATCTACTTCTCAGTGTTTATGGGATTCGAAGTTCCAATTAATGTCTATGGTTTTTATCTCGGGAACATCTCAATTGAATCTTTATAATTATTTGGGGGATTTGTTATTTCCCTAATTAAAGTTTATATTCATAACCTTGGTAAATTAAAAATGTATATTCATGAAGTTCATAACTTCTTCTCACATTGGGTTGAGCATCTCACTAGGATAACCACTTCATTGGGAATCAAATTTTTTTATGACTCGGTTACTTCTACCCCAAGTCAATTATTAAAATAATGTAAAACAATGGATGAGAATTTAAAAAATATTAAACACATAGAATTTAAAATATGAATATTTAAAGGATAATTCATAAATGACATACATTCCTTATCCTATAAACATTTATGTTTCAATATTCACTATCCATAATCTGTTTCTTAATATAATATTTTATGTGAATTTTTTGTCCCTAGATAATGGTTATTAGATAGATTTTCAATTTACCAATGAATATCCCCTAAGAGTTAGAAAAATGGTGTACGATAGTGAATTTATTTTTTATGTATCTTGTGAATATATTCTTAAGTACCAAGGCCTCCTTGTGATTATTTTCCTGAGGTAGAACTACTTTAGGTCAACGTTAACTTATATTATCGAGATAGGGATTGTTTTTTATAAAAAAATTTACTCTATAACTCACCATAATTTATGGATGATTTCATATTTTTATTCTTTTCCATATGTATTGAAACAAGTTTTACAATACAAATATCTGAAAATAAATTTACATTCCTCTAATAACAACTCTAGAAATTAATATCTTTAATAAAAATTAATTAATGATTTATTAAATAAATATACTTTTAATACAATACTAAAAGATCATGGGACCTTATGTAATTATAAAATTATGTTGATAGTACATTAACTGGAATCATGGGTGTAACAACATCAAATAGGAACTCTAAAACATTACCTTATATTCGATAATTCCTCTAATAATTAATAGGATAACATTGGCTCATATATAAGAAAATGGAATGATATACCACCCATTAAGGGGAATAATAAAATAATAACATGATTAAAGAAATAAATGTTTGTCAAGAGGAATATAAAGTTGACATGAAAGGGGTGACAATCATAAACATGAACATCAATGTATGATATATGATGATCACATTGAGGAAACATATGTGTGTGGAAAAAACCAAAATCATAACATCATAAGCATAATATAAGGATAAATACAAATAAATAATAACATAATATTCATACGATAACCTCCCATACACTGTACATGGCCTCAGATGAGATGAAGACATTACCCGATGCGTTTGATAATTATACAATTTTGGTTCCACACATTACATTAATATCAAGTACATCTAATTATAGGCTACACAGAACAAAAAACATAATAATTCATTTCATCAATTTTGACAACAACATTAAGGAGTGATGTATATATACATAATATTTTCTAATAAATAAAGGATACGAAAAACTAGGTGAATACCCTTTAGAGGAAATGAGGATGGTTATTCACTATAAAAATGTTTTCCATGGAAAATTTCAGGACAATTTTGAAATCAAATTGGACATACATAAAGGTTTATAGAATTGGTGAATAAATATTGAGAGGAGGGGAATAATTATATAGTAATCATAAGAACTTTAATTAGATCAGTAAAATCACATAAAAACATTAGATATTTTAAATAAAAATGGATTAGTGAAAATAATGTACTTGAAATTTGAATAAGATAGAGTCCCTTGTCGTTAGAGGGAACTTTTAACAGATTAAGAGGAGCTACGTAAGAGCTTGGGAGCACATTGGGTGGTATTTAGAGTGGTATATAGAGAGTAACATTATTCTCAATTGTTTTGGACAGAATATGAGTTGTAGGATGGGTGGGTATTTATAAGAAAAAGAAGGGAACTATTATTAATTTCTAAATATAGGTTTTGGACTCTATATGATAAAATAACTAAAACCAAAACCACTATATAATTGTTCCCAAGGATTCTGCTAGAGAAAAGTAGTTTTAAATATTTTATAAGGTCTAGAACTGAACTTAATAAAATAATACCTTTAGAGATGTTTAAGTGAGGTATGTTCATAATGAATTTATTTTCAAACCTTAAACACAATATAGTTTTGGGAGGTTTCATTAAGAGTTTATAAAATTAATAAAATAACTTAGAAACACATTATATTAAATGGGATTTTTTTTATTTTATTCCATTCATATTATTTATTACATTAATTTTGGGATATTCTTATGTGTTAATACCTTCCATATATTTATAACATATATAATATTTTACAAAATATTTGACTATCTTGGAAAATTATGAATAAATCACCATTGTTTCATTTAAATCTACTGATTTCAAAAATTATTTTTATTTTATCATAATAACTCTCTAAATATTAGAGTTTACACTTTAAGAACCCCTTAATTAATGATAAATAAGTTTTCTTACCACAATAATTGTTTTCGGAACATTTTTAATATTATATTTGGCCTTTATTAAATTATATTTTCACAGAACAAGAAATTTAGTAAATTGTGTTAGTTTTTTAGGTGAAGATTATAAAATAACAACTAAATACAATATTATATTATCCATATAATTTCTAGCGTAGCTTTGAAAATGTGTTATTAATTTTTGGTGGTTTTAAAAAAAATCACTACTAAATAAATTTATAAGGAATTTTCTGATGGGGTTTTTAAAAACAACCACATCATGTTCTAAAAAACATATCCCCTACCTCTCTCCCTATTAGCCTACATCACTATAGTTCTCAATATGAGATCCCAATGTTTGATATCCTCCCTCACCCCCATGAATGACAGCCACCTTCACCCCCACATTATTCCACCTCCTCATCCTCCCCCTTGACACTAATCAATATCGGAATCCTACAAGATTTCCCCCACAAAAGTGATCAATGATGGACACCCTCTCGGCTTCGACCACCATGACGTCACTCAATGCAACACTGACTGACCACATAGCTTTGAATCCAGTCCCCTATCTCTAATTTATCTTACTCTACACCACTAATCTATCACAGTATTTTCTGTGAGATACATTGAATTCATTTTTTCCAAATCAATTTTAGGGATTATATTCAAAATTTAAGGGAAGGATAGTGAAATAAAGTTAGGTTAGTGATTTTTTCTTATTCATATTATTATATAATGATTATGGATTAAATATTTTTCAATTCGAAGGATATAAATTATTTATTTTACTTAGAAAAATATATTAATTTCATATTTTATTGGTTAAATAATATATACAAATAAATTTATTAAAAAAATTATATAAATTTCTAAATTATGTTTTATGATACATTTATCCTAAATTTAAAAAATTATTTTTCTCCATTTTTGAGAATAAATGTAATTTGTTTTTATATATATTAATATAAATATATTTTTTTGGTTGTTTACGAAACCAATTAAAAATAACTTTTTTTGTAGGTATGATATAACGGAAGAGGTTTAGTGATAGTACCCACTCTATGTCACACAGTTCACATTCTCCCTCTATTTCACAGGGTACAATTTATCACATACCTTGAACATATGTAATATTATCCTAATAAGCTTTCATCTATATGTATGCTTTCCATTGATGATGTTGAGGAGTCATACAAGACAGCTTTGATGGATCTATATAGTAATCTGGCCAACAGTCATCTTCCATTAAGAGGTTTTTAGTTGGTCACAATCATCGGTCTATAATTTAGTTTCATAACATTACATTCTTAAATATTGAAATTATTTTTTATTTCACGTGGTAAACATATAAAAATAATAATACAAGTTATAAAACCATGAGTAGCCATGATGTTAGAATTTTACTAATATAATATTTGTTGTACCTTTTTATGAATATGGGGTACTCACAGATGATGCATCGGTAATTTTTAGGATTTCCTAAGGTATTTCGCATGTGAAGAAAATAGTCAATCTATTCATTATAAGTATTGTAAAAACAATCCATTATCCATAAAAATGAGTTATTTTATTATAAAATAAAGGTATTATCATTTTCTTGTATATATATATATATAATTAAATTAAACATTTATAGTTAATATGAAAGTAATTTAATACATTTTTTATGTATTTAATTATAGATGATGTTCCATTTTTACGTTCCTTATCTCATTTCTTGTACTTGGAACTTATAAACCTTCGATAAAAATATAAACATTTCATGTGGAAAATAATTCATGAATTCATTGATACATATCTATATTTAAACATATGTATGTGAAGGTCCCCAAAAGAATTCTTGGGGACCAATGAAAAAACAATTTGACCATTATCACCCTAAATCTCATAAGGTATTTTTTTTAAATGTTGTTGTACTAATATTGAATTTTTAATAACATTTCCTATTTTTTTATATAATCTCTTCATATTTTTAATGCAAGAAACTCTATAAATTATGAAAAGAAATTAATTTCCCACATTTTATGGCCATTGAGTTTCATGATGAAAAGAAATGGAAAGGAATAATTCAATTTATTAAAATAGATATCTATAAATGTTCTTGTAAAATAGTAATTCTAAATATTTTCTATTTAAAGATTCTAAAAAAGTGAAGGAGACATGTCATTATATTGGAAGTATAGAATTTGGGTTTAATTATCATAAATAAATAGATGATAATTATATTAACAACCTTGCAATAAAAATTGTGGAAAAATATTTTAATTCATAGATGGTGTAATTAAATTAATTATAATATAATTTTATCTAATTAATATGTAAACTCAATGCATCATGGAACACCAATCCATCCTTGATAGTTTTAGTATCCTATATGGACACCACAGATCATGTTCATATAAAAGAGGATTCTAGTTCTGTTAGGGGGTTAAGTTATGATTTTTCTTCCTCAATGGTGTTTAGTAGGGTACATGTACCTTCATCGACAATGTCAAAAGGAGGTGGAATTCAGGGTTTTTTATCTTGGAACAAGATATAAAATTTATGAATTGAAGAATAATATTAATTATCATGAATCAATTATTAATTCTCAAAATGAACAAGGCTCATAATTGGAGAGTGTGCTATAAATTATGTTTCAAAAGAATACCATATGTATTCCTTAATTAATAACAACAATCAATGATTGTTGGTGAGAAGTAAATTTAATTTCAATTATCATAAATTATATAATTATTAAGATAAGTAATTCAGGAAGATAAATAAAGAATTTATGTTTTATTTATTTCTTATTTTTTAGATCTTGTTTATTTGATTCTATATTTGGTATCAAATTAGAGTCTCATTGATCATATTTTTGAGATAAACATTTTTTAGTGATTTATCCTAGGATAATAGTAATAAATTTATTTACATATGTGGTGGTTTTTATCGAAGAAACAATGAGACAACATTCACATAACATAACATAACACCCTATCAACATTTTTCATATAATCAACAATTTCGTCATATTAAATCCAAAATATTCCCAATATGTAACTCACTTTCCAACACTTTCGTAACCACCAACCCAAAACTAGAAACATCAATTTATCATCATCAAGTCAGTTTTACCACATCTGATGAACCATAGAAATGCCCTATATTCATCCAACAAATATCACCATAGAGACCCCATAATCACACCAATGAAACAAATAACAATTGTAAACAGAAATTTAATTTCTATAATAGATCTCCACTCACCCTTTTAACTAATATTTTCATTTAAATTCAATACCTCTCTCTTAGGTCATGTCATTTCATTTGTTGATTTAACTCACTATAAAAAGTTCCATAAATACACGGTTATCTTTCATTGAATAGTTATTCAATCATAAAATTCCAAGAAAACATAGCATAAATCAAAAGTGAAGCAATATTTTCAAAAATAATGACTGAGAGACATAAATCACAAATAAATAATCATGATATATCTAAAAGCATGGGAATCACCCCATTCCATTAATTTTTTTGTATGATTTACTATATTTCTATGCATAACACTTACTTTCCCTCATAGTAATACTAATTAATGGATCTTAATGTTAATAAAAAAAATAAAACATTATTCTTGAATACCTTACATCAATCAATGATTAAATAACTATTGTGTGATGTGAAGGTAAAATTGAGTTGATTAGAAGGCCTTGACTAATAATGTAAATCTAAACAAATGAGATCCCACTTATCCCCATAATGATCATAGCCTAATTCTAGAAAAACCAACACCAAATCATCAGAACATCATTCCAATAGATGTGTATTAAATAAAAATCCATGAATAAAAACATAAAAACTCACAGTTGGTCCCAACGATTCCATCTATCGGGGAAAATAACCAAGGACAATCAACAATCACACTGAGGTCTCTATGGATTCACCACTTATATCCTATGTAAAATGGAAAGTAAAGTATATTAAAAAATTATTATGGTATTTCTAATTTATACTAATATTATAAATTAAGTCATCTTGGTGTGTGAAAGATCATGGTTATCCCATGAAAAGTATATTTTTGTATAACCAATAGAAATTGTGTCTTTAGACCCATTATCTCCATAAATTACCAAAGAATATAAATTCATTAAATGAATTTAAAAAAGGGACATCATGGTGAAATGAAAATTGTGTGGCCTTAAAATATAATATCATGAGATTATCAGTGGAAATCAAATACAAAATATAAAAAATGTACATAACAAAAAAATAAATCCATTGACCATTTTTAGTCCACAAAATTATTCAATTTTAATATTATGACATTATTAAGCTTTGATTTTATAATTTTTATTATATATAAGACTCTTTAAGAGTGGGGAATGGGAAATAGTTTAAATTCACATAATGATCTATTATGATCGGTGACATTGAAATCTCATTCTATTTTATAATCCTTTAAATGAAAACAGGTGACATTATCATCATAATGGATTTGTATTTTAGATACAAATAACATGGGAAATGTTATAGTTAATGGTTTATTTTTATCTCTCTGTATAGAGTTATAAAATCATTAATGATGAGTGAAATTATAGTCTATGTTGGAAAGTAAAAATTAATTATGATGTTATTTATAACTCTATTATGTTAGTGAGGCCATTATCGAAATCTATAGATTTAATAAATATGAATTTTAAATTGATATTTTTCATTGAATGATGAATTTTTAATTGACCTTTTACATTAAAACATCACTATTTTTTAATCCTATTATAGTATGAATCTAATGTAGTTATTATAAGTTAGGTACAACTGAATATCCTTGAGAGAAATTTATTTCCTTGAAATTGTATTTTAATACGAAAAATTTCACTATTATTTTCCAATAATCATAATGATATTACAATACTTAATTATTTAATAAAATAATGGTTGTGGATCCAAAAAATAATATTCATTATTATTCCATTAAATAAATTGAATTTAGTGCAAATCATGTATCATTTGAATTTAACATAATTTATTATTCATTGAATAAGATCATTACTGATGTTCGATTAACTTCATTAAATGTTGGTATCATAAGTGGGGAGTGAGGATGGAGGTGATGGGAAGATGCAAGACTGACCAATATAAGGTTATGGACATGTATCTCAATAGATGATTTAGTATTGATATTTGTATTTGAATTCAATAAACTATTAGGTAATTTAACCATTAATTATATGTAATGAAATAATGTTGTATAATATGTAATGATGTTTTTCAAACTATGAAATTGTTTGTTATATATTTTTTGTTTCATTTTTTTTGGTAGAGGTGGAGGCTATAAAATATCTTATTTTTAAATTGATAAATTTATCAGCAGTTATAAGGGCCATTAATAAATTGTTTTTCAATTCAATAATTGAGATTTATTTAGAGGTGGTTTAAATGAATATTAATTTTGGTTTGTTACTATATCTAGCGGTGGTTATGAATACCACTATATATTTTTATCATATGAAAACCACCACTAAATATCGTCTAATAAGAAAAATCACCACTAATTATAGAAAACTCCATGAAAATGTGAACAATAAAACCACATTTAATTAAAATTAATCCATTGGTATATAAATATTTTATCAGAAGTAAAAAACCATTAATGTAAAAACCATTGTTAAATTTTAAATGACATTCCACATTAGAGAGTTCCAAAAACCCATAAGAAAACTTTTTAGTGGAAGGTGAAATAACCTACAAGCCTTGAAATAACTACTTCTATTTTTTTCCCATAGTGTAAATTTTATATAATAAATATATAATAATATTATTATATGATAAATCAATTTATTTCAAAATTGTTCAAATTAAAAAAAATTACTGTTTTAAATAAGACCATATATTTTCTAACGAGACAATTTTTTTCTTCTTATCACAGTCTAATTTTTATCAACTCATATAAAATTTTAATATTGAAAAGGGAAAATATTATCCTAATATTATTAAAAATAGAATATAAAAATTTATTCTACTATGTTCTAGAAACATTACCCCTTATTACACGATAATATGCTTTAAGGATAATTTGTTTAGTATCGGGTGTTTCTAAGGGTGGTTCAGTGACAATGGTATTGTTTTTGATCTTGATAAGCATGAAAATATATCATAAATGGTTTGTTTTGTGTTTAGCTATTGAATTTCAACTAGGTATTGGTTGTGGAAAGATCCTATGGATTTTGTCTGCATTAGAATCTATGATAAATGGGCCTAGAAGGTAATTTCCTACTGGTTGAGGCCATCTCTCCACCATCTTTGAAAGTTAGACATTATCATAACCCTTAATATATAATAATATTATTTATCATTGCACAATTGATATATTATCAGTGGCTAAAATGATTAATACAATTTTAAATATGAATACATATATATTACAATTGGCCAGAAAGAACTAATGTTTTCTATGTGCTATCATTAATTACATTTCAAAATAATGAAGTTATTCATTAAAAACAGGAGTTGTATTTCAGAAAGTTTTAGTCATTACACTCATCCCTAAGACCCTATTATTGAAAAAATCATTGATTCCCATGGAAAAAATATAGTAAATGTTACAAAAATAAACTGAATTTTTATCCAACTAAAAAATAACAAATAAAGAGCTTTTTTACATTGTGTTCCTGAAAAAAACCCTCTATATAAGTTCCAATCGGGCTCCATATACATTGTTAAAAAATGAAGGTGTAAAACCACATATAAAATCATTCACATAACATTAATGCATGAATGAAATTCTTGAGTATCTTAAAACACTCTTTTTAAAGAACCACCCACACCATTCAAATTTAAGTAATCATTTGAAAATAAATTCAAGGATACAAGGATCGCTTAGAAATTCATATTTTATATGTGAAGAAAAATTATTCATCATATCAGAAATTTAGTGTGCATGCTTATGTATTATCAAATAGATAATAAATGTTTAAATTGTAAAAAACAATACATCTAATCGAAATAAAGTAAGAAATTACATTTTTTTCAATATAATCCACAACTGAACTTAATAATATCATTTTCAATCAAAACCTGGATTTAAATAATAAATATGTAATGGGTTAAAAAATTAATGGATTATCTGAGGGAAATTCTAGCTTAAATTCATCACCTTAATGAACCATGGAATAGAATAACATTAATAGGTCATGAAGAACCAAAGGAATCAAAATAGAACCCTTTAAAATAAAAACCTCCATGAAATTTTGATCAATATGGGTCCCTAGGTTTTGAAGACCACTCTTGGGAATAAACAAGAAGATATAATAAGTAAAACCAATAGAAAACAAGATATAGAAAACAATTCCTCAAGAAAATAACTTCAATCCATGATGAAATCACATGTATTCATCAATGTAGAGGTGAGAATTTAGGGGGAGAGATACTATAGATCATCATAGATATATGGGGGAAAAGGGAATGGATTGGTTTATTAAATATAAGGCAGTTAAAATGGAAATTTCAGAATTTTTAAAAGTTTGGAAGACTGCGTGTTTTAGGGCCGTGATTTATGAGACCATTCACCCCTCACTGGACAAACCTAGATACTCACGTAGTTCCTTAATACTTTTATAAAAAATACACTCCTACTAATCTAAATAGATCATGAAATAATCAATACCCCTTAAATTGAATCATCACATTTATTCTAATTTTATGCTAATTGTGTCAATATATTGAAACTCCAAAATTCCAAAACGTTGATATAGTTTGACCTGAAACTAAAGGAAATTGTAAAAAATAATTAAATAGAAAAAAATTCTAAAATAATGGTTTGGATGAGATATAGATGATCCCAAATTTGAGTGTGGAATAGTAACCTTGAATTTTGGCACCCCAATACTTATATAGGTAGGCTAATACTTTTTGAAATCTCACTTTATCAACTAACCATGTAAAAACAATTACATAAGAATTAAATAAAATTTATAGCCTACAAACTATATTACTAATTTCATTCGTATTCCATCATGTTCTTGTAGGATTAAAATAATGTTACATTAAAAAATAGAATTCACTAATTCATCTCAAATCTCCCATAAATATTTAAAAAGACTTCAATAGTAAATATTTTAATATACAAAATATTCAATTAATTATGTTATTAACCTATGTGTACACATAGTTAGTAAATTGAAAAAATATTATTCGAAACATGAATAATATTGAATTTTTTTGGTGCTCTTTCAAATGAGGATATAACATGACACCCACCATTGAGCCCCCCATGTTATAAACTCCAATTCATGAAAATTATCCATAATTCTAAATACACTCTATGTGTGACCCTATAAGTCCCTATCTTGATAGTAGTGAGTAATACTCATAGAAAAATATTTTATATAGAAAAACATCTTGTACTATAAGAATATTTGTTTTTGGTATACTCTCAACAACATAGACAAAAAAAATACAAACACCGATCTCAGAAACCAACTCATCATAACACTAAATCAAAACCAAATATGATCTTGACCAAAAAAAGCCACAAAAAAATCACAGAAAATCCATGAATCCAATTTTAAAAATCGGTATTTTGTATATTAATTAAAAAAATAATTTCCAAAAATATTTCATCACACCCACATGAAAATTCAAAACCCCACCTCACATTTTACATTATATGCACAAATACTATTAGAAATGGATTTACCTCTAACAGAAACTATTTTCCTTTTCAAAAACCACTTTGTAAAACCCAGGTGCTGCCTTTTATTTTAAATACTGACCTGTGGTATCCTATGATCTATCAGATATGTGTGCATTAAACAGTCACTTATATTGTCTATGAATATGTACCATAAATTATTTTTAATAAGAATAATTTCATAAGTGAAATTTAATAAGAAATATATAGGGTCACACATATCATTTTTCAATCAAAACCAATAATTTATAATTTACATCTCATTTCAAAATTTATAATACCTTTCAAAATTGAAAACAAATTGCCTTTAATTTTCATAACTAACCAAGGGTATTAATTTTATAAATCCTATATTAGTAAATCAAACCTCATTTTATAACTCAAGGATAGCACACTAAATTCAATTTAAACTGACAACAACAACAACAAAAATTACAAACCATCCCACCTAAAAAATAACTTGAATACTGAACTAGTGGTCATGCATACCCCATCCACCTTATTTAAAATACCTTTAAAAGAGAATGAACTACCCACTAGAAGCATATTAAACTATGCACGCGGCCTCCATATGGTTTTCTACGACAAATAAGATCACTGGGTAGCGCCAGTTCATAGCCACTATCATCCCCCCAACATACAAAATATTTTCAAACCAAAAAATTAGTAACAACATAACCCAAAATCCCAAATATAGATTGGAGACCCAAATACCCAAGGGGACTTAGGTCCTGTCATGAGTGTTGGTGGTCAAGAATATTCCCATGACCTTCCTCCTGTGCCTCAACAAACATATCTTCAATCTACCATACACTATAAAATAACAAGGGCCTTTAGTGATACCATTTTTTCTTGAACCAACCTAGGTAGACCCTGAACTGATCACCCATGTTAGCCTGCAACAAATCTCGAGATGTGTTCACGATCCTCATAAGGTATAAATTAGTGCCAAGAATCAAAGATAATGTAAATAGTACTAATTTTTTCCCATATTAAAATTGAAATAAAATATAAATTGGACAGTAAAAATAACCATTATAAGTGGAAATAAATAGAATTTCACATAAATATTTTTGACCTTGTTGGTCCCCACAATCCTCTAAACCAACATCGCTCCACAAAAACCGATTCTAAGCTTATAGAAGTACCAATGGTAAAAAAGAAATATAAATATACAAGTATGAGTGTTAAAACCAAAAAAATATTCCCAAAAAAATTATTCCCTATAAAATTAATTAAAATAATAAACCAAGCCCTTCAAGTATCAAAATAAAACATAACAAAATAATGTTTTTCCATTATTTCCAAAACAAGTTATGAGTTTTCATTTTTAGGAAAACCCATTTTACATTACACTTTTGAAAAAAAAATCCTTGTATGAAAACATTTTAATAAATTAATTTAAAATACGCACAAAGTTGAGAATGTTTTTTTCATATGGAATGTTAATCAAAGGGGGTACTTTTTAGAAATACTACAAAATATATAATTGGTAAATGTTCTTTTAATTATTTCTAACATGTATTAAGTACTTCACAATGATCTTCTAAAAAATACCAAAGATAAATAGGGGAAAACAATAGCTAGAACGATTTGAAATCCCTAGGTAGATCCGTTTTGTGAATTCTTAATATCCCTTTAATTCAGTGATTTACCATAAAACTATATCCCATAGTGTCCTCATGCATGATCCACTAGAAGAGAATTCATACCATTTTATAGAAGTCCTTGATCATCATCACATGTTTATATAGTGTTGTATGATCCATATTTATAGGGTACCAGGAATTAACACTTACAAAAACTCTAGAATAATATATCTAGTATTCCCACCTATATACCAGGGGGCCCATGTGCTAATTCTAAATGGGGGTGAGTTTTTATCAATCAAGAACATAACATTACATACCTAAAACCCATCAAACATCTCACCACTAATCTCCCTCTTTATGTGAATCCCACTTTTTATGTCACACAATATTTAATAAACCTCTACCCTATAAATATATCAAAAATCACACATATAAAACATACATAATATTTCAAAATCAAGGGTTATGCCTCAATAGAGTTTTTTAATTATTGAAAACATTCTTATTTCTCCAAACATCCCTCATTAATTTAAAATGAATAGATTGAATGTAGTGAAAATATGTTCCCAAAACTTTTAAGTTCCTCATCCATTTAAATTTAAAATTGATTCTTTAAATAACACCAAATTAAAAAACAATCATTAAACCATGCTAAAACAAATTATACCCATTTTAAAAGCTTACGATAATTCTTAGAAACCATGTAAGAAGCCTCTTTCAAAGAACCAAAACCAAAAATATATATATACTACATTAATATTTTATATAAAATGGATAATCCATTTTAAAAACATGAATAAATCATAGATATAACTTTTAAAGGATCATGCATAGGAAAAGATACTCACATGGGAGAGAACCACGCCAAAACACATTGTCTCATGACACCTTCTTCAGTGACCACTCAATTTTTTTCCCATTCCTCTTTCTTGTTTATGAATGTTAACAAATATATAAGGACACATATCCAATATGAACATATTTGAAGGGAAACATATGTACCAGGGGTCCTTACATATATGATATTACTTGTATATACCATTCTACACGTAAAAACTTATTCATTTTCACATATATACAAAATCACACCTATTACCAATATATATATTCATACCATTGTGAGTGAATATATATAAAGGTGTTACTTAAATATATATATATATCTTCTTATGTATACACATGTAAGTTGTATTCAACTATATGAACTTGAAACAACATCAACAATGAATTAGACACACTCCAAATAGTGGCGGGTGAACCGAATAGAACCAAAACACTTTGCCTTCTATGGAACATGTCAAAACATAAATAAAGATGACCTGATATATCCATCACACACCCTATAAGAATTGAATAAGAACCACCCATGAAATCCCAATATATCACAAATAAAAGAGGGACCCTAGTGGGAGGGGTGGCCTATGATTGGAGAAGAGCAGGGGGTATCACATGAGACCAATGAGAAGAAAAGGGAAAATAAAAAAACGAGGAAATAAAGAATAAATATGACTGAAAATGAAAAAATAAAATATCTACCATTTTTTAAATAATAAAATCCAAAAAAAAAATCACAAAGTTTTTCATGCCCAACCTGAACCGTGAACTGGCTACTACCTATGCTGGGAACCCCCTCACATAGTTAACCCAAGGTATAAATTGTATTTAAAAAAACCGTGCTCAAACTGTTCCACTCAGCACTATCAAATAACATAGCCAAACTGTGCACTTTTCACATCGTTTAATAATCCAGGTGTGAGCCATGTTCCACATCACAGAAACACATGATCACCTACATAGGCTCCAAAAATATAATACTAATCATTTGGGATAATTGTCCAATATCTAGTATTTATCCAATATTTTAAATTTCAACCTTCTAACTACAGTAACTCATTCTTTCTCAGTAACCATATTAAATAATTATAATAATAAATAAAATAAATGATATGGGTTGGGTTGAGAATTGAAATTCTATCCATAGATCAATGAACAATAATGAATATGTCATCAGAAATGGTATTGAAGATGAGAATCAATGAGAATAGAAATTGAAGACAATCATTCATTGGAACTTATTTCAGATAATTCACTATTCTTGACAGTTTTATCATTGGTCCAGATAGGTTTTCATTGGCATAACAAATTCACCACCAATCTACCAAATAATCAAAAATGAATTAAGGTTCCATCAATAATACTGAATCCAGAAGAGTTCTAGGGTTAAGAGACATGTCACGACCCGTCCCCCAGGGCCCGTGCTATGACTAACCCAAGCCCAACATCCATAGGCCAGGGGTTGGCGACTAGCACCGAAGGCGTATTCCCAAAAACTGGAAAGGCATTGCCTATACAACCGGTAAGAAAACACAACCAAGAACACATCAAGAAATGAAATCATGTAAACTAAATAGTAAACAGATTGATTGCAGTAAGTAAAAGGGGCTATAATGTAGCTCAACTGGAATGTACAAGAAACTGAATGTACAAGTAAACTGGAGAAAAAAGGAAGGCAGCTACTGGGTCATCCTACGATTTTCCTACATTAAGGGCATGTATAGATCGCCTCCTCAGCACTCCACGTTTGTATGTCAATTCCGTGTACCGGCTCATCCTATGGTCCTCCTCCAGGCACCGTCCAGTCCTGGTACCCTCTGTCTCGATCAACGTTGTCTGTCTTCTACACCAAACACAACAAGGTGCGGGCATATCCAGTGTAGGTGTGAGTATAAAGATAACCAGTAGGGACCCTGAGACCCTCAAGGTATCACGAAATCCACAAAAAGGATAATCCTCAAAGCATAAAGTCATCTGTCAACCCTACTTTGGTATATTCCCATAAATATACCTAAGTTAACAAGTATACCAATCTCAATCATGGTGAAACACAGTGTCCAACCCAAAATCCCAAAGCACAATTGTTCCATAAAGGAAAGAAAACCTCAAAGGCATGTACCACACATGTACTCCACATAGAATAATACCACCAAGGTATTACCATGATGTAAAGTACCACATTGGTATGAACTCAGTTCACACTGGGTATAACATATGTATGGTAGTAGAGATGATTAGTTATAGCTACTAAATTATCTAACTCTGTTAAAAGGCTCTTCTCCTGATCCACATAGAATCTCCAGGAGTTGACCCACACAACATCTCTAAGAGCTGAACCACACAATATTGCTTAGATCTATCCCACACAAGATCCCTAAAAGATGAACCAAACATGATCGCCAAGAGCTGACACACATAGGATCGTTATGAGATGACCCACACAAGATCACAAGGAGCTGACCCACACAGGATCACTTGGAGCTGACCCACACAGGATCCCTAGGTGCTGATCCACACAAGATCTCTAAGAGATCACCCACAAAGGATCTCTAGGAGCTTACCCACACAGGATCACTAGCAGATGACCCACACAGGATCGCTAGAAGCTGACCCACAGACGATCGCTAGTTAGTCTTCTCGTCACAGACAACTACTGGGTTCCGCACTAACCTATCTCTTCTTCGGGGAGACTGCTCCCCAAGCCACTAGTCTATTCTCAAACTGCCATGATGTCCCATGAAAAATTATCTCAATTGACCGTCACGTCATAGGGGTCTCAATGCAATAGATGGTGTGCCAATCAGACGTCTGGTCTGTGAGTTATTAGTCTTTTAGTCCCAAGGGCCCGATTGGATTCGTGGTTGATCCAACCTGACTGTAGCCAATCCTTATCCAAACCTCTAGTGGGTTATACCAAAGGGACTGTCTCGCTCCATGGTTTCCATCGCCACTGTCGGTTCGTCAAACGGACTCCCAATTGCAATGTTATGGCCAAAAGAGCATAAATTGGTCGAAGTGGGTCCGGGTACAGTCTGACCCGATCAGACTGACCCGGCCTGGGATGAATCGGCCTATTAGGTTCGGCTTGGCCTGCTAGGGGGCCCAGACCTCTGGGCGTTCCAGAAATCCATGAGGAGACACAGAGGGCCATGGTGGTTTGGCCGAAGGGAGGCGCGAGACCACGGGGTGGCTCGGCAGAGGGAGGCGCGAGACCACGGGGTGGCTGGGCCATGAGGGGTGTGGCGAGGGCGCGAGGCCCTAGGGCAGCTCGACTGGGGAGGATATGCTGAGTGGGCGGAGGCTGTGAGGTGGCTTGGCCTGAGGGTAGAGGCTTCGAGGTGGATCGACATAAGGGTGGAGGCCGTGGGGTGGCTCGGCCGGAGCGGCTCAGTCGGGTGGGCGTAGGCCATGGGTGCCATCGGGCGGCTTGGCTAGGGCGGCATGGCGAGGCAGCGGGTGTCGAGGGGTAGTGTGAAGTGGCCACAGGGTGGCATGGGGAGCCCACGGGGCAGTTCGATGAGGTAGTGGGGTGGCGCGCTGAGGCTGTAGGGAGGCGTGGCGAGGCTGTAGGGTGGTGTGGTCGGCTGCAGGCAGTAGAGTGCCAATTGGCATGGAAGCTGCAGGTAGTGGTGGGCCGTGGGGTGTGGAGGCTGGGGGTAGCAGAGCACTATGGGGGGTAGAGGCTGCAGGCGGCGGAGCACCGCGAGGCAACGTTGTTGCATTCTTCGCCTTTTTCTCCTTCGTCGCGGTTGATTGTCATCATCCTCCCTCGCAAAGCACACAAAAATTATCCAAATAAATTCGGAGAGGACAAGACATGTCTGTTTGGCCCACACTCTCCGCATTAGAGTGGAATCAAGGATCTAAAATACTTGAATCACGAGAATATCATGAAAGGGTAAAGGAAATAACTCAAACACCCTTCCTATTTCATTCGTTTGATTCGTTGAAGATTGACTGCAGGGAAGGAGACAATGTCGTTGGGAATAGTCGGACGTCGCTGATGTCAGCGTTTCCTTGATTGTCAATTCTTTGACATTGAAGACATTCCTCACCAATGAATTTCCTAAGGAAGAAGTCGGAGTCAAAGACGAAATTCTTCATTGGCATTCTTTGTTGGAGATCTTTCTCCCAATTCTCCATGTTATTCCATTTTTTCAATAGTTTCCCCCAATTCCACCAAAATGAAGAATCGCCAACATAATAGATTATGTTGGCACAATTTCAAATTTGTTAATTTAATAAATTGATGGGTTGGATTAATTAATTAAAAGGGGATTTGGCATAATAAGTGTGGGAGCTAAAGAGTTTTCCCCCCAATTAATATAGAGTTCAAGAGGTTTCATGCCTTGATTGGTCCCCACCACCTTAACCACTAAGTGGAGGTTTAGGCTCAGTGGTCCCCACCTCTATAACCTCTCAGGGGAGGTTTTAGTTTAGTGGTCATCACCTGTGAAACATCCATATGGGAGTTTCAAAAGAAAATAAAAATAAAATGTTACACCATTTTTTTTTTTTTTTATTTCATGAGTAAGTGAAAAACTCACATTCACCCTCGAACTACTATTGTTATGGCGAACGTCTCATTAAGCGAATACCGGTGCTGCGAGTTCAGCTGTTCTCTCAGATTTCAATTCCAAGAATCGGTTCAAAAGTTAGAAAATCGTTCTCGCATGGTTACTAAACGTACCCGAAATAATGTTCAAAAATTCATTCTGGGAACTTTGGGCCTCAGAATCATGTTCTGTCAATTTTCACAGACTCATAAAATTCTCATTAATTAAAAAAAACTACATGTAAATTTTGGGTCTTTACATTCTCTCCTCCTCATGGATTTTCATCCCCATATGCCACAACTCAAAACAAAGAAAACAAGTGGAGGTACTGAGCAGGAATATGAGCCTCCCGCTCCCATGTGCTCTCCTAGAGGTTCATATGCTTCCAATGACTATGCATTAGAGGTATCGACCATCCAAGAAGGACCTAGTCCTATCGATCCTCAATCTCTAATGGATCCTCCATAAATTTCTCCCCATCGTCGACGTCCTACTCACCATGGTTGATGATGTGAGAAGGTCCATGCACGTATATCCTCAGGTGAGATACGTGGACTATTTTATTCCCCTGGTGAAAATGAAGTGGAAGAGCTAATTAGTAATCCACCTCAATAACTCTGTTGAGGATGTAATGACCCAAAATATTGAATGAATTTTTTTTCCTTTTTTTTCTGTGTTATTTTAGTTTAAACTCAAGAAAACTGTATTCTTTAATTAATGATGTGATTATAATTAAAATGAGATTGTTGGGTTTTTACTGTTATATGACCGTTGGTCAATATGACTTTTGGAAACTAAATGTTGCGATTGTTGACTCTAAATACAAGTGATCCTGGTTAATTAATATAGAAAGAAGATTAGATGGTCTCATCCAATAGTCTCGGGATGATCGAATCCCATCTGACGAAACTTGGGAAGGAGGTAACACCACTGGGCTTTTCTCAATACCAAACCCAAGCCAATCTTCATTGTGTGAAGCTAGAGTAGAATCACCTTCGGGAGAAGTTCAAGCTTATAGAAATCACTACTCGGGCAAAGTTGGCCGAGCCACCCTCAGATTCTCTCACCTATGCAAACCTTACACTTAGTTCCTATGCTGAGGTTATAAGGGGTTATGTAACGAGACAATAGCTACATTGTGTAATCATTTGAGATAAATAAAGTTGTGATATCTTCCTATGGTGAAGTTTGTCTTTTTTAGATGTTCGAATAAATATAGGATGTATATTGATGAATTTTGGAAAAAGTGGATATTTTAAAATATTTATGTAAACCATAAATAATAAATGATGTGTAATTCTTTTAAAAAAATGGTCTTCTAGAAATGTGTTCAGTAAGAAATTTGAAATCTAATAAGATCAACTTAACTTTTTTGTTAATAGTAAATTATGAATAGTGATTTTATGCATAGGATTAGTAATATGACCAAATGGATTAGAAATCTCACATAAAGGAAGTATTAATATAATTTAGGCACCTTGATTACATAATGTGATTCAATAAAATATTTAAACAACTATTTCAGAAATTATGAATCAAATACTAGTTTTTTCGGGTGAATAGTGTTTTTTAATTAAATATTTTAAAAAATATTTTTATAAAATTGAGTTCATTTTTGAATTCAGATCATCGATATTAGGTTAATGTAATTTTTGGGGATTTTTCTGAATGAAATGAATTTTCGGTGAATAGTGAAAATACTGTTTTTAGTTTCAGGTGTTTTATGAAATCATTAAGGATGTGATAATTATTTAATCATTCTGGTCAACTTATGAATAGTAATATAAGGTATTAGGTTTCCCAAGTGGCCAATACCATGGGCAAGCCCATGGTTTTGCTAATACCACCGATGAGGTGTTCCTTGGTCATTAATGATGTGTCCCCATCACTTCTCCTATAAATACCAAAACGTTCCCTCATTATTTTCATTTGAAAATCCTCTTTAATGATGTCCTGGTCTCCTTACCTCCCATGGAGTCCTCCCAAGGTTCCTTAAATCCTCCTAATGTCCCGACCTTCATGCTTTCAAAGTACCTCTTCAAGGTAAGGGATTTTTTCACCCTCCCCTTTTAAGTCATGGCTTCCTTTATGTTGTGTCTTATATTTTCCATCTCATTATGTTGAGGGTATGTTCTTATATGTTCTCATTACTGCACATTTCATTTCCAAATTATGAGAGACCCTTTCTTCTCTCATCAATAAGATTTTCTGAATTTTTATGTGATGTCGTTAGGCTGCCGAATTTCTTGTAAAAGAAATCACATCTTCTTATTTATTTCATGTTTCCTTTTCATATTGTATGTATTTCAAATATCCATACCATGATCTTATTCAGTACCCATACTGTATTATGAATTATTTATGAGTGGGTGACCCTTGTCCCCTCTCTTTTCAATGTTTTCTAAAACCATGTTAAATAGTCGTTATGCTACAGAAATTTCACCTCAGGATTTCTATCTCTTTCTCTCAAGAAATTTCCTTCTTTATCTATGTGACTACACAGACCTATTTCGTTTCTATGGGTGTTCATAAATATATAAATTTGATATATTGAGTTCTGGAGTTGACATACATATAACCATCACTCCCTTTACATGGGTAATAAATGATAAAATGAACTTATATTTAAGGGCTTCTAAAAAGTCATGATTTTGAAATAAACCCAATTATTTTATTCATTATGGGTTATTTATGAAATGTTTGAATATGAACTATGTGGATCACATGTAAGTAAATAAATATTAAGGGTGCACCCTATTAGCACTCCAATGCATTGGGTAAAGATTTAATATCTATAGAAGACAAGTTTCAGGATACCTTGGTGAATAACCTTTGATAATTGTATGACACCATGGGGGTGGACCTTGGTGATATGTTCATGAATGTCTAAATGAAATGTTGTAGCCACATATTCATGTTATGTTTCAATATATTTTCATTATTATATGACTATAATTCTATTTCTCATATCTTTATGTTGTTATTAAAGTTCTTATTGATATCACAAGTACACTGATTTCTTTGTTTACCCTTAATGGGAATTCTGATCACACATTCCTTTGATGTATGTCTCTAGGATATGAAAGGTATTATTTGTACTTAGTATGATCTTATGATGAAGAATGAAAAGTGGATTAGAAAAAAAAATTATTCATGTTTTTTTGTTCCTGGTTTCTGAGACACTAGACTTTAATGATCCTCTATATATAAAATGTTATGAAATGTTATGTATCAAAAATGTGGGATGCAACAGTTGGTATCAAAGGATAGATTAGTTATTCATGGAAAATATGATATGAAAACTTTAGGAATAACCATAAAGAATAGTTTAAATATAATTAAAATATCCTAGAATTTTGGTGGCTATTGAGTAAGTGGTTTATCAAACAAATACATCTCTGTCTGGATATGAGCAGGTAGAGGAGGCTCTGGCACATATTTACATAGGGTAAAACTCGAAGACATCGCATTGAGCTAGACTCGAATGGGAACTAGTGCATGATAATGACTCTTACTGCACTCTTGGATACGACACTCCTGGGGGATATGTTTGGCTAATTTCAATTTTTTATGAATCATTATGAAGGAATTATAGAGAAATATAATTTTTTTAAAAAGAATTTTTAAGATGTAGAATACATTATTGTTAAGATATTCATAAATGATACAAGTTTCTCAATAAGATTTTATTCTTTTAGAAAATGGAGGTAAATAGGAGGAAGCGTGAAAATGGTGACCGCAATGGACCATGCGTTTATGGGCCTCTGATGGAATCCGGAATGGAAACATTCTTATGAATGATGAACCAACTGACTCAGGTTATGAGTAATAACTTGAATCAAGATGAGAGGCTGATCTCACCATGAAGGGAACAACATTATGTTGAGTCCTTAATGTTCCAACGACAACCAACCTTTAGTGGATCGATTGGATGATTGATTGCTGAGAAATGGATCGTCTCCATAGAGAAGATCTTTTCTTTGCTACATTGTTAAGAGAAAAAGAAGGTCACCCTGGCTATCTATCTCTTAGACAGAGAAGTTTATTAGTGGTGGGAACTGATCAAAAACATGAGGCAAAGAGTTGAAGTTGAAGCTATGGAGTGGGATGAGTTCAGATGGATCTTTTTCAGTAAGTATTTCCCTCGTTCCATGAGAACAAGAATATAGATGGAGTTTCCTGAGCTGAATCAGAAGGAGAATGAATCTGTGGGAAGCTACGAGATGATCTTTCCAAGGATATCATGATATACCTCTAGCATTGTCATGGATCTAAATGGAATGGTTGGTAGATTCTTCGTTTTATTGAGACCTCATCTGAGGAATAATCTAGTCAACTAAGACTATGATAGCTACGTGTAGATTTTTTTGCGTGCGATGAAAGTAAAGCTAGTGTTTGGTGAGACTTTGTGGTCTCATAAATCCAACGACATGAAGAAATCGACGGAGCCCATCTTTGGGGGGGGGGGGACTTTTGATCAGGGAAGAGGAGGAAAGCAATTGAAACTTCTCACGTGTAATAAATGTGGGAAGAAGCATTCGAGGAACTGCCTGATCAGGAGTGGGAAGTGCTACATGTGTGGAAAAGATGGCCACATTGCAAGGAATTGCCTTGGTGAAGTGAAACCTCAGCTTCCAAACAAAAATGACAACAGGAATATGGGGTAGGCCCTACCTGATGTCTAGTTCTTCAATTGTGGACAATGTGGGAACTTTTACAATCATTGTCCAAATCTGAGGGCAGTGGAGGTGAACCACCATCGGCCTCAACAAAGGACAAGGGGTCAAGTCCGTTCTTTTTCTATCACGATAGCTGAATTCAATGCTCCGAATAATGTGGTAGCAGGTACTAATGTTGTCTTCTTAAAGCTAGAAAGTAATTTTTTTGATTCTGGTTCTACACATTCCTTTATTTCCTCCAAATTTTCAAGTAATTTAGAATCAACCCCCGAATTACTAAAATTAGAGTTGTTGGTCAAGAATCCGGGTGTTACTATCCAATCATTGTCAGTGTTTAGAATCTCTAGTTTTTACTTTAGTGAGCACAATATTATCGCAAATCTAGTAGTCATTCCTATGCTATAATTCGACATTATACTAGGTATGGACTGACTCTCAATGTAAAATGCTATGATCAATTGTAGAAGCAAGAGAATATTCATAGTCTTGAATGGAAAACCTATAGTAATCTTCCATGGAGAGATATCTCAACCTCATCTTTGTCTAAAAGAACCCCCTATTCCTTCATTATGGATTTGATCGGTGAATAAGAAGAAGGAGATGAGAGTTTGATGATAGAAAATGTCCCAATCATCCAGGAATACGTTGATGTATTTCCGGAGGAGTTTCCTAGACCTCCCCCAGAAAGAGAGGTAGAGTTCTCCATTGAACTCGTACCTGGAACTCATCCGATATCAAAGACCCTGTATAGGATGGCAAACGTGGAGCTAGAGGAATTAAAGAAACAACTCCAATATCTTTTGAAGAAGGGGTTTATCCGACCAAGTGTGTCTCCTTGGTGAGCACATGTTCTCTTTGAGAAGAAGAAGGATGGATTGATGCAGCTATTCATTGATTATAGAGAACTGAATGGGATCACAGTGAAGAAAAAATACCCTCTTCCAGGAATTGATGACTTATTTGACCATCTTCGTGGGGGCTCAATTCATCTATATGATTGATCTTCGATCTGGTAATCATAAATTAAGTGTGAAGAAAGAAGATATTCCAAAAACATCCTTCCAATCAGGATATGGGCATTATGAATTTGTTGTTATTCCCTTCGGACTGACTAATGCACCTACTTTTTTAAGGATTTGATGAATAGATTCTTGAAGTACTACCTTGATAACTTTGTGGTAGTTTTTAGTGATGATATTTTGATATATTCCAAAAGTCTTGAGGAGCATGAAGATCATATAAGGTTTATTTTGAAAACTCTACAGAAGGAGAGTATTTTTTGGAAAGTTAGGTAAATGTGATTTCAGGTTACAACAAGTCTCTTTCTTTGGGCACATGGTAACCAATGAAGGAATCACAATTGAACCTGCAAAGACAAAAGTTGTAGAGGAGTGGCCTCAACCTACAACAATAACTGAGATTCATAGTTTTCTTGGATTTGTAGGATATTATAGGAGGTTTGTGAAAATAATATCACAAGTTTCTAATTCATTAACCATGTTAACTCGAAAGGGGGTCAAGTTAATCTAGACAGAGGAGTGTGAGGAAAGTTTCCAAGAGCTGAAGAAGATATTGGTCACTGAACCTATGTTATCTCTTCCCTAAAGTGGATTGGGATTCGTTATTTTTAGTGATGAATTTCTAAATGGTCTTCGGTGCATCCTCATTAAAAAATTACAAGGTCATTTCTTATGCATCTCGACACTTCAAGATTCATGAGTTGAATTATCCTATGAAAGATTTGGAGCTGGCTGGAGTCGTTTTTGTTCTGAAGATATAGAGGAACTATCTTTAGGGGGAGAAATGTGATATATACATAGACCATCAATGTTTGAAGTATATTTTCACACAAAAGGAATTGAACATGCGACAAAGGAGGTGGTTGGAACATCTTGAACACTATGATTGTTCAATTGATTACCACCCTAGAAGAGAAAACAAAGTTGCAGATGCATTAAGTAAGAAAGGCCCAGTTGTTCTTTCCATTATGAGGATTCCAAAAAAATTGTTTGATTAATGACCTAGTAATGTTGGACTTGGTAATTATAAGGAAAGGGACATCATCAACCCTAACCCAAATGATTTCTCAACCGTCACTACTAGAGAAGATCAAGAAAGCTCAAAAAGAAGATTCTTTGTTACTAGATAAGTTTGAGGCTATAAAAGATGGAATGATTCCTGAGTTAAATATTGATCAGGAAGGTGTATTGGGATTTCGTAAAAGACTATGTGTTCCATATCTTCCGGAAATAACGAAGGAGTTGATGGATGAAGCTCACAGAACTACTTTTTCTATACATCCAGGAATCACAAAAATGTATAGGGACCTTCAAGATCATTATTGGTGGGATAATATGAAAAGAGAGATATCTGACCGCACTTCAAGGTGCCTAGTATGTCAGCAAGTGAAGGCCGAGCGACAATTCATAAAAGGGTATTGTAACCACTACCCATAATGGCATTGAAGTGGAACAATATCACTATGGAATTTGTCACTGGTCTTCCAAGAACATCCAAAGGAAACAATGCGATATGGGTTATTGTGCACCGTCTCACCAAGATATCCCATTTTATCTCTATCCGGGAAGATTTCTCTCTTGATAAACATACCAGGATTTATGTGAAGGAAATGTTAAGGCAGAATGAAGTTCCACTTTCTATCGTATCTGATCGTGATCCAAGGTTCACATCACAATTCTGGAGAAGTCTTCAATAAGCTCTAAGAACTGAATTGAATTTTAGTACGGCCTATCACCCCCAAACCGATGGCCAATCTGAAAGGACTATTCAAACACTTTAGGACATGTTGAGAATGTGCTCACCGGAATTTAAGGGTGGATGAGATAAACATCAACCTTTAGTTGAGTTCTCTTTCAAAAACAGCTTCCACTCGAGCATTCAAATAGAACCCTATGAAGCACTATATGAGAATCGATGTAGAACTCTTACTTGTTGAAATGAATCTGGTGAGAGAAAGCTTCTTGGGTCTGATCTTGTGCAAGAGATGATAGGAAAAGTCCATGCCATACAACAACACATTAAGGCTGCTTAGAGTCGGTAAATGAGCTATACCGACAACCGTCTAAGGGACATGGATTTTGATGTCGGTGAGAATGTCTTTCTTCTAATTTCACCTTGGAAGAGAGTCATGAGGTTTGGGAAGAAAGGGAAGCTCAGACCTAGGTACATTGGCCCCTACGACATCCTTGATCGCGTGGGAGTAGTGGCCTATCGGATTTCACTTCCTCCAAAATTAGCACAAGGTCATGACTTCTTCCACGTATCCCTTTTGAGGTAGTACATACCTAACCCTTCACATGTATTAAACCCAGAGGTGGTACAACTATAACATGACATATCTTATGAGGAGTAGCTGGTGGAGATCTTGTATCTTAGAGACAAGGTTCTACGCAACAATAGTACCCACGTTGTTAAGGTGTTGTGGAGAAACCAAAAATATGAAGAAGCCACATGGTAACCAGAGGAGTCTATGATGCATAATTACCCACACCTTTTCTTTTCTGAGGATACGAGTTAAAATTTTGTGGAAGAAATTTCATAAGGGGGAAGAATGTAACGGCCCAAAATTATGAATTAATTTTTGTTTCCTTTTTTTTGTGTGTTGTTGTAGTTTATACTCAACAAAAATATTTTATTTAATTAAGGATGTGACTATAATTAAAATGATATTGTTGGGTTTTTACTGTTATATGAATGTTGGTCAATATGACCGTTGGAAACTAAATGTTGTAATTGTTGTCTCTAAATACAAGTGATCTTGGTTATTTAATACAAAAAAATGATTCGATGGCATCATCTAGTTGTCTCGGGCTGATCAAAGCCCATCAGAAGAAACTTGGGAAGGAGGTAGCACCATTGGGCTTTGCTCTGGACAAAACCGAAGCCAAACATCCTCATGTAATGCTGGAGCGGAATCGCCTTCGGGAGAAGTTCAAGCTTATCAAAATCACTACTCGGGCAATGTTGGTCGATCCAACCTCAGATTCTCTCACCTTAGCACACCATATACTAAGGTCCTATGTTGTGGTTATAAGGTGCTATGTAACGAGACCGTAGATACCTTCTGTAATCCTTTAAGATAAATAAAGTTGTTATTTCTTTTTATTGTTAAATGTCCGTTTTTTTCAGATGTTCGAATAAATATACGATGTATATTGATGAATTTTGGAAAAATGGGATATCTTAAAATCTTAATGTCAACCTTAATTAATTAATGATGTGTAATGATTTTCAAAAAAATGGTCTTCTGGAAATGTGTTCAGTAAGAAATATAGAATCTAATAAGATCAACTTAACTTTTTGTGAATAGTAAATTATGAATATTGATTTTACACATAGGATTAGTAATATGACAAAATGGATTAGTAATCTCACTTAAAGGAAGTATTAATATAATCTAGGCACCTTGAATAAGTAATGTGATTCAATAAAAAATATAAATAACTGTTTAAAAAATTATTATTCAAGTACTAGTTTTTTCGGGTGAGTAATGTTTTTTAATTAAAAATTAAATTAAAAATATTTAATTTTTTTATAAAATTGAGTTCATTTTTGAATTCAGAGCATCGATATTGGTTTAAGGTCATTTTGGGGATTTTTTTTGAAAAAAATGAATTTTCGGTGAATAGTGACAATACAGTTTTTAGTTACTGGTGTTTAATAACATAATTAAAGATGTAATAATTATGTAATAATTCCGTTCAAATTATGAATAGTAAGATAATGTATGAGGTGTCCCAATTGTCCAATACCGTGGGCAAATAACATGGGCATGCCCATGGTTTTTCCAATACCACTTATGAGGTGTCCCTTGGCCATTAATGACGTGTCCCCTCCCTTATCCTATAAATACCATGCCTTTAACTTATTATATTCATTTCCAAATCCTTTTCAATGAATTTATCGTCTCCTTAACTCCCAATTAGTCCTCCCATGGTTCCCTCAATCCTCCCAAGGTCCCGACCTTCACACTTTCGAAGATACTCTTCAAGGTAATTGATTCTTTCACCCTCCTCTTTTAAGTCATGACTTCCTTTATGTTGTGTCTTATATTTTCTATTTCATTATGTTCAAGATATGATCCTATATGTTTTTATTACTTCCCATTTCATGTAAAAATTATGATAGACCCTTTATTCTCTCATAAATTTTGTTTTCCGAATTTTTATGTGACGTAGTTAGGCTGCCAAATTTCTCATAAATGAGATCACATCTTCTCTTTTCTTTCATGTTTCCTTTTCATGTGGTATGTCATTAAAATATCCATACAATTATCATATTCAGTACCCATACTTTATTATGAATTATTTATTGGTGGGTGACCCTTGTCCCCTCTGTTTTCAGTGTTTTCTAAAACCATGTTATATAGTCGTTATGCTACTGAAATTTTGCCTCAAAATTTCTATCTCTTTATATCAATAAATTTCCTTTTTTATCTATGTGAATACCAAGACATATTTCTTTTCTATGTGTGTTCATAAATATATAAATATGATATATTTGATTCTTCATTGGACATACATATAACCCTCACTCCCGTTCCATGGGTTATAAATGATATAATGATCTTATTTTTTAAGAGCTTTTAAAACGTCACTATTTTTAAATTAAACCCTTTTATTTTTTATCTACGTGTTATTTATGAAATGATTGAATATGATATATGTGGATAACATGTAATTTAATACATATTAAGGGTGTTCCCTGATAGTGCTCCAATGCATTGGGTAAAGATTTAATCTCTAGAAATGACAAGTTTCACAATACATTGGTGAATAACCTTGGTAATTTTTATGAAACCTTGGGGATGGACCTTAGTGATTTGATCATGAATGTATAAATGAAATTTTGTAGCCACATATTAAAGTTATGTTTCATGTTTTCTCCATTATGATATGCTTATACATACATTTATCATATCTTTATGTTGTTATTCAAGTTCTTATTGATATCACAAGGACACTAATTTCCTTGTTTACCCTTACTGGGCCTTCTGCTCACCCTTTCCATTGATGTTTATCTCCATGATATGAAAGGAAATATTTGTACTTAGGATGATCTTATGATGAAGCCTTACAAGTGGATTAGAAGAATGTTTTATGTTGTATTCATGTTTTATTGTTACTGATTTCCAAGACACTAGACTTTAAATATCCTCTTATGTAAAATGAAAAAAAAAGTTATGTATTAAAATGGCGAGATGCCTCAGAGGACCTGAAAAGGTCTGATGAACCTCGGAGATAAGTTTCACCCTCAGTGAAATCTCCATAAAACTTGATTATGTGAGACACGTATAAAGACATGGTCACCATCCTCGAACACTAGAGGTCTATGTCTTCTGTCAGCATAAGACTTTTTCATACTATGTGCAGTCTTCATCTTCTCCTGGATGATCTGCCCTTTCTCTGTGCTAGCCCATACCATCTCTGGTCCCACTAGTGTTGACTCCCCTGGGTCAGTCTAGCACAAAGGTGATCTGCAAGATCGCACGTACAACGCCTCAAAAGGTTCCATCCCAATGGTGGAGTGATAGTTGTTATTGAATGAAAAAATTCTCCAAGGACAAGTGATCCTCCCAGCTGCGACCGAAGTCGAGGATGCAAGCACGTAGAATGTCCACAAGGGTTTGAATGGCCAGCTCAGTCTGGCCATCCTTCTGAGGATGGAAGGTGATGCCCAAATGAATATGTTTCCCCAAATACTCCTGCAACCCCTTCCATATCCACGAAGTAAAACTTGGGACACAATTGGAGACAATTGTCAAGCGTACTCCATGATACTGCACAATCTCTAGCACATAGTGGTGATCCATTTCTCTCTATCGAACCCTGCTCATTGATCGGTAGGAAGTGGGATGACTTGGTGAGTCGGTCAATGATCTACCAAATCAAGTCAGTTCCCATGGATGTATGAGGATGTCATGTCACGAAGACCATGGATATCCCACCCCACTTACATGCTGGGACCTCTAAAGGCTGAACCATTCCTGCTGGTACCCGATGCTTCGCCTTCACTTGCTAACAAGTTATGCATTGAGAGACAAACTCTGCAACTAAATTATTCATTACCAGCCACTAATGCTATCGTCGGAGATCTGGGTACATCTTCTCCACTCCTGTATGTACCGCTAGAGGGGATGTGTGGAAATCCCTCAACACTTCCTCCATAAGTGACACTGGTACCCTGGTACATCCTCTGAAGAGGATTACATTATCTTTACCTTCATAAAATCCATTAGGTGTATGACCTAGGGATATATGAGCACGTAATGTCTCGCAGTCAGTGTCCCCACGCTACACATCCATGGCTCCCTGAAGACGTGGGGGAGTGACTATAAGTGACTGGAGAAAAACTACTCCATCCTGATCCACAAAGGATGTCTACAAAGCGGCCAACTGCTCCGTCGCCTTTCCTAGCAGCTGTATACCGGATTTATGTCTGAGTGATTCTGCTAAAATGTTCCCCTTTCCAGGAGTATAAACTATTTGGAAGTCATAGTCCTGGAAGAACTCAAGCCAATGTCACTGTCTCATGTTCAGGTCCTTCTAAGAAAGATATACCTGAGACTCTTGTGATCATAGTAGACTGTGAAATGATAGCCCGTCAAGTAAGGTTGCCACATCTTCAAGGCTAAGACCACTGCTGATAACTCCAAGTCATGGGTAGCATAGTTCTGCTCATTTGTCTAAGCTTTCGAGAACCATATGTGATAACTGCTCACTCCTACATCAGGACACATCTGAGTCTAGTACTTGGTGCGTCGTAGTAGACTACATTCCATACGCCCTCCTCCAATAGCCTCAAGATGGAGGCACTAGTCATCCTCTACCTCATCTCTAAAAAAATCCACTAGAATCTCTCCAACCACATGAAGGGTTTCCCCTTCATCTTTAATGCTGATATATGTGTTGCAACTCTGGATAAATCTAGCATAAATCTCCCTTAGTATCCATCCAAATGGAGGAAACTCCGAACCTCGGTCACACTCCTCAGTGGCTCCCAAGTATGTACCCCCTCAATCTTTGCTGGATCCAATGCAACTCCATCCTTCGGTATGACATGTCCTAGAAAATGAAACTCTTGTATCTAGAACTGAAACTTAGAGAGCATACCATAATGTTGGTTATCTCAGAGTGCATCCAGTACTACATGCAAATGATAGGCATGCTCTTCCTCAGTAGCCGAGTAGATCAAAATGTTGTCGATGAAGACTAGTACCAAGCGATCACGGTATGGATGAACGATCTTGTTAATGAATCCCATGAACACTTCTAAAGTAATAGTTAAACCAAATGTCATAATCAAGAATTTTTAATGGTTGTACGGACATCTGAATGATGTCCTATGCACATCCACATATCTTACTCTGAGCTAGTGATAGCTTGATCTGAGGTCAATCTTCAAGAACCATAGTTCTCCCCTTAACTGATCAAAGAGGTCATATTTCCATGGAAGTGGGTACTTGTTCTTCACGGTCACCTGGTCCAGGTGTCGATAGTCCACAAAAATCCTCAAACTCCCATATTCCTTTTGGAGAACAACATCGGGTCGGCCCAAGGTGAATCATTATGCTGAATGAATCCCTTCCCCTACAAGCCCTCTATCTGTACCCATAGCTCAAGAAGCTCCACAGGAGCCATACGATACACTGGTGTAGATATCGGTGTCATACCAGGGTATAAGTCAATGTAAAAGTACACCTGTCTACGAGGAGGTAGAATTAGTACATAATTAAGGAAGTCATCTGTATACTGGTCCTCCGCTATAGGATAACTTGGACTCTACATATCAACTTCTCCAAGGGTATGTCTAGCCAACTAATGAGTGATCGGCTGAACTCTCCTCTGGTAAGTCTATCTTGTGATGCAGAAGCTCCCTTATTGCTGTTGAAGGTAAAGCTGGTCCCATCCGTGCTTACACAATGCACTTTGGGCCTAATACAGTCTATTTGAGCATGGACTGTAGAGAACCAGTCCATAACCAAGATGATGTCATAAGGCTTATATGTTGTTACTAGGAGATCCCAGCTGAAGCCCTTGCCTCCTAGATTAAGCATGCACTTCCAGCACCAGTGCGTAATCGTCGAATATGATCCCGTATGAGTCTCTAGCCAAAATGATCAAGCCAATAGCGCCATCGGAATCTCCAATCTCTGAACAAGGGCAGTGGTAATAAAAGAACGACTAGAACTTGTCTCTACGTGTATTGTAGATATGGTGGAGTAGACATAGATCATACCTCATATCATCTCTGGAGAACCCTGATAATAGGCCTCAGCTTCCTGGAGCAGAGCTCTCCCCTCTCCACCTACTCCTTTCGGTTGGGGTGGACATCCTGGTGGGGGTGGCAGTAACATCTCGAATCGTTGTCCACTGCTAGCTGCACAACCTGCTCCTCTGCCACATCCTCCTGGTCCCAATGTAATGCCTCGATCAAACCATTATCTCTAACTGGGTGGTCCCTCAACCATCAATTGATCATCCGTAAAATGGTTCAGACAGTCTCGAGCCATGTGACCCTACCTGCAGCATGTGTAACACTGCTCCCTACTGGCATGACTGGACTCATCTCAGGTGCCCTGCCCAATCGACCGTAAATCATGTGGTTGTCCACTTATAGGTCTGGTCCTCTTGGACCTCCATTACATCTTTCAATTTCCAGCTTCAGAAGAGTCTACTACGTGACATCCAGTGGTGGGTCTCGTTGCTGGTGACTGTAAAGTAAGGAGAATCGTTACAAAGAGGGCTCTCTCCAACACCCCGCCTACGTCAGGATGCTAAGTGAGATCATTGAAGACCTAATCTACCGCCTAAGTCCTTGCTCGATGGTTCAGGGCCTGAAGAATGGGTCATGCACCATATATGTGGGGTAGCAATAGTGATCAGTGAATCTCTCCAATTACTAAGCTACAGTCATGATACCCTACTGCAAATGAAGAAACTCATGTATGTACACTGTGTGAGTGGTCGTTGGGACATATTCTCCCCGAAAAAGGATCTAGAAGTACACTAAGAGAAGTGTCCCCTCATTGGGAAGATGGAGAATCAAGCTCCACCACCTGCCTACTACTTCTTATTGAAGGCCGGTAGAATGGATCACCATTATATCTTATAGTGTCCATACCAGTCGGAAGACTCTCACTACAGCCTCTAACCAATCCATAGCCACATGTGGTTCTGTCTCTCCACTAAACCTGGGTGGCCTCTGGCGCTGGAACTCGTGCAACCTGCTCAAGCAGAATGCACTCTATGATACTGGGGATAGTGGCATCGGTGGCCCAACGGGTAATGGTACCACTGGTACCACTACTGGTACCTCTATTGGAAGATGGCCCCACACCAAGGCATTGTCGCTCGGTGGGATATCCATGCGTACAAAATTCCGAATCCTAGCTGCCTATCTGTGTGGATGAATTCTAAAAAGAAATAGGTGTACCACAATCAATATGTTGTACCTAGTGAGCTGACTAAAGAGATCACAAAGAAAACTCTTGGAAACACACACACAATCAGTTTTTTCATGCACTGAGTCAGAAATCACAAGTCAAGGTCCTTGTATATGGATATGTTGGCCGCCGCACCAATATTGGATTCGATAAATGGATAACCACACTCACTACACTTAAAAATATTGTAATTAAATGATATATCAGAGTCTTATGTTCTGCGGTTGTACCGACTCCTTTGATACCAATTTGTCACGACCCGTCCCCCGAGACCCCTGTCGTGACTACCCCAAGCCCGCTATTTATAGGCCATGGGATGGCGACTAGCACTAAAGGAGTATTCCCTAAAACTGGGAAGGTATTTCCTTTATAGCCTATAAGCACACGGAACCAAGAAAACTACATGATACAAAATCAAGTAAACTAAAAAGTAAAGAGAGTTAGTGTAGTAAGTAAAAGGGGACAGAATACAAGCCCAAATGGAAAGTACAAGAAACTGAAAGTACAATTAAAATGGAGAAAAATGTAAGACTGTTGATGGGTAGTCTTCTGAGGTTCCTACTTTATGGGAATGTACATATCACCTCTTTATCACTCAAGGTTTTTCTGTCTCCTCCATGTTCCAACTCTCCGTAAGGTCCTCCTCCCGGAACCCTCCAGTCCAGGTACAATAAGTCTTGATCAATGTTGTCCATCGTTTTCACCAAGAACAATAAGGTGCAGGAATAGACCATGTAGGGGTGAGTATAATGATACTCAGAAGGGACCCCAAAAACCTCATGGTCTCACAAACTCTACAATGAATAAACCTAAATGCATGAAGTTAACTGTCAACCCTACTTAGGTATATGCCCATACATATACCTATGTTAACAAGTATACCCATATCAATCATGAGTAAACAAAGGATCCAACCCAAAATCTCAAAGATCTACTATTCCACAAAGGAAGGAAAACCACAGAGGCCGGTACCACATAAGTACGCCACATAGAAGAGTACCACCAAGGTATTACCACGATGTAAAGTACCACATAGGTACGAACTTAGCTCACACCTGGTATAACATAAGTATAGTAGTATAGATGATTAGTTATAGCTACTAAATCATCTTACTCGTTTAAGAGGCTCAGATGTTGACCCACACATAATATCTCAGAGGTGACCCACACAGGATAACAAGGAGCTAACCCATAGAGGATCGCTAGGAGCTGACCCACATAGGATCGCTAGGAGCTGACCCACACAGGATAAATAGGTGCTGACTCACATTGGATCGGTATGAGCTAACCCACATAAGATTGGTAAGAGGTGACCCACACAGGATCGCTAGGAGCAGACCCACACAGGATCTCTAGGAGCTGACCCACACAGGATCGCTAGGAGGAGACCCACATAGGATTGCTATGGGCTGACCCACAGAGGATCGCAAGGAGCTGACCAACACAGGATCTCTAGGAGCTGACCCACATAGGATCACATGGATCTGACCAACACAAGATCACTGGTCATTCTTCTAATCACAGCCAGCTACTGTGTTCCCGCACTAAGCTTGCTCATCTCCAGGGAGTCCGCTACCCATTCCATTGGTCAATACTCCAACTACTATAAAGTCCCATGAAAATGTGACTCAATGGAACACCACGTAATAAGGGTCCCCATGCAACTAACAGTGCATCAATCGGATGCCCGGTCTTTGAGTTATTAGCCTTTCTGTCAGGAGGGCTTGGTTGGATTTATGCTCGATCCAACTTGAACATGCACCATCCTTATCAAAATATTCAGTGGGGTATACCAATGGGACCATTTCTCTCCATGTTTTCCTACGATCCTGAGGGTTCATCAAACGGACGTCTGGTACCAATTTTATGGCCAAAAGAGAGTAAATGGGTCCAAGTGGGTCCGGGTCCAGTCCGACCCAATCGGACTGACCCGATCTGTTAGGTTTGGCCCAGCCTGCTGGGCAAACCAAAAATCTGCGAGGGGCTATGGGGGTTCGGCTTTAGATAGTAGGTGACCATGCGGTGGCTCTTCCACGGGGGGGGGGGGGTGCCGCAAGGGCCTGAATCCGCAGGGTGGCTCAGCTGGGGCAGCTCGGCCGAGAGGGCGGAGGCCGTGGGGCGGCTTGGCCGGAGTGGCTCGATAGGGAGGGCGGATGCCATGGGAGCTGCGAGCGGCATTATAATGTGGGGCACGTAGGCCGCGGGTGGTAGAGCACCGCGGGGCGGCGTCGTTGCCTTCGTCACCTTTGTCGCCTTTGTCGCGGTTGATAACTGTCCTCCTCCATTGCGAAGAACTCATGAATTATTCCAAGAAATTCGGAGAGGACAAGCCATGTTTTTTTGGCCTACACTCTCCGCATTAGAGTGGTAGCAAGCTTCTAAAATACTTTAATCACATGAATATCAAGTACAGGTAAATGAAATAATTCAAACACCCTCCCTTCCTAATTCGTTTGATTCGTAGAATATTGACCGTGGAAAACGAGATGAAGTAGTTGAGAATAGACGGACATCAGTGACGTTATCATTTCCTCGATTTTCGATTCGTTGATTTTTAAGACATTCCTTATCAACGAATGTCACAAGGAATAATTCGGAGTCAAAGATGACATTCTTCATTAGCATTATTTGTCGGAGAGATTTCTCCCAATTCTCCAAGTTTCTCCCTTTTTCCAAGAGTTTCCCTTAATTCCACCAAAATGAGGAATATCAAACTTAATAGATTATGTTGGAATAATTTCAAATAGGTTTAATTAATTAATTGATGGGTTGTCTTAATTAATTAAATGGGGAGTTGGCATAACAAGTGGTGGAGCTCAAGAGGTTTCTCCCCACTTAATAGGGAGTCCAAGAGGTTTCAAGACTCTGGTAGTCCCCACCACCATAACCTCTCCTGGGAGGTTTACGATCGGTGGTCTCCACCTCTATAACCTCTCATGGGAGGATTTAGTTTAGTGGTCCCCACCAGTGAAACATCCACATGGGAGTTTCAAAAGAAAATAAAAATAAAATGTTACACCATTTTATTTTTATTTTATTATTTCATTAATAAGTGAAAAACTAACTTCCACCCATGACCTACTGAGGTCAAGGTGAAGGACTCCTTAAGAAAATATCAGCACTATGAGTTCAACAGTGCCCTTAGATTTCAATTTCGTGCACCGGTTCAAAAGATAGAAAATCGTGCTCGCACGTTTACTAAACATACCCGAAATAATGTTTCAAAATTCATTTCGGTTAATCCGGGCCACAGAATCACATGTTGTTAATTTTCACGGACTTGTAAAATTCCAATATATTAAAAAACGTACATGGAAATTCTAGGTCTTTAGAAGACATAATCACATACTCAATGAATGTATCTTGTTGATGGTAGATCTAGATTCGACCATGAAGTGATGTCTAGTTTCTAGGTCAGACATATATATTCACTAAAATGTTGAATTCATTATTCTATCTTCAATGAAAAAATATATCATTCATAAATCCATTATCCTCTATCAAAGAGTAAGAATAAGTATTATATGATCTAAATAAATTTCACTTTTCAATATTCGTTGGATTAGTAAAATGTTATAGAGGCAAGGGGACTAAAGGTAGACTATTGTTCTGGGGGAGATATATCAAATTTAAAATAAGTCTATGGTGTTTGGATTTAATAATAAAAATAAGTGTAAATACATGTAATTGATACCAATAGGGTAAATTTACTTCACCCTTGGACTGGGTGCACTGGCTACCCAGTGGGTCACACTAGCAAGAAGGTGGAACCATTAGCTATCTATCATTCCTAGAATAACCACATAGGACATTTATATTCCACTCGATAGACATTGGTCTTTGTAGAGACATGGAGATATTATTGATGCCCACTAGATGGATAGTGGGTTCCACCAGCTAGTTAGTGGGTACATTCTAGCCACTGACAACAACCCCCTTTCTCAACTTATTCCAACCTAAAAACTCGGATCCTTAGTTACATAAAACCAACCTCTAATTATCCTATAGTAAATTAAAAATATAAATATGAGTTTTATAAATTTAGTAACTCATATATTAAAATAAATCCATGTTTTTACTATTTTCCCCCTCTAATGACTTATTAAACTGGAAAAGTACCTCATAATGTTCAATTTAAAACAATTGGTGGAATTGAGTTTGAAAATTGACCTCACTACCTAAGGTATCAATTTTTATCCATCAAGGATACCGTAGAAATTTGAAATGTTGTATCATCTTACCTCAAAGGTCATTCTCACTTAGGTCTACAATCGGTACTGAGAGCTCCTTTTATGAAATTCTAGGATCTAGATCAAAATCATCATTGTTTATGACAGTTGTGATATAATTTTTGTACATTTGGAACTAATACACCTCGAAGAAATCACGGATACCTTGGTATTGTGAAGGAAGATCTAGAAGGCATACTAGAACTCACAAGGTGATCTGAAAGTGTCCAACATAACACAGATCAATCTTTCCATAATTCCTTAGACATTACTGTCCTAACTGATAAGTCACTAGAAATAATATTTTTTCATAAATATAAAATTCTAGATGTATACCCTAGTGGAAACCATAATATTTTTATTGTCTATAAGTTATGATCATCCGCTTCAAAATCATCTTCACTCTTTCAGATATATATTGAACTATATATAACCCCACAATATCAACTACATCAGTTACATTCTAGTAAAGTGTTGAACTATATTTTCTCCTAAAAAAAGTCTCATAATATTCCTTAAAAATTTATTATTGGTAGTCATTATTGTATAACAACTCAAACAAGGATAGTGGATCATTCTATACTCCAAAAAATTCTGGGAAACAAGCTTAAAGCATATCAACAAACATATAGATCATCTTTTATGAATTTATATCTTTAGGGGAATTGTTCATTTTTATCTATCTCAACTAAGTCCTTAAGGAAATCAATAATTCATACCAGAACTATGAAGTAAAATGTCCATTTCTTTCAGGTATTATACTTATGGTAAATGCATTTTAGTGTATGATCATAGACAAATATATATTTCCTATATCATCTACTGAGTGAGTCTCACATATCAATAACAAATAACATACTTTCATCCATCAATCAAAAATAACATGGATGACATCATGACTACACAATGTCCTAGAAAATACCATAAAAATGTTAATCAAGTTTTTCTACCACTTCAACATTGGAATTGAAATAGGAATGATTAGTCTACTAGGACTACTTTTATCATCCTTTATCCTCAAGTAGGTATGTCATCATGAGACAGAAAAAGTAATATCTCTCTTAACCCTAGGCAGAATAACAAAAACCAAAAAGTGGGATGCATATTCACCACTCCAAGATATAAAAAACATCGAGGTGTAAGGTTGTATATCATCACCTCTTCCCCAATGGAATAAAGGACTATAACTCTCCCATATGTGAGAATCACATTTTCACCATCCAAGGACAGAGAAGGTATATGGTCACCACCTATAAGATTTTCTTACATCGCAACATAATTAGGGTGGGAATCATGACCCACCATTACTGAGTCAACAAGGGAATGCCTTATAAAAAATATAGAAAAAATCATCAATCATTAACCATTAAATACATCCATCCTCCAATCATCCAATAATATCATCAGGTGTCACTACTCCTCGAATTTCCTTTCACTTAGTTCTAAAACTACTTTTTTTATAGCTATGAGAAAATTCATTGATGTTACCTTTACCTTCGGAATATTCCATCTCAATGTACAATGTATTACGGTACTCTACCCGACACCTCTATAGTAGATTCAGGTCGCACCATGTAGTGATATGGTAGAGGTTCTTGTGGTTTGTGTAGAAATCAATCCTTTCATTGAAGAGATAATGATTCCAAATAATTATAAGGTAGACCAATGATTCTAACACCAAGTCATGGGTAGGATAGATCCCCTAATGGAGTTATAGAAAATGATACCCATAATCTACTTCCTTATTTCTTTACATCATAACTGTACCCAAGGAAAGTCTTGATGAATTGTAGTAAACCACATATCCATCCCTAGAATAACCAACACCACCACATTAACTATATTCAATCTCATATTCTGCTAAATATGTTCTTATGTTTACACCTTTCTTTTCAATGAAGTCATGGGTATTGAAAATTAGGGGGTACCCTAGATAAAACATTAGTAGTATCGAGTTTATCCCATAAATATTCTTATACAAAAAAATATATGTATTTGTATAGGATTTGAATTTTTCCACTTTATCATGGTATATAGACATATTGGGCTCTGAAATAAAATTCCCAACAAATTTTACCACCCGAATCCAAAATATATACTTTGATAACTTATCATTAATTTTATTTTCTCAAATATCACTAAGGACTATCTCAAGATGTATATTAAACTACTGTGTTTATGGTGAGTATATGAGGATGTCTTCAATTATAACAACTTTTTTCTTTACTAATGTTTTGAAATATTTTAAATACTATTTTCAATGAAATGCATTAAGTTAGCAAGATACTCTAAGGTCCAATGAGAAATAGTATATTTATAATAACAATATTATATATATTAAACCACTAGTGTTTATTTTTATAAAATAAATAAATAACCATATAATATAGACTCAAATTGGAAATACGAGACATCTTTTGAGTTCTAAAAATGGGTTTTACCCTAGGTGAGACATAATCAGTGTGTGCATCATGTGTTCGTCTTGTGCACCATCATGAGAGGAAAAAAAATAAAATTAATTTACAAATTTATTTAAATAATTTAATTAATCATAAACATAATCCAATCATATATAATCATGGGTATGAAATATCCATAGGGTTATCAGAATAACCCTAGGGATTGAGAGATTATTTTTAGATGATGATTATCAGTAAATCAACAATGGACTATTGATTATAAATTGGTTTTCCAGTCATACAATGTGTATCTCCCCACTGATAATAACCTGTGACCATTTTTCAACTAAACAAAATCTAAACTATTTTTAAAGAATCTTTTTTCTTTGGATTATGCACCATTTGATTATCCCATGATGAACAAAAATACACACAATTAAAAGATTGATTCGTGGGACAATAATGCTTTGTGAGTGTAGGTTTATCATCTAGGGATTTTAGGGATGTCATGTTATATTTATTTTCGTTCTCTATTCTTCATTATAATGGAAATAAATCAAGGAAAATTCAAAAATGGACATGGTTTATTCCTATTATTTTTCTTTTATGATCTCATTATTTTCACATTCATCAATAGTATTTCATTTTTCTGATAGTTTTATGAATACCATGTAGATGATAATTGGACGATCGTTCTTTAGAAAAATAGAATGACACTGTGAGTTTGGGATCATGATTGATCAGGACACTAATGTGAAAAAATGATGGTGTAATATCATAGGTGTATTGTGAATAGATTTATGGATACTTCATTATGGTTTGGCTTGTGGTGTGTGGTGTGCAATAGAAAGAAATTATTTCTATATTGATTGGATTGATAGAATCCAACCACTAGTGAAAAAAAGTTTTAGAGAGTTGTATACTTGTGTTTATCAGTCAGTTTTTTGGCAGAATCAGTGGTGAAAATGGTTTAGGAAAGACGTGTAGAAATTTTTTGACTTTATTTGAAAATCACAAATACCTAGTGTGTACTCTAGAAGGACACACATCGTGTTGTCCATCATTTATGTAGTTTTGTTATATATATATAAAAACTATCACAAACGATTTCAATGGTGTTATAAACCATGTGACCAATGGATTAAAGCGTGGCATGTACTATTGGGGTAAATCATCATGAACACATCTAGGAACAAGGGAACAGACGTAGTATACAAGAACTGCCGGGTACACTGACATGACCTGGTGCACGAGCATGGCCTAAAGTACACGTAAAGGACCCATATTACATGTAATATTTTAGGTGACATATGATGAATATAGTATGACCTCTACATAATGTATATATAGATAAATTAATGATGTGGGTGATGGAGAGACACTAAAAGTCCTAAAGTAGGTAAGACAGTACAAGTACTCCCTATACATGCTATGTAATTTTTAAGCAATGTAGAAACCCTATATCTATTTAGTTTGGAATAGTGTTACTATGGAATCTTCCCTTGATCCATCCCTATGAGGGTAAAATGTTTAATTATATCATTGATATAGCATTTTAATCCAATCCCTAAGTTTTTTCTTAGTTAGTGTTTCAGAAATCCCTCTATGTGACCGGGGTGGGATCCTATATCATTTCATCTGTATCCATATGAATGGAATAAAGAATATTAATAACCAATATCTGTGGGTGAATCATCTCACACATATAGGGTTGTTATAGGTTGGGTTTGGTATACCCCAGAGGCCCTGGGTGAGACCATATATCTGTATATCGAGTTTTTTGGAGTTCTAGTGATTACTTCTCTAGAAATTCATGATGAGAAAGACTCCTATGATGGTTTCCATTAGTAATAACATAGCTCATGGAGTGGGTTCTCCTAAAAGAACAATAACATGAATTATAGAGCTGAATTTAGAGGCTATAAGTATGATTAAGACCACTTAGACATTTGATATTTATTATTATTATATATCGGTTTCTATTCTTATTTATTTTCCTTATATTCTGATTGACATAACATTGTGATGATGAGATGACTACTCTCTTCATACTACAAGGTTGTTTATTTTTTGGTGTACTATTGGGTATTGTTATACTCACAGATATATGAGATCTTCCAAAACAGATTCCATTTCTTATACATATGATATGAATTTTGATAGATTTTTTTGGAGGATAGGTTATGGGTGGAGTGTAGTGAGCCAAAAAAATTGTGGTCAGTGCCTTATGTTTCATTTGTTATTTGACCCCTCCAACTATAAGGTTGGAGTTTTTTCCGTTTTTATTGGACATTTATTTATCCATTTATGCCTTCTATTACTTTTTTTGTACATCGATTATGGAATATATATGTGTGAGTACATTTGGTATAAGCTATAATTTTCCATAAATATTTCATGGGGTTTTAGAGATGTGTATGTTTGTACAAGTACCATATAATAAGATTTACCAAGTGCGTGATATGACTACTAAACACTGTTCACTAGCCTCTTGCCTAATTGAGGCGTCCCTGGGGTATCAAAATGGATTACCACTATCTAGGTGGGACATGGTTGGTCTGGTCAAGAGAGAGTTGTATCAAAATAGTATTTATATTAGGATCAGGTTTTGGATATTATATAGCAATGTGATTGGTTTGGGAATTAGGGAATCAATGCTACAGAGTTTTTAAAATGGATTTCCGGCTAGCAACATCAGCATTGGTTTGATAGTGAACATATATATTCACTAAGAATCCCATTACCAACATTTTGACTCAATAAATTTAGGAACTAGTTATAGGAAATACATTGGTAAATGAATCATATAGGATTGGGTTGTGTTTTTCATTTCATTCTTGAGTCAACGTAACAGATATACTCTTTTATCGTGGTAAATATTGATTATTTTATGTTTCCAATTTACAAACATTTAGCTATAATTTTTTAGCAAGATCATGATAGTGATCCACTTAATGATGATTCCTTAGTATATGATCCTATACAAGAGGTGGTACATCTAGATGGTTTTCCAATTTTCCATCACTCGTTGTGACGTAGGTTATGCTAGAGGTACTAGATGAGGATATGTGCAGGCTGAGCACACCATATGAGTTTTATAGGTAGTGACACTGATGTTTCTAGGTAATATAGACCCAAGAAATCCTTGGACTTCCTAGAGGTAATTACCTATGTTTTCCTTCTTGTGAGGGATCCTTCAGTTCATATTTTGGTCATACAAGTGAGTCTTCTTTGTTGATTTATAGGGTTATGGTGGAGTCTTGATAATAAGATGCATGATGAAGAAACTATCACCTTGAGAGAGTCTTATTATCTCTCCATGGGGTAGTTCTATCCATCCATGTGGAAAGTGGTTAATATCTAGGATCTTATAAATATTAAGTATTTTAGAATTAATATGGAATATTATTCATCAAGGTTGGCCATTTTAACACCCCATGAAATTACAATAAATCTCTCATTTAGAATAAAATTAATTTTTTTTGATAGCTTTTTATGCATGCAACACTAGGTTTAAACAAAAACATGGCTTAGACATGATTTACACACAAAATTTAAAATTAAATTTTAAGAATATTAGAATCTTTATTAAAAAATCAACATTATTTTTTAAATTATAATATCAAAATTATATTATGTCTATTTTTTTGAAATTTTTCCATTTTTGATATATAATGAAAAATATTGAATTTTAATTGAAAACTAAATTTTTGTTTAAATACATTAAAAAGTTAAATAATATTTTTAATTGGTTTAAAACAAAAAATAGTTAAAATTTATAAAATTTAATAAAATTTCTATAATTATAATAAAGTTAAAATTGAACATTTCTTCTTAAAACCCCACTTTCTCATCGCTCCTGTGAAATTAATTTTAAATCATTGTTTTTTTGATAATGTAATTTTTTTTTTTGGAAAAAACAGATTCTATAATTGGAATAATATTAATTTCTAATTTCTAATAATCTCATCATTTTTAACAGAATTAATAGTGAAAATAATAAACATTAATTACAACAAATAAGGTAAATTTGGATTTATGAGGGGTTAAAATAAAAAGTTAAGTGTTAGAATAACCTAAAAATCTTCCAAAACATATTGAATATAAATATTTAGACCATATAACATCTAATATTGATAAGTTTTCTTTATTTTATCTTTTTTTATGAAATATTTTTGGTATAATTCCTTGTTATCAAAAAATTACATGTGTACCACTCACCTCACCTAAAAAAATCCACCCCAACAATATATTTTACACACTCTGAAACCATTTTCGTTCAAATAATACCAAACTAAATAACTTCCAAAATTTCTTATCCTAATACTATATGCATTATTTTCGGTATAAATCCATCATGTGAATGCTTTAGTGAAAACATAAGGCGGATTCCCAAACAAGATGTAACGTTCTTCAATGACAATTTTATTTTATTTCTTACTCCATTCTATTAAATTATTATTAAAACATGATTATATAATAAACTAAATATATTAAATATTATAATAATATTTATGTTGATGTAGTTACATAAAAACACCTCGGCTTATATCAAATTTGTTACAAAATCACCTTTCGTGTATACGGAAGACTACCACCTCATGAACTAATGTCTTTTGTTTTTCCATTACCACCCATCGTGGTTGGGTATGATGATATATATAATGTATATATACTATATTTATATCATATGTATAATAATTAATTCATTCTATAATATGAATCTATTTTAAAAATTCCATTTCATAGGATATATTATAATGTCATTCCAATCTATGACAGACCACCACCTCATGAAGCGATGTGATTTGTATTTCATTGAAACATCACATGAATATTGATGATGAAAAATGGTGGTCATTGAACTAAAATACTATGGAAGAACAGGAAATAGAAAACATAGAATGGAAATATTTTAAGGAAACATTCTTTTACAAATATTTCCATCATGATAAAAATACATAGATTAAGATATATTTATTTATAATATATAAATATTAAGAATAAAGTGTTCCATAGTATGAATCCACCATTAAATGGTCAATTGGGTATTCTAAAGATTACATACACAGGTCAGAGTTCAATATTTACAATTTCTTTTAAGGGCTTAACACAAGTCCCTGAAGGGAGCTGGTCTCTCCAAAATTTTCATCATATGGTGAAATAGTGTATGTTCCATTGAAATATATAAGGACATATCAACATCATACATATTTGAGGTAAATAAAGAAAATAATATGTCATCTGAACACCATGAAAAATGTAATACATCAAAAGATATTATAGGAATGAAGAAATATCAATCTTCTGGAAAATGTGGAAAGAACCCCCTTTGTAAATTATTAAAGGGATTAATATTTTATTATAAGTGAGGAGATAAGGGTAAATGGGTTAAATAATGCAAGGTAGATGAAAAATTCAATGATGTACAGTGCTTTAGAAGTAAAGGGATGGGGAAATTCATAAAAATCTTGTCCAAGAAATAATGGAATCCAACATAGAAGTGGATAAGGAGAGAAGTCCAATACTATAAAGTCACTACATCATTGGTGTAAGTATCCAATGATGTGTTGGAATGTACTTAAATACTATATTAAAATTTATCTAATTATTTATTTAATTCTAGATCCTCTCACACTTTTATATCTACCCAATTTCCTAAGAAAATTAAACATTTACATTTTAATTTAAGACTTGATTTTTTAGAGAAAACTCCTAGGAAAATATCAAAAAAATTATGTTTCATGAAATCCTTGTTATAAACCATAAATGTTCTTTATTTACTGAAATTATTATCATAATTATGGTTGAATTTATAATAATATTTATTATAGAATTGATTTCAAAATATTATTCAATATTTTATTACATAAAGAATGAAATTATTATTTGTTATGATGATTTGTAATTCCATATATTTTAAAAAGAGACATCATCGTCTAATTTGTATCTAGATCTACCCCATGTCGCTATAATGAATTGGATTCCCATGGAAGAAGACAAAATAGAATCTATGGATTATGGAGGAAAATTTCAAATTGAGGACATACCTATTGTGTAAAAAAAATTGTGTATTTCTTGAGAAATTTCCTAGAAATCCCCCATTGCGTGAAGTTTATTTTTATGTTGATTTAATACATAATCTATGACTATTATCAAAGACTCCCTATAGAATGTAAATCGATATATTAAGGGATTTGATGAAACAATTAGAAGAGTTGGGTGATATGGGATTTTTTCACCCTATTGATTAACTAATGGGATCATTTATTCTCTTGTTTAATAAGAAATACGCATCCATGAGGATTTTTATGGAATATTGGGACCTCAATATCAGTACAATAATGAAAATGTATCCTTACCGAATATTGATGACTTATTCGATCAAATTCATGGAGCCTAATATTTTTTGATGATTGAAATAAATTTGGGTTATCATCAATTGTGATTAAATAAGGAATACATGGTAAAAATTATTTCATGATTATTATTGTGGACATGGTGAAACTATCTAATATGTTCAAGACCTAGATCATTAATTACAAAATATTCATGAGAAAAACAGGCAATTAACACATGAAAAAATGAAAATAATGAATGGTTATTAATGAATAGGTTATAAAATGTTATTAAAGTATAATATATGATATTATATATATTATTATGATTAGTTTCATGTAAATAACTTGTTTTAAACAACTATACATGTAATGAAACAACACTGAATAAAGGGGAAGTGTGAGGTAAGGGATTTTTCCTCAATTTTAATTCATTTCAGAATTATTATTCTTTCTGTACTAATTCACTTTTATGTGGTCTACATACTTACACTTTTACATGTAGGTTCATGAATCATCCATAATTTATTTCATTTTATGTTTCAATTTTTAAACATTTCATCCAAGGGTATTTTACATGAGAATTATCAAGCTGTAAAAGTTATTTTACAATCTCACTCTATTTACTGATTGGAAACTTTATCGTGAAAGAGTCCCTTTATTGTAATACTTTTCATTGGAAATTACATATCTCCAAAATATAAAAATTCTTTTATGATAAATGTGACTATTTCATAAATTTTACACCATTTTTTCATATGATTTTTACTTTGATATTTATTTTATTAGTAGGATAAATATTGATAAATCTATACCCTTTTTTAAATGTGTATATTTTGTGATATGGGATAATGTTCATAAATTAAATATATTAATTGATATTTGTAGAATAATTTGGAAAAGTCTATATGGGTGGAGACCAGTTATAGATATCCCTTCGATCCATCAACATGTATCATGATACAAATTAGTTTTTAAAAGTAAATGTTTTTGTACCAATTAGTTCTAAATAGTGTTGTGAAAGCTATTAATAGTAGGAGTATCATTGGCTAAACTAGATGAGTTTTTAACTATTAGTTTTAAAATTTAATATGAATGGTTTTTATGGTAGAATTATCATGTGCCTATCAAACAACATCCAATAATTAATAATTTCCTGCATTAAGAATTCAGTTCTTCTTATATATTAGATTTTCACAGTGATATTTTCAATGGATATATTTCATTCCTAATTTATTAATTAAATATAATTTGTTTAAGATTCCGTATTTACCATTAAATATTAATTATTTTTGTTGATTCATGATATCATTCACAATACATAACCATTTCTGAGAATATGATCTCACCAATATTTTGTTTTCTTTCAACACGATATGAAGAATAGATGATTGAATGGGTTTTAAAGGATGGAGAAAATTTTATGTTGTTATGTATTATGGTAAATTGTTTTTATAACAATGTAAAATTGGTATCATTTATGTATATGGTTCTTTGAATATACACAACTAATCAGTCATTTAATATGTGATTCCTTAAATATTATTAAAATATAATAAAGGAACACACAATCTCAGGGCTACTGGTGTTGGGTCCATTATAACCAACCTCTCGTAATACAATCACAATATATTTCGAGATCTGTTCTTCTATGTACGTACCTTTGAGCGGGGACTATTCTAAGAAATCAGTGATGAATCAATATCTATTTTCATTCCTACCTATATTGTAGTTCTATAAAAGGATTTTTTGGTGGAGATATTCCTTGGTGAGGAAATGCTGAATATTTTTTCTTACTATTGGAACACAAGAGCTGAGACCTTTGTAGCTTGTATATGAAAATATACGATGGGATTCGGTCTTGTGAGAAAAAATAGGGAATGATCTCAAAATATGGGGTATCGGTTTAGGTCCCGTATAATTGTTATGGATAGCCGAAAGAAAGGTTTTTTCCCATACAATGGTCTGTGACATATTGTGAGGGGTTTTCTGGCCTACTATGTAGCTAATAGAGTGATAATTTATGGAATGACCATGTAAAGATATTGGAATGAGTAGGCAGGTTGATGGGAAGAATAGACGGAAATGTAGTAGAGTTAGCAACATGGGGTGGAAGATGGTTGAACATGTTTTCACAACCACCCCCAGGTGGCCCATACCAGGCATAGGTATACTGGGATCAGAGATGAGTACAAGTTCTTTTCCTATAATCCTTTGACCTAGTGGTCCCCATGATTATTAGTGGTTTGATATATGTCTAATACACTTCAGATAAAATATTGATTGTCATAGGTGTGAGCCACTAATTCCATTTCACATATTTTTCTATGACATAGAGATTATTTTGAGGCCTTTCCTCTACCATAGTGTTTAGAGTCTCTGACTGAAGGTGAATCAGTTATCAAACACTACAAACTATAGTGTTTCCTGAATCATAGAGGAGTTAGCATCACAAGGGATATATTTTAAATAGTGATGATTTTTTATGATATAGTCCTAGGTTTGGATAGGGTATCTATTGTTCATGTCTATATTGATTATTTCAGGTTGAGGACATGGTGTATCTGTGGTGATGGAATTAGATTTTCCATTTTTCGTGAGAAGGAAACCATGAAAGAGTAATATGGGATCTTACATATGAAGATATAGTTGATTACTAATCTGTTAGATTGTATTACCCTTGGATAAGTTGTTGATATGGGAATACATCTCCCTGTAGTGGTATCGATGTACGAGGTTTTCTTTCCTAAGGATGTGTTGGGCTTACCTCCCCACTACGAGATAGACATATACATACAAGAGAACCAAGGAACTTCTCTGATATCTATACAATAATATTTAATGGATCCTGTATAGATTTTTAAGCTAAAGATTATGTTTAAGGACTTGAAGTGGATGGGATTTCTCAAACCCATTGTTTCCCTCTAGGAATCCCAGATTTTATTCACTAAGAAAGAATACAGGAGCTCGAATCTCTGTGTGTATTACCATCTTCTGAACCATGTGTTTAATATCCCACCTCTCAAACATTGTCGTGGAAATATATGGAGGTGCTAAAAACCTTATGTGACATCCCCAGAACACTATAAGCTATAAATAAATTCCATGGGCTTAATAAACCAATAAAGGTGATTTTCCCAGATCAAAACATAGCCTATTGATGAGATATAATAAAATAAAACCCAAATGCATTATGCATGAATAAAAAAAACATAACACAATAAAATATAAATATATTACAATAATATATTAATAATCTAAAAAATAGTGGGTCAAGTCTAGGACTCCCAATTGAAATACATTAGAAATAAAGTGGCATTATCCCATAACAAGATGCAGACACTTCCTATCTCCAAAATTGGTAACCAAACCATGATTTCTATGATCCCTAGTAGGGAATTGTGAAACATGACCCTCCATTATATCTTGGTATACAACATCTGAAAATACACCAAAGTGCTAAAGCTGGGGGTTAGTTTATCACTATGTATGATTTCCCCAAAAACAAATCCATCCCATGCCACTAGTATAAGAATAATTTATAACATTTAATATAAAAAATGGATAGGTTATGAAAATCATTTTCAAAGGGAAATAGTTTAAGTAACATGTTTAACCAAATAAATATTTTTCATTATCATTCAATTTCCACATGGAATACTCAATCCATGCTCCAAGCCCACAAACACATGCACACTAAATGACAATAGTAACACATGTGAGTGGACATAAACCATTCATCAAGTATTCACTTAGTGATATTACCTTGGGCCTTTCCTATCAGCATAGATCATGAATTATATTTCAAAAATCCCTCTAAAAATATAATATGAACACACACCTCAACGTATAACAAGACCATAATCATATAAAATAGTTTTCTACACGAAAGAATTCATTAAAAAATAAATAAATAGAAAATGTAAAATTATATCCTCTCATGAGAATATTTCAAAACGACAATTTTTGAATAACACCAAAATATGTTTTTTCCACATAAACCACTAATTATATTTTCTATCAAATAATATGATAACTTTATCAATATTTAAGACAACAAATTATTGAATGATATAGTGGGAGATAATCCACCTACCACAATTATTTTTATTATATAGGATCCCTGATAATTTGATGGTTTTATCAATTATTATCATTCCCTTTACTAAACACACAAATATAACATCAATAGAATTCCAAACCCATAGATATGGTCTTACACATCAAACTATTGATCCATGTGAGAAAACTCATGGAGATCCAAAATGAGAAATAAGGAGGACCTCTAAACCATTGGTTCCACAGAACAATTCTTGAATATCCATTGTCGAAGGATTCTAGATGTTGTAAATCACTAAATATATCCTATGGTTTCATTGGGATTTGATAGGAAAAACAAAATAGTGTTTGATGAAATACAAATGTTGGCCATCAAAATAATCATTTGGACTATTTGTTTTTATGATTTGATTTTTGTAAATTACGTCATAATTTGATCATGGGTCAATTAAATGGTTATACCTTTTTCCTTGGTTATTTTTCTAGAAAAATACATTTTCTAGTTTAAATGTCTATTTTACTATGTAAATAGTTTTTACACATTGAAATTTTATTATGGAATCTAGTACAAATGATTTATCCTTTAAACCGATATTTATGGATTAAGTTATTCTTCTAACGTTTTCCAATAGACATACTCAAGGATCTTCCATTTTTATATCTCCAAAATCCTATATAAGAAAATTTAAACTCTCTAAAATGAGTATTAAAATCATAAAATTATGCCATACCTCAAATTTATGGTGTTAAATTATCCCCACAATTGGAATATCCATACTAATGATGCTAGAAATCATTGTTTCTCTCAAACATGCCAGACTAATGCTCCCATATTACATTTTCTCAATCCCATGGTTCTTCTTAAAACTAACCATGATTCTATAGAACTCTCATCATGAAAATATATATCTCTCTAAGGTTATTTTTTTAGCTGTCAGGAACCTATACCTATTTATGGAAAAAAATTATCTTCTTCATGAGTAACCGGATCCCAACTAATCACATGACTATTATTGGGGAAAAAATACTTTAGTTTATAAATAAGAAAGATGTTAGTAACCACAAAGGATCTTAGTGGTAATGTTAACTTGTATAAAATAGTGCCAATATATGCTACCACGTTGAATGGACCCACATAACATGGTACTAACATCCTTGATTTTATCAAGAGTCTGTGAACAAGTTTTGGTGACACATTCAAGGATATGCAATCACTCATTTCAAAAGATAATGGTTTGTGATTATTATATTCATATGACTTATATATCTTTTATGTTATTGACATTCATTTCATGATCATTCAGATTTTATTTCTAGTTTCATATACATGAATCATTATAATCAAATATGTGTCTCATACTTCTACCAAACATAATGTAAAATTACAAATAATACCATAAAAATCCTTGATTAGGGCTATTTGTATTTTTACTTGATAATTTTTGTTATAAGATGATTTTAACAATGCGATATGATCCTCTCATAAACCACCAATTTCCATTGCAAGTGCTCTGAGCATATCTGCCAATGTCTGAATAATTAATTATAACATCCCATCCATTATTGGATGATATGATATGCTCATAGTCAATTGACTTCCATGAGCCTATTGTAACAATCTCAAAAAATTGAAATGGGTGACTCCATCAGATAAAATCAAATCTTGAACTCCCTATAACCAACACACTTATAGGATATACTATTTATCCATGTATTTTCTTTATTGTAATCTTTTATAGGGAAAATGTGTTCCAACTTAGTATGTTGATCCACTTATACCAAAATAGCTTCATGTTTCTACAACATTCTCGGTAGGCCTAAAACAAAATCCATTACAATTCTATCCCATATACATATTGGTGTAGGCATAGACTACATCATACCAGGAATTTATTGATATTCAATCTTTAGATATTGACATTTTTTTCGATTTCATAATATAGTCAACATTATTATTTTTAATAACTTCCCACAAGAAATGTTCCTTAGTCACCTGGTACATTTATTGAACACCTATATGAATAGACCATTTTAGATAATGGTATTATGAAATAGGATATTCCAATCAAGATTAAAGAACTAAAATTCAATTTGAACTTTTATCCAGTCATCAAAAGGCCCCTACCATTTAGGTTTGAACTAATGGTGATATAATTAGGATCTAATGTATAAGATTATTTTAATAAATTTATCAATTATAGAGAATGACTTATTTGAAGGAAAGGTACATTATTAGCTTTTACAGTACAATATAAATTTATATCAGTGATCATTATCATAATCTTCAATTAGTGACAAGCTTCTAATGCCACTTCGTTATATGATAACTGACTCCACACATCTACTAAATAATTCCCTTTACTATTTTTGTATGTTATGTAAAAATTGAAATTTTGGAGAACTCCATTCATCTTCATTTTATAAAGTTCAAGTCCCATTTAGAAGAGATATATTTTAAACTCTTATGGTTGGTGAAAACTATGTAAACATTTCTAAATATGTACCATCTCCATATTTTAATGGAATACATAACCAAAAGTAATTCCAAATCATTTGTAGGATAATTATTCTCATGCACTGGAAGCATCCCTGAACCATGGGGCACAACATGGTCTCATTTCATGAGAACACAACCAAGAACAGATCCAGACACATTAAAATATACCACTAAAATATTACCTTGTTATAGAAATGTTGTTATGGTTGTAAAGGTGGGATGAGATTAAAGTTCCAAAACAATTTTTATATATACATCATTCCTTATAAATGAAGCACCTATTAATGTCATAGAATCCATGGGATAATAAAGCCATGATAATTTCACAAAAAAATAGTGAAATTAGCTAGATACTCCCAGAAAAATATACATATCAAAAAATTGTTAGTTTTATGCAAATATATTTCTACTTATATCTTTCCTGGGTCAACTAATATTTCTTCTTGGAAAATTATGTTCTCAAGGAAGAAGAACTCGTTGATCCATAAGAAACACTTAGAAAAGTTATCATACGAATTTTTTTTCACACAACATACCATATACAATTTCTAGGATCTCCCCATGGCCATTCCACATTCTAGATTTTACTAGAATATAATAAAAATATTACACTAATAAATTAATCTAGTTACCTTCTGAAGATATGTTTCAATAAATATATGAAAACTATTGGAATGTTTATGAAACATAAAGGAATGAATACTTCTTCATAAGGGACATAAAGACTCTAACATATGGTCTTAATAAAATCCTTTATTTTGAAACTATAATGATGAAATTTTAAACATAGATCAATTATTGATAACCAAATTTAACCATTTAATTGACCAAATAGAACGTTTATTCAAAGTAGAAGATAAAATATTTTAATAATTACTTGATTCATTAGATGACTATCAACAAATTAAAAGAGAGTACCGTATTACTTCATAATGAATAAAACTGGTGAAACACAAGGTGATATAATGGGTCTAAAGAAACCATTCTTTTTAATACATGTAGCAAAAACATGAATTCCTAAAATCCAGTCAATTTTGTTTTATAAGAAAATAGTGAAATGTCGATTCTTTTCCAGAGTAGGTTGATGGTAAATATTATCGCTGTTTCGAGTTATAACTTGATAAAAAATTCATAAAAACATCAATAAATCGATCCACTATTTTAGGAAGTGTCCCCCTCCCAGATTCATTATCTATACAATGAATAATTTCTACAAATAACTATATATGGTTTTATGAACTATGACTAAGTTTCATACTCATCCTACATTTATATCCCCCCCATTGAAAAGAGTAATGGATCTATCTAGTGATATAAATGTCACATATTGATTCTAACAGTCAGTATGTGATTTTCATTCCACTAGAAAACCCATTCGGATGGTTAAATAAAATAAATCCATCCACGATACCATATGCTCCTAGATAAACTGAATTGCACTAATGGTAACAAAACATAGTTCACATTTGAAACATTTATACTCCCACTATACATGGGGTGACTTGATACTCAATTCATGAAGCATCATTTTTCTATATAGTCCAATTTTTTTTGTAACGGAAGAAGAAATAATATAATGTGATGCCAATATCAAACAATACATTCCTTGGAGTGGAGCTCAAAATAATGTAACCTCACACTATATGGGGGACTGTTTTCTTTCTCATAATAGCATGTTCTTCTCTATATAAATATCTCCCAATAGTCATAGGATATCTATTACATCCCTACTGAGGTGTTTACTAGACCACTGAATTGTCCCCAGAAATGTATTAGTTCACCATTATCTACAGAATTCAACTAGTCTTCTGGTAATCATATGTCTAAAAATATGAATTATGAGGCTTATTTAAGTGTATTCCACCTAATGGTATCTAAATTTTAAGAAAAAACATGTTGATAAGGCCTTTATTCCATTTTTTGGAATTCTTGGGTGGTACAGTGCATTAATTCATCCTGTTAATTAACGTACCACACTGAAAACAACTTGGTTTCTGGTAAAATCTTTTCAGAAAATTTACTAATTATGTAGTCTGAATTGGATGTGTCACACCTCCATGAGATCATACATCCCTCATTATCTTATTTCTAGCACTAGTGTTGCTACCCATCCCTATTGTAAAAAATAGACATCCTACCATAGGAGTCCAAACCATATCCATTTCAACAATTGATTTCCAATTAACCATATATGTATATTCTATAATAAATTGAACAACTGTCTAGGATGAATTATCTTCTCCATATACTAATTCAAGGATATGTACCTTGAAGGATGCACTATAAGATACTACGGGGTCTAAATTAAATGTGTTTATAAAATTGATTGTATACTCTATCACTGAGATGTTTTCTTGAATCAATATAAAAAAAAATATGTTTATCTTGATAATTTTAATGTGTTCATGTAGTATTTTTTATTAAAATATTGCTCAAAATCATCCCACTAATGTCCAAGGTTGTATTTATATTGTACTGATAAATCCAACCAATGGCATGCATGATCATCTAACATACAAGTTTGTAACATAATTAGTTTCACTTCTAATGTACCAAAAACATTAAAGATTATATTCATTTGATTCTTACACCCAAAAATATTACAAGATTCAGAACCACCTTGAATAATAAGTATTTTTTTTATGAAACTGTATCGAATGATCTTCTTTCCTTGGTTCATTATTTTTATTTCCTCTTTCAATATATTGAATTGATTTCAAAATACTCATTACAAGTGGAAATTTAACATGCGGAGTATGTGTAACTATATTTTTAGTGGATTCATCTTGCTAATTTCTATGGTTTCTTAATGGTTCCTTTTTTTATATTATAAAATAGAAAATTTATACCATTTCTCTCTATTAATTGATGGATATAAATTTACAAAAATATAAAAAATTATCATCTCCATAAGAAACAACCAGTGTAACAATCATTTTCAATAATTTTTTAGAAATTATAAAATATTAGATGATTAATGTAGTCTTACAGGTAATTTTCTTCAAAAATGAATGATATTCAATACTCATTAGCTAAATCCATGATGATAAGATTGAATCACCTCTAGTAGTTTCTTAAAAAAATTAATTGAATATCCTGGTAACTAGAATATCATCATAAGAAAGGTATCTTTGTTTATTTATGCTATAAATTTCTTGTTACAATATCCCTATCTCTTAACATCCAACAAAACTCAAGTACCGAAAAAATTGATATATTTTTTAAAATATCCCCCCTCTCTAATTGACTTGGGAAGAGGTGGGGGTGTTGTTGACCTTAGGTGACATCACCAATGTCTCAAAAGTGGGGAATAAATTCAAAGAACATAGTAATCAATTTGGGTATGATCATATATGAAGAATTCATGTTTTCTTTACCATTAAAGAATACAATTAAAAACAACTACATGATTCCTGAATGAAAAATCACATTAATCAATGAAATACAAGTACAAAAAAATATCAGATTAAAAGGTGAAAACTAAATTAAGGTAGATTTCTAAGATTATAAATAGAAATACACTAGAAATAATTTGGGATCTTCCTAAACCAATTGTAAGACACTCCCAAACTCCACCTTCAGTAACCAAACCATGTTGTGAAGAATCACCATTATAGATGTATGAAACAAGAGCCTTCCCTTTATCTCAATAGACAACATATGAAAATGAGGAAAACATCCATACTAGTGGGTGATTAAATAAATCTGTAGGATTCCCCAAAATATTTCTCATCACATGAAACTATGAAATGAAAAATTTTAAAAAGTTATAAAATAATGGGTGATAATAAAAAAATATTTTATCAAAGGAAAATAATTAAATCATTAATTTAAATGAAATAAATCCTTTCAATTTCTATTTTACTTTCAAATTAGAATTTCTAGTCCAGATTCCATACCCCCACACACATGTATGCCGAATAACTTTCCCAACAGTCATAATGAGAAATATATCATTTACCAAGTCTATACTAGGTGATATTCCATTGTTGTATTCTATTCATTATATAATACCGGGTTTTTTTAACGAAATACCTATAAAATATATATGATAACACACCACCATGTCTTCCAATACAATCAACCATATCATGTATTTTTTCACAAATAACATTAATTTTAAAATCCAAATCTGATGAAAACATTAAATTATAACATCTATTTAGAATCTTTAGAATCATATTTTTTGAAATCACATCCACATAATGGGTTTTAAATCCAAATACTAAATATATTTAATTGAAAATAAAAAGGAATAATTTTTCCTGATTCTTGACAATAAGACTTATAGTGGTAGTGTGGGATAGAAGTCACATATCCTCATTTTGATTGGCACAAAGGATTCAGGATGATTATGCGGACATACGTGTTTTCCCAGATCCCTTTGAAAAACTAATAAAATATCCCATGAAAATAATTAATGTTCCATAGATATGGTCTTATAAAATTATCTATGGTTAAATGAGAAATAAATCATGGAGATATAATTAGATAAAAAATTGGATATCATAATTTTTTTTAATGAACACTATTAGATTAATTTCCTTAAGAGTCCAGATATCACAAAAAACAAATAATTCACATAGTTTTTCCCTGAGATATGAGAAGAGAAAAGAAAAAGTGTATGAGAAAATACATTCACTAGATTGGGAAAACCCACTACACTTTAATTATTATATAATATAAATTGGGACTAAACATAATAATTTGGTCATGTGTAACATATATCATAATACCTATCAAATTGGTTATTTTTATTCAAAAATCACATTTTACAGCGTAAAAGTCTATTTTATATCATAAATAGTTTTTATGCATAAATGTTTTATTATGAAATATTTCATGAATAATTTATGTCATAAAACCACTATTTTCATCATAAATGTATACTCTAAATTTTTCTATCAGCAATACTTCATGATCATTACTTATTACACCTCCATGTACTTCCTCAACATATCTTAAAGACTTAAAAAAACAAGTCAAAATTGGTAAAATGATGAGTAACACAATCTAGGGTTGATACCTAGTGAACTTAAAGAATAAGTATCCAATATTAAAAATTGAAAACCCCTGCAATCAGTTGAGTGTTGTGAGATGGTTCTTCAAGATAGACCTCATATCAGGTGATCACCAACATTGTGTAAGTGAAATGGATATATTGGAGATAGAATTCTGACAACTCTATGGTCATTATGAGTACATAGTGATTCCTTTTAGTGTAATTATCACCATAGCAGTTTTTATTGTATACATGAACAAAATAATTCTTCCATTCTTATGTCGATCCATGGTAGTATTCATCGATGGAATCTAGGGATACTCAGCATCTGAGGAGGATTACACTAGGCACTTGAAGGTGGTATGGGAAATACTCTATGAGAAATATATTTATTAGAAGATTGTAATGTGTCAGTTATGGAATTAAGAGGTCTACAATCTATTAAATTTAAATTTATATGGGTGTATATCAATGGACTAGGAAATGTTCTGGGTAGTGTTATCAGAGGAGACACCCAATAACATTACTATGTTATGGATATTCATTAGGTTGGATGTATACTATCAGATATTACTGTTGAATTTCTCTATGATATGATCATATTTTAAAATTTTTACAAAGATGGGAATCATTTTATATAGAGAGAGATACCAGAAGGCTTTTAGAGTTTGTGGTGGAGGTTGATGAGTGATCTCATTTAGAGAATACCAAAGGAGGTATGTTGAGATGTAGTATTAAGTGACTCATATAGGAATAGTATTTTATATTTTCTAACATAGATTTAGGAGTTAATAACTTGGGTTTCTTGAATTTTGATACTATATTATCAGAACTATATAATCCATGATTTAGATATGATTGTAGTCATCTTCACGCTGAAGATATGTTAACACTGCCTTTTGGGTGAGTCATTTTTCATCTATTCTAAAAAATATTCTAAATTTAATATTATTTCAGAAGGGTATTAACATTAGATAGATTCAATAGATAGAGTTCCTCTACGATTTTTTCATTAAGATAATCAATACTCTTAGGAAGGGGAATGTGGTTGTAAATCCTCTCAGTGAAAAATCATGTTCATAATTATTGAACAAGGTGTTGGAGTAGATAGCATTATTGTATTTGTCCTTAGTTGACGAGTGTGGTGAAAATTTATTTCAGTTGATGGTTTCTACCCCAAAACTTTTATAGTGGGTAAGGGATGCTCAACATATAGATATTAACAGTGAGACTTTATGTATTTAGATATCCACTGTATTTTCTCGTGATTGATTCTCTAATGGTGGGGATTATATCAATCTTTTTAGAGGATAGATAATTGTACCAAGGACATTGCTGGTGGAGGATCTATGGGAGTTTCATGCATCTAATTCTGTGTTATTTCTTGGTGTAAAGAAGATGTACTGTGACCTATAATGTATGTTATAGTGGAAAAGTATGAATACGTGTGTAGAAAATTAAATATCTTGATGCCTCACTTTTTAGAAGGTGAAGTATGAGCACTAGGTTCTAGCATGTTTGTTTCAACCCCTTGAGGTCCCATAGTCGAAGTGGGATGGAATATATATGTACTTTGTTATTATAATCCCACAAAAATGTAGAGGAAATTATTCCACATATGTGATCATAGACTGATTGACCGAGTTAGGCTACTTCCTAGCTATTTAAGAGTAGATTTTAGTAGAGTGCATGTGACTCCTTTACATGTAGGGGTAGTATGAATTCTTGGAGTTACCTTAGTTATTGTTTTATACTATGATTCTCCCTTAATTTCATGATTATGGGGCGGATTTCATGATGAATTTTGGACCTTGTTTCATTTGGGAATGGTGCATAACCCCTAGACTAGAAGCTATTCTTAGAAAAACATTCAGGTTCTAGTGGAAATAGTATAATATTACATGCTGGACTTCAGAAATATTTGGAAGGATCGCCTTCCCTTGGTAGAGTGGGTATACAATAACAACTACCATTCCCCAATATTCATGGAACCATATCATGCCTTATATGGGAGACCCTATAAGTCATTACTATATTGGACTAATGTAGTTGTGAACGATATTATGGGACCATAGGTTTTGTGTGTGGTGATAGAGAAGTTAAAGATAATCCAACAGTGGATGAGGACAACCTACATCCATCAAGAGTATCATTATGACCTATGATGGATGAACATGTATTTCTAAGAGGGAGACCATGTGATCTAGTAGGTCTCACATAAACATGAATTTTAGAGATTTTTCTAAGGTGGAATGTTATCTCTGAGATTCATTATAACTTTTCAGATAATGTATTTCATATATGAAGAGGTTTACCCATTGGAACAACTACTATTGTTAGACAAGTTAGGTGACATCTTCTATGGGTCATGGCTAAGGAGTTCTGTGATTGAACCATCACATTTGACAAACTAGTTGATCTAGACATTGAGGATATAGATATCATTATAGAGTGCCTAGTAGAGATTGAGGATCAATAGGATATGATCTATTATGGGTGAGATATTCCCTTGGTGTGTTTCAAGTGGAAACATTGAAATATTTTGGAGAGAACCTTGGAGTCAGATAAACAGATGTATTCCTAGTTTCCTAAAAATTTTTAGTAGGATTCTGGAATTTTGGGAGAAAATATCTAAGTTGGGGAGAATAGAATGAATTTATTTTATTTTGTAAAACATTAGAATATTTTAAATATTATTTTTGGACATAAGAGCTATGATAGAGTGATATTTTGAGGCCCAAGGGGGCTTGGTATTGATATAATAAAAAAATATTATATCACTTGCACATGGTTTTTAGAAAATAATGAATTAACTCTTGATACTGACTCAAATGGGAAATATGAGGTTATCCTTGAGTCCATAATATGGGTTTTAAACTAAGAATTACTGAATATTTGTGTTTATAATGAATTCATCATGAGAACTATCATGGCATAAATAATAATTAAATAAATTATTGTATTTATTTAATTTTTTTAATTAAGACTAATAATAATATTCTACTATATAATCGTAGTTCTGAAAAAATACATAGGTTTACCTATAAAACCTTATTGATTGAGAGAAGGGACTTGGAGGAGGTCTCTAAGGAAATTAATGATGACTAATCGATTAACGATTTTCATGCCAATCGGATCTTCTGGATCTCACCAATGATTGTGATGTGTAATAATTCGAAACTAGTGATCAATCCAAACATGATGTAGGAAGGTTATATTTTGATGGATTATTCACTATTTTATTATCCCATGATGAATGTTAATCAACTCTACTAATATATTTATGTTTGATTTGATCATGCTTTTAAGCTACGAGATTATCTTCCTAAGAGTTTTGTGAATTGAAGTTATAAAGATTTTGGTTTATCATTCATCATTATAATGACAATGATTTGATGCCAATATGATAATTAAACCTAGTTCATTCCTCTTGTAGTGTTTTTTTATTTTCATCCATCATTCTTCGTACATTCAAAAATATTATTCCCCTTTGTTTTTGAATTAGAATATATCTAATGGTTGATCATTGAATGATTGTTCTTTGGAATAATCTATTGACACTCTATGATCATGTTCATGGTCAATGGAGTGATGATGTTGTGATAAAAATGGTGGGAAATTAAAATTTTATTGGGAATTGATTTTGGGATCTCTATTTGAGGTTTGGTATGTAGTGTGTGGTGTGACGAGAACTGATTTTTTGAATTATCAGATAGTCAAAATTTAGCTGCCGATAATGGAAAGGCTCAAACAATCTTAAATTTGTGTTTATTTGTAGATATGTCTGTAATGACCCAAGTATTTATAGAACAATACATTTTCATATCTATTAATATTTATGAGTAAAATATTGATTTAATTCTAAATAAGAAACTCTTTTTGATAGTGTACTCAACACGCAACAATAGGTTTTTTTTTGAAATCATAGGTTGTACAAAACTTTGAGTTATACCTGAAAATAATAGTATTATTATTTTATTATTTTAAATGATCATTAACTCTAAGAAATTATATTGTTGGGAATGAACAGAACTAAAAAAAATATTATTATTAAATGTATTTACAGTTATCCAATTTATTTTAGGGGCATAACTAAGAATGAATTTTCTTTTAAGAATGAAAAACTCTAATATTTTTAAAAGGTCGTTTTACTCCCTTTTGACGGAGAACCCTTTTTAAAAATATCTTCTGTCACCTTTTATATTACATATTCCAAAATAATATTCTTCTTTAGAATTGGGACATAAAAATTCAGTTTGGGTATATTTTATGTATTTTTATGATAAAGTTCATTTCTTAATGAATAGTGACCAATACTGGATATTAATTCAAAACATCCTTTTAATATAATTTATTTATATAGATAGATAGTAAATTTAATAGGTTTTCAATTTTAATTGGATTATATTTTTATCATTTAATCCAATGTTGTACCTTAGAAGGAATTTCAATTTGAAATTGGACATAAACGCTTGTTAATCATTTGGTTAGTTTTACATCTTAAAAACACGCTTTTTGGTTTGGACAACAGGAATTAATTTTAAATTAATTTCTGTGACTTCAATGTTCTGAATTTAGAAAAATGGATTCCATATTTGGAATCAGGATTTCCAAATTGTGTAAATATATATCCTTTATTTTTATTCATTATGAACAGTATCTTCAAAAAATATTTTATTTATCATCATTAAAGGGTAAATTTGGTAAATAAGTGTAAAAAATAATATCATAATAATATTAGTTTGCCCAAAAACATGTTTTAACACTATTGGATGATACATGTACGACCATGGAAATCCTAGGGGTGATTTTGGGACCCCGTCAAGCCACTTGTAAGTGAAAACGACATTTAAAAAAAATTAATTTAAAGTTAAGGAAAATGTTATGTAAACATATATGTTCTAGTAAAAAAATTTATATAGGGTTATATAGGTAATCATTTAGATGAAAAAAATTAATTAGAAAGATATAAAGATTTACTAAATCGTGATATTTTATTTATAAATTTTATACATAATATAAATAAAATTATTTATGACACAATGGTGATGTAGGGATTACCTTATTAATTAAATATTTTAATAAATGACAATATAAATATTAAAATAAATTTATTTAGAAAGTTTCAATTCCATATAAAAATTTTATGGATGATTAAAACTATTTATATTTGAATTAATGTATGTTTTTTGAAGAAAAGTGTTGTTATATATTTTTTAAATTCTTGGTATGAATAGTTTATATATTGATATAAATGAGTTTTTAAAATCAATAATATTTTATTAAATGATAAAATAATACTTAAAATATATGATTCATCAAATTGAAATAGATGATGTCAAATATTTATTTAATGGTCCATTTTTTTCTCTTGTAATTTTATAGTAGTCATATTAACCATAGAGTATGAATATACAATAGGACATGGTAAAAGTTATATTAGTTAACTAAATGTTAAAGGTAAATTATAAGGTTAATTTTACACCCTAAACATGTATAAAACCCATTGGATGTGAGGAATTACAATAATTATCAACATATCATAGAATATAATATGTTTTGGACATTTTGAAATCAAAATTAATTTTATAATAAAATAATATTTTCAAACATTCCTAAAGATCCACTCCTCTATCTTATTAAAGGCCGCCAACTCTAACCCATTACACACACCTATAAAGCCACCGGGATCACCCAAACATTTCTATAAGAGTCTCACAACATTCCCATATCCATACTATAATCTTTCTCATAGGCATAAGGAAATTTGAGAAAGCCTTTAGGCTCAAATCAAACAGAGTTACACGTTTTAAGAGGTAGTGTCTTCAATAAAATTCCTTTCCATTATTCTACCTTTTCACTCCCTATTCTATTATTTTTCTTTGATTAAATAAAAAAACCTATATAAAAAATATACCATAATTTTGTTATGGTAAGGATTCAGACTACAATTACACACACCTCCATCTAATGGATTGGAACATATTGTTTCTCTGTACGACGAACTAATGCCTCATGAAACGATGATTGTTTGATTTTTCCCTTCCACCTATAATGGAGGCCATTATGACAGAACATTATTTGTATGTGATATATATTATTTTTATATTTTCTCTATTATTCTGTATTTTTCATTTATATCCTACCTATATTATTTCCATAATGGGTAAATACGATAATTTCATTTGAGGAAGTGCGGACTACCGCCACCTCAAATTGATAAGATTCGTTCATTCCATAAATGGAATGTAAAAATAATATTCTTAATGAAACTATGTAACTTATATAATATATGATATTATACTAGAATTATAATATACCTATATTTCATTTATTTTTTATTAAATTAAATATGAAAATAAAATGAAGGTAGTTTTCATGCGTACGTACGACATACCATCTCCATGAAAGGTGCTTTTCATTTATTATATACAAATGTTATGGAATATTATAAATAAATATATACTGGATATATATGATATATATTATATCTAAATCATGAATATAATTTTGGATATAATATACTTTAGACCACATGGTCAATTTGTAATTATAAAAAGTTCATTTCTTACTCATGTTCTGAACATCGACAAAACGACCGACAAGAACTTGATAAATTGTATAATTGTTATATCCAAGTAATAAGTGATATAAATGGAATAATAAACATTAAAAATGTTTTTAATCAATTAGAAATTAACTTATGTTTTTTATTTTGGATGAACAGGGAACATACACAATGATTCAGGCTCAAGAGAAGTGAACCCTTCACCCTCCTCTTCTAGTCAAATACTTCATTGATGTTATTAAATTTCAATATTCAAATTTTGGGATACGTTATTCTATATCCTTATTGTGGTACATTTTATTTTCATGTGATGAGAGATCATTTTCTCCCTCATTAACGTTTTTCAGAATTTTTATGTTATGTCGTTAGGCTGTCGAATTTTTATGAGGGAACTTCTTAACCAAATTTCAATTTTATAGGTTATTTTTCTACTTCTTGATTATTTTGTTCATTGAATATGTGTGAATTACCTATGATTTAATTACATGAAATATCCAATTATATTGGGATTATTCGTATTTTTCACACATAATTATGTCATTGATTTATCATTAACATAATGGTACAATATTTGATAGAGACTACATATCAATCCCCTTTGATTGAGGCATATATTGATATTGTGAACCTATATTATCATATAAGGTGTATATACAACCATTTGGACATTTTTTTCATGAATTTATATATTCTCATGATATTTATATAAGCCTTTTATGTTATTGTTTTAATATTTTTATTCAAGAGTTTCTAAATTGGTAAAGGATTATTTAAGTAAAACATCATTTTAAATGTTTTAGAGATTTAATCTTGTAAATCCTTATATTTCAGTTCCATGTATTATAAATGATTTTAAGGATTTATTTATATGGACATGAGTGTTTTAAAGTGTAAATTCCTTTAAAATGATTCCAAATGGTATGGGACACTTTTATTCACAAAGCTTCATTACAAATGTTTTAAAAGAATTGATTATGTCAATATCCTGAACTGATATCATGTGATTGCAATGTGGAAATTATTTCTTTACTTTATTCTTGTTCATGTGTAATGATTATGTTATAGTTATTGGGAATTTTTAATGTATATGGGTGGTTTCGTGATAAACCTTGGTTGGGTAATCCAAGATAGATCTCCAATGCATTGGGTAACATGACAGAGGAAAATGTTAATGTTTCTCCTAATTGATTTAGGGAATATAATATAATGGGTATTTAAAATGTAACTATATAGTTATGAAAGCTATAATGTATGTATGTTATAGATTCCATTAGTTACCATTATGATTTGTGATTTCTATGTGTTATTCAAAAATCTTATGTTTTCATGAGGTATGATAAAGAGCATATGTTTTAGGATTCATAAGTATAATATCATTGATTTTTATGTATTCATGGGACAATTTTTTATTTTTTTATTTTATAACCCTTACTGATCTTTTTATGCTCATACCATGTTATGGAAATGTATTTCATAGGGTATGAGGAAGTTAAAGGTTAAAGAATAATTCAAGAATACTTATATCAAGAAAAGAATTCTTTTTTTAATTTAAGAGTTCTTATTTTGGTAAAAAAATGGATATTGAGAAGAAGTTTCTACATTGTAATATTTGAGATGTAATGTAATAATTATGTCCTAATTATCTAAATCTCAAAAACTAAGAATATCCTCAATGTTAATTGTTAACTTATTCCAAGATTATATGATGTATAAGGTTGGGTCCTTATAGTTGGTATCAGAAGTTGGTTCATATAACTTTAGTGGTTAGCCTGTTATTTATGCATAAGTGACATAACCATAATGGTTAGAATATTATAAAGAGACATAGTTATTTTAGATATATCAAATGTGTTTAATATAACATGTATTAGTATATCTTATTGTTTACCCATCTTATATATTATATGATTACTTTTCAAATATACTCACATTGACCATTTTGGTTTGGTAAATAGTTGTATCTAGAATAAACTAAAGTAACAATAGATATGAAGAAAAAGGTGATGGTTATTTGAATAAGAAACCGAATGAAATAGGAGAAGTAATGAGAACCCTTGTTGTTATTCTCAACCATAAATCTAGAGTAATGATTGAACGCCTAGATATTGTTTATTTTTATAAGGCATCGTATATGCAAGAAACAAATACCTATGGATGTTCTGGTAATAATAATAAATTTATGTATATTAAAAAACCTATGTTTCAAGGATGTGGAAAGAAACACTTAGGAAATTTATTTAAAGGGACGGGAAGATGTTTCAAATGTGGTAATTAAGGCCATAAAGCAAGAACATTCAATGGAAAAAGAAAGCCTCATGTAGACTCCTAGAAAGGGAAAGAAGTTATTTCTGAACGATTAATTGAATGTTTTAAATGTTGTGTGTTTGGTCATTATACAAATAGATGTCCTAACAAGAATTTTCAGGAATATGATCAATGGAACCATAGAAATATATGTTTACCAATACCTAATTCCATTCTAATTGAGGATGAGGAAACCGACAATGACTAATTAAAGGTATTGATTATTTCTTAGATAATGTTTTGAAATTATTTAATCTTAGGATATGATTCATGATTTTGTTTTTCATATTCTAAAATAAGTTGGAACGTAATGGTTAATGGACATTGAAGAACTTTGAATGAATAAGAAATCAATATATAAGGTATTTAAGAGTTATGGTAGATTTTATGATAATGAAATGCCTAAATTATTAAGTCTTTTTTGATGATTGGATTACTTTGGAAGACTTTTTGTAGTATGTGTAACATTGAAGATTGATACTTGAAAATGTTATTCATGGAAGAATTAAATTTTTTTGTAATACATAATGGATAACCTTAATGGATTTATAAGGTCTTTTTAGGTGATTAATGGTTATTTCATTTTGTGATGCAAAATGAAAGGTATTAGATAACCTTTGAGGATAAAGAATGTTATGGTAATTTTTGATGAAATTAATCTATTTTTGAGACTATGATAAGGATTATATGATTTAAAGAAAAGGAGAACCCATAAAATGGGTGACAATCCATCACATCTAGCTAGGACGTGGTAATTGAACCCAAAAATTAAGGTTGATGAGGGCGTATTGCCTACCCCTGGCCTATGTGAATTCCCTGGTTATTATGACAGATTAGTTTCAGTGAAATGATATCATGGATCAAGAATAAGTTTAATTTGGGGAATTTTTTTTATCAAATGGTCGTACATAATATATGAAAATGATTTGGTGATTAAGTGATAATGGTTATTTTGGAAGACATTTTCTCTTTTGGGATACAATATGCCTAAAAAATTGAATACTGTGGGATTTAATTTGTTGAGTAATGGTTGAAATTTTATTTTGGAAGAATTTATGTATTTATTGTGAACATATAGAGATTTGGGTTATTTATTGAAATGATTAACCTATCAGAGATAATATGTGATTAGGTTAATTACTTTTTTGTATGAGACTTTAAGAGTAGACGATGTTATTTGGAGATAAATGTTAAGATTTACTATGTAAGACTATGTGATTAAATTCATCTATGTTTTTGGTTTCAATATTAGTTAAGTTTATATTGATAAATATTAAGTAAAATTATTTATATAATGGTATTTTTTGAAATTTGGGTACTGTTTGTTGGATTTTGGAGATTAATAGTACTATTTCTTTTAATAAATGATTTCCTTTTTGAGGATTGTATGATCTTGTACAAACCATTTTTTGTTTTTGTTAGTGTCTAAATACAAGGTATATATATTTCATATTTTTGTGATTATTTAATTCTATTTTTGTCGATTTTTTAAATTTATGTGTGACCATTTCATCATGAATACTGATCATTTGGATAAAATATGAGTTCATGGTAGATATTTATGAAAGGATGAAACTATACTTGAAAGGTAAGTATATTTCTATTTGTTATTAGAAAATATCATAAATAAATACTCCAACATTATGAAAGGGAAATAAAAAAATTGTTGTCTATTGACTTTTGATTTTGTGGAATCAATGACTGTTGAACCTGTTATGAGTTTGTGGTTTTCTACTGGATAACTTTCTCCTGATCATGCTTTTTATCACTCTCTATCAGAACATGACACTTGGTTTAACTCCATATCCATGTTTTCATGGAATCCTACTATGTGTTATCTTGGGTGACCTTTTTACTTCTCTATATTTCATTTAATGTGATAGTTTTAATTACACTTTTTCTAATGTGGGACTTTCAATGAAGCTTCCAACCCCACACTTAAATTAGTGGGGACGAAATTTCTAAAAGGGGGGGGAGGATAAAACGACCCATGTATTTATAGAATAATAAAATTTCATATATATTAATATTTATGGATATTATCATAATTTAATTATAAAGAGGAAACTTTGTTTGATAGAATACTCAACACGCAACAATAGGTTTCCTTGAAATCTTACGTTGCACACAACTTTGCGTCATACCAGAAAAATAATTTTATTATATTATTATTTTAAATGATTGTTAAGACCTAGACGTTATATTGGAGGAAATGGAAGAAAAAACAAAAATATCATTATTAAATGTCTCTACACATATCCAATAAATTTTAAAGTCTTAAAATAATAATGAATCAGATTTTAAGCATGAAAAACTCTAATATTTGAAAAGGTCATTTTACAGCCTTTTGATGGATAACCCATTTTAAATCTTATTTTTGTCACATTTATATTCTCTATATGACAAAATTATATTATTATTTAGATGTTGGGCATCACAATTTATGATGGACAATTTTTTGGTATTTTTCTAATAAATTTCATTTTTAATGAATAGTGAAAAATACTAAATTTTAGGTCAAAACTGACTTTTATTCTAATTTATTAATATATTTATATTGTACTTATAATTGGATTTAAACTTTAATTGGATTATATTTATATCATTTAATCCAATTTCTATAATTATATTTAATTTCACTTTAAAATTGGGCATAAATGCATGTCAGTCTTTTAGTAGTTTTTTCTTCTAAAAAACACACTTTTTGGTTTTGACAATGGGAAATAATTTTAAATTTATTTATGAAACATATTTGTTTTATATTTATAAAAATGGATTCCATATTTTGAATCAGGATGCCCAAATTTTGTAAATATTTAACTTTTATTTTTATACATTTTGAATAGAAACTTCATTAAATAATTTATTTACCATCGTTAAAAGGTAAATCTGGTAAATGAGTGAAAAAAATAATATTATAATAATATTAAATTAAACTAACAGAATTCATAACCCTATTTTTTGTTACATATATGACCATGGTCATCCATGGGTCTATTTTGGGACCCGAAAAAGCTAATTGTTAGTGAAAATGACAATTTATAAAAATTAATTTAAAATTAAAGAAAATGTAACATAAACATATATCTTTTAGTAAAAAAACATTATATGGGATTATATAAGTGATATTTTTTACTATAAATAATAATTATAAATATAAAAATATTTCATATATCATGATATTTTATTTATAGTTTTTAGACATCATCTAAAAAAATATTTGTGACACAATGTTAATGTAGTGATTACCTTATTAATGAATGATTTAAATAAATGAGAATATTAATATTAAAATAAATTTATTAATTACTTTTTATTCCATCCAATAAATTTAAGGACTATTATATATTTTTATATTTGACTTAATGTAGATTATTATAAATAATAATATTGTTATTGATTTTTTAAAAGTCTTGGAATGAATAGTTTATAAATTGACATAAATGAGTTTTTAAAATAAATACAATTTTATTATATGATAAAATTATCATGAAAATATTAGAATCATCCAATTGACATATATTATGTAAAAATTTTCATTAATGATCCATTTTTTGTGTCTTTTGTAATTTAATTGTAAATATATTAAACATATAGTATGAATATACAAGAGGACATGGTAAAAGTTAAGTTAGTTAATTTAATTTTAATGTTGAAAGATAAGGTTAATTTTTTCCCTAAACTTGTATAAAACACATTGTAAGAGAGGATTTAGAATATTAATCACATTTTCATTGAATTTAATGTGTGTTGGACCTTTTGAATCAAAAATAATTTTTTAATAAAATAATACATTCAAACATTCCTAAAGAGCCCTCCCTCCCTCTTATAAAAGACCACCACCTCTATCCCATTACACACTCCTCTAAATCCCATTATCTCAAATAAACTCTACTCTATGAATCTCCCAACATCCCCCTATTCATCATAGAAGATTTACCCTAGGCATAATGAAATTCAAGAAATAATTTAGCTCAAATCAATGAGAGTTACACATTTTATGTGGTAATGTCTTCTTTAAAATTCCATTCCATTATTCTACTTATTAACTCCATATTCTGTTATTTTTCATTGACTACATAACAACACTAGTATCCTCAATATACTAGGATGTTTTTATTTGAATTATTCAAACTATAATTAGACACACCTACATCTATTGGATACGAACATATTGTTTCTGTTTACGGCGAACTATTTCTTCACAAAATGATGATTGTTCGATTTTTCCCTACAACCTCCCATGGTGGCCATAATGATGGTACTGTATTTATATTTGACATTAATTATATTTATATTGTCTCTATATTTCTTAATTTTTCATTTATATAATAACTTTATTATTTCTATAATCGGTAAATGTGATAATTTCATTTGAGGAAGTGCGGACTACCGCCCCCTCAAAGTGATATGACACGTTCATGCCTTACATGGAATGTATAAACGATGGTGTTAATGATTTTATGTAATGTATATAAAAAATACATTTAACTTTAATTATAATATTCAATTTTATCATTATTTTTCATTCCATTAAATATGAAAATTAAATGAAAGTAGTATCCATGTGTACATACGGTTTACCGTCTACATGAACGATGATTTTAATTTCTTATATCCAAATGTTATGGAATATTAAAAATACATATATACTGGATATATATGATATATATGATATATAAATCATTAATATCATGCCGGAGATAATATACATTTGATCAAATGACAATTTTTAATTATAACAAGTTCATTTTTGACTCATGTACCGAACGTCGACTAAACGACAGATAAGAACATGAATAATTATTTGATTGTTATATCAAGTTAATAAGTGATATATAATCATAAAAAAACTTGAAAAATATTCTAAAGAAATTTGAAATTGACTTATGTTTATTATTCACGAATTACAAGGAACATACATGATGATTCTGAAGGTAAAGGAACCTTTCTCTCTCCTCTTCTAGTCAAAGACTTATTTTATGTTATTAAATATCTATTTTAAAATGTTGAGATATTTTTTTATATATCTTAATTTCTATAAATTTTATGTCCACATGATGAGATACCCTTTCCTATATCATCATCTCATTTACTAAATTTTTATGTGACGTTGTTAGGCTGTAGAATTTATTAAGGAAACTTCTTAACCAAATTTTAATTCTTTGGGTTAAACTTCTGCATTTGATTATGTTGTGCTATGAATATGTGGGAATGAACACTAATTTTTTTACACTTAATATCAACTTATATTGGGTGTATTTATATTTATCAAACATAATTATGTCACTGATTTATCCTTAATCTAATGGTACAATCTTTGTAAGGGACTACATCTCAACCCCCTTTCATTGAAACATATCTTGATATTGGGCAATGTTATTATCATATATGGTGTATATAAAAACATTTTGACATTTTATATCATGAATTTATATATTCTCATTATATTTAGAGTTTCCTTTTATTTTATTCTTTAATTATTTTTATTCCAGAGTTTCTCAAGTGGTAAAGGATTCTTTAACTGAAACATCATTTTAAATGTATTTAAGATTTAATCTTCTATAACCTTATCATTCATGTCCATGTTTTATAAATTATTATAATGATTTATTTATATGGATATGATTTATTATGTGTAAATTCCTTTCAAATGATTCAATATGTTATGAAACACTTTGATTCAAAACTCATCATTTCAAATGATTTATATGAATTGATTATGTCATTATCTGGAAATGATATCTTTGTGATTGCAATGTGGAAATGTTATATTTCCTTTGTTAATATTCATGTGTTATGAATTTGTAATTATTATAGGGAATTTATAATTTATATGGGTGGTTCTATGATAAACCAAGGGCATGTGAGCCTATGATAGATCATTAATTCATTGCGTTACATGATAGAGGTATGCGTTAATGTTTATCCTAAGAGATTTATGGAATATATTATGATGGTTTTTCCAAATGTAACTCCCTATATTTATATGAAATCTATAATGTATGTTTATAATGTATTCCACAAGTTACCATTATGATTTATGATTTCTATGTGTTATTAATAAATCTTATGATTTCATGATGTATGTTAAATAGCATATATTTTTCGATTGAAAAGTTTTATCTCGATGATTTGTATGTATTGATGGGATAAAGTCTTCTTTATTTATTTTATAAAACTTAATGTGCTTTTTTTTCTTGTCCCGTGATTTTGAAATGTTTTTCTTAGGGTATAAGGAAGGGTAAAATAAATGAATAATTCAAGAAAATTTATATCATGAAAATAATTATTGTTTTCTTTTAAGAATTTTTATTTTATGAAAAAAATTGATACTTAGTATAAGTGTCTACTTCGTAATATTTGAGATGTAATTTAATAGTTAGGACATAATTCTATAAATCTATAAACATAAAAAGATACTCGATGTGAATCATTAACTAAATTCAATATTAAGTATTGTTTAAGGTTGGGTCCTTACAGTTGGTATCAGAGGTTGGTTTAGATAACTTTAGAGGTTATACTGTTATTTAATCGTAAGTGAAAAAACCATAATTGATATCATATTAGTAAGAGTAATAGCTATTTTAGATATATCTATTGAGATTAATATTACATAAATAAGTATTTCTTAGTATTTACCCTCTTTATAAGATATTATATGATGATTTTTTCGAAATACTTGCATTGGTCTTTTTGTTTTTTGTAAATAGGTTGATCTAGCATGCACCAATGTATCACTACAAGTGCAAAAATCTGTGATAGTTTTTTGAATAAGAAACTGAATGATAAGGGAGAAGTAATGATAATCCTTATTGTAATTCTCAACAAAATATCTGGAGTCAGGATTGACCACCTGAACCTTGTAGAATTTTATAAGGCATCATATATGTGGGAAAACAATCCCTATGTAAGTTATTGAAATATTAATTAAGTTATGTGTATTCAAAAACTGATGTTTCTAAGATACTGAAAGAAAAAATTATGAATATTTTTCAAAGGGAAGTGAATATGTTTTAGATGTGGTATTTATGGTCATAAAGCAAGAACCTTCCACGGAAAATGGAATCCTCCAGTTCACTCTAGGAAAGGGAAAGATGTTCTTTATGAAGGATCAATTGAATGTTTTAAATGTGATGTGTATGGTCATTATACAAATAAATGTCTTAATAACAGTATTATGGAATGAGATCAGTATGACCATAAATATATATATGTTTATATATACCTAAGGTAATTCCAATTGATGGTGAGGAAACTGACAATGGCCAATGAAAGGTATGAATTATTTCCCACCTGATGTTTTGAAATTCTTGGATATTAAGTTATGATTCATGATTTTGTTTGTAATATTACTTAATAAGATTGAAAATAATGTTTAATGGGTTATGAATAACATTTAATTATTAAGGAGCTTATATATAAGGAATTCAAGAGTTATGGTATATTTTATGATGATATTAAGTCTCTTTTGATGATGGGATTACTTTGGAAGACTTTTTCTAGTATGTGTAACCCTGATATTTGATGTGTGAAAATATTACTAAAGGAAGAATTACATTTTCTTGTGTGTGCATAATGGATATCCTTACGGATTTATATGAACTTTTTGTTTTTAAGAGATTAATGCTTATTACATTTTGAGATGCAAATTGAATGAAATTAGATTACTATTGGGGACAAAGCAGGTTATAGTAATTTTTGAGAAAATTATTTTTAGTTTTTACAATTTTGTATGAATGATATGGTTTAAGAAAAATGAAAACCTACGGAATGTGTTACAACCCATCACATCTTGCAAGGCCGTAGGAATATAACCCACAACTGATGGGAGACAAGGGTGCATCACCTACCACTAGCCTACGTGATGTTCCTGGTTAGTATGACTTATTCATTTTAGTTAATTGATTTTATGGATCAAGAATAAGTTAATTTTGGGAACTTATGTTTTATCATATTGATATAATTATTATAGGAAAATGATTTGGCGATTAAGTGATAATGGTTATTTTTTGAAGACATTTTCTCTTTTGGGAAACTATATGCCTAAGGAAAATAGATTACTATGGGATTTCAATTGTGGAGTGATGCTTGAATTTTTTTTGGAAGAATATATGTTGTTATTATGTACATACAGATATTTGTATTATTTATTGAAATATTTAACCTATCATAGAGAATATGTGATTAGGTTAATTACTTTTCAGTATGAGACTTCAAGAGTAGCCAATGTTATTTAGAGATAAATGTTAAGATTTACTATGAAATACTATGTGATTAAAGTCATCTATATTTTGGTTTTGAATATTAGTATGGATTATATTGATGAATTTATAGGACAATTGTTTATTGAATGGTCATTTTTTATCATTGGGAACTATGTTTTTGAATTTTTGAGATTAAGAGTAGTATTAATTTTTATAAAGGATTTTCCTTTTAGGGATTATCTGATCTTGTACTAACCATGACAGGGTTTTTAATGTCTAAAGATAGGATAAATAAAAAATATCTTTTTTGGATTTGTAATTCTATAAAATTTGATTTTAGCACTTCAGGTCTGACCATGTCATTGTAAATACTAATCATTTGGAGAAAAGATGAGTTTGTGGTAGAAATTTATTAAATGATGGAACTCTACATGAAAGGTATGAATATTTCATTATGTTCTTAGACAATGTCATAAAGAAATATTCCAAATTTGTGAAAGGGACCTTAAAAGAAAAAAAAATTCCATTTACTTTTCCTACTGGGGAATCAAATACGGTTTAGTATATCACATTTTTGTGGTTTTCTTATGGTTTACTTTCTCTTGATCATGTTTTCTACCACTCTTCACCCGAACATGACAATTAGTTTATCCTCCATATCCTTGTTTTCATGGAATCATAGTATGTGTTATCTTAGGTAACCTTTACTTATCTTTTTTTCTTTTAAATTGATTGTTTTATTGACTCTAATTCCGATGTTGAACATTCAATAATGTTTCAATTCCCAATTTTAAAATTGCGAGGGTGCAATTTATATAATTGGGAAGGATGTAAAAACCTATGTATTTATTAAATAATAAATTTTTATATCTATTAATATATATGATTAAGATATTTATTTTATTTCATATATGGAACTTTTTCCGATAGCATAACTTACACAGAACAACATGTTTCGTTGAAATCAAACGTTGCACACAACATTGAGTAATAAAAAAAATATAATATTATAATATTAATATTTTAAATGATAGTTAACACATAGCTTTTATATTGGAGGTAATGCATATAAATAACTAAAATATGATTATTAATTGTCTTTACACTTATCCAATATATTATATAGGGTTAAAATAAAAATGAATCTGGTTTTATGCCTGAAAAACTCTAATATTTTAAAAAGTTCATTTTACCACCTTTTAATGGAGAACCCTTTTTAAATATAGTTTTTGTCACTATCATATGTTATAATTGACAAAAAATATTTTTCTTTTTAATCAGGACATCAAAATTTAAATTGGGTAAATATTTGGTATTTTTCAGATAAAGTTCATTTTTAATGAATAGTGAAAATACTGAATTTTAATTCAAAACATAATTTTAATCTAATTTATTAATATAGTTATATTTTACTTTTAATTTGTTTTAATGTGTAATTGGATTATATTTTTTTATTCAATTCATTTTTGTTCAGCAGAAGTAATTTCACATTGAAAATGGATATAAACCCATGTCAATCTTTTAGTAGTTTTTACTTCTTAAAAATACGCTTTTTGGTTTTGACAATGAAAATTAATTTTAAATTAATTTCATTAACATATTTCTTTCAATTTATAAAAAAGGATTTTAAATTAGTATTCATGATTTCCAAATTGTGTAAATATGAAACTTTTATTTTTAGAAATTATTAATAGTAATTTCAGAATTTTTTTTATATACGGTGGTTAAAGTGTAAATCTGGTAAATATGTATAAAAAATAATGTTATATTAATATTAAATTAACCTAAGATTTGTTTTAATCATATTGTATGATACAATTCAGACCATGTTCATCAATGGGTCGATTTTGGGACCCCATAGAGCCACTTGTAAGTGAAAATGAAATTTTATAAAAATTAATTTAAAGTTTAGTAAAATGTAACATAAACATATATCATTTAGTAAAACAGTTTTTATATGGAATTATATAATAGATGGTTTCAATAATAAATATTAATTATAAATATAAAATGAATTCCTATATCTTGAATTTTTTTTTAAAATTTTTAGACATCAAATAAATAAAATTATATACGACACAATGGTGATATAGCTATTACCTTATTAATGAAAGATTTAGATAAATGTGATTATGAATATTAAAATAAATTTATTTAGAAACATTTTATTCCATAAAAAAATTTTAAAGATGATTATATCTTTTTATATTTGATATAATATTTGTTTTTCAACAAATCATTTCTTAATTGATTTTTTAAATGTATTGGTATGAATAGTTTTAAATTGACATAATTGAGTTTTTAAAATAAATACTATTTTATTGAAAGATAAAATAAAAAAAATTCATCCAATAGAAATATATTATGTTATAAATTTCATTATTGATTCTTTTTTGGTCTCTTGTTATTTTATAGTAAATATATTAACAACATAGTATGAAAATAAAAGAGGACATGGAAAAGTTACAATAGTAAACTAAATGTTAAGGCTAAAGTATATGGTTAATTTTATGCCCTAAACATGAATAAAACCAATTGGATGGGATAATATTGAACCATATTCACCTTAACTTTGAATTTTATGTGTTTTTTACCTTTTGAAATAGTGTCTTCTCTAAAATTCCTTTCCATTATTCTACTTCTTCACTCCCTATTATATTATTTTTATTGGATTAAAAAATAAAAAAAAGTATCCTAAATATACTTGGGTGTTTTAATGAGAAGTATTCAAACTAAACTTAAACACACCTCTATCTAATGGATACAAACATACTGGTTCTATGTACGGTGAACTACTGCCTCCCGAAACGATAACTATTCGATTTTCCCTACCACCTCTCATGGTGGCCAGTATGATGGCACTGTATATATATTATCTTTATATTTTCTCTATGATTTTGTAATTTTCATTTATATCATACCTTTATGGTTTCCATAATCGGTAAATAAGATTGTTTAATTTGAGGAAGTGCGGACAATCGCCCCCTCAATTCATGTGACTCGTTCATTACATATAAGGAATGAACAAAGGATTGTGTTAATGAACTTATTTAAAATATATAAAATATGATATTATACATTAATTATAATATACTTATGTATCATTTAGTTTTCAATAATTTAAAAATTAAACATAAATAAAGGTAGTGTTCACGCATACATACGGCTTACCGTCTCCATGAACGGTAATTTTAATTTCTTATATCCAAATGTTATGGAATATTATAAATACATATATATTAGATATATATGATATATATGATATCTAAGTCATGAGTATCATTTGTGAGATAATATACGTTTGACTACAAAGACAATTTTTAATTATAACAAGTTCATTTTTGACTCATGTACCGAACATCATCAAAATGACCGATTAGAACATAAATAATTATATAATTTTTATAGCAAGGTAATAAGTGATATAAAAGGAATAATTAAATTGAAAAAGTTTCTGAATAAAGTATCAATTAAATTATGTTTATTATTTAGGAATAACAACGAACATACGTGACAATTCAGACTCAAGGTAAGGGAAACTTTCACCCTCCTTGTTTAGTCAAAAACATCTTTTATGTTATTAAATTTAAATTTTTAAATGTTGAGACATGTTCTTCTGTATTTTCATTCCTATAAATTTTATGTCCATGTGATGAAAGAACGTTTTCTCTCTCATCAACAAATTTTCTGAATTTTGATGTGACATCGTTAGGCTTTCAAATTTTTTAAGGGAAACTTCTTAACCTAATTTAATTTTTTTGGGTTAAACATCAACAACTTGATTATGTATATCTATGAATAAGTATGAATGACATATGGTTTTTTTAAACCTAATATCCACTTATATTTGGTGTATTTATATTTTTCACACAAAATTATGTCACTGAATTATCTTTAATATAATGGTACAATCTATGTATGGGACTACATCTCATTCTCCATTCATTAAGGAATATCTTGATATTGTGCACCTTTGTTATCTTATAAGATGTATATACAACCATTTTGACATTTTATATCATGAATTTATATATTCTAATGATATTTATAAGTTCCATTGATGTTATTATTTAATGATTTTTATTCAAAAATTTCTCAAGAGGCAACAGATTCTTTAACTAAAAAATCGTTTTAATTGTTTTATTGATTCAATCTTATAAATAAATAACTTTAATGTCCATGAAAAAAAATAATTTTATTGATTTATTTATATGGAAATTATTGTTTTAATGTGTAAATTCATTTCAAATGCTTCAATGTGGTATGGGACACTTTAATTCAAAACTCTTCTTTTTGAATATATTATATGAATTGATTATGTCAATATCTTGAACTGTTATCTTGGGGTTTCAATGTGGATATTTTATCTTTCCTTATTTATTGTTCATGTGTTATGATTATGTTATTGTTCATTGAAATGTTTTATGTATTGAGTTGGTTCTGTGATAAACCTAGGGCGGGTGAGCCCGAGATATCTCTCCAATGCATTGGGTAACATGAAAAAATTAAACATTAATGTTTCTTTTATCATATTTAGGGAATAGAGTGAGATTGGTATTATAAATGTAACTCCATATATAGCTATGAAATCTATAATGTATGTATGTTATTGATTCCACAAGTTACCACTATTATTTATGAATTATCTTTGTTATTAATAAATCATATGATTTCATGAGGAATGTTAAAGAGCATATGTTTTATGATTGAAAAGTATGATCTCATTTATTTGTATGTGTTGATGGGATAATGTTTTCTTTCTTCATTTTATAACCCTTATTGAAATTTTTATGCTCATCCCATGTTTTTGAAATTTTTTCATAGGGAATAAAAAAGGGTATGATAATGTATGAATTCAAGAAGATTTATGTCAAGAAAATAATTCTTTTCATCTTTGAAGAGTTTTTATTTTATGAAAAAATAGATACCTAGTAGAGGTGTGTACTTTGTAATGTTCTCGATGTAATGTAATAATTATGTTCTAATTCTCTTGTGATTTAAACCGAAAAAGATCGTCAATGTTAATTATTAACAAAAATCAAGATTATGTAAAGTTTATGGTCGGGTCCTTACAATGATAGTGGAATCGATGGTGGTTACAGCTTATGTGAGAAGCAGAATAGTCTCATCAGTTTATAAAATTCTAAACTACATGGAATTTTCTTTAAGAAAATAAAATCCATTTAGTCCTTCTATGGTTCTAGGGTTTATTGCACAGATAGAAATATCAATCCATGTGTGACACATGTCACATGCTGTGTGAAGCATGGATAGAGGCTTAGTGTCTACCCTATGGGTAAATAGGCATGGGAATAGCTAGACACACAAATAAGATAGGATTTTATAGGACCGACCCAATACTCAGACACTGCCATGTACAAGATCATAGCACGAAGTACATGTGCATAGGCCAAATTACAATAACATAGGCAAGTGACATCCATATATTGTTGACTAACCTCTAAAAGACATATATCCTAAAAGAATATGTTGTGTGTGCGGAGAAATACATTTTCGGTGAGGCAAAAAGAAATGGGAAGGCCCTTGTAATGAAATAAACACCAAATAATCCCAGTAAACACCATATACCTTTTATAGGGCATCCTGAGGCTCGTCATCCCTTCATATTTTACCTATATCAATTACGTACATTCCATTATCCCATCCTTATGAGGGTATAGTGTGGAAATAATTCATTAAAGAATGATTGTGAACCCCTATCTGGGATTGGTCTTAGATAGAGTTTTCTGAATCCCTATATGTGATTGGGGTCGGATCCTCTATCGTTTCTTCAATTTCACTAGACAAGATTTGAGTAAATTTCATGACCAAATTATAAGGTTGTATGATCCCATAAATAACATGATATTCCAAGTAGAGTCTAATATATCCTAGAGGCCTTGGGTGATATCACTTATCTATATATCATTAGAATATTATTTCGAGTGATTAATTATTTGGAATGTCCCGAGGAGAACAAATTCTAAGATGTGTTTCATCAGTGATAGAATGTCTCATATAATGGGCTCTCCTAGACGATCATTATCTTAATTCCTAAAAAATCTTCTAGTTGTAAGTATGGTTGAGACCTATATGATTTTTATGTACATCTATAATTATATCTTGGTTATTGTTGTTATTTAATGGTCTCATATCCCGATTGGGATACCATTGTGATGATGAGATTACTACTCTCTTGATTATTTTTGTTGGTGATTTTGGGGTGTCCAGCATGGTATTGTTATACTCACCCATACATGATATCTATTTTCTCATGTCATTTTGTTTGATGATGATATACCTTTTGATATATTCATGTGCATCAATTTCATATTAGTTTTACTTTTCCTTCACTATTTTATGGTTTTTCATAGTTGTATGCATGCATTTGAGTACCTTATAATAAGGCCCATATGTGTGTGATATGGATACATGGTCTTAGACACCAACCCCTATCCTATTGGGAATACTCTTGGGGAGTCAAATTGGATTACCGCTACCTGATATGGCCCCCAGGGGTTGGGGTATCATATCAATGAACATCTTGATAAAGGATCTAATGTTTGGTTATATGATCTTGTTCATTATGTTCATGAACACCTAAAATGAATTTTTCATTCTAAACAACATCCAAAAGTACTTTTATATCACAATAATTTTCTAAAACATCAAATTTGTGATGCTGTACACTCTAACCATAAAAAAGGGATTTCATGACCAGATATCAATCTTCAAGAAACACTAGGCTTCACAAAAATGATCTAGGATATCATCAATACTAGTAAATATATATTTACACTTCACTATCACCTAGTTCATCTTTATGTAATTCATATAGAGTTTAAGACTTCCATATACATTATTGGGGAATAGAACATGTGAACCGCATAGTTATATACTCATCCTGATAAATCCCTTTTACACTAAGTACTCGAGTTTCTCCTTGAGTTCCTTCTACTCGGTTGGTATCATATGATAATGGGATTTCAAATTGGGCTATGTACATTCCCCAAGATCTATCTCATATTCATCTCTTATATAAGGGTAATTACTATGAATTATATTAGAAAGATATCTTGATAGAGATCCACATCTAAAAGAAAAGACGAGAAGCCACCATTGATCATGTTTAATGATAGTAACATTTAATATGTGTCATAATAATACAAGGGTGAATTTGGATTGTACCTACACTATGCTCTCCAATTTCATATTATCTTTTAATGAGAAATTTCAAACCCTTGAGTGATACAAAAAAAACTGGTCTCCAATATCAACCAATTTGATCTCATTTGCTAGTCATCCATTCCATTCCATGAATAACATCAAATTTTCACATTAATCATGATTCCCCACTGATGTACATAACAAAAAACATCTATAAAACACCCTGGAATCACTAAATATGGTCCATTATCATGCCCAATTATGTATCAAGGGGTGATAAATTAGAAGGAAACATGATCGGTAAGTCAATCCCAAAAAATGGTCGTACATGAAGGAATGGTAATCACGGATATTGAACAAATTATCACATAAAATTGAAGTGATCTAGAGCATACCTATAATAGTTAGAAGACCCTCACCACCATATTTTGTGTCATATCCACTGTGTAAACTCTTTTTTCCTCGACTCGGTTACTCTTTCCGTGGTGTATATTACCTGTATGAAATGTATTCTTCTAATTCTGCATTTGGGGTCCCCGGTTTAGACCCAAATTCCTTGAACAGATCTTCTTTGATCCATAATGAAAAACTGACCTCAAATATATTTGTAAAAATTAAAAAATATGTCTCATATTACCATATTTTAAATACTTTCTTTGAGGTACTATACCATCCCTAAATTAGTTCTCATACATTCCATTGTTGTAACACTGTGGATCTTCACTCAAGGGGGATGAGGAATGTTAACTCTACACCACCTGAATATTTATACTCTTATTCATGTCTCCAGTCTTCCTCTTCATACTTCCCTAAAACATCCTCATCAGATAGGTAGGAAGCCCACCTGCCTAATCACTCAACGGTAGAGAAAGACCATCTTCTTGTTCCTCCTCTTGAACCTTGTCAATAATCAAGGCCTTATTCAGAACATCAAGGTATGTATCCTACACAGGACTCTGATATTTTTATCCATGTTCCTCATCAAGTCGAGTTATGAACATTCCAACCTTTTGTGGATCATTTCCAATAATGAGTAGAGAAAAGTGATGTAGCCTAGTGAAATGAGTGATGTAAGAGGATACTATCATGGACCCCTATTATAGTACCATGAACTCTTATGGTCGATTAATCTTTAGCAGGACAGGGAATACCACCTCGAATAATATGTCCATAGAGGCCTCCTAGGTGAGACCCTCATGTTTTCAATCCAATCCCATCATTTCCTACCACATCATATAGATTCCTTGTAGGATCAACACTACCAGCCTCAACTTCCTATACAATGATGTCCTAATCAGTTCAAATGCACCCTTGATGAAATCCACCCTGTCCTCATAATGATGCGGTCTACTAGTTCCCATAAATATTTGAATATACTAAATCTAAATGAATCTGTTTTATTCAACCATGGTCCTATATTTCTCTCTTTATTTTATAAAAATATTCGAGAAGACTCCCTATTGAGGTGGGCCTACTTCGTGCACTACTGGATTAAGTGTGGGGTAATTCATTTTGAAACCTCCTGCAAAACTTGTAGTGGAATAAGGGGATTCTTCTATTGATGGAGAACGATGTCCCACATTATCTAGTGTTCTAATAAGTCTTCTCTATAGTCAAATAATTTCTATCATGAAGGAAAACATTATAGCATCAAAAAATTCCCAACCAGTCTATGGGATCGTGAAATGATTTCCTGGGAGGATAGCCACAACCCAGGGTATAATCCACCAATCACTAACCAAATTTCTACAAACCCTCTCTTTATTTTCATATATATATATATATATAACATTATCATGTTTTAATACATAATTCAAACACATATATATCTCAACAACATGGTTAGAAGTTATATCAAACAAATAGAGATTGCAAGTATATCCTATAAAGATATAAAAATTATAAAATTTAATTAAGAAAAAATATGAAGAATAAAAATAGGTATATATATGAAATGTGATCTTATTTTCTTATTTATGATTTGTGAATGTACTCATATTCTTATAAAACTGTTACAACAATCCCGTCAATGGTAACATGGAGATCAATCAAACATGAGCCGGCCAAACAAAAGGAAACTCACCTACCTATGTCTTATATAAAAAATATCCTTTGTACTATGTCCCAATGTTTTCAAAAAAAGAATGAATCAACCTATGATACTTTTTTTTCACACCACATCCTGAACCACTGAGCCTGAATTGGAGAGTCACCTGAGATTGTGCACAACTTACCATCCACAGTTGATTTTTGACTTGTAGAAAGGGTCTAAAAACATCATTGGGGAGACATTACCATCAGTATCATGTCATATATATACAAAACAAATTATATAAAATTAAGGAAAAAAATCAAATTTTCATTAAAAAACTATAAATATGCCACACATGTCATACAAATACAAATAAATAGTTCACCAACTATGGTAGTCCAACCCAAAGTAAAAGTATAGATAAAATAATACACAAATTGTAAAATTCCTACATATTTATTCCTAGTTATCTGTTGTCTCGACTATACTATACTAAGATATTATCCATGGGCCCCTTTTCCCTAAAATGGATGCATATATATATAGTCATAAAACACATAGAAATGTATGTTTAGGGTGTGAGTAATAAAACCCAATAGGACACCACAAATGATTCTATAGAATGTTTACTCTAGTAAATAATGGGTATTATATTATAATAATAAATTTCTAAATAATGATAAAAATCACACAATTACATTCCAAGCCATAATGTGATAACTAAGTCACCACAAATCCATAGTTGAAACTACTTCGATTATATTCAAGAATGATAAATGGTGAGAAATCAGAAGAACAAAAATAGACACATGGTTTGGATACATATTATTCAGTAGCTTCATGGAACTGGGTTGGGATAGGCATAAAAATTATTGAATCACAACTCTATCATATGTATGGACAATAGGCCATCATACCTCATTTATGTCTCATGTTAGACCTATGCATCATCGTTCTTCTAATTCTACAACATTGGGTTAGTCCTTCATGAAACTATTAAACTAACATTACAACCTTGGGTCATGCGTCTTGGCTATCATGCACCAAACCAATGCTTAGGTGCATCATATTTTTCATTGGAATATATTTTCACTCCCCCTATAGGAGATAATATTTTCATTGTGGTCCTACTATTCCTTGTATAAATAATAACCTCCAAGTAAAAAAAATGTACACATAATAGTGTGGAGCATTAAAGTCAGTGTACATCAAGTCATCATGTGTAAATAGTAGCATCATTAAATAAAATGTAACTATCACCAATCATGGAAACATGATACTCTAGTAGCACTCATAGAATCAATCTCTATATATGTGTCTCTTAGGCTACACATAGTAACATGTAACCAAAATAAATCATGGAAAATAAGGTATTCTAGTACGTGAATTACATCTAAGAAACATGTGTATAAAAGAGCCCTAAAAATTTAAACATCACACCTCAAGGATTATAAACAATAATTAAAAGGTTCATCACAAATAAAAGACCGAACCATGTTCCACACCCATGTTGAAGGAGCTCAAATTTTAGGATTATTATATCAAGTTTTTTTTCTTGAAAGTCGTTTATAAAAAACATCTAGGATAAACAAATTCAATAATGTGATTCTGGAATCCCATACTGTAACGCCCCAACCCTAGTTACCAAGATTCGGTGCATTATTACATAACATTGGCATGATCACAAGAAAGATCAAATCTCAAAAGACGGATTGGTTTAGTAGCCTTGGAAACACTAGATATATTCATAAGCCTTACATTACATCATAAAATGAAAAACTACAACAACAACATATTGTTTCCATAATCCACACTCATATCCCCACATAATATCCCTACAGGTCATTAATAATTTACTTCTTCACTTCCTGGGAAAAATAAAACATATAAAAGGGGTGAACTCAAATGCCCAGTAAGGATAACAATATAGCGGAAACTTTCATAAATAAGAATAAACATTTAAGGCAATGTATAACTAAAACAAAAGCCTTTCAAACTTGAACATTCAACATAGTATGGAATAAATTAAATGAAATAATTCCATTTACTTATTCACATGGATATTCTACTAATCGAATAATCACATGCAAAATCGATAACGACTTTCATACTGATGGAATGCATAATGCCAGACTATCATAACCACATATCCAAGGCCTCGTGCCAAGACTATAAATAAGATTTTTCCAAGGCCTTGTTCCAAGACACTAGTTTGTCTCATGAGACCTACCGATGCATCGAGGAGCAATAGCGGGCTCTACCTGTCACATATTAAGTCCAATTCATTCCCATATGAAAAGGTTTAAACATAACATAAACATTCGTATTAAAACTAGCATATGAAATGTCAATACATTCACCAAAAACAATGAATGGTATAAAAATAGCACATCCACAGTCAAACATATCACAAAACCTTCAGTACAATATAGAAGTTTTGTATCACAATAAATCAACTTTATATAACCATAAAATCCATCAAAGGATGTTGACATAGATGAAATCAACACTATTTTTAGAGATATATCTCTTTTTATTTTGAAATAATTTAAGAGCCATATAAAATAAAACATTTTCTTTTGAAAATATTCTTATAATCTTGTAAGGGAAGATTTGAGGATTTTATAACGGCGGAAAATAGCCGCACCTGCCGTATAAGTTAAAAAAACATTCTTACCTTAATTCTGTCGAAAAGGTTAAAAAAGGACCTTGTTTTGAAAATGAAGGAAAGATTCCTTTATAAACCTCTTATAAAAAGTCAAACAAGGGTATAAATGACTTTACACCATATTCTTGTAAATAATAAAAATGGTTTGAAATACATTTTTAAGAAAACATGGATGTGGATGATAAAGATATCCCAGTAGATTATTACATATAAACATCCTCAGATAATGAAGAGATTGTGAAATAACCCTTACCAATTTGGTAACTTATGAAACATACAACCCATGAAAGAGGTATCATACAATGAATATGTAAATACACATAAATTAGAATGTATTACACAAAGAATATAATTATGGGCAGTACATACACCACACAAAAGGTAATAGTGGCAATATTGCATGAATCTCACGGGAATAAGGAGTGAGATGAAAACCCCTTACCTTGTACTTTTCCTTGGTTGGGGTAGGTTAACCTCCTGTATAATGGTGAAATAATTGTTATTAAATTATACAAGAATCATATATATTAATATGATATCATATATGATCATTTAACATTGATTTGTTAATAATATCTTTTAATTATCGTCATTTCGGGTGTTAACTTATTCATTTTCTTTTATATGTTTTGTTACATAATCCTTGTTTGTTATGGATAGGTTGTATCTTATTCATATCCAGAATGATATCAAGTCCTTAAACATCATTTTTAAATCATCAAATGATAATTATACTTGAATGGATACGATGGAGAATGAATCTTATCGTGTTCGTGGAGACGGTAGTCCGTACGTACGCACGAGCGACAATATCATTCTTTTAAAATAATATATAAATGGATGGTATATCATATATACAGAATCATTAACATGTTATATTTATTATTAAATGAGTTACATATCATTATTATACCAATCCAAATAATAATATATTGAATAACAATTACACCACGACGTGGAGACGGTAAGCCGTACGTACGCACGTATGGTGACATGTTATTCAAAGGGTGGATAGAATACTGAATATGGTTGTACCATATTTATAATAACATCACAGTATATATATGATACTGGAGTCATTATTTTAGAATGGTAACAACAAAGGAAGAATAAGTGGAAGAAGAAATGAACTTGGAAAAGTGTGGTGAAATCATTACCTCTTCTTCGGGTTCTTCCTTTTGATTTGATCAAAAGGGCTCCTTAGGATGGATTTCTGATCAAACTAAGGCCTCTAGGTTGTAGAGAGGGAAGTTGGTAGAGTATTTTGGTAGAGTTTGGCCGAACCAAAAGGCTTTTAAGGTGTGAATAAATGAGAAGGAGGAGGGCCCTTTTATAAGAAGGGTGAGGGGCACCTTTGGAAAATCTAGAAATAATAATTTATAATAAATTAATATTCGGTTTCTAATGGAACCAAAGTTGATTATTTAAATTTTAAGGTTGGGATAGGTCGAAAACAACTCAACAAATAGAATTTAGACAGGTTTGGGTACTTATATTAACCTTATCGTTAAGTATTAACTCTAAGTTAATTAGTTTCACTTTTACAATGTCTCTTTGTATTTTTATATAATATGGTTAATAAAATTAATATATACATCCAAGAGACCCCCAAGTGGTCCATTAATGATGAACCTATCATGATATAAGTCTCTTGGCCAAACTTTAGATTTTTAGGAATTTAATAACAATTAATAATATAATATTTGTTTTAAGAACTCTTTTATGTCAATTTTGACACTATTCAATAGATGATTTTTGGGAAACTCATAAAAGATTTATTACTTCGAAAAAAGTCAATTAAATCGATCCTAATATATCATATTATCCTAGAAAAGTCTTTTAATTAATTAAAAGTTTCATATTATATTTATTTGGGTATTTATAATATCAATTATTTATTTTTTCACTATTATAGTAATTACATCATCATCATTGTGTCATAAATAAATTAAATTATTTAATTTCTAAAAATTATAAATAAACTATAATTATGTATTAAATCTTTTTATCTTTCTAATGAATATTTATAATCTAAAATCCAACATATATAACCCTATGTAAAAATTGTTTTTCTAAAAGATATATGCTTGTGTCATTTTTGTATTCATTTTAACTTAAATAAAATAAAGTGTCCCTATCACCTACAAGTGGCACCATGGGGTCCCAAAATCGACCCAAATATGACTATGTCCGAACATGTATCAACCAATAAGGCTAGGACACGTTTTAGGGTAATTTACTATTATTATAATATTATTTTTTAACCCTTATTTACCAGATTTACCCTTAACCATGGTAAATAAAATATTTATCGCAGTAATTATTCAAAATGTCTAAAAATAAAAGTTACCTATTTACACAATTTGAACATACTGATTCCAAATATGGAATCCATTTTTCCAAATTCAAAACACAGAAGTGGCAGAAATTAATTTAAAATTAATTCCCGCTGTCAAAACAAAAAGCGTGTTTTTAAGAGATAATAACTATCAAAAGATTGACATTTGTTTATGTTCGGTTTAATTGTAAAATTATGTTCAATGACCAACAATATATTAAATGGTAAAAATATATTCTAAATATACTTTAAAACCACTCAAATTCATAATTTATCACTATTAATTATTTTGATTAAAAAAGTTGTTTTTAATTAAAATTTAGTAATTTTCACTATTCATCAAAATATGAAAGTTATCCGAAATGTACCAAAATTTCACCTTAAGCTAAATTCGATATTCCGAATCCAGAAATGAAGTCCATTTTAAAATATAAAATATATATAATTTCGAAAAGTAGGTATTACTATTCATAACGGCCAGTTTGATTGGTTGTGGTGTGTGTTAAAACTCCAAATTGCGTACAACACACGCTACTGTATTATTCAAAGAAAGCGTACCGTGGAAGCTTGGGATGTTTCATTTTAAATTTTTGATGTCTCCATTTAGTCAAAAAGTTTAAAATATTGTATTTAAAAAGGTTTCACTATTAATAGTAGATAAAAGTGCAATACTGAAAATGAATTTGTTCTTGCATTATGTCTAAGATACTCATAATATGGATTCTAAAATTATAAGGATTATATAAAGTTTAAAATTTAGTTAATACTATTCATAACCTCTTTTGAATGGCTTTTTGGTAAGTCATGGTGCAATTGAACTTGGTGTTGTGTGTAGTGCACGTTATTGAATTATTTTGAAGAAATAACACACTATGAATTCTTGGGGTGTTACATTCTCCCTTCCTTCAATAAATTGTGTCCTCGCAATTTGAAATTGTTCTTCGAAAATAAAAGGTTGAAAATAGAAAATATATTTGTGGGAAAACCCACATCGTAAATTGGGTTACTAAATTTTGGTCTTAATATGAGGAAAAGAGAAATCAAAGGGTCACCACCAAATTATGATCTCGATTAGGAGAACATTGGTGGCAATTAGAGACATATAATTGGAGGAAAAACGTAAATATTTATAGGTAGTGATTGAGGTCATCAATCAAAAATAAGTGTAAAATTGAGGTCGTTAAATTCATCAATCTATGATGATTTGAAATACCATCGGTTCAACAAAACATATGGTATTAGGATAACACATTTTTGACATTTTAAAATATCTTAGTTGAAATCCCACGTCGAAAAATGAATTAATGAGGCCTCTATTTAAAATAAAGAGTGGAAAGTATGAATATTACCGAAAATAACACATACTAGGGTTCCATGTAGGAAAAATATGGATATAGAAGAAAAATCTAACCATCAATTATCTGATGGAGAGTGGTAGAGAACATGGCTATGAAAAGGCCAACAATCCCAAAGCCATAAATTAGTGATGATTTAAGGTACCATCTAGGACAACATTTTTGTTCTAAGTTCCTTTTCTTAATGTTGAGGAATTTATTTATGAGATTGGCTAAGATCATAAGGATATATAAATTTCTACCACAAACTCATATTTCACTTTAAAAGATAATAGAACGTAAAAAAGAATTCTATTTATACTATTCGTACAGGGTTCCAAAATAAACGAATTTATAATTTATCTACCAGATCTTTTAATAAAAACTACATTATTTAATACAGGACATCTTGTGGGCCAGTGGTAGGTGATACACCCTTGTCGCCCTTCAGTTGCGGGTTCCAGTCTCTCAGCCTTGCCGGACGCGACGGGTTGCCACCCGACCTCCGGGTTGTCCTTTTATGGCAATCCAAAATAATCCAAACTATAACTATCCAAAATGCTTCTGTCCAAACTCACAGTCCAACATTTATAAGGAAGGTAAACATTATGTAGATCCTTTTTACCCCGTAATAGCATATGAATACCTTCATCATGTATTCTTTTAATACACTTGATCATCTTGAATTACCATATTCCTTATTGATTACATTCATACTCCTTATTCCATATAGAATGCTAGATATACTTCATCAATCCAAAAAAAATTTAAACCCCAACAATGATGGAATATACAAATCATTAATCAGTTCCAAGGTAGTCAAGAATATCCAATATAATTTATCCAAAACAATCATGTATTATTCCAAAATCACTACCTCGGTATCAGAACTATATTATGGTTTATCATTCTCTCAACCATATATTTTCCAAAAATTTATCCTTATATTGAGTCACTTTTCTTTGTTCCACACAATCTCAAGTCCTTAATGAAATAGTACTGCAGTACAATCCTTATATACTCCATAATTATTATAACAAGTACATTGTTGATACAACACTCAATTTACTTAATCAACATAAGAACTCTAATCATTCCTATTCATCTGTGGTAGTATCATAACTTGATTATTATCCAATAGCATCATTTGCGGCATAGTCTGATGACTGGGACATAGGTTCTCATAGTGTCCAAACTCCTTGCAAATGAAGCACTGTACATTTGAAACGATTTTCTTACCCTTGCAGTCACGTACTTTGTGCCCTTTTCCTCCACACTTATAACAAACTCCCATTCCTTTCAGGCAAGTTCCAGGGTGTTTCTTTCCACAGTTATCACATAGGGGAAAATTATTCTTTTCCCTCTTCCCTTTATCCATCTTTCTCCCTTCCATCCTTTTCTTCTCTTGCTTCCCTTAAAAGCCATAGGACTCAGTAAACTCTTTACTTATCTTATCAACACATGATATTATTTCTTCATATGATGATAATACATGCGAGACTATTTCTCTTGTAAATTCTGGATTAAGACCATAAAATATATGATCCTTATTTATCTTTGTATCATGTGCATTTCTAGATTTCTCATTCCTTCTACTGGGCGCCATTTCTAAACAATGGCATACATTAGATTAGTTTATGAATAACAATACCTAATCCCAAACTTGTAAAACACATAACATAAATTAAATAGTTTATGGATATAATCCATAATCATAAAAATGTCTCCTTTGAGGAATTATATACTCATAAACCCTTCATAATGATTTGTAAAGAAAATGAGAGTTATCCTAAGCATATCCCCCGGGAGTGTCGTAACCAAGAGTGCAACAAGGCCCGTTGTCGTGCACCAGTTCCCGTTAGAGTCAAGCTCAAAGCGGTGTTTTCGGGTTTTAACCCTAGGTACATCTGTGCCAGAGCCGCCTCTACCTGCTCGTATCCAGACAGGGATGTATTGCTCGGAAAACTCACAAAATCTTTACAATACCAAAATTCTAGGAAGTTCTTCTATACTAATCCTCAAAATTCATCTTAAATCTATGTGCTCTAATCAGAGTTTATCTAAATCTAGCTTCCAAGGATTGTACTAAACTTCCTCTGATACCAACTGTAATGCCCCAACCCTAGTTACCCAGAGTCGGTGCATTATTACATAACATAGACATGATCACAAGAAAGATCAAATCTCGAAAGACCGATTGGTTTAGTAGCCTTGGAAACAGTAGATATATTCATAAGTCTTACAATACATCATAAAATGAAAAACTACAACAACAACATATTGTTTCCATAATCCACACTCATATCCCCACATAATATCCCTGCAGGTCATTCATAATTTACTTCTTCACTTTCTGGGAAAAATAAAACATAGAAAAGGGGTGAGCTCAAATGCCCAGTAAGGATAACAATATAGCGGAAACTTTCATAAATAAGAATAAACATTTAAGGCAATGTATAACTAAAACAAAATCCTTTCAAACATGAACTTTCAACATAGTATGGCATTAATAAAATGAAATAATTCCATTTACTTATTCACATGGATATTCTAATAATCGAATAATCACATGCAAAATCGATAACCACTTTCATAATGATGGAATGCATAATGCCAGACTATCATAACCACATAGCCAAGGCCTCGTGCCAAGACTATAAATAAGATTTTTCCAAGGCCTTGTGCCAAGACACTAGTTTGTCTCATGAGACCTACCGATGCATCGAGGAGCTATAGCGGGCTCCACCCGTCACATATTAAGTCCAATGCATTCCCATATGAAAAGGTTTAAACATAACATAAACATTCGTATTAAAACTAGCATACGAAATGTCAATACTTTCACCATAAACTATGAATGGTATAAAAATAGCACATACACAGTCAAACATATCACAAAACCTTCAATACAATATAGAAGTTTTGTATCACAATAAATCTACTTCATATAACCATAAAATCCATCAAAGGATGTTGACATAGATGAAATCAACACCCTTTTTAGAGAAATATCTCTTTTTATTTTGAAATCATTTAAGAGCCATATAAAATAAAACATTTTCTATTGAAAATATTCTTATAAGCTTGTAAGGGAAGCTCTGAAGATTTTATAATGGCGGAAAATAGCCGCACCCGCCGTATAAGTTAAAAAAACATTCTTACCTTAATTCTGTCGAAAAGGTTAAAAAGGACCTTGTTTTGAAAATGACGGAAAGATTCCTTTATAAACCTCTTATAAAAAGTCAAAAAAGGGTATAAATGACTTTACCCCATATTCTTGTAAATAATAAAAATGGTTTGAAATACATTTTTAAGAAAACATGGATGTGGTTGATAAATAGATCCCAGTAGATTATTACATATAAACAAACTCAGATAATGAAGAGATTGTGAAATAACCCTTACCAATTTGGTAACTTATGAAACATACAACCCATGAAAGAGGTATCATACAATGAATATGTAAATACACATAAATTAGAGTGTATTACACAAAGAATATAATTATGGGCAGTACATACAACACACAAAAGATAATGGTGGCAATATGGCATGAATCTCACGGGAATAAGGAGTGAGATAAAAACCCCTTACCTTGTACTTTTCCTTGGTTGGGGTAGGTTAACCTCCTGTATAATGGTGAAATAATTGTTATTAAATTATACAAGAATCATATATATTAATATGATATCATATATGATCATTTAACATTGATTTGTTAATAATATCTTTTAATTATCGTCGTTTCGGGTGTTAACTTATTCATTTTCTTTTATATGTTTTGTTACATAAGCCGTGTTTGTTATGGATAGGTTGTATCTTATTCATATCCAGTATGATATCAAGTCCTTAAACATCATTTTTAAATCATCAAATGATAATTATACTTGAATGGATACGATGGAGAATGAATCTTATCGCGTTCGTGGAGACGGTAGTCCGTACGTACGCACGAGCGACAATATCATTCTTTTAAAATAATATATAAATGGATGGTATATCATATATACATAATCATTAACATGTTATATTTATTATTAAATGAGTTACATATCATTATTATACCCATCCAAATAATAATATATTGAATAACAATTACACCACGACGTGGAGACGGTAAGCCGTACCTACGCACGTATGGTGACATGTTATTCAAAGGGTGGATAGAATACTGAATATGGTTGTACCATATTTATAATAACATAAAAGTATATATATGATACTGGAGTCATTATTTTATAATGGTAACAACAAAGGAAGAAGAAGTGGAAGAAGAAATGAACTTGGAAAAGTGTGGTGAAATCATTACCTCTTCCTCGGGTTCTTCCTTTTGATTTGATCAAAAGGGATCCTTAGGTTGGCTTTCTGATCAAACTAAGTCCTCTAGGTTGTAGTGAGGGAAGATGGGAGAGTATTTGGGCAGAGTTTGGCCGAACCAAAAGGCTTTGAAGGTGTGAATAAATGAGAAGGAGGAGTGCCCTTTTATAAGAGGGGTGAGGGGCACCTTTGGAAAAGCTAGAAATATTAATTTATAATAAATTCATATTCGGTTTATAATGGCACAAAAGTTGATTATTTAAATTTTAAGGTGGGGATAGGTCGAAAACAACTCAACCAATAGAATTTATACAGTTTTGGGTACTTATATTAACCTTATCTTTAAGTATTAACTCTAAGTTAATTAGTTTCACTTTTACAATGTCTCTTTGTATTTTTATATAATATGGTTAATAAACATAATATATACATCCAATCTACCCACAAGTGGTCCATTAATGATGAACCTATCATGATATAAGTCTCTTGGCCGAACCTTAGATTTTTAGGAATTTAATATCAATTAATAATATAATATTTGTTTTAAGAGCTCTTTTATGTCAATTTTGACACTATTCAATAGTTGATTTTTGTGAAACTCATAAAAAATTGATTACTTCGAAAAAAGTCAATTAAATCAATCATAATAAATCATATTATCCTAGAAAAATAGTTTAATTCATTAAAAGTTTCATATTATATTTATTTGGGTATTTATAATATCAATTAGTTTAATTTTTCTCTATTATAGTAATTACTTCATCATCATTGTGTCATAAATAAATTATATTATTTAATGTCTAAAAATTATAAATAAGCTTTAATTATGTAGGAAATCTTTTTATCTTTCTAATTAATATTTATAATCTAAAATCAAACATATATAACCCTATGTAAAAATTGTTTTTCTAAAAGATATATGCTTGTGTCATTTTTGTATTCATTTTAACTTAATTAAAATAAAGTGTCCCTATCACCTACAAGTGGCACCATGGGGTCCCAAAATCGACCCAAATATGCCTATGTCCGAACATGTATCAACAAATAAGGATAGGACATGTTTTAGGGTAATCTAGTATTATTATAATATTATTTTTTAACCCTTATTTACCAGATTTACCCTTAACCATGGTAAATAAAATATTTATCGCAGTAATTATTCAAAATGTCTAAAAATAAAAGCTACCTATTTACACAATTTGAAAATACTGATTCCAAATATGGAATCCATTTATTCAAATTCAAAACACAGAAGTGGCAGAAATTAATTTAAAATTAATTCCCGCTGTCAAAAGAAAAAGCGTGTTTTTAAGAGATAATAACTATCAAAAGATTGACACTTGTTTATGTTCGGTTTAATTGTAAAATTATGTCCAATGACCAACAATATATTAAACGGTAAAAATTTATTCTAAATATACTTTAAAACCACTCAAATTCATAATTTAACACTATTAATTATTTTGATTAAAAAAGTTGTTTTTAATTAAAATTTAGTAATTTTCACTATTCATCAAAATATGAAAGTTATCCGAAAAGTACCAAAATTTCACCTTAGGCTAAATTCGATATTCCGAATCCAGAAATGAAGTCCATTTTAAAATATAAAATATATATAATTTCAAAAAGTAGGTATTACTATTCATAACGGCTAGTTTGATTGGTTGTGGTGTGTGTTAAAACTCAAAATTGCGTACAACACACGCTACTGTATTATTCAAAGAAAGCGTACCGTGGAAGCTTGGGATGTTTCATTTTAAATTTTTGATGTCTCCATTTAGTCAAAAAGTTTAAAATATTGTATTTAAAATGGGTTCACTATTAAAAGTAGATAAAAGTGCAATACTGAAAATGAATTTGTTCTTGCATTATGTCTAAGATACTCATAATATGGATTCTAAAATTATAAGGATTATATAAAGTTTAAAATTTAGTTAATACTGTTCATAACCACTTTTGAATGGCGTTTTGGTACGTCATGGTGCAATTGAACTCGGTGTTGCATGTAGTGAAATTTATTGAATTATTTTGAAGAAATAACACACTATGAATTCATGGGGTGTTACACATACCTTATAATGTTCACTTATGGAAGCAATTCAAATTTTGTCAAAAAAAAGTATTCTAATTCACCTAATTTTAATTAAAATTAATAAAAAATCGTGATTCCATAATTCTTTCTGGAGTACATCCATGGTTATTACAATCAATCATCAGTCCATCATTAATATTTCAAAATAAAATAGATTCAAGATGATAATCAACAAGAATATAGTATCAAATGATAGTTATATAGAAGTTAACAGAAATTGTCAATTGTTCATGAGTTTTCAATCTGTGGTTAAGAGAGGCTTCCATTGTTATATAGAATCCTCAACTAATCTACCAAATAATTAATAAAAATTAAATTTCCATAATAAATCTACAAACACGGCTATCTCTATGATGAAAAAGCATAATCATATTTCTAAAGAACATTCATTGTGGTTTGTAGATCTATATTCAATTAAGAAATGACATCATGCTTCTAAATCCACCACTAATTATAAAATAAAGGAATAATTCTTCATCAAATAATCAAATAAAACAAAAATCTATCCTAGATTAACGCTATTATATCCATGAGAAATAATGATTTTGAATGGATATCAAGAAAACTCATTGTTCTGGGTTTAACATTCCGGTTAATGTTTTGAAAGGAAAGTGGAGAAGAATGGGAGAAGTTTTTATAAGGGGATGGATCTAAAATTTATAACAAGGAGGAGGGACATGTATGTAACTATAAAATTAGGTAAAAACATGGGAATTAAAACTCATAGATTTCATTTATTTCACTTATGAATGGGAACTCTAGCAGGCCGGTGAGAGGCCATCATCTAGGCGGTGTTCTTAGAATAATCACCTAGATTCTTCTAGTGTCATCGAAGGGTCTGTGGAGTCCCCATAACTCTAAAACCCTATTATAAATCGACTTGTTGGGTAGTGGGTTTCACCAGTAACCGGTGGCTTCCTTACATCCATCACCAACCAAGAGCTTTATAAACTTTTACTTCCATCAAAACCCAGACCCTTATCCACTTAAAACCATCCTCTAATACAATATAATCATATAGAATGTGCTCCAATAGATAAATATAACAATAATATGTGATATAATGAATTTTTCAAGTATTACTTTAAGATAAACCACCTAATCACCTCCATATAGACATTACATTTTTGTGATCATAAAAAATATATATTATATAACCATGACTCAAAAAACTTCAATAACATCATGAAGACATACCACTTATGCCATTAAGGTCAGTTATGATCTTGTATTACTATTTGGTCATTGTGCCTTAGACAGTAAACATAATATATATTATATATTATAGTATTCATTTTAACATAATTTTATCAAAAATGATGTTATTTTATCTTTGTACATGTTTTCTGCAATGTGGATTACTTTTTTCTAAATTAATAATCAACATTATGGGTGTTAAATCAAGTTATAAAAATAGGTTTCCTTTTAAACATATTTCACATATTAAAATCCTATAATAATTTTGTACAATATATTATCTCCAAATATCAATTTATCATTTATATAATTAATGTAAAAAATAATAAATCACAATACTTATTTCACCCCAAATCTGGAGATTAAATCCTATATTACACCAAAATATTTAAACAAATAAAAAATTTTCTTTATTTCAATAGACAACACACAATTAAAATTTTTATTTCTTCTTTATAATAGAATAAAAAAATAAATCTAAATTTGTTACAATGAATATAAATTGTGAAATATAATTAATGAAAATATTTTTGAAACACCCTAATCTAGAACACCGGGAGAAAATATTCCGTAATGAATAACAAAAATAAATGATACATGACTCTTAAAAAAAATATAAGTAATAGAATGCATAATAAATATAAACTCATATACTTATTTGATGGATTTTATAGGTAAGAGGAAGTATAATTTTAATGGGTAATATGATTGTAGGAAGTGATAGGTGACCATTTCAATAGTATTAAGTCCATTGTAATAATATTGTGGCTATAATGCGAAACATATAAGTACATATAAAACTACATAAAATAATATATTGAATATTATATTTGATAAATATAAAATTTGTGTATGTAAGGAACAATATTCTTCTTGAACCCTTTGTCATTTGGGGCTTGTTGAGGGATTTTAGGAAATTTCATTGTATTTTAGATTATTTTCAATGATTCTATTGAATTTTTTATGTCATTTGTTTTGAAATTATCTCCTATATTTTGGAATATTCATTAAATTTTTCCTTTGTATGGGAATATCCACAAAAGAAAAATATAATAAACCTTATATATTTATTTTTCATAGGGATAACACTTATTTATCTCCTTTATCATAGAAAAAACCTTAAATATCATCCCAAAAAATACTCTTAAGTATTCAATTTTCCATGATAATACCCTTATGTATTATTGTTTCCCCTTGAAAATGAACCTTATATATTGAAAAGTTTTTCTAATATTAAATATGCAATATTAAAAAGGTTAATATATATGTGGCATACATTGATAAGTAAGATTCGTTTATTTGTTAACTATGAGGTATAAAAGATGTTTATTTTAATTTTAAGTGTCAATCCTCCCTTGAAAAATTTTGATACTTCCCATTGGTAAACATAAATCCCTTTTTTAATTTTGGAAATGTAATAGTAACTTTCCCTTGAATAAGAATCATCCTCATGATGAAATTTATACATTTTCATACTTGGTCTAGATTCAAATTTTATAATAGAAAATACTATTTTACATCATAAAACATTAAAAAAATAATTAAATATAAAATATAAAATAATTAATCCACCCCTACATGGTGTGTGACATATTTTTAGAAATTTAAATATTTTAATATGTTGATATATAAAAAAGATGAATTTATAAAGGATTGGAAATACTTGACTCTATTTTTTAAATGATAATCATTTATAGTAAGGAAAACCAAAACAATTCATGACACTAGAATATTAAATTTACGATGTGTTGAGGCCCTTTTTTTATTATTTAATAATTATGTGGGTATTGATGTGTCTTAAGGAGGGAATCTTGTCATGTTTATCATATCTATATTTTAATATTCAGTGTTCCCTTTTCTTTTATTTGACATCAATATTTTCTCAGTTCTTGATGAGAATAGAAACATTTTGATCTCCTTCAACCATAAATACACTCAACATCAGTGTTTCCCCTTATGATATCACTACCTTATAGATGAATCATCACTTATTATTTTTATATCTATAGGTAAATCTTCACAACTAGTCTACAATTCACCAATCGTAGGTTGCATGTTTTATATGTTCCCCTCTCTTCTCCAATCACTATGCAACAACCTATTGAGGTGAAATATTCACAGCATACCCTTTATATAATGTGTAAATTAGGTTTTATCATATTTAATTTATAGTGGTTAAACAGTAATGATAAAAATAATAAGTTAATAATATGGATTTAAATTATAAGGATGGGATGGTAAGGTATTTCATTCAAATATAATATTCAAATTATTGCATCATGATATTTTCTAGGTATTATGTATTTATTATGATCTCTATTATTTAATATCCCTATAATTTTAATTAATTTATTTTATATAATTAATCTAAGTATATTGACATAAAAGTGGAAAATTAATGATTCATTACTTGAATTTTCAATTATTTCTTTAAAATATTTAATATGCTTATGACCTAATTTTTACATATCAATTTTTAAATTCTCATTGACATTATAAACTATTATCTTGGTGTTCTAGATATTAAATCCTACTCCTAATAAAATAAATAATAAATTTGGGAAAATAATATATTGATTCATGGAATATTATTATAGTAGGCCAAATGTGCTCAGGCCTTGTAATTATTATCTTGCGTGCTTGACAAAAGAAATATTAATATAACTTTTATAAATTATTACAACTGATATTATATTTACATACATATAAAGATATATTAACCTTTCCATTATTTTAAATGAAATCCTAAAATGGTTTTTTTCAAGGGTGAGGAATTATCTGTTTGGATATATTTTTTTGTGACTTAATGTGGTTGATGAAAGTCATTGTGGGTGATAGGGATAAGTGATGTTGATTATTTTTGGTGGATGTCTTAGGTTGAGAACCATAGTTAGTTTTAAATTATTAATTAATAATTTATATTTCTTAAATATTTTTTCTTATTATTCATTCCATTTTTTGTATATTTATATCTTGTTATTTATTGGAATGTGTCATGGTGGGTATATTACATATTGGTACATAATTGATTAATTAATTGAAAAACTATGGTTCTTGAAATATTGTTATGTGTCATGATATATAAAATTACATTTTTGGATGGTAAATAATTAAATGTTAATGAATAGAAATATTGGGTTAAAATAGTTATTTGTTTATATTGTCAATGATTTAATTTTTAAATGATGATGGTCAATTAATAAAAGACTAGTATTTGATTATTGTTAATGAGTAACCATTATTTAATCAAGTTACATTTAATATTATTGGATTCCTAATCATTATCATTTGTAGTCATGTCGTTATATGTGGAATTTGTATTAGAATGAATACATGGTTAGTTAGTTTCCTCTATAATGTTTGTGTTATATACATGTATTTCATTATATTTTATTATTCCCTACACTCCATAACACTATTTGGTTGGGGAGGCTGATTGTAATGACCTCGGTCCAAGTAGCCCAGATATGTTGTCTACTTAATTAAATTGTCGTAATATTCAAAGAATCACATCTTAATGGACTGAATATTTTGTTATACATGGTAAACTATATACATACATTAAAATCACCTTACAATTAAAGACATAAATAAGATAAAATATTCCTTGAGAATTCAATTATTTCCCCAATTTTATCCCCACATAAGGGGTGTGATCTAATGATTGGTAAGGGTACTCATACAACATATGATATGAATAAATAAGTAATAATCAATATGTGAAGAAAAATAACAGAAACACATTCCATTTAATAAATAACTTGTGAATAATATGGTTGGAATAAATGATGGAAAAATAATTCCATATAAATAATCCCACGTGCATGAAAATTAACCGTGTATATTCTAAAAAATTGAATAATCAAATTAAATATTGATACCTAAAGTTATTAGGATGGATTTCATAATTATGGGCATAAAAAATATACCATTTAATCTTATGTGAAGTCATATAATAATGGAAATGCCTTCTCCAAGACAAATATATAAATGGGAAAGGCCTTGGCCAAAACATAATCCAGTCTGTCTCATGGGACCTTAAAATGCATAGAGGAGCTATAGCAATCCCCACACATCACTTAAAAATTATAATTCATTCCTCTTATTCAAGGATTAAAACATAATTAACATAAAACCTTATTAAAAATATAACATTTGAAATGTTTATACTTACCCCAATCTGTAAACATAATCATAAAACTTCCAGAATAAAATAGTGACTAGTAATAAAATTGTAAAAAATCAGTCAAACTAATCATAAAACATAAAAATATACAACAAGTAGGTACCTATAATACATTAACCAAAGTTATATTAATTTCAATTATGGATTTATGTTTTTATGAGTAGACAAACCATGAAAATATCATTAAAAACAATCATGAGGAAAATAACCTTTTGATATAGAAATTCCCCTTTTAAAACAAAAAATTTAAAAAAATTTGAGAAAAACATTTCATCAAAAATAATTTTAAAACTACCATATCCATGAATTATTTTAATGTTTTTTTTATTTATTTTCAATTCATTATTTTTTTGGGGTTTCTCATGCATTTTTTGAGGAAAGAATTTGTTTTCATAATTTGGGCAAAACCGTGAGCCCATTTCTTGATTTAAAAACAAGAATTAGATTATTTTATAACTTCTTCATTTATGAACATGTGTCACCAATTATATGACCATCTTGGTATCCCCTAATCTAGTCAAACCATCATATCCATTGGTACCCATTACAAACTCATTATCATTTTGGATTTGGGTGACTTAAGCATTGGGCCAACCTATGAGCCCAATTCCTATTTTAAAATTGTATTTTAATTCATTCATATCTTATTCATTTTTGTACTTTTTTATTTATTCCACATCACACCTAAATATAAAAACCCTAGGCTCACCCCCATTATCTATTTATCTTCTTTAGATTCCATTCTCATCAGGAATTAGGGAGAAACAACATCGGGTTTCTAAAATCTCCCAGTTTGGATGGTGTAAAATATTTACTTCATAACCACTTTAATTTTCACTCTTTTCCCCCATTAAAATCCCCAGTTGACCTACTAAGACATAGATCCTCTCTATCAATCTTGGCTGCTTCAATATTCAACTATTGGTGGATTTGGGCTGAATTATTCAAGATCCCTTAAGTATGTGGGGTTCCTTCCCCTCCCATTTTTTAAGGGATTATTCCTTTTTCATTGGGTTTTATCCATGTTTTCTTGAAGATCCAAATTTTTAGATGCTAGGGTTTATACCTAATGTTTAATATCAGGTCTTTTTGGTGAAATATTGTGTATTAAGTCATGATTTCTCTCCCTTTTGTCAAGGCGGTGGTGCTGTTGAAGTTCCACACAACGTTTTGGGGTTTTTGGAAAAAATGTTAAGTGATTCCATGTGTACGAATCATTGGATGAGTTAGTTTTTCATGATTTTTATTTTCTGCATTCTTCTATTCTATTTTTTGTTTTGGTTTGAAATTTATTTTTGGTAGCATTTGTTAAGAGGTTTATTTTTAAGTGGCAGCTTTGGGAAAAATGAGTGTTTTTCATATGTATTTCATATTGTATCATGTGGGGTTGTTCTACAGTTCATTAAATGGATTTATTAAATGTTTTTCGGATAGATAATTATGGTTTTATGTTATATTAGAATTTCCGTAGTCCAAAAAGTGGGTTTTTAGAAGGATTTTATGTGCAAAACTTGGATACTCTCCTTGTAAATATTTCGTGATGGTTTTATTTGGTTTTTTGATCAACGTAACAGGTGAAACTATGTTGCCAAACTATTTTGGTAGGAGTGTACTTTTGAAATGGTGTATTTTAATGTGAAAGTGCTGTAATGTGATGTGTACTAACATGGAAAGGTTTTATAAAATTGTTTAATGGTTTTTCTAGAATATGAAAGAGAGGTGAACGTGTTGTGGTCTATTTTGGTATGAGTATTATTTCAATATTAAATTTCATGAAAAAGGGGATTATGATCCTTGTGTGATAAGATGTGGTCTAATTTGTGTTTCTATGATTTTTAAATGACTTTTTTAAGAGTCAATGATACTTTATATGATGTGTAACTTGTTTTAGAAAATGAGGGAAAAACCCAAGTATCTAGGTGGGTGGATGTGTACTATTATTCTAGTGATCTGGTGGGGTTTGGCCCCTATTTCATGTAACAATATTGACATTACAACACTAACTAAACTATGATGACAACGTTGGGGACCACTAGGTTATAGGTATGATCCCTACTAGGGGATCCTGGGTCTGAGAATAGATATTTATTATGGTTAAATTCACTGACATACAAGGTACCTAGGACCCTCTATGAGCTAGATTATATGGGTATTTCACATTTCTATTGATCATTAGATAATTTACACTTACCATCAGTATACAATGTTTTTCACTAGTTAATTCAGTAGTTGGTGTGTTTTATCTAAAATTTGTCATTATTTAAAATATCACACTTGAAAACTATTTTTATGTTATTTTAATCTTTTAAAAATTGTTACTAGCATTTATTTCTAAGAAAACTTGCAAATTTTTTTTCTTATAATGATTATCACATGGAATATTTTTGTGGTGGAATTCTACTAGGCTTTTTTCTCACATCCTACTTTCATCATTGGGTGTTAGTAGACTTGGTTATTTTGTCATAGGATTGGGAGAATATTTATATAGAGACCATATCCTTTTACATATTACATTACATGATTTTAAGCATAATTATACATCATACTACATGAAAAGGATCGTAAAATATAATGTATTTGAAGACTAGGTACATAAAACATAAAACATGGGTCAAAAAACACTTCTTTATTTAATCTCCATAAAAAGATCCTAACTTACATTTAGCCCTTACATCTCTATAGAGTACCCTAGGGAACACATGAACGAAGGGCTGAGCTAAAAAGCCTAATAAGGTAATGAAAATAAGAATAAATCTTAAGAACACGTGTTATGAGATATGAAATAATGATATTAAAAATATGAAACATATGTAATAATAACATATAATCATGGAATCATATAAACATGTAATCATAAAAATGTAAAAGAAACATAAAACATGTCTTTAAATGGAGTCAAGGTTAACCTGAAATCCCGTTTCCCATTGTAGTATGGGTCAAGGCTAACCGCTAATCTCGTTTCCCATTGTAGTATGGGTCAAGGCTAATCACTAATCACATTTCACATAGCATCTCATGAGAAATAACATTAACCAATGTATTGGAGATCAATCTGGGCACACCCATATCAACATTTTCATGAATATTATTTCCACATAAATAATCAAACATAATCAACGATACATAAACATAAGGGTTACCCATTGAAATAATTAAGTAACACAATCATGACATAAAGCATAACCAATTGGTGTATCATGAATGTTTCCATGAAAGAAAATAATTAGAACATTCATGGATGTTCATAAAGTAAAATAGGCATATTTCATGGAATTTTATTTCCAACAGAAGTTACAACATTTAGGAAATGTATTTGAGAAATTTTAGATTTAATACATTTTTGTGCAGTTTTAAGGAAAATACTATAGGGAGTTTAAAATAGAAAATAGGAAGACATTTTATATAAAACCATAATTGATCAATGAATGTTTTCATAATAAGAAGAATGATTTTATAAAGACAATATTTAATTAAAACATATGATAGATTGTACTTGAAATCAGGTAATAATTTAGGATGTTCTATTAAAATAGGTTTGCTTATTGGAAATTACTAAGGATGGAATCTTTTAAAAACATGTATATTGTAATGTCCCAATTCCAGAAGCCACCCCGAGGCACTCAGTACCTGGTTGGTCACATGGCCTCAAGTGCATTTTCCCAAACACCAGAGGCTGCCGACTAGCAGCGTGGGCCTTGGGTGTGATAGTGGGAAACTATGCCCTCATTAGGAGAGTAACATAGAGGAAATAAAACAGATATACAATAGCTGAAGAAGTAATAATCCATACAAAAGAAAACATCGGAAGACTATAAAAATAATATTTATGACATATATATATAATAATGATGTATGATACATATGTCTAGGAAAGCATCCAAACAAATCACAATGTTGAAATATAACAATACTAAACCAATGTAAAAAAGAAATATAGATGAAAACTCTTTATCATTGCAAGCCTCAACTTGGTATCATTCTCTCCAGCAACACATCATACCAGCACCTAAATTATAAGGGTGCTTTCCCTTATCTATAATTATAGCAATATAATCTATTTGGTCCCAAAATATGGCCCTAACATGGTGTGACACTATATTACAGTAGGAAACCACCAAAATATATGTGCCAAATATTTAGTCAATATATGGAAATTAATAAACAAAAGAAGGTAGTAAACAAGGAAGTACTCTAAAGTAACCAAACCTATAGTTTCAAAGAATTCAATTTCATATATCAAGTAAATAGCTAATCAAGAAGGAAAACACAAACAGGTAACCCTCTGGGAATTACACACAACCTATCCCCTCATGTCATACCCAACAACACAAGCAACCTTCTGGGAAGCACACACATTCAACCCCTCTGGTTCAAATTACAAGGATATAATAAAGGAACTCTAAGGAAGCACTCTCAATAAATTCCCATTATAGTCCAAAGTTGTTAAAGGCTCTTTGAGGAATCTCACACAGTCAATTCCCCTTATAGTCAAAAGTGGTTAAAGACTCTCTGTGGATGCTCACACGGCCAGTTCCCCTTATATTCAAAAGTGGTTAAAGACTCTCTGAGGATTCTCACACAGCCAGTTCCCCTTATAGTCGAAACTATTTAAACACTCTCTGAGGAAGCTCACACGGTCAATTCCCCATATAGTCAAAAGTGGTTAAAGACTCTTTAAGGAATCTCACACAGTCAATTCCCATTATAGTCTACTATACCGGGTTCTCACAGCATTGTGTAAGTCAAATGAGTATAGAAATGCAATACGGCCAAGTTCAACCTCAATAACTACATGGAAAAATAGTATACAGTATATCTGGCATGTTAGATTAAATATTCACTCCATACTATTGTACTAGGCATGGGAAAATATCAAGGAAGCCTAATAGGCTAAACAGGATCAAACAGTTGTCAGAAGAACATGCATGGTAAATCACTTCCAAAGAATAGCAATCAACCCTATTCATGTAAAATTAACCTCTACTAAAGCATACAAGCATGGAAAGAAATTAACAAGGTTAAAATGGTAAACTTGCAATACCCCATTCAAGGGTATTGGACAAAATTGCACATATTACTTAAAGACATTCAATAGAAAGGAAGAAACCACCTACCTCGGTGTGGTAGGATCGATATATGTTAACAGTAAGCCTGGAATATCCCAAGAACAAAGTAGATTTATAAAAACTCTGAAAACATTAAACTGAGGATAACTTGAGAAATAGGAGGAATCATGAAATGAAGCTCTATGAGAAGGAAGAGATTACCGAGGTGATCCCAACACAATCGACGGTGGTCGAATCGGAGATCGGACGACACCTCAGGGGCTTAGAGAAGATTCATAGTTATATGGTATTCTCTCGGACGAAAATGGTCGAGAATTAGGGCATTCATTCCATTAGATGAAACCCCCATATTTTTAATGAAAAAAAATAAAATACATGGCAAGTACTTTGGAAGTTCATGACGTGTACTTGCCATTTCTATATCCTGCATTAGGTGGCCTCTAGGTCACCCTCACATGGTCGTGTGTGCATCCTTACATTTCTATCACACGGCTTCATGTGGAAACTGAGTACACAGCATGTACATGTAATGTACACGGCATGTACTTCAAAAATTTTAAGAATTTCTTCTTTTTCTCAAAAACCCTAGAAAAGGGAAACATACCTAAAAAAGAGATCCGTGTTCTTAAAAATATCTCCAAAAGAGAGTTATGAAAGGGTCATGATAAATTAATTCTTTAAAACTACACACCATCAATAACATGTAAATAAACAGTTATTATAACTCTATATTTATGTAAATAAAGATAAGACAATCCGAATGAACAAAGGCCGTTCGGGTTGAATTCGTTACGGTTTATCGACATGATGTCGGGTTTACCAAAGAGGGATTTATGAGAGATAAAATGGGATTATTTCACTTATAAATTATGAGGTAATTATGGGGAGGTGAGTAATGATACCCCATCATTTGTTATTTCATAGAAAATTTCATAGCAAAGAGGACATCTTGATTAAGAGTGAAATGGAGAGGATCCCTTACCTTAAATCTGATGGTGATCTGTACTAGAAATTAATTACCTGAATAAAAAAATTTGGTTAATTAATTAATAATTATAAAACATATTATATATTTAATTTATTTATTATAACCTTTTTACAGACATTCAAGGCTTTTTTGATTGGTTATAAGGTTCAATTTCGTCGGTCGGGTTCGTTTGCTTCCTTTGTTTTAATGACTGGTTCCCTAATATTAATGTTCAGATAAACAAGTATGATGAAAGAGGATGTCTATAATTTATGTTGTATGTATTTAGTGAACATATAAGAGATTAAAGGGTCATAGAAGTTAATTTTGTTATTGGGATTGAAAATGATATATTTTATAAAACCTTAGTGACTACCGTTTTGGTTAATCGGTTGGTTTCCATTACAACGAACATGTTTTGCTTCATAACTTTATACCATTTTTAAAAAAATTATTAAAGAACTTAAAATATGATATTTTTCATATATAATAATCTATTTCAAAAACAACACAAATGGTTTCATGACCAGAATTGATGATGATAAGAGAAATTTATAAACGGTTGTCCTTGAATGTTCTAAATTAACACATCTCGAACGGTGTTTTCATTTCTTTCAAATAAAAATGGGGAAAGGAGATAAGATAATGAATTATCCCCTTATCATAATATAATTCTAGTACATGTATTATACTGGAGTTATCATACCATTTTTTGACTGGATTATAGGAATGAAATAAAAAATAAAAGTACTTAAATGAAAAGAAAGAATTGGAAAGATGAATTTACCTCTTGTGTCCACCTACTTTGAGAACCTCTTAAGGGGAGAGGATTTGGTATTATAAAAATACTAGGGTCATTTTTTTATGGGATAGGATATTGGAGAGAATTTGGGTATAATATTGGCAATGAACAAGGCTTGAGAGGAGTGAAGAAAAGAGGGAGTGAGTGGGGGTATAGTGGAGGAGAAGAGGGTTTTAATAATTTTTTTATCATTTGTTTATTGATTTCCCTCAAGACACCAAATAGTGATGATTCCATGAAAAAATATTGTAAATGTATCATGTGAATTCTAACCAATGATATTAACATAATCCATGATGCTTGGAATAGTCTATCTTTCTTATAACGTATATATACAGTAAATTACCGCATTTTAATATTCATAAAAAATTTATGTATTTCAGAAAAATATCAAAAATTCAACGTAAATTCTTTTCAACATGTAGAATCGAAAAATTAAGTCAAATTTTCAAAAATAATTTTCTAAATATCATTAATTTAATATTTATTTAAAATCAAAATTTATTATTTAAAACCAGTTTTAAAACATTCATTTACTTATTGTAAAATATAGGCACATTATACTTTCACTTGAATATTATTTATATACTATCATAGGTAAAGTTACTATTTATTAGTGTATATCACTATTCATGAGGGTATGTTACTATTTTTAAGGGTTGGTTACTATTCACCATAAATTATGTTTTTCATATCAGACTACAAATAACATACTCATCGTAACCATGTATGATAGATTTCTAAAATTCAAAACCCAGAAGTGCCAAAATTATGTTTAGTGGTCACATAGCTCTTACTAGTTCGTTATGTTGTGATTTGATGTGATTATATGAAATATTTATAAATTATTAATTTTCTTTTAAAATACATTAGGTCGTTACATTCTTCCCCCCTTATGAAATTTCTCCCTCAAAATTTCGTTCTTCATTCTATACCGTAAATAGGTGTGGGTACTTTTCCTACATTTACTCATCTAGTTCCCATGGTGCCTCTTCGTACTTATGGTTTCTCCATATTACCTTGATCATATGAGTAGTATTGTTGCATAGAACATTATCTCTATGATCCATGATCTTCGCTGGCTACTCCTCAAAAGAAATATCATGCTCAAACTATAACACCTCATAAGAGAGTGCATATGAAACATCTGGTATGTACTTACTTAAGAGGGATACATGAATGATATCATATACTTTGGCTATTATAGTAGGAAGTGCTAGTCGATAGGCCACATCCTTGAAATGATAAATAATCTTGAAGTGGCTGATGTACCTTGTACTTAACTTCCCTTTCTTTGAAAACCTCACGACCTTCCTCCAAGGAGATGTGTGTAGAAATACCATGTCTCTATCTTTGAACTCAATGTCTCATTAATGGTTATCTGCATAATTCTTCTATCAACTCTGGGATAGCTTGATATGATTCTGAATGCTTTTCACCTTCCCCACAATTTCTTCTACCATTTATTGTCTTAGTAGCTTATTCTCATCGACTTCATCCCAACATGCCAGTGTTCTTCACCTTTTCCCATAAAGGGCTCCGTATCGTGCCATTTGGATGCTTGACTGGAAAATGTTATTGTATGAGAATTCAACAAATGGAAGATATTTGTCCCAGCCTTATTTCAATTCCATTAAACTTTATCTCAACAAGCCTTCTTTTTTCTGAATTTTCGGATTATATTGGCCATCATTTTGAGAATGATAGGTTGTACTGATGTTCACTTCTACGATTATAGAATATTGGAGACTTTTCCAGAACATCGAGGTGAATCTTACATCTCGATCAGATACAATATATAGTGGTACTCCATGCCACCTTACCACCTATTTGATATATATCCATTCAATTTTATCCAATTATAAGTCCTCTTGAATTACGATTAAGTGATATTTCATTGAAATACGATCCATAATAAACCATTTAACATTGTTTCCTATGGATGTCCTTGGAAGTCCGGTGATAAAGTCCGTGGAAATGTTCTCCCACTTCCATGTTGTTATTGGTAGTGGTTGTATAATCCCCTTAGACATTTTCCTCTCAACATTCATTTACTGACAGACTAGGAACTTTGATGTATATTCAAAAATCTCCCTTTTCATATTGTCCCACTTGAATGGTTTCTCGAAGATATTGATACATATTTCTACACCATAGGTGAATAGAGAATGTTAAGTTATGTGTGTCATTCAGAAGCTCCTTATGTATATATGGATCAGATGGTACACATAATCATTACCCGAATCTCACAACACCATCCTCATCAATCTTGAACTCTATTGATTTCCCATTTCTAACAACATCCACCCTTTTTAGAATTTCTACATATTTTCTTTGAGAATCCTTTATTTTTTCTATGAGGGATGGTAGAAAAATAATCTGAGAAAGGATTGATGATGTTCCCTCTTTAATTATTTCCATGTCCATCCTCTGCAATACTATGAATATCGAATCATTTTCAATTCTCATCCTTGATAAAGATGTAGGATCCTTTCTACTTATAGCTTCTTCCACCATGTTTGCCTTACCGGGGTGGTAGTGGATTGGGAATTCATAATCCATAATGTGATTTATCCATCTTCAGTAGTGAATTTTAAGCTATTTTTGTGTGAATTTATATTTTAGACTCTTGTGGTTAGTATATATCTCACACTTATCCCCATAATGATAATGTCACCATATTTTTAATGCAAAGATCACAGTCGCCGACTCCAGATCATGCATAGTATAGTATTGTCAGTGGATTTTAAACTTTATTTTGTCATAGGCTATCACTTTTTCCTTTTTCCTCATATTACACCAAATGGAGACTTATAATATTTTCATGAATATCATTCCCATAAACTTCTACATTCAATACAATACTCCTATAAATTTTCCCAATTGATATAATATCATTTTAGGTGGGGACTCAATGTTCTTATAAAATATGAAAGCTAGACTAATAGGACAGGAATTAAAATACATTCTGACATACACTACTTGGAAGTTGTGGTTACATGTAATTTATTCATCATATCCACCTTATAACGGGACCTTTAGTTCTCCCTTGATCATGGAGATTATTGATAATCATCATGCTTCTCAGCATTTTCTATAGAGCATCGTGTTGGATAATGTCTAACTTCTCCTCATTTAAAAACTAAAACTATGTATGATGACTTAGATGGATCTGTGTTTCCATTCATCACAATATTCATTTTATCATGGAAATTGGCTACATTGTTCCAAATATTTCCACACATAAATATCTGAGAGTCCTTTTTCGACATTCCCCTTAGTGCCTCTTTCCCCACTTATTAGAAAAATAAAATTGGTTCTTCATTCCCTTATCATCTCTATCAGATGAACCTTCCTGAGATTTTATCTTCCTCTTCCCTGAATCCATTGGGAACTCAACCAATTATCAATTGATAATCGGGATTTTGAGTTCTTTTTGCATAATCATGATATGTCCTTCTTCATCTCTCATATGATGACGGTTCCCATTTTGGCGGTCATCACATTTCCCTTCACATCGTTTGTTAACCTGATTAATCCTATTACCAACCATTTCATTGAATAATAAAGAATATTTTGGGATGAGTATGAAATAAGGGGGAAACCAATGACATTAAAGGGATAGCATAAAAAATTACACTTATCTCCCTAACATCAGTGTTTCTAGGCCTAAATAAATGTTATTTATGAACTATCACCGAATGTATATTCTTATGGGATCAATTTTTTCCCTTAATAATGGTTCATACTATGATTATAAATTTACTAAAGCATATACCCCATGAGAGTCCAACCAAGAGTGCAGCAAGGCTCGTTGTCATGTACCGGGATACACTGGGTCAAGCCTAAAACTCATTTTCTGAGTTTTCTCTTCTTGTTAAATCTGTGCTGGATCCACCACTATCTATTTTTATCTAGACAGTGATATATTTCCTTGATAAACCACATATTATACACTAACCAAGGATTTGGTATGTTTTTTATACTTTGTCTCATCCTTATGGTTTTTAATACAGTTCTATATTCCCAATATCCAAAAATTACTAGACCATCCACTTATAAATAATATAGATACCCAAGCCTTTTATATATAAAATTACATGATTTTAATCTTAATATACATCAGAGTACAAACCAAGTATCGTGAAGTCTAGTGTCTTTGAAGATTAAGTACCCAAAAAAACATGGGGCTAAAAAAATCATTCTTTAATCTCCATAAAAGATCCTAAATTCCTTTGAACCCTTACATGTGTATAGGGTGCCCTGGGAAACACATTATCAATGGGATGAGATAAAAATCCTAATAATGGAATGAACATATGAATAAATCATAAGCACATGAGTTAGGAGGCATGAAATAATGATATCAAAAGTGTGAATCATATGAAATCATAACATAGAAACATGGGATCACATAAACATGGAATCACATTAATATGGTAGAAAGAAAATAAATGAATTTACTATGATTCAAGGCTATCCACCAATCCCAATTCCCATTGTAGTATGGGTCAAGGCTAATCTACAATCCTGTTTCCCATAGTAGTATGGGTCAAGTCTAACTGCCAATCCCGATTCATATAGCATCTCATGAGACTTAACTATACCAAATTCATTGGACTGATATCTGGGTGCACCCATCTCAAAATTTTCATGAACATGATTTCCACATAAATAATTATACATAATCAACCGTACAAAAACATAAGGGTTTCCTATAGAAAGAATTATTTTCCACAATCATGACATAAATCACAACCAATGGGCATATCATGAAAGTGTACATGAAAGAAAGGAATTAGAACATACATGGATGTTCATAACTTAAAATAGCCATATATCATGGAATGTGATTTCAAACATATGTTTCAACATTTACGAGATGTATATGATATATTTTAGTGTAAAAATTTATTTGTAAAGTTTTAAAGAAATTACTATAGGGATTTTAAAATAGAAAAGAAGAAAATATTTTATATAAAAATATAATTGTACCAATAATATTTTTATAAAAAAACTGATTTTAAAAAGGTAGTTGTTGATTAAAATAGAGGATATAGTGTACTTAAAATCATCTAATAATTTAGAAAGTTCCTTAAAATAGGTTTTCTTATAAGAATGTACTAAGGAGTGAATCATTTAAAAAAATGAATATACTAAAAAGACTATGATGAAAGGGTCTTGATAAATGATTTTTTTTACAACTAAACAAATTTTATTATATTTACATAAGCATTTAAGATAAATCAATTTTGATGAAAATAATGGTAAGGCAACTCGAAATAATTATGGTAGTTTCTGTAGAATTTTTTTATGGTTTATCGGCATGGTGTGAGGTGTTCCTAAGAGGGATTGATGAGAGAGAAAAAGGGTTTCTCATTACTTATAAATCATGAGGTAAGTATGTTGGTGGTGAGAAATCAAACCCCATTATTAGGTATTAGACATAAAATGTCATTGCACATAGGACGTCTTTGTAAATAGTGAAATGGAGAGGATCCCTAACCGTAAATCCTATGATGATATATGATTGAAATTAATGATCTGAAAAAAAATTATGTTCCTTAATTAATAATTCCAGAACCTATTATATATTTAATTGGTTTATTATAACCTCTTTATGTTCATTAAATACATTTTTGATTTGTTATAAGGTTCAATTTCATCATTGGGGTATGTTTTCTTCCTTTGTTTTATTGATTGGTTCACTTATATTCATGTTCGGATAAACATGTATGATAGAAATGGTAGTCCAGAATTAAAGTTTTATATTATTAGACAATATATATGAGATTACATGGTTATAAAAATTCATTTTGTTATTGGGAGTTTAGATTAAATATTATATAAAACCTTAGTCACTACCGTTTTTGTTAATCGGTGGGTTTTGATTACAACAAACATATTTTTTTATAAATTAATACCATTTGTAACAAAACGATTACAAAAAAATGACAAAAATATTTTACAAATTTAATTATCTGTTTCAAAAATAACACAAATTGTTTCATGAACATAATTAAATATGATAATATAAATTGATAAACGGTTGTCCGTAAATGTGCTAAATTAACACATCTCAAATGGTGTTTTAATTTCTTTCAAATAAAAGATGTGGAAAGGAGAGAAGAAAATGAAGTATCCCATTAGAAAAATAGAATTCCAGAACATTATTGTTACTATATTTGTTATACCATTTTGTTTAAGGGAGGTGAGGAAAGAACCAAAAAAAGAAAAGAACTTAAAAAAGAATGAATGGGAAATATGAATTTACCTCTTGAGTCCACCTCCATTGAGAACCTCTTAGGGGTGATGTTTTGGTATTTTTAAGATTCTAGTGGCCTTTGGAAGTGGGGGACGATCTTGGGAGGACATTTTGGATGAATATTGGAATGTCATAAGGATGGAGAGGAGTTAAGAAAAGAGGGAGTGAGGGGGGGGGGGTTATAGTGGAGGAGGGGAGGGTTTTCATGTTTTTATCATTAGTTTATTAATTTCCCTTGTGACCAACAATGGTGATTATTCGATGGAAAAAAATAGTAAATGGATCATGTGAATTCGATCCATGTAGGGATATATCCTCCATGATTCTAGGAAAAATTTATTTGTCATATAATTTATATATACTGTAAATTACCATGTTTTACTATTCATAAAAAATCCAGTAATTCTGAAAAAACTCAAAAATTCACCCGAAACATTTTTTAACGTGTTAAATCCAAAAATGAAATGAATTTTTGAAAAATAATTTTTAGAACATGATTATGTTAATATATAATTAACATCATAATTTATTATTAAAACCCAAGTTTTAAAACATTCATTTACTTATTTTGAAATATAGGTACATCGTACTTTCACTTCAATCATGTTTATATAGAATCATAGGTATGTTTACTATTCATTATAGTATATCACTATTCATTATGGTATTTTATTATTCATAAGGGTATGTTATTATTCAATAGAAGTTATGATTTTCTTATCGAACTGTAAATAACATGCTGATCATAACCGTGTAAGTCAGATTTCTAAAATTCAAAACACAGAACTTCCAAAATATTGAATAAAGGACACATATCACTTAATAGTTTATTATATTTTGATTTCATGTGAATATATGAAATAATTATAATAAATGAATTTCCATATATAAAATATTGGGCCATTATACTTTTAGTGCCAATAGTTCGGGTTTTTAGCCGTCCTTTGCGATGAAGTGTTGTGGAGATGGATTGAGGGAGGTGCCTCTTGCCATGAGGAGGTTATGTGGATATCATTTTTGGTTTTTTTCCTTTTCAATATTCATTAAACATTTTTTTAAATTATTCAATTTAATTCTTAAATTTATTAAAATATGTTTTGGATTGAAAAGTCTAGATTTGTTTTATGGGATTGACAAGTAGTTTTATGTTTATAAATCTGGTAAATCATTCCCAAATTTCATTTTATGATACCTGGGAACTTTTTACAACGTTTTTCGAGTAGGGAACACACTTCAGCCCTTTCCAAAGGATGGGTCAAGTGCCATATTGATGGCGAACCGATTTGGTTCATGACAAAAGGGTATCAAAGGGGTATGGTTCAATCGTTGGGTCATGTTATTTAGGGAATATTCTGGAAATTCTGAAGTTAGGATTGTTGGGGCTTGAAATTCCGATTACGAGTTGTGTGCCTAACCATCACACCTCATGATGAGATTCACGTCGCCAGGGCAATGCAGGCTTTATCTGATTCCTTTGGTTTTTTTGGTTTGATGGTGATTAGGGGAAATAAAAAGAGAGGTGGGTTAATGGTCTCAGTGAGCTTACAGGGCCTGTAAATCCATGTAGAACTGAAGATATTTCTCTAGAACACTCTCTATAATGGTGAAGGTATTTTCCTATGGCCACCATCCATATATCAAATTCACCCAATGAAACTTTATTCCTCTTGCATTTTCATATGTCCTTTAGTTTTTAAATTTTGAAAGTTTGGTTTTAATGCCAAAATTTTGTCGGTTATAAGAAGCATAAAGTATTTCTGAAATTATTTTATAATAAATATTGAATGGACTGATTTGTGAAATAGTGGAATTGAAATTTCAAATTTTTTTGAAATGTTAAATGGTATGTGTAAACTATTTTGAAAGAATAAATTAAGTCAAAGTGGAGTTTGAAAATGTAGTTTTAATGGAACTTTCTGAAATATTGAAAGAGTGTTTTGAATGGAATAAAGTGTCTTTTTGAATTTTTGTGAGGTCTTTAGAAATGGAATTTTGATTTGTTAACTTGTGAAAATTGGAAAAGTTTTAAGAATCATTGAAACCTTGTTTTAAATAAGTAGAGATGATTTTTTCAATGAATGGGTGTTGATTAAATGGTGTTTGACATTAAACTAGGAGTGTTTTAAATTGGGAAGAAATGTTTTAAAATTAATGTATGGAAAGGAAGTGATTTTTATTTGAATGATTGTGCCTTTCTGAAATGTTTTATAATCTGAAAATTTGGATTGAGTTTTGGGTGAGCGGGTTGGAGGAAAAGTAAGTGTCGGTTGTAAGTCGTGGTTCAAAAAAGTGGAAATAACTTTTCTTTTAAACATTGGTATTTCTATGAGAAACTACATGCATGGGGTTATATAGGATGATGGATGGATAATATAATGGTTTGATGAGTGTCATTATGGATATGAGTAGTTTACCAAATGTGGCCCAGAAACATTCCTGTGTGTGCCCTATGGGGTACCATTGATGGATATGCTAACTGCCAACCCATTTACTTTCCAAGATATTAATTTATTGGAAAATATGATGTCTTAATAAATTTTTTGGGGTTGTGTATCTTATGTTTTTTTGGAAATGTTTCTACTGTGAGATGTTTTGAGTTCAAGAACTGATCTTGTTTGAACGGTGTTTTGAGTTTTTTTTAGGAAAGTTGGGTTGAAGAGCTGGTTATTGGTATCTTATGAGAAAAGTTCATGAATCCTTTATGGTGGTTCCCCTCATGTGTTCAGTTCTGGTTTGTGGCATGTTTTGACCAATGGAAGAGCATTGTTGTGTCCTCAGGTTCTCTAGTTGGATAAGATACGCCCCCAGAGTTAATTCGTCAATGAATTTCATCTTAGATTATTTTACAATTGGAAGATCCTCTAGTTATCAATAAAAAGAATATTTTTCTCGATCTTTGGAGATTGATTCTACACCATTCCATTTCATCTGTTTTCAAATCCTCCAGTATCGGGAAAGTTCTCGTGGAATGTTGAATGAGAACTTAGTTTCTTAAGTTACCTAATTCATCGATGGTTATTGTAGTCTGGGGTTGTTAGTTTGGATGGTGTCTAAGAGGGATTACGGGTCCTTCATAGTCTCTTCAAAGTAGGGGTTCATGTTAAACCACGTGCATAGGAGATCTGGTCCTGGGAAGCTGCTATAGACACTTGATACAATTGTATGTTGTTTGGGGACATGGCATAAGGGCACTTTCCATGTATTGTTTTTATCTTCCATAATGGTTATGTTCAGTGATTCCTTGTGATGTAATATGAAAATTTTATTGTGAAGGTGAATCTATATAGTCTTATGTGAGTATTTGTTTTGTCAAATGTTTGTCTCCTTTTGAAAAAACATGAGATCCTCTGTTTAGAGGAATGTGTTATCATATATTCCATACTCTTTCCATTTCTTATCCGAAGAAATAGGGGATGACATGTGTGCGTCTTCTAAGCACTTGTTTCAGTGAAATGTGGGGTAAGGGTAATGTGAGTTTGGAATGAGTTATGTCTTGGTGAACCCATATGGGATCACGGTATAGTTTTCATGGAACCTAATGTCAATGTTCGATTCAGGGGGTTTCGAAAGCCTAACTGCACGACCAAAGATTCTTTAACCATTTAAGCTCCAACCATAGGTCCCGCTGTGAAGTTGGGGAATCATGAATGAAAATACTAGGGTCATTAAAACCCTTATAGAATGTCCTTTCCATGTTATGAAATATTGGAATATTTTAAATCTATGGTGTCTTCAACTTTCTTTTATTGTTCTCGTTCAGTGGAAATAAGTGGGAAGACCTCGTACCCATGCTATCACCCCTTTCCATTCATTCCCACATTGGTTTCCATTGATTTTTTGGAGAAGGGTTTGAAATTTGGCTAGACAGGTTGAGTGCTTGTTTTGCGCAAGGTTAGTGGTAACCATGACCCCAAAAACAATACAGATAAAAGGATCCACATGGTTAGCACATAGTTTCCCAAACCATGCAGACAATCCATGCAGTCGTCCTAACACTTAAAATTTTGGGGTCTTTTTGTGCAGACTCATGTTGGTCCATTGGTTCTTATGGTGTGGAGACCCACTATGAGTCTAATGAAAGTTCCTTTAGAAATTAATAATGTATTTCTCATGAAATTTCTTTCAGGCCTCGCCCTATTACTATCCTGATTCTTTCTTGGGAAAATTTTAGTTGCCTCTTATAGTGGGAAACCCATTTGTGTCTCCCTTACTAGTAACTCGGATTTTTCTATGGTCTTGGATTGGTGGTATGTAGTCTCATTATGAGCTATCTAACTACCAATATCTTCCTTGGGTAAATTTTGGGATTGCAGATTCCCTGCAGTTTAATTAATTTAAGGTAGTGGTAACCTCGTTCGATGTTTTTTCTCATTCAGGTAAATTGTTTGAGTCTTGTTTGGATAGTGTTTGAGGATTTTTCTTTTCGGAGAAAGTCTAAATGTGAATGATCATTTCAGTAAAATGGTTTATCTTTTGGTTCATGAGATTATTCCTTCCTTAATTGATCAATGGAGGTGTTTTGGACTTTTGGGGAGAAACTTGGAAAAGGAGTAAATCTTGGTGTATCGGTTGGGTTTGGTTTTTTGCTTTTAACCTTGTTGTGGATTTCCAAGGGCAGAAAGATTTATAGTATGGATAATTGTAACTTCAATGACTCATTTTAATTTTATTTTTCTTTTAGTTTCAATTATTTCTATCTTGGAGGGGTTTCCCATGATTTTTTTGAGGAATGGATGGGTTTTCATGATTCGTGCCAAACCATAATCCCATTTCCAAATTTAAAAACTAAATTTGTTTTTTATAAATCCTTAATTTTTTTAACATTTTTCACTGATACCATGTCCCACATGGCCTTTTTTGACTTATTCAAACCACCATAGCCATTTGGACCCCTTAGGAACTCATTGTCATTTTGGATTTGGGTGATTTATTTAGGCATTGGGCCAACCCGTGATCTGAAATCTTGTTTCAAAATTTCATTTTTCTTATTTAAAATATTATACATTGTTTACAATTTTTTAGTGATTCCTCCTCCCACCAAAATCCCAAAACCAATGACTCAACCCTAGTATCTATTTCATTTCTTTGGAGCTAATTTTCATCATGTATTGGGGAGAATCATCTCATAGTTATTCAAATCACTCAAATTTTAAGAGGTAAAATGTTTCATTCATAAATCCTTCAGTTTTCACTTTGTCCCCCCATTCCAATCCCCACTAGACCTATTAAGAATTATTAGAGCCTCCCTGACAGTTTTTTCTACTTTGATATTTAAATATTGGTTGATTTTGGCTGATTTCCTCGAGATCCCTAAAGTAAGTGGGTTTCCATCATTCCTCGTCCCATTTGCGTAGGGTTTCTTCCTTTTGATTAAGGTTTCATACATGTTTTCTTTAAGTTCCTAATTTCAATAAACTATGGTTCATACCTAGGGTTTAAATTTCTGTCTTTTTGGTGATGTATTTTGGATTAGGGATCAATTTCTCTACCTTGTGGTGTGGGGGTGGTGTGGTTGATGTTTCACAAAACAGTATAGGGTTTTTGGAAAAAATGGTAGGTGATAACATGTGAAAGAACCATTATATGAGTTAGAATTGAATGATTTATATTTTATAATGATTATATTCAATTTGGTTTGGTGACAAAATTATATCTGGTAACATTTGTTAAGCGTCTGATTTTTAAGTAGAAACATTCTTCAAAAATGAGTGTTTGTCATATGAATTTTATATTGTATCATGTGGGGTTATTCCAAGGTACATGAAATGGTTTTATTAAAAGTTTTTAGGGCTTTCAATTCAGGTTTTATGTTATATTTTCATGACCTTGGTCTCAAAATAGGGGTTTTAGAAGGTTTTTATGTGCAAAACTTGGTTACTCTCCTTGGAATTGTTTCAAGAAGGTTTTAAGTGGTTTCTTGATCAATGTAAGAGGTGAAACTATGTTTCCAAACTATTTTCATAAGTGTGTACTTTTTAAATGATATATTTTAATGTGAAATGGATATTATGTGATGTGTAATATCTCGGAATGGTTTCATATAATTGTTTAATGGTTTTGTTAGAATGTGAAATAGAGGAGATACATTTTATGGGTTGTTTTGGTGGGAGTAAGATTTCTAAATGATTTTGAATAAAAAAGGGGATTACATGACGTGTGTGATATATATGTGTTATATTTAGTGGGTGTGTGTGATTTGTAAATTTTATTTTTGTAATGTCCTGACACCAGTTACCCAGATCCGTTGCATTATTTTAATACATTGGCATGATTACAAGGAACCATGTCTCGAAGGACTGATCAGTATAGAAGTATTATAAAATAGAATACATTAAAGAATATTACATTACACATTATAACATAAAACATAAAATAAATAATAATTTTATGACTCAATCAATACCCTATCTTAAACATGAATATCAATTATAATAGACTTATTGGAATTTGGGAAAAAAACATAATAAAGGGGTGAACTCAGATGCTTAGTAAGGGTAAATAATTTAGTGGAAGATATAAACAGTTAAGGCAAGATTTTTAATAAAAAAATCCTTTTAAACATAATATTGAGAATAATATGAAACAATAAATCAAAAATTACCATATAAACATGCGCTTGGATATTCAAGTAGTCAAACAATCACATGTAAAAACAAATTAAATAACGAAGGAATGAATAATACTGGACATCATAACCACATAGTCATGGCCCCGTGCCAAGATATCAAATAAAAAAATTTCAAAGACTTGGTCCAAGACACTAATTTGTCTCATTAGACCTAACGTTGCATCGAGGTGCTATAGACGGCCCGGTCAATCACATACTAAGTCCAATGCATTCCTCATATGAAAATGTGGAATCATAACATAGACATTCATATTAAAACAAGAATATGAAATGTATATACTTTAACCATAATCCATGAATGGTATAAAAATAGCACGTACACAATAGAACATATCATAACTCATTCAATAAAATATTAATGTTTTAATTATAATAAATCAACTTAAATAACAAATAAAATCATGTAAAGGATGTTGACATAGATGAAAATGATTGGTAAAACACTTTTAGAGAAATTCTCATTTTTTCATGAAATCATTTAAATTCAACATAATTTATAATTGAATACATTTAAAATATATTTTTGAATCGAAGTGTCCCATACTACTTTGAATCTTTTTAAAAGAATTTTCATTTTAAAACATTCATGTCCATAATAAAAATCCATAAATCCATTTTTGAAAACATGGACATTAATTAGAATGATTTAGAAAAATAAATATGTAAAACTGTTAAAATGATGTTTTAGTTAAAGAGTCTATTAAAATAATAATTTTGAAAACATATTTATGATACCTGGTCATGGATAATAAATATTTTCTAGTAAATACATACACATTAACAATCTTAGATAATAATGAGATTAAAAAATTAACCCTCACCTTGTACATTCCTTTTGTCAACAGTACATTAAACATACTGTATAATGACCACAGTATGTTATTAAATTATACCATAACCTTAATCATATTTATGATATAATACGTGATTTATTTATTTCTTTATACTACATATTTACTGAAAATTTCTATGTTAAAATAACATTTTGGGTAATAATCGCTTTCTTTATCGTACGTGTTTTAACTTGTTATTCTGGATTATATCACCATATCAGGATTTAATTAATTCCAGAATATTTTTTTATGTATAATATATATTTAGAATTTAAATATGTATACCAGATAGATATATGAAATAGAAAACACCATTTATGGAGACGGTAGGTCGAATGTAGGAATAAACATCGTTGCCATTTTCATATTGTATTGAACGAAGGTAACTGAATGAGATATTTTTAAATAAATATATATATATATATATCTAGTAGCATTATTATTTCATATATTACATAATTATTAATCAAATATATATTTTTAATCATCGTTAAATGGATAACATGGAAATGAATCTTATCACGTCGTCGAGACGATAATCCGTACGTATACACGAGCATCAATATCAATCTGTTGATAGTGAAATAGTATGTAATTAAATTTTATATTATATATAAATAATCATAAATAAGTTATATCTATTATTTACAAAAAAATTATACTAATTATTATAACAATCCAAATAATTATGTGTTGAATGGAAAACTACACCACAACGTGGAGACAGGAAGTTGTATGTACGCATGTATGGTGCCTTTTTCATTTATAGGATGGATATAATAATGAATATTTTTGAACCATATTTATAATAACATCTCAGTATGTATAACATACTGGATTTATTATTTTGGTATGGAAAAAACAATGATAGAGGAAGTGGATGAATAAAAGGACTTTGAACGAGGTGATGAAATAATTATCATTTCTTCAGATTCTTCCTTTTAATTTGAACAAAAGGTCTCCATAGGTTGGATTTTGGACCTGAGTAAGGCCTATAGGTTGAAATGACGGTACATTGGAGGATATTAGAGAAGTTTTTGGCCCATCCAAATGGCTTTGGAGGAGTGAATTTAAGGGAAGGGTAAGTTCCCTTTTATAAGAGAGGTGAGGGGCTCTTTAAGAAAAGCTTGAAATATTAATTTATTATAAAATTATTTTAGGTTTCTAATGGATCCAAATGGATTTTTATAGAGGGTAGTGTGGGGAATAGTATAAATACTCTCAACTAATAGGTTTTATACAAATTTAGGTCACCATAATAACCTAATCTTTTAGATTTAACCCTTAGTTAAACTGTTTAATTTTTACCATGTCTTCTTGTATTACTATAATACATGTTTAATAAACATACCATTAAATTCAAAGAGAACATCCAGTAGTTCATTAATTACATATCTATAATTATATAATTACTTTTCCCTATCCTTATATTTTTTGGACTATTATTCATTTTAATAAAATAATATTTGTTTTAAAACTCATTTATTTCAATTTTGACACTATTTAGTATTTGGTTTTTATGAAAGTCATAGAAATATGATTGCTTATATAATAATTATTTTAATAAACCCTAACATGTCATATTATCCTATAATATTGGTGGAATACATCAAATGTCTCAATTTAAATTTATTTGAATGTTTATAACATCATTTGTTTTAGTCTTTCGTTAATAAGGTAATTACTGCATCATTATGTCATAAATAAATTTATTTATTTAATGTATAAAATTTATAAAAAAAATTCCATGATGTAAAAAATATTTTTATCTTTCAAATTAATTTTTTAGTCAATTTTATCTTTTGTATTACTCTATATTAAAAATTATTTTGTTATTAAAATTTGAATTTAACACTTTTTACTCTTCTTTAAATAAAATTTTACAAATGTCTTAATCTAATCCATGTGGATCAAAAAGTATCATAGTTTTGTCATTTGATTGATTTTGGTCGAAATACACTTATCCAATTGAATTAGGACATGTTTTGGGGTAATTATAATATCATTTTTACCTTAAATTACCGTATTTACTTTTAACTGTGGTTAATAAAAATCAAAATTTACTATTCACCAAAAATTATTTTCATCCCATTTAATCACATTTTACTTACTAATTGTAATTATGTCTATTGATTTTTGGAAATTAAATTCACAGAAAATGTAGAATTATGTTTTATTAAAATTTGAAAATGTGCCAACAAGGTGGGTAAAAGTCTTTAAAAAGGTTCAATAAAATTTTATATGTCTAATATTATAATAAAATGACTCCATTGAATTACATTGTCCTAATATATTTATTATGTATCTATTTTGAATTTAAGATAAATTTTTAATAAAAAAAATTATTAAAATGAAAATGTTGGTTTTTATCTACAACACAGTGTTTTCACTATTCATAAAAAATTGAATGTTTTAAGAAAATTACCACAAATTCACCCAAAGATAATTTTGATATTATAAATTAAAAAATAATTTAAATTTTAAAAAATTCAAAACATTTAAGTTTCATTAATTGATTTAAAATTAATTCCTATTGTCAAAAATAGAAAGCTGGTTTATAAGAAATAAAAACTATCAAAAATTGGCATGTGTTTATGTTTAATTTATATATGAAATTGCATCAAATGACCTAAATTATATTAAATTATAAAAATATAATATATTTCTACTTATAAACCACTCTAATTTATATTTTAACACTATAAATTATTTTGATTAAAAATGTTTCTTTTAATTAAAATTTAGAATTTGTAACTATTCATCAAAATATGAATGTTATTAGAATAGTACAAAATATTTATCCAAACTAAATTTTTACATGATACTTCTAAATATGAATTTAATTTCACTAAATTTAATATATAAACAAGTGATATATTGGATTTAAAAAGATTTCTCCATTAAAAGGTGGAAAACTGCATTTTTTAATACATGTTTTATCTAAAAAATTGAATTTGTCCTTATATTATGTCTAAGAAAAAAAAAGATAATTGTTAAAATAATATAGGATATATATAAAACATAAAATGTGGTTAATACATTTCATAACTATTTTTAAATGGCTATTTTGATAGGTTGTGATGCACTTGAACTCGTTATTGCTTATAGCGCAAGCTATTGAATTTCTTTAAATAGATAACATGCAATGAAGTCTTGGGTTGTCACATTATCCCCTATTTAAATCCATTTCATTATCAAATTTTGAATTTTTTCTATGAAAATAAAAGGGTGAAAATAGAAAACGCCTTTGTTGGAAACCCCACATCGGTAATAGGGTTAATAAAATTTAGTCTTAATAAGAGTGAAATTGAAATAAAAAAATCACCAAAAAATTATGATTTTGAATAGGAAAACATTGGTGGAAATTATAGATAAATAATTGGTGTTAAAATTTAAATATTTATAGGGAGTGATTGAGGTCATCAATCACATAAAATTGAACAATAAATAAAAAATTGAGGGCCTCAAAGCCATAAAACTCTTATGATGATTTAAATATCATCGCTTCAACAAAACATAAGGTAATAGGATAATAAATTTTGGGTTTTAAGATTCCTTCCCTAAATTTTAATGGAAAAATAGAATACTTTACAAGTAGAGTTCAATCCTTTTACTAATTTCTACCACAAACTCATCTTTCACTCCATAAGATAATTGAACAAAAAATATTTTATTTATCAATATAATATAGGGTTCCAAAAAATGAATTTATAATTTATCTTTCAGACCATTTTAAATAAAAATAAATTATACAACCCAGGACATCATGTAGACTAATGGTGGGTGATGTTCCATTGTCCCTATTCATTTTTAGATTCAAGTCATGCGGTCTTTCCGGACACGGCTGGTTGTTTCCCGACCTCTAGGTTATCATTTTTATATAAATCCAAAATTAATCTTAAGAAATGTTTTAACCATAAACAATAGTATCCAATCTCTAACTGAATTCATTAAAACCTTTATACTTACCCAAAATAATTCTTTCTAAACTCACGGTCAAAAAATTATAAAGAAGGTAAACCTATTGATGATCTATTTTTCCATGTAATAACATGTGAATATCTTCATCATTATTCTCTTAAAACATAGTAACACCCTTAATTATCATAAAAGCATATTGATTACATTCTTTCTCCCTTATTCCTTATAGAATACAATATATACACCTTATATCAAAAAATGTTTAAATTCCAACAATGATAGAATAAACAAACAATTAATTAGTTTCAAGGAAATCAAGAATATCAAAAATAATTTTTCCAAATCAATTATATCTTATTACCAAATCATTATCTCAATTTCAGAAAAATATTAAGGGATATATTTCCCACAACCATATATTTTCCAAAATGTTTAACTTGAAACTGTGTCACATTTCTTAGTACCATAAAATCTCATATCCTTAATGAAAACGTACTATAGTAAAATACTTATATACTTTATAATTCTTATAACTTGTAAATCATTAATACAATACTCAAATGAAATAAGTTATTAATAACAACATAAGATCACTAATCATTCCTCTTCATTTATGGTAGTACCATAACATTATTATTATCCAATATCATCATTTGGGGTATACTTGAATGATTGGGAAATTGATTTGAGTAGTGTCTTAACTCCTTGAAGATGAATCATTTTACATTTGAAACATTTTTCTAACCCTTATAATCCCAAAAATAGTTTCCTTTTTCTCCACACATATTAAAAAATCACATTAATTTAAAGAAATTACCATGGTGATTCCTTCCATAGTTATCAAATTTTGGTAAATCCTTCTTTCCCTTCTTCCATTTATCTATATTTTTCTCTTCCATCACATTATTCTCTTTCTTCCTTTCAATGATATAGGACTCAGAGAGTTATTTACTTATCTTATTAACACATGATACTATTTATTCATATGGTGATAATATGTGGGAGACATTTATAAAGGAATATATTTATAAGATATTTTTGAATCAATGTTTCTCATACCACATTGAATTGTTTGAATGAAATTTATATTTTGAAACATTCTTGTGCATATAAATAAATCCTTAAAACCATTTTGAAAATATCGACCTTGATGAGATAGTTTTATAAGAATAAATATTTTAAAAAATTAAAATGATTTTTTAGTTAAAGAATTCCTTAAATTAAACCTTTTGAAAACTCGTTTATTAAATATGGTCATGGATAATAAATATGTTCCAGAAAATACTTACACACAAACAATCTCAGATAACAATGAGATTGGGGAATTAACCCTTACCTTTTACATTACATTAGTCGGGGGTATGTTTAACCTCTAGTATAATAAAAATAGTATGTTAATAAATTATTCCATAAATATATTCATATTTATTATATCATAATTGATTCATTTATTGCTTTATACTACCCATTTAACAATAATTTCTATGTTAAAAAACATTTTGGGTAATAAACGGTTTCTTTATCGTACGTGTTTTAAATTGTTATTTTTGATCATATAAAATATATAATTATTTAATAAATTCTACAATATAAAAAATTATTTATGTATCAAATATATTCATAATATAAATATGTATAAAATATAGATATATGAAATGGAAAACACTGTTAATGGAGACGGAAGGACGTACTTATGTATAAATGTGGTTTCTATTTTTATAACGTATTGAACATAAGTAAGTCAATGATATATATGTTAATACATACATACATACATACATAAATATATATATATATATATATATTTACAGTATCATTATTATGTCATATATTACGTACATATTAATAAAATATATTTTTATAACCGTCTTTAAATGGTGAACGTCGGTATGCCGTACGTATGCATGAGCAACAATATAATTCTATTGATAGTGAAATATTATATAATTGGATGATATATTATATATAATGAATCAGTAACATGTTATATGTTTTATTTACATCAATTATACTCGTTATTATACCCATCTAAAAAATGAAGTGTTGAATAACAAATTAAACCACAACATCGAAACGGTAAGCCGAACGTACGCACATATGGTGACTTTTTAATTTAAAGGATTGATATAATAATGAATATGGGTGTACCATTTTTATAATAACATATCATTATTTATAAGTTATGAATTTAATATTTTTTATGGAAACAACAAAGAAAGAGGAAGAGGAAGAAGAAAGGAACTTTGAATGAGGTGTTGAAATAATTACCTCTTCTTCGGGTTCTTCCTTTTAATTTGGACCAAGGGCTCCTTAGGTTGGATTTCTGATCAATGTAAGGCCTATAGGTTAATGTGAGGGTTGTTGGGAGGATATTTTATCAGGTTTTATCTGATAATAATGTGTTTGGAGGTGTGAATTTTAGGGAAGTGGATGACCCCTTTTATAAGAGAGGTGAGTGGCACATTAAGAAATGCTCAAAATATTAATTTATTATAAAATAATTTTCGTTTTCTAATGACTAAAAAAGGATTTATTTCAATTATAAGTTATGTATGAGTCTATATAATATCAACCAATAGGGTTTAAACATGTTCAGGTCACCATATTATCCTTATTATTTAGATTTAACCCTTAGTTAAATAGTTTATTTTTTACCATGTCTTTATGTTTTATTATAATAAATAGTTAATAAACAAACTATAAAATACCAATAGAGCATGAAGTTGTTCATTAATGACATATATATCATTATATAATACCATTATCTAAGCATTATATTTTTATGACTATTAAATAATTTAATAAAATTTTATATGTTTTTGAATATCGTTTATGGAAATTTTGACACTATTAAGTATTTGGTTTTTGTTAAAGTCGTAAAAAGATAATTACTTAGAAAAGAATTAATTTAATTAACCCTAACATGTCATATTAATCTATAAAAGTATTGTAATGAATAAAAAGTCTCAATTTACATTTATTATAATATTTATAACATAAATTATTTTGGTCTTTCATTAATAAGGTAATTACTGAATTATCATTGTGTCATAAATAAATTTAATTATTTCATGTATAAAAATTAGAAATAAAATACCATGATGTAAGAAATATTTTTATCATTCTAATTAATATTAATAGTTGAATATATTTTATGTATAACCCTATATTAAAAAAAAGTTATTAAAATGTAAATTTAACACTTTTAACTCTTCTTTTAATAAAATATAATAAATTTCCTAATCTAATCCAAGTGGATAAAATAAGATCATATTTTTGACCTATGATTTATTTTTTATAAAATAAACTTATCCAATAGAATAATGGTATGTTTTGTGGAAATTATAATATCATTTTTACCTTTAATTACCTTATTTACTTTTAACCGTGCTAAATAAAAATCAAAATTTACAATTCAACAAAAATTATTTTCATCCCATTGAATAAATTTTTACCTACTGATGACAACTATTTATGTTTAATTTTTGAAATTTAATTCATATAAGTGGTAAAATTACGTTTTATGCAAATTTGTAAATGACCCTAGAAGTTAGGTAAAAGTCGTTAAAAAAGTTCAATAAAATTTTATATGTCTAATCTTATTATAAAATGACTCCAATGAATTAAATTGGCCTAATATATTTATTATGTATATATTTTGACTTTAAGATAAATTTTCAAATAAAAATAATCATTTAAATGAACAAGTCGGGTTTAATCTGCAATGGAGTGTTTTCATTCTTCGTCAAAAATTGAATGTTTTCTGAAAAATATAAAATATTCACCAAAAGGTAATTTTTATGTTCCAAATTCATAAATGATTTTAATTTTATGAAATTAAGAACATATAAGTCGCATTAATTAATTTAAAATTAATTCCCATTATCAAAAACAAAAAATAGGTTATTAGGAATTAAAAAGTATCCAAAGATTGACACATGTTTATGTACAATTTAAAGGCAAAATTACATCTGATGACCCATATTATATTGAATAATATAAATATAATCTAATGATACTTTAAAACCACTCAAATGTATAATTTAACACTATAAATTTTTTCAATTAAAAATGTTTTTTAAATAAAATTTTTTATTTTCAATATTCAAAAAAAAAAACAAAAACATTATCAGAAAAGAACCAAAAATTTATAGAACCTAATTTTTTTTTTTCCAATTCTAAAGAATAATTTAATTTAATTTAATTTAATATATTAAATTTTCAAATATTCTATTTAAAAAGGTTTCTCCATTAAAAGGAGGGGAAAAATCATTTTTTGAAAAATACATCTTTTATCTAACAAATTGAATTTGACCTTATATTATGTCTATGAAACAAAAAAGATGAGTGTTAAAATAATATAGGATATATATATATATTTCAAAATGTGGTTAATAATACTTATAACTGCTTTTTAAACGACTAGTTTGATTGGTTGTGATGCTCATGAACTCAGTGTTGCGTGTAGCGCAAGAAATTAAGTTACATTAAATAAATAATGTACTAGGAATTCTTGGGTGTTACACTTTTTAAGTGGAAATTGTCCTTTATATGATATCTAACTTTTTTTATCACACGGGTTAAAATCCAGGTATCTAGGTGGGTGGACGTGTACTAGTATACTAGTGATCGTGTGGGGTTTGGTCCATATTTTACTTAGCAAGATTGACATGACAACACTAACTAAACTATGATAATAATTTTGGGGAACCACTAGGTTTTGTGTGTTCTACCTACTTGTGGTTGGTTTGAATGAGAACAGATATTTATTATGGTTACTTTCTCTAAGATACGAGGTACCTAGGACCCACAACAAGCTACTGCCTAGGGGTATTTTCCATTGCTAGTTCTCATTAGATAATTTACACTAACCATCAGCATATATTGTTTTTGGATGGATAAATTATGTAGCTATTGTGTTTTATTTAAAATTGGTCATTCTTAAAAATATCCCACATGAAAAATAATTTTATATTAGTCACATATTTTAGAAATTTTTACAATCATTTTTTGTTAACAAAACATGAATTCTTTTTGACTTATAATGATTATCACATGGAATATTTTTGTAGTGGCATCATACTAGGATATGGATAACACCATAGTTACACCATTGGGTGTAAGTGTACTCGGTTATTTTTCACAGGTTTGGGTAATGCTTTTAGTGCCAATGGTTTAGGTTTATATCGATCCTTCATGAAATAGTGTTGTGGGGGTGGATTTTGGGAAGTGCCTTTTCCCATGAAAAGTTTCATGGGTTGTACTTCTTGGATTTTTCCTTTATAATAGTCTTTAATTTTTTTAAATTTTGTAACTATATTCTGAAATTTAGTCAAAGATGAATTGGTTTGAATATCCCATATGCTTTTTATGGGATTCACTAGTGGTTTTATGTTTATAAACATGCGTAAATCATTCCTAAATATAATTTTACGATACCCAGGCACTTGTGTTAGACCGTGAGGAATGAGAATGCCCTCCGAACCTTGCCATGGGCCGGGTAGGGTTCCATTTAGATGGCCACCAGATTCTGTTCTTGACAAAAACATGTAATGTAAATTTTAAAACATGGAGTGGTCATGTGGATAGGAAATTACAAATATTCCGAGTATTTTTAAAATGGTTATTCTTTTCAGATTTTGATAAAATATATAAATCATTTCAAAAATAATATGATTATTCCGTTAAGATTTTACAAAGTAAAAATGTTTAGAAAAGCCTTTAAAAATTATTTTAAAAAGTTTGAATGTCGTTTTTTAAAAAAAATTATAATATATGGTTTTTTTTGAAAAATTATTTTTGACCTAATATAAATATAATGTTGGATTTTGTGAATTAATAATTTTGTGTAATTAAGAGGGGAAATAGTATTATTACTGGAAAAAGTTCATGGATAACCAGTGGAGAATAAAATATATTGATTTTAAAATATAAATATCAATTAATTCCCTCAAGGGATTCTTAAACAAATACAATCCGGAATAATGATTTGATTGTGAAATAAACCCTTACCACATTGGTTTGTTTTGAATCAGATGCCCCATGGAAGAAATAAATTTAAATTAAACATAAAATACCATGAGGATAAATTAATTTATTATATAACATACATAAGTGGAAGTATATATACACCAGACAAAATAAATAAGGTTTGAATATGGTGTTTGTCTCATGGATGAAAATGTTATACGAGAAACCCTTACCTTAGATCTAATTTTTTTCATATGTGTATATACCTTCTGTATAATGTTTTTAATCATTTTATTAATTTATAGTAGAATCATAATCATATTTATAATATCATATATGATTCTATTATATCATTTTACCACCCATTTGTTAGTAATATTTCTTTATTTCTGGTGTTAATTTCATTCTTTTCTCATGTGTGTTTTTCATGTAAGTTAAAGTTCATTTTATTGGGATATATATATATATATCATATCCATAATTAAAATAATTTTATAAATATAATATTAAATCAATATATACTTTTTTTATAACTATTTATGAATGTTGGATATGGAAAATTAATCACATCACTTCGTGGTTGTAGTAACCCACGATTAATGCACATGGACAATATATTTATTTGGTATAATACTTAATACATGAATCAAACAGAAGCCCAAAAATTTTATTATTTTATTGTATTTGGAAACTCAGAACATAATCCTCTAACATTGTGAAATAGCATCAACATCTCCCATAATGATCTTCCCCTTTTGTTTTCTTACCTAAAACCTATCTTTATATCCTAGGAAAAAGAAAACCTAGATAATGTGATCTAAAATGAACATTAAAGGTAAATGTATAAAACATAAAACAAACCACAAAAATTTTAACATAGAAACCTGAACATAATGTTTAAACATTAAAATCTTGAGTCACAGAATAAATCTTGAAGTACATATGTCATGGATCGTAATGGAACATTAACCATGATAGAATAACATTAGAATAAAACATGTAATTGTGGAAAAATAATAATCACATAATATGATTTCTATAATATCCATTTCATTGATTCCAATAACATCATAGTGGAAAAAGTCCATTGCTAATCTGGGTGTACATGTCGTTCCATCCTTGTATTAATGAACCAGATTTACTTTATGTTCCAACCCTATATTACTAAACAAGATTTAAATTCCATTCTAGTCATGTCTATCTCATGAAATATTAATCTTTACCCAATTCATTGGTGTTAGATATCGGTCTAACCCATCTCAATATTAAATCATTCTTATATGTGCCAAAAAACATAATAATTCATCATAGCGTAACCCATGAAATAAAATGGGATTCTTAAACATAATTTCATCATATTATAATCCATATTAGATAAATGGTATTCATAAAACTAATTTTATCATAATAAAAATAAAATAATAATAATAATGGATATATAAACCGAACCCTATTTAATAGAGTCGTCTGAGATCTGAAATAATTTTGGTAAAACACTAGAACATTATTCTTGAGGAAATTATTCTTTCATCTTCAAAAATGTTTTCATTTCACAAAATTTCATGAAATTTTAAATGAAAATATTTTTTTTAAATAAACATGAAATAGTTTAGAGGAACCTTTATGTAAATAAATTAATATGAAGATATAAAAACTCATTCATGCGGTATAAGTTAGAAAAACATTCTCCTCTTACTTTTTCCGAAAAAATAAAAAAGCACCTCTTTTGGTAAACAAGAAAAATATTCCTTTCATAAAAAATAGTAAAAGTAAAAAGGGGTTAAAATGAATTTAAATATAAAAATAGGAATATTAAACAATTTATGAAAACATTTTTAGAAAACATGTACATGGATGATAAATATATCCCTAGTAAATACTTACGAATAAACAATCTCGGATAAAAACAGATTGAAAACATTATCCTTTACCTTGTACTTTTAGTTAGTAAAGGATGTGTTCACCACCTATATAATGGTTATATCATGTTATTAAATTATACCAATACCATATTCATATATATGATATCATATATGATCCTATTATATCATTTTGTTAATTGTATTTCAATATTACCATTATTTTGTGTGATAACTGATATATATTCCAATTCTTTGTTTGCTGTGAAAGTCATGATTGTTAGCCATAGAATGAAATTAAGTTCATATTTATTATTTTCACTAATAATATAAATTTAACAATCATTCTAGAATTGTTAATGTAGAGAACGAATATCACTACTTCGTCGAGACGTAGGTCATACGTACACATGAGCGATGATATCATTCTCTTGATGGTTATATGATATGTAATTTGGTGGTATATAAATTATATAGAATCATTATAATGTTTTATTTATTATTTTAATCCATTATAAACATGCTAATAAATAATTTTTTAATAATACATTACACCACAACATCACTAATCGAAATAAAATATATACCAATGGTTTGAAACCATTGGTATAGGCATCAAAACCGTTGGTATAATATATACCAATGGTTTTGAAAACCATTGGTTAGTAAGCCATTGAAAAAGAAATATACTAACGGCTTTCTTATAACTGTTGGTATATGAAACTGTTACCTAATGTATGCTAATGTTTTTATAGAAACCGTTGGTATATATTTATACCAACTTTTTATCAACAATTAGTATAAATAGATTATATGGTTTTTACCAATGGTTTGAAACCATTGGTATATATTATTACCAAAGGTTACTTCAATCCATTGGTAAAAATATTATGGAAATACAGTATACCAATGGTTTTGAACCATTAGTATAGTGTTTTACCAATGGTTTATTCAAACTTTTGGTAAAACTATTCTTTAAAAACACATTACCAATGGTTTAAACCAATTGGTAATGTTTTTTTCAAGAAAATAGCACTACGGAAACCCATTCCCTCTACTACATACACCTGCATACATAGCTAAAAACAATAATTAAAATGGGACAATTTTAACTTATAATAGAACAAAAAAACACCTGTAATATCGCATAATAAATAGTAGACTCTTCCTACCATGACATGTACCACAAAAACTTTTTCCCCAATTCAATCATCATATGACAACCACTCATCCCACTAACCCATTTTCATTTATTTATTGGATACATCTCATAATGGTGAGAGGAAACTCACATTTCTGAGAGCCCATGATAGTCAAAGTTACAAACACCATTAACAGAATTAACACATAATTCATAAGGTAATTACATCAAGTATACATATATAACAAGTATACCCGTACACCATTAACACATAATCTATAAGTCAATTAAATACATAAAGAATTCAATTTATAATATAGGGGGTTGGGGGATGTTCAGGGGTTTGGGGTGGTTGTCCAAGGGGGGTAAGGGTGTCCAGAGGGATGGGGGTGCCTGGTGGGATGGGGGTGTTCGGGGGGTGGGGGTGACAAGGTTGGTTGGGGCTGTCCATGGGGGTGTCAAGGGGGTGGGTAGTGTCCGGGGGGGGGGATTTCCATGGGGGTGTCTAGGGGGTGGGGTGGTGTCTAGGGGTTGGGGTCATTCCATGTATTGGGGGTGACCTAGGGGTGTGGTGATGTCTTAGAGGGTGGGGTGATTCAAGGGTTGGGGTGCTGTCCAAGGGGGTGGGGTGGTTTCCATGGGGGTGCGGGCTATCCAGGGGGTGTGGGCTATCCAGGAGGTGGGGGTGGTCCACAGGGGTGGCGGGGATGCACAAGGGGTCAGGAGTGTCCAGGGGTGCGCGGAGTTGTCCACGGGGGTGGGGGCTGTCCAGGAGAATGGGCTGGGTTGTCCGGGGGATATGGGGTGTCCAGAGGGTGGAAGGGTTGTCCACAGGGGGTTGGGATGTCAAGTGGGGTTGGAAGGGTTGTCCACAGGGGTGGGGGATCTCCATAGGGGTAGGGGTTTTCCAAGGGGTAAGGGGTGTTCAGGGGGGTGGTCGTGGCTGTCTAGGGGGTACAGGGTGTCCAAGGGGTGGTTTCCACAAGGGGAGGGGTATTCCAAGGGGTGTGAGGGCTGTCCTCAGGGGTGGAAGGGCTGTCCAAGGGGGTACGGGGTGTCGGGCGGGGGGGGGGGGGGGAGGGGTAATTCAGTGGGTGTCCAAGGGGCATGGGGGTTGCCCAGGGTGGGGGGGGGGGCTCTCCATCAGGGTGTAGGGGGGATGGGGGCAGTCAAAGTTGGTTTAGGGTTGTCTATGTGGGTGTCCATGGGGTGGGGTGGTGTCTTGGGAGGTGGGGGACTATCCATGGGGGTGTCCAGGGGGTGGGGTGTTGTCCAGGGGGTTGGGTGGAATTCTAGTGGTGGGGGTGTCCAGGTGGTGGGGTGGTGTCCAGGGGGTTGGGGAGATTTCTAGTGGTAGGGGTGTCTAGGGGATGTGGAGGTGTCCAAGGGGCCGTGGTGTCTAGGGGTTGGGCGGGCTATCCACATGGGTGTTCGGGATATCTTAGGGGTAGGGGGTGTCCCGGTGGTGGGTGGGAGGACCACGACAATGGGAGAGGCTATCCAGGGGTGTACTATTTGTCCAGGGGCTGAACGGCCAATCCACGGGGGTGGGTGGGATGTGCACGGAGGTGGTCGGGCTACCTAGGTGGGTAGGGGTGTCTACGGGGGCGTGGGAGTGATGTCCGAGGGGGGCGGGCTATCCATGGGGGGTATGGGTGTCCAAGGGGGTGGGTGGGCTGGCCACGGGGTGGGGGGTTGTCCACGGGGGGAGGGGTGTCCAGAGGGGTGGGCGGGCTGTCCACGGGGGTGGTCAGCCTATCCAAGGGGTAGGGTCTGTCCAGGGGGTGGACGTGCTTTCCACGGGGGTGGGTGGGGTTGTCCAAGGGGCATATGTGTCTTGGGGTGGGGGTCTATCCATGTGGGGAGGGGTGTCCAAGGAGGTGGGCGGGCTGTCCACAGGGGTGGTCGGGCTATCCAGGGGGTAGGGGTGTCCAGGGGTGGGAAGGTAGTCCACCGGGGTTGGCGGGGCTGTCTAGGGTGTACGGGGTGTCCAGGGGATGGGGGGTTGTCCACAAGGGGAGGGGATGTATAGGGGTGGGTGGGCTATCCACGGGGGTGGTCGAGGTTGTCTAAGGGGTACGGGGTGTCCAAGGATGGGGGGTTTTCCATAGGGGGAGGGGTGTCTTGCGGTGGGTGGGCTGTCCATGGGGGTGATCGGGCTATCCAGGGGGTTGGGGTGTCCAGGGGGTGGGCGGGCTGTCCATGGGGGTGGACGGGGATCTCTAGTGGGGTACGAGGGGTCTAGGGGGTGGGGTCTATCCATAGGGGGTGGGCTGTCTAGGGGGGTTGGTGGGCTATCCATGGGGGTGGCGGGGCTGTCTAGGGGGGTACGAGGTGCCTAGGGGTGGGGGTTGTCTAGTGGAGGTGTGAATCAGTCACATCTAATCATCATGTTTTATTATTTATAGATAAAAATTAAGATAATATGACCTACCTAATCACACATTTATTCAAGCACAACAAATCAATAAACATCAAAGGATAGAAATATCAGTCAAAAATGTAATGGATCAATCTGTCCCTCATCACCATCACAATAATCACCATCATCAACATCCTCACCCTCATCGTTATTGTCATCCCCATCATCGTCCACACCCAACTCCCCACCCTCGTACTCATCCTCTGCTCCTCATCACCCTCCTCCTCTAGCCCGACCTCCTCCTCAACCACCTCCTCCGCCTCCGCCTCCTCCTCGGCCATCTCCACACCCTCGTCTTCCGCCGCCTCGGCCTCCTCCTTTTCATCATCTCAACAACCACTAGGACTTCCACTCAGTGCACCATATATATAATTCCATGATGATATATATTCATCACAAGTAGTGCTTTCCTCTGGTGGGCGTGATGGACGTAAAACATCCATTAGTTTCATAAATTCAATGTTTTCCTTAGATGAATATTCTGCTTTCTCTATAGACCTTTTTCAGCCATTTCTGCCATAGCCTTAACCTGCTACAACTCGGTTTCCCTATAACTCATACCTGAGGGGGGATAATACCTCATTGGAACTATACTCTTCCGAGGTCTGCTGCGTACTCTACCAGCGTACTCATCTCCCCACACCTGATGTAAGTGATTATTTGGCCCAAAATTGTCAGGTTCCTAGGCATCAAGGTCCCCTAAAGCAGCCTGTTACAAATATAAATAGATTATTAAGATACAATATAGAGATTAAAAATTTAAAATCTACAATGTATAACATAAAATCTACTGCTGAGTTGGTTCATTAACCGCACATCCATCTTTCTTCTTTCTAATCGAGAAAAACAGTTTTTCTCAAGGAAAATGTCCTTCTATATTCAATTTATGCGTCTACAATGACATTGAGTGTAGGAAAACATAATTAAAAATAGAATACCAAAAAACATTAGTTTTATAACTTAAATTATATAACAACCTTAGCAATCGAATAAATTATGGAGGAAGCAATAGAAAGTGAATGTCATAAAGAAATATTATAAACTAGCATACCTACTCCCTCTCATGATTTGGCATCATAGTAAGTCCCAATATCTGGATGCAGTTTTTAGCATCAATGTTTTTTTATTTATTCCACATGAATCCTAAATAAAATTAAATAATTAGTATTAAGGAAAAACAAGAAAACTTTTTTTTAAATACCTCAAATGTGATTAATATGATAAATGGGATAGTTTTCCAATGATTAATCATATGTTAGTACTATTCTAACAGACAATCATCCTCAACAGAGACCGCCTCTAACTCATTTCCCACTCTAGCATGTCATCCATTGAACAAATCATGCTTATAAGCTCTCCAAAGCTCATATAAATCCTTTAGACGTGCTTTCCATGCACCCTCATCGTCGGGGAAATTAAACAACAGCTGACACAATAATATTAATTCATATAAATACAAAAAATAATACATTTCATTAAATAAAACATATTTATTACCCATATCTCTTCCTAGGATTTATCTTTGACTTTATTTGGTAGGTGTCTCCATGAGAGCGGGCTGATAGGAATGATATCAGATTATTTGGCCAGCGTCACCAAAAAACAATTACATTATTTCCCTGATTTTTCAATCATTTGACTATCATCATTTTAGTCCACCATCAACTGTGTGCGACGGTTCCACACCACATGCATGTGTGTATGCCCCCGCTCCCGTCTCCTATTGGTGGATGTATCTGTTATGAAAAAATATATATTTTATCAATATATGTTATAATGAAAATAAATAATAGTGTAAAAATTTGATAGGGTTGTATAACTATAAATGTGGTCGTTTGATCAGTGGGTGTTGCAGGATCCGCAGAAACTGAAGGAACCCTTGTATAGATGGAGTGGGTCCCAATATATGCTTCATAGGGACAGACTTTGGCAGAGCATGACTCGAAGAAGATAGAATAAAAAATCTCAGATAGAAGGAAGCATATGTAAAAGAATATGGCCGGGATGGCTGGCTGAATATTGGATGGGTAGTGGGAATCATCATCGGATATGGTACCGATGGGTGAGGAGGCTCAGATGTAAATGGTGGTGAAAAAATGGGTGGCCAAAATATCATGTGTGTCTCTAACAACACATTGGGGCAAGCATATGGGATGGATGGTATGTAAGTTGTAGGGGCATGGTCTAATATGGTACGTCGACCAGATCATCTATCTCTCGTACCCCCCCCAATAAAAACACCATGAGTAATGGGACCACTAATGGACTTCTCATCAAATAATTGTCACCTAATAGATGGATCCTGCAAAAAAGTTTAAAAAAATTAATCCCATAGAATTATATATTATTGAAATATATATATTTGAAATAAAATACTCACTATAGGCACTAGTTGTGGAATTCCTAGCTCAGTCATGCGACGATTGTTGTCCATAATCTGTTTTCATCGCCTCTCTTCAATTGGTGTTATTTCCTACATTCAAAAAACAAATATTGAAGTAAATATAAAAGGATAACTATTGTGTAACCCAAAAAACAAAATAAATGAGAGGGATTAAGGGGATTCATGGATAATTTAACTAACCATTTTTTTAGGTGATCTTGAACAAAAATATAATGAATTCAATATATCATAAAGATGTAATAATGAAATATAATTTTTAGTATGATGGTTATTTACTAATTGTCATCAGTCTATTAAAATAATGCAAAAATGATTCTACAAGATTCATAATTGGTAACGCCGTTGTCAAAATCAGGGAAAATTTTAATTTCATTAGCTCAGGTTGATGATACAGGTTTCAATAAATGTTTTTCGGAACAGTACAAACCATCATGTTCATTGCCTTGTAAAATTTTAAAGAGAGGTATTAGAGTCATTCAAATTTTATACAAATCACTATTGAAGCAATGAAATGTTCACCAAGTTAGAAATGTTAGTTTTGTAGTTTTTAATATAGTTCAATTTGAAAATAGAAAATGCAATTCAAATAAAATTGTGACGAATAAACATTGAAAATTCATATAACTATAACGACCATACTTTACATACATTGTTAATACTTCAAAATTTCAGTACACTTATTACAACATATAATAAAACCCTGAAAGGACCGTATAGGTATAGTGTCTTTAGAAACTAGGAAACATAAACAACTGGTTCATAAATGAATCTACATTGTCTCTCATTTATTTCATCATATCTAGAGTCCCTTTTTGGAATATCTTACTTAATAACCATCTTCATGACCTGGGGAAAGAGAACATACAAAAGGGTGAGCTCAAATGATCATTAAGGGTAATCAAAAGATATATCAATCACATCATATTCATAAGAACATATCATTTCGGAAATCTTTACCAGAAAAAGAGATCATAATTTCATAACATGGGATAAATAATAGTAGTGAAATGTAATCCCAATAATCATAACATTAAACATGAAACTTTGTGACATACACACATAATCATAGAGAATCATTTTTTAGTAGTCAAGACTCATTTTCAAGACTATTTTAGTGGACAAAGTCCATTTCTGAAATGAGATCACTCATCGTTTTAGTCCTGTTTCACTGAACCGGATTAACCTGTTATTCTAGACATGTCTATCTAATGAGATATAAATCTTTACCCAATTCATTGGAGGGAGATATAGGTCCCACCCATCTCATAATTAAACCATTCCTATGTGTGCCACAAAATCATAAATCATACATCATAGCATAACCCATGTAATAAAAATGGGATTCTTAATCATCATTCCATCATAACATAATCCATATAAGATAAAAGGACATCATAAAAATAATTCCATCATAAAATAATAATAAAAAATGTAAAAATAGGGATAGAAACAAAACCCTATATTGTTTTAGATGGAAAATAATTTTGATAAAATACCTGAACTCAATTCTTGAGGAAAATATCCTTTCTACTTCAAAAAAATTTTCCATTCTTAATATTTCATATAATTTTAAACTAAAAGAAGTTGATTAAAAATAAACTTGAAAACATTTAATGGAATATTCATGGAACTAATTTTATAAAATTCCATTCAGACCCTATATGTTAAAAAAACATTCTTCTCGTACTTTGGTCGGAAAAGTCAAAAATTACCTCGTACAAAAAACGACAAAAGATTCCTTTCATATCTTTTACTAAAAAATCACCGAATGGGAAAATTGAATATAATAAATCATAGGAGGATATAAATAATATTACATATTGAAGAAACATGGATGTGGATGATAAATATTCCCTAGTAAATTCTGAAGTATAAACAATCTCGGATAAAAATTGAGATTGTGAGATTTTCCCTTACCTTAGATCTGATTTTCTTCGTAAGTGTCCGAACCACCTTTATATTTATTTAAATAATGACATTGACTTATTCTATAATCATAGTTATTTTTATGATATCATATATGGTCATATTCTTAGCTGCTTATTTAGTAATATTTCATTGCTACTTGTTATTCGGGTGTTTATTACTTTTTGTTCTTATGCGTGTTTTGTCGAATAAATTCTTATTCTTCTTTTTAGGTTATAGATACCTCATTTCCAGAATGGTATTACTGTAATAAATATCATATTTATTCACTCAATTCATTTATGTAATCATTATTCAATTAAAATCATGTTGAACGAGTCGCATCAAATCGTGGAGACGGTATTCCGTACGTACGTACGAGCGATGATATCGTTCCCATGATCGTGTAATTGTATTCAAGTGTATGTATAATATTTAAGTATCAATATCACTTTACAATAATCATATATAGAAATTATTTACACCATTATACCCATCCATGTAAGGTGGTGGTGTAAAATAGATTACACCACGGAGTGGAGACGGTATTTCGTACGTACGCACAAACGATGATTTCGTTTTCTATAGGATGGATATGAAGTGAAATAGGGTTTTTTCATACTTATTATAACATATCAGTATCTCATTGATACTGATGTTATAACTTAATAATGAAACAACTAAATTAGAAGAAGTGGAAGAAGAAATAAAGTTGAAAGAATTGGTAACGGACATTACCTATTCTTTGAAACGCCTCTTTGAGACCTCCTCTTAGGGCACTAAAATTGGTCCTTTAAGAATACCAGGACCTCTAAGATTTTTTAGGGAAGTTGAGAAGAGAATTTTGCAGGGTTTTTCCGAGCGTGAATGCTCAAAGTGGTGTGATGAATTGAGGGAGGATGTGCCCTTTTATAAGGGAGGAGAGGGGCACCTTTGGAAAAAAAAATATTATTTTATGATAAAGTCATATTCTCTTTTTAATACCTCCGAATTGATTTATTTCAAAGCTAAGGTAGGTATGGGTCGAAATAGTCTAATCTAATAGAATTTAGACAAGTTTAGGTTTCTATTTTAACCTTATCATTTAGATTTAACTTTAAGTTAGATAATTTAACTGTTACCGTGTCTTCTTGTTTTCTTACACTATAAGGTTAATAAACATACTATAACAAGACAAACGAACCCCAAGTTATTTATATTTAATATATATAACCTTATCTATGTACTTTTTCTGAAACATATATTTTTAGTAACAATATAACAATTAATAATATAATTTTTGTTTTAAAAACAATTTTATGTCAATTTTGACACTATTTGGTAATTGATTTTTGTGAAAATCATAACAGAACGATTAGTTCGAAAAAATTTAACTAATCAATACTAACATGTCATATTAACATATAAAATTATTTTAATACATAAAAAGACTCAAATTAAATTTTTCGGGTATTTATAACATTAATTGTGTCAATATTTCATTAATAATATAATTACTGCATCATCATTGTGTCATAAATAAATTAAATTATTTAAAGTCTAAAAATTACAAATAAAATACCATTATGTAGGAAATATTTTCATCTTTCTAATGAATATTTATAGTCTAATTTATATTTTTTATAACCCTATATTAAAAATGATTTACTTATTAAACATTGATTTTATCTTTTTTAAACCTACTTTAAATAAATTAATATTAAATTTCCAAATCTAATCCAAGTGGGCCTAAATGGTCATATTTTACTCCTAAGGTTGTTTTTGGCCGAATTACACTTATCCAGTAGAATTAGTATAGGTGTTAGTGTATTAATAATATCATTTTTTCCCTTAATTACCGCATTTACTTTTAACCGTGGTAAAAAAAGTAAACAGTTACTATTCACCAAAAATTATTTTCATCTCATTGATCCAAATTTTAGTCCTTGATATTCACTGTGTCTCTCAGATTTTTTAAATTCCACTCACAGAAGCGGTAAAATTATGTTTTATGTGAATTTGGAAATTCTCCTAGGAGGTGGGTAAAAGATGGTGAAAAGTTCAATAAAATTTTTATATATCTAAAATTATTATAAAATTACTCCAATGAATTGAATTGAACTTATATAGGTTTTATGTATCAATTTTGACCTAAAATAAATTTAAATAAAATCAATATTTATTTAAATAAAAAGTCGGTTTTTAAATAGTAACCCAGTGTTTTCACTATTCATCAAAAATTGAATGTTTTCAGAAAAATACCAAAATTTCACCCTAGGATAATTTTGATATTCTGAATCCAAAAATGAAGTCCATTTTAGAAAATAAAATTTAAAAAATTTCAAAAAGTGGCTATTAATATTCATAATGGCTACTTTTAATAATATTTTAATAGCATATTGTTGTTTAGTGAAACTCGGTATTGCGTACGACGCAAGCTATCGAGGAAGGTTGCGATTGCGTGTAAATCTAGTGAAGTTATTGTTGTGTGTAGTGACATATTCCTATGATGATTTATATAACATAAAAACAAAATATTTCTCATAAAATTCTCGGGTGTTACAATAATAGTCAAGTTGGATAAAACATCTTTGTAATCAGTATTAAATCAATTTGAATAGTACCAACCTTAATAGCCGATGTCAAGGTAAACCAAATGAATTGAGAACATGAATGGATGATTTTATATATTTCTTACCACAACTTCAGGTTCACATTCAACTCTGACAATTGAGCTATTGGAGTCATCAAAAGTTATAAATGGATCATTTCCAATTATAGTAGGAATGGTATCAATTCCATCATCACCATCATCAAAATTATGTCTTCGAATTACTTCAATAATGACACCAAATTCAGGTCAAAGATGTTATTTGACATAATGAATTTGTTTCCTCATTAATTATAATACATATTGTTCATCGGTAGAAAAATTGAATGTCATATCAATTACAAAAAATCCACAATCATCAATAAATGTGCCCTACCTCATCATCGAATCCAACCACTTACATTTCATCAGCATGACTCATCCATGAGAGTAATAATCCAATATTATTATTATTTTCAATGACTTCGTAATAACCTACATTTTCAAATCACAGTCTACTGTCTGATGAACTAGCATAATAGTCTATTGTGGCAGTAACCACAAAACCATCTTATTGTGTTGTCATGTTCTTTTCTCATTCAGTGATAATAAATCTGTACCCATTATTAATAATTGATTTACAGTCATGAACCATGGTCTTAGGACCAAAGGCCAAAGCTCTTATTTTCTCAGAGATAGAGTCCACAATAAAACTCAATACCTAAAATCTAAATCAATATTAAACTTAAATAATTATTATTTTAATTATTTTAAACAAAAATATTATTACCTTCAATTTTAACCACACATAAAACTCTTTACTATGAAAATTCTCCCTTCTTCTCAAAGAAAAAGAACGAGGCATTCTATTTATCGTCGATTTATGATCCATGTAGATAAAAATATGAATAGTTTAACACTCACACACACACACATATATATAAAAGATATAAATATAAAATATACTTAAAAGATGTAGTCATCTAACAAATCAAATTTGAGCAAAACTGGGCGATGTGCCATCTCCCGCTCTTCGAGGCTTAATTTCTTCAATGTGTATGATCCAAGAATTCCTCCTATTTGAAGAAGTGATATAAAACTGGGTTCAATTTTCTCATACTATTCTTCTTCATTTCATATGGGTTTGTTCATTCTTATAGTATGATCATAAAAATACATAGAGCGTAAATCCAAACATTCTTGAACCAAGTAACCGTTCAAGATATAACATACGTGATGATTCCTGTTATGGACATATGAATTTAATGTTTACATATTTCTTTTATTTAGATACATAAAATGAAAATAAATCGTTCCTCTGAGAATTATTTAAATTGGAATAAGGATAGTCAAATGAAATATGCATGTGAAAAATGATGGAGGAAATATTTTCTCTAACTCACACAAAATTAATGGGGGCATCATCCATCATTTTTTGCAAGAAAGTTTTGGAAAAACTTCTTTGCACAAAGACCTCTAAACAATTTTCACAACCAAATAACAACCACCATTCCATTATTGGAAAAAAAAGATGGTGAATTGATATTGTAATCAACTCATGTAGGGGGATGTGATAATCTTGAGTCTTCAGAGATTTTAGCTTCAACTCTCTTCTATTGACCCGTATGGATATGTTTCTTGAATAACCGCCAAGAACATTAATAGTCTCTAGTAATTCCAGAAATTATTTTTATCTATTGGTTTCATCGCATAAAAATCACACAGAAGTTACCATTTTTTTCACTGATACAGACAAGATGCAATTCCGGTCTGATTTTTCAATCCACCAAGTCACGCTGAGACTGTAAATCATCTTTGGTCCTTGCTTTAACATTTAGAAGAATCTAAAACAACATTTCACATATATTTTTTTTCAATGTTCATTTTTTCTAAGCAATGATGTAACAAATTCGGGGACCAATAAGGCCAATCAAAGAAGATACATATCTTCTTCCAACTGTAATAGTTTTCTGTAAAAATATTCATTCTCTTTCCAGATTTCATTTGACCCATCCCGAATGAAAAACAGAAATCTTTCTAATCATTAAGAACATCAGTTCCAAACGTACGCTGGGGTGGATCATCAGTGTCCATATTATTGTCAAATCATCGATGATTATTTCTATATGGATGGTTCATTCCCCAGAAGCGTCGAAGTCCCATAAAACTAAAACTACAGTGATGTTTCATTCTTTTGGATCATGTAATCTTTATACAAATAAGACATGATAGTTTTCCCTTCATGCCCCATCCATACATCATTGCAAAAGCAGAAAATTCATTGATCGTCCACATAAGCGATGCACGCATCAGAAATATATCTTTCAAACAAGCATCGTATGTAAACACACCGACATCACAAAAGAGTTTCAACTCTTTTATTAATGGTTTCATGTATACGTCTATATTATTATTGGGATCAGAAGGGCTAGATATTAGTATACTCATGAAAGTGAAAGGTTTTTTCATGCACAACCATGGGGAAAGATTATAAATTGGTCTAAAATTTGGCCACGTGTTGTGCGGCATAAGCATCTTCCCAAATGGATTAAAACCATCACATGAAAGACCCAACCTCAGATGACGCATGTCAAATGAAAAATCAGGATATCGAGCATCAAATATCTACCATGAAAATCCATATGCAGGGGGGACCAACTAATCATTAGTATTATTTCTATTGGTATCATGCCATCTCATTTTTATTGATATTTCATTAGACATAAAAGGATTATAGTGTTTGGGGATCAATGGAAATTCCCACATTACTTTTTGTGGCACACAGGATGGTGTTCCATCAGCTTTTGTCTTCCAGCGGGATGTGCCACATTTTATACAATCATTTCATTGAGAAAATTTCTCCCAGAATAAATTGTAATCTTTTTGTCAAGCATGAATTTTGTTTCTGGAAAATTCAAGTTCCTCAACCAACTTCCATTTCATATAGTGTTTTGAGGGAATATCTACATCATCTGGAAGTATGTACTTCAATAAGGTAAGGATGTAATCGATGAGAGTATTATAAATCCCATACATAGTCTTCCCATGAATCCATTGGATTAAAAATTACTGCCTTTTCATTTAATTGTATTGTCGATATACTAGTGTCGGGGTAGCATCATTAAATTTTTTCACCCTGACAACATCATAATTTTCATTAGACTCTTCATGCGTTCTCATATCAAAATCTTCATGGGATGGAATCCACACTTTTTCCTGATGATGAATAAACGGAAATCGGTTATATAACAAATTCTCGAATCCAGTTCTCTAATTTAGGTCATCAACAATTTGAGATGAAATTTTCTCCCCACTGTGATACCACATAGAGTTTTTGTGCTTGAAAACCACATATGGTTAGGTGGTAACAGACTACTTCACGGCTCATCCATGGTATTCCAACACACATGTAATAGGGGCAGTTTATGTGACCACTATCTGAAGAATTGTAAAATGAAAAATCTAAAAAACAATCCAGATTGGTTTGAAAATTGAAGATTATCCGATCGGTTTCATACATCTATCTTCTATCCATTTTTTAAAAAAATTCTTATAAGTCATTTCGTCAAAATAAATTCAATAAGAATGAAGATTCATTGAAAATATATTTAAGTAAATGAGAATTTTTCACTTTATATGAATCCGTAATTGACACACTAATATATATGAGAATCATAATATGAAAGACTACCAAATAATATTTTTATAAAAAAAATATCTTAGAAGAACTATACAAGAGTGTACAAGGTTATGTAAACTTGTGGAGGTGAATTATTTAGGACTTGACTAAATTTTAGATCGATGAAATATTATATGTTATTATATTATTTTAGTGATCACATACATTACCAAAGGGGGTGGGGGTGTCCAGCGGGGTGGCAGGGCTGTCCTGGGGGTCAGATTGTCCCAGGGGGTGGGGGCTGTCTAGGGGGGTCAGGGTGTCTAGGGGGGCTGGCTGTCCACATGGGTGGGCGGGGTGTCCAAGGGGGTACGGGGTGCCCAGGGGTGGGTGGGCTCTCCACGGGGGTGGTGAGGCTGTCCAGGGGGGTCAGGGGTGTCCAGTGGTGTGGGGGATTTCCAAGGTGGGGGACTTTCCAAGGGTAAGGGGAGTCCAGGGGGTGAGCAGAGTGTCTAGGGGGTGGGTGGAGCTTTCAAGGTGGTACGCAGTGTCTAGGGGGTGGATAGGCTATCCACGGGGATGACTGGGCTATTTAAGGGGTATAGGGTGTCGAGGGGTGGGTGTGTTGTCCATGATGGTTGGTCGGGATATCCATAGGGGTGGGTGGGTTGTCAACGGGGGGTGGTCGGGTATTCGATGGGGGTGGTAGGGCTATTCAGTGTGGTCAGGGGTGTCAAAGGGGTGGGTGGATTTCTAGTTGTGGTGGATTCCAGGGGGATTTGGTTGTCCGTGGGGTGGTGAGTGGGTGTCCAGGGGGGTGGGAGGTATTTCTACTGGGGTTGGGGGACATTCTAGGGGTACATGGTGTCCATGAAGGTGGGTCTGCTGCCCACGGCAGTGGTGGGGCTACCTAGGGGGTCAGGGGTTTCTAGGGGATCGGGGGGGGTGTACAGGGGGTATGTGGTGTCCAGGGGTGGGTGGGCCATCCATGGGAGGGGGGCTATCCAGGGGGTACGGGGTGTTCAGGGGGTGGGTGGGCTATCCACAGGGGGAGTTTGGGCAGTCTATGGGGGTGGTGGGGGCTGTTTAGTGGGTTCGGGGGTGTCTAGGGGGTGGGGGTGTCCAGGGGGATGGGGGTGTTCAGGGAGTGGTGGGCAGATGTCTAGGGGGTGGGCGGGCTGTCCACGGGTGTGGTAGGGTTTTCCAGGAGATTCGGGGTGTCCAGGGGATTGGGGTGCTTTCCAGGGGTGGTGGGTTTTCTAGGGGGTATGATGTGTCCTGTGGTGGGCTGGCTATATAGGAGGTGGCGGGGCTGTTCAGGGGGTACGAGGTGTCTAGGGGGGTGGGAGAGCTGTCCATGGGGGGGGGGGCTGTCTTGGGTGGTACGGGGTGTATGGGGGTGGGTGGGCTCTCCATGGGGGTAGTGTGGCTATCCAAGGGGTTCGGGGGTCAAGGGGGTGGGGGAATTCAAGGGGTGGGGCTGTCCATGGGTACGAGGTGTCCAGGGGGTGGGCGGGTTGTCGAGGGGGTGGCCGGACTATCCTAGGGGTTTGGAGTGGGTGGTGGGGTTTTCCACGGTGGTGGCGGGGCTATCCAAGGGGTACAGGGTGTCAAGGGGGTGGGTGGGCTATCCACGGGGGGTGGGCGGGCTGTCCACAGGGGTGGAAGGGCTGTCCAAAAGGGTGGAAGAGCATTCCAGGGGTGTGGGGGTGTCCAGGGGGTGGGGGAGTTGTCCACGGGTGTGGGGGCTATCTATGGGGTGGGGGTGTCCACCCCCAAACATGGGTAATAAAATCTAATCTTTATCCAATTGTAGCATTATTTCATGCCTATAATAGATTACTTAGAAGACTGTTGGTGTAAACCTTGAATACAATACATATAAATCCCTACACACCCAATTGTAAACACACCAACAAATATCATATGTGGATCAGATTTCATGATTCCTTTTTCGATGGGATAGTACTCATAAGAGTATGATCCTTGTTATATCATCAGATGATATGGAGTAGTATGAATGTTAAATTTGAATGAGGTCAATATTGATAGTGTGTAATAACCTGGGTGATATTTCTTTGCAGAGATCACTTCTTCGTGGAATGGTAAGAGTGAGTGTTGGTATGGAACATCAAGAAATTCTTAACATGTTAAATCAATTATAAATTGGTTAAATTAGATTCCTATTTTTTGGTAGAGTATCGGAGTGGGAAACCCACCACCTCCCTGGACACCCCCACCCCTACAGCCCCTTACCCCCTACAACCCCCCAGATATCCACCCACCCACTTGGACACCCCACCACACCTGGACAGCCCACCCCCTCCTCCCTAGACAACAAACACCCCCTCCCCCACCTGGACTGCCCGCCCCCACCACACATGGACAGCACACCCCCTTGATAGCCCACACACACCTCCCCCACCTGGATAGCCCACCCAATAACACCCTTGGAAAACACACCCCCTCCCTGGAAAACCCAAACCCAAACCCCCATCCCCCCCCCTCAAAAGCCCCCTGGACAGCCCCCCACCTGGACAACCCACGCCCCCCCCCCCCCACCTGGACAACCCCCAGAGGAATAGCCCCCTAGACTACACACACCCTTTCCCCTGCAGCCCCCCCCCCCATCTGGACAACCCACCCCTACCTAGATGGTCCACCACCTACCACCCCCATCTGGACATCCCCCCCACCCCCACATGGACGCCCCCCCCCCACCTGGACAGCCCCCCCCCCCCTCCCCCGATACCACACACCCCCACACCCCCTCTCCCACCTGGACACCCCACCCCGACCCCCCTGGATAGACCAAACCCCCTCATTGGGGAATCCCATATCCCCTCCCCCACACATCTATATCACCCCTACCCCCTTCAGCCCCCCACCCCTCTTGACAACCTACCACACCTGGATAGCCCCCCTCACCAGGACAGCCCCCCAACCCCTCTTACACCCCTTAGGGTAATTTTATTTAAAATCATTTTATTCATTATGAAATCCAAGCCATCAAACAATAGAAATCTCATTCCAAACAACCAATTCAATTTATCAAAACATGAAAAATTCAATTTAAGAAGACAAGACATATCCAATTTATCAAAACATGACAAATTCAATTTATAAGGTTATATGGGTCACTTAGAAAATATCATTGGTGAAAAGGGAAAATAAATACATTGTTAATTCCAATTTAAAAATTGGGTCGTCCACTTTGGAGGTGTGGTGGTGTCTAGGAAGTGTGGCAGTGTTCACGGGACTATCTAGGGGGGTATGACATCCAACCATTTTATTACATAACATTTCAATACATTTTACAAACAGATGATCTTTAAAGTCTACTGTCTTGGAAATATGTAACATAAAACATGATAACAACCTAAAACATTCTTCTAAACCACTTTTAAGGCATCATTATAGGTTCATCCTATGTTTATTTCTGCATCTCATATCCCGGAGATAGACATCAAAAGAAATTTTGAGCAGAAGGCCTAGTAAGGGTAAAAAAGGGAATCAATGTACTTGTGATATCAATAAGAAAATGAATAAAACATAAAGACATGAGCAATGGATAAATAGTAATAACATAAAGAAAAGAACTTGGAAAATAACATGAATATGTGGCTACAACATTTCATTTAGACATTCATGAACATATCACCAAGGTCCATCCCCAAGGTGTCATAAAAATTACAAAGCTTATTCACCAAGGTATCATAAAACTTGTCATCTCTAGAGATTAAATCTTTAGCCAATGTATTGGAGAGCTATCAGGGAGAAAACATAATATGTATTTATTTTCATGTAATCAACATATATTATAATCATTCATTTCATAAATAACACAAATGGAAAAAAATAAATGGGTTTCATGTCAAAATCATGATGTTTAAAAAGAGCTTAAAAATAAGATCATTATGTCGTTTATAACCCATTGAAAGGGAGTGAGGGTTATATTTATGTCAATTAAGAAATAAAATATATCATCATTATATATTTATGAACACAAATGGAAACGAAATAAGTCTAGGTATTAACATAAATAAACATTAGAATTTCTTGAGATAAAGAGATATAAATTTTGAGATGAAATTTTTCCAGCATAACGACTATATAACATGGTTTCATAAAACATTGAAAAAAGAGGGGAAAAGGGTCAACCACTCATAAATAACTCATAATACAGAATGGGTACTGAATAAGATCATGGTATGGATATTTTAATGACATACCAGATAAAAAAGGAAACATGAAAGAAAACAGATGATGCAATGTATTTTATGAAAAATTCGGCAGCTTAATGGCGTCACTTAAAAATTCAGAAAACAAATGGATGAGAGCGAAAAGGGTATATCAACAATTATACATGAAATTGATAGAAATTATAACATATAAGAACATATCCTCAACATAATTACATGGAAATTATAAGACACAACATAAAGGAAGTCGTGACTTAAAAGGGGAGGGTGAAAGGATCCATTACCTTGAAGAGTAACTTCGAATGCTTGAAGGTTGGGACCTTGGAAGGTTTGAAAGATCCTTGCGAGGACTCCTTGGGAGGTAAAAAGACCAGAAATTCTTTGGGGAGGATTTTGAAATGAAATGAATGAGGGAAAGTCTTTGTATTTATGAGAGAAGTGAGGGGACAAAGCATTAATTGTCTAGGGACTCCTCATCAGTGGTATTTGGTAAACCATGGGCTTCCCCATGGTATTTGCCCATGGTATTGGCCACGTGTGACACCTCATACATTATCTAACTATTCATAAGTCTACCAAAATTATTGCATAATTATTACATCCTTAATGATTTTATTAAACACCCAAAACTCAAAATCTGTATTTTCACTATTTACTGAAAATTAAACTTTCTAAGAAAAATCCCAAAATTTCACCTTAACCAAATATTGATCCTCTGATTTCCAAAATGAACACCATTTTATAAAAATAATTTTCCAAATCTTTTTAATTTAATTTTTAAATAAAAACACTATTCAATAAAAATTCAACTTTTTCATAAAAATCCCAAAAATTCACCCTAAACAAATATTGATTCTTTAATTTCTAAAATTAACTCTATTTAAAGAAAATCATTTTCTAAATATTTTTAATTTAATTTTTAAATAAAATTCACTATTCACTTGAAAAAAACTATTACTTAACCAATAATTTCTGAAACAGTTATTTACCTATTTTATTGAATCACATTACTTAATCAAGGTGCCTAAATTATATTAATAATTTCTTAAGTGAATCTACTTAATCCATTTGGTCACATTTTAATCATAAGCATAAAATCACTATTTATAATCTACTATTCAACAAAAATTAAGTTGATCTTATTAGACTCTAAATTTTATACTAAACACAGCTGTAGAAGACCATTTTTGAAAATCATTACATATTATTAAATATTTAAAGTTTTCATAAATATTTTAAAATACCTTTTTTCTAGAATTTATCAATAATATGCATAATATATTTGTACGGACATTTAAAAATTCACAAACTTCACCATAAGAGAAATCACAATTTTTATTTAAATCAAAGGATTACACAAGGCAGTTACAGTCTCGTTACATAACCCCTTATAACACCAATATAGGACCAAAGGGTAAGGTTTTCTAGGGTGATATAATCTTGGGGAGGATCATCCAACATTACCCGAGTAGTGATTTCTATTAGCTTGAACTTCTCATGAAAGAGATTTCGTTCCAGCTTCACACGATGAAGTTAGGATTGGGTTTCGTCTAGAGCAAAGCCCAAAGGTGCTACCTCTTTCCTGAGTTCCGTCAGATGGGCTTTGAGCAGCCCGAGACTACTGGATGGGGCCATTGAAACTTCTTCCTATATTAATTTATCGATATCACTTGTATTTATAGACAATAATCGCAAAATTATGTTTCTAACAGTCATATTTCCTAACGGTCATATAACAGTCGAAACCCAATGGTCTTATTTTAATTATACTCATTTTATTAAATGAAATAATTTTTTGGAGTATAAAATAAAATAACACATAGTGTTAGGAATCAAAATTCATTCAGAATTTCGGGTCGTACAGGGGGTCTGTGCAAGGGGGTGGAGGGTTTTCGGGAGGGGTAGGGGTGTCTAGGGGTGGTGGATGTGGTGGTGGGGGTGTGACGCACCAGTTTTTATGAACTAGTTCAAGTAAGCAATGTTATGCCTTTAGTGATGTCTCTTGTTTTATTTGTTGTGCTAATAAGGAATTAGAAATAAAATAAAACATAGAAAATAAGGTAAACTGATATATATTAAAATTTTACATTTGCAACAAGACCCAACTAGTTGAAAATACCATGCAGAAGACCTAACACAGTCACAACAAGAATACTAAGAACCACAACTCGAGTAATCGGATAGTCCTCGTCTTCAGAGTCCATCAGCATTAAAAATATAACAGTCAGGGCCACGACACACATGCTCAACGCCAATGGTATGAGGAGAGCCATCCTTTCTGGTTCAAGTGTTTTGTTCTTGTAAAATACCCCTGCTTTTATAATGATCCTGTGAATATTGACAGTTGGAAAATAGCCGTTGGATTTTCAAAACAACCTTTGGGTTTCCGTTGATAAAGTTTATCTTTATATTAAAAGTTGTTTTAATGCTCTTATAATTTTATAATATTTCAACTATTATAATATGTTTCACAAAAGAGTTATAGTTTTAAAAAAAGTAGTATTCTCAGAAATAAATCCTTTTGTTTTCATAAGATCTCGATGGATACTTGCATATTGAAAACTTAGTATTCATTCTATATGTTTAAAGGGTATCAATAATAATATCTTTTGAGCTCTAAATTATGAATTTTTGAATTAACTAGTAGTATTTTAGAATTTCTTTAAAGATCTGAATAATTATAATGGTTTTTTATGTAAAATAAGAAAGTTATATTTTTTAAAAGATTTATATATAAATTGCTAAGGGGATTTAAATTTTATGTTAAACCTATTTTGTTGTTATAGTATGCTGACTCATTTTTTGAAAATATTTATATTTTGAACTAAGCATACGTAAACATGTTATTTGGAAAGTCTAAATAAATTTTCTTTTTATAAATTATGTTGATATGAACTATATTACATAATCTAGTAAAAAGATTTAGATTTTAAATTAAAACTAATTGTCTTTTTTGAATGAACCCTCTTTTGAATAAATATTTATACTACACTTTATTTTGAAATAAGTATACTTATGCTAGGTTATTTTATAAATTTAAATAAGTTTTAATAAAAAAAGAGGGTCGGGGCTCGGCCAAGCCGAGGGAATCCCTTAAGGGACAAGCCCTCTAGGCCGAGACCAAGCCCCAAGGGACCCGAGGTGCCGACCATCAGGGTCCCGAAGCGCTCAGTGGGTGTCCAAACCGCATCCCAAGCCGTGCATAGGTCTCTCAGGTCGCGCGCAGGCTGTGTGTAAGGCTGCGGCGTGTGGTGCGTAGGGGTGGGCTGAAGCCCGCATGGGGACCTTGTACAAGGCCCCGGTGTGTGTGTTTGTGTTATTGAACCGAAGTCGGCGCGCTTTGGTTTATAAGTCGCGCCTCAAACGCGTTATGTTTCTATGTGGGACGCACTTCCGCGTGACCAGGACCATCCAATCGACTCCCGTGTCGATCTCGACCATCCGAACCTATTAGCCACATGATCGCCCCGCGTATCACCACGACCCTCTGATCTCACCCAAGATCTAATCTCGGTCGTCCTTTCCTTTATAGCGTCGACCCTCACCATCTTCTTCCTCGAAGCGGCACCTGACCAGTAGGCCTGCAACCGAGGACGCCTTGCCCTCCTTCCCTGCACTGCTCCCTTGACTACCATACACCCCCCTAGGTCTCTGTTTCCCCATCTTCCCCACGTTGGTCTAGCCTCTTGGCTCGAGTCATCGTTGGATACTGAGGCCTATATAAACGCCTCTGGCCTCTTTAAACCACGACGGTTCTTCTTCCTCCTTCCTCTCCCACGAACTCCCAGCAAGATCAGCATGGTGCACCTGGTCCGACCTTCCTCCTCAAGTGATGTAAGGGTCCTTTCATACATGCTTTCTTTTAAAAGAACCTCCGTTTTATACTCTCGGTATATATATATATATATATAGTTTATATATATATGTATACATGATTTATGTATACATGATTATAACCCACTAAGGTTGTGACGTTTTCAAAAGGGGTCTTGCATGCCGTGTTTCCAGTAGGGTGCAAGTGTGGTGGTTTTTATGTCTTTCCCCATAATACTACTCTTTTATGTTTTAGTACATACGGCTTATACATATACATAGTTATGTATAATGAAATCCATCCGGTCTTAAAACGGGTTTTTCTAAAGTTTATTACAAAGGTTACTAAGGGAGAAGAGTTATCTTTACTTATTCTAAAATAATCCGTAATAATATGGTTCATATATATATACGGGTTACTTTATATATATATATATACATATAGGTTAAATTTTTTAGTTCTTTTTGGATGGATCTATGTTGGACAGGGCTTTGGGGTGTTATGTTTTGATTTCTTTCGGTTTTGTTTCATGAAACCTATACAGATATAAATAAAAAATTTTCTATATATATATATATATATATATATTTATAACCAAAACTCTATCTATTTTTCGGATTTCAAAATGATCCAACAAGTAATACAATGCATTATATATTAATGAGGGTTGTTTGAAGTTGTTTTACCATGAAAACCACTCGTGGTAAACTTGGTATCTATATATCTCTATGTACTCATAAACATGTAAACGAATACAAATCAAATTCATGATTTCAAGGGGTGGGTACCAACCTTTAAGTAAATCCTTATTTTTTGCGAACTATGTTGTATTAAAGAAGAATACTAGGCATCGCTCATGATGCGTTTTACCATGAAGGGTGTATTTTGGTTTGATTTTAAATGTATTAGAGGATTTAAGATTTGATGGGTCATGATATCATGTTGTGTTCATGTATTATCTTAAGACATAATGAACCTACTGGGGTGAATGTGTTAATTAATCAAGTTATGATTTAATTCATTTACAAGAACAAGGGCATATTTATCACCGTAACTAATTTTAAGTGTTTTCCTTATGCACTCCTTTTCCATGGATTTATAATGACAACGATTTATCTAGTATACCATTATTTTATATGATTTATTGAAAAGGATGTTTTACTAAGCTATGTATGCCTTTGATGGGTTATTGACACATTTTGCAAGTTAACTATCATACCTTGTATTAGAAAAAATTTTGATGGTTCATTATTTATTATTGTACATAATGCATGCTTCTGACATATCACTAAATGAACTAAGAAATTGGATTACCCAAAGTGGTATGGGACACCTTGGGTAAAATAAAAATGAATGAGATATTCAAGGTGGTATGGGACATCTTGAATATACAAACCATTTATGTAAAGCATGAACGATGTGGCTAACATGATAATAAAGGCAAATTTATGGGTGCACCCTGATAGCGCTCTAATGCATTAGGTAATGATGTAACCACTAGAGATTACAATTTTAACGATACCATTGGGTTTACCTTGGTAATTTCAAATGACACCTTCGGGGTGGACCTTGGTGATATGTTCATGATTGTCTAAGTTAAATGTTGATGCCACATAATTCAAGTTATATAAACATGTTCTTCCCAAGATAATGTTCTTTCATGACTGATGCCTTTAAGACTTCATAAAGTTCTTATTTCACTAATATAAGCTTGGAGCATGATTGGTGTTATTACTTAATAGAATAGTAACCAGCTTATGAAAATTTAGTTGTTTCCTTTATGCGTAACTCTGATTATGTATTACTTTTAACTGTTTAATTTATGGTTAAGTAAGTCACATGTTGTATGTGTTTATGACAACCATTGTTATTCCTTAGAGAATTAACATCATTGTTCCATGTTCTTATTGAAAACCTTGATTGATCATTTTGATGTTATGTGTTATAATTTTCCTTTAATAAGTGTTCAATCTATTTTAAAAGAATTTTTTCAAATGTTACATTGTTTTAATTTTTTTTAAACCCCTTACTGAGTATTTCAATTCTCACCCTATGTTTTGATTTAAAATTTTCAGGTATCATCTCTTAAAAGATGAATTGTTTCAGAAGTTTCCGGTTTCCCAGAACCCAAACTGCACACGATCCTCTGTATAGGACATGATGTGTTGTTAAAAAAGTATATTTTATTTTAAGATAACAAATCATGTTCAGAAGGCACTGACCCCTGGGTTTCTGGGGTCAAGGTCTCTACAGTTGGTATCAGAGGTTCAGTTTGGATAACTCTGGAAATCCAGAAACTGAAACAAAAATATATATATGTATATGTATTTCAATTTTATAAAAAATTGGGTTTTCTTAAATTTCAGATGGAAAATGAAGGCACAAATCTCTTATCTCTCCCCACAGAGGCCCTAGAGACCATTGTGTCTTTAGCTAGCCGTGATGACTTTCTAAACAATGCCCATATCCGCATGACATGCAAACACCTTTACGACGTATCCAATTCACCATGGGTGCTTCAGTTACACCAAGTGGTATGAATAGATTACCTCATTATGATGATAACTCAGTTTCCCTCATATGTGGGTCGGGGAAAGTACCATGAGGGACTTTTCTGGATTTTCATGGTGGGTGAGAGCATTGGAACCATGATTGATAACCCTTTTCAAGAAGCTGCAGCTGACGGAGACCTCTGAGTGGGCTACCTCTGTCAGATTTTAAACTATGGCTTCTGGGGTCAGTTTTTGGACTTTGGGAGATTAGAAGATGATTCCACCCGACTGTCTTGAAGACGACAAGTGTATGAAGATGTCTCTCAACTTCATACCCCCCATGCTAGACTCATAAGACGTCATAGGTGCCCTCATGAGTTTTCCCCTGAATGCTCGACCTGTGTTTGGTTCAAGGAGTTAGGGAGTTTTGCTTCTCTTTGTGGAGTTCGTTTAGTCAATGGATAAGGGAAACTCAAGGACTAATAATAATAAATGTATGTTTATTGAAGTTTTTTCTTTCCCCTCCATTGTCTTTACTTTGTGTTTGTCCTTGAATGATTTTCAAGTGATTGAACTCCTGTCATAAAACTTTCAGATGGAAGGACAAACCCACATGTTATCTCATCCCACTGAGATTCTGGAAATAATTGCAATCAAAACGTGTGAGGACGAGTATGACCCCTTAACAAGTTTGCGAAGAACATGCAAGCAGTGGTTTGAGGTAACAAATGGTCCGGAGATTCTCCGCACCTACCAGAGGAATGCCTCCATCTATTACTGCATTGGCTCTGCACAGCTAGCCGGACGTGAACGACGAGGAAGTTACCATGAAGGGCTCTTTCTATGTTTCACCCTAGGCCAAAACTAAACGGACAGAGTGAAATTTCAGGAGGCTGTGTTAGAGGGAAATCTTTATGCGGCTTATATGCTCCAACTTCTCATCTTTATCATGTTTGACTGTATCTATGGCTTCGATATCCTCGATCGAAACATAATTCGGCAAGTCCTTCGTACTTTGGTTTGTAAAGACATTTCAAAACATTGTACTGTTCGAGCTTTACTCTGGAGGCCTGAAGGCCCGGAACATAAGTGAAACCCCTCCTGTCTTAGGAGTATGTTGATTAGGGAACTGGAAGAGGTGATCTTCGGTATGGGGATTCCTCTAAATTCACCTGTTGACCATATACATTTGTGGAGATGGTGAAAACGTTGCAGAAAATTGTAGTGTTGTGAAATAAATTCCGAGGATGCAATTTTCTAAAGGGGGGGATAATGTGACGGCCCAGGTTTTATGAACTAGTTCAAGTAAGCAATGTTATTCCTTTAATGATGTGTCTTGTTTTATTTGTTGTGCTAATAATGAATTAGAAATAAAATAAAACATGGAGAATAAGGTAAACTGATATATATTAAAATTTTACATTTTCAACAAGACCCAAATAGTTGAAAATACCATGCACAAGACCTAACACAGCCACAACAAGACTACTAAGAACCACAACTCGAGTAATCGGATAGTCCTCGTCTTCAGAGTCCATCAGCGTGAAAAATATAACAGCCAGGTCTATGACATACATGATCAACGCCAATGGTACGAGGAGATCCATCCTTTCTAGTTCATGTGTTTTTTCTTGTAAAATACCCATGCTTTTATAATGATCCTGCAAATATTGACCGTTGGAAAATAGTCGTTGGATTTTCAAAACAACCTTTGGGTTTCCGTTGATAAAGTTTATCTTTATATTAAAACTTGTTTTAATGCTCTTATAATTTTATAATATTTCAACTATTATAATATGTTTCACAAAAGAGTTATAGTTTTAAAATAAAAAGGAGTATTCTAGGAAATAAATCCTTTTGTTTTCACAAGATCCGGATGGATACTTGCATATTGAAAACATAGTATTCATTCTATATGTTTAAAGGGTATCAATAATAATATCTTTTGATCTCTAAATTATGAATTTTTTAATTAACCAGTAGTCTTTTATAATTTCTTTAAAGATCCGAATAATTATAATGTTTTTGTATGTAAAATAAGAAAGGTATATCTTTTAAAATATTTATATATAAATTGGTAAAGGGATTTAAATTTTACGCTAAAACTATTTTTTTTGTTATAGTATGTTGACTCATTTTGTGAAAATGTTTATATTTTGAACTAATTATACTTAAACTTGTTATTTCGAAAGTCTAAATAATTATTATTTTTATAAATTATGTTGATATGAACTATATTACATAATCTAGTAAAAGAATTTAGATTTTAAATTAAATCTTGTTCTCCTTTTTGAATGAACCCCCTTTTGAATAAATATTTATACTACACTTTATTTTGAAATAATTATACTTATGCTTGGTTATTTTATAAATTTTAATAAGTTTTAATAATAAAAATGGGTTGGGGCCCGGCCAAGCCGAGGGCATCCCTTAAGGGACAAGCCCTCTAGGCCGAGACCAAGCCCCAAGGGACCCGGGGTGCCGACCATCGGGGTCCCCAAGCCCTCAGTGGGTGTCCAAACCGTGTCCCAAGCCATGCATAGGTCTCTCAGGTCACGTTCATGCCGTGTGTAAGGCTGCGGTGTGTGGTGTGTAGGGGTGGGCTGAAGCCCGCATGGGGCCCGTGTATAAGGCCCCGGTGTGTGTGTTCGTTTTATTGAACCGAAGCCGGCGTGCTTTGGTTTATAAGTCGCGCCTCAAACACGTTCTGTTTCGATGTGGGATGCGCTCCGCACGACCGGGACCTTCCGATCGACTCCCGTGTCGATCTTGACCATCCGAACCTATTAGCCACACGATCGCCCCACATATCACTGTGACCGTCCGATCTCACCCGAGATCTAATCTCGGCCATCCTTTCCTTTACAGCGAAGACCCTCACCGTCTTATTCCTCAAAGAGGCACCCGAACAGTAGGCCTGCAACAGAGGATGCCTCGGCCTCCTTCCCCACACTGCTCCCTTGACTTCCGAACACCCCCTAGGTCTCTGTTTTCCCGTCTTCCCCACGTCGGTCTAGCCTCTTGGGTCGAGTCATCGTTGGATACCGAGGCCTATATAAACGCCTCTGGACTCTTGAAACTGCGGCGGTTCTTTTTCCTCTTTCCTCTCCCACGAACTCCCAGCAATATCAGCGTGGTGAACCCAGTCCGAGCTCCCTCCTCAAGCGATGTAAGGGTCCTTTCATACATGCTTTCTTTTAAAAGAACCTCCGTTTTATACTCTCGGTATATATATATATACAGTTTATATATATATATATATATATGTATACTTGATTATAACCCACTCAGGTTGTGATGTTTTCAAAAGGGGTCTTGCATGTCGTGTTTCCAGTAGGGTGCAAGTGTGGTGGTTTTTATGTCATTCCCCATAATACTACTCTTTTATGTATTAGTACATATGGCTTATACATATACAAAGTTATGTATAATGAAATCCATCCAGTCTGAAAATGGGTTTTTCCAAAGTTTATTACAAAGGTTACTAAGGGAGAAGAGTTATCTTACCTTATTCTAAAAAAATCCTTAATAATATGGTTCATTTATATATATACGGGTTACTTTTTTTATATATATATATACATATAGGTTATATTTTTTTGTTCTTTTTGGATGGATCTATGTTGGACAGGGCTTTGGGGTGTTATTTTTTTATTTCTTTCGGTTTTGTTTCATGAAACCTATACCGATATAAATATACAATTTTCTATATATATATACAGATATTTATAACAAAAACTCTATCTATTTTTTGGATTTCAAAATGATCCAACACGTTATACGATGCATTATATATTAATGCGGATTGTTTGAAGTTGTTTTACCATGAAAACCCCTCGTGGTAAGCTTGGTATCTATATATCCTAATGTACTCATAAACATGTAAACCAATACAAGTCGAATTCATGATTTCAAGGGGTGGGTACCAACCTTTAAGTAAATCCCTATTTTATGCGAACTATGTTGTATTAATGAAGCATACTGGGCATTTCTCATGACACGTTTTACCATGAAGGGTGTATTTTGGTTTGATTTAAAATGTATTAGAGGATTTAAGATTTGATGGGTAATGATATCATGTTGTGTTCATGTATTATCTTATGACATAATGAACCTACTGGGGTGAATGTATTAATTAATCAAGTTATGATTTAATTCATTTACAAGACCAAGGGCGTATTTATCACCATAACTAATTTCAAGTGTTTTCTTTAAGCACTCCTTTTCTATGGATTTATAATGACAAAGATTTATCATTTAGTATACCATTATTTTATATGCTTTAGTGAAAATAATGTTTTACTAAGCGATGTATGCCTTTGATGGGTTATTGACACATTTTGAATGTTAACTATCATACCTTGTATTAGAAAAATTTGTGGTGGTTCATTATTTATTATTGTACATAATGCATGCTTCTGATATATCACTAAATGAACAAAGAAATTGGATTACCCAAAGTGGTATGGGACACATTGGGTAAAATAAAAATGAATGAGATATTCAAGGTGGTATGGGACATCGTGAATATAAAAACTATTTATGTAAAGCATGAACGATGTGGCTCACATGATAATAAAGGCAAATTTAAGGGTGCGCCCTGATAGCGCTCCAATGCATTGGGTAATGATGTAACCACTAGAGATTACAATTTTAACGATTCCTTGGGATTTACCTTGGTAATTTCAAATTAAACCGTGGGGATGGACCATGGTGATATGTTCATGATTGTCTAAGTTAAATGTTGATGCCACATAATTCAAGTTATGTAAACAAGTTCTTTCCAAGATAAAGTTCTTTCATGATTGATGACTTTAAGTTTTCATAAAGTTCTTATTTCACTGGTATAAGCTTGGAGCATGATTTGTGTTATTACTTAATATAATAGTTACCAGCATATGAAAATATAGTTGTTTCCTTTATGCACAACTCGGATTATGTATTACTTTTAACTGTTCAATTTATGCTTAAGTAAGACACATGTCGTACTTGTTTATGACACCCATTGTTATTCCTTCGAGAATTAACATCATTGTTCCATGTTCTTAATAAAAACCTTGATTGAGAATTTTTATGTTATGTATTATAATTTTCCTTTAATAAGTGTTTAATCACTTTTAAAAGAATGTTTTCAAATGTTACAGTGTTTGAATTTTTTTTAAAAACCCCTTACTGAGTATTTCAATTCTCACCCTATGTTTTGATTTAAAATTTTCAGGTATCAGATCTTAAAAGATGAATTGTTTCAGAAGTTTCCAGTTTCCCAAAACCCAAACCGCACACGATCCTTTGTATGGGACATGATGTGTTGTTAAGAAATTGTGTTTTATTTTATGATAACACATCATGTTCAGAAGGCACCGACTCCTGGGTTTCTGGGGTCGGGGTCTATACAGGGGGGGCTATCCATGGGGGTGGTGGAGGGGTGTCCATGGGGGGAGGGGTGTCTAGGGAGGGTGGGGGTGGGGGTGTCCAGGGGTGTGGGTGAGGGGGATTTGAAAAGGGTGGGGGTGTCCAGGGAGGTGGGGGTTGTCCAAAGGGTGGGGGTATCGAAGGTGGTGGGGGTGTCCAGGGGGTGGGATGTCTGTGGGAGGTGAGGGGTATCCATGGGGTGGGGGTGTAGGGATGTGGGGGGATGTCCAATGGGGGTGTCTAGGGTGTGGGAGGTGTCTAGGGGGTGGGGGTGGGTGTGTTCATAATTCCAATCCATCACCCTACCAACGCCAAAATCCAAATGCAATTTTCAACTAAACTAAAGTCCACATTAAGTACCATATAACCCCAGTAAACTAATCCTTTACAATGTTTGCAGTGTAGAACCAAAAACATAAAATAAATCAAAGGGTTAGATACTAAAAAGACATAATTAACTCTAATTTAGTCAAGATCAAAACAAAAAAAATCAGGAGGAATACTAAAAATAAGGTAACACATACTAATTTGAAGTGTAGAAATAAATTCTCTTTTGATTTAAGATGAATATATGGATAGAAGGAGTTTCATGACCGGGAAGACATCAAGAGTAGCTCTGGATTAAGGTCTTCAATATGGATGAGTGGGATCTAGAGTGATTGATATTTGGTGGAAAACATTCCCAATGGTTTTTAAAAACCATTAGGACAACCTCTCTTTACTAATGGTTTTGATAAACCATTAGTATATCTTAGAGAAAATAATTATTTCCCAACTATTTTGGAAAACCGTTGGGAAATATTAGGTATATTTATACTTTACCAATGGTTTGAACAAACCATTGGAATACATTGCCTTATTTTATGCTATATCAGCAGTTTAATGAAACCATTAGTATATTACCATTGGGAGCACACTAGATTCATGTAGGTCATAGAGACGGTAAGTCGTACGTACGCACACATGGTGATATTGTTATTAGTAGGATGGATAAAAGGAGGTATAAGGTTTTCCCATAATTATAAGAACATATCATAATGTATACTATACTGGAGTTATTACTTTATTATGCAATCAACATAGAAAGAGGAAGTTGAGGAAGAAAAGAAATTGAATTGGATTGGTAAGGAAATTACCTCTTCTTCATTTCACTTCATTTGGATATCTTCTTAGGGACACTAGGAATGAAATTTTTATAAAACCAGGTCCACTAGAAGATAACTAACAATTATTATAAGATAAGTGGATAGGGTTTGGTCAATCTAGATGTCTCAAGGAGGTGTGAGGAAATGTAGTAGGAGATTCCTTTTATAATAGATGAGAGGGGTGCTTTAGGAGACTACCAAAACATTAAAATAAAATAAGACTATTCTAGATATAATTAATTAAAAATGTCCCATAAATTAATTTTATAATACAATTTGGACCATATATTTCCCCCTTGTGATTATTTAACATTTTTTTATAATTAAATAATTTAATAATAAATTATTTCATTAAGATATTATTATTTCCATATTTAATACTATTCATTTAATTTGACTTAAATTACAATAAGAAAAAGTTGGAATTAGAATATAATTCTTTCACCAATCTATAATATATCTTATAGATCTTTTAATTTTTTTATATACATTATCTAATCCAAAATATAACAAAATTAATATTTTGAAAATAATTTTTTATATTTTTATGTTAATTGAATAAATATTGTTTCCGAATTGAAGAGACTTTTAAGGCAATTATATAATTTATAAATATTAAAAATAAATTCATATAATGAAAATGGATTCATTTATATCAATATATACATTTATATTAGTTAATATGTAGATTTTGGCCCTATTTGGAAACATAAATGATATTAAAATAAAAGGTAGGGATTTTTTGTAACTATTTTTGATTTAAACCATATATATTTTATATTCATGTACAAGTGTTCTTTAAACAACTCAAATTTATAATAATTTGATAATTATTCAATATTATTCATCCAATATTTTTTGACATGTTTTGGATTTATTTTAAACCGTATAATTTTGATTTACAGTTAATTAATTATTTTAACTCTTACCATGGATACATGTCTTTTTTTACTAATGGTTAATATTGTCACTATAAAATTCCAAACGATCCATAAATGGACCATTTTTTATATATATACCATCATCACAAATAATTTTTCAAATTTAATAATTTAATGAATTTTATATAATTTAATAAAATATTATTTATTTTAAAATATAAATAGTGTCAATTTTGACACTATTCATTAGTTGGCTTCCTAAAAATATCATAACATAGATATATGTTTGAAAAAACTCTTTTAATGAATCACTAACATGTAAAAACCATCCATAAATTTCGTGGATGACATTAATTCTCTCAAATTATTTTTATTTTTGTATAGATAATATCACTTATTTGATATTTATTATAATAATGAAATTAATGTATCACTTTCATGTCAATATTTATGGTAATTATATTACCTCTAAAAATTAAAAAATAAAACCCATTTGGTATATAATTTCATTATATTTCAATATAATATTTATTTTTGATGGTTCATTTAATTTATCACTTCATTAAAATTATTATACTTATAGTATATCAAAGAGTGACATATTGTAACTTTCTTTTTTTAATAATAATTACATCATTTTCATGGACCAAAGTGTATTGAATAAATTAATTCCAACATTTTGGTGATATTGTTCAACTTTTATTCATACAATAGGATTTTGGAAGTTTTAGGAAAATTTTATTATCATTATCATATTGTTTGTTACACTAATTTACCTAATTTTCCATTATGTGTGGTTAAAAAAATTATTGTAGTTACTATTAATAATGAAAAAAATAAAAGTAACCTATTAAAATAATTTGGACCCACTTATTCCAAATATGGAATCAATTTTTCATGATTCAAAACACAAAATTTGTAAAAATTATTTTAAAATTAGTCTGATGTTGTCAAAACCAAAAAAAATAATAAATAAAAACTTATCAGAAGATTGTCTTGTGTTTATGTACAATTTAAATGTCAAATTAAATTGAATGTCTATAATTGTATTAAATGATTTAAACATAAAACAATTACACTTTAAAATCAATTAAAATTATAATATAACTATATAAATAAATTATATGAAAAGATATTTTTGAATTAAAATTATATATTTTTCACTATTCATAAAAATATGAATTTTATCAGAAAAATTACCATATTTCATCCAATGTAAATTTTTATGTTACATATCTAAATAATAAATTTATTTTTTCATATAAAACATATAAATGTGAAAAAAACTATATTTAAAATGGGTACGTCGTCCAAAGGTGCTAAAACAGTATTTTTTAAAATATATATATTTTATCTGAAAATTGATTTTGTTCTCAAATCATGTTCTAGAAAATATGTATGATGAATTATAATGTTATATAAAATAAAAAATTTGGTTAATACTATTCATAACAGGTAGTTTATATCCCATTAAATAATAATATGTTAATAATATTTCATTGTTTAGTGAAACACGGTATCACGTACAACACAAGCTATCGAAAAAGGTTTCTCTTGAATGTAATGCAAGATAAGTCAGTGTTGCGTGTAGTGAAAGATTCATTTGGTTCTGTGTATAACATAATCCAAACATAGTTCATTTTTACATTGAACAAAATCAATACCCAATGTTTAATTCTAACAAAATAACTTGAAATTTTGTGCAACACAGACAAGCAAAGAATAATGTTGTGTATACATCAAGCTAATATGGTGTTGCGTATAGAAAAATCTAATCTTGGTGTATCTTACAACACAATAAATCAAAGAAATTAAAAGAATTTATCTCATAAAATCTAGGGGTGTTATATTCTACCCCACTAAAAATAAATTTCTCCCTCAAAATTCATTGGGGTTATAAATGGTTTACTACATGAAATATTTTTCAGAGAAACCCTCAACATAAAAAGGAATAATAAAAAATAATTTTAAAAAGGAATGTTAGAAACATAAAATATACCTAAATTAAGTCATAATTGGGCTTCCACAGAGGATAACATTGGTGAGATGTGTAATCATGGATATGACCAAGAATTCTTACCATAATGTTCTGATGGATCGTGATAGAAAACAAGGTTTGGAAAAAGTTAACTACCAGAAATCCATAAACGTGTAAAAATTTAGGGGACCATATGATTTATCAGATAATAAGTTACAAGGATTACATTTTTTCTTTTTTGAGATCCTTTTTCTAACGTGGATGAATTTTTTGTGAGAGTAATTACATAACAGATTTTGGTATAATCACACCCTTCTTTGTGCCTTGAACAATTTCTACTTCATCTCTTATTTAAAGAAATGAAGTTTAATTTTTCATTCTTGAAGTGTCAATAGGTCATGCGTTAGAAATATAGGTCATACCATCTGCATAAGTCAACCTACAGTGAGATTTATCATATATGGTTAAACAATAGACTTATACATCATCTATCATACCGCTTAAATAAAATAAAACTACTCTATACTAACCAAGGACTTACATAGGCTTGTTAATAAATGCCTACCGCACAATGGTAGTGGGTTCATTTCCTATATCCTTTTCTAACACGACATGTTGTCTCCCATCCTTTAGGTTTTCCTTTTTATAAAACTATAAAATTACAAAAATAGTTTTAACATTAACGAATCCTATCCCATTTCCAAATTAATCCACTCACAACATTAGGCATATCAAAGTACTTCTGTCGAAACTTATTGTATAAAGAAAACTATTACCAAGATGCTCACAAAACAATCATGTGAATACCTTCATTTATCCCCCATATATCATAACATAAATCTTGTTGTTCACCTTACATGCATTTAGATTTACTTCATCATGCATTCTCTTGAGTTATGTTAGTAACCAAAATTAGCATATATCATTACTGAAAAAAAGTTTCCTTATTCCATAACTTATTGGATATTTTCCTTAAGTCCCAAAAAGTTTTATACTTCATCCATGAAATCATAACCCACATTACATTAAATCCAAAATTAGCTCTGAAGAAACTAGCATCATCAAATTTAGTTATTAAAATCCATTATATCGTTATCCAAAAATCATTATATGAACATAAGGGATCTATTAGGGGTTTTCTTTCCTTTAATCATGTGTTATCCAAGTATATCACCTTACCATTCAATCACATTTTGTCTCTATAAAACTATTCAACATATCATTTATGATCCTTAATGAAAAAGTTATACTCCAAAAAACTTATATATTTCATGATTCATATAATATAATCTTTGAATATTGAAACATATACACCCCAATCATCCAAAATTATTCTTAAACCATTACCAAGGATCCATTATATTAATCTTTACTAATATTTGAATCATGAATTAAGCTTTCTCAACCTCAATAATCTTTGGTTTAATGTAAACAATACTTCAAGTACATCACATACCTTTCACATGTCATTTACAATATCTTTATCCTCAGTAGTATGAACAATTCTCTTACCATCGTCATGATTATCTTAATGATATTTACATTTATAAATTTTTCTTAATTATTCCTATAATTTCCATATCTAAAAAATTCACTATTTAACTATGTTATTTGTAGTTTTCACTATTTAATATGATTAGAAATCAAAGTGTGAGAAATACATATCAGATATTTGAAACACATAAGTAAGGAATATTATTTATAATATTTCAATCTATTTTATCTTCAGTTTGACCATAGGTTAATAATTATTATCACAAAAACAAAGGTTTGTAACCCTTACGTTAATTATCCTTAGGAAATCCCAAGACATATATTGATATATACATCTAGAGATCTATGTAATGTTTTCCCATCCTAGTTTCCAAAGTTTGTCTAATCCTTCACTCTGATACCAAATGTAGTGAACCAATCTTGAAAAACATAGACATTATATTTTTGGCAGACTACATAATACATGACCCCAATAGAAGACCAAATATCATATTAGTTTATTGTCTTTAGAAACTCATAACAAAAACTTCTATCATTGTGAATGTTCTTCAAAATCTCCCATAAAGATCTTCCCCTTTTTTCCCCTAACTAAAACCATTATTTATATCCTGGAGAAAAGAAAACATGGAAAAGGTGAGCTCAAATTCTCAGTAAGGGTGAACTTGTAGAACATAAAAAACCCAAAAAATTTGAACGTAAAAACATGAACATAAAGTTTAGACATCAAAATATTGAGTCATGAAATAAATCTTCTAGTACGTAAGGCATAAATCGTAGAGGAAAATTAACCTTGATAGAGTATCATTGGGATAAAACTTGTAATCATGTAAAATTAATAAGCACATAATATGATTTCCATGGTATCCAAGGCATTTATGCCAAAACGATTATAGTGGACAATGTCTATTTCTAAACTGGGTGCACATTCCATTCCAGCCATATATTATTGAACCGAATTTAAATTTTGTTCCATCCCAGTATTATTAAACATAATTTACTTTTCTTTCTAGTCATGTCTATTTCATGATATAAAAATATTTAAACAATGTTTCGTAGATAGATATAGGTCCCACCCATCTTATAATGAAATCATTCTTACATATTCTACAAAACATAAATCATTCATCATAGAGTAACCTAAGAAATAAAATTGGATTCTTAAACATCATTTCAACATAACATAATAGATATAAGATAAAGGGACTTCATAAAAGTAATTATATCATAAAAAATCAAATCATAATAAAAATAACTATTGAAACATAACCCTATTTAAGATATTATTCTTAGATGGAAAATAATTTTTATAAAATTGTTAACATAGTTCTTGATTAAAATATCGTTTCTTCTTCAGAAACATTTTCATTTCTCAAAATGTTGTGCAATTTTAAAAGAATATAAAATAATTTAAAATAAAATTTAAATAATGTAGAAGAAACTTCTTCTAAATACGACATTTTGAAGATGTAAAAACTCATCCATTCAGTACAAGTTAAAAAATACATTCTCTTCATACATTCACTAGAAAAGTCAACAAGTACCTTGTATAGTAACCAAAAGAAAGATTCCATTTTTACCATGTATTAAAAGTCAAAAATGGGGTAAAATGACTTTAAATATACCTATAATAATATTAAACAATTTAGGAAAACATTTTTATAAAACATGGACCTGGATGATAAATATATCCCTAGTAAATACTTACGAATAAACAATCTCAGATAAAAATGAGATTTGAAAAGTTTTCCCTTACCTAGTACATTTTGTTAGTAGAGGGTGTTTTCACCTCCTATATAATGGTTAAATCATGTTATTAAATGATACTAGGATCATATCCATATTTATTATATCATATATGATCCTATTATATCATTTTGTTAAAAGTATTTCTAAATTACCATTATTTCGGTTTCTACTACTTCATTTTCCCATTTCAATTTGGCCGTGTCAGTATTGTTTTTTATTAATAGAAAGAAATTAAGTTAATATTTATTTATTTTCACACATCATATAAATTTTATAATCATTCTTTAATTGTTAACATGGAGAAAGATTCTCACCGCTTCTTGGAGATGGTAGGTCGTACGTACGCACGAGCGACAATACCATTATCTAGATTGTTAAATGATAAGTAATTTGATGGTAGATTAATTATATAGAATAATTAATATTTTATATTCATTATTTCAATACATTATACTCATAATTATACACATCCTTATAATTTATTTTTGAAAAACAAATAACACTATTGCATGGAGACGGTAAGTCATACGTACGCATGCATGGTGATATTGTTAATCGTAGGATAGATAAAAAGAGGTATAAGGATGTACCATAATTATAATAACATCTTAGAATGTATAGTATACTAGAGTTATTACTTTTTTCTGAAATACACAAAGAAAGATGAAGTATAAGAAGAAACCAAATTGAATTGAATTTGTAATGAAATTACTTCTTCTTCATTGAACTTCCTTTGGATCTCTTCTTAGAGACACTAGGGATAAAAATTTTAGAAAAATAGGACCTCCATATGTAAACTAAGAATTTTTATAAGAGAATTTTACTGGGTTTGTTCATGAAATAAGGCTCAAGGTGGTGTGAGGAAATGTCAAACGAGATGCCTTTTTATAATATAGGAGAAGGGCACTTTTGGAAACTCGAAAAAAAATTAAAATATAATAAGACTATTCTAGAGATAAATAATTACAAATGGCCCATAAATGAAATTTATAACCATATTTTGAAAAAATATTATCCAATTTTGATTATTTAATATTTTTAATTTTTAAATAAATTAATTCAATAAGATATTATTATTGCAAAATTTAATTCTATTCATATTATTTGACATAAAATACTATAAGACAAAGTGGTAATTTGAATGTAATTATTTCACATATCTATAATATATCTTATAGATCATGGAACTGTGTTATATAGATTATCTAATACAAAATATTACAAAATTAATATTATTAAAATATTTATTCTATTTTTATGTTAATAGGATAAATATTGTTTTAGAATTATAGTGACTTTTCATAGAATTATATAACTTATAAAAATTACAAATATATAATTATAAAGAAATTATTTTCATTTATATCAAAATAGGCATTTAGATTCGTTCATAAGTTGATTTTGACCCTTTTTGAGACATCAAATATATTAAAATACAAGATAGTGATATTTTCTAACTATCTTCGATTAAATAATATATATTTTATTTTCAGGTACAAGTTTCCCTTAAACAAATAAAAATATAAAATATTTTAATAAATATTTAATCGTATTTATCCAATAATGGTTTGGACATATTTTGGTTTTATTTTAAGCCTTATAATATTGATTTATCCTAAATTAATTCTTTTAACTCTTACCATAGATACATGCCTTTTTATTTACTAATGGTTAATATAGTCACTGTAAAATGAAAAAGGATCCATAATTAGACCATTTGTGATATATTTAACTGAATATGAATTAATTGTTGAATTATTATAATTTTATGAATTTTATATAATTTAATAAAATATTATTTGTTTTAAAATATCAATAGTGTCAATCTTGACTCTATCCATTAGTTGACTTTTTATAAATATAAAAAATAGATATATGTTCTAACAGACTCGTTTAATGGATAAATAACAAGTCAAAATCATCCATAAAATTAGCGTATAAATTTAATTAACTCAAATTATAATTACTTTTGGTATTGATAATATCATTAATTTGATATTTATCAAAATAAAATAATTAATTTATCACTATCGTGTCAATATTTATGGTAATTATAATACATCTAACAATTTAAAATAAAAACACATTATGTAGATAATTTCATTAGATTCTATAAAATATTTATATTTTATGTTCCACCTAAATTATCACTATATTAAAATTATTGTACTTATAATATATAAAAGAGTGACATGTTGTCACTTTCTATTATTTTAATAATAACTAAATCATTTTCAGGGGAAAATTCCATTGAATGAATTAATTTCGACCCTTAGGTGATATGTGATAACTTTTATTCATCCAATAATTTTTTTTCAGCTTTTATAATAGTTTTGTTATCCTTATCATATTGTTTGATACCCTAATTTACTTGATTTACCTTTAACTGTGGTAAATAAAAATTACCCTAGTGTCTATTCATAATAATAAAAAGTAACATATTAAAATAATTTGGACCCACTGATTCAAAATATGGAATGCATTTTTATGATTCAAAACACAGAATAAGAATAAATTATTTTAAATTTAGTTTCCCGTTGTCAAAACCAAAAGGCTGGTTTTTAATAAGTGAAAAATTATCAAAAGATAGTAATGTGTTTATGTCCAATTTAAATTTGAAATTACTTCCAATGAAAAAAATTGAATTAAATGATAATAATATAATCAAATTACACTTTAAAACAAATTCAAATGATAATCTATCTATATAAATAAATTAGATGAAAACAAGGATTTGAATTTAAAAAAAGTATTTTTTTACTACTCATAAAAATATGTATTTTATCAGAAAAATAGTAAAATTTCATCAAAAGAAAATTTTGATGTTCATCTTATAAAGAATAAATTTATTCTGTCAAATTGAATTTATAAATTTGGAAAAACTATAATTAAAATGGGAACATCATCAAAATAAGATAAAACTACATTTTTTAAAAATAATTCTTTTATCCAAAAAATGATTTCTTTCTCATATCAAGTTCATTAAAAGTAGTAATATGATTGGTAATGGTATATAAAATTACACATGTTGTTAATACTATTCATATCTGATAGTTTATATCCCATTAAATATTAATATTTTCATAATATATCGTTGTTTAGTGAAACTTATTATCGCCTACAATGCAAGATATCGAGGAAGGTCCCTCCACGTAAGTGTTGCATGTAGTGAGAGAATACATTTGTGTTATTTATATCATAATCCAAACTTATTTCATTTTTATATTTAACGAAATCTATACCCATTGTTGAATTCTATCAAAATAACATGAAATTTTGTGCAATAGAAACAAGAAAAGAATTGTGTTTCGTATATTTCCAGCTAATACGGTGTTGCGTATATCTCAAGATAATATTGGTGGAGCATACAATAGAATATATCAATGAAATTAAAAGAATTTATTTCATAAAATATCAGGGTGTTAGAGTGGAGATAGTAGGTCGTACACACGCATGAGCTACGATATCATTCCCTTAACGAGTGAAAGGGTAAAAAAATAAGGTAATATATAAATTTTACAAAATAAATATTATATTATATATATCACATTAATTCATTAATTTTATATTTTTTACACTTCATTTAAATAATTATTAAAAATTGAATCACATCGTTTCGTGAGGCAGTTGTCCGCTTTACACATGAGTGATATTAACATCTTTAAAATAGAATTGAATTTTAAAACGTATCTATGATATTAATATTAAAGAATTATAATAATATCATAAATGTCATATAAATTTTTTAAATCCTTCATTTCATCCAGCCTTGAATGGTGGTGATATAAAACAACCTACATCTGTTAGCAAGGCGGTAGTCCTCCATACACATAATCGATGATTTCATTTAACATTAGTTGGAAGTGAGGATAGATAGTAATTATTCCACAAAAATAATAATTTACAAATATATCATAGATACTAGTGTTATCATACTATAATATATAATACAAGGTTATATTTTTAAAAGAGAAATAAAAAAATTAAAGATATTTGTTAAGATAATTATCTTATCTAAGAGAAACCTCCTTTGGATCTCTTCTTAAGGGCCCTAGAGAATTTATTTTCTGTGGACCATCATCTATAAAATGAGTTTAAGGATATTGTGGGTATATTTTTATAGTTTTTTTCCAATAAAAATGTCTTTGGATTTGTGATGATGTGATGGGATGGATTTTCCTTTTATCGGTGGGGAAAGGGGACCTCATCCGAAATTACTTGAAAATTTCCCAAAAAGAATAAAAATTGATAAACTCAATCACATGAAAAAGCTTCTGAATAATCTTATGGTTGAATTTTTGAAATTAGAAGGAAGATATTTCTCCAAAAAAATAATATTTTAAAAATTCGGTTGGTCATTTGTAACCCTTATATTCTTAGTTTTTCTCACACTAAACCGATTTTTACCATTACTATGATGAGTAGTTTTATAATTTTGTCTATTCATTTTGGTCAAATATTAAGTTGAATTTATTATATAATATTAATTTATATTATTCCAATAACAGAATCAGTTTTCCCAAATTCCATTCACATAATTGGTATTTTTTATTAGAAAATATCCTCACTGATGCAATGAAAAGCAGGTTTTAAAAGACAAAATGTTCAAATGGTCACAATGTTTTTTATAAAAAAAATAATAGTAAAATGGATAAAATCACCTAAATATTATATATATATATATAATTGAACTAGTTTTTCATTAAAATTAATTCAAAATGTAATTTAACTTTATAAAAATATTATACGAAAATTCTTTTTTCAATTGACATTTATTACTTTTCATTATTCATTGGAAGATGAAAATGTTCAGAAAATATCAAAAAATTTGCCACGAATAAATTATTATATGATGTTTTCAAAAATGATATTTATTTTTTAAATACATTTCTGAAAATGTTTAAAAAATAATTTAAAATTATGTGCGCAAAGCGCAACTAAACCTTCTATTAGAAAAAATATAATTTCTCAGAATAAATTTATTTATTTTAATGATTATTATTGTATTTATATTCAATATATTACTATATATTTTATAATTTAGTTTTTACTATTCATACCCACAAATTATTATATCTATTTCATAATTTGATACTATATTACAGTTCATTTAGACTCAGGGTTGTGGGTTTTGCAAGTTATCTAAGAGTTAAAATTTGGAGAGAGATATTTCGGTTTTTGTTTATTCATGGTGTTGCATGTTTCATATTTTATCAAATAAAATATTATTCTTTTATAATTTTTAGGTGTCATATTTTGACAATATTACTTAAATTTCATCCTCTTAATTTAATAATGATCTTTGTAGTTAAGGGTTGGAAATATAAAAATACTAGTATTGGAAACCCCACATTGAAAATGGTGTTAATAAATATCATTTCAATAAGAGATATAGGGATGTACAAAGGACATATAAAATAACACACTAATATATTTCCATGAAGGACAAAATATATGGAAATTATAACATATACATGTAATATAATAATAAATCCAAATAATTTATAGAGAATGATGAAGATCATCGATCACAAGAAAGGCACTGATCGAGAGAATTTTAAAGATCGCAAAACCATATATCTATGAGAAATTAAGGGACCCCTTTATTCATTTGATATAAAGGTAATAGGTCAATATTTTTGTTTCAAGATCATGCTACTTATGATGATGAATTTTCAAGGAAATATATACTTACTTTATTTTATTACATTTCATTATCATTATATAATCCTTTGGTTGGGCCTTGATATGTTTCCACTTCAAATATTACTCGATGAAATTAATATCCAAAAACAATTATTAAAAAAACACTATAATTCACTTTTAACAGATCATAAGATCCATAATATAATTATAGGTCCTTTCTCTGTTATCTGGTTTTTATTATAAAAGAATGGTTTGTATGGGATATCCAATATGCACTAATTTTCATTTTGTGAAGAACAAAATTAATCTCTAAAACCTCATCCAAATTTCAACATAATAAATTTTATTAATGGTTAACCATTTAAGCACTAGTAATGATTAATATCCAAATATTTATATGGAAGGATACTAAATTTCTCAAATGAACGTACCGTTAATCTATTAAAAAACAATAAATAACTCTTAATCATCACAAGACAAAAATGTGAATACCTTCATCGTGTATTCTCTTGGAACATGTTAATAACCTAAATTACAATGATAACTTATTAAAAATATTAATAATTACTTTTTTATATAAAAATTAAAGATTATTAAATATATTAATTAAATAAAAAAATGTTTTTACTCCATAAATGATTCAGTAAAAAACTTTTTAAAAACTCTTCAATCATTTCCTTTATAGAATTTATTATTAAAATTACCTTATATATATCAATCATCTATTCAACCCAAAAAAATTATATCAATAACAAGAACATATTAAAGGCTATATTTTTTAATCATGTATTTTCAAATAATTTCAACTTTCCACTGAATCATTATTCTTATTCATCAGTACAGTTCAACATATGCTTTCAAAAATATAATGAAAAATTATTGTAGTAAATTACTTGTAAATTTCATAATTAATATAACCATTATAACATTTATATAATACAAAAATGGAAAAATTAATTAATCCAAACACAATGACATTAGTTATCCCAGTTCTTCTTTGGTAATTACATAAGATTTACTATGATCTATTATCTTATTTTGAGGTATATTCTTTTAACACTTAAGGAATTCATTTTCACAGTGCCCCATATCCTTATAGTTGAAGTGTTAAACATTATAGGCCTATTTCATTATGTTGAAATTATTTTCATGGTTTCTTTTTTCCACAATTGAAATTAACTCATTCTCCTTTTAATCATCTTCCATAGTGTTTTATTCCACAACTATCTTATGTGTGAAAATCACTTATTCCCTTCTTTCTTTTATCCATATTTTCCTCTACCATCCTCTTCTTATATTTCTTCCCTTCAATGCCATAAAAAATCTGTAATTATTTCTCAATATTTTTATCAAATGATAATATGTCCTCATATGATGAGAATGTTAATGATACTAGTCTGATTCCAAATGTTTTCTTAATACCATCAATGAAATGATCATTCATACTCATTGGATTACATTGATAGATGTGGTTCCCATTCATTCTGGTAGGCACCATTTCTGAATATGAAATAAATTATATTAGATCATAACATTGTGAAAAAAAATTTATAATCACCAAACTACTGAAAGTCTTTTCATAAATTGGAATGTTTAGTCGTAGGTAATCTCAGAATCAAAAACATGGTATCTTTGGGGATATCTTTTTTTCAAATGCATTATAATGCATTTTCAAGAAAATTTTAATTATCTAAATCATATCCCTCATGAGTGTAAAACTAGGTACATAATACAGACCATTTTTATGCACCATATAATGATTGGGACAAACCCAAATATCTTTTTTTAATGTTATTTACCCTAGATACATTTGTGTCCAAAACAATATCCACTTTTAGTATCATGACATAGATATATTTCTTGGAAAAACAACCTAATAACATCCTTTCAAAAAAATTATATTTTCTTATATAATTATACTTAAGTTATATAATATGGTTATGTTCACTAATATATATTTTCCTAAATCTAGTTTCTATATTTTTCATTAAACTCCCTCTGATACAAATTGTAGTATCCACAGACCTACTACCCTGGAGCTGGTGTCTACATTATTATATAGGCTTAAGATAAAAGGAATCACATCTTGAAGGGTCAAATAGTTTAGTAGTCTTGGTAAATTAGATTAATACTTTGAATTAAAATATAAATTTTAAAACAAAAAATAAAAAAATTGAGAATTTGATTATTCCCTTTATTGTATCCCGACATATCAATAACAGAGCACTTCCCCATATCATAAGGAAAATAAAACATAATAAAAAGGTGTGATGGTATTATCACTAGGGATAAGAATATAATGAAATATGTGATTACATAATGAATATTCAATGTATAATGGTAAATTTCTGAAACACATTTCATTAAATCAATAACCTGAGCATAGTCTGGAAGGAATAAATGGTGACCAAGTAATTCTATATAAATAATCACATGAGCATGAAATTTATCCATGGGTGTTCTAACATATCTAATAATAGCCTAGAATATAAATAAACAAATTCATAATGATGGAATTAATAATTTATTTACATCTAAAACATATCATCAATTCCTGGATCAAGACATATAATATCTTCAAGGCCTTGTTCCAAGACATCTATATAAATGGGTAAGGCGTTGGCCAAAACCCAATCTAGTCTATATCAAAAGACCTATTGATGTATTGAGTGGATATAAAAGGCCCCAGATGTCACTTACTAAGTTAAATTTATTATTCATTTGAAATGGGGGAAACATAATCCACATTATCATTAATATTAAAATTATAACATGTGAAATATCAATACATACCCAAATTAGTAAACATAATCATTAATCATCTCGAGTAAAATCATGATTGTTAATAAAATTATATATCCTCATTGTGAATAAACATAAACTAAACTAAGAAATAAAAGAATGATAAATATACGAAATATCCCCATTCAATCATAATTTAAATTTATGGTTTATGTTTTTGGTGAATAGAAATACAATGAAAATATCTTCAATACCATTATTGATGAAAATACACTATTCATTTTGAAACCCATATCTTAAAACTAAATGTTAAATTTTTTTAAAAAAAAATTGAAAATAAATTTTGAAACATATAAAATATTTTTTAAACATGGAGTGGTCATGATCGTAGGAGATTATATACAATTTAAGTACATTTAATATAATTATTCCTTTCACATTTTTAGGAAAATCAAAACAGGGATTATTTTGGAAATAATATGAATAGTCTTTTCAAAAATATGTGTAAAAATGAAAAATTGGTAAATCAGTATTTAATAAGTAATTATGAAATGTATAAATTTATTTTTATAAAATATGGGTTTTGAGGAAAAAGTATTTCTGACCGTTGAGAGATATAAATTTAAAGTTTCATAAAATAATTTCAGAATTACATTAAGTACCATATAGTCATGAAATGGTTCTCTTAGTTATGTAAATTAATTGATATACGGGTAAAACTATATTGATTTTAATATATAAAAATATAATATTTCCCCATAAGGATATCTAAACAATAGCTACCATGAATAATGATGAGATTGGGAAATAAAAACTTACCATTTTGGTAAATTTTGAAACATAATACCCAAAAAAGAACGAACCATAAATGAAACATAAAATAAAATAAATATTAATTAATTCATGATATTACATACATAACTATAATTTTATATACACTATATAAAATTAATAAGTTTTGAATATGTCATATGTCTCACATAAGCAAAAGTGGGATAAAAAACCCATACCTCAAGTATGATTTCCATTGTATGTGTATGTACATCATGTATAATTGATTTAGTCATGTTATTAATTTTTCATATAACCATAATAATAATTATAATTTCCTATATTATCCTCTAATATTATTTACCACTAATATGTTAATAATATTTCAATTTTTTTATTGTTTCATGTGTTAAATGACTTGTTTTCTCATGTCTGTTTTGTTACGTATGTTTTGATTCTTATGAGTAATATATATATATATAACATAACCACATTTAATATAATTTTATTAATATCATATATACTCATAATATACATTTTTATAACTATTAATGAATGTTTTACATGGAAAATGAATCATATCACTTTGTGGAGACGGTAGTCCATATGTACCCACAAGCGACGAAATTATTCCCTTCACGAGTGAAATGGTATGGAACAAGTAGGTATATTAATTTTATATAAGAAATATAATATCATATATATAAAACATATTATTTATATTAAATTCCTTATAAAAATGAATTTAAAAACAAATCACATCACTTCACGCGGTGGTAGTCTTTCGTACTCTTGAGCGACGTTTTCATAATGGAAAATCAATTGAATATAGAAAGGTAAATTTTATATTAAAATTTTTCATTTATAATAATATAATAAATATTATATAAATTTGGTATATAAATAATTTTCATATCCTTTAATAGAGGTTATGGAAAACAAACTACATTGTTCCGCGAGTTTAATAACCACCATGCACACGATCAATGCATTCATTTCCCATGTGATGGAAGTGGAGATGGATAATTATTATTAAATAAAAAATTTAACAGCTCATTTTATGGTAGAAAATTTTATTTTTATATTGTAAGTGTTAATACATTATTTAATGTTGAAAAGTATGAGAAAAAAATTAAATTGCCTTGTTAAGACAATTAATTTATCTAAGAGAAACCTTATTTGGATCTCCTCTCAAGGACCCTAGGGATAGTCTTTTGAAAGGACAAGAAGCTCTTGAATGTGTCTAAATATTTTTGGAAGAGATATTTTCATGTATTATTTGATTTAATGTTCTTGGGATTTGTGAATAAGTGTAGGGAGGGAGTGCCCTTTTATAAATGGATAAAGGGGGCTTCCTTAGAAATTACATGGAGATTTTTTAAATGATTCCTAAATGGTAAAGTAATTCACATGAACAAAGATTCATAAATAACCATATGTTATAATTTAGGTTATTATAATTTAAAAAGATGGAAATATAATAATATTTTTACCAGTTTTTATATCACATTTAACTAGTATCTTCTTAGTTTAATCCAATAGTAAGCGCATTTTTACCTTAACCATATTAAATAATTTTAACACTTTAAACTATTCATTTTGGTCAAAAATTAATTTTTTGTTTTTTGATAATTTAATTTATTTTTATTCCAAATATGTAATTCATTCCTCTAAATACATTCATATAATTGGAAAAATTCCATTTAAAATTAATCCCACAGACACAATGTGAAATTTGGGTTTCAAAGAGAAAATGTTCAAAAGTTTACAATATTTTTATATAAAAATTCAAAAGGAAAATGATTAAAATTACATAAATTCAATTTTTATATACATAGTTTAACTAATTTTATTTTTAATAATTTTAAAATCATAATATAACTTTATAAATAATTTAAACAAAAATACAATTTTCAATTAAAATTCCGTATTTTTTATTATTCGTCAAGAAAAGAAAAATTTCAGAAAAAACCCAAAATATTCACCATAATATAATTTTGATAGGACGATTTCAAAAAATGAAGTTTATTTTTTCAAATTAATTTTGTAAAACTGAAATAATTAATATTAAATTATGTTCCCAAATAGATACTAATTCAACATTTAGAAAAAATACCATTTTTCAGAAAACAATTATTTTTATTTTGAATAATTATTATATAACTTATAGTCAATTGATAACCATAATTTTAATAATTTAGTTATTATTATTCATACCCATAAATTTTAATGGCTTTGTCATAATGGTATACTATATTATGGTTCATTTAATCTTGATGTTATGTGTTTTGCAAGATATCCAAGAGACTATGTTTTAGAAATAATTTTTGGGTTGTTTAAACTCTGTGTGCATGTCACACGTTCAATCAAATATAATGTTAATATTTTATAATATATGGGTGTCATAGAGACATCCATATTTGGCATGGGTTTCCAAGTGTTTATGAACATCTTCGTATTTAAGGATGTAGATGACTAACTATACCCCTTACCCTACTTTCTATTTAAGATATAGATTTATTATGTGAAAATGTATGGGTTATTGTGTCTTACAGTTATATATGTGGGCCCATATAGGATATAATTTTTATCATTAATTTTAGACATTAATTTATTTTTTGCTTCAGTTTAAGGTTGTAGAATATAATTGTATTGTTTGTATATTTATTCATAGGATGTAATATATTAAGGTGTAGTTTAAAATTACATCAATTTTTGTTGGATATTGGTATTACTCTATGTTTAAAGGGATTCAATGATATGTGGTGGGGATTAAATTTTTTTTGTTATGTTATATTTTTTAAAATATGTGGAATGACTTATAGAGCTAATGGGAAAAACATGGCCTAAGTTTTCGGGGATTAGGTTGACTAGTTTAGAGGGAATGTAGAGTAGGTTACCCATCATATATATATAGGATTCATTATATATTATATAATTATTTGAGTTACATTTTTATTTATCTATAATGATGTAAGAAATATAGACTAACTTTTTAGGTGATGATTTTATTTCGCCAATAATTAATTTGAGATTTAGTATGAATTTTCCTCATTATCATGATATTCTTGGAAAATCCATGATCTATGCGAGTCTTTTCATAAAATATATATATATACAATTAAAGGAAGGTCATGAATAATAAGGGGTTTAACAAATACGGGAGTGTATCACCCCTGCATATTCACATCCACCATTGGAGCACAAAAATATAGGATTCTAAAAGATCATATTGTATTTGTATCAATGATCACTCAACATGAAAATTCGTGCAAAACTTGGGTTGATTCTGTATTTTCATGTAATATAAATATATTGAGTTGGTTGAACTGATTATGAAAATCACTCCAATTAACATAAAATTATCCATGGAACTTTCCCTATTCAATAATATAAATCTATAATAGTAGTTTTGATATTAGATTCAATTAACATGGAATTCCAATTTTGTTGAATAGAGTATTTAATGGAATATATTATTTCCTATAACTCATCCTCGTAGTAATTTCCAATTATAATAAAATGATAAAAGTATCCTTTGAAAAAACGACAGTGGTTTCAGAATAACCCAATGCTATATAATTTTATTATTGGCCCTATATATATATACATATTACAGGACTATAAGAGGGAGTTGGGGATTGAGATATAAATTATTAACTCATGTATGTTTTTTGTGAGCTTCTGGTGTTTTTGGTCATTTTCATAAGAGTGGTTATTGGTGTAATTTTGATTTTTCAATTATATTTTATGGAACATCATGTATTTGGATAAGGATTATTTATTTGTATTATTTATTTGATTGGTGGTAATTTATATTTTCAAATAATTTAAGGATAATGTCACCTGTTCATGAATGTTATATACCCTAACTGTTAGTCACCAATCCTTGGCCTAATATAGGTCGGATTTGGGTGGCCACTTATACCTTCTCCAGTATCATAGAATGGATACCAAAGAGGTTGGGTTGTGAATAGGTAATGTCAGGGTTTTTTATTGAGCGAAAAGTTGGATCATGGAGAATGGAATTTATGAGTATTTCATTGTATTGGTCATCAAAAAATATCATATATAATTAATATGTAATTCATGCATGGGATGATATCATGGAAATAATATTTTATGCTCCCTTGTGATCTAATTAATGGACAATAAGTTTACTAAATGTACAATGTAAAATGATCTTGTTAGTGCAGCTGAGGCATTGGTAGGGATTGTGCATCATGATTGTTTATGAATGTGAATGAATTTTTTATGAAATGGTAATTAGCGTATGTTGTAAATATTATATATTATGTATTTCATATTTTTCATTTAGTAAGTCTCCAAGTTTTTCTAGTTTCTAGTTATGGATTTAGGTCGACGTCCCCATTTGGAGGGATATTGATAAGTTATGTAGGATGCATCAGTAGATCATCCGAGTGATGATGTAAAAGAAATAGGTTCTTATTGGAGTATGATTAATGAGTTTAACGTTCCATTAATAAAAAATAAGTGGACTATTTTTCTAATCTATATATAGAGGATTAGTTGAAGAAAGTAAATATTTCATTTAGTTTGATTCATGTCAAGAGGGAACAACCGTTCCTATTGATTGTCAGCATATTCTAATGATCTTTCCATCAATGGTGTATTTTTTATTTGGAATATTGTGAATTCTAAGATGTTTTGAGGAGAATTTTCATGAACAATTCCCAGATGAGTTTATATTTTCAACCATGAAGGTGACACACTAATAGTAGATGAATTTATTTCTTATAAGGTATTTCCATCCTTTGGGAGTTTATTATTCATTTTATGAACCATTTGTTTTATTCCTTATAAATTTTATCTAATATGGAGGCTAAAGAATATAATTTATAGGATAATTTACATTCATAGATCTAAATTCAACTCACCCCATTTAAATTTCTAATGTTTCATGAGGTTATAGAAATTAATGGGGTTACTAAGAAGATGTTTTCCTATACCTGAATGGCATAAAAATGTAGTATTTATGTCTCTATGTGGATTGGATTATCATCTTTAGGTTCTCAATTTCCTATTCATCCACTATTTCTGAGAGCGTGGTGTCTATTTCGTCTTTCCTCATCTCATTTCACCGTATTTTTTATTTCTCAAACCCCTAACAAGAGAACAAACAAGGTTTTTTCTACCAACGTATGTCATAGAAATTAGAATAATGTGTCTGACCATTGATTATATTCAATAAGGATATGTATGGACACTTTGGGTACAACCATTTTCATATTATCCATCAAAATAAGATATGGTTTCTATAGGTATCATTCTATTGATAGGATTTGTAGTTGGTAGTGGAAAACCCCATAATGTTTCACATCATCAAATTTTATAACAAAATAGTGTATATAGAGATCATTAATTTTTTTAGAGTTCAAGGAGTATTAAAAAAATTTATTTATTCCACCAACTCCAGTCAAAGATATGGTACTTGAGGTAGAGTGACTTCACTTTATCTTTGTGTTAAATACATTAGTTGGAGGTTGATTTATCTAATAATAATTTATGTAGGGAATTTTAGATGAATTGTGGGTATAATAACAATTTTTTATACTTACTATGTTTAGGAATAAAGCCATATGAGGTTATCCTCAACATGGGTTTATTGTATTTAGTGTAAGTGAACAATGATTTATTTGGGTGGTGAGTTCTATTCTTAAATATTTATGGAGATAATTCAATGGACACTGGTTAGAGGGTCCATAAAATGTGTTAGATTTGTGTCAAGTCCTTTTCATTAATAATGGTTTAGTCGATGTTTAGTTTAGTATAGGTCTATCTTTTGGTGCTTCACATAGATATATAATAGTACCTCAATTCCTTCCTAGAATATGTGACGTGCCCCCCCCCCCTCAATGTGAGTTTGAGTTGGGGATATATTTTCCTTCATGTGCCTCTATGATATTTTCTTTCTCATATGGAAGAGATCCATTCATGTTGTAGGGGATACCAATTCAAATCAATCATCTTCTAAAGAGAGTAATCATCCATACGAGTGCCTCATCATTGGGTTATATGGTGTTGTTCATAAAAAGTTGGACAGAAGTTTGTGACTATGTATCATTTATTATATCTTGAAATAGGTGAAAATTAAGAACCATTACTCCATTCTACGTGTCAATGATCAATTCGATCATCTAAATGGATAAATATTCTTCTTAAAGAATGATATATGGTAATTGTTTCATCAGATGGAAAAGAAGGATGTATATATTCTTAAGGATAACTTTAGATGTAATTGTGGATTTTATGAGTAATATTTGTAATTCCCTTCCATTTCACAAATGCACCATACTTTTTCATAAGACACGTGATCTATATATCTCATGATTTTGGGTATTTATTTTGTAGTGTATATTAACTATATACTTATGTATTCTAATTCTGAGGATGTTCATGCATAGCATTTATGAGTTATTTTATAGTTCATTTTCTATCATCGTGTATTGTGTAACCTATAAAAAAATAATATCTAGTAATTAGAGGTGAATTTACAATGATATTTAATGTCCTGGTGAGTATTAGTTATAGATCAATAAAATATTGAGGTAGTTTTTTCTTGGGTATTCCATAAGAATCTTTTTTATTTTAGTAGTTTCCTTGGCCATGTAAGATATTACAAGATATTTGATCCCAATTATTCTCATATTGAGACTCCTCTAACAAAACTAATAGGTTAGATCATGCTCACATATATATTGACCAATGTTAGGGTTATTTTTATTATCTCAAATAGAAGATGGTTATAACTATAGTCATTTATTTTTCTAAGGTGTTATTTGTAAGATTTTTTTATATCTCATCACTTTTATAAGGATTAATATTGATGAAACATAAACCAACCATCACTTATTGGTCTCTAAAATTACATCCCCATGAACATAGTTATATTAAAATAATCTCAATCTTATCTTTATAGTGGTTATTTGGTGTTCTAGAAACACTAAAGTATCAGTGAACACTTTTTGGTCTTCACATGTCATGAGATTTTAAGATATATCTTTTACCAATACAATTTTAACATAGATAACGACAATGGAAGAAATTATTAAACGAGATTGACTTTGATAATTATTATTAATAGGAGAAGGGAAATTATTCTTTGTGACACACTAAGTAAGAAGTCCCATGGAGATATTTTTCGAGAGTCTAGATATGCTTATTGCGTGATGGAAGAGCATTAAGTATTTCTCCATGATATGGATGATGTTGATAGTAGAGTGTATCTTTACTATATGATTTTGTAATCATCCTTGGTGTAGTGGTTATAAGAGTTCTATTATGGGTATTATAATATAGATATTTAGGGGGGTCATTTTGTTTTTGGATATGATCCTCAGGGATGGTCTGATGATGGACATTATTTTGGGATATTTTTAGGGACACGCTTCAATCTTCTAGTGATATAAGTGGTATTTCTTTCCATGTTTTATAGAACACACATGGTAGTACATCCTAGTGTTGTTAATATGTACCATAACATGAAAATATATTTTTCAAGGTCTGATATGAAGAGAGTTTTGGGGTTTGTATCTCAGAGATTAGTTTTATAAAAGGTAAATTCTATACACCATGTTCTTAGTGGGTTCCTTTAACCATTGATTATTCCTTTGTTGAAGTGGGAGGAAATTTTATTAGATTTCAGTACAGGGTTACCATGATTTTAGGGTGTATATATTTTTATCGAAGTGATTGTTTATCACTTGAGGACTTAATCTCACTTATTAGTGATTAAATAGGATATAATAGTATATTTCATATAGAGGAAGTCTTCAGTGGAGGTTGTGAGTGTCTATTTTTTTAAAAACTCATCACCCCTAACTATGATCCCCATATTACCTCTCAAGTATAGAGAGGTCTCCAACATTCTTTTTTATATTATTTATGTCTTAACCTAACTTTTCATCCACATCTTGGTGATCATAAAATGTGTACTAGGAAGGATTTTGGAATAAATATTTATATTAGCACTTCGGATTTTAAAGGCTCATGGGTGTAACACCTACCGTTTATTAGTTTTCATATAATAACATTTACCACTCCATGATTATTATGGATCCATATGACGAACTATAAGGATAACCAAGAGCATCCCTATTGTATTGGAATGATATCAAAGATTCATCTATACATTGAATATAATATGTGAGAAACATGAGAGGGAAGGAGCGGTTGATTAACAAGTGGATGAAGGAAACATAGCATTATAAAAATTTCCTTGTTGATCATTGGAGGAGAGTAGTAGAGTATTAAATTGGAGATCGTGTATTTTTTACGCTATCCTTTCATCATGAGAAGTGAAGGTTGCGTTATAAGAGTAAGATTTGTCCGCCAATTTTTTGGGCCATTCAAGGTACTGGATCATGTTGGTGGAATTTCATATTAGTTAGAACATCCCTGGAAGATGAACTAATTCCATGATGTTTTTCATGTTTTGTAGCTTCATTTATATCCTTATGATAATTCCAAAACTATTTAATGAGGTGAGTTGGATGTTTAATATGTTGAATCATTCAATGAATGTCCTATTGATATTCAGGACCATCAAGAGAATGTGTTGTGTGCGAATTCTATTCTTTTGGTTCTGTTTTATAGACACATAATGTTTTCTAAGAGTTAACATAATAATTAGTGTTTCCAATAAATGATTAATATCCTTTGACGTATAATAAATTATTTCATTAGTATATTGTCTCTGTCTTTGGTATGATTGACGAGATAATTAATAATTTAGTGTGCATTTGTGACTTTATTATAATGAGTTAAACGTGATTCTATTATTTCAAGATATCATTTTTGATTTTTATATCATGGGATATCTTATTATGCATTTTTTATTTTTCATCCTAAGATATTTTTGGAGTCTATTGTACAATAATTATTTTTGAGGGATCAGAAGTAATGGACAAGATTACTCCCGAACCATACTTTTATCATTTAATGGGAAGTGAGTGGGTCCTATGGTGGATTTATTATTTTATAGGTTCTATATAAATTTTAATTTATTTTTAAATTAATTCATTGATTTTGAATTTTATTTTGATTTTTGAATGAGTCTAGAATTGATCCTTACACATGGGTATCAACTATAGTGGAAAAGATAATGACCTGAACGTATTTCCTTTTCTTAGGATGCAACTCTTTCTTATCACCTTTATAATAGAAACAAACCCTTTTTTTCACCCCTAAATTAAGCTTATATATCCACATTATAGATAAAAAAAATTTATATATTTATCTATCCCATTGGAAATGACCCTTATGTATTTATGAGCTTTCTGAATTTTCAGTATGCAAGAGTCAATGGTTAAAACCTATGATTCATACATTGATACTTAACCTTCATTTACTGGAAAATTGTTATAAATAAAAGTATTATATTTCATGAATAAGTTTCATTACCCCATATATAATAATTATATTTATAAAATGTAAGATTATATACATTTACATATTTTATATGTAAGGTTAACTATAACTTTCCTAAGATTATTCCCCTCATTTAAATGTATTATTCTTCCTATTTGAAATAAATATATAATATTCTATTAAAAATTTCATTTTGAATCATAAAACCATAAAAATTAATTAAATTTAATACATAAAATAGTCCCTTAAACCCTAAATGGTGGGAACCCTTTTTTAGGGAAATAATTATTAAATAGTGATTATAAGTATCATTATAAATTTTAATGGAAACAAAAAGAGTTTACATTATGTTTAAAATTAGAAACATGTTCATTAATGAATTGTTACATGGTTCATGAATCTGGAATTGAAAATATAGAATACCCCATAGAACAAATATTTTTATATTGAAATTTTTTATGAATTATTGAGTAATCAAATTGGGAATGGTTTCCATGTTCTCACACCTATATTTTTATTTTCTATGTTCCCCCTTCCTTATATTTTTTCTGCCACATTACCTAAGACTTGGACAAGTAGTGAAACATTTCTTGCAACTTAAATAAAATAATCCCTATAATTAAGTGTTTCCTCTTTTGAATTCACTTACTTATTAATGACTCATCTCTTTCTCTCCATACAATTATTAATTAATTATTTAATCATGTTATTGTTCACTTTCTATAAGTTGCATGTCTCATGAACCTCCCTTTCTTTTCCAATCATTGATTAGAAAACTTTTAATATAGAAGATTTAAATATTCTCCTTTAATTTATGTGTGTCAGTAGATATATCATCCATTTGTTTCTTGTGGGTAAATAATAGTGATCAACCTAATAAAATAATAATATTTGATTAAATAAAAAGGTTGGTATGGTGTGGTTTTGCATGAGAATGTGATATTTATATTATTCAATCATAATATTTTATAGATATTGAGTACTTATTATACCATGTTATAATTAATATAAATAATATTTAAATGAGTATAAACTATTTAATCAATATAAAAATAGTATGATAACATAGACTAAAGAATATATCATTCAATTAAGTTTATATTCATTATTGAAAAAAAAATTAGTAGTTTTATGTGTTTCTTTATGTATGTTATTTATGTATTTTTGAATTCCATTAATAGTATTACTCTTTGGTTTCTTGTTGTTGTAACATACTACATATAAATTAAAAAATAAATATTTTAACAAAATATGATGTTTCTTGAAATTATTATTATGAGGGGTCAAATTCATTGACACCTTTCTGTTATTAACATGCTTTCTTAACTGAATAAATATTAATTTAACATTGATAAATTTTTTACGTCTAAAAATATATATTCTACCATATAAATATATATTGTACATAATATGATTTGAAATGAAAACCTATAATGGTTGGATGGAATGGGGAGAGTTTTTCTTTGTGGATATTATTTTATATTTTTAGTTTAATCTATTTAATTATGGATAGTGTTGATATTGTGGAAAGGTAATAATCATAGTGTTAGTTGGATATATCGAGTTGATAACACTAATTTATTCTCAATTATTAATGATTGTTTGTTATTTCTTGAAGATTTATTCTTACAATTCATTCCCATTTGGTAATATTTATAATTTTCTTGTTATAAGAATGTGTCATAGTGACCATAATTATTGAATTGTAAAAAATTGAAAAATTAATGGAATGGGGACAGTTCATAAAATATAAATTTTTGTAATGATATATTAAAAAGGTATGCATTGAAAAATAATTAAATAATCATGGATATGACTATTGAAAAAAAAACAATATTGGATATTGACTATTAAAGAATTAATCCAGAAATTGTAATGGGATATTATTAAAATATCTGCAATTTTTATTAGAGTGGGCATATCATTAGGAAGTTTCCCTTATAATGGATTTTCATTTACAATATAATTATTTTTTGTATTTCATAATCTTTACCACCTGTGTTTATGGGGTGGCCAATTTCTATAATTGGCCATGGGTTCTTGGTACTTCTCAAAGGTTGTTTAGGATGTAGATGGATAACTACTCTCCTAACTACATATCTCTTCCAGACATAGATTTATTATGTAGAAAATTTTATAATATGGTGGATTCTGGTTAAATTATTCGTAACCATAAAGGTTATAACAACTCTTGTTTATTAAATTCATATATATACACATTGTGTTGGATTGAGGTTATAGCATATAGTTGTATTATATATGTATTGATGCCTAGATTGTAATAGATTATGTTATAGTGAATAATTATATAGGGTTTTGATGGATCATAGTATAACTATATTATTATGGTGAGAATATTGGATGTGGAAGTGATTATGAGGTTGTAGAGATGAAATATTTTCATACATGTGTTACATGACTTATAGAGGATGTGCGAGCACCAGGATATAATTTATTTGGGTTATGGTTACAATTTTAGTTGGAAATTGGTTGTGTAGTACCCTTATTATAAATATGATATATAATATGTTACTAACTTCTATGTGTTACTTGTTCAGTGATCCATAGTATGGTTTGAAATGAAGTTTATTTATTTATCGATGAGTTTATTTCTTTATTTATCCATTGAAACTATAGTATGCTTCTTATATATTTCTATTAGAGGTTTTGGGAGGACTCTATTGAGTATACTATAATACTCACCACTATATATTATTTATAAAACATCATATATTTGGATTGGTATGGAGAGAAACTAAAAATTCTACAGATAAATCTTACACATTATTATATTAATATTCATTAAATATCCTAATGTTCAAAAATAATAATTTAATGGATTAGTGTCTTCATAAACATGGATACATAAACAACTGGAACATAAGATATCCCCATCATCTCCTACTATGTAGTTCAAAACTAGAATCCTTTTTTACATAGCATACTTATAACCATTCATCACATCCTTTGTAAAAAAGAAACATATTAAGGGGTGATCATATATTCTCAATAAGGATAAAAAAGGGATATCTCAATCAATGAAAAATTTTAAGCATAAATTGTGTATTGGGGTATGATAAAAAAAGAATAATATTTGAAAATAATAACCAGCAATTCATTGACTGTAATTAAATGCCATGGTATAAATATTTGTTGTTCAGAAGACATTAATAATAAAATAATAAAATAACATAATCCATAAGAAAGAAACATTGTGTAATGACCTGGATTTACCGTAATTGTTTTTAAATACATGTGATTTTTTCGAGTCCGAAATTTCTGACAGTGCTTGATTTTGAGAACTGGTGTGTCCGGAATCAATTTCTAAAGTTTTGTTTCCGTTCAGTAAATGTACGAGCAAGTTTTTATAACTTTTAAACCACTACTCGGAATGGAAATATGAGGGTGCCGTTGAACTCGTTATGCCGGTTTTCTCTTAAGAATACTTTCGCTTTGACGGCAGTGAGCTGGGAATAAAAGTTAGTTTTTGGTTTTTTATAAAAAAAATAATAAAATAAAGTACGACACTTTATTTTATTTTTAAGCTACCATGTGGTGACTATGTTGGATAAAACCTCCCCTTGGAGGTTGTTGGTGGGACCGCCACACCCTAACCTCCCATGAGAGGTTATGGTGGTGGGGTCCACCTGATAATAACCTCCCATGGGAGGATATTTGAGTTGGGGACCACCCGAATCCCAAAACCTCCCTATTAATGGTAGGGGTGGGGACCTCCTGACCCCTATTGATAGTGGAGGATAAAACCTCTCCAATATCCCCCACTAATAAGGGAGATCCTTTGACCTCCCCACGCAATTAATTGTGCCAACGCTTGGGTTTTAATAAGGAGAGCCTCTTGGCATCTTCTAATTTAATGAGACAACAATCGTGCATTTAATTTGGAGGAGCCCAGATTTTAATTCTCCTTTTTGAATTAGATGCCAACACTTAAAATAATAGGCAAAATATTATTTTATTTGGGTTGGAATTCTATTCTGGTGCCTTTGTTGTGGAAATCTCCCAACAAAGAACCAATCTCCCAATGAAGAACGCGGACAACATGAAGAACATGATGAACGCGAAGAACGCCAATGACGCTCTTCTTCTCGGACCTTCTTCCATGGACCCCCATCAATGTGGGACGTGATTGTCTACCATTGATTGATATCCATCCTTCTATGACGTCAACGAACGACTACCAGAAAATCAAAGGTAGGAAGATTAGTGATATATCTATATTTGAATATAAACGTCACTCTTCGTCGAACAATGATATGGAATGAGAATCTCTAATTTCTATCATTGTCATGAGGAGTGATCAGGCCACACAAACATGGTCCGACCCTCCCCTTGTTTGATCTTGTTCGATGAAAACAGCTTGGCAAAGAGGTGACGACGACGAAGACGGCAAACAAGGATCGTTCACCATGCGGCCTCTACGAACCACGGTGCCCCTGCGATGCCCTGGTGCACATCTCGTGCCCTGGCGCGCTGCCCCACCTCGCTGCCTGCATGCCCCCCAGCACCCCCGCGCTCCGCCGGAGCACTACCCGGTGCCCTCGTGCTCTGCTGGCGCACTGCGCGGCGCCCCCGTGCCCCGCTGGTGGCCTGCCCGGCGCCCCTACGCCCCGCCGGCGGCCTGCCTCACTCCGGGTGCCCTACCCTGCACCCCTTCGTCCCCCTTCTACCGTCTGCTCGGCGCCCCGGTGCGCTGCTCGCGCCCCGGCGCCCTACCCGGTGCACCTGCGGCCTACCGGTGCCCTATCGGCCTGCCCGCACCCCGCACGACATGCCTGCTGGCCTACCGGCCCCCGGCCTCCTGAGCCAACCCGCGTCATTCCCCGCGGAGTCGCTGGCCAAACCAGGCCGAGTTACCGAGCTACCTACGTGGCGACTATCAGGTCATAACGCCCTAGCGGTCCGCTGGGCTAGGCCCAGTGGACCATGTCAAAACATAGCGTGTTGACCCGACTAATGAGTCGGGTCAGACCCAGCGAGTCTGACCGGGTCAACCCAGATAGGGTCAGCCAAGGCTGGGATGGGCTGAGTCGGTCCGACCAGGTCAGACCATACCCGGGCCCATTACAGACCCATTACCTTCTTGGGCCATTTCTTTGGCACCAGACGTCTGTTTGATGAACCATCAGTGGTTCCAGTATTCTTGGATCATATCTGTCCATTTGAGTATACCCTAATGGAGTTCGGGGTATAGTTGGGTGATGGCCAGGCTGGTTCGTACACAAATCCAACCGGGCCCCCGGGGCTAAAATGTTAATAACTCACAGACCGGGCGTCTGATTGACGTGTTGTCTATTGCATTGAGACCCCTATGACATGGCGGTCATTTGAGGTACTTCTGAAGGAGAATTTGTGACACTAGGATTATTGAAATTTATCTCATGGAGGGGATCCTTTCGGTGACGAGCAGGCATAGTGTGAAGACCTAGTAGCTGTAGAACTGATGACTGCTTGACCGATTTGACTCGGAGTGATTCGATTAGCCCAGTGGGGACTGTCCGATATTTGGCGGCAGACCCATGGCAGACAGAGCACTTGGTATTTGGCAGCAGACCCATGGTACTTGATAGGAGGAGTACCTTTGTATGCTATAAGGGGGAGCACCTGGTATTTGGCAGTAGACCCACAGCGGACGGAGCGCCTGATAGTTGGCAGCAGACCCATGGTACTCGATAGGAGGAGTACCTCAACAGCCCAAGGCTAGTGATAAGCACCTCGGTGTCACAACATGCCCACTTTACTTGACAGAGGAGGGGTTCTCCAGTATTTGTGGTTTTGATAATGAAAAACATGGTTTCAGCTGAGTCAATGACCATTGTGTTTTCCTCCTGATTGAGATGGGTTATTTGATAACATAGGTATATGTCTGGGAATATACCTAAGTAATGGTTATCCGTTGATTTCATACATTATGGTCTATCCTTTTTTGATTTTGTGAGACCTTGAGGGTATTGGGGTCCCTACTAAGTATCGTTATACTCACCCCTGCACGGGCTATGCCCGCATCCCGTTGTGTTGGATACAGACGACGGACAGCGATGATGGAGGCTGAGAGCGCCGGGACTAGACGATACTTGTAGAAGGAACTTATGAAGTATCAGTACACGATGGAGTCTGATTGACATGGAGTGTTTTGGTGGCCATTTTTACCAACCCTACAGGTAGGAGCCCCAGTGAATGATCCAGGAGGTGCTTTCACCATTCAGCTGTTTGTCCCTTTTTCAGCTGTACTTCTTTTCAGTTGTATTTGTACATTTTAGTTGGGCTTTTATTCTGGACCCCCTTTACTTTCAGTACTCTTATTATACATATTTTACTTTGTGTTTGCTTCCCCTTGTACTCTGGTTGTCTGTGATTATGATTTATAATGGCAATGCCTTACCAATTTTTGGTAATTACGCCTTTGGTGCTAGTCGCCAGCCCCTGGCCTATGGAAGGCGGGCTTGGGGTTGTCACGATATGGGCCCTGGGGGACGGGTCATGACAAATTGGTATCAGAGGACATCGGTTCTGTTGAATAACATAGGACTCGGATATTTCTTTTCTGTGAAGCAATATTTTTAAGGGTACTATATGTGGTTTTCAGTTTAGGGAGTCCAGTGTTGGTGCGGGCGGCCGATGTATCCATAAACCAGGACCCAGACTTCTGATTTCCGACTCACTGCACAAAAACACTGATTGTGTGTGTTTTCAAAAGTTTTATTTAAGTTAGCTCAAACCAGGTCAGCTAACCATGTATAGTATTTTGACCATGTCGCATCTGTTTTTTTAGGATGCCTCCCTACGGATGACCAGCTTGAGCCCTGGGAGTTGTATGTACTGACATCCCTCCGAGCGAAGAGGCCTCAGTACAGGGTCGTCTTCTAGTTGAGGTACCAGTGGAGGCACCAGCAGTACTACTCCCCATTGGGCCACCAATGCCACCAACCCTAGCAGTAGAGATTGCACGCTACTTGAGCACGCAACACGAGTCCCAGAACCAGAGGCCACCGTGGTTCAGGGGAGAGACGGACCCACGTGGGAATAAGGATTGGCTGGAGGCTGTGGTGAGAGTCTTCATACTGGTAGGGACACCAGCCGACTTCATGGTGATCCTTGTTTCCAGCCTCATTCAGGCAGTAGTAGGAAGATAGTTGAGCCTGATGCTCCAGATGCATGATAAGGCATAAAATCTATGGGCAGATCTCAAGATCCATTTCTGGGTAGAGTTTGTACCAGCCACCCTTCGAGTAGTGAGGATAAAGGAGCTACTTCATCTGTAGTAGGGTATAATGACACGGGCGCCGTACTCAGTGAGGTTCACCGACCTCTCATGCTACTCCACTGATATGGTACGAGACCTATTCTTCATGGCCCAGACCTTTGAGCAATGACTCAAGCTAGAGATCAGAGCATCAGCTATCTCCCACAGAATCTCGATGCAGATGGGAGTATTGGAGAGAGCCCTAATAGTGGAGAGTTTCCTTACTGAGTAGTCTCTAGCAGCGAGACCCACCACTATCCAACATGTAGCAGAGTCTTCTGTAGATGGCAGTAGACAGATGAAGCAGAGGTCTAATAGGACCAGACCTATAGGTGGTTGACCACACGTCTCAGGATCAGTTGTGTGGGGGCACCCAGAGTGGAGACAGATCCATTAATGCCAGGATCAGATAGTGTTACTCAGGCGGCGGGCTTGGTCACATGGCTCATGAATGTCCGACCCGCCATACTGATGATCAGCAGACGGTTGAGGGACCTCCCAGGTAGAGGTAGAGATTCGTTTGAGGCTGTCCGTAGGGTGCAGGCGGACGTGGCAGAGTAATTGGTCGAGCATCTGGGGGTGGACGATGTTTTGAGGTGTTGCCACCACCACCACTAGGAGGACCACCACAACCATAGGGTGCTGGTAGACATGGGAGAGCTCAGCTTCAAAAAGATGAGGCATACAACCATGACAATCCAGAGATGATTCGAGGTACTATCTGTGTCTACTCCACCTTATTTTTATTTCATATAGACTTTGGTTTCAGTAACTCTTTCATTGCCACTTCCCTTATTCGGAGCTCAGAGATTCCGATGGAGCCTTGGCTCCATCCTAACAGCTAGAGACTCCAACGGGAGCAGATTCGATGATTACGCACTGGTGTCGGTAGTGTGAGCTTACTCTAGGAGGTGATAGCTTCGGGTGGTATCTCCTCGTAGCGGCGTCGAGGCCTTATGACGTCATCTTGGGAATGGAATGCTTATCTATATTCCATGCTCAGATCAACTTTATTAGGTGAAAAGTGTGGTGTGCCTGCCTAGATGGGACCATGTTCACCTTCACTGGCTAGAAGAGAACCTTTGCAGCACAGAACAAACTTACTCGGAGAAGGGTGCAACCTATCACTCACCAGTTGGCTTGCCTTACCCTCGTAGAAGTTGATGTGAAGAGTACGACTTATCCTATAGTGGTGGACCAGTATGCGGATGTTTTCCCTAATGATGTTCCGGGACATCCTCCTCGCAGAGAGGAGTACTTCTACATTGACATGTACCCTGGGAAGACACCGATATCTACAACATCATATCAGATGTCTTCCACTGAGCTTTGTGAGCTGAGGGTACAGTTGTAGGACTTGTAGAGGAAGGGATGCATCTGGCCAAGTGTTTCTCCCTAGGCATCTCCGATTCTCTTCGCCAAGAAGGAGGACATGAGCTTGATAATCTATGTTGACTATCGTCGCCTGAACTAGGTGACCATGAAGAACAAGTACACACTCCTGAGGATTGATGACCTCTTTGATCAAATCAAGGGAGCACAATGGTTTTTGAAGTTAGACCTTAGATTAGGCTATCACCAGCTCAGAGTTCAAGATGAGGATGTGAAAAATATGACCTTCAGGTGTCGTTACAGCCTCTATGAGTTCTTACATATTCCCTTCAGCATAACCAACACTCCAGCAGTGTTCATGAGTCTCATGAACAGGATCTTCCAGCCTTACCTCGATTTCATTTTCGTAGTCTTCATCAAAGACAAACTGATTTACTCGACTACTAAGGAGGAGCATTCCTACCTTTTGCAGGTAGTACTGGACACACTCTGAGAGCACCAGCATTATGGTACGCTCTCTAATTTCCAGTTTCAGATCCAAGAGGTTCACTTTTTGGGACACGTCATCTCAGAGGATGGATTTGCAGTGGATCCTGCAATGATCGAGGCAGTACTTAGGTGGGATCCACCAAGGAATGTGACGGAGGTACGAAGTTTCCTGAGCTTGGATGGATACTACTAGAGATTTGTCGCAGATTTCTCCAAAGTTGTAGCACCGCTATCAGCCTTGACAAATAATGGGAAACACTTCATGTGGTTGGAGAGAAGCTAGCAGAGCATTCATGGGCTGAGGTAGTGGCTGACTAGTTCCTCCATCTTGACGCTTCCATATGAAGGCAAAGAGTATGTAGTCTACTGTGATGAATCAGGGACCAGACTCGGGTGTGTCCTGATGCAAGGGAGATAAGTGATCGCATATGGTTCTTGGAAGCTGATAATACATGAGAAGAACTATACTACCCATGACCTGGAGTTTTCAGCAGTGGTATTCGCATTGATGATGTGGCTGCACTATCGGATTGGAGAATGTTTTACCATGTACTCTGATCACAAGAGTCTTAGGTATATCTTCTCTCAGAAGGACCAGAACCTGAGACAACGACGATGGCTTGAGTTCCTCCCGGACTATGACATCGATATATTCTATACTCTTGGGAAGGGGAACGTTGTTGCGGATGCGATTATCAAGAGGACTGGTATACAAATGCTATGAGAGGCGACAGAGCAGCTGGCTGCCTTACATATATCTTTTGTGGATAGATATGGAGCAGCCTATCTACAGTCTCTTACATTCTCTCCCCCACTTCTTCAGTGAGTCAGGGAGGTGCATCATGGGGACACTGACTGCGAGACGTGACGTGCTTAGATATCCATAGGTTAGGCACCTGATTGATTTTCTGAAGGTGGGTATCATGTCATCCTCTTCACAGGATTGACCATGGTACCAGTTGCACATCCAGGTTTGGAAAAGATGTATCAGGATCTTAGACGACAGCACTGGTAGCCTGGGATGATGAAGGTGGCAGAAGAATTTATCTCATGATGCCTCATTTGTTAACAAGTGAAGGTGGAGAACCAGGTACCAGCAGGCTTGGTTCATCCCTTAGTGGTCCCAGAGTGGAAGTAGGATGAGATATCTGTGGACTTCGTGACGGGTCTTCAACTTACATCCAACGGTCACGATTCGATATGGGTGATCATCGACCAACTCACCAAGTCGGACCACTTCCTACTGATGGGCATAGTTGAGAGCTTGGGACGCCTCTATATGTATGAGATTATGGGGTTACATGGAGTACCTTCTTCTTTTGTCTCCGACAATGATGTGTGCTACACTTTCTAGCTATGAAAGTGGTTGCAGGAAGCTTTCGAGCCACATCTTTTCTTGAGCACCGACTTCCATCCTCAGACGGATGGTCAGACTGAATGAACAATCCAGACCCTCGAGGACATTCTCTATACATGTTTCCTTGACTTCAGTTGTAGCTAGGAGGATCACATGCCTTTGGTGGAGTTTTCTTACAAAAACAGCTATCACTACACCATCGGTATGGCACCTTTTGAGGCTTTGTACGGACGACCTTGCAGATCGCCACTATGCTAGATAGACCCAGGGGAGTCACCACTAGTGGGACCAGATATGGTACAGGCTACCATGGAGAATGTGCAGATCATCCAAGAGTGGATGAAGACTACACAGAGCAGACAAAAGTTGTATTCTGACAGGAGATAGAGGCCTCTGGACTTCGAGGATGGCAACCATATCTTTCTACGGGTCTCACATCGACAAGGTTTGCGGAGATTTGGCCGAGGTGTCATGTTATATCCTCAATTCATCGGACCTTTCCAGGTCCTCAGAAGATTAGGTGAGGTGGCTTACCACCTGGAACTTCCACCTCAGCTGCATTGGGTGCGCGATGTCTTCCATGTATTCAGTGGAGGAGTTACATGCATGACCCTTCCCACATCATCAACCATAGAGAGATGGGCATCGATGACGGGGCGTCTTTCACTTAGGTTCATGTGGAGATTGAGGATCGAAAGGAGTGGGTCCTACATGGATGGATGATACCTCTGGTTCGTGTTCACTGGCAGCACAAGAAACTCTAGGATAACACATGGGGGAGGGAGGCTCAGATGCATGCTCAGTACCCCCATTTGTTACCTTAGTTCGAGTTGTTGCTTATGGGGACGTAAAGCCATGAGGTTGGTAGAATTTAAAGACCCGGATTTCCTCTTATTTTTTATAAATACATGGGATTTTTTCAAGTCCGCAGTTCTTGACGATGCATTATTCTGAGGCCTGATGTGTCCGGAATCAATTTCTGAAGATTTGTTTGGGTATGTTCAGTAAACATACGAGCGGGTTTTTATAAATTTTGAACTGGTGCTCAGAATTGAAATCTGAGGGCACCGTTGAACCCGCAATGCTAGTTTTCACTTACGAAGTCTTTCACTTTGATGATAGTGAGACGGGAATAAAAGTTAGTTATTGGCTTTTTATAAAAAAAATAATAAAATAAAGTAGAACACTATATTTTAATTTTAAGCTACCATGTGTTGAGTATGTTGGTTAAAACCTTCCCTTGGAGTTTTGTGGTGGGACCTCCACACCATAACCTCCCATGAGGGGTTATGGTTGTAGGTCCCACCCGAGCATAACCTCCCATGAGAGGATATTTGAGGTGGGGACCAACCGAGTCGAAAAACCTCCCTATTAATGATAGGGGTGGGGACCACCCGACCCATATTGATGGTGGAGGATAAAACCTCTCAACTCTCCCTCATTAATTGGGAGATACATTGACCTCCTGATGCAATTAATTGTGACAACACCTGTGTTTTAATAAGCAGAGCCTCATGGAATCCTCCAAATTAATGATACAACACTCGTGCATTTATTTTGGAGGAGACTGGATTTGAATTATACTTTTAGAATTACATGCCAAAACATAAAATAATAGGCAAACTATTATTTTATTTGGGTTGGAATTCTATTCTAGTGGGATTTATGGAGAACTCTCCCAATGAAGAACAGTTCTAGCAATGAAGAATTTGGAGAAATTTGAAGACCACAAAGAACAAGTAGAACGCTGGTGACAGTCTTCTTCTCAGACCTTCTTCCAAGGACCCCCTTCTGCGCGAGACGTGATCGTCTACCACGAATTGACGGCCATCCTTCTGTGACATCAACGAATGACTACCAGAAAATAAAAGGTAGGGAGATTTGTGTTATTTAAATGTTTGAATATAAATCCCATTATTCATTGAACAAAGATATGGAATGAGAATCGCTAATTTCTATCACCATAACGAGGAGGGCTCAGGCCGCACAAACACGGTCTGACCCACCCCTTGTTTGTTCTTATTTAATGACGATGAAATTTCAAATTGGTTGTGGCGACGAAGACAGGGAACAAGTGTCGTGCTACTCGTGACCTCCACAAACCGTGCCCCCCCCCCCCCCCCCGCGGAGCACCGGCGCGTTTCCCGCACCCTGAGCGCTTCCTGTAACCCCCGCGCCCCGCCGACACGCTGCTCGGTGCCCCCGCGCCCCGGCGGCGGCCTGCCCAGTGCCCCCCACCCCACCGATGGCCTTCCCACCCCCCCCCCCCCTCGCCCCACCGGCGGCCTTCCTGGCCCCCCCGCGCCCTTCCTGCCGCCTGCCCGGCGCCCCGGAGCCCTGCTCGGTGCCCCCGCGGCCCCCTTCCATAGTCTTCCAGGTGCATTTCCTGTGCCCCATTGCACTATAACGTCGCTCTTTCTGGTGCCCCGACGCCGTACCCGGTGCACCCACGACCAGCTGGTGAACATCTGGCCTACTCGTGCCCCAGGCGGCCTACCTTCTCGCCTCCCGACCACCGGCGCCCCCCGCAGTGTTGCTGGCCGAACTGGCCCGGTCTCCGGGGCTGAGTTACCAAGTCGCCTACGTGGCGACTATCGGGCCGAACCGCCCTCGCGGTATGCTGGGCCAGGCCCCGTGGACTGAGTAAAAACATAGCAGGCTGACCCACCCATTGTGCCAGGTCAGACCCAGCGAGCCTGACCGGGTCGACCCAGACCGAGTCAGACAATACCCAGGCCCATTACTGACTCGTTACCTTCTTGGGACAAATATTTTTCACCGGATGTCCATTTGACGAACCGTTAGCGACGCCAGTATTCTTGGAGCATAGCCGTCCATTTGATTATACCCTACTAGAGTTCAGTGTATAGTTGAGTCATGATCAGGTTAGTTCGTACATGAATTCAACCAGGCCCCAGGACTAAAATGCTAATAACTCATAGATCGGGCATTTGATTGACGCGCCATCTATTGTGTTGAGACCCCTATGACATGGCGGTCCATTGAGATACTTCTTCATGAGACTTCATGACACTTGGAGTATCGGCTAGTAGCTCATGGAGTGGATCCTTCCAGTGATGAGCAGACAGAGTGCAGAGAGCTAGTAGATGTAGACCGGACAACTTCTTGACCGATTCGACTCGGAGTGATTTGACTATCCCATTAGAGAGCGCCTGGTCTTTGGCAGAAGTCCCATGGCGGATGGAGTGCTTGGTAGTTGGAAGCTGTCCTGTGGTACTCGACAGGAGTAGTACCTCTGTAGGCTATTAGGGGGAGCGCCCGGTATTTGGCAATAGACCCACAGTGGACTGAGCGCTTGGTAGTTGGAAGCCGACCCATGGTACTCGACAGGAGGAGTACCTCAACAGTACAAGGTTAGTGATAAGCGTCTTGGTGTCGCGACATGCCCTCTTTACTCGACATAGGAGGAGTTCTCCAATAGCCATGATTTCGATAATGAAAATCCTGGTTTGAGCTGATTCAATGACCTTTTTGTTTTCCTCATGATTGAGATGTGTTACTTGATAACTTAGGTATATGTATGTGCATATATCTAAGTAATGGTTATCCATTGATTACATACTTTTTGGTTTATTCTTGTTTAATTTTGTGAGACCTTAAGGGTCTCGGGGTCCCTACTGAGTATCGTTATACTCACCCCTGTACGAGCTATGCCCGCACCTCATTGTGTTGGATGTACACGACATACAGCACCGACGGAGGCCGAGAGCACCAGGATTGGACGGTACACTGAGGAGGACCCTACAACTTATCGGTACACGGTGTAGTTTGACGGACTTGAAGTGCTACGGAGGCCATCTGTACCTACCCTTCATGTAGGAACCCCGGAGGATGATACAAGAGTTTCTTTAAATTTTCAGATGTTTGTCCCTTTTTCAGTTGTACTTGTGTTCAGTTTTATTTTTACATTACATTTGGGCTTGTATTCTGGCCCCCTTTACTTTTAGTACACTTGTTATACAGATTTTACATAGTTTTTGCTTCCGCATGTACTCTGGTTATGTGTGTTTACGATTTATAAAGGAAATTCCTTCCTAGTTTTAGGGAATTGCGCCTTTGGTTCTAGCCCCCAGCCCGTGGCCTAGGGAAGGTAGGCTTAGGGTAGTCACGATACGGGCCCTAGGGTATGGGTCGTAACACAGTGAAATAAGATTATTTTATAATGGAATGGAATATTTTGTGGATTAATTATAATCATAGAAATATTATATCAAATCTACCAAAACATATATTCATCACTTGTTAGTATTTTTCTAACCACCTATGTACCTACTTTAGTCTTTGGATAACCTCTTGTGTTCCCTCTTTTGGGTTTGAGATATCCTTATATATACCCTCTTTTGGGTTGGAGATAACTTCTTATCTACCCTTTGATATCATAAAACATTAATCATTTCATAGATTATTATATTGTTATTTTTAATACACCCATCACATAATCATAATCCATTCATATTCACAACAAAAGATCATGAAAACATTTATCATTTATTTATAACCTAACTCATTTAAAAGAATAAAATATTTATAAATATTTCATCATCATAATCATAAACAATCTCGATAAAGTGAAAATTTGTATATATATCATATCTTCAGTAAAACATAATAAATATCAAAGGTTGTTCTTATATATGAGAACAATTTTAATTGATTACCTAAAATAATTCATGGGAAAAATACCAATTTAATTTTGAAATAACTTATTTAATATCTTCAATTTTATATAATATTTGGAATAAATCATTGAAATGGAACAAAAAAAATTAAAATATTCTATGTAAATATTATTCATGATGGTGGGAAATTTCATTTATACAATATATGTTAATATAGATATTTTATTCACACCATTGGTAAAAAATATTTTCTTTGAAAAAGTAAAAGAAAATTTAATTTAATATTTTTACAGAAATTAAAACATGTGTAAAAATTATTTAATAATTCTGTGAAGAATAGTAAAAACATCCTTTAATTTATTTTAAATAAAATATGGACATCAGAGACAATATTTATGGCATAAAAGATAAACAATTTTGGTTTTCCTTGAAAATATTATTTTCTTAATTTTGAGTACATGGGGAGATGAAAATTCATAGAAAGATTAAAATGTATTAAAATACATGAAGTATAAGAAAAAATAATAATTTATGTGTGAGATAGATTATATAATTTTATCGTTTGAGATTTAAGCAGAAATAGTTACAGTAAATAGTGAGATTGTAATGTAAACCCCTTACCATATTGATAACATTCAAATTAAAATCCCTTAGATTAAATATGTTGAATTGAATAATTGAATACCATGAAATAATAAGGATACATGTAATAAAGTTTCAAATAGGTAACATATATACCTCATTAACAGAAATAGGTTCATAACATCAATCATGTCTCAGTGAAGCAATATTAAGATGATGAACCATTATCTCAATTTCTTCTTTCTTCGTAAGTGTTATAACCTTTTAAATAATAAATTTTATTTTATTATAATTCTAAACTAAAATCCAATACACAGTTATGATATAATATTTTTCCAACTTATAAAATTTCAACACCCATTTATTGATAACTCTATTGAAATCATCATTCTTTTTTGTGTGTTAACTGTTTCGTTTTTCATGAATGCCTTTTCATTTGTCAATTATGGACCATACACATTGATCATGGTTACATAATATATATAATATTAATCATTTCTTATGTATAATATTTAATCATTATATTTTTTTTATAACCATCCATTCAATATTGAGATTAAAAAAATTATATCACTTTGTGGAGAGAGTGGTTTGTACGTTTGTATGAGTAATGTTTTCCACTCTTCGGAAGATGGAATAAAAAATGTAAATAACAAGTAAAATTTCTAGGATAATTATTATATCCTTAATATAATATATATAAATTTAATCCCTCATATTAATCAACCATAAATGAAGGTAATGTAAAATAATTCATATCTCCACATGGAGGCGGTAGTCCGTATGTTTTCAGGAGTAATACATCCAATTCTTATTTGATAAAAAGGAGGGGGAATTGGTTTTAAAATAATAATAATAACATATAATTATATTTATTATTATATATTCATCATTTTATGATTCATATAATATTTTTATATGATTTATAATAAGGAATAAAATTTTGAAATTCTTGGTTCATATTTAAACCACTCCATTGAGAGACAATCCACAGAATAAAAATTATTCCTAGAAAAATTATACAATGTATTAGGAGAATTTATATAATGTTAGGGGAAATAATCTATGATGGTTTTTGGGAAATTATATTCCAATTGATAAATCCTCCCCTACTAAGAAGGGTCTTTAGAATTATGTTGTTTTTATCCTTAATCAATCAAAATATACATCTTCTTCTACTTACAATATATGTTCAAATGATAATATTTGTGAAAAATAATACAAAAATATGAAATAGGGTAATTAATCATGAATGTATATCCATGAATAAATTCAAAAATATTTTCTGACGAAACATTCATAACAAAATTTATTGATGTACTACTATTAGTGTGAAAGATCATGATTAAGATGTCACTACTAGAATTATGAATTATTCAAGAAAACTCATATTAATTATGGTTAAATATGTCTCTACTAGGAAAAAGTAATCAATAAAGTTGTGATATAATGAAAAAATAATAATAAATTTTTCTATAATGTTTTTTCATTTAGAAAAGAACACTAAATAAATGAATTTTAATGTATCAAGAAATACATGTGCAAAGTTTATGAAAGATGATAAGGGCACAAAATTTTTAGAAAGGTCATAAATTGTTCATATTTATCTATCTAGATCAAATGGGTATCTCTAGAAATTTAGACTAATCAAAATATTATACTGAAGAAAATGTAAATAAACAGGCTTTAGAAGATGAGAATAATGTAAATTATAAGTTTCCAAAATAAGGTGGTTTATAGATTTACAAAAATTGAACGATATATGATCAATTTGGTAATTATACTAAAATTTGAATAAATATATTACTAGACAAACATGAATACATTAATAAGATGTTACAATCTCACGGTAACAAAAAAGTTAGTAAAGATGAATAAAATATCAAAGTTTCATCTGAATATTATAAAGATGAAAATAAATCCATTACAAAATATATAAAGTATGATCATAGGGAATAAATTAGATCCCATGATAAATTTATATAGATGAAAAATAATTAAAAACTGGGTCAAGACTTTCATTTTGAACCATACTTCTAAGGGATGTTGATCTTCCTCCTTATACCCAACATACATGGTTATCTATTATAAATTACATGGAATTAGAATATAATAAATGGATAAATATATGACTTTTATAATAGTATCATAGAAATAAGATACATCCATAATGTAATATTTTACAACAATGGTTAGAAATGAAAGAATACACTTAATGGGTGGGGAAAAAGATGAATATGAGGTATGAGTATCACAAATTTCATAAATAAGAAATAAAAAGGTTAAAAAATCTTAGATTTTGTTGAAATTATGTTTATACACTTGAACTATTTGATGTGTTTTTTAATAATGGTGTAGGTTTCTATCAAAAAAACGTACTCATATTGCCCCATATATAATGTTTTTAAAATAAAATTGAAGAATTTATTACATGAAATATGTGTTATAGATTACATTGATCCCATCTGTTTTAAACTATTTTTTTCTACACCATGGTTTCCCCCTTAGACATGGATATGTTTAGTTGAAGTTTCATTTTTATGAAACTCTTGTGATACTATTTTTCTCTTTAGTAATGTTTTCATGTTTTTGAGATGAAAGAATATGTGTTCAGATGACACTTATGTTCCATCTGATTTTCAATAAGGGGGATAAATAACCTAGGGAAGAAAGAAAATGAAAACATCCTCTAGGGATAATGTGTTGATCACACATGTTGAATTTGAGGATGTTTGATTTTTTATGAGGATTTTGATATTGAAAACCAATGGATTGATTATTATTCCAAAGTGAGTTTGGTTTTAATTATATCAATATACCACTATGAGTTTGTAGATAAATTTGAATAATAATTTTAGAGACTCTTGAGGGAAGTTATTTTGATGGAATCATATATGAAACATTCCTTATGGGGTGTAATAATAATTACATAACAATATTAAGAAACATTCATTAATTTCGATAATATTATTCCTATCTATATGTTCCTTACATCATGAAAATAATCCTGATCCATGATATTTTTTATGTATTCATTAAAATAGAAATAAATAAAAATGATAATGCAATGCAATTTTATTGGATGGATTATGTATGTTCTTATCATATAGAGAGTTTTAATTAGTCTGCATTGTTGGTTTTTATTGTGTGTTTGTATAAAGGGTCATAATTTGGTTTTTTGGGAAATAATTACCTATAGGATGTATGGAGAATATAAATTTTATCATATGGATAAATAAAATGTGAATAGATGGATATGAATATAGTACATGTTAAAAATGATAAAGATATGGCTATTTGTTGATTGATCTATGAATTTTTTGTTTTCCAAAGTTTAATGGATAATGTTATCAAGATCAAATAAAATGTGTTCAGGTGGATGAATCTTTGGTAGTGAATCTGTTAGAGAAATATATAAATCCTACATACATTAATGAACAAATTCATATTATATTAAATGAAACAAGACAATGTAAGCTAATGAATAATAGAATTTTTAGTAGATATACAATTTTTACAAATTTCCTGTTACAACGATGTTATTATAATTTATAAAAAATAGAAATTATTATGTTTTTACAATGTGTAAGGTATATAATTGATTAATTTATTATATGAAGGATAGCATATCAATAATATAGGATGGACATAACTGGTAAAAATAATAGGACTACTAAATATATGAGGTTTCATTAAATGGATATCCATTAAATAGAAATTATAAAGTTCATAGGATAGATATTTTATGATGGAATTGAATGAAAATTTTAATTCCATTTGATGGAGTCTCTCTAGGTAGAAAATGAAATACAATGTTTGAGATAATGTTAAGTTGTATCATACAATGTTATGTTGAGTGAAATAGATATAGGTTCTCTAATACATTAAAATTAGGTGAATACATAAAAGACAAATATTTTTCTTATGAGTCCTTCATATATGGAATTTTAATTATCTACCATTAGAAAAAAATGTTATTGAATAGTAAATTAGACAAAAATATTAATAACAGAGTTATAAGGAGCTTTATTTAAACATTGTAACATTCTTAACAAAAATAAATCTATGATATTCATTCAATAGTTGTTATCATTCTAATATTGAGGAATTTTAAATATGTTCTTTAAGGAATAATTTAATGAAATTACTAAACAAATTTAATACTTCAAATTTTTAAGATCCTTCCAGAATTTTCTTGAAGATTTGAGTGGACGTTAATGAAATTGAAATGACTGGAAGATTGAATGTTTTAGTTTCATTTAGTTGGAAAATACTTTTGAGTTTCTTAAAATTCACCAAATAGTTATACCTATAAAAATTGGGGGTGAAATATTATGGGTGTGAAAGATTTTTCATATATAGAGGAGTGAAATTAGAGATGAATTTGTTCTTTGAGTATCCAAACAAGGTTTAACTTGGATGAAATAGGTGAATGAAACTTAGTAAATGAATGTAATGTTCATTGGTCTTAGTTTCATTAATAAATTAAGAATATTAGTGGGAATTTATGACCATGTTCTTACTTAGTGGAAAAAGATTCAACATTATTAGTTTAATTAGATGAACAAGTGTGGTCATTTAACTGATCTAACTTCATCAAACAGAGAAGCATCAGACATGGGAGAATTAGAAAAAGGTGCATCTGACATAGAACACTATGAAAATGTATAATTTCATGAGGTGTATCAATTGGTTACCTACTAAAGAGATGTTTTGGCCAATATTATAGTGGGAATACTAGAAAATTAAAGATCATAAATACTTTTTATAAGGTATATTCGCAAAAACAATTTTTTTAATTGTTTATTGATTAATCTAGGTTTTTCCAAAATCATGCAGATCTTTTCAAACCATAAAACTCTTAAAAGATTTCTTAGAATACATTTAAGATTATATATAGGTGAAGGTGATAAAAAAATATTATAGAGAGATAGAACATATGAAAATGAATATATTTATATATTAGATCAAAAAATAAGAGGGAAGGTCTTGTAGATGGGTAGTAAAACCAGTTGTTGAAAAGGCTTATGGATATTTTTTATAAACATCTAGTTATGAATTGGATATAGGAAGTACTATTGGGGGTATTACCAAATATGGTACAATAGTATATTATTAAGGTTTATAACCATGGTCAACTAGAGGAATGCTTATTAAGGTGTAAACGTAGTTGAAACATGTGTTATTCTATCCATGATATAATGTTTTAAAATAACCCATATCAGGGAGGGGGAAACCGACATGGAAATGAGTGGTTATTTTTACAAAACCCTGTATATATCATGTATTGATAAATTAATATTTATTACCACAAATTAATTTATTTTTAGGGATATATTTTTGTGAATTTTAATTCAAACATGTTTTATAGATTGAGTTCATAAGATGAATTTGTAAAAGAAAGTTATTCATGATTCACCCCAACTCCCTCTTCCAGATCCAACACTAATTAGAGAACTTCATATTCAAATATAACATAAGATAAGGTTTAAATAACTTCATCAAATAATAATTATATAATTTTATAATTAATTACAACCCTTATCTCCTTGTTTAACCCCCCCGTCGTAAACCCATTTTAACTTTAACTATAGTAACAAAATATTAATATTTTTACTATTAATTGGGAATAAAAATTAAGTTAACACTAATATATTATATTCACTATTCTATTTCCAAATATATAATCCATTATAATAAATTAAATTTATATATATGGTATAATTTAATTGTAAATAAGTATTCAAAATTAAATGAAAACCGATTTCATAGAAAAGTGTATTTTCAAGAAAAAAAATGAATTTAATTCCATCCCATACCTTGTAAAAACTAACAAACAATTTTTTCAAATATTTTATTAAATATATAATATATATATTTCATTAAAAAAATTATTAATAATTAATTATATATTTATTATTATAAAAACACTTTTTGTATATAAAAATATATTTATGATGAAATAACTATGTTTACCTTTAAGTAGTTATATCTTCATTACAAAATATTATATAGCTAATGTATAGATAATCATTATTTTATTTCTATATATTATCAATATATATTATAGTAATTATTTTTCCATAGTTATCAACAAACTTGTTTAGGTGACAATAAATAACATGCAGAGAAATACATTTTGTTAAAGAATATGTCTTCTAACTATAAAATGATTTCACTAAAATTCAGTGCCTATAAAAAACTTTTTGACAAAAATAACCATTATATATATATTTCATAATGTGGTAAATCATATTCATACTTTTAGGACCCCCTCCCACCAAATATAACAAAATGAGGGGAGTAAGATAATGACCCTGGAGTCCCACCACCATTAGGCCCTGGGTTGGCGACTAACACTGGGGGTATAAAATTATCATTAAATGGGAAGTGGTACACTCAATGATAATATTATAGCGGGTGATAAGATGAATCCTTCATAAAAAACTCCATGAAATAATATAAAATGATGCTCAAACCATCACATTTTCATGTATAAATAAAACTAAAATAGATAAAACCACATATGTAAATACCCAAAATCAAATTTAATGCAATAGCACATCATCTATCCAAATATACAAGCTCGTAATATCTATCATGGTCCATTTAGTGATCTTAGAAACCTAAAAACCAGTTTATATATGTATTTTTAGTGTACAAGTTTACTCAGTAGAAAAAGAAATGTCTCTCATGCACATGTGAATGAAGCATACTAATTCACCCTATAAATAATAGGAGAACCAACAACATATAATCATGTAAAATATCCATCCCAACCTCACCAAATAATGAAATACTAGTGTATTAATATAATAATAATCATATCAAAAAAGTGTACCCCACAATTATTTCCCACTAATTTTCTGCTTTTACATAGCCAACATTATTTTTAATACCACTCCCATCTCTTTTGAATAACGTATATCACTTCCCCACAAGCACGGTTACATCGCTTTTTGGTAGAATACAATAGGGTCACCACTCCATAATACATCAAAATCTCATCTCACCCACAGACCCTTGTTCCACCACATCAAAAACCTAACCAGAGTAGTCTGTTATCATGAACATGAATGAAATCAACCTTGTTTCCTCCTCCCACCACACTTTAACCCCACCATAAGTCATTACCTAAAACGTATGTATCAAATGTCACTCAAAAACACCAAGTATTACACCCCATATAAGAATCATCAAATATAACCCCAAAAAACTTGGGCCACTAAACCACAAAATGATAACATCACATGTCACCTACAAATAACTAAGACATCCCCAATTGAACTAAAAAACTCCATCCATCACAGCCTATGTGTATATAGTCTCTTGGAAGAAAAATTTAGAAATAGTGGGTAGCCATCCATACAAACTCATTGTCAGGATGTTGGAAAAAACATCCCCATGTGAATATATGGGTGTCACCATAGACTTCTATATGGGGTGGGGTTCATATAGAAATAACAAATTAGATAAAAGTATATACATATAGCCACCCAGAAGACCATATAATGGATTCACAGCCAAATGCTAACCAACGCAAAACATCGCCAGTTTTTTTCCACCACTATATTCATAACACTACACAATAAGTCGCAAACCCCAAGTAACATTTTTCATTTCTATCCAAACCCATTATCCAACACTATCATTTCTATATTAATCATAGATGACAATAAACCACAAAACCCATCATTTTTTATTCATTTATAATTTCCATCCCATTAAATAATTATTTATTCCATTATAAAATAGGATTCTTTAACAATGAAACCACACATCATAAGTAGCTCATAGTCTCTTTCACACCATCACCTTGGTTTCCAAAATGAGTAGTCAAACAACCAACACCTGACTCACCCCAAAAGCATAGCCAAACAACCACAATTGTGACTCCCAAAATGCATTTTCAAACAACCTCCACCTCACTTCCCCAAAAACACACCAAAATATACACCCCATCACTACCCTAAAAGAATGACCGCCTCTCACCCATAAGCCTGTCATTGCATCTTAAACCACACATCACCACCCCACAAGAACGTCCACATATTAAAACACATAAAAGAAAATTTTACTAATTTAACGAATGTAATTTTTTCAAATTCCACCTTAATTTATTGTTTTCATCACACATGACATAATCCAATTGAATATTTTTCATTATAAAAATATAAGTGGATAAACATTTTTTATTTTATATTGATATCAAATTAATAACATTATATAGAGTAGTAATGTCACATATCATCCAGTACAAACAAATTTTTCAATGGCCATAATTATCAGTGGGGCTTCAAGCACGTAAAATCCATCATATCACAATAATATAATAGTTGTAAAATAATCATAATAATCTGCCTTTTCCCCTATATGTTTAATTAGAAAATTATTTGTCAATGATAAAGTGAGGAAAATTATTTCCCATAGATAAGAAATTTTAAACCCCTACCATATAATACCCAATAATGATAAATGAGGGATCCCCTACCACAAAGAATCTTTTCCAACATACTACACGGAATACTAAATAGAAGAAACACCCATAAGCCACAACCACTTCACAATATGCTCGATCAACCTAAAATACATCAAAGGATCATCACAATTTATCCCAACTCACAAACCAAAATCGTAAAACATTTATACAATGAATTCCTAAGAGAAGAATTAATAAAATCCAAGGTGAAATAAGAATTACTCACCATGGATAACCAACCAACAATCTCTAGAACCAACTGATCAATGAAAGATAAAGGTGGATAAAAGATACTCCTAAGGAGATTAGGGATTATCTATAGAAATTTAGGGAGATAGAGGATGAATGAGTTGAAATTTGGCGAGAAGGGTTATAAAATAACCTTGAATCCACCGGTTTCACATTTGTTAAACATTACATGACATGTAATTCATGGTTTTCTCAAAATTCAATATTTCACAAAAAGACATGTCACATTGTTCATTATTTAATACACTTATTGAATTAAACATACACAATGGGTAAAACATCTCAGGGGTTCTGCCATCTTCCCAAATACATGATATTATCTCATAAGAAACCCAAGACCTAAAGTTACATTTACACATCATTTAAAAAATACATGACATGAACTCATTGATGTAGCTCCAGCCTCCACAAAAAAAACAAATACCTCCCATGAACAACCAACCCCACATAAACTAGGAATTTAATGGCCCATGAAGGCGCAAAACATTACAACATATACCAATCAAATGATTCCCACCCTCTAGAATTCAAAACAAATCATTAAAAGAAAGGGGACCAAACAACCACTCTATGAGATACCTCTGAAGGATCTCATTATACGTTAGAATCTAAGACCATTTAAACAAACCAAAACAAATGGAAATAAAAAAATAATGCTCAAACTCATCAGTATATAACCACATCACCAAAACTATCTTACCTCCACACATCCTAAACTAAACACGACTAAAACGAAAAAAATTGCACTGCTTCGAACACATGAATCATGGAATTTCATCCTTTATGTCAAGATGAAATTTTCGTTGGGCATCACTGAATCTCTCACATGGGTTTAATCAAATCTTAGTATAATGAGTCTTTATTCGCATTCTGGTCTTACAACTTTTATATATTTAGAGTTTTATTACGCATCATACATAAAGGAAAGAAACACTTCATATTAAATAGAAGGGTCCAAACATCACATCCCCTAGTAAAACAATGAAAATAAAAAGACAAGATAACTCCTCCTACTAGGAATGTACATGAACCTATCACACCCAATTACTCTCTTCTAGGTTATCATGCCTACACAACATAAAAACAATTGAATGGTATTGCTACCCAACACCTACTCTTGGTGATCCTCGATCTCTACTAGCCACTCCATGAATGTTGTGTCTTCCATGATATCCAACTCTCCCTAATTAATGACATGGGATTAATCATGAAGATTATAATGAGGTGGAGTGAAGTGAGAGATATTGTGGGTCCTGTCTAGCCATAGTAGAAATTTTAACAGATATGTCACCTCAGCAACTCTCCACATCACCTCACAGGGTTCAAAGAGACTAGGAGAAAGATTATAATAGCAGCTAAAACTCTACTACCCACATCGAGGGGAACCATCAAGAACACATGGTCTCCAACCTAAAATCCAAGGGAATACATGTATGGTCATAATGAGACTTCATCTAGTCCTACACATCTTTCATCCTCTCACATACAACTTGTAACTTCTATATTGAACACTAATTCACATCAGGATTGATAACTTATGCCTCTACAACCTTCATCCAACACAAAAGAGAATGACACAACTACCCATAAAATGCCTCAAATTATCCCATGCTAATAGAAGAGTAATCACTATTATTTTATGAAAATTTGATCCAAGGTAACTGAAATTCCCATGATCTTCCAAATTATAAGATGCATGCCTACAATATATCCTCCAACATCTGAATAGTTTGATCTATCTTATCATATATATAATTATGGATTCATTTATAAGGTATAACTATGTGCTAAAAGTATGCTACATTTCCCTCCAGAAACATGAGGTAAAACATGTGTCTTGGTCTGTGAAAATGGGCATCACAACTCTATGAAACTGCCCCACCTCATCTATATACCAAATATCTAGAGATTCCATGATGATCAACTCCTTGAACAGTAATAATTTTCCTAATTTCATCAACGGATACACAATCACCCAGATAGCATTAGAACCTCCCTAATCTCAAGAAAACCCTCTGACAAAATCCATTTTAATGTCACCCCAATTTTACTCAGGAACATATAAAGATTTCACCAAAATGTAAGGAACACAATGTTTGATCATTACCTTCTTGAAAACCAAAGACATATCTGTAAACTCCATCACCACCCATTTCATCCTAGACTACCAAAACAACATCCTCAAACCATGGTATAGTTTCGAATCTCTTTCATGTACTAATAAAATATGAGATATGAAACTCAAGAACATCTCCCTCCCATGGTGTCTCCATTAGAAATAACCACCTCCCATGAAACAACATCCAGTTCCAACTATCCTCCAACAAGACCTCAACAACATCACTATGGTCAACACGATAACACATCACCTCTAACTATGAGCATTCCAACTGAGGCTCCACCACCTTCCTTATAAGATTGACTACATCATTATCCGAACAAAATCCTTAACCATCAACCACCCTGGCATCTAAGTCTAAGTCTTCCTGCACCTATATTTCTCACCAAGAATCTACAAACATCGAAGAAACATCCTTCCATGACTTCCTACTCAAAGCATAAGCCACAACATTCCCCCATTCTTGAGGTGTTGGAAATATCAAATTTATAACCTAAAAACCACCATTTACTGATACTATATTAAAATAAAATCACACTAAGAAATTATATACTTTGAGATCTTGTGATCTATGAAATACACAATGCGCTCCGAAATGAGTAAATGTAACGAAAATAATTATACTAACACAACTTATACTAGATCCATATCATGGGTGGGATTAAAACATGCATGGTTATGAAAATTATTAGATCCATAAAATATATCCACCCTCTATTTTATCAATATGAATCCCAATAAGATATTAATTAACACACAACACCTCAAAAATCACCCACTCCTCAAGAAAATGAAGCACTATATCACTGAAGAATATCCCCACTAAAAACCATATAATTACTAGCACTGATAATTCTACAAACAAATACCGGTCATTTCTAGTCAACACTATAAATAGTGTTAAACAATGAGAGAAATCTTGTATAAACAACCAATAATTTCCTTCATGACCAAGATAATAGATACAATCTTCCATGTTAATGGGTGTTTCCTGAGAAACAACTACTTCAATAGGACCTCTTCTACACCCTGCTAAGACACCATGTTACCAAGGAAATGCTCCTATCATGTCCAAAGAATAAACTTTTGTAATGTTTTTTGGACCTATTTGCATCAAATAACCTATAATATGGATTTTAGATGACCATCATGACCCTCCTCTGATTTCAAGTTGATAAATATTTCTTTTATTAACCCAACTATGAATTACACTAGGAATTCATGAAAAATGAATTTCAAGAGTCCCATTAACTTAGATGGTGTATTTTTTACACTTTCATGACATAAAACTCAATGTTACCATACTTTTATTTGAAGAAATTCTTCTGGATATCACTCCCCTTCACCCTAAAAACTTGATACTCAGATCGTAGATCAAACATAGAAAACCAAGTCACCAATGTTAACCTCTCAAAAATAAGCATTCATCCTCAAGAGAGGGTAATAGTTTTTGAAAATCACCTGATTCAGCCTTAGATATTTTATGCACAATTTCATAATACTGTTTGATTTCTTAGTTAAAAATATAGAAGAACACTACAATTACACATTGGGTTAGATAAAACCCTTCTACATTAGATCATCTATCTAAATACTTCTCTGCCCCATCTAAGAAGGTTTCATCCAATAAGGATCCAAACAAATATTATAGTAACCATGATGTAATCATATCCCAAACCCAAAATCAATTTTAGGGTGTTTGTGTCACAAACGTCCCTAAACAAATATCAAAAAACACCCCAATGACCATGGGTGTAAAGTCCAAAACTATTATGAATAAAATTACCCACTTTGATTTAATGGATATATAAATCACATTCACTTATTATGTTTTGTTTTATCCAATTGGATTTATATTTCCATTAACTATCATTACCATTTATAATATAGTCCCGGAATAGGGATAACATTACTAGTATAAATATAGGTTTTTAACAAATCCTTTTGACATAGACAAAGGATGTGATGGTCTCATCTAGTAGGATTTTACCCTATGAATCCAATTTATCATAGCTTCTAAGGGAGATAGAATTTTGGAGATTTCCTCTAAAAGAATCCTAATCCAATATCCAACCACTTAAGCATGATAAAAATTTTTATGGGATAATTTCAAGCTCATCGATATCACAGACCAAACTATGTTCACCTAACGGCTCTATGGAAGCCTTACAATCACACACCTTACTCATAGGGAATATAATTGTGTAATAAAGTGATATGAATCAAGATTGTATAAATAATTTTCTGTACATTATTTTTTTATAGAATTATGAATATATTTTCTTACTATTATTGTTTATTTATAAATAATTTTTATTTCATTAATATTATTTTTTGTTAATTTAGATTAAGAAATTTATTTTGAGGAATTAGTGAATTTTTTAAATGTTTAATATTTTAATAAAATATTTTTATTCTTTTATTTTTCTTTAAATATAAATTATCATATAATTTTTATGAATTCAATTGTAATTTTTATTAGTGTTCGAAAATTGTTATTGCCAAAACCAATCATAAAAAAAAAAAAATATGTTTTACAAAGTCAAAAATCGCATATTTATAAAAATATTTAGAAAAAATAATTTTTATTTTTTAAATCAAGAAGTTGAAATTCTCCAATAATTTATTTTTCATAATTTTCTGATACAATCAAATTTTTGAGTAAAAATTAAATACCGTAAAAATATTCATGGTGTTTTATGACATCACAATGGCCTACTAATGATGAAATAAATACAATAAAATTTATAATTGGACAAATAAATATTTTTAATCTTTAATAATGTGATTTTAGTTTTATTTTATTTAATTTATAACGAAATAATTAAACCTCCATGTCGTAGAATTGATTTTAAGAGTATAAAATAATTTCTTTGAGAGTGTGACTCATCTTCACATAAGGAAGGGGATTATTGTATTATGATTGGACCTTCCCCTTATAAAATAATTTATCCTACTACCCTTTTCTATAATCATTGGTCAAAATCATGAGATTGTTTTTGGTTTTTAATATTTTATTATTTGGGTTTGAAAGCAAAATAATAAAGAAAATCCCCTCTATTCCTATAAAAACCAACCCAAGAACCTATTACTCACCCCTAAAACACCATAGAACATGAAAAAGCGATATCCCCTATTCCCTAGAGGCCTCTCAAGTTAACCCAAGGATCCCAAGAATCCTCTCCTAATCTGTTGTAGCCACACATCTAATTAATGGATTTCTCTCCTCTACTTTGAATTCTAGCATTTGCTTTCAGATTAGTTCTTGTAATTTAAATTTATTATATTTATATTCACTTATAATCATTTCCTTAGAACCAATTTTTTTATTATGGATTATTTATTCCCCCTCATTTGGACCCTTACCTAATGTTTTACAATGTCAAAATTATGTACATGGTTTCTCTCGTCTCATTTCCATTCAAGAACTTCTATTATATAATGCTTATTAAATTATATTTTTATATTTTTATATATGAAGTTCCCTTAATCCATTACTTTCTATTTGATGTATAAATTATGATATATTCCTTTCGCATTTAGTAATCCCCCTATGATCTGTTATTTACACCTGTTACCTCGCCAAAATTTCATAAGGGTTATTTTGATTTCTCCTATTACTTCAAGTCTCTTTATTTTGCTACACATTCTATTTATAATTCCTTATTTTGAGGAATGTAATTACATGTCCCTAAAAATTTCCATTTGATGTCTAAATTAGGACATATCCCTTTAACTCTCATCAACTATATTTATGAATTTCAATATGATGTCATTATGAGACCAAAATTGTACCATGGTTTTTTCCCATGTAAAAAACATTGTGTAGTGAATACCATACCCATTTATCTATCAAGGTTATTCAACTTTATTCATATATTACTATTGATTGTTTATATATATTTATATTATACATTTACTTGATCATGGAATATATTATGACAATTAATGAATCATTATTTTATGATCTATGTGGAACACTTAAACACAAAAATGAAATGACTATGAAGGATGCACCCTGATAGCACTCCAATGCATTGTGAAATGTTTAGTATCATGATACATCATTTAGGATGAGATTTGAATCATGTTCCACCATGAATAATGAGTTTTATTTTTTCTCCTCCTTGTGAAATAGCATTGACTAATGTTCCATCTTATACACTGAGCTCGGAATCATGCTCCTCCATGTTTAATGAGCCTTGAATTAAGATAATATAATTTTTCATGTTGTTTACACATTTCCTATGTTATTGTTATCATTCTATATCATTCATTACTATTAATTTTACCTGAATGTTCCTTTTATATTTTTATTGACTAACATGTATTGTATTCCTCATGTTATGTCTTGTTTATTCCGATACTGGGATTTATAGATCACCCCTTTCTTATATATGTCCTCAATTTATCCCATGAATTGTTAAGTATGAAAGAATGTTTTGGTAATATAAAATAAATTCTCAATAAATATGTTTCTTTTCATGTTTTAAGTGGTTATTTAGTGTATCTAATTTTTCAAGGACAGTATACCTCACGATCTTTTGAGTTCTATTAAGTGAAGTTTAATGTAATAATACTTGTTTAAATATGATATGATGACCAGGGTTGTTATAGTTTGTATCAGAGAATATTTATAGTTATTTTTGGTATTAGTATTAGAAAACACCCGTGAAAACCTTTATATGACAATACTAAGTGTAATAGAACATCCTTAAATATAGGTGAGTATATAGAAAGTGGTTTATCAAGAAAATATTTCATTATCTAGTTACTATAAGTGGGTGTGGTTCTAGAATAGATGAAACTACAAGTAATAACTCCAAAAAGGTGTTCTGGGCTTTACTCAAGGTAACCTAACCGTGATAACATGCCTTACTCAACACCAGATTTGACACTCTCGGGGGATATGCTTCGGTAAATTCATAATCTCCATACAACCCATTATTAAGGGAATAAAAAAAACGTAATAATATATGTTAAGAAATATATCAGGGATAACATATATTAAATCTTATAAATTCATAAGTTATGGAGATAAATATAATTTATATGTTATTCCTTTAATGTCATTGTATTCTTCTTTATCCATCTAATAGTTTAAAATACTCATCCCTAAGTCTATATTGAATAGATTAAAACTAGAAAAAAAGTATAATGTATTTTTATTTTCCATATTTCTTTGCATACCTTTATATCATGAAATTTTATTAGAACAATTCAAACACCACCACAAATCATGGAGGTAAAGATGTTGGTGAATATGAAAAATGGGAAAATTATTTCATCCTATGTATATAACTCTTCCACTATAACATTTTTTGGATTTCACTTCCCGTGGAATATTTTTAATATTCCTTATGTGGAATTTGATGAAATTTTGTGCATGTATTATCTTTTTCTATAAAGATCCAACATAAATTTCCACGATAGGGAAATCACTCTCTATATGTAAAATCGACCCCCAATTCCATACAAGTTCCAGGAGGGGGTTGGATCTACATTAGAACTATCTTATACAAAAAAAATATTAATGGACTTTGATCAATCATATCTGTCTCAAATGATTAATACTATGGAAAAGATCATACTTGATTACATGCTTATTGGGAGGGAATACACTAACTTTTTTCTTTTAAAATTTGATAGTCTTCTTCCTAGATGAGAGGTCAATTTTTTTATCGAGATTATACTTGAAGAATATTTAATATCCAAGACACCATATATAATGTCTATATTAATACATAAGGAGTAAAAGAAACAGCTATAGGAGAATATGGATAAAGGGTTTATATTACCATGTGATTCACCATGGGGTGCACCAATCTTCTTTGTCCAGAATAAGGACGGGCCAATGTTCCTTTTCATTGATTATCATGAGCTCAATGAAATCATGATAAAGAAAAAGTATCCATTTCATAAAATTGATTACTTATTCAATCATCTATGTGGAGCACAATACTTCCCCACGGTGGATCTACGTTTGGGATATTTTCAAGAAAGGGTGAAGAAGGAGGATATCTCAAAGACTACTTTTCATACAAGGTACTGTCATTATGAGTTCATAGTGATGCAATTCGGATACTCTAATGATCTAGAAATAATCATGGACATGATGAATATCATCTTTAGATATTACCTTGAAATTTTTTTAGCAGTTCTTATAGATTATATTCTAAAATACTCTAAAACCAAGGAGGATCATGAGGAACATCTGAGAACTGTGCTTAAGACTATGCCAAAGGATAATCTCAATGAAATGTACAACAAGTGTGATTTATAGTTTATGGATGTATCATTATTGGGGAACATCATCACATGAAATGGGATATATATGGATTCTTCCAAGACAAAAACAATTTAGGGATAGAAGAAGCCAACATATGTGACATATATCCATAGCTTCCTAGGGTTAGCTAGATATTATCGTCGATTTTTGAGAAATTTCTCCCGATTACCAATACCTATATCAATGATAACATTTAAGGGAGTAAAATTTTCATAGAATGATGAATGTGAAGAAAACTTCATGGAGTTAAAAAGGAGTCTTTCCACTTCCCTTGTACTCAAACTACCCACAATTGGGGAAAATTTCATGATTTTCCATGATTCGTCAAAGAAGGGATTGGGATGTGTGTTGATGAAAAATGGAAAACTCGTTTCATATGCCTCAGGGATTTGGAAAATTCATGGGTAAAAATATCACATGTATGATATAGAGTTAGCAGATATGCTCATTGTGGAAAAAATATAGCATAATTATCACTTTGGGGAGATGTGTGAAATATATAAACATCAGAAATGGCTCAAATTTATATTCAAAAAAAATTGATGAATATATGCCAATGAATATGGTTAGATATCATGAAGAATTTTGACCTCTCAATCCACTACCATCCTTGTATTGAAAATAAAGTGTAAGGTGCTCTACATTGAAAATACCCAACAATTCTATCATTCATGTGAATTGAAAAGTATCCAATCATCTTGGATATGAAAATATTGGACATGGGAATCATAAATATAGAAACATCGTCAATATTTTCTAAAATAATTTATCAACCATCACTTTTAGAAATGTTAAATGTTGCTTAAAAACTGATGTGGGAATTTATAATGTAGTGGAAACTATAATAAAATGGAAATCCATAGGGTTCTATGTTAATGAAGTAAGAATTGTGAGATTTGGGTCAAGGATGTGTGTTTCATAAAATCCTGATTTAAATAAGGACCTATTGGATGATGCATATAGTTTGACTTTCACTATTCACCCCAGAAACACATAGATGTATCGAGATCTCTAAGTGAACTATTGGTGGTTTTACATTAAGAAGGAGATCGATGAATATATATCAAAGTGTATGGAATGTCTATATGTGAATGTTGAAAGGGAAAAGTCTATAGGGGTGATCAAACCACTACCCAAACCCACATGAAAAATAGGAAAATATTCCCATGGACTTTTTCAATAGTCTGTAGAAGATATTGAAAGGAAACAATATTTTCTGGGTTGTTGTGGATTGTCTTAATATGATTGCACACATAATTGTGATTCAAGAGGATTTATCACTAGATCAACTGGCACAGATATACATCAGATAAGTGGTAAGGAAGGATGGAGTATCTCTATCAATTATGTCTGATCGAGATCCAAGATTCACCCATAAGTTTTCTAAAATTTTCCAGCATGCTCTAAACACTGAGTTGGATTTTAGTATGGCTTATCACCATCATACTAATGGACAATCGGAGCAGACTATCCATAAACACGAGGACATTTTGGGAGATTTATCAATGGACATGAAAGGTGTATAGAACCAACAAATTCCTTTTTTAGATTTTATATACAAAAACAGTTTCTATTAGATCATCTATATATCCCCTTTTGAAGTCCTTTATAGGAAGAGTTGTAGAAAACATGAATGTTGGGATCCAGTTGGGTAACTGGAACTTCTAAGTCATAAAATGGTCAAATAAATCGTGGAGATGGTTAAGGCCATCCAATAGCACATCAATGTTTCTCAAATTATACAAAAGATCTATTATAACATTTGTCTATGTGACCTAGAGGATGATGTTTGAGACATGGTATTCCTCCGCATATCTCCATGGAAGAGAGTGATGAGATTTGGGAAGAAGGGAATGCTTGATACAAGGTACATCAACCCTTTTTTGATCCTTGATCGCATCAGAGTTGTGGACAATCACCTATAACTCCCACTGAACACATCTCAATTACATAATTTATTCCATGTATCCCTCTTAATGAAGTACACCCCAGACCCATCACATGTACTCAATCTAGAGGTGGTACCATTGGAGAAATATGTTTCCTATGATGAGTAGTCGGTGAAGATCTTATATCATAGAGATAATGTTCTACAAAATAATAAAATTCTCCTCATAAAAGTGTTGTGCAGAATCCAAAAGTTTGAACAAGTAATGTGTGAACCAGAGGAGGTGATGAATTAGAGGTACACTCATCTGTTTTAGTTTTGGAATAGAAAATTTCTAGGGTGAAATTTCATAAGGGAGAAGGTTTTAACAACCCAAACTGTTATGAATAAAATTTCACTTGTGATGTAATGGGTATAGAAAAAACATCCACTTATTATATTTTGTCTTATTCAATTGTATTTAAATTACCATTATGTATTATTATCGTTGATAATATATCCATTAAATTGGAATCACATGACTGGAAAAAATTTATGGTTTTAAAATATTATTTAGACACAAACGAAGAAAGTGATGGAATCATCTAATAGGATTGTCGCCTATGAATACCATTTATCATAGATTCTGCTGGAGGTATAATTTCTTGGATATTCAATATAACAAGACCAATCCAAGGTTCAACAACTTACGCATGAGCAAAACCATTTATGGGAGAAGTTCAAGCTCATCAAGATCAAAACCCAAACCATGTTCACCGAACGACCCCATGAAAGACCCACAATTGCAAACCTTACTCTTAGGGAACATTTTAGTGTAATAAAGGTATATGTATCAAAAACCTATCAATATAAATATGTACATTATTTTATGTATCAAATAATGAATATATTCTCTTCCTATTATCATTACATTGTAAATAATTTTTTACAAACTATTAGTATTTATTGATAAATTCAATTAGGAAATATCATTTGATGAATTAATGGATTTTTTATATACCATATATTTTAATAAAATGTTATTATTATATTATTTGTCTTTAAATATAAATTATCATATAACTTTTTTGAAATTAAATTAAATTTTTATTCAGGATCAAAAAATGTTATTGTCAAAACCCATCATTTTCAACAAATGTATATTTTGAAATATAAAATTTCACATATTTAGAAAATTATTTAGATATAATTAATATTATTTTTGGAATCAAGACATCCAAATTATCCAATAGTTAATTTTTCATAATTTTCTGAGACCAAATTATTTGGGTACAAATTGAATACTGTATAAATATACAGTATGTTTTATGATATCATAATGGAAAAATTGTGATGTAATATATACTATAAAATTATTAATCAACCAAATATATGTTTATAATTTAATATAGTTTTACTTTATGAAAATTTGATTTATTTTATAAATGTATAATGAAACCTCCAAGAATTATAATATGTTTTAATATTATAAACTCATTTCATAAAGAGTGTGAATCGCCTCCACATATGCATGGGAATTATTTTAATATGTTCAGACCTTGGAATTTCAAACTAATTTATTTCACTCCTCTTTTCTAAAAATAATGGGATGAGACCATGGGATTATTTTTGGTTCTGATTATTTTATTATGTTGTGTCCAAACCCAAAATAATAATGAAATCCCCCTATATTCCAATATAAACCCACCAAAAGTCCCATTCCTCTTAAATCAAACTCCAAGTAGAATTACTAAACTCAGCACTCTAATCCCTATAGTCTTCCCAAGGTTACCCAAGCTCCTATGAAGCATCTCTTAAGCCTTTGGAGTCACACATCCATGTAAGGGATTTATCTCTTATCCATTGAATTCAAGCACCTTCTTTAAGATTTTTTCACTAAATTTCAATTACTTATATTTCCATTCTTTTATAATAATTTCATTATTTTCCAGTTGATGTTATTTTAATTATTTATTAATTATTCCCCCTAATTTGAACCCCAACCTAAGTCGATACTATACCAAAATCCATTAGGGATTTCTCTCTTCTCATTTCTATTCATGCACTCCCTTTATATTATGATTTTTAAATTAAATTTTAATATGATTGGATATGATGTAACTAGATTCCCATACTACCAATTTTATTAATAAATTATTAAATCTTCCATTCACTCTTAGTAATCCCCCTACGATCCTCTGTTTACTCCTATTACCATGCTGATGTTTTGTAAGGGTTCTTTTGTTTTCTCCACTTACTTCAAGATTCTTTATAATGATATGACTTCTATTTATGATTACATATGTTGGGGAATGTTCTACCATGTCCCTCTTAATATCTGTTTCATATATAAATTCTGAGATACCCCTTTCTCTCTCACCAAACCATTTTACGAATTTTTATATGACATCATTATGCTACTGAAATTCCACCGCAATTATTTTCTATGCCAAAATAATCCCTTAGATAATAATATAAACTTTTATTTATCAATTGTATTTACCTTTATTAACATATAATTATTTACTGTGGAAATATATATGTATTCCACATTTCCTTGATCTTGGAATAAACTATTACGATAAATGAATCAATGTTGTAAGATCTTTGTGGCACACTTAAACATGAAAATGAAATGATTACAAAGGGTGCACCCTGATAGCACTCTAACTCATTGGGTAATTTTTAGTATCATGATATTTCATATTCAATGATATTAGTTTAATTCTCCTATATTTTAATGGGTTTAAATCATTCTCCTCTATGTCCAATGGGCTTGACTCGTCTTATTTCACGTGCAGTGACTTCTGACTCCTGGTCCTCCAGGTGAAATTATGCATGAATCCTGATAATATCATGTTGAATGTTATTTTCACATTTAACATGTTATTATTATAATGTATATGATGCCTTATTATTCATGTTACCTTTATGTTTCATTGATATGCCTATTTTCTAACTTGTATTTCATTCCTCGTGTTATGCCTTGTTTATTCCCTTACTGGGAATTATAGCTCACCCCTTTCGTATGTATTCTCTTAGGTTATCCTATGAAATGTTGAGAATGAAGGAATTGTATGTTCATGTAAAAAATTCAATAAAGATGTTGTTTTCATGTTTTCAGTTGTTGTGTAATGTAACTAATTTTTCAAAGATCGTAGACCTCTAGATCTTCAGAGTTGTATTAAGTGTAATTTTATGTAATAAATCAGGTTTAAATCTGAAATGAAAAGAATCTTTGTTATAATAGGTACCTCTACTATCCCAACATCCATTGATTCCACTGACAAATCATCTAATAAAGAAGTAAGTGGCTCCACCTACAGACTACCCTCCTTATAACCCTTATTTCTAATGAAAGTTAAACATTTTCTATCCACATTTGAGAAAAAAAACTATCCCCCAAAATAATTATATAATAGCATGTATGGATTACCACTAATAGATGCCTTGGATTACATAGTATGTATTCATTTGAATTAATAAAAGATCCCCATGGGACTGATGTGTCCTCGTCATCAGTCTGCACCTCCTGAACAAATCAAACAAGTTGTTCTGGTCTATGACCATTGCAGTCAACACCACGAGGAAAAAAATCCCTTATAAGACAATTCATATAGAATATACAATATAGGGTGGAAAAAAGGAATTTTAATATCCTTAATAAAATATGGAATAAAAATTTTTAGATAAAAAATTGAGGATACATTGAATGATCTCTGTGACCTTTGGTACGACAGCATCCACTCTGTGTAATTGACCACACCCATCTCTTTTACCTATCTATTGAATAACACATATATGACCACACATGTGTCAATTTCCCTTAACATGTTGGTCATACTAATGTTATAATCTAACCAATCCATCTCTCCTAAGTGGAACATAATCATGCTACCACTGTAGCTAAAAATGGTCTCATTGTAAACTACTTCTGAGTCTGACATTAAACATGTCCAACTCCTACAAATGAAACTTGTGGAACCACTGAGAACTAGTTCTATGGATGTATATGAACCCCTTTACCAAAACAATTGGATGGATATTTCCATGAAATGCATAGAAATCACCAATCCAAGAAGGAAAAAAGAAAAAATATGGGGGTCGACTCCCCACTTGTCATAAACCCAACGGTCCTGGAATCTCATAACTATCATAAAGAACTCTTCTCCTTGAGTAACCTTGTTGGTTCCACTTTAATGACCAAAATCCTCATGAGTGCATCTTCTTGATCACATATTCCCTCTTCTAGACCTCTAAATACTTTTTCAATGTAAAAGGATTAATGAAATACTTAATAAAATGATGGACTACCTCCTCAATATTTCTGCACAATACACATTCTCCAGAAAAAAATATGGGGAAAACACATAAGGTACTTGAAATTAATTATAAATTACCTCATAAAAATACTCCCAAGATAAAGAGAAATAAGATCATTATCTTCACTGACTTCATGTTTAGTGAACTGATGTTTTCCTATAACTCTTTCTAAAAGTCCCCTATGAAACATCTACTTCCATATGCTCATCCAGATACAATACCCACAATTGAAAAGTATCTCCCCACATCTAACTGACTACCAAAGGGATACAATATCCAACTGGGGCCCAAATCAAATATAATGAAATATCAAGCTCCTCTAATCAGATCTCTATCTCTACATCTAAAATACTACCCTTGTACTTCCCTAAAGTCTTCCACTAAAAAGTGCATAATGACTTATCTAAATTATTACAGTCCCTTTCTAGATCAACCCCATAGTGATAAACCACATCAGCCTAGTCAACATCAACTACATGATCCACTTGAGGACTATGTCCCAAAACCCTCACTATAAAAGGAAACAATGATTTCCTAAGCCCAAGTTGTATGAAATTTTATTTAGATTCATTTTAATAAAATTTATCTATTTTATCCATCACAAATTAACCAAATTCAAAACAAGAACACAATTCATCATGATGAATGTACCTCTCCAATGTCTCTATCTTATAAACATGTCCACCTAACATGTTTAATCAATAATCTCAATGTATGTGGGCTAGATCATGGGGTCCATAAAATCCCACGTCCTTGGTCATCTCCTTGGAATTTTTGAGGCACCATGGTTTACTATCAGGATTTCCACACTAACCCATGAAATACTCAATGTTCCTAACTCAAAAATCCATCATATATATATATATATATATATATCAAAAATGACCTATGATACCACACTGTAATGATCCCCTCCTTCCAAATATACAATAGTGATGGGAGAGAAAAAATATCCCCAGAGTCTTACCACTAGTAAGAACCATGTTGGAAATATGTGCCTAGGGAGTAAAAATATCATGAAATGAATTGTATTTCAATCGATAATTATACTGTATCAGTAGATAATATGAATCATCCATAAAAACACCATGAAATAACCTAAAAATAAACCAAAACCATCCCACATGAACGTATAAATAAAACTAATATATATAAAATTATCTAAAGTAAATACCAAAAAGCAATGATAATGTCGAGACACAATAGCTATCTAAATATATGAACTATTAATATCCAACACGGTCCATGTAGTCCTCCTAGAAACCAGAAAATATGTTTATATACATAGGGTGAGAATACATGTATACGCAGTAGGGAAGACATTATCTCATGAACAAGTGAATGAAGCATTCCAATGCACCCATGAGGAAAAAGGAGGACCAAAATAACCTAAATATGTCAACTATCCTTCCAAACTTCACCAAGGAATTACAAAAAAATAACACAAGTCATTAATTGTAACTTAATAAGAATATTATCGATAATGTTTACCCCATACCACTTTCCCACAATTTTTTCACTCATAAACCACAACGTCCTACATCATAGTGCACCCATTACTTCCAAATAACACATACCACCACCCACAAGCATGGTCACATCGCATCATGCCTTTAGAAACCTGGACCACTACCCCATAAGATGGTCACACCTTATCACACCCACATACACTTGTTCCACCACATTAGAACCATAACCAATGTGGTAGGGTATTGTGGATATGAATGAAGTCAACAAAGTTCCCTCCAACTACCATGCACGGACCCACCATAAGTCACCCTACATCACAGACGTATCACATCTCTCCCAAAAACACTTGGCTCACCGCCCCATAGCATGATAATCACATCTCACCCAAAAACACACGGTCCACCACCCGAGAGCACAATCACATCAAACCTCTCCATAAAACACCTTGGTCATCCCCTAGTACACTAAAAAACCAATATCCATCATATAATATTAATATATACTCACCTATAAAAGATAGTGGGGTATATTTGGTATCCATTCATCTATCCTCATCACCAGGATGTTTGGAAAGTACCTCTCATGTGAATATAAGGGGGTCATCCCATAGTGATCGATGCATGTGTGGTGCATATAGAAATAAAAAGGAATATATAACTATATTAATATAGCCACAAAAATCCCAAAATATGTGTTCACAACCAAACATTAACGAAGATAAAATATCCCCGCTTTGCTGCCACATTCAATTGTCTAACATGACACAAGAAGTCACAATCCTGACGAAAATTTAACATTTCCAACCAAAGACATTATCCAGACCATTTATTTCATTCTTATGAATCAACAACATTTAATCACATAGAACATCATTTATTTATTCATTTTCCATATACAACCTTTTATATAATAGTTTTAATCTAGTGCCACCCAAGATTCTATCACAACACAACCATGCATAACAAGTAACCCATGATCTCCCTTACACCATTTCCACACCTCCCAAAAACACAATTAAACAACCACTACCTCCCCACCACAAAATCATGAAGAAATAGTAGGAAAATTTCTTCCCCAAAATCACATCTAAAGAACCACCACATTGCCACTTCAAACACACTTCCAAACAAACAATACCTCACTTCTCAAAAATGAACACCAACATGTTACCCAGCATCCCCAAATCACATAAAAAACCACACATCACTTCCGAAAAAGAACATCCATAGATTACATCACATTATAGAACATTTGAATATTTTAACTAAGGGGATTTTATCACATTCTACTTTATTTTAGTGGTTTCATCACAATATCCAAAATCATGGAGAAACCATTTCAAAGACAAATATATGTGGTTATCGAATTTCTAATTTAGGATTATATCACAATAATCAGAATAGACACATTGGTCACAACACATATCATCAAAGGCAATCAACTCCCCCAATAACCACAATTTATAGTTGGAAATCAGTCTGGTAAAGTCCATCAAATCCCTATAATCTCAAAGATGAATATTCTTTAGAATCATTCCACTTTTCCCCCATTAAATTTCAATTAAAAAATTATTTATCTTTTATTAGTCTAGAAAAAACATCTTCTATAGATATATAAGAGTAAAATCCACCCTCATGATACTTAATACATATAAACGAGGTATTACACACCTCAACGAATCTTTATTAACTCACTATGAACCATAGGTTGAATAAGAAACACCATAAAATGAAAAATGCATCTCAAGATACCAGATTATCCTGCACTACACGAAAGGGTCAAAAAAATTCAGTGCAACCAAAAACCCAAACCCAAACCACATCACTAAATATAATCCCTAAAAAAGGAGGATAACCCCATAGGGAATTGAGAATCAATCTCCATTGATCACAAAAAAATAGAACCATCAGAACTAATAGATGGATATAGAATGAATGAGGATATAAGATACCGCAAAGGTGTATAGGAAAAGTCTAAAACGAGTGATGTATAGAGTTTCTGAATGAAAATAAATTCAATTATAAGGATAATAAAAAAAACTTTAATCTTCTTGTTTCATGTTGTGTAAACATTACATGGTGTTTAATTGATGAGATTCCCAAAATTTAAACTTTCATGGAAAATCAAATCACCTCAGCCTTTATTAATTCCAATAATATGATGTGTAATCCATCTAATGAGTTCCCACGCTTCATGCATTAAATTTATGATTTATTTTGAAACACTAGTAATGAATCACCTTTAAGAATCCTCCAAGAAATACATGATGTAAACTCCATGTATCAGTTCTATCCTCCACTAAAAACAACCAGAACCTCCCTTAAACACCTCTAACCACATAATTTAGAAATGTGATAGGCCAGGAAGTAACGAGCGATTACATATACCCAATAATCCATTGGATATTCTATATAGGGTTAATATATAAAATCTAATTTATATTTATTGTATTTTGTATATCAAGATATAGATAACCTTAAATTTATCTCAATAAAAATACATTGAAAATCTTGTGTTGTAATATTTTACCCCCATTATAATAATATATCCTTTAAAATTATATCACTCTGATAACAAAATTTAGGATATATCTACAGTATCACATCCTCTGGTTCCTATATAGGTTACCTAATTTTTTCCTTATTCATTTATCTTTCATTCATAAATTTTTGATATACTAATCCCTAATATACATACATTTGTATTTCTTCATATTATACCACAAAAACTACTCTTTTATGAACATAAAAATCTTTTTACTTCCAAGATGAATTGATAATGATGATCTATCATCCTATTCCAATAGTTACTTCATGAAGTATGTTTTTTATTGGATACAAACTCAATTCATTAACCTTACCATTCCTTCACAGTCATGGTTGATATTAGGAACATTTCATACCTTATTTTCCATCTCTACATCATCCTTTTTACCCTCTTTAATCTTCACATGTATTGATGGTTGAAATCTAAATAGAGAAAGATAATATTTTTCCCATTCATTCAATATTTCATGATCTATAATTCCAAAATACATAGAAGTTTGATATTTTTTATCATATTTATAGATAAGATAGAAGGATCCTTTCAACTCAATGTTTCACCCACGTTGTTGGTTTTCCTGGTGTTATAAAGTATTGATAATTCATAATAATTAATCAACTCCAACCATATTCTCAAGAATATATCCAACTCTTTATTGGTGATTATATTATTTAAAATTTTATGACCAGTATATATGTCATACCTTTATCTGTAAAGAAAATACCTCCATATCATTAATGAAAAAATTCCACTGCTAACACCAAGTCATGATTAGGGTGATTTTTCAAATGATCCTTTAACTATAGAGAGGTATAATATATCACTATATCATTCCACATATAAACACATCCAACCACATTATTTGATGAATTAATATAATGAAAAAAGAATCTCCACTACAAGGTCGTGTGGGCACTGGTTCACTGACCAACATTCTCTTCTGTTAGTTGAAATTTTCTTTAAATTCATCAATAAAATAGAACTTGAATACCTTATTAGTTAACTAGTGACTGGATTTTATATGGATGATAAATTATTTGAAAATATTCAATAATATCCCTCAAATACAAGATAAATATGGATTTTGGTTACCATAGTTAGTTTAGGAAGAATCTAAATAACATCAATCATTGATGGATCCACTGATATACTCTTGCTTGAGATTATAAAACCCAAAAATGAAACCTTTTTTAGACAAAATTCACACTTTTTAAATTTTTCATGCCACATCTACTTTCATATAGTCTGCAATACAATCCTAAACTGATCCAGATGAACTTATTTATCTTGTAATATATAATAATATTTTCTATAAATACTACCACAAACTGATCAAGGTAATCATTCAAGAATATAATCATTAAATCTATGAAGATAGTGAGGGTATTAGTAAGAACAAATAGAATCATTATAAAATCATCACGTTCATTCCTTAAATGGATAGTCATCTTGGACAAGCCTTCACTTTTGACCCCAAACTGAAAGTATCTAGATCAATGATCAATATTATAAAAATATTTATATCCTCATAATTGATCAAAAAAAATAATCAATAAAAGGAATATGATACATATTCTTGAACATTATCTTTTTATATTCTCAATAATCAATTCCTAGTCATATTGATAAATATTTTTAATTAATAAAAAAAATAAGTGCACCCCATGATGAATCACTTGGACGAAGTGTTGCATCTTCATTTCATGTAACATAATTAAGCCTATTATATAAGGATTCATTTAAATAGGTGTAGAAACATGTATTATTTATATTGAGAACTAAAATTCATTTTTTGGAGGAAGACTAGGAAACTCTTTCAGAATGATATTAACAAAATATCATACAATATGTATATCCTCAATGTCAGTATTCATCACAACTATATAATATAAATAACCTAATTTAATAGGAATAAATACCCTTGAAATTGATTAAATTACCGTTATATTTTTATATTTTTACTCACATTGATGGAAAATCAATAGTCGGTTCAGAATATCAAACATGACATCCCTTCCATGAGAATTAATATGAATTTTATATAAATAAAATAAAATGCTTTCCCAGAAAAACATCAACATCAAATAGAGGGGGAATAAATAGATTTATATAAATAACATTACCATAAAATTCAATTATAGAATAATCATAGACTTGAGATGTGATCATAATACCATTAGATGTTTTTATAAAAAGTTCAAAATATAATTATTGAAGTGGTAATGTGATACCCTTAACAGATTTTTGAGATATAATAGAGTGGGTATAACCAAAATTATGTAAGACATAAGTAGTTTTAGAGTTGATGGAAAGTGTAACTTTAATCACTTAATTATTGTACCCCACAATAGTAATAGTAGTCACCTTAGATTTCCCTTTTTCGTAGGGATTAAGAGGTTTTTGAATTTGATCATCATAATTAACTATCAAATTTAATCAATTTCTAAGAAAATTCCTATAGTCCTAGCATATTATGCATTAGAGTGTGGATGGTTCATTTTCGTAGCGTTCCCTCCATTCAAATAATTATCTCAATTATTCTCATTACTTCATCAATAAAATTCCAGATGAAATTCCTTTCTATGCCTAAAAATTTTATTGGTCCCATTATGATAATTTTATTTAGGTTTCATTCCACACTTCTATATTAATATAATACTCATCTTCCCCCCTTCATTATTAATTTAATTTAATTTCTTTTAAATTAATTCTTTTTTCCCTATTAAAAACATAATAATGAATGATTTATCCAATCATTATTTATACCTTAATAGAACCTCAATAAATTTTTCATAGTTGTTTAATCATGTTATAATGAACAACCTTTAGAGAATTAGTTTTAATACACATAGTAATATATCAATATTACTTTACGGTTTAATGACCATAACAGAATCATATTCTGCAGGGCTTTAAAAACATTACCTCATATCTAATAAGGGATTCATCATTCTTATTCATTATGTTGTGTAATTATTTCTCCATTTTTATATAATGAATAAAAGTAATATACTTATTTATAAATAACCTCTTAAACTCATACCTCTCATTTGAGTAAATTTATTCTCATTTTTTTATATTATTGATAAGAGTTATCCCTTGATTCTCTTTTCCATCATAATGATTAATATCTAAGATTTAAATTTTATACATTGAGAACTAGAGAATGGTAAATATTATTTCCATTGTATTAATCCATTTATCAACAATTAGTAGATCATAGGGGACACTAAACAAAGGATATTTTTTCCTCATGATGTAATCAATAATATATTGTTCCCTCCTTTTCTTGGTTGGAATCTCAACATGATTCATGGGTTGATAAGGTTGTATAAGAAAATAAAAAATATTTTTATTTCTAAATCTCATAAAATCATGTTTTACAAGAAGGAAATAATTTTTTATCTATCACAATCAGAGTTAACATGGTTCTTTCTAGTTCCAACCATTAATTGAAACCAAAAATCATCATTTGAGCAACAATTATCAAAGCTAGAAATCATATATTCTTAAAAATTATTTATAGGATGTCAAAATAATGAAAAATAATTTTAAATCTATAGAAACATTTGTTTAACGATGTTAATCCTAGGAAATTATCTATTTAAATCATTTATAATGGTTTCTAATGAAAATGTGAATTACCCCAAACATAACACCAAGGAGTGTCTAGATTTGAGTGTAGTACTAATCCTACACATCCTGAACCACTTATGATCAATTTAATACCTAATTTTATACATTCAGTGTTATTACCCCTACCTGCATCTGTGACACAACCCCAAACACTTTATAATATCAGGAAAGGGATCTATTTTCTTGGAAAATGACAGACCATTATTGACTATAACATAGGATATTCCATTATAATTATGAATATACTAAGGGATATTACTGAGGTCTTCCAATCATGGTTTACAAAAATAACTAAAACTTGATCTGATACCAAATGAGATAACCCAAACACTTCATATATAAATATTACATCTTTTTAGAAAAAATTTATTTACATATCATTATGAACCACACTAGAACCAAAAGGGTATTTTCTTTGGAAACTTGTATACATAAATAGTTTGTACATTAAATATCTAAATCATCTCTCAATAAATTCTTCATAACTAAAACCCCTCTTAGACATGTCATGTTTAGAACCATTCATCATATACAATAAAAAACATAATAAATGGTGATCTCAGAACCTCGTTAAGGGTAAAAAAGGGAGATAACAATCAATGATAATTTTTATATATAAATAGAGTGTAAGGGTATGAAAACATGATAATTTAATTTGAAAAACATACTCTTAAATTCATATATTAGAATCATAATCCTTGGCATAAATCATGGCATTTTATATTCCATGAATCATAAAATAACAAAAGAATATAATAAATTATATCATAACATTTGAATAAGATAATGTCATAAATGGGTTCTATAAGGTATGGTATAATCATAATCATATAAATCATATTTTTTGGATACCCACTGATATATTAATCAAATGTTACACTTTGGTTAACAAACCGTGTATATTCTTTAGGCTTGGGATAACCACACATATACCCACTTTTGGTCTTCGGATAACCTCCTATGTACCTTCTATTTTGATTTTTATAAACTCAAATGTACCATTGAGCTCATAAAACATTAATATTTACCCAATTAATTATAGGTATATAATATTTCCAACAAATAATTAAACATAATCCATTCATATTCATGTTACAAGGTCATGGAAACGTTTATCATTTCATCATAACATAACCCACATAAAATAAATTGGGTTTCATAAAATTTTCGTCATTAAAATCATAAACCAAACAAATAAAAAATCACTATAGTAACATTTCATAAAATCCACTGTAAATAATAATAAACATAAAAAGATGTTATTTAGATGAAAATACATTTAATGGATTACTGGAATATTTGTTCAGGGAAATACCCCCTTCATTTTAAAATAAATTATTTAAAATATTAAAACATTATTAATATTATGAAAAATATACATTGATGATAACCATGGAATATTATTGAGGAATATTCAAGTTAAATATTATTCATTTTGGCATGAAAATTTATTCATGTAATGTGTATTGAAACAAATATTGTGTTAACATCTGTAGTAAAATTTACTTCATCTAGAAAGCGATAATAAAATTCCAACAAAAATTTATTGATAAAGTAAAAAAAGAATAAAAATTACATTAATAAATAATTTTATAATATTGAAAACAATATTATACCATTTAAAAGATAAATATGGGAGAAAATATTCTTGAGTGAAGAGAAAAACAACATCAGTTTCTGTTAAAACATTTTTTCATACTTTGGAGTACTTTGGGAGAAGAAAAAGTAAGTAAAATATGTAATCTAAATAATAGTATAAAAATAATAATACATTATATATATAAATAATTATATTTCATCATAAAAAATTTAGATATAAACAATCCCTGTAAATAGTGATATTGTAACATTAAACCATTATAACTTTGGTAACGTTCAAATAAAATATCACTGGATGAAATAATTTGAATTGTCAATTTATATACCATTAATTAATAAGGATACATGGTATATCATATAAAATGGGAATTATATACACATCATAAACATAAAATGATGAATAAAATCAAATATGTCGCAATGAAACAATATTAAGATGATGAACTCTTACCTTAAGTATAAAATACTTCATAATTCCTCTAACCTCAAATATAAACATTTAATTTTATTATTATTATATAAAAGATCTTATTTTGACCTTGTAAGATCATATGTGGTCCAATTATAACTTTATAAAAACCATTTATTAAAAAATTATGATTGATATCATCATTTTATAGTGTTAACTTTTTTTTTCTTCATGTAAGTTTAAATTCAGAAGTTATAGTACATTCAATTTGATCATCGTTATCTCATCTATAAAATCATAATTATTTTATAAATATAATATAAAATAATTATATAAATATTTTTTATTCATGTAAATCTTTTATGAAAAATAAATTACCTCTCTTTGTGGATACATTGGCCTATATGTATGCACAACTAATGTTTTCCAATTTTCGATGGATAAAATGAAAGGAAGGTAAATAATAATTCACCATTATATAATATTTATTATATATTAAATATTATATTATATATTTATATTAACTCTATCATAATAACCGACTTTTACATATCGTGAGGGAAAATTATTTTTATTGTAACATGGAGGTGGTAGTCCACATATACTCACGAGCGATATTTTCTTATCTAATTTTATGGAAAGTATGTGGAAAATGTTTTTTAAATAATAATAACAACAAATGAGTATATTAGTGATATTATATTAATTATTTTATTATGTATACATCTGTTTTAGAGGATATGGAAGAAGAAATAAATCTGAAAGGACACAGTTCAGATTTGTACATCTTCTTTGAGAGATATCCTTTGTCTTACACCTTTATCCTTGAAATACTAATATTAATAAAAGACCACGGTATTTAGGATTAATTTAAGGAATCTAAAAAGTTTTTGTTTATGTATTTCAATATTTATATGACTCAAATTTGTGTGGATAAGAGGGGAGAATAGGTCCCCCATTATAATAGACACGAAATCACCTAAAAGATTTCAAAATATAATATCTCTTTCATAATAATTTGTATGAAGTTATAATTATTAAGATATAAGAAAATACATGGTAAATATATATTTAACCAGTAAAAATTATACATGTTTATGGGGAATTCCTATCCTTGTCTCATAATTTACCCCCATAATCATGGAAAGAGAATTTGACTAATTTTACTATTCATTATGATTGAAAAATTGGACAAATATTAAATAATATTAATTATACATAATCGAACTAAAATATTTTTTTTAAATAATTAAATATGTTTTTTTAGTTGAATTTAGTTTTAAATGAGCGCTCAAAACCAAATGATAACATGTTTTTAGGTAAATAAATTTTTAATAAAAAAACCGAATATATATCCCCTCAATTCCTTGTAATAAATAATAAATGATTGATAAAATATATTATTTAATATAAAATATATAGATTTAATTAAAATCATTAATCAATAATGACATATTTAATCTATTATATAACAAATTATTTGTGCATATAAAAGTAATTTTCTAAAAAATAACTTTTTTGACATTTAAATGATTTTATATTCATTCCTAGACATTTAATATCTAATATATGGATGATTATTCATTTATTTTTAAAAATTCTAAATATATTTAATTTAAATAATTTTTCAATAGTGATACATATAAATTTCATAGATTAAAATACAAAACATATAAAAATAAATATATTATCAGAAAATAAGTTTTTTAATCACCAAATGATTTCATTAATATTGCTTGATTTTCAAAAACATTTACCATAATAAAAAATTATATATATATATATTTCATAATGTGGTTCTTATTATTAATACCTTATAATGGAAATTCAATAAATGGTTATTGTATCGTGGTTTATTTAAACATAGTATTTCATGCAAAACTATAAATCAAATAGCTTGTATTTATTTACAAGGAAATACATATAAAATAATGTGGCGTTACATTGATTTTTAATTTAAATTATATTGCTTATTGGTGTTTATTTATATGATCACTATAATTTTTGGGAAATTCCTCCCATATGAATATGTTGTTTACCCTCGGTGTTAGTCACCAACTTCTGGCCTATTAAAAGGGGATTTTGGGGGACATTCTCATCTTCAATGTTTGCATAATTGGGGTACCAGTGGTGGTGGGTTTTGAAAGTTTAGTAACCAATAAAATAGAATATATTGACACACACACAGACAGATATATATATATATATATCTGTGTGTGTGTGTGTCTTATAATATTAAACATTTTTTAAATTGAGTATTTAAATTTTATTCTTAAATGAATGATCCTACTAGTCAAAGATAATTTATTTAAATAATAAATTCCAATGTTTTTGAAAGAAATCATATGAAAAAACATCAAATATATATTTATCACCTCAAAATATTCTATTGATGAATTTTTGAAAAAAAAATTATGCCAATTCAGTTTTATAAAAAATAGTAAAATATAGTACATGCATACATTATCTATTATGAATTTATTTTTTATAGAAATATGAGTTTATAAATAATATAAAATAATTATTGAACAAAAATACTTATATTTATTAATATAATTTATTTTAAAATATTAAATTCAAATCTTATAACATTTAATGAAATTTCCTCTATATATAATTTATTTAATTTTTTAAAAATAATTCTTTATGGACAGATTTCTTATCCAAGAAAAATATTATATAAATTTATTGTCTTTTTTTCATTAAATATTAATGGTCAGATAATTTTTTTAAACTTACAAATCAACATGATCTAAACCCATGCTAATATTATCAATATTAAATTTTCAATAACACGGATTTCTAAAGCCTGTGTTTAAAATTTATTAAACAATAATCCCATAATTATTCTAAAAAACAACCAGCCTCTCGTTCATATTTACTGAAAACCCAATAATCATAGTTATCTTCTCAATTTCCCTCTTGTGAATTCTTTTAATAATCTATTTATTTTTCAAAGATTTCCTTTTTGGTAATTGAAAAGTCATTTGGTGAAGTAAAGGTTTAAAATTTCCTCTTTTCAATTGTAATGTTATATTCTTTAGTTATAACATCTTTTAAAATCCTATTTTATATACCTACCTAACTATACATCCATTTAATTTTTATATATTTGATATATTTTGAATTGTAAATTTCCACCCTCAACTATTTTTTTATTCTTAAAATAAAGATACAAATAAGTGTTATGTGGGATCTTGTATAAGGTAATAGTATAAATTATAACAACTAAACTCACTATAAAAATGCATAAAAACCAATTCCTCAAATAAAACATAAAAAAATTTACAATGGAACAAATCACATGGAACATTATATAATAATCTGATCATTATGATCAACGTTTTATGTATGCCTCATGACCTCATGAATTATACACTATGAGGATCCATGTAGAATCATCTTCTCAAAAAATTATTAGGAAACTCCACCCATTCTGGGCACTATGAATACTGGGAAATCACTCAAACCCACTAGTAAATGATGCTACCAAATACCTAAATTCCACTTTCAACCTCTATAATATTTTATAAGAAAACTATCCCAGAAATGTTATCAAAAAAACATATCTCGTGGAATCATCCATGAAATTATCTCCATGCCACCTCTACCAAATAAAACACCTTACTAAAACAAGGGTTTTCTAAATCCTCCCAAGATAAATAGAATTAAAAATAATAATCCACATCATAATAATAGGGGGCTAAATATAGTAGGATCCACTATCACAAGGCCAATATTATAAATAGGACATCCAGAGAAGTAAGAAATGAATAACAACTCCTTTATAGTTTTTGAAGAAGGATTTACCACTAATGAGATATTCCAAAAACAAAATCTATCTCTATAATTATAAAAATGGATAATGTTATACCCACATAAAACATTGAAATTTAATGTGAAAAATGATAAGAACTAAAAACTATAAACCACCACTATCAAGTAGATGTGTAAGAAATTATCTTAATAGAGGACTAGGAACAACTACCCCTCATGAAAATAAGGGAATCACATAATATAATAGAATGAGATGTATATAATTACTATCGTTCTAGGGGAGACCATTCGTGGAAACCAAAGATAGATAATTTTTGGTATTTAACGTTGATCAATGAATTAGTATATGATAGCCAGTACTGGATGGTCTTGATAGAATGAACGGAGAATCATGGAATGATATCAAATAGATGATGATGTCTAGAAAACGAAATGAAAATATCAACTAATGAAATGATTATAATGAAATTAATATTTAAGCCTCTAAAAAATAATTTATTTATGGCTATAAGGATTCATTATGAAGTCATAGTAAAAAAAATGCAATCATGACATCATGAAACCTAGAAATTGATATATATAAAATTACAATAAAAAGAATCAACACTTATAACCATTTAGAAATACCATGAATCATAAAGTATAAAAGTTGAAAATATCTCCAAGAAAATCGAAAATAATTTTCAGTCCACCAATGAAGACCCTTCTCTTTATGTCAACCATATTTCATCTCATTACATCCAAGGAAAAAATGTTCCTTGTAAATAAATTCCCCAATACTATACTCATGTTCTTAGTTTCAAGTTATGTGGATTTAAAAAGTTGAAACAATAAAGGGTTAGACATTATAATAACCCACCAATATGAAGTCCAAAAATTAATGAGCTCATGGATACATAAATTCTCTAACATTTTTGTCTTCTCAACTAGAACATGGTAAGAATTATCCCCAGATATATAGTGGGTTATTAGAAATATGATGAAAACCATGTCAAATTCTAATTAGTGATACATCCTCGATATTTAGTATTTCTTATTTTACCTACTCCATAGAATGTATATTATAACCTTTAGAAATATTTACTTACTCAAGAATGTTAAAGAAATTAATCTATAACTTCTTATCAAATGTTCCAATTCTGATCTCTTTCTCCATCTCACTAGTCTCCTCCTTACAGACTATTCCTAGAACAACATAAACCATATATTCTCTAATAGTTTAATGATTCCATTGATCCACAAACAATGTTATATGTAATATTGAAATACAAAATTCAATTGCCTACATTAGGTCCAAACATAGTCTTTTGATGCAGATCTATATTTTAAGAACACTATATTTCAGATCACCAATGGAATGGGAATAAACTTCACACATAACTCATAAAAGGAACAGTAAGAATTAAAAAACACATATAGATTTAATAATAATGAAAACATGATATGATTTATACAAGAACAATTGTCTTTTATTTATATCCATATCTTAACCGTACCCAACTATAGAATATAGAAGATACAACCCCAAAAATCTATATTCCAATAATACATAATGTAGTGAAAGACTATATCATCAATCTCCACATAAAAAAACAAAAATAAAAATAGAAATAAAACTACTAATGATTTAATGAAAACTCAACCTGTAGTAATAATTAAATCTTCAAATCCCTATAAATTGAATAAAGAGACTCCTAAAAAAGGATAAAAATTCTAGATTCCAAATTAGCAGAATGATATGTTTATCTCATTATATCAAATTCATAAGAAATTATAATGTTTAATTAAAGGTTATTAATATCCTCTATAATTTTTTTAAAATAATAATTTTTTCCTTCCATTACTTTATAAAAAATGTTGTAATTACTCATTATTATAAAACACCCAATGAAATTTAAATGTGATATTATTATTCCTTATCACCGAGACATCATTATAATTTGTTATAATGAAATACTATTTCTATAAAATTTAGCTTGAATATCCATATTCCAATGTATTACATGAATTGGTGGAATTATGTATGTGTTATTTCTAATTAAGGGACTGTAATGAACTAACCCAATTCAACCTTCCATGCCAACTGGGTCAGCACACCATAATTTATAAGGAGAAGTCAATATCACCCCAAGTTGGTGATGAGAACCACGGAACCAATAATGACCATTTATGGATAATTATACACTAAAAATTCTTACATTACCCATCCATGAGTAGTATTCATACACCAATAAATAAAAATTGATAATAGTAAAAACATGATAATTAGACTATAAGTTGAAGATGAATAAAAAATAACTACATCTATAATACAATATGAAATTAAATTATAAAATACAACATCAAAAAAATAAACATGATAATAAAAATACATCATATCCTTGGTTGTATACTACATAACCAAAATACCAAAATAACAAAATTATGAGAATCCCAAAATGGAAGACCAATATAGCTCTATGTGGCCCTTGAACACCACTAATGCATATCACAGAGGATGATGTGTGCATCAGTATGCCCTGCTATGCGATGAAACTCCTTTTCTATTTCCTTGGGTCTGATAGAAGAAAGTATTTATATTCCTAAAAGCATGTGTAAAGTGTGAGGAAAACCCTTGTAGGATACCACCATTAATATACATTTGAACATTCCCTGGATAAACCATTGTTTTATGTTTGGAAAAAATTATTTTGAAAATCATTTCTTTAAAAAAATTATTAAATCCTTTGATTTCGGGAAACTATACAAAATGAAAAATATAATGAGGGGTGACTAAATAAAATACAAAGGAGGGAAAGAAAATAACTAATAGTCTCATATCCAATAAATGAAAAGGATTTATATACAAGAAAGTATTAATAACTAAAAATTGATTTAAAATTTTCCAGAGCTCTGAATAATGGGATCAAGGTGTTTAAGACAAACTTATGGATCACGTGGACAACTTTTGGTGCCTTCTCCAATATCACCAACATTGACCAGTAGTTGGATTTTTTTCAAAGTCTATTGAAGCACTCGTTTAAAAACACAAAAACAGCCATTTTCTCCCATGTTCACTCATAACTATACTTATAACATACATAAAATCCCTTTATCAATGAATAATGTATTGAAAAAATTATTCTTTCTAATTGTCATCTAAATCTAATTGAAAGATATTAGATTTTTTTGGAAAACATTTTGTCAAGCACTTTGGTGGCATATACTTCATTTTTTAAGGAAAATCCAAATTAATCTCTATTTTTTAATAAATCTCAAGAATAAAAACCAATGTATAAAACCCCTAAATAATTATTCCATGCTTAATAAATAAAAAAACAACAAAGGAAAACTCATGAACTGAAGTAAGATAAAGGAAACGTTTGATATAGTAGAGGCACCTACTTTTTAAATGGTGTAACTTCATGGATTTCTGAAAATATCACTACGAATGAGTTATTGGGATCCACTTCATCCAAAATATCAAATGAATATAGAAAAACACCTCCCTATACTCTAGACTCAGATAACCATGGTTATTAGTGTTAGAGGGATGAAACTGAATTGGAAGAACATGATATTGGGGGGAATGAGAATAAAGGAACCTAGAGGAACTGTAATATTACTATAGGATTTCACAGGAATCAATTATGAATCACCAATGGAGAATGAATGAATAAGCTATCCATGAATGAAGCTCTTATAATGATCAAATGTAGAGAAAAGAAGGGTCATATGAGTTAAATCCTAACTAGTGAAAGATTATAATTTCCTCTTTTTTGGGTGAAAACTACTAATGGGACAACCCTTGTCTTGTGGTGTGGATATGACACTCTAGACCCATCACAAAAATATCCCTAGGGAAGAAATATGGTGCACCTAAATAGGGTAGGTCCTAAGGCTCTGAACTTCTATGACTCTATAGAATAATATTATTATTGCATCCTGGGGAACCCCCAAGAGGAAGACACAGGGTTCCCAACCATTAAGACCTCCATGGGGTAAAAACCTAGGATACACCATAGCACCTCACCTAATAACCTCTTCTTGGTATAGCATGTAGTTTTGTGGTATAGTGTAATAGGAGAAAAATTGGGCATTAACCCAAAACAACCAAAACACACTAGAAGGCTCTAGAACTCAAAATTTTAAACACCTAAAAAAATTAATCAATTTAAAAACATACTAGTAAATCTATGGTTTTTAAAACACTTCCCACCATGCCAGTTATTTCCCCTATAAAGTATTCAAGTCTTGGTCCCTAAAAAATATTAGGCCACTAATGTTTAATCGAGTTCTCTAATTCCCATGTCTTATGATCATACCAACCATGTTTCCAGACATCACATACTAAAGATATCAATTCAGCATAGATAACATTGAATTGTTGGTCCAGAATTTTAAAAGGCCGTTGAACTATGGAGGTGTTGGTTTCTAAGTCTTAACACTCCCATTTTAATATTTGAGATCGATTTGGATAATACTTATTTTTATAAGAAATGTGGAAAATATTTTGGAATAAATGTTATATAGGAAGGCAGGGATAATAAGCATTCCACATCTTCAAGATACTCCATGACCCAAAAAGGTATGATATATCGTTGCACTATCTTACCATTTTTTTCTAATCAACGGTTCCCCGTCCAAATGAGTGAAATTAAGAGACAAATGATCACCGACAAAAAACTATCAAGAAATAATGACGATCAACAAAATAATTTTCAAAAATCTAATCTATATCCAACCCCTTTTGAATCTATTGGATCTTGGTCATCATCACCTAAATGATACATATTCCAAAAAATAAACATTGTCCCAGCTCAAACTAACACAAAGTAGTCCTAAACGACGGTCAATATAAGGCATTGAAACTCTATATCATTATTAATCATTTTATTTATTATTATTGTAGAACTCAACCATTGAAAATTTTTATCCTTTGATGCACTAATATAAATTGAAACATATCAGAGTGTATACTATAGAATTTGGATAGCTCACTCTTCATATCCATATTTTAAGGATTTTAGGTCATGCTCAATTTTAACTGATATCCCAAATCCTCTTGATTTCCATTCCAGAACTGGGATGTAAAACATGGGTTTCAGTTTGAAACAATTGATGAAAGCACATCATGAATCCAAAAAACGTCCTTTACATAATGGTACATATGATATTATAATTTTTTCGACTCATTTATAGTAATTAAATGTGATTGAATCATTAATCATTCAATTACTACCCATATGAAATCATTATAAATGGATACTATGGAACTATAATAACAAAATCAATGTAGGTTTATTCCCTTTTTCAAACTGGGATTGGGAGATGTAGTAATAAACCAGTAAACATCTAGAGCTCACCATTGATTCTCTTATATTTGATACACCGATATATGATGTCCAAACATACTCATTTCATCTCGGGCCACCAATAATGAAATTTTAAATCATTGATCAACATGGTGGATCCCAAAAAAAACGACCTAACGATAGTATTAATGACATTTTATTACATCATATCTCAAATCCAAATGGGCCACCATCCTTATATAAAAATAGAGGAAATCATCTTTAGACCATGAAAAATATACCATGGTATCTAAACTATTAAAAATCCATCTAATATAATAATAATCAAGATATAAATCATAACCATATAGGATCCACTCATTGAGGGAGTATGTGATCTAAGAATTGGTTAAAACCATTCATTAATCTCATTATTCTACTTGTAAATAATGATTAATGAACAACCTTATCAGGCCTTGTTATTCCTATAACCCCTTCATTGTTTTAGTCATAAATTTTTTTATTAATGAATGAGACACTGTGATTCCCATTATATGAGTGTATTCTAAATCAAAATTGTTGTTATTAAAGTACTCTACCCACCAAATCTATTTGATTTTTAGATCCTGTTGGATAATGGTATACTTCTGAATATTATGATCTAAATATAACAAGAACATCTCCCTAAAGAGGTGGAAATTCTGTGTTTTTAGTGAATTCATCCCCACCTCCAATTTAAAAAAATACATGGTGTAGTTCTTTTCACGAGAGCACAAATGGTGTGATATATATGCTATAATGTGATCCCCATGCACGAAAACACACCTCAGACTCATACCATAAGTTTTGTAGTAAACATATTACCCCATATCATTCTTCAGGATAATTAGAACTAGAATTCAAGTCATACACACCTTTAACTCCTCGAGGGAATCCTATCATTCCTCAATCCATTCAAAATCTATACCCTTATAGTTCAAAGTTATTGATAGAGATAATAGTGTAGATAAATCCCACACAAAATTCTTTTAATATCCAACTAGGCCACAGATACTTTTAAACTCAAAAATTTTCTTGTGTCTCTCTCAATATATCACAGTATGGATATTCTTAGGTTACAATGAAATGCCTTACTCAAATACCATCTGATCCTTGAATCTCCCCACCTGAATCTAAAATTGGCATTTTCATATCTTGTCTTTGATATGATGACCCATCAAGGTTCCCAAAACAACAAACAAATAGACCTCATGCACCTCCATATTTGATTAAACCAAGATATCATAAATAAATTCCATATAAAGGATTCAATGTATAGATGAAATATTTAGTTCATCAAGTCCATAAAAACTGCATGATCATTAGTGAGATCTTACTATTGAGTGTAGCTTCCCTAGATCCAACTTTTATATATAATTTTATTATAATTAAATGTATAAATATTGAGATATGAATATGTTTTCTCATACAATGATAGCATAATTACTTATTCATTTATTATATAAATGTTAATGTCTATAGGTCATATATCATATCAAAATTTTATAGCTATTCCTAAGCTATAATGACAATGTAAAAATACTATGAGAGTAATTTTAAACAATTTTATTATGTTATAGAGACATAATACTAAAAGAAAAAAATGGTGATTTCTAACTATATGGTTACGGGGGCCAATAAGAATTTATAATTTTTCTCATAATGTTTTTACTTGATGGTATCATGTAGAATCGATAGTTAGGACTAGACATTCAATAGGAACACTGTGTGTTTTTAGTGTATTAGATATTCTTATCTATGAAAATGTGTATTGGACTCTTGACATGATATCATTATCAGTTTTTACCATTTTTAGGTACATGAATCTAGATGAAAACCATGAAATTTTTGTTGTGGTATGGTAGCTTGTGTTAGTTTTGTCATTGGTGGTATGGCATTGGTTGAATGATCAATCAATGGTTTTTTGCTTCTAAAATGAAGTGATATCTTAGGATAATTGAACAAGATGGAAGTACCATCACTAAATACATGTCCATTATAGAAGAAAGTATTTCTATCTAGTATGGTTAAGAATAAATAAATAAGGTAATGATTATGGAAAAAATCTCAAACATTATAAGTTAACTTTATCCAAAGAGATTATGTAACACAATGTGTGTTTAAATAAGTCATTGTTAGTGTAATGACTATTTCTTTTCTCCTTTTGTTCTGTGATGGTTAGTTAAAATTCAATATTGGTCTTTGATTAATAATATTTTTTATTTGTAAAATAACATACAATGTTACACAAAAATCACATTCAAGAGTTTTAAATATTCTAAGGAAATATGGGTTTAAGACATGGTGGGGCCCACCATGGGGTTCGGGGGATTTTTGAGTTTTAAAAAACACCGATAAATAAATAAATTCAGTATTATTTGTGTTTATAGAAACTATTTCAGAATTTATACAATCATTATATTCATAATTTTTTATGTGAATACAAAGTAGATATTTTTAAATTAATTTTATTCTTCTAGATTCATTAAGTATTTAACAGCAGGAAAAAAGTCAATTTGATGGCCTGATTTTTATCATAGAAAATTTATTTGATATTATAATTATGTGGTAAAATAAAAATAAATTTTTTGACATAGTTACTAATCGATTTGTATTCATTGAGGTCTTATTTTGATGTTTTATGTTACCTTGGTGCTGAAGTGAAATTTCTTGAACATTTAACCTACCGATTTTGGACATGGGAATCCCAGACAAAGGGGGTTATTTTTTTCATAATATTTGATATATCCTCTCACTTCTCTCCCAAATTATAGATTGATAAAGTGAATATGAAATCACCCTGATTGAATTTTTTCATCTCATATCAAAGGAACTATGCACAGGTGATCTCAAGGACATTGGAAGTCTCTTCGATTCTCTACGCTAGCACCTAAAAAATGAATAGAAATTCCTCATTTGATTCTTATTGGTTTTGTAGTTTATATATGGTTATTTTATGTTGGTTAATTGGAGAAATGATCTCTATCCAATATCGGAATATGTGTGCATCAGAAAAATGAACAAGGTAACCATTTATTTCCATTCTTTTCATAATTCCTTCCACACAAGATCCTAGGGTTGTAATGGGGAGTTTATATTCACTATTAATGACATTATTGTATCCAAAATTTTGATAAAATAGTATAAACCTATTTTTTATCAATTCATTTGTGCACCAAGCCCTATAAAGTAGTATTAGAGAGGTCGTAAACCAAATTTAGTACATCACAATTAAAATTTTCATAAATTCAAGTAGAGTGTGTCATAAAGGTCCAAACAACATAGTTGACACATATATATGATTGAAAATGACCAATTAATTATTTTTTAAATATAGATAATTAAAATAAAACGTATTTTTTTTTTAAAAAAATAAATATTTTATATATTTTAACTATTGGGAGGAGATAAATTGCATTCGATAACCATTAAAAGTATCTATTTCTATATCCATTGATGTTTGGATGGAATATTGTTAGAGTAAACTCCTCATATGTTGGTAGTTTAAAAAACAGAAAAGAAAAATTCAAATGTCATACCATTTATAAAAATAAAAACGTTAAAGTTAAACCCTTTAGAAAAAAAATTGCTAAAGTTATAACCTTTAAAAAATTCTAAATATATTGGTTTTAGAAAAATTAAAATGATACATATATAGCGTTTCTAAAAGTCATATGAATATTAAAACATGGTTCCCATAAATTCATTCAAAAGTTTAAAAACAATCTTGAAAACATTTCATTTGCAATGAAGTAAAATGTTATTATTTTCTTTTATTTTTAAAAATAATAATGTGTTGTGCCACATGTGGGAGTTTCTAACCAATTTCATTTTGGCATGTCATGGGGAGTTCCTCTCATAACTTGTTCACCGAGTTAAGTCACCCTAATAAAGTCTAGTTAGGTTCTTCCCAACCCATTGAACCCCAAATGGGTCAAAACCCCATTGGGAAAGGCCCATGAGCCCTAAAAGTATTAGGAAAATTTAAGCCAAAAAATAGACTAGTTTAGAAATGTATTCATAGACCATGATTAAAATTAATTTTAATATTAAATTATTTCAATTAATTTAAATTCATAATTCATGAACTTGAGTAATTTTAATTGAAAATTTAATTTTATATTACATTTTTGTAAACTTCTGAATGATCATGCACTGAGAATGCATAATGGTTTTCCAAAATTTTAATTATTTATTTGATTATCATAATAACTTGTGATGTTTGTAATAATTAATTAATTTATAATATGTAATTTTCATCAAAATCTCTTTCATTATATGTATATGGTCATGTGTTTCCATTATAAAAGTTATTTAGAATTATTTCACATTACCAAGACCCTCTCACCTGAATGTGAGTGTTTTTGTATAATGATGAAGATAAATTCATATATATACCACTAAAAGATTTTTAAAAGTATCAAAAGATATGTAAACATGCTTCTTGGGTTAAACGTTGCGATATGAGTCAGAAAAGACTCAAGAAAATACACCTAGGGTATCAATTGATCCATTATCTACTCAAAAGATCAACCTGTTGTAATTGGTAACAATAAATCTCTTTATTTATTATTTATTAATGTTTTATTGTTATTTTTAAATGTTTATTTATGTTATCACTTAGAATAATGAAGGGTAATGTATATATAACATACGCTAATAAAAGGTGAATATTTTTCTATTAGGAATTGTTTAATTTATGAGCATAGTCATATAGAAAATCATGTCAAATTTAAAAGGATTTAATTCACTGAGAATAATTTAATACCCTAAAATAAATATAATGTAATAATGTCTTCCATTACAGGAGTTTGAATAAATCATTATGTCTGAGGTGTTTTTGAAGCTTATTTGAAGGTGCCACTTACTACTGGTGAATTACTTTGGAGTTTATTGGTTAACAAAACTAAATTTTATATTAAATAAGTATACATAGATAACTTATTGAAACTCTATAAAAAATTGTTGAGTAAGTGAATGTTTTAATTGTCAAAAGTTAGGGATTCACTCAACAGATCAAGGAGTTTTGAGATAATGTGGTTGGAAAACCAGAATCGTACCTTGAAACTTACAGAGTAGTAGAATATCTATAAAATAGACTATGAGGATAATTTTAAAGATCCTTACCACTATAAACATAATATTATTTCATATTATAAATATAGTATTGAGGGATACTAGATTTGATATAATGGAAGGTGACATTTAATGGTTAATTAATTAATAATGTATATTGGTAATCAACATAAAGTACAAATATTTTAAATTTATTTTTATAGATTAAATGGAAACTCTCAAGAATTTGATTTCACTATACTCAATCTTCGATGGGTAGAATATCAAAATTGACCATAACTTCCAAGAGTGGTATAGGTGCTTGTGCATAGTACTATTCCAATGAAGCAAAATAGTGAAAGTTAAGAAATATTACCATTATGATATTACCATATCATTTTCCTAGTGGTTTGTTATTTTATTAAATAATTTTTTTATGTACCTTCGATTACCAGAAACATAATATTATTTTTGAGGTTAGAAACTATGAGTATTTATTTCTTGTTTGGAAGTAAATGTTTTCTCTTTTATAAATATAACATATGGTATTCTATGGAATAGATTAATAATGGGTTATAAATACTTGAACTTGGAATCCTTGTTTTTATAATTAATGAAAAATATAGTAATAACATCTCATATCCTACCAACAAATTGTGCATCAGGCTAGGTTTGGTATGTAATTTTTTTTATAAAATCACTTCAAGAAGGTTATCTATACTCAATTGATTTGTAACCCTGATATGTATTCCATACATAATTAAAAGGCATAATGACAAAAAAACATTTTAGTGGGAAGGGATAAGGATCCAAAAACCTACTAAGTAGGATGTAAATTGATTTTTGTGGTCTATTGATATTATATGAGATGGGTTGGTTCTCTAATGACATTTATTTTTTTATGAATTCACTAGGTAGGGTTATATATAATCAATGAGTTATATGTCAAATTCATTTATATCTTCATGAAATACAAAAATAAGTATTGAATTATATTGATAAAAATATTATAAATATATTCTCAAATAATGTTGTGGAATTTCTAAACCAAGAATTCATCGATCACTTAATGCAGTTTGGAATAACCTCCCAACTCGCTCTTTGTTATACACCTTAGTGAATGGTTTTTGTGAAATGAGGTATCATACCTCGCTTGGCATGTTTATATAAATTATGATTCAAAAAACCCAAACATTATCTTTTTGGGGATATGCATGAAAAATACTATATTATACACTATAAAATGTACCAACTAAAGAAGCGGATTAGATTCCGTAAGATATTTGGTATGGAATAAAACCACATTGTCTTCTAATGATGTATAGCGATGTGTGATGTTTTTCAAGAAAATTAAAAATAGAAATATTTCATCATGAAGCACAGAGTGTATCATTATAGGATATCCTATGGAAAAAATTATATTACCCATATAACCCTTCAATAAGAAAAGTTATAATAGTGTGACTGAGCATTTTTCAAGAAAGGGAACTAATTTACATTCAATTATTAAGAAAAATATTTTAATTGATGAATTTGATTCTCCAAATGCATAAAAGTTGGTACAAGAAAAAATATCTATAAGAAACAATGGTTGATGAAGTTGTTCCTAAGACACAAATAGTTTTTAGGTATAAAAAAGATTTTAGAGAACCATAGTGAGATGGTTTTCTTATCACTAATTCAGGTGGTACATTTCCATTTGAAAATGACGAACATTCTATCTATAATAAGGTAATAGATGGTGATGATGATGTTAAATGTAAAAATCCATACATTGTAAAATGGATTACATGTATCAAAATCAAGTGTGTTTTTTGAAAAAATTTGCAACAAATGTAAAAAATTATGTAAATTGGTATTTAATAGATATGTGGTTATTGATAGAAAATTAAATCCCTATAAATAACCTACGGTGACAAAGGGTTTTTGGAATTCATAATGAATTAAATATACTGAATCCTTATAACCTCTCATGATGCTAAAATCCATCAAGATATTACTCATAATAGAAGCCTTTTATGATTATGAAATTTGAAAAATTGATATAAAAATTAATTTTCTAAATGGTATGTATGTTAAATATTTATATATTAATCAACCTAATAGGTTAACCAATTCAAATAGTGATAATAAAATAACCAAGTTGTAAAGATCCATTAATAGATTTAAGCTAGAATCATGATCATGAAACACTCATTTTAAGGGGGCCATAAGAGAATTTGGTTTCATAAATAATAAAAGTGATCATGTGTTTATAATAAGGATAGTATGAATTTAATCATTTTATCATATAATATGCTGATGAAAATTTTGTTTTTGAAAATGATGGAAAAGTATTACCATCAGGTAAGATTTGGTTAAATAAATAATTCTCCATGAAAGTAATAGGTGAATAATTCTAGATTTTATAGATCAAGATGTTACAAGATATATCTCAACAGATACTTCGGATAAGAAAAATTACATATAATTATTAGTTATGCAAAAGGTACAATATGGAATATTCCATGAGATGAATTTTTTTATGAAGTCACATTATATAAATCTCTCTATGAAAACATGTTTATAAATATTGTATAAGATTTATAGAATGGGTAAAACACCAAATACTTTGATAGTTTTGCAACACCCCAAGCTACCATGGTATTCTTCTCTTTGAAAAATACAATAGCCTACGTTGTTTGCAACTTCGAGTTCTAACACATCCCGACCAATCAAACTAGCCGTTTAAAAAAGTTGTTTTGAAAATGTAATACCCACTTATTGAAATTTTTAAATTTTATTTTTCAAAATGGAGTTCATTTTTGTTTTTGGAATATTAAAATTAGGTTAAGGTTAATTTTTGGTATTTTTCAAAAAACATTCAATTTTTTATGAATATTGAAAAATACTGCATTATTGTTTAAAACTAAATTTTTATTTAAATAATTTTTCTAATTTAAATTTATTATAAAGTAAAAATAGATACATAAAAAATATATTATCCCAATTTAAAAAAATTAGGGTCATTTTATAATAATATATGATATATAAAATTTTATTGAACTTTTTAACATCTTTTACCCACCTCCTAGGCACATTTGCAAATATGAATAAAACGTAATTTTGCTGCTTCTGTGAATTGAATTTAAAATATCCGACAGAAAAATTTGTAATCAGTGAGTAAAATTTTGTTCAATATGATAAAAAATAATTTTTAGTCAATAGTAACTTTTAAATTTTATTTACCATGGTTAAAAGTTAATAGGGTAATTAAAGGTAAAAATAATATTATAATAATTTCAAATTACCCCAACAGATGTACTAATTCTATTGGATAAGTTTATTTCAACCAAAATCAACCTTAGGAAAAAATATGATCTTTTTTGATCCACATTGATTGGATTAGGACATTTATTATATTTTATTTAAAGAAGTGTTAAAAGTGATAAATTCATATTTTATTAACAAACCCATTTTTAATATAGAGTTACACATTATATAAATGAGACTATGAATTTTAATTAGAAAGGTAAAAATATTTTCTACATAATTTTAGTTTATTTATAATTTTTATACATTAAATAATTAGATTTATTAATGACACAATAATGATTCATTAATGACCTTATTATTGAAAGATAAATTTAATTGATATTATAAATATTAACATAAATATAAATTGAAACTTTTGAGGCCATCCACGACTGTTCTAGGAGAATATGAGATTTTAGGGTTTATTCAAGGTATTTTTTCTAAGTAATAAAATTTTTATGACTTTCACAAACACCCAATTACTAAATACTGTCGAAATTGACACAAATGAATTATTAAAAAAATACTATTTTATTAAATTATATAACAGTGTAAAAATTATATGATACCATCAAAAGACTTAGATAATGTTATATATGTCATTAGTGAACCACTCTATATTATCTTTTCATTTTATAGTAACTATATTTACCATGTAGTATAAAATTACAAGAAGACACGGTAAAAGTTTAACTATTTAACATTGAGTTAAATCTAAAAGAAAAAGGTTAATATAGTGACCTAAACTTGTCTAAAACCTATTGAATGAGAGGATTTAGACCCATAATCACCTTATAATTTAAATAAATACATTTGGATCAATTATTAAACGAAAATTATTTTAAAATAAAATAGTATTTCTAACATTTCCTAATGTTCCCCTCACCTCTCTTATAAAAGGCTACTTCCCCTTCTCTTAAATTCACACCTCCAAAGCCATTTCTCTCAGCTAGAAAATGCTCAAATATCCTCCCAAATATAATAAATTAAACCTATATTCCTTAATTTGATCATAAATACAACCTATAAAGCCCTTTTGTTCAAATCAAAAGACGGCACCCGAAGAAGAGGTAATTATTTCATCACCTCTTTCAATGTTCTTTTCTTCTTCCACATTCACATTATTTGTTGTTTCCAAATAAAATAATAACTTCAGAACCATATATATACTAAAATGATATTATAAATATGGTACAACCATATTCATTATTCAATCCATCTTATGAATGACCAAGTCACCATACGTGTGTATGTACGACTTAGCGTCTCCACGTCGTGGTGTAGGTTGTTATTCAACACTTCATTATTTGGATGGGTATAATAATGAGTATATTTGATGTAAATAATAAATATACCTTTTTCATTTTTCTGTATATTTAAAATACCATCTAATTACATGCTATTTCTCCATCAATAAAATGATATTGTCGATCGTGTGTACTTAAGGATTATCGTCTCCCCGACGCAATGATATTTCATTCCCCATAGTAACCATTCGAGAATAATTTTAATTTGATGAAAAAAAATAATTTTGAAGAACATAATCTCATTATTTATATGAATCAAATACATCTTATCCATAACAAACATCACTTACATAACAAAACATATAAAGGAAATCAAATCAGTTAACACCTAAAACAATGATACATCTTAAATTTTATTAATAAAGCAATATTAAGGGATCATATATGACATCATATTTGGGTATGTGGTTCTTGTATAATTTAATAAAAATTATTTAACTATTATATAATATGTTTACATACCCTTTACTATGTAAAAGTACAAGGTAGGGTTTAATTTTACAATCTCTTCATTATCTGAGTTGTTTATACATAAGTATCTACTATGACTTCTTTATCATCCACATCTGTGTTTCTTAAGAATTTATTTCAAAACATTTTGAACATTCCCTAGACTATTCTTTAAATTCATTTATACCCTTTTTTGACTATTTATAAATATTTTTGAAAGGAATATTTCTATCGTTTTCCAAATAAGTTACTTTTTAACATTTTCGACAAATTAAGAAAAAAATGATTTTTATCTTATACAGTGGGTGTGTAATTTTTCCATTATTATAACACATTCAAAGATTGCCATAAAATATTATATTAATATTTTCAAAATAAATGTTTTCTTTTAAAATTATGTGACTTTTAAATGATTTAAAAGTAGAAAAATATATTTCTCTCAAATATTTTCTATATTGATTTCATCTATGTCAACATCTATTTTTGGATTTATATTTAGTTGAAGTTGATTTATTATGATACAATATTTCATATTGTATTGATAGTTTTTTGATATTTTTGACTTTGGATGTGCTATTTTTATGTCACTGATGATTTATGGTTAAATTATTAACATTTAATATGTAATTGTAATATGAATGTGTGTGTTATGTTTTACCATATTCATATAAGAAATGCAATGGACGTAGTAAGTGATGTTTGGGGCCTGCTATAGCCCCTCGATGAATCAGTATGTCTCATGAGACAAATTTGAGTCTTGGAACAATACCTTGGCAATATTTTTATTTATTGTCTTGGAACGAGGCCTTGACTATGTGTTTATGATGTCCGGATTTATGCATTCCATCATTATGATATTATCTGTTGATATTACATATGATTATTCGTCTTGTAGAATATCCATTTTAATAAGTAAATAACATTATTTGATTTATGTTTTCCATATTTTACAGATTTTATTGTTTAAAATGATTGTGTTGTAGTCTTATAAATTGGATTAAATGTTTATGCTTATTAATCATAGTTTCCTCTATATTATAATCCTTACTGAGCATCTGAGCTCACCCCTTTGTTACGTTTATTTTTACCAGGTTGTGAGGTTATATATTATGACTGACCTGTAGGGATAGGATAAGGGATATTAGTCTGTTCAAAGGAGACACAAAGTTTATTTTTCATTTTATAATTTAATGTAAAACTTATAGATATATATATATTACATACAAGGATAGTAAATCTATTGGCCTTTTAAGACATGATCTGTTTTGATCAAGACAATTTTATGTAATAATGCACCGAATCTGGGTAGCTGGGATGGGGGCATTACAGTTGGTATAAGAGGAAATTTAGTACCAGACATGGAAACTAGATTTAGAAAATACTCTCATTAGAGAGCATTACCCTTAGATAGACTTTGAAGATTAGTATAAAAGAACATCCAATAATTTTGGAAATTTAGATATTATGTGGGTTTTCCAATCAATACAAAATTGTTTGGATACTACATGTGGATGTGGTTTTGGAACAAATGTGCCTTGGAGAAAAAACTCTGACAAGGAGTTTCGGGCTTCACTAGGAGTATCCAGGTACATGACAAAGGGAATTACGGTGCACCTAGTTTGACACTCCCAGGGGATATGTTTAGGATAATTCACATTTTCATTACAATCCATTTTGAGGGATTTAGGAGTTAATACACCCCCAAGGAAATAATTATTTATGATTATTGATTATATGTATAAACTGTCTATTTTTTTCAGTATTTTACAAGTTTGTAATTATGCATTTTGATTCATAAACTAATCTAGTGTATTGCATTGTGTATAAGTGGATCCTATTGGAAGGAATGGAAACTGTATAGACACTCGTAATCCATAAAGGTATTTCCCTCCTATTCAAACTAATTATAGTAGGGATGGTGATAGAACTGGTTTTAAATATCTTATAAACATACTGGGACAACTCACCTAGGTTATGAATAATAACCATACGCATAAGGAGCACCATAATCCACAACATGAAGGATAAATTTTAGAACAATTCATGAGGAATAAACCACTAACATTCAATGGGACTACAAATCCATTTTAAACTGAGCAATTGATAAGTTCCTTAGATAAAATATTTCATGCTTTGGGGAGTAAAAAAAGAAAAACATTGTCATCATAGTTGATCACCTCTCAAGGGATGTAGATCAATGGTGGTCATTAATTCCAAACACAAAGGATGATGAAGAATTATCCAAAATGGAATGAAGGGAGTTAAAAGATATTTTCTATGAAAAAAACATTCCTCGTGAACATCGAGCGGATATGGAAATGAAATTCCTATATCTGAGGAAAAAGGAGGATAAGAATGTCGCAAAGTATGAGGTCAACATTACATGGATAGAAATGAATGATTCTGATTATATAAGTAACCCAATAAGTAAGATTGATCAATTATTTGATGTGTTAAAATTATTTCTATCTTGATCATTAGTCTCACAATCCTTCTCATCATATGAAGATACTGTCTAATGTGCTATAAATACATAAAAGTAATTATACTATTCTTATGAATTTAATGAGAATAAATAAAAGAAGAGATATGTTGAACACTTTAGAAAAGGAAATAAAGGGAAAAAGGAAAATGTTGATTTTCCATCTTGTAGTAATTACTGGAAGAAACACCCTGTTACATTCCTGAAGAGAATGTGAGTTTGTTACAATTGTAGATGAAAATTCTACCAAGCTCGTGATTTAAAGTGGAAGAAAGAGGATTTCAATGATCAATGCTATAATTTTAATTAAATTTGGGAATTATCCAAATGAATGTCTTAAGATCTACAGAAACAAACCTTAGGAAAGGCCAAGGGAGAATGTCCAAGCTCATGTGATCACTACTGCTGAGGTTGAAGTCCCTAATGGCATGATGTAAGTTACATTAATAATTTTCTCAAAATTAGCCAATGCTTTATTTGATTATGGATTATCACATTCATATCTTCCCAGTTTTCTAAAAAATAGATATTTAATATTTGGATTAACAAGGAAGTTTTCAGTCAAAACACTAAGGGTAAGTAACATAGAAAAAATGTTTTTCCAATCAATAACCATTATGGAATATAAACATGCTTTATCTTCTTAACTTATTGTCATAACCATGATTCAATTTGATATAATCCTCGGTATGGATTGGATTTCGGACCATGATGTGAAAATTTTTTAGAAGAAGAAAGAGGTTAAAATTTTCGATGATTATATGGAATCCCTTATCATTAGAGATGAAACATCACCATTTAATTTTCATCTAGATCCACCCTATGTAGCTCTAATAAATTTAATTATTTTGTATGAAGGGATGGAAATAACTATGGGTGAGGAAAGGAATTTTCGAGTAGATGATGTACCTATTTTTCAAGAATATTTTGATGTGTTTCTAGAGGATTTACATGGACATCCCCTGGAATAAAAAATTCAATTTTCCATTGACATAAATCCAAGTTCAAGGCTCATGTCAAAGAATCCATGTAGAATGGACACTTTGGAATTAATATAACAAAAGAAACAACTATAGGAATTGAGTAATAAAGGATTTATTCGCCCTAGTGTTTCTCCATGAGGAGCGCGTATTCTTTTTATTAAGAAGAAAGAATGATCTATGAGGTTGTGCATTGACAACTAGCCGTTCAATTAAATAACAATAAAGAACATATATCCCCTACCATTAATTGATGATTTATTTTATCAACTTCATGGAGCACAATATTTTTCAAAGATTGACATTTGATCTTGATATAATAAGTTGTGTGTGAGGAAGGAAAAAATTTCAATGACAATATTTCAAACCACATATGGGAATTATTAGTTTACAGTAATGGATTTTGGATTGACTAATGAACCCTCTATTTTAAGGGATCTAATAAATAGGTTTTTCAAGTAATATCTTCATAAAATTATAGTGGTATTTATTGATGATATCTTGGTACACTCCAAAATATATGAAGACCATGAAAATCACTTGCTCATAATTATAAATACTCATAGATGTAATAAATTATATGGGAAGTTCAGAAACTGTGAATTATGGCTTCCTGAGATTCCTTTTATTGGACATATTGTCTATAAGGATAGAATCTATGTTTATCATTCAAATATAAGGTAAATCTATGAATGGATAGAACCGATGGGTATAAATGAGGTACACAGTTTTATTGTTTTAGCAGGTTACTATCGGCATTTTGTCCAGAATGTTTCCTGATTGGCTAACCCATTAACCATGATCACTTGTAAAGGGGTTAAATTTGTTTTGAAAAAATAGTGTGATGAACGTTTTGAATAATTTAAGAGAAGATAAGTCAATTATCCTATCTTGAATCTACCATTGGGGAATGATGGGTTTGTTATTTATTGTGATGTATCAGAGAAAGGACATGGTTGTATCCTTAAACAGAATGATAGAGTTATTTCCTATGATTCACGAAAGCTAAAAATTCATGAGCATAACTATCCTCCTCATGATCTTGAGTTAATAGTTGTAATTGTTTCTCTAAAGATTTGGAGACACTATATCAGTGGTGAAAATGTGAGATATATATTGATCATAAGTTTTTGATGTATATTTTTTCACAAAAAGAACCCAATACGAGGAAAAGGAGATGGATTGAACTACTAAAGGATTATGATTTCTCAATACACTACCACCTGGGGATGAAAAATAAGGTGGAAGATTCTTTGAGTAGAAATGATAATGGAGTTCTGAATAAGATGAAAGTTTAAATGGATCATATGTTCATGAATCTAGTAAATACAGATATGGGAATAATCATAAAAGGTGATACATCAATACATCTTCAAATGGATTCCAAACCATCATTACTAGAAATGAGACAAAGTTATTATACTACTGATGAGAAGTTTCAAAAGAAAATTCAAAGTGTGAATGATGGTAGATTGATTGAATTCTTATATAAAGATAGAATTTAGAAATTTGGGAAGAGGAATTATGTTCCCGACATACCTGATCTAAAAATGGAAGTGTTGGATGACGTGCATAGATCCAATTTCTCTATACACCCTGGTATCAATAAGATGTTTATATATTTCAAGGAAAATATTTTATGGTAAAACATGAAGAGGAAGATTACAGATTACGTGTTAAGATGTATGGTCTATAAATTGGTGAAGTCTAGAAGACAACATCCTAGAGGACTCATGCAGCCTCTTCCCATAACTGAGTGGAAATGTGATGATATTACGATGTACATTGTCATGGGCTACCAAAGACTCCAAGAAGGAATGATGCAATATTGGTCATTGTCGAACGTCTTACTAAGTCATCACATTTTCATGTTGTAAGAGAAGATTTAAAACTTATACGTTTAGCAGTATTATATATTAATGAAGTCATAAGACTTCATGGTTTACACATATCAATCATTTCTAATTCTGATCCATGTTTTACATAAAGAGTCTGGAAAAGTTTTCAGAAATCCCTATGTACCAATGTTTATATGGGCCCTCCCTACCACCCTCAAACTGGTGGAAAATAATAATGGCCTATTAAAACATTATAAGTCATGTTTAGATCTTTCTCAATTGACTTCCAATGTATGTGGGATCATTATTAACTAATGGTAGAATATTTATATAACAATAGCCTCCATTTAGGTATTTAGATGGAACCATATAAATCATTGTATGGGAAGAGTTGTCGGACACCAACCAGTTGGGAAGAAATCATCGAAAGAAAACACATAGGTCCAGAGCTTGTTGAGGAAGGAATAGAAAAGGTTAATATTGTCCAAACCCACATCAAAGAATATAAAAGTAGACAAAATATTGTTGCCGATAACATAAGGAAGAATTTGGAATTTCTAGTCACATATCATGTTTCATGAAGGTATCTTCATGGAAGGGTGTTATAAGATTTTGAAAGAAGGGTAAATTAAGTCCCGAGTACATCAGACCTTTTGAAATTCTAGAACTAATTTGAGTTTTAGGTTACCATTTGTAAATGCCTCCAAGTCTCTCCAAAGTTCACGATGTGTTCCACATCACTGTTGAGAAAATACATGCATGTCCCAACACATGTAATCAACTATGAAAAAATAGAACTGGAACCAGATTTGTGTTATTGTGAAAAGCCTATTAGGATTATTGATACCAATGAACATGTGTTGAGAAATAGGATCACTCGTCGGGTAAAAGTTCTTTGAAGAAACCAAAAAATGGAAGAGGCAACGTGGGAACCTGAGGAGCTTATGATGATGAATCACCCAAATTATTTAATACAGTAATATTATAGAAATTTCAAGGACGAAATTATTTGAAGGAGGGAATAATGAAACACCCCAAGCATCCACATTATGCTTCTCTTCGAATAATTCAGTAGCTTACATTGTACGCAACATCGAGTTCTAGCACATATCGACCAATCAAACTAACTGTTTAAAAAAAGTAGTAATAAATAGTAATACACACTTTTTGAAATTTTATAAATTATATTTTTTAAAATTTTCCTCATTTTTGGTATCATAATATCAAAATTATCTTAAGGTTAGTTTTTGGCATTTTTCTGAAGACATTCAATTTTTGATGAATAATGAAAAACATTGCAGTATTGTTTGAAACTGAATTTTAATTTAAATAAATATTTTTTAATTAAAATTTAATTTAAATTAATAATAGATACATAATACCTATATTATCAAAATGTAAATCATTGGATTCATTTTATAATAAGATTATATATATATTATTTTATGCAACTTTTTAATGTCTATTACCCACCTTCTAGGCACATTATCAAATCTACATAGAACATAATTTTACAGCTTTTTTGAATAAAATTTAAAAAATTTGACACACACGGTTGTAATCAGTACATAAATTTTTTTCCAATAGGATTAATTTTTTTTTGAGAATAGTATCGTTTTTATTTTATTAACCAGGTTTAAGAGTATGTTGGGTAATTAAAGGTAAAAATAATATTATAATAATATAAAATAATCCCAAATCATGCCCTAATTCTATTTAATATGATTATATCGACCAAAATATACCTTAGGAAAAAAATATGATCCTTTTTTATCAACTTCTATTTGATTAGGACATTTATTATATTTTATTAAAGGATGTGTTAAAAGTGTTAATTTCAAAATTTTTTAAATAAAACAATTTTAATATAGAATTATATACATGAGAAATTACACTATAAAAATACATTATAAATATAAAAATATTTTCATACATCAGGGTAATTTATTTATTATTTTTATACATTTAAAAATTAAATTTATTTATGGCACAATGATGATGCAATAATTACTTTATTAATAAAAGATTAAAATAATTAATATTATAAATATTGAAATAAATGTAAATTGAAACTTGGGATGCCATCGACGAATTTTATAGGTGAATTTAACATTTTATGGTTTATTAAATGTATTTTTTCAAAGTATTCAAGTTGTTAGGACTTTCAAAAAACCACAACCAAAATAGTGTCAAAATTGACATAAATGATTTTAAAAAAAATTCTACTTTATTAATTTATATAATAGTCTAAAAACAATAATATTAGGAAACAAGACTCAGATAATGATATATCTTTCATTATTTAACCACTTTTGGTTTTTTTGTCATTTTATAGTTACTATATTAACCATGTATTATAAAAATACAAGAAGACATGGTTAAAGTTAAACTATTTAACTAATAGGTTAATTTAAATGATAAGGTTAATATGGTGACCTAAACATGTGTAAAACCTATTGGTTGATGGGATTTCGACCCATAATCACCTTATACTCTAAATAAATCCATTTGGAGCTATTATAAATGGAAACAAATTATAATAAAATATTATTTCAAGTGTTTCATATGGTGCCCCTCACCTCTGTTATAAAAGGCTACTTCACCTTCTCTTAAATTCAAACCTGAAAAGCTATTTGTCCCAACCAACCCCAGCTAAAATATCCTTCCTAATACCCTCAAATAATCCTAGAGACCTTAATTTTATCATAAATCCATCCTATGGAGCCCTTTTGTTCAAATCAAAAGGAAGCACCCGAAGAAGAGTTAATCATTTCGTCACCTATTCTAATGCTCTTGTCTTCTTCCACTTCCTCTATCTTGGTTGTTTACATGATAAAATTATATCTCCATTAACTTATACATTCTGAGATATTATTATAAATATTTTATAACCATATTCATTATTCTATCCATCCTATGAATGAAAAAGTTACTATACGTTCGTGTGTGCGGCTTACCGTCTCCACATCGTGGTGTAGTTTGTCATTCAAGACATCATTATTTAGATTGGTATAATAATTAGTACAATTGATGAAAATAATCAATATAACTTGTTAATGATTATTTATATATAATATACCATCCAATTATATTCTATTTCACCATCAATTTAATGATATTTTCTCTTGTGCGTACGTGCAACATACTGTCTCCACAACAGGATTAGATTTCATTCCCCATAGTAACCATTGAAGATTAATTTTAATTTGATGATAATACAATAATGTTTAAGAAAAGAATCTCATACTAGATATGAATCAAATACATCCTATCAATAACAAACATTACTTATGTAACAAATCATATAAAAAAAGTAATCAGTTAACACCCAAAACAATGATACTACTAAAATATTATTAACAAAGAAATTTTAGAGGACCATATATGATATAATATTTACCTATGTTGTTCTTTTATAATTTAATAAAAATTATTTCACTATTATAATGGACTTTACATACCCTTGACTATGGAAATGTACATGTTAAGGGTTAATTTTACAATCACTCCATTATTTGTGGTTGTTTCTACATAAGTATCAACTAGGACTTCATTATCATCCATTTATGTATTTCATAAAAATATATTTCAAAACATTTTCGCTATTTCCTAGACATTGGGTTAAATTAATTTATACCCTTTTTAAATATTTATAAAATATTTTTAAGGTAATCTTTCCATCATTTTCCAGACAAGGTACTTTATAACATTTTTGAAAAATTAAGGAAATAATGTTTTGATAACTTATACGAAGGGTGAGACTATTTTCTACCATTATAACACCTTCAAAACTTCTCTTACATGTTTATATGAATATTTTCAAACTAAATGTTTTATTATATAATTATCTTAATTTTAAATGATATCAAAGTAGAAAGAGATATTTCTATCATATATTTTTTGTTTTGATTTTCATCTATGTCAACATATTTTGTCAGATTTATGTTTAATTGAAGTTGATTTATTATGATACAATATTCCATATTTTATTGATTGTTTTATGATATTTTTTACTATGGAAGTGCTATTTTTATTACATTCATGATTTATGGTTAAAGTATTAACATTTCTTATGTTAGTTTAATACTAATGTTTATGTTATGTTTCAAACTTTTCACAGGTGAAATGAATTGGACATAGTAAGTGACAGGAAGAGCTGTTATAGCCACTCGATGCATCGGTAGGTCTTATGAGACAAACTAGTGTCTTGGCACAAGGCCTTAGAAATATTTTTATTTAATGTCTTGGAACGAGGCCTTGAATATGTGGTTATGATGTCAGACATTATTCATTCTATTTTTATGATATAAATTATTGATATTACATGTGATTATTCATCTAGTAGAATATCCATGTGAATAAGTAAATGGAATAATTTGATTTATTTTTCCATATTATGCTACATTTTATGTTTAAAATTATATTGGTTTAGTCATATACATTGTCTTAAATGTTTATACATATTTAAGATAATTTCTGTTATATTGTTATCCATACAGAGCATCTCAGATCACCCCTTTCTTATGTTTAATTTTCCCAGGATGCGAAGAAGTATATTATGACTGAACTGCAGGGATATGATAAGGGATATGAGTGTGTTAATAAGAGAAAAAATGTTTCTTTTTCATTTTATTATTTAATGTAAAAAATATGAATTTATCTAGTACATCTGTGGAAACTAAATTGATCATTCTTTCGGGACATGGTCTCTTTTGGTCATTCCAATGTTTTGTAATAATGCACTGACTCTAGGTAGCTGGGGTTAGGGTGTTACAAGTGGGATATATCATATATTACATGTTATGTAGTAGGTCTAATGTTTAATTTTTTTAGATAATGGTAGAAAGATATACAGCTCATCTTGGAGATCTAAATTGGGAAGCTATGAAAAAATTCTGAAGTACATGAGATGTATAAATAATTTGTTCCTGGTGTTTGTAGGAGATGAAGAGTGAGTAGGGATGGGATACATTAATTCTAATTTCCAAATATATCCTGATGATCTAAAATCATAGATAATCTATGTATTTTTCTATAATAGTGTTTTAGTGGGTTGGATAAACTAGAAACAACCCATGGTCATCGATTCTATTGATGAATCTGAGTATATAGTATCTTATGATGGAACTAAGGAAGTATTTTGGATACAGAATATTTTGATAATATTTGTGGTGATATTACAATAGGTGTGTACCCTATTATAGTTCATTGAAATAATATTACTATAGTGGTACTTTCTATGGATCCATTTTCACACCATATGATAAAACATATATGTCAGATGATTAACCTCTAGTGGGAATTCACTTAGAGAGGTGATGTTTTGGTTAGATGATTTCATATATTGGATAATGTGTATTCTCCCTAATAAAAAATATATCCTCATAATAATGATTCTCTTGTGAGAGTTAGTGGGTTGAGATTTATTTGTAGATCAATCTAGTGAATGTGGGTGTGTTTTGAGTGGGTTCCCCAAACCCAACAGTAGTCTGTACCTTGTTTACCATTGTATGTAAAAAATTATATATTCTGCCTTTTCACATACCATGATAATAAAAGTACTTATCCAAGTTCGATTTTAATGGATATTTCCATAGAATAAATGTCATATAAAATGGTTATAGTAGATCCCATGCTATAATGAGAATCTCATGATACTATGATAGTAATATTATAGATTCTTCCTATGGTCTAGATACATCATACTGTTAGGATGCAGCTTATGTTTAACTATCAGGTGTTGGGGACTCATAAGCATTGATACTTCATCTCATGAAATTATCACCTAATAATATCATGTTGAATAGATCATGAGGAATGACCTGTCAATAGGAGCACAATATATTTTTCATTCCATTAGTTATTTCTAACTACGAGCATGTGTATTGGTTTCTTAGCTTGAGATTTTTATCAGTGCGAACCATTTTATTGTGTACATTCATGTCAGATATAAACCTTGAACTTTATATTATGGTATGGAATCATTGATTTGGTGATACATTTGTGGAATTACATTGGTTTAATGATCATGATATGATTTATCACATCCAAAAGGAATATATATCTTGATTTAGTTTAACATCTTGGTAACACCTTCACAAAATCCATGAACATAGTATAAGAAGGTATGTGTGTCTCGTATGGTCAATAGTAAATGATGAAATTAAACAAATTGGAACATTTTTTCCTTCCTAATTTATGATACATCATTAAAAAAGATTATATTACATGGAATGTGTTCATGTGAGATGTTTTCATTGCAATGATAATACCTTATCTCCCTAGGGGGCCTGATGGGTTGATAGAATATACTTCTGGTCTATGAGTAGAACTCATTTATCTTGATAAAACGATCAAGAGAGCCTCATGGTATTTTTATTTAATTTTGTACCATATTCTATAAGAATTAGAGTTTACAACATGGGGGGACTCACTAATGATTTTGGATGATTTTTTACTTTTATAGAATGTCAAAAATATAAATAAATTAAATATTATTTGATTTTCTAAAGACAAGGATTGAATTTACTTACTATATTAATGAATAGTTCAGTGAATAAAAAATAGATATTTTTTTAATTAATATTAGTATTCATGGATAAGTATTTATTTACTGGGTGAAATTATACAATTTAATGTCTTGAATTTTCTCATGTAACATTTATTAGATGTTACAAGTATGTGATAAAATATAAATGAAATTTTTGACTCAGATAATAAGTCATTTAGTTTTATTAAGGTATTACATATAATGATTACGTTACTGAGGTGCCTAAGTGAATGTTTCAAGAATTTAATCCTTCCAATATAAGACATGGGAAGACCAAATTAAAAAAAACTATTCATTCCTTATAATTTGAGATGACCTCACTTATATACCTAAATATAGAGTGAGAGTAAAGATATGAGATCACCCTGATCTAAGTTCTTTATCCTAGATCGAAGGAACGGTTCTTAGGTGATCACAATGACACTGAAATCCTATTTGATTCTCCGCTATAGAACCTAAAATTGAATATCGATATATTATTAGGCTCATGAAGTGCATGTAAAAAATATAGAGGGATTCAAAATATTTTCCATTGATCTATGATATCTAGCCATAATCAGAACACCCTTACCTCAATAAATCAAACTATGTAATGGTTTAATTTAATTTTTTCTTAATTTTTACCACATGGGATACTCATATTGTAGTGGTGTGTTCCACTTCATTAATGACAATCTTTTTTTGTCCGATATGGTGATAGAAATTTAGAAACCTACTGTTCATCACCCCCATTGCACACCCATTACCAACACAATTGACATAACCAATTAATAAAAATTCTCATATCAACATCAAATGGTAGTCTTGGGAATGTCTTCTTCCCTCACTCTCAACTACTGGTTCTTCGAAAACTGGTTGATCTTTCATAAACATTAAACTCCCTTAATATGGTCAGAAAATCCTCTTGTTCAGGTAATGGATACTAATTTTTTATTTTTGTGGTATTGATTTTCTAATATTCAATGAATTCATGAAGTATTTTTTCTTCCTTATTCTCAAAAAACACCTATGATTCCCAGGGTTACATGATTGTGTTTATAAACCATTTAATCTCAAGGTATTTGATGTGTACCATTAAAATTCTATAGGGGAAATTCTATATGATGGAAACAAGATAGGATCTTCCTGATAATTAGGTTGATGGTGAACTCTACATCCCATCTAAGCATAATTCAGGAGAAATCACTTAGGAAGAACTCAAGGAACCTATCTACCACCAATAGAAGATCTTCCCCTAAATTTTATTTATTGTTATTGTGAATAAAATTAGTGAACCGGCAAGATATGGGCCTCACTTCTGGAATAATGAAACCATCCCTACCAGAACTAGAGTCACATTAACCCTGAAATACCTTATTTTATCCTTCATGAGAGAGAAACTAATTATATTACTGGAATAATTCTATATGAACCTTAACATTAACCATCAAATCCATGTCTAATATAAGGTTATATATATATATTTATTTATTTAGAATTAGGATGTCCCATATAACCTCTAAATTAGTGAAAACCACATGGAGCTCAGAGAATATAAAACCCTACCCCCTCTTATTTCCCAGTGCCATGGATAAATCCAAGGCATATGATATTAACTCATATAATAGTCCCATTGATTCAATGTTTTTATGGATAATTGATAAATTGGTTTCACCTATGTAAAATAATAAAAAATCCATATATGATCTACTAAACATTGTACCTTTGATGGTCGTAGGTCCACCTATGAATCCCTATGCTTATGATACACCATATATAATAACCAATGTTCATGCCCACCCATAGGTTGTAGTACAGTGTGAGAGTCACCTTTAACTTGGGAATAATATCCATTCCCCTTTGATGCAGCTGATCAAACCTAGGAGACCTGGTTATAAGTGTAACATGCTTTACTGAGTAAAGTACCTATAAAAGCATTGAATAGTGAATATACATCCTTTCTCATGGTAGGTTTTTATAGAATCTAGGAGATACTTCTTGGTATTCCCTACCTTGCCACACTAAAATCATGTTAATTACTTTCACCCTATGGGAGCATATAAAACATGAAATTGGGCTTATACACACTATCTATAATACCATAATGACACTCCTCACACTTCTCTAGTTTCTTTGATTATGAACTATACCATGCACCTATGATCATCAGATCATGGATCAAACTAGTTAGTATAGATTTAGATTCCTCTATAATAGAAACATCATCCACCACATCAGTGTAAGTTGAGAAGTATAAAATAATTATCATAAACCAAATATTCAACTTCATCTGCATCTAAAAATAGTTTTCCTTTAAATATTAAATCTCAATGAGCTTGGGTTATAGGTGAACCAGTTCTACAAACTCAGTATAATAGTCCATCAGAGACTAGATAACCAACTCTAGAATTATAAAATCCATGGCCTTAACTTCTCACAATGTCTCTAGATACAATTTCTAAAAAAAAATCTTTTGAACACAATCCATCTAAGATATCAATGAGTCCTAGTTACCAATACTGATTATTACCACCATTGGATAAGCCATTATAGAATCTAGGTAGAATATATCAATTTAAATATCCTTGGGGTTTATGAGAACTGGAATATACATAATTTCTTTTCCAACCACTATTCTTTCTCAAGGGGCCTCAATAACCTCAAAATGTTGATGAATTATGCTTCATGAACTTCTGTTCATTATCTATTTCTCAATCTTACCCTCGCTCACTAAATTTCTAGAGAATCATAATACACATGATTAATAATTCAATTAGTTGGGATTCCAATAAAGGTGTTATGACCCAACCCATCAGGGCTCCCCTGGTCAGTTGTAATCAAATTATGAAACCTCAATCAGGCCTCTAACCATCTAGGAGATGTCATCTAGTAATGAATAGTCATATCACTAAAATGGGATTCCTTATCCAATGTACCTATTTGAATGAACACAATTAACTCCATGAAATAGTTTATAGTTATAATAAAAGACTAATGCATCTAGAGTTTAAACCATTCATGTGATAACCACTAGAAAATACACTAAAGTACAACAATGTAATTAAAATTATAATAAGAGAAATAACTCACACCTAACCAAAAATAAAGTCCCAACATGAAAAATACTAGAAAAAGGTAAAACTAAATATATCATGGATAAAAACTCCAAGGTTGACCACCAACCATGGTCAATACAAAGAACCACTAAGATCTACCAAAACTAGATCCACCATGGTCATCGTCAATCTATCTATCGTTTGTATAAGACACACCACAAATAGAAAAATCTCATGTAGGGGTGAGTATTTACATACCCAGTAGAAAACCTTGAAGATTAAAAATGGGAATAAATATAAAGATAAACATCTATCTCAACCCATAAATCCAGTGGGTGAAGAAAACATAACATCAAATATGCTGAGAAGAAACCCAAGCAAAGAGAGAAAGGGGGTCTATATCTCCCGAAACAACTAAGAATGAAGTGTGTGAATATACCTCCAAAAGTCTCATAAACTAGAATTTTTTCATGCACAAACTATTAATAATATATAGTTCTTCCACTATACCACTACGTAGGACAACAAACGAAACACTACTCAAATAAAGGAAATTTCCACCACTAGAGATCAATGATGGTGAGTCCACTCTAAAAAAATAGTACGCGAACCCTCATTAATGTGGGGGAGTTATATCTTGGAATATATAGAGGATCGGGGGGACCTTCCACCTAGAGATAGATAGGGGAGTACTAACGCAAGTGAGACTATGATGATCACACCCGTTCACTACCACCAGCTAAGCATAAACAAATGAAGAACCAAGTTCACATCACCTCATTTCATTTTTCTAATACTAAAACAAAGTCATAGTTTCTTACTGTGGGAAATAATACTCGTGGTATAATACTCATAAGGCCAAATCTATGTTTGGAGAAGAATATATGTAAGTTGTAATCTCCAAATGTGGTATAAACTATTTCTTACATGGATACACAATGGTTATCTTATGGAAAAACCCTTTCCATGTCCCCTCACTACATTTACTGTGTAAAAGTAAAGTACATCATATGTTCATAGTTTCACATGGAATGTAATGCCACATTGAAAACACAATGTGTATTTCCCTAGACATGGCTTGTGAATCCATGTGACACTTCACAATGGGTACATGGGGGCACATGACATGTGTGTTCACCTAGGTTCCTAGGCATGTACACATGGTCCATGGATTTTCTAGATATTTACACATACATGGTGTGTCCTTAAATGTATATTGTGTGTCTAATAACATGGTTTAATATGCATTTTCATTCATCACATGTCTTGGATACTCGAGTAAGATCACAAGACATGTGGGACTAGCCACATGAAGTGTGATATTTTTCTCAGCAGAACCCCTTTCCAGTAAAAGAATCTGGAATGCAAAAAATGTTTTTTTGAAGATCCTACTTTGTGTTTGGGTTGTATTTATTTTCAATGTGATAGTAGGTAATGAAAAACATAATGTTAATATTCCATGATCATTAATAACATCTTGGATGTTAATTGATATACCAAAGAAGGTTTGGAGAGATGTTTTTATGGCACAATGTGAATTGAGTTGAGACGTTCCCTTAAAAGCTTCTATTTTCTTTTAAGAAGCTTGGATATGTCTTAATACAATAATATAATACTCTTAAAATATATATTTACATGTGGAAAAGAGATATATTAAATATACATGAGCATTAAAGGAGAACCATCCATGAGATGTCAAATTTACTCAATATATTTTGGATGATGTTTTAATGATTATTGAATTGATATTAAATCATATAATTGGTAATAATGCCTAAAAAATCTCCTTGATAACTCTAAAAATTGATGAACTGGTTAACAGTGATTAAAGAAAATTTTCTAATGGAGTTCCCATTTTGTGCAATAATAAATAATAGAAATTATCCATCCAATGTTGTTTATAATTGGATGATGTTTTAGGATGATAAATGATTCATATTCACATGAATTTCACATATAGGATAGCCTAGTAGCATACAAGCTAGTGAAAATGTGACATGACCCATGTGTAGTGTGGTGCATGTGTTGCAGGTGTTGAGCCACACTTTTATCTTGATCTATCATTTGTAATGAAATTATTTTTACACAGCTGAGGAACACAACCAAGAACAATGTGGGACTAGAGAAGAATGCACACATTGTTCCATCATTAAAAATATATGTAAATAATATTGGTCATTCTATCTCCACTGATCCCATAATCCTCAAAGATATCAGGTCATATTATTCATTAAGACCTCTATGCTTAATGTTTATAACTCCAAAATCCATTTTCAATATTTTCACTATGTCATAGAAAAGGATACCGCATTATAATTCTATATATATTTCAATAGTCACATCACAGCTTCACTATGAACCATAGAAGATTCAAAATAAAGAAAGGGAATGGATTAGAACTAGAGGGAGCTATATCATAATCTTGGATATTTCACCAATAGATGAAATTTTTATTTCAAAGGATGTAAAAAATACAATCACATTGTTCCATGCAAATTGTGTCTATATTGTAGTAATTCATAAATACAAAAATGAAGAGGATATGGCATAGAGAATAATACCATGATGAATTACAATTAGAATTTTTTTAAGGATTGATCTATGCTAAAGATATAAATTATACACTATGGTGTTTATTTATTTCATGCATGAAATACCATGCTTGTGAGTCTGAGTTTGAAAATAAAGAATCCATAATGATTCTTAAATATCAGTGTCCAATGTTTTTGAAAAAAATGAAGAAACCAGAGCCCTTTGAGTTTGTAAATGAGATTTAAAACATAGTAAATATCAACATAAATAATATGGTGATCTTTATGGATACTTATGCTAGTGAAATCACCTCAGTTATGAGATTTTTTATATGTTTTAAAAGAACTGAATTCTCTAGTTGAAATATTACTTGATAAATGAATCTATATATTTTGTCTCTTATCGAATAAATCAATATGTCAAATAAAATTTGGATCTCTCACTCTGAAATAAAATAACATATTTCATTAAAAAATAGTCTTTGATGAAGAGTTAAATTTTAATGATTATATTAACATATAGTGAATATAAAATAAGATAATTTAAAGAATAGAACAAGATTTTTTTGGAATTATTTTGATAGAGAAAAAAAATAAGTGTCAAGAAATAGATCTAATACATCAACTATTGTATACATTTAATGTATTTAAGAGAGTGAAATTGAAAATATAATGACGAAAATTAGAGGGATTAACATTGAACTGAGATAAATGATTTTGGGATCAAATTTATATATTAATATTATCATATGGATTAGAATAGAATATTGAAATTTTCAGCCTTTTTTTGCATTCAAATTTTTAGGAATAATGATTAATAAAGTTATAAGTAAGAAATCATAAAATATACTTTTATACTCTAGGATTATAATGAATTTTGAGATGGCCATTTGATTGATTTAAATTAGAGTCATCATTTTTATTGTTGTAGTTTGATAAATTAGATGAAAGATTTTGGTTTCTATTGAAGAAGGAACATTCTATACAATTGATCAATTTAAGAGGAGAAAGTTGGTATCCTATAATTGGGCTACATTGAAAAGGTTTCATTATACATGGTTTGTTTAAGGAGAATGGGTACAAGATCATACACTTTCACATGATTTTATTAATAATAAAAGTTAAGGTATCTGAATGTGGGTTAAAAACAATTGTACCCTAGGGACTAGTACCTTGGGATATGAACCTCATTAAAAAACTCTGTTGTACTATGTTAATTACCTTTTATGGGAATTATTTACAACCATGTTTTATAATATAGGAGATCCATACACTAAATAAGTGATATAGGTAAATAATGGAAGAAATTTTTCGAATTGTAAAATAGCCATCTCACAATGATTCACCCCATCCCTACTTAGTGTGTTTATCCCTTAAGTGATCCAAGTATGTTTCCCTAAAACCCAAAATGTGTTGTCAAAAATATCATATAAAGTGAATTTTTAATTCACAATAACATCATTTCTTCTATTTAATATGAATCCTTTACCATTTGACTCACTTAAAATTATCGAATATTAGGGGTTAGGTATCTGATTATAGATTTCTAGTCTTTAGTGGGTAGAAATTGGATCTCAGATCACCCATGGGGGTAGCCTCCACACCTCCCATTATTGTACACGTATTATGATTCGGGATTTCATCACACAAATACATCATCATTTCTTAATATGGCTACAAACCATTTTTCTCATGGTAATTCACACTTCCTCAATGAATCTGGGGGTTCAATTGTGATCAAATCTTTCCCGATAATGTTGGATTGCTGACCCCTTGGGGAAATAATTAAGAATGAAAATAATGGGGAAGGTAAAAGGATAAGGAAATAGGTAGTATAATTTTGGGTTGATGTGATAATAGATAATGTTCATTAAATTGCAGTATCCATGGGTGGAGTATAGGCGTAATATAAATAATAAGAAGGAATAATGATATTAATCAAATATGGGAATATATAAATAATGAAAATCACCAAAAAAAGTAAGATGATATGAAAATTCAGGATTATAAAATTATTTAAAGGGAATATCCCTAAAATAATATTCCCTACATCAATAATAGATAGATAATTGGTGAAAACATATCCTTAGTAGTTGAAGGTTATGATCTCACAACATTCATCATCAACATCACAATTCTCCTTGATATTGATAATTGATCCACATTCCATGGTTTCCAATGCCAAAAATGTTATCCCTTACTCCTATAATCTCCCAGGGATATGTGGATTAACCAAGAGAATAATTTTATAGATTTATCACAGGATGGGAATTATTTTTTTCTCATTAAATTAATTAACGAAATATATTATTTTATTTAATTAGCACCCCTGTCAATAACTTTCTTCAACTGAACTCCCAACACCAACCAACTTTATGTTTACGCTAGGGTAAACCTCATTTTCAAACACAACTCTGGACATATATTTCCTATCTATGGTACTAATATATGTGAAATACATTTATAACACAAAATTAATGAGTGTGTTTGTTCTTTAATATATATATACATATATTTGTATATATATATGAATTTAATATTTTAATTTTAGGGTCAACTGACTCCCAAACACAGTGCAAACACTTATGAAAATATAGATATTTATTTATTTATTTATTTATTTATTTATTTATTTATTTATAGAAATATTTAATGGATCTAGCCAAAAAAATTAGATTTGTTAATAGGTCCCCTTTTTTAATAAGTTTAATCCCTAGAAATCATAAGCTACCAAAACAATTTGGGGTACAGAGCTCGTATAAGAATATGACTATCCCAAGAGATCTCATGCATGCACCCCTAAAGCCAATGAAATCAAACTAGATGAATGTACCATCCATATAGGATCCTCTCCTATTAGTCATCGATCTCCACCAGGTACTCCATGAAGGTGGATCCATCATGATGTCTAGCTTTACCTCATCAATAACGCATATAAGGTCATGCATGTATCTATTCAGTTGGGGAATATAGAATATTTTAAGTGTGTGGTCTAACTATGGGGGTACGTACAAATGGTATGAAACCACACCATCCCTATTTAGAATCTGGAATAGACTGATGAACCTCATGGATAGCTTGGTTCCCCGACCAAATCTCTATAATCCTCATCATGGAGGGACACTTTGGATATCATGGTATCCCTAATTGAAATCCAAAGGATTGTAACATTGATCCAAATAATATTTATATTATATCTAGCTATCATCATACAATCACAAATCACATAAACTTTATTTGTTGTTTCCTGCACAATATTTGGCCCCAAAAGAGATGTCACACTAATCTCAGTCCTTCACAAGGGTGACTTACATGGTCTCCCATATATTGACTCAAAATGTCCCATGTCGATAGAAGATTTATATATATTATTATAAGAAAAATACAACAATGGTAAGTGATCCATCAAAATTTGATTGACGTCTAACAGAACATCTTTATGCATATCCTCCAACACCTAGATAGTTCTCTCTGTTTGGTCTTCCATCTGTAGGTGAAATGTCATGCTCATCTATAACTAGGACCCAAAATCCCTATAGACTATTCTCAAAAAAAATTCCATGAACCGAGCATCATAATCATAGAAAATCAACACTGTCATAAAATAAATCATTATGAGATCACACATGTACAATAGCCCAAAACTCTTCACCATGCTCTTATCTCTAATGCTATAAATGTCTTATAACTTGGAATATCGGTCGACAATCATCCATATTATAATAACCTATATCTCTATTACAAATTAATTCATTATTTATAAAATAAATTTACAAATAATAAAACATGACTGATTAATAAGTCTATTGAATTTCAGAGTTAGGTATATAGAATAACATCATGAACATGGGATACAACAACATTATTAAAAACATCCTTAACATTCTTTTAAAATTCCACACCACTTAAAATAGTGAAAAATAACATGAAGAAATAAATTAGAGTGGTGTGATCAATAAATACTAGTAAGGGAATAAACATTTGATAAAGTGATACATGTTATAAAATAGTAATATCAATTGTGGAAAAGGAACATGAATAATAAGGCCTGATATAGTATGATAATCAATACATGGGAAATGAGAAACCATCTTAAAACACTTCATCATAAAAATAGGTCATGTCTAACATCCATGAAATGATAATAAAAAAGTACCATAATGGAATAATGTTCAATACCTATACCAATATGATGTATCTTGATACTAAACATTACAAAATGCATTGATGTTCTATATAATTATGTGTGCACCCGTCACTTTAAATTCATTCTCTTGCTTATGTCAACCACATAGATCATACAACCTGGATCCATTCACAACCATAATTCATTCCATGATCAAGGAGTGGGGAATTCATACATGCAAGTATCAATTCAGTGAATCATAAGTCTATAAAGGTGGAAAACCTTGATAGAAAATTGGTATGGTATTCACTACACAATTGGTTTGGCATAGAAAGTCACAGTGAAATTTTGGGAGCACAACGACATTGCTTAAAAATTAATAAATTTGTTTGCAGACAGATAAAGGGTTATCTCATCACTTGGAATGAAATTGAAAATTATGGGGGATATGTAATAAAATATTCTATGACATGGAAATGAAGATAAAATACATAAGGTAATGTATATACATTAATAAATAGGATAATGGAAAAGATCATTTACCTAAGTGTGTGACTCAAAATGAAAGGGAGGAGATTATTGAGTGCCTAGGGCACCTTGGGAGGACTCTAAAGAGGGTTTGGAAGAGTAAATATGTTCTCCAAGTAATTTTAGTGAAGATAAGTGGGATCTTGGGTGGGTTTATATATTAAATTTATGGGTATTTCATTAATATTTCTAAATATTGGGTTTTGAACTATATATAAAAAATAACCAAAATAAAAAAAACATTCCAACATTTTTGGATATGTTTTCTACCAAATGGTATTAGTTTCAATTATTTTACAAGTCCAAGGACCAAACATAATAAAATAATACCATTTAATATGTGTAGTTAATTCATACTCTTAACAAAATTATTTTAAAAACGTAAAATATATTAATGGTTATGGTGGATTTATAAACGATTTCTAAAATTAAAAACAATTAACAAAAAATAACATTATTTTAAATTGAACCCATTTATTGGGTATTTTATACCTGTTAAAATATTTATTGTATCATTTATTAGTCCTTAAGATGTCATAATACACAAAGTATATATATATAGTATTTAATTGTTACCTAAATATTTAGTTGTCTTAGAAAAATGAGAAAGGTTATCCATTAGATAATTTTTATGTTCTACTTCCACAAATAATATTCATTTTTTATAAATATTTTCATTTTCAATTTTAATTTAAAAATTAACATTTATTTTGAAATATTGGGTTTTTTACAATAATTTTTTTCAAACCCTTATAAAAATACTATATAATTCATAAAAATGATATGATAATTTATATTTAATAAACATTATTTTATAAAAATAATTTAATAAAATTTTATTAATTTCAAAAATCGATTAATTCATCAAAAAATATTCATTAATTGAATATGAATATTACCAAAAAATACTATTTGTGATTTATTGTATCAAAATAAAAATAATTTATAAATTAATAATAATATGATAACAATATATTCAATATTTTACAAAAAATAATGTAAATAATCATATTTCTAGGGTCTTGATACATATCAATTTAATACACCTACAAATTCTCCTAGAGTATGGTGAGTGATGGTAAGACATTCATGGCATGGTTCGACGTATGTAGTTTCGTTCATGATGACAATTAGCTTGAACTGTCTTTCTCACGCATAAATTATTGGATCTATGCTTTGTTTTGTTCAAGGGAAAATCATAGTGATTCAATCTTTCTCACTAGCTCTGATAAATGGGCATCATAGGCAACAATTATACTGGTTGAGATCATCACATCCATTGTCTTTTTCAATTGGATTTGTTAAAACCCTATATTTTTATTAATTATTTGACCACAATAAAATGGCTATATTATCAATAGTAATGATGATTAAAGGTATTATAAATCTAAAAGAACAATATCAAACATGTTCATGTTTTTCTATTACTATAATACATAACAAGACATTAAATAAAATCACAAGGAAAATTTTATTTATAACAATTTGGGATGTTACAATATTCCCCCATTAAGAAATTTCTCCCTCGAAATTTTCATTTCCCATGCTATAACAGATGAGGGTAACTATTTTTCTTCACCTCCTATGGTTCCCGCATAGCTTCTTTAATCTTTTAGTTTCTCCAAATCACTTTAAAAAGGTGCATTGACTAATTTCATAAAACCTTGTCTCTACTATCAAATATCTTCACTAGTTTATCTTTATAGGAAATCTCATTCTACAATGGTACCACCTATAGATTAAGTACATGTGAGGGGTTCGGTATGTAATTCCTTAATAGGGATACATAGAATAAGTCATTAACTTGTGATAGGTTAGGTTGGAGTGCATGTTGGAAGGACACCACTCTAATGAGATCAATGATCTCAATGGGGTTGATGTATCTTTAACTGAGATTTCTCTTAATACCAAATCTCATCACATTCTTATATGGAGATATAAGGAGGAATACTATGTCTAAAAAACAAATTCTCGGTCTCGTCTATGGTTGTTAATGTAGCTATTATATCAAATTTAAGCATTCTTGATGTGATAATGTTTGGTATTAATTTTTTCCTCCATTTCCTCAACCATTTCATGAACAAGAAATTGTATTTCCCTAACAGGATCCCAAGATGCATATGTTCGGCAAATATTACCCTAACGAGATTCATAGGGTTCCAGTTGGATGCTTTAGTGGAAACTATTTTTTTAACAAAACTAGACCAGAGGAAGATGTTGATCGAATCCTCAATTGAATTCAATTGAGCATGCTCTCAACATTTTTTGAAGTTTCTAGAAAGTTTTCTAAAATTGGCCATCTTTTTGGGGGTGATAAGCTATAATAATGTTCAACTGAGTATTTAGATCGCATTGTGGACTTTTCCACAACATAGAGATAAATCCTGGATCTCGGTTGGATATAATCTAAAGTAGTGTTCCATGAAGCCTCACCACTTCTCTAAGGTATATCCTTGCGAAATGATTGACTGATAAATATTCTAGAATTTAAATGAATTGTGTATTCTTTATAAGGTGATCCATCGCAACCCATATAGCAGTATTCCCTCTTAATGTATTTAGAAGACTAGTGACAAAGTCCATGGGGATGTTTTCCCATTTCTATGTAGGCTAGAGTAATGATTTCATCATCCTCTTGGACTTTTACCTTTCCAAATTAACTTATAACCATACAAGAGACCTTGATATATATTAAAAAAATACCCTTCTTCATATTGTCTCTCCAATAGTTCTCTCCGAGATCTTGATACATCAGTGTGCTTCCTGGGTTGATAGAGAAGGTCGAGCTATGTGTATCATCAAAAATTCCCTTCTTTAACTCGAGATTTGATGTAATTCATAGTATTAACCCAAATATCACAAATCCTTATTCATTAACATTGAATCTCTAGTATTTCCCTTTCCATATATCTTCCACAATATTTAAAATTCCCACATCACCTTTTTGATCATCTTTTTCTTCTCTATAAGTGATGGTTGAGAAATAATTTATGAAAGTATTGATGATATTCCTCCCAGTATGATTCACATATCCAACCTTTGAAAATATAAAAATATCAGATCTCTATAAATTCTCATCAATGATTGAATTACTAAACCATTTTTTATTAGAGCATCTATAATTTTTTTTTGATATACCAGGATGGTTGTGAATTGTACAGTCATTATTCTTGATTAGCTCTAACTACCATCATTGGTGTATATTCATCTCTCTTTTTTGTGAATATATACTTGGGGATTTTTTGATCCGTATAATTTCAAACATCTCCCCAAAGAGATAATAATACCACATATGAAAAAAAATATCATTGTATCCAAATATAAATGATGTTTTGGGTAGTTTTATTAATGAACAATCAATCGTTTTGAATTATATGATATGAATTTGTTATTATACATTAATAAAAAACCTAATCCCTTCATTGAATCATCATATAATACCATGAAAATCACTCCACTTTGGGGTAGTGTAAGAACAGTTGTAGTTATATTCCACCTTTTCAACTCCTTGAATCTCTTTTCACATTTATACTTCAAATAAATCTTGAATCCCTTCCCAGTTTTCTTAGTTAAAGGGTTTGAAAATCAATATAAATTTATCAAAAATCAATTATAATACCTAGATAATCCAAGGAAACACTAAATATATATCATAGATGTTGGACTCGACCCTCATTAAATTACTTCTATCATTAATGTCTCTACAATTATCCCATTTCTAGTTATTATATTCTATAATAATGAGACTTCCGTCTACCAGAAGTCACATTTATTTGTACAAGGTATAAATCTTCTCCTTTTGTAAGGTCTTTAGAAGAGTAATTATATTCCCCTCATGATCCTCTGTGGTTATGTAGAATATTAGAAAATCATCTATAAATAATACTATAAATTTGTTGAGGTAATATCTAATGAATATATTCATAACATCTATAATGAATTATGGAGCATTGTTGAGTTTTAATGGAATTATAATGAAGTCATAGTTCCCATACCATGTACGAAAGGTAGTCTTGGTGATATCCTCTTTCTTTAGTAAAACATTGTATAATACTAACCATAGATCTAGTTTGGAGACGTATTATGCTCCACATAGTGGATCCAATAACACATAAATCTTTTTAATAGGATACTTTTTCTATATTTTTATCATGTGGAGCTCAGAAAAATCAATGAAAATGCACATTGACCCATATTTCTTCATGATGAAGAGGACTGGTGCCCCCCATGGTGAAGCACATGGGCATATGAATCCTATACCTAGATACCCCTATAGTTATTTCTTAATATACTCATTTTCCAGAAATAACATTCTATATGGAGTCTTAGATAATGGAAAATATTCATGTATAATCTCAATGAAAAATTCATCCTCTCAACTGGGAGGAAGTCTAGACAATTCCTCAGGAAACACATCAACATATTCCCTCACAATAGGTATGTCTATGAAGATGTTTATTTCCTTAGACATAATTATTTGAACTTGATATTCCCTCTCATTGGAAAATAATATTCATTCATGATATTTTGTGGCTAAAAAAGATTCAACATTCTCCTTGAACCTGTATAGAATCGGGGGTCGATTCACGATATAGAGAGTGATTTCCTTCAAATGGAAATTTATATTGAATATATATATAGGGAAAGACAATCCATACCCAGAATTTCATCATATTTCACAAAAGGGATTATGAAAAGGGTCTATACTAAGTTTATCCCACAAAATGTGATAGGGGATGAAATATATATTTGGAATTAAAAAAAAATTCTTTACAATTTTCACTAATAAATCTATATCCATGGTTTATGGTGATGCTAGAATAGTTCAACTAAAGATTCCGGATATGAAGGAATGTGTAGAACAAGAACCAAAAAGTATTTCCACTATTGTTGAATGAATAGCTATCTTACCTATCACCACTTCATTTTCAAGATCCACCTCAGTGGTTTTTTATGGAAAAAAATTCACCCATGATTCCTTGGAGGTTTTTTGTTCTCTCTAAAATCCCTTTTCATAGTGCATTTGTTTTCAATGTTTCGTGGTTCCTTGTAGATGATGAAATGAAAAATTTGTTGAAGAATGACTGGAGAATTATTATTTTCTATTGTATTAGTCGGTTTCTCCTATCATTAATCTCTATCTAGGTTGCCTTCCTTTTGGCACCTAAATAATTTCCATGCCCCCCTTAGAAAATTTTTGGGGTGCTTCATTATACACCATAGATAAGGGGGTTATTGAATTTTCATAGAATCGTTAAATTTACCCATTATACAACTAAAATTAAAATCTAATATCAAATTCCAATCCATGTGATACACTTCATGTCCTCTAATATAAATTTCGAATTTGATGGATCATCAGAAAAATTAATGACACCTATAAAAGTCACAAATCACCATGGATTTTTGTTGACTAGTTTTTTATCCCGCCAATGAAGAGTTCAACCTAGTATTTGGGGGTAAATAAAAATTCCTAGGCATATCATGCATGTTTTTTGATATTTTACTTGTAATACCTGATATATTCGATGTCTCTTTTGTTTGAGGGAAAGGAAACACCTTATAATTTTAATACAAAGAATGAGAGAAAGTATTTTTCCAAAAAGATTTTTTAGAATTCCTTCCACACCATTACATTGATAACTTTTTTAGGATACATATTATTGATAAATTTCCATAACTAATTAGATTCCCCCTTCATATAATAAATATCATGTATTACCTTTTCTTGCTCAAAACAATGAAGGATGAAAAAAATCATCTAAATGGAGTTGATCCTTTGGTCCACGATTATGGGATCAGATGATCCATTGAAAATCAGAGGCCTTTAACGCATAAAGTTCTCAATTTTAGCTTGTTATTTATTAAGGAGATTTGTTCACTCCTCCTGATCCAATTTTCAATTTAGAACAAAATTCATATGAGATATTATGGTCCCAAGGATTTCAATTCCTGCTCTCATCAGGTTGGGCATTTGGTTGGGGCAGTCATCACATTGATCATCTCATTTATTATTTACCAGATTCCTCCTACTTCTAAAAATTTGATTGAATAAAAGGAAACCTATGGGTGAGTATCTATAAACTTTTAAACACATAAAAAGGTAATCCCATGACATTAAAGGGATAACTTACAAATTTTAGTTATTTCCATAACTTATGAATTTCTATGATTCAATTTATGTTATCCATAAACAATTTCCTAACATATATTCTTATGGGAACTTTTTGTTCCATTAATAATGTTTCATAATGAGCATATGAATTTACCAAATTATATAACCTTGGACTGTCAAAATAGGTACATAATAATGACTGTTTTCATGTACTAGGTTACACCATGTCAGGACAGACACACCTTGTTGTAGTTGGTAAGCTCTGGTATGTCTTTGGTAAGACCACATCCAAAAGTAGTATCCATAAGAGGATGTATTTTATTTGTAAACTTGGTATATATAATTAAAAAAATTAAGGCTTTTTTCAAATAATTTGTCTTATCTTAAAGTATTTTTCTATATGTTTATAATACTAATCCCAAAAATAACTAAAATTTTACATTGATGTAAACTATAACATCTTGGTTATTTATTACACTTTAATTCATGATTTATTATGTAAAATTACACATAATAAAACATTAAAGGTTAATAAGACTAGTTTATTTGGAAATTAGTTACATAGATTAAAATCATTAACATGGGATACAACAACATTATTGACAACATCTTTAACATTCTTCCAAAATTCCATGGATTTTAAAATTTCATGGAATAACATTAGGGCATACATAATAATGTAATGATATATAAATCCAAGTAATAAAACAAAAAATTTATAATGTGATACATGTTATGAAATTTTAATATCAATGGGGAATAAAAATAACATGAATAATAAGGCATGATATAATATGATACTAATAATATGGGAAATGTGAAAACATCCTAAAATACCACATCATAATCATTGGTCAAGTAAACCATCTAGAACATCATAATGGAGAAATTAACGTAAATTTATTAGGTCCAATTCCTTTCCCTACAACAAATCTCAAGGGACAAAACATTACACAATGCATTGGAGTTCTATATAATTCTGGGTTCACCCGACACTTTCATTTCAATCTCATTCTTAAGTGTTACCCATGGATCATACAACATAGATTCATTCATCAAATTAATTCATTTCATGATCAAGGACTATTGAATAAATAAATTTATGTCCCAATTAAAATATTTTTATGTTTATAAAGGTGAATACCCTTAACATGAAAAGGGTATGGTATTCACTACACAACTGTTTTTCTATAGAAAATCACAGTGAAAGTTTGGCATCATAATGACGTTTCTTAAAAATTAATGAAATTGGTATATGAGAGTGAAAGAGGTATCTAAAAGTTTGGAAATAAATTGTAATGCAAGGAGGATATGGTATAACAAAGCCAATCATAAGTAAATTAAGATAAAATAAATAGGGTAAATATGATACTTGAATAATGTGGATAAAGGAAAAGATCCCTTAATTGAGTGTGTGATTCCAAATGCTTGGGAAGAGCTTCTTAAGATCTTGAAGCACCTTGGGAGGACACTAGAGAGGGTAAAGATGTGTAATTATGTTTTAAAAAGATTTTTATTGAATATTTGTGGGATATTTGGATTGTTTATATAGGAATTTAGTGTGTATTTCATTAAAATTTATCAAACATAGTTTTCATAATCTACATAATAAAATAACCAAAACCAAAATAAAATCCCATGGTTTTGGACAATTTTTTCTAAAAAATAGGAGTTTCTTCCATTATATTATAAGGATGTGGGATTAAAATAATAACATAATACACTTGATTATGTGTAGTGGAGTCATACTCTTAAAGAAACTTTTTTCAAACTGTAAAATATATTTATGATTTTGGAGGATTCATAATAGATTTATAACATTAATCAAATATACATAAATTCGCATTTTTTCTAAATGGAAAACATATATTTTTTCATTTATACCCTTTATAGTATTTATTATATCATTTTCTTGTCAGTATGATGTCATTATTCACAATGTATATTTATACAGTATTTAATTTTTACACAAATATTCAACTATCTCAAAAAAATTTGAAAAAATAACCATTGGTTATTTTTGATGTTTTGATTGAAAAAATATTTTAATTTTATCTAAATAATTTTATTAATATTTGAATTTTTACTTTTATAATAAAATTATATACTTATTGAGAAATACTAGGTTTCTTATGATTATATTTTTCAATTATTTATAAAAAAATACATTTGAATTATTAAATATTTTGTGTTCATTTATATTTAATAGAAATTAATTTAATAATAATAGTTTTAGAAATATAATTTATCTCAAAAATCCATTAATTAACCAGAATAAATTCCTTACTGGAATCTAAATATTACCCAAAAATACTACATTTTTTATTATATCAAAATAAAAAACATTTATAATGTAAAAATAGTATGATGAAAATATGATCATTATTATATAAAAGATAATTTACATAATAATATTACTAGGGTGTTGATACATAACCCTTTAAAACACCCACAAATTTCCTAATAGTTAGTTGAGTGATGGTGAGACATTCATGGGGTGGTTCAGCCTACACGGTTTGGTCTGTGATATCAATGACATGAAGTGTTTTATATCATGCTTACATTGTTGGATCTAATTTGAGGCATGGTTAAGGGAAAATAATAGTGATGTTATCTCCTTTATAATATCTAATAAATGGTATTCATAGTGTATGATCCTAATAGATGAGGTCATCTCTCCCTTTGTTTTTGTCAACTGAATTTATTAAAAACCAATATTTACAATAACAATATGATCACTTCTCAATGGAGATATTTTAAATGGTAATGATTATAAATGTTATTTTAAATCCAAAAGAAAAAAACTAAATAAATTAAGGTGTTTTCTATAAATATAATGCATAATATGACATTAAATTATATAATAAGGGAAATTTTTTTAATAATAGATTGGTTCATAAAATAGATAAAATTGTTTCATGTTTCTTTACATGGAATACACATCAAATAAAACATTGATATTCCATAAAATTTATATTCTATGTTATTTATAGGTTGAGTCAAAATAGTCGGAACATGGTTTTTAGCCTTTTCTTGTTGACATGTGGGGCATCAGTAGACAAACATATAAAGTCTCCACATCATTTCAACCCACTAAAACATCCTCTCAAGTTCTTTATACACCTCCACCACACATGGATGCAGATACAAGGGTGAATTTTGAAAATCACTAAAGACATCCTCACACAACATTATTGAAATAATTATATATCTTAAGGAAATAATTACATGATCCCCTCCATCATAAAATTCATCTGATGAGTGTCTGAAGGAAATATATCCATGTATAACCCAACATATGTTATTTTAAACATATTTTCTATCATATAAAAAATAATTTGTGGATTCACTACCATAAACTATAGATAAGTTTCACCCCCACCACTACTAGGGTCAACTACCAAGATGATAAATTCTAAGATGCCTCTTATAGCAAGCTAGAATGAGATTTCCTACTAAGGTAATTTTCCACAACATTTCCCTTATCTATAGTATAGGCTATCTTAAATCCATATCCTTATAGGAACTACATCCAAATCCTCTCTATTAGGTTGATATCCCTCTAGGTGAAGAGGTACCTAAGACATTTCTAATCTGAGAAAACCAAAAAATGCTTGATAAGAAGATAATTCCTTCACATCATCAGGGCGGAGACTACCAATGTCCAATCATGGTCATGGGTCATGTAATTATTCACATAAGATATCAATTTTCACAACCCATAACTGATCACTTCCTACATTTTCATTAAAATACAATGGATCTCTAATCTAGAGTTATCAAAATACAGATTGTACTCAATCCCCTTATCTGATAACCACAAAAAAAGAGCACTGGTCAACCTATACATAATCTCCATGAAAGATCTCTAATGTTACTTAGTCTGAAAAATTGGACACCGTTTAATGTCATTGAATTAATAGGGCCTAATATCCATGAAAATTCTACCTTGAAATTCAGATAATTCCTCCCCAAATCTAGAAAGATACACACATTTAATATGTTATTGGGTGGTACTGAAGAATTTAAATAATCAACCTTCACTGGATATACTACTAGACCATGCACAGAGATGAAATTTCCTAGAAAGTGGACCTTACATATCCAAAACATACACCTCACGTGATTATCTTAAAGATGGTTCTCCTAAAGTAATTCTAGGACTATCCTCAATTGTTCTGTATGCTACACCTCTGATGAAAATTATATGAGAATGTCATAGATAATGACAAAAATGAATCTGTATTATTATGGATTACGGATATAGTTCATAAGATCCCCGAACATGATGGGGGTATTAGTATCACCAAATGAAATCATCAAAAAACTCATAGTGTCTATAGTATCATCAAAATTAAATCGTTGGAATTTCATCCTTGTGAACTATCAATTCATCATTGTTGGATCTGAGATCAGTCTTTGAAAATAAAATTGAACCATTCAACTGGATGAAGAGTTTGTCAATCCTTGAAAAGGGGTAAGTGTTCTTAATTGTTACATGGTTTGAGAGGCAATATTCCATAAAAATTCTCAAACTCTTATCCATCCTTTTCATAAAAAAATTGGATCCATCGAGAGGGACACAATATATCTAATAAAACATATCTATTAATAGTCTTCCAATTATACCCTATTATCCTAGAGGAATATAGAGGACATCTCATATGTTGTAGAGTATATCATTGTGGTTTTGGGGAGGAATTAAATTCAAAAGTAAATCTCACACCTTCGAGGTAGTCTTGGGATATCTTCTAGAAGGATCTTTATACAATCCACCAATACTAATGGAATCCATTTTACTAAAGAGACTACTACACCAAGATCTAAACACACCATCATATGAGTAATGTCTTGTAACATTATACTCATGATCCCTATTTCCTCAACCATAAAATCTCTCTCAACCAAAAATTTTAATGTTATCCCATATGTATGAAGGAATAAAATGCTCTTTTTATGACAGTCAATTTGGATTAACAACATATAAAACTAGTTCATTCCTCGTGTGACATCATAAGGATTCATCATAAAAACTAAGAGGTCCACTAATAAAATCACTTTACCAAATGCTAACTCACACTACCCGAAGAGTTTTGATATAGAATAATCACTCCATGTAGTAACCTCTAGCCACATCTTCGAGTCTAAATACTCAATAGGATGATCTATCTCTAACACCATGTATATATACCTAAATAAATTACCCATGCATTTGTCTAAAAGTACACAGAATAGTGTATAGAAGACCCTTATCAAACCTTTAATCATCTCTTATGCATCTTGGTAATATCATCTTAGAGCATACAACATCCCATACCATCAACTGCCAACACTCTAATCCTACCATGGGCAACCTTGTGGTGGGGGTGGGGGTTTATTGTTGTTTGTTTCTCTGCCAAATTTTCCTCACTTTAGAGCTCCACTTGCTCCTCTACTAGCACTGCCTCTATGGGGGCCTCCCAAACTGTGCACGAGATATCCCAGATCATGATTTTATCTTTATCATGGAGGTACACCCACTAATTTTCCACCCTATATAGCCTAGTGAGTCAAGAAATCATGATCAATGTGACTTCATTTGCCAAATGAGAATCCTCACCGATCAATGAGCTGACTGTACCCTTTCTGTAAACCATGATCTATAGATCCATGTGTTTGGGTTCTGGACCAGGAATGAGTGTGCCTCCTCCAGTGAGACCCCAAAAACCAATAGCTATTAGCTAATATAGACAACATAGCCTCATGATGTCCACTATGGGATCAAGCTACCTAACGTCCCTCTACTATGATGATCCCTATTGCCAAAGATAACTATAGCACTCCAACATCAATGAGAATGGAAAAAGAGATAACATTGGCATTGATGTATATGTGAAGTCCCTACTAAAACATCTATTTTCAACATTACATATCATATACCATACCAAGAGAGTAGCATGTTAAGTTGGTAAAACTTGAGGAATACTCGGTAGCTAACATATCACCCAACTTATTCATAATATGATTTTAAATCTACAAGGAGGATTAGATCATAGGGTAATATTCTTCACGTAATGACTACTAAAATTATAACAATGAGAGAATCGACTCATAATGAATCTACCTAATACCCCCCCCCCCCGTTTTTTATTTCTCCCTGATGAAAACTGGTATCAAGAAAACCCATATGATTTATATGGGTCTGAACAAGATAAAAAACATGGACCACTACCTGAGGCCAATCCTCTACTTCCTGAGGTTATGGAACTCTATAAAACCATAGATATCTATATCATTCCAACTCATATAATTCAATAAGAATACATGTATCATCAACTTATCCTAATAAGATATCAATTATCCAACATAAAGTAGATCATCTCCCTGAACTACTAGAGGTGGATACACAATGTACTTAATAGGTGGTAGAGCTACTCTAGGCTTTCCTAGAGAAAACACCTCATGAATGTATCCCTAAAATGACGCATCATCACTAAAATGGTCACCCTCATGATCCAGTATTAGTATCCAAGTTATCTATCACCATAGAGGCATTATGAAAGTTAATAAGATGTACCTTGGTTTTATGAGTATTTAACTGTAGTGTTAACTCAAGAATGATATCAAAGTCAAAAGACCCAATCCTTTATGCTCTATGTACTAATGGTTTCCAAAAAACTGAACCTTGTCATATTGAGTTGGAAATCAGGTAGTCAGAGTCTTGGTGTATATATATTCCAGATTTTGAACCATGATTTGGATCCCGATCCTATGATATAAACTAGAGGCACTATGTACTCATTTCCCTAAGTTCTTATTCTCATCCTCACAACCTAGTCAATCCCCAAACACCAACCCAATGACAAAACACCTTTGATGAAACTCCATCAAGGCCAACCCACGTTTTCCCTCCTGGATGGTGGTATTCTAAGTGTAAAACCGAATGCATTATTCCAATAGGATATGAGAAGGAACATAGTGTTGAGTAGACATATCATTGAAATGATATGCCTTAACATAAGTATAATTATTCACACACACAACGCACTCCATATAATAGTGAAAAGGCATAGTTAAATAAAGATATACCTAGAGTGTGATCCATTCATGTGAAAAATAATATAAAGTACATAAATGTACAATAAAATAATGAAATAGATAATAATAGGTAAAATACATTCCAAAAAAATGATGTCCCAACTTGAAAACAGCTGGAATAAGGAAAACTGAAGAGTTCCTAGCGCAAGAAATTCAATGTTGGCCACCGAACAAGGGAAGTACCAAGAATCCCTAAGCCCCACTGAAACATGGTCCATGAAGGTCATCATTAATCTTCCTAACATATTTATAAGATACAAAACTTACAAGAAAATACCATTTACGATTGAGAATATAAATACCCCATAAGATGCCCCATAAACAAAGAAATTGTAGAAATATAAGAATAAATAGTCACCTCAACCCATAAAAAATAGGTTGAAGAAAACACAACATTATATATGCTCAAAAGAAACCCATGAGAAGAGAGAAATGGGATCTATATCTCTATAACTGGTTAGTAAGTATGATTCTTCCGGTATATCCAACAATATCATCCACAAGCCAAGTATCATGTCCAAACTCCAAAGAATATAGAGGTTCTACACCTTTCTATTGCATAGTAATACCAATGAAGCTCTAATCCAATTGAGGACCCACCCATTGTAAGAGTTTAATAATGAGGATTCAACTCTATAGATATGGGACCCACACCCTCAGAAATATCCTGGAGTGCTTTCTCAGCCTTCATAAAGCATAAGGGGGACCTACCATCAGGAGAGAGAAAATGGAGTACCGACCTCTATAACACTCCAATGTCACACCCAATCACTGCCACCATCTAAGTGTCACTAAAAGAAGTTTCCCACTCACATCACCTCATGTCATACCTGTGATGATAAAATGAATACCATCATCATATCCCACATGGAAAACTACTCGGGTAGGATACTTATAGGCCCAAATTCATATTCTGGAGAAGAAAATACAAAACTTTTAAGCTATGAGGGGTGTACATGACGTGTTCTACAATGGAAAATGATGTGTCTCATGAGGCTGAACCATGGTTGTGTCCCCTCACTATACTTGTCTTGTAAATATAAACTACATGATGTGTAACTAGGGTCACATAGCATGTGACTCCACCCGAGAACCTAGGCGTGTTTTTCTCAAAATATAGATTGGGAATCCATTTGACACTACACAACATTCACATGGGGTCACATGACATGTAAATTCCCCCATAGTCCTTGGAATGTATACATAATACATAGATCATCGAGCCATGAAAACATACGTGGTGTGTTCTTCAAGGTACCTAGAGTTTCTAACCACTTGGGATCCGGGGCGTGTGCCTTCAGCACAGGACTTGGCTTCCAAGGTATGATCACATGTTTTATGGTAATGGCCTCACAATGTTTGATATTTATAATGGCTAAAATCCTAGCCATTATAATTACATGTACCACATAGTGTGTGTTTTTATAGAATATAGGGTGTATAGTCATAGATTTTATATAAATTGAATTATTCCAACATATAGATGCTAGAGCCACATTTTTCCACAATATACACCTTTTGAATTTGATTAAATGGACAAATACAGTGGTGATGGTCTCTGATTGATGATTTACATCCTCTGTTGGCCATAAATAGGATCTATGATTCCCCATGGGGGTAGCCACTACACCTTCTATCCTTATACAGGGGTTCTGATCCATGGTTTTTTTAACCTCATCTCATATCACGCCACAGTATATTGAAAAAGTGTTGTTATATGAGGAATTATGACACCATATAAGATTTTAGGGGTTAGATTTCACTCGTATCTAACCCTATAGTGTCAAATATCTAACCTTGTGGTCCAACAACCAAGAATGAGAAGAACAAAAAGCATGAGGGAGGGAGGAACATGATAATTAAAGTAAGATAATCATTGGAAGATGTTATCCAAACCAAATATAATTATATTTTGGACTGATGGGAGTAATGGAAGAACAATAAATAGAATGAATAAGAATAAGGATATTAATCAAATCTTGGCTCATCTAAAGAATAAGAATCTATAGAAAGTAAGAAGATAAAAAATACATTCTTATTATATTTTTAAAATGATGATATCTATGAAATAACATTCCCTAACATAATAATGGAACGATAACTGGTGAAACATTCATCTATTAGAGATGAAGGTGATGATATAGTTTCATTCATAATCCACCTCATGAATCTCTATAATTTTCATTGTCGATCAACATTCTCTAGTTACCAAAGCCATAAATATCTATCTATTCTTCCTCAAATATCACAATATTATAAAACTCGGAATGTATAATCATTTTAATGATGAATAAATAGATGATAATTAGGTTTTGGGCCATTAAATAAATTATTTAATTTAATTAACGTTCTCCCCAATGGTTTTATTTAACATGACACGAGAGACCAATAAAATTTATGTCACACATTTGATAAACCTTATATTCTAGAAACAACATGACCTCAGGTTTCCCATATGAGGTCCTGATTAATAGATAAACCATTTATACTTGAAATATGCTTTCACATTCGTTAATATATAATATTATTTTAAACAGTTTAATTTTGGGATCATGTGACACCCTAACATAGATCAATAATTGAAGAAGGACCTATATATGTATATATATATATTCAAAGGATAAATCTACAAAAACTAGATTCATTATAGAATTATTTTCTAGGGGAGCATTTTATATTGAATCATCTCTCTGATTACTAGAATTCATTTCAGGTGGCATGTTCTAAAAATATAAAACACAAAAAAACATATAACTCATGTACAGATAATACTGATCAGATCAATTTGGAAGTCATCTCATAACATTGAAGAGAAATAAACCATTTAAAACTCGTCATGTTTTTTTTAAAAAATTAAACAATGCCAAATTGAATCAAAGCTTGTATTCTAAGGGTTTGGAATAGCGAATAATTATCCAGTCACTCCCCCAGACCCTCACTCAATACCCAATAGTACAACTCCATAATACCATGATACCCCCCAAATAGAAATAAGAAACATATCCCATTTTGTAATTAAAAAACCCAGGTCAACTTAACACATCACCCTAGTTGGCCCACCATAATGCCTAAGGGACATTCCAGATTCCCCCAGGATGGAAACTAGCACTAGGGTACCAACACCAACCTCATGAGAATGGTTTTACCCTTGAAAATATTCCATGACAAAGATAGGGGATAAAGTTTCATGATAATAAATAAATAATTTCATTATTAAAAAATATTTTTAATCAAATTATAAGAAGTAATAACATAATGAAAAACATTAACAAGATGAAAGAAAAGAATATACAAAAATAATTCCAACATCATATAGGTGAAAATGATAGTAATAATACAACATAGGATTTGTTTTACACTAGATAACAAAAAACCCAAAAATATAACAATATATATTCCTAAACAGTGAAACAAAACTAACTCTATTGGGCCATAATCCACCACCATCCCAAATCACAGAGGCTAACATGAGCATCAAGATTCCCCTCTATATTATTGTATTCATTTTACTTTCCCTATTTTAGATAGATCCATGTTGTTGTACAAAAAAAAATCATATACAGGGTGCGAGGAAAATCCTAGTTGGTTGCCTCTATTAATTTACATATCACAATTCACTATATCAGATAATGGTTCTATATTGAAAACATTTTAAAAAAATAGTTAAAACTATATATTAAATCCTTTGGTTTTTTAAAACGATAGATAATGAAAAATATATTGGGATATGATTCCATACAGTAAAATATTGGGAGTACAATTAATTAAAATGATCATAGCTTTAAAATACGTGGGAATCACATAAAAAGATGTAATAACCCAAAGTAGATGTGAAATACAGGGAATCATTGGCCAGTAGGATCAAGGTGTTTATGAGTCATTCATGGATAACATGGTTGTCCTATTTGAATGTGAAAAGATAACCTAACTTCTGCTATATCTTGTGGTCACACTATCCCCAATCCATTGTTAGATCATTCATAATGATTGGAATGAACCCATCCTATAACCCACACACCCAAGTATTCCATTTTCACCAATAATTATATCCATCCCATACAAAAAATTCCATGATATTGGAATGAGGTTTTCAAAAAATACATTCTCTTCAAGTCTCTTTGAAACATCATTTAAAGATAAGAGTTTTCTTAGAAAATTTTATCAAAAAGTTGGTAGACATAAAAAATATTTTCAAAGGGAGATCCCGAGAAATCACCATTTATTCCACACATGATGAGTATAATAACAAAAAATGTATAAAAACCATTAAAAATCAATTCTATAGTGATAAATCTTCAAAAAACAAAGTAAAAAAAATCAAGACATAAGGTAAGAAAAGGGAAATCATGATCATCTAGAGACCACTACCTTCAATGGTGTAACATCACCACATTGATAATGATAACTATAATTAATGAATAGGGATCCTCATTGGCTGAAATATCAAATAAATCTATTAAACGCCCAAAATAAACCTTGTCTTCATATCTCTATGGCCATTAGGGTTAGAGAGATGATAAAAAATTAAAGAAAATAATATTTGATGGAGGGGAGAAGTAAGGAACCATGATATTTCATTATATTTTTTTCTTTAATCCAATCATTAAATTAAATACTGAAAAATGGAAAAAGGGATCAAAATATGTATAAAAACTAGATAAAAGAGGGGTTAAGGGGTTAAATCGTGATTGGGGTAAGATTGTAAATTCATCTTATTTTCTTGGTGGACAGTAGCTCATGGGAAACATTTTTCTTAGAATATAAATGTATATCACTAAGAACATCCATGTTGTGGACTATGTTATGCAACATGGATTACATCCATGCTGTGGGGGCATGGGGTTTTGAACCCTTAGTCTCTACAATGTAACCTCTGTTATGTGTCATGAGGCACACTCAAGAGGTAGAGTTAGGGGTCCCAACCCACGAGATCCTCCAAGGTATAACACTATGAGTTATGCCTCATAACACACCACACCTTCCCCACAATATAGGCTACAGTTTGGAAGTAGAAAACCAGGGATAGAAAGTACACTTTCCCCAAAACCAACCAAAACACACACAAATACACCAAAACTCAAAAAATTCAAGACATAACAAAAATAAATTATTAAAAACATTCCATTGCTTTTATTAATTTCATATAGACTAAATATATTTAATGATTAATGTGTCATATTTCATTTAGACTCAATAAAGTAGCTATTGTAATAAAAACATTCATTGGAACTAGTGTTCCTTTGGTATGAAAGCCAGAAGATCTAAGAGATTCTCATTAAGTAAACTTTGTGTCCCTAATGCACAACAAATGTGTTTATCGCATACAATAAATTTGATATGATAATTTTCAATAATTTATTTATAAATATACCATTGGAAACTATTATTATTATTGACTAGTATTTTTTTATCAAAAAGATATAATAAATGTATCTGGCCATATAATTTATGTATTTATCAAACAAAAAGAAAATTTCATATCACATTATAAATGTTAAATTATTTTATAAATCAATTAATGGAAAATAAACTATATATTTGTACACATATATTGAGTATATAATCCTTAATAATTTAAAAATTAATAATTTCTATATGGATAGTTGTAAATTAAATAAACTTGTTTAAGAAAAAGTGCCCTTACAGAATAATATATATTGTATATTTTGTCCATTTTTTATATTATATATTCATTTTACATATTATGTAATGTGTTAGTCATTTAATTTTGTATCCCATGAAGTCCTCAGTGGTTAGCATGATAGAAAGTATCATAGAGTAATGGGAGCACACTTACTCTATATTTGTGATGTTTCTGAATTAGGCCCTAATATTTATGAACATAATTATTATGAATTCCATAATTATAAGATATATTATTGTTATACATGATATTATTTATATATATTTTTATACTAATTGTATATATAGTACCCCAACCTAGTTTATCACCCAAATAGTGATTCAGGATGAGTGTTACTTGGCCTTATGTATAACTCTCTATACACCAAAGGCTACTAACAAGCAACGAGGGTGATAAAAGGTGATAATTGGGATACTCTACCCTCTGGCGATGCATATAATAATAGTTTATATGAATATAATGTAGTTAAAAATAAAGACCAAAATAATCTGTATTTCTAAACCACCCCTAGTAGAAGCACGAGAAAAAGCAACAAATATGTTAGAAATAAACATATTCAGATACCATTTGTATAATTAAAACTTCCCAAGAATCAATTTTTAGAAATTTCAGACATTATAGGCCATACAATAAAATAAATATAAATGGTTATCATGTAAGAAATAAATGTTTACATATATAAGCATGTCGATAAAAAATAAAACTCAAAATGTAACTCCAGCAGATGCAGGAACCTCCAATGTCCCTTGCCTTTCATCTCATGTAAAAGTTCTGAAATAATAACTATAATCTAGACCATGAAACTAAACCATTACTTGATCATAATGCTATAAATTCTAGACATTTCGCGAATGGTCCATGTATGTTGTGAGAAATAATATCACTAAGCAACCACAAACATGTTCCAACCTTACTTTCTTGATTATGTTGTTGTAGCACAAAATAAACAAACATCACATGATTTTCCAATATAATAACCTAATTCTGTTATTCCTTATAGAAACAAGGAATTAGTTACCTGATTCATCCATTTATGGTATAATATAAGTGGAGAATAACTTATCACGTAGCCCAAGGAATCCATTTCTATATAACAATCCATGTAAACCCTCAGGTTCCCCCTCAAATAAAATCAACCTGAACCTCATGCCAATTGGCACCTCACATCATAATCAAGTAACTGACTTCATGAAGGTACTCCCAAGAAATTGCCTGGTCTAATGGAACTTAATGACTTAATTCCCATTGGCACGAAGCTCAAAATCCCATGGAATGGTGATGTCCACCCTCCAAAATTGTCAAATCCCACAACTTTAATAAATGGAAATCCTGATACCCCAACCAATGATCTCTACACTATCAACTGAAGGATCCCCGCTATCCCCATAGATTTATACATATTGAAACCCCAACCATGAACCTAATATGAATCTAACACAAGAATCAATCCAAATAAATGTTACAGACAACCTCACTATCTGGATCATATTGTGTGAACACAATTCCGAACATCGTGTTTTCCAACAATGGTGAGAGGAAATCACCTACTAATAACCTAATCCACACCATTTTGGAACATCATACCCCTGAAACTATTTCTCTCATTTAATGATTAGCACCATCCAATTCCACAGGGGCTTTTCATGTAGCCTGATGACATCATCACCTCATCCCAATAACCAATTCCCCGAACTAGTGATCATCTTCACCCAGAGTATGAGGTCGAAGAAAAATCTGATGATCATGTTCCCTCAACCAGGTGGTCCTCAACACCTTAATCCATGATCCAAGCCATTAAAATTTCCATGGAACTCACTATCAATATATATATTATTTAAACAATTAAAATTATTAAATAACACAACTGTCATAATTGACTATGTTGTATCCTGACTCATACATGGCTCAGTCATGGAAGAAAGGGCTTGGGCATGCATAGGGAAATCGTACAAGGTATCACATTTAAGTTCATTGAAAAGTGTTAACAAATTTATGTCTCACTCAAAATAACCAAGGATTCACTAAATATCTCACCGCCAAGACAACCTCAAAATCATGGGAAAATATAAAAACCACCTACCTCATATTGGTCGATTCTCACACATTTGATATTTGTCTTTAAATCAACTTGAATTGGAAGAAGTAGCCATTTTATGAAAACTCTAAAAAAATAGGTTAAATCACCTAACACGAATTTAGATCATGGTGAGGTGATAAAAATGGTAAAAATATGAAATTGGAGTTGAATACTTATAGTTACGCATCCAACTCCATAAACAGGCTAATGAACGAAGATCCGATAAGGAAATGATCTCAAAACCTAGGAGGGGAGAGGATAGTTCAACAGCCACTAGCGGAGAAGGCCACATCATGGAAGAAATAAAGTAGAATGAAGAAATCGTATCAGAGGGTAAGAATGTTAATTTCCCACATTTAACTAGATTTCATGTCTAATTCACATAGTTTGGATAACCGTGCATAGACTGTGTGGTAGCTCCTTCTCAAGGCTCCACCCCACACGGTTGTCCTTCATAGTTTTCCAAACTATACAGAAACCATGTGAGTCACCTCTTCTAAAAATAGCAATGATGCTTCATGGACATGAACCCCCTGCTTCATGGTTCTGAAAACCATGCACATAGAAAATTAAGGGTCCCATGGTTTCACCTGGGTGGCATCTTGGTGTTTCCAAATTGTGTGTCTCAGTCTTCACACTTATAAATTCTTCGGTTTTCTACCTCTGATGCACCTAAAACCCATCCAAAACCCTGAGAAACATACTGATAATTTTTTAACATCTAAAAAAATTTATTTTACCAAATTAATGCTCATATTTATCTCCCAACAATCAAGAATAGATTTTTTCCAACCGCTAAACTCAGAAAATTTAGAATTAATTGAAGAATTCGACCCACCCAAAAAACATGGGATGTTAAAATCTATCCACGTTATCATACCTTATATTGAAGATAAAAAATAAAACTGAGTGTTGGTATCAAACATACCTATAACATTAATAACACCCTTTCTACCCTAGTCATCAATTCATAGGTATTATATCTCATGGAACTCCTCTTCTTAGGAGTAACTTATCCCGATAGTTTCATAGCCTAAGATGTAAATAAAACCAATGGTCCATTGACCACACCTAAACTCAATGTCCTCTCTTCATCAATCATCAGTTTTTCACCTCTTTAGGTTCCCACATCATATCTAAGACACATATAACACCAATTAATTATTTCATCTCGTCATATCCCCACCTTGTTCCCATGTCATAAATAGAACCTCTGAGGTCCATCATATCTTCATATACTCAAATATATATTATTTTCACACACCTCATTCTTAACCTACATCGCATAGATTCATACATTCTAACACACCTCAACTTTACACACAAAAAAATGATTCTCATAGAAGATCATGATCCCCACATCTCATATATATATATATATATATATATAACTCATATGATCTAATTCCAACCTACTAACAAGTATCTAGTTAGTCCAAAAAGTATATCTCATTCACATCTTGCACCCAAAAAAAATTCCTACAAAAGGTTCCATTCAAAAATAAAAATAAATTTATACATGGGGTTCACCCTTGGTGTACCTATAACCATCATTAGTTCACCATCCAACTCTAACCTTGGCATCTCAACAGAATACATGTAGCCTAAAATCTAATTACCTAATGTCAGTCCCCCTTGGGGTACTATAGATCCACTGGATACTGACTCTAATGATGGGTCCCACTATCCCTTCCATGACCTCAATGTGTAGCTGAATCATGGATACCATCTCCTAGTACTACTCTAGGTTTGACCTCATAACTATTATTCTTCCATGGTCCCTAAATAACAGTTTTCGGAGAAGGCACCCTATAAAACCTCTCTAAATAAATGTCCTATTCGGATGCATGGAACTCCTTCGATGAATGACCGCACTATATTCACACATGAACCAACTTCCTGCAATAGAAGAATGCCATCGACAACCCACTCCTTGGTGGTTTTCTCATGTCTCTAGCCTACAATCCTTACTGAAACCCATATTGGCCTCACATAAAACTTTCCGAAGAATAAGAACTATAATCAACTAAAGATCAACCCTAGATCAAATAATAGCATTAAAAAAAATTCACTCATATATGGGTTCTTGATTCACCACCTCTGTAAATGAGTGTAACCTAAAAATGTTTACCAACACCCTGATGTCATTCTATATCCCATCATTGACACACCTAACCCTAAAGGTATAATCACCAACCATATCAGGAAGAAAAAAGGGAAACTCATTGAAGGTTGTTTCACAATCCATAACAAAAATGTCTCTCTACTATAGGAATATGAACTCCCAATCTCTCTCATCCATCAGTATATATGAGATGAAGTGCTTGAAGAAAATTTCCTCAAATTCATTCACGTCCAGTACCTTGGTTCTACATTCCTAAACCTGAACTTCCCACTTGATATTTTTATGTCCTATGAGCATATATGTATCCATCTTCACCCTCTAGTATGGGTGTGTCTTAATATTCTCAACAATCATATGCATTGATTCTATCCAGTTTTTAGCTACTTGTGGTCCACCCTCATCCTAAAATGGTGGTGGGTACTATGACTAGAACACTCAAGTCATGTACGCCATTGAAGGATCTACTCCATGGCATCCTCTATCGATCACCTAGACGACACAAACCAACCTTTTTCTGAGCTTATCATCCAACCAAATCCCAAATTATCTAGAATATTATGGATAACTCACCTACAATAGAGTCTTCACCTAATCATGTATATGCATATCATGCTCTTCTTGACCCTCTGGCACCTCATACTGACCCTCAGGGACCTCATCCCATGCATTCTATTGCAGCACTAAATCACCTCCTTTCTGATGCTCTATCAGATCTCATCTATGTGGAACCCTGATGAATACAAATACATGTCCATACATCCATATATATATATATATATATTACACAAATAGATAAATTAGTAATAGGAAGTGCAATCTCACCACCTTTACTCTCCCCCATCGTAACCATGCCACGTGACATCCAGCCACAATGACCCTTTTCCACCCATATCAGAGCTATGTATCACTTAAAAATCATTCATCATAGCTCCTTGTCTACCCATAGTGGAGTCAGTCATCACAATTCAATTTGAGGAAGATGAGTATGATGCCACAAAATATGGCCAGGAAGGAAAACACTACTTATCATCCTTTTTGGACATTTTAAACTTCTTTCCCCATATGCCTTGGGCTATGCCTATCTAGATAGACCATGTAGAGTCAATACGATGACCATGTATCCCAACCTAGGGGTACAAATCACTCTATATCATCATCCTAGGATACTCATATAATATCCAAGATCGTAAATATATATCACATTACATAACAATCACATATATTTTATTTGGTCTATATTCATAGGTTGATTAAGTAAAATTCCACTAATGAGAGGTTTTGTAAAAAAACTCTACATAACTTCCATTGATGAAACATTAAATGACATATACCATATTATCATAATTCTGGTTCCCAATTATAATCAAAATCATTTTATCACATCAAAAATTTATATTATCTAATGTTCTTACCAAGTGAGAATAAACAATTGTCCCTTTTCATATTGGTCCAAAGGTCCATACATATCATAAAAAGTAACAATTGTTACCATGTGAACCACTATATGTGGAAATAAATCCTATTATGAAAATAAAAATGTCGAGCAACAATTTCCACCCCGGGAATCTTAGTCCCCCTATGCATGGGGATACAAGCACCCAAATATAAATTCTAAACCTAGTTCTGAAACCACCCTAATCTCTGGTCAAACATATCCCAAATAGTAAAAAAACTAAAAAGGAAAAACATTTTAAATCATAAATATCTAAAAAAAGATCAAATAATTCATAATCAAGAACCTCTCAGATTCCATTTTTATCACACTAAACCAGTTTTCCATCTGAATTATGTTCTAGGCCTTGTGTCAATGGGCCCTAACCATGCCTCCATGTACACCAAAGGTTACTGACTAGAACTGAGGTTGTAAAGATGTGATATTGGAGAGACTATTCTTTCTATTGATTAATATAATAATGGTCTCTATAAATAATTAGTAGCAGAAAAAATACCAAAATTCTTTGGATCAGAAACCTGCCCATGGGGGAAGTACAAGAAAAAGTAGCAGAATAAATAGAAATAAACAATCCCAAATACAATTTTCATAATTAAAATATCACAAGATATCATTTTTAGGAAATACATTCCTATTTATCCATACATGAAATTAAATAAAAAGGGTATCCCATGGTCGGCCTCATTATGTAAATATATATGGGTGGTGAGACAAAATAAAAACGCCAAAGAATACTCTAGTAGATTTAAGATCCTCAAAGGTCCCTTGTTATCCATCACATGAAAGATTTTTTATGCAGTTAATAAGATCCATCTCTTGAGCCTGAACCATTACCTCATCACAATTCCATAATTTTTACATGCATCTTATAGTGCACATATAGGGCATGGGAATGAATTTTAATATGCCACCACTAATATTTTTCTACCCTACATCTATGATTATGCAGCTGCATACTAAAATAATAAAACCTAACATGTATTTCATATATAATAACTTGCTTATCTTGTTCTTAGAAGCCACAATTAATAATTTACCTACTTCAGGAATTAATGGTATAACAGTAATGAAGAGGTTCTTTAGCATATAGCCCAAGGCATCACCTTATGTATCACAATCCAGGTGAACCCTCAGGTCACACCTCAAATAAAATCACCTGAAACCTTGTACCAACTGACACCTCGGGTAATATTCAATTAATTGATGCTCGAATGAACACCCAATAAGGTACCTAGTACTATTCACCTTAGCCTAAAAATCCCCTTTAGCTCAAAGCCAGATGTCTCAAGGAATGATGATATTTATCCTCCCAAATAGTATCTTCCCAAGCCCTCAATACATGTTGTGCATCATCCTCCAATCTATAGTCTAAACACCATCAACTGACAGTTCATTACTGTAGCCATGGATTTATACAGAAAGAACCTTCAACCATAAACATAATCTACATCTAAAAGAGGCCCTAACCAACATGGGTGCTCAACCCCAACTAATCATTTGAGTCCTAATGTTTGCACATGACTCTAAATAGTGGTTTGGATAACAAGGTAGAGGAGAAATAACTAATTATGAACCTAAAAAACAATATCCAGATTCCTTGTTCCCCTCTAAACATTTCACTATTTTGAAGGTCATCACAATTAAATAACTCATGGACCTTGCACATAGCCTTGAGACATCATCGAATCATCCTGAAGACCAATTTTCCTAACCAGTGAACAACTTCATCCAGAGTATCTGGGCTAAGCACAACCAAATGATCGCATCGCATAAAATATGTGTTCATCACAACCTTTATCCTCAAGCCAAGACCTTATAGTTCCCATGGAATGAACAAGAAATATAAATAATATAAATAATAATAAGTATTAAATAGCACACCTAGCCTAACCACCCTTGTGTTATAGTGCCCCACACTCGACTCTATCATGGGAGAAATGGATAAGGCATGCATAAAGGCTTCACACATGGTCTCACATTTAATTTCACGCCAGGACCTTAATTAATTTGGGTCTCACTCAAACTACCCAATGTAACACTCATGTTCACACCATAGAAAAAACCACAAAATCATAAAGAAAGACAATAATCACATAACTAATGTTGGTATACGCTTTCACATCCGATCTTTACATCTAATTCAATACGATTTGGAAAAAATTATCATTTTAAAATTACACCCAAAAAATATAGTAAATAGACTCACACCTATTTAGTGATCAATGCAATGAGAGAAAATTAGAAAATATAAAATAAGAGTTAGATCCCTACTGATATGCATCCAACATAGTATATGGATCAAAGAAAAATTATTAGGTGATGAAATGAGCTCAATACATGGGCGGGGGAGAGGTGATCTCCTTGGATCTGGGAGGATAAGTCTACATAATGATAGAAACGAAGGAAAATAATGAAATAAGAAAATTGAGGAGAATGGTAATTTCCATTTTTTAAATGGTTAACATGGTTTTCTTACAAGGTTTAAAAACGCATGAACATCCAGAGTGGTAGCCCCTTCCCAAGGTTCCACCTCACATGGTTGTCCCACCCGATTTTCCCAGCCATGCAGAAATAGTTTGAATCACCGTCACTAAAAACATTAGAGGTGGTGCATGTCCATAATCCCCCTACTCAATAGTTTGGAAAACCATTAACACATCACAAGCAGGAATACATAGTTTCACCTAGGTGGCCGCATTATTTGTCTAAATTTTTCACCTCAATATTCTCATTTAGAAAAACATGGGTTTTAGGACTTTGATGCACCTGAAACCCATCTGACGCCATGATATAAATGAGGAGAATTATTAATCATCATTAAAAAGGTCTTGGATCAAATTAAAACACATAATTATGTCCTAATAACCGAGAAAATATTTATTCTCACCACCATACTTGAAAATTTTCAAAACAGTTGAGGAATTTTACCTTCTCCAAAAACCGGAGAAATTATAGTATATATCCTTATTGCATATGTAAAATTTTATCTAGATTCATTTAAAAATATACTAATTCCATATTATTCATGTCATATATATTCCTTGTTATATTACACTTCCAAATGTCCCTAACTGATATTATATGATCACTCCTTATATTCTTTTATATTTCTCTTGGAACGTATGAAAAAAATCCACAAAACCCTATGGATAATTATAGAGGAATTATAATGTTTTATGTATTGAAAATATGTAATTAAAATATTTAATGTAATCTAATATTATTCTATATTACTTGTTTGCTAAGACTACTAAACTTTTGTACCATATATATTGTGGTCTTATGTTATATATTTCTTTTGTTATAACTATCTATAAATTATCAGTTATTAGATTTAGGGTTCTTATAGTTGGTAACAAATAAATTTTAGTAGATATCGTAGGAACTATATTTTAAGAACATAATTAGTTAACAGATATATAAAATAAACCTTTGGAAATTTTATAAATATTATATAATGGATATATTACATAATATATAGTTATAATAAATTAATAAAAATTATATTCTATTACAAAAATTTCAAATTATTATTGATGAAGTAATTATAATATTCAATAGTTTATAAATTTATCTTAATAGAAGGAACATGTAACATTTCAACACCTATAACCAATTTATGGATCACCACACTAAGAAAGATAATGAAGCTAACATTGGATATTATTATAGATTAAATATATTAATATATCTAACTCGTGATCTAATAAATATAAATTCATTTATGGAATAACTTATTAATAGTCAACAAGGCAATAAAACATTGTTTTTTTAAGAGACAGAACTGTACTCCATTCAATAGAACCACTAATTTTTCATTTGATAATCAATTCATAATTTCTTTAAATAATATAGTCATTGCCTTGGGATATAGTTAATGAGATATGGTTATTAGTTTTTATATAATCTTGGTAGATTTACTAAACATTTGTGTTCATTGATTCAACAAACCCAAAAGGTTGATAATATAAAGATAATGGAATTTAATTATTTTATGTAGATATTCCTTCATAATTATTTTCTTCTCGTGCATTGTACAGATATGGAATCGATATTCCTAAAATTATATCAGTAAGAATAAGACTATTTTATTGAGTAAGATGGTAACATTATAAGGACATTGTGGTAGGATAAACATTATTAATGTAATATAATAAGTATTATTAATCATTTAATTTATGTACTAATGTAAATACACTAAAAGTAGGTTATCTTACTTGAGCCGTATTTTTTATAATTTATTCTAGATAATATTTTTATGAATGATATTCATACTAAAATAATTTTGGAAAATTATTTGATTGGAATGATAAAATAGTTTAATAATGAATAATTGTGATAAAAACATCTTGATGCCTATGTAGATGGATTTTTTTCATTTCATAGAAGTGTTGGGACTAACTGCACAAATCCCAAATGTAAAAATGTATGTGAAAATACATTAATTTACAACGATTTAATTTTAATGATATGTGAAACATTACTAATCATTACATCAATTGGTAAGAGAATATTACATAGAAGAAGTAAAGGGAAAAAGGATATGCATATGAAATAATTTTTTTCCAAATCATTTTTCTTAAATGATGTGATAGAATGTCATTTTATCATAAACTCCATATTATCTAACACACTATTTGACTATAGATCTATATAATCTTTTATATATTGAATTTTTTTAATAACAGTAATTCATAGCCTATAACATTAAAGAAGTGGTTTTAAATAAATAACATTAGATGAAACCTTTTTCTGGTATAGATATATTGTTTTATTTTTATTATAATGAATGGATGTTATCTACTTGAAATCCAGATTATTAATAAAATGGAGGAAATTTAAAATTTTCATTAGATCCATATGATTTAAATGTTGAATTTAATAATTTATTATCAAGAAAAAATTATTATAATCTATAAAGCTAAAAAAGTGTCTCTTTTTTAATATAAGATACATCATTTCATGAGACTTGTCTGGAACCATGACTAGGCACTCATATTATTGATATTATTTAATAAATTAAGGATCAAATGGAATATTTAAAATATTAGGATATTTTAATAATAGAAAATATATCTATTTTTAAATATTACATTGATGTATTTTCTTAGAAATTTCCTAGATATCCACCAGATATTGATAAAAATTTCTCTATTTTTTATATCTCGGATGAAAAACCCATATCCAAGCTACCATAAAAAATTTTCATGATAGAATTAATTAAATAATAGAAGAAACTAAAATTTTATTGTGATAAAGGATTCACACACACACTATTGTCTCATCAATGTTATCAAAAAAGTATTTTTTAAATGATGGATGGTTCAACGAGGATATGCATTAATTATAGGGAAATCATTACAGTTACTATTTATAGTAAGTATAGATTACCATGGATTGATGATTTGTTTAAAAAAATTAATTTCGTTCGATACATATCTAATATTGAACATAATTTTTATTATAATTATTTAAAAATTAATAATTATAATAGAATAAAGTCTAATTTTTTATAAGTAATGGTAATTGTGAGTTCATAATGATGCCTTTTAAATTAATTTTTTTAAAGAACTAAATCCAGTAACATAGAGCCTTTTATTAATTATTACCTTAGAACAAGATACAAGATATCACACTTCCTGATATTAGACAATTTATAATTCTTTGAAAACAGAACACATACATGACTTCTATATTATATAATAAATTAAAAACATTGCATAAAAAACTATCATGTATCCTCAAAAGTAATTTAATGGTTCCTTCATCATATAATAGGAAACAATAATAATATTTTATATAATATTTTTTGTAAGGGTTTAATACCATGAAAAATATCATGGTAAATAATGTGTAATCAATAAGGAAGAGTAGATAATCAATACACATGACATTAATTAAATAATATTAGTTTAATGGAAATCCAAGGCTAATATCAACATATTAATCACATAGATAATTGAAATAGAGTTCTCAAAAAATGAAATACATTAATGCATAAATTTATGAACATTCCATAATGTCTTTATCCAAATTATAATGAATCATAATAACAAGGTATCCTAAAAAAAACATTTTTAATAAATGGAAATCAAATAATCATATAATGTGGCCACCTCTTTTATCTCATGAGACCTCATAATGCCATCAGGGGATATATGAAATTGATCCAAACCTATCACATTATTATTAAATTCATTACTTATATAAATTGATTGATCAAATCAATTCATTCTCAAATTTCCATATAATTCAATAATTATCCTGATTAAATTTATAAAATAGAATAATTCCCTAGTAATTGAAATAACTATCTTACTAAACCTAATATTTTATATAGTAATAGTATATTATTGAATCATTATAAAAGTTATATAAATGATGTTCAATTTATCCATTACATTAAATATATGTACATCAAGGAAAAAAATAATATAAAATGAATAATTGAGAGTGATATAGAAAGTGATAATAAGAAACTGAATGATCACAAAATAAGTTATAATACATTCATAGTAAAAAATTATATATGACCATTTGATTTTTATAAATTAAGGTTTTGTTGTAAAACCTAGAATTTATAATATTAATTATAATAAAAATATAAAAAATACCCCTTGTAACATTGTGTAATAACAAATTTATAAATCACGTTCAAAATTAATTTAAAGTTTTTATGAAAATAAATCAATTTTATTTTTAAAAAAAATTAAATATAAATCACCAAAATCCTGATAAAAATACATTCATTAAAACTATCCATGGAATACTATAAATTATTATTCAATGAAATTAATAGCTATAATTTTAGATAATTTTGTTCGTGTGGTAAATATAGAAAAACATATTCCTTTCACACTTATGGTAAAAAGTATAAAAGTACCCCAGGAAAATGATAAGATGATTAATTTTAAAATATTAGAAAAAAATATAATATGGTTTAAAATTTATTATAATAATATTTACCTTATAAGTAATAACATTGTTGAATCATTTAAAAGAATCTTGACAAGGAAAAAATATTTTGAATGAAAATATTATTGCAATATTTTTATAAGTCCCTTATATCTAAATTACTTGTTGATTCCTGGTCCAATAAGAAAATAAATATAACATATATATGTAAAACCTAAAATAACTATATAAGAAGAAAATAAATGGGGTTTTAGATATCAGGGTTATGTAATTTTCTCATATGAAATCTCAATATAAAGAATCCTGAAATAAAATTATATATTAACACAAACCCATTATTACTTTGGTAACATTTCAATCAAACCCCCCATAGATAAATAAATGAATAAATAAAATTTATAATATTCATAAATATAAATTCAGGACATAAATATTTATATGGATATTACATAACCTAAATAAAAAAATTTGTGTATAATGTAAAACATGTATCAGTTAAGTGAAAATGAGAAAAATTACCCTTATCTTGAGTATCTTTATTGTCATGCATGTTTTATCCTCTTGTATAATGAATTAAAATTTATTAAATGTTATCACATTAATTATTTTCATCTTTATATTATTTTTAAGGCAATTTTATAATAATTTAAAATTCATTCATTAAATATTTATTTCCTACTTCGACCACTTATTGTTGTTTGGTCTAATTCTCAAAACGTTCTTCAATGTATTGACCATGGTTAAAAGAGTTATAAAATGGTTAAATAATTTTAAAAAGTAATACTTTCATGAATATATTTTTTATTCATTATATACAATTTTATATTGATCTATTCATGGTGGTATTAGAAAAACAAATCATGTCGCTTTAAGGTGGTGGTAGTTCACACATACTCATGAGAGAAAATATCATTTTTCAACTTATATATGGGTAATAAAGTGGACGATTCCTTATATTTAATGATTCATAATTATGTTATAAATATAATATATATTCATGAATTCCATATTTGTAACCCTAAAAGTAAAATAGTGACGAAAAACGAATAGCACCACTATATAGAGACGGTAGGTTTTCATTACGCATGAGAGATGTTTTGGTTTTATTTTGGATAAAGAAGAGTTATAAAATTGTTTTCCCATAATAATAATATAATTTAAAAATATTTTTTTATTAAATTAATAATTTCATTATGGATACAACATACTGATAGGAATTATAAGAAAAAATAAACTTTGAATGGGTCAGGTTAAATGATTACCTATTCTATGAGATGACCCCTTCATAAATCACCTAAACCATTCTAGTTAGAAACATTGATGATAACATAACCTGTATTTAATGGGTAGGATGTTTTGTAAGTTATTTTGGTAGGTATTAGTTTATTTATGTGGATATTGATGTGAGAATAATAGAGGACAGGTGGTGTCCTTTTATAAATTAGGGGAGTGGCACTCTTGTAATTTTTCAATGATTAAAAATATTAAATGGAATTATTCCTGGTCAATTGGAACAAAGGAACAAAAAAATTGTATCTAATATTTTATAGGGTATAAACCCTATAGAAACACATTTATACATGTTTTCAAGACATTTTATGTCTTATATCCTAGTTAAACCCCTTTAACCCTATGTTAACCTTAACTATGATAACTTAGATTTTTAACCATGATAACTTATTTAAGTTAGCCCAAATAAATAGAAGAATATAAAAAATTTGGGTATTATGATTTTAAATGTTCAATCAATTTTTTCTAGTTAATATTATATAGGTATAAGAAATTATTCTAAATATAAAACCACAAAACACATGACAAAAAGTTTTTTGGAAAAAAACAATTTAAGCATAGAAACATTTTTCATTGAAATCCAATAAAAAGTTCATTTCAATAAATTATTTTGTTATTTAACGAATTTGTATATTTTATAATTCATTATATAGAACAAACTGATGTAACCTTACAGCCATATCATAACCTGAAAATACTAAAAAAATAATTTTAAATTTGAGTAAAAAATAACTTATGTTCAAAAAAGTCAACCTTGGGTTCCAAAATTAAAGAAAAAAGTTTTAAAATATTTAATTCATCTCCTTGAACAACTATGTGGTATTTTTAAAGGTTTTAAAAATTATAATGTCATAATTGCATCATAATAATGTCATAAAAGTGATTGTATTTTAAAAATTTGGTATTTTCACTATTCACCAAAAAACCAACTATATCTAAAACTTATAAAAAATTCACGCTAAGATAATTTTGAAATGATAATTTTGAAAAAGAAATCCTCTTTGTAAATTACGATTTATAATATTTTTACAAATTAAATATAAAATATGTCCAAAAAATAAAATAAAAAACATATTTAAAGAAAAGTAATTTTAATAAATTAAATGAATTTATTCATATTCTTTTCCTAGTAATAACTATTATATGATAGATAATTTTATTGATTTAATTTATAATTCACATTAAGGGTTACATTTTTTAAATATAATTCATTGTTTATTTATTCATATTCATACATATCAACCTAACTACTAGGTTATAAAATTCATATTTACAAGATATTATTATGTAGTTCATTTAAACATGAGGGTTTTTGTGGCATACACTATAAAATATTGTTTTTTTAAAGAAAAATATAAACTAAAGTATCATTGTATTACATTATCTCATACAAACATAAATTTTTTTCTTATATTTTTATTTCTTATTATCTAAAATTTATATATCATTACATAGCAATAAAAACATATATATATTTTTTCATGGACAATAATTTTTTATTTATGATAAGGAAAATGTTATTCATGTTCCTATATAAGGCTCACAATTTCAATTGATTTTGAAAAATGTACCTTGGTTTTAGAGTGTTAATTTCTATACAAGGATTGATATACATATATTTGGGTTACATAACATTGAGAAATCCCTTTAACATTGGAATAGAAAATATGATAAAATTTACATATATGATTTCTTCCCATTTTATAATATTTATTTCATTCTTGTATGGGAATCATCATGATCATAGTTAAATTTTTATGCTTAAATCACTAAAATTAACGTGTGATGGACTATAATAACCATAAAAAAATACAATTTTATTCCTCCTATAAAAAAATATTAATTATAAGCATAACATAAAATAATAACCAATATTAATAAACCAATTTAAAAATTAATACACAAAATATTAATAATAAAATAATATTAATTTCAAATGCCTAAAATATTCATTTTTAAATTTGAAACTAAAAATTAGAATGGTGTAATCACTTATTCATTTAAGAAATCTCATTTCTTATTCCTAACCAACCATTTTCACTCAGTTATGTATATTTCCAATTACATGTTTCAAAATATCATTTTTCATAAAAATAATCTATAAAAAATGAATTAAAAATCACTAAGGATAATTGTTTCATATCAAATAATAAAATTAAATATCATCTTTACATTCTTTGAAAAATATTTTCATAAATTCAGTTTTCAAGGTGATTTATATCATTCAAAAAATAGAAAATTAACTATTTCTTAAATTTTAATGCAACTAACTATTATTTTAATGATACATGGATGTTTTTTATTAATCCTCATAAAAACTAACATTGAAAAAAAAACACCACATTATAACTATTAAAATTCTATATGTTAATATTTAAATCATCCTTCAAAAAAACCATTAAATATTTTTTGTCATCTTGTTCCTTAATAGTTACATCCACTATTTTCCATCACATAAAAAATAGAACACACTTAGTTATATCAAAATAATAATTAATATTGAGTGATTAGATTAAAAGTTCCATGAAGGTAAAATTTATCAAATTTTATAAGGTGTTTATTTTCTACATGTGTTAGTTATGTTATTCGACAATCTAGTTCCCATGGTTCCTACTAAAAATACTCTAATAAAAACATTAAAAGACCAAACTATAGTAACATGAAGATAGTTGATACTTATTACATTGGTAAAATATTCAAGGGATCACAAAACCCAAGATCAGTTAGTTTTGTAGTCTTGGGAAAATAATATAAATTCATGATGAAGCTCCCATGACCTGCATTCTTGGATCTATCCATAGCAATGATTTATTAAATGTTTATATGAGAATCATAATTTATATAGCTTCTGATAATTTCTGCATAAAAACCCACACTAGATCCATTATATACTTCTCATAAGCTGCACTTATATGTATAACCTAGGGGATGGAAACATAATAATGGGGTGATCTAAAGAACCCATTAGGGTAATACTTATAAACATTAAATCAAAATTAAAATGAAAATAACTTATAAACAAGGCTTAACACATCTCATTAAGACAAAAAAAATTAAGAACAAAGCTTTTTGTATCTCATTCACACAAAAAACTTGTGAAAAAATTTTCTCACATATTATTTCCAAAAAAACTTGTTAAAATATTCTCATATATCATTCACACAAAATACTTGTGAATAAAGCTCCCCACATCTCATTCACAAAAAAAACATGTGAAAAAAAAACTTCATGTATATTAGTCACACAAAAAAACCTATAAAAACAGCTTCTTGAATATCATTCACAAAAAACACTTGTGAAAAAAGTCTTCCCACATATTATTCACACAAAAAACATGTGAAAAAAAGATTCATTCATCTCACTCATTTGGAATTTCATCATCTCATATTATATTTAAAAAAATACATTTGAGTGTGGTATAGGAACCCACCCATAAATAATCCAAACATATGTGTGCCACCTAAAAACTAATATTCATCATATCATAAAGAACCTAGGGAAAAAAATTGTTTTCTTCAACCATTAAAAAAAATTAACATGAACTTAATAAAATCATAAAATGTATTAAAAAATAATTTTCCAGAAGCAACCTTATCAAAATAGCATATATAGGGTGATCAAAATATCATTTCATGTAAGATAAAACACAGAGGGTAAATTTAATTAAAAATAAAAAAAATTCCCAAAAACATTTTAAATAATGAAGTATAGTTTACTTCTAAAACATTATGTGAACTATAAGAAATTGGAAAACATATTATAAATAGTATTAAATAATATATCCTTGAGAAATCACAAATGCTATCAAAATATTTGAGTAGAAGATAAAGAATTTTATTTTGAAAGCATGGAAATCCTTTGGAATATTTTGAAATGTATTTTTTCAAGACCTGCATTTCCAAATAAGTAGCATAACATCGATTTTAAAATAGATTAATGTAAATTTGGATTACTCATGAGTAAATACATATTTAGGTTTTATAATAATATATAAAAACTTGTACAATGAACATGGAAATGGAGGAAAACCAACCATTAAAAAAGATATTATTTTTTCTTAAAAAAATTACACGTTAAAGAGAATAAAATTCATAAATAACGAATATTTTACATAAAATATCATTTTAAATAGTGTTAAAAAAGGAAATATCTTTTTAAATACTAAATATTATTACTTATCAAATAGAGATTAATTATTCTCTATAAATAGAATTTTAACTCAAAGGAAGTTTAAGTTAACCAAATCCAGTATGATTGACATAATTAATGAATAAAGAGTAATTTAGAAAGGGGTTGTGTGGTAGAAATGTAAATAAAAAAAGTTAAACTACCAAAAAATTAAATCCATGTAAATATTGTACCCAAAATATATGAATTATGTTCCTAAAGAACTATCCTAACCCAATGAATGAAAATTGAATTTCTAAAAACATTTACGATAATGGTAACATAAGAATAAGAGGTTTACCATGAAATAAATATTAATGTATCATGAAGGGAGAGGTATTATGTATAAATTAATCATATGGTGTATTAAATAAAAAATATAAAATAAATTATGTTGTGTAATAAAAAACATGTCTTAGTGATTTAAAAATGAGATAAAGAAACCCTTACCCTTTATTTAATCATGATTCACCATGCTCTATGGTCCTATATAATGAAAAAAATTAACTTAATAACATACCACATAGAAATAAAATAAAAACACTATTATGTTTTTAATTATATATAAATTTATATTAAAAATTATAACCATTTATATATTTTTTCATTATCAACTGTGTGAACATTCGATTGTTTGTTTTGTACGAGATTCATAAAGACAACATAAATTCTCACTAATTTATTTCAATTTAATTATTACTAGTAAATCAAAGATTGAATAATCATTTTTTTTAAAATTATTAATTATTTCTTGTTTTCATTAGTTGAACAACATAAATAGGACTTTTCGAAATGGATATCAAGATGATCAAGTTTTTGACGGGTTTTATGATCAAACAGTTATATATTATTATATATTTTGAATATTAAAAAATTATATAATTACTAATTAAACATAATTATATCATTATTACATGGCATTACCATTATAATAAATCTCTTAATATTTTATTACATAATCATTATAATGTTTTATATAGAGGTGGTAAAATTTACCCAAATGGTAATGTGTTATAATGGTATAATTAGTAAGGGGACGTATTTAGATAATGATATTGTGACATATATATAAGATTAAATATGTGATAAAAATCATATATCCACATTAAATTAATTATATTAACCATCAATAATTGGTGGCGATGATAAATGAAATTCATTATTCATGGAAGCGTTGGTCCACCCTTATGCATGATTGACAATCTCATATCTTAATGAAATAAAAAAAGATATAATAATATAAAATTTTCATTTAAAATTTATAAATTTTATAAATAAAACATTACAATTCATAAGATAAATCCTTTTTACCATCCATTATATGTGGTGATTAAAAAATAATAGAATCCCATGACAAAGGCGAGAGTTTTCTCACACGCACAATCGATGTTATGGTCTTTTATCGGTGAATGGAAAGGATTGAATAATTTTTTGAAACATAATATAAAGAAATATATCTATAATAAGGATTATTATTTAATTATATCAATGTGTCTAAAGATTATTTGTGATGTAATAGAGTAAATGGAAAGAGTGGGCGAATGTAATACTTATGTTGGAAGCTTGATTTTTTGTTTAGAAAACTCCTTACAAATGAAGGACATAAGAATATTAAAGTTGATCAGAAGATTATGTAAGTGGGATATGGTTATAGAAGGAGAAAAGTTACAGAGTTTTAAAATTAAATTAAATAGATATATGAGTCAATAAGAGTTGGAAGTGTTGCCTTTTTATAAGTGATGAGAAGGGTAGTTTTTTGAAGAAACCATTACATTTTCAAAAATGTATTGCTAATATTCAAAGATAAATGGGTAAAATTTATAGAAGGTGGAGGGTAAGTGTGTGTGGTTTGATATAATACCAATACACTCATTTTAAAGACAACATAGAGTTTTTTTTGGAATTTTCATTTATCATTTTAACTTTAATCATAATTTTTTTTACATTCATATTTAATTTTTTAAAATAGTAATTAATACTAATGAAAACAATTATGATTTAAGATTCTACCTAATATTAAAATATTATTTCAAATTATTAAATCATTTCCCCAAATAATATTTTTAAGTATTTTAAATGATAATTTTAAAGTAACCACATGTAACGTGTCAAAAACAGTAAAGAAAAGTGTGTTATTATGTTGAGAATTTTATGTACAAGATACTACTTTTTATGTAATAAATTTATTTATTATAAAAATAATATTATGAATTTTTTGTTAAAATAAAAAGAAATCTAAATTTCACCATAAAACACTTAATTTAAAGAAAATAAGAAAAATTAGTTTTTATTAAAGTAAGGTTTTAATTTATTTATAAACTATTGTAAGTAGGGTTTATAATTTCAAAGAATATTTTAAAATTCATAATTTTATTCCTTAAATAGAAACATTATTAGTTAAAGGTTTTTAATCTTCAATGGTACTCTTACATAAAAATAAAATAATAAAAATTATAATTTCTACGAAAATTGTTTTTGCTAAAAATTAATATAATTAGAAAAAACCCCAAATCATTATAATATTTTTTATTCAAGATCAAAAAAATGAGGTAACTTTTTAAAATTAAATATATTAATTTTATAATTCAAAATTAAATTAAAATTACATACTGCGATGGAAAATTGATCATATTGGAAAATAGATTTTATGAATGTTAACTATTCATTAGTTTTATTTACTATAAATTACTAATTAATGTATTTGAAATAGATTTTTCAAATTATAAATCCATTTTAATATTATTTAATCATTATATACATAGTTTTATGAATCAAAACACTAATTTCTGAAAAATTTATTTTGAAGCATAAAATGATTTTTCTTATTTTTTTAGCTATACTAATTTCATTTCATTTGTATTAAAATTTAGATTTATCTTCAATAAACACATATTTCATATTTTGATAACTCTTAATTATTCATGTTAATTCATTGAATGTGTATTAAGTTTCATATTAAATATTTATATTTCACCTACTTATGTCACTATTTTCATTTTAGTTTGGTGTTGTGTGTGGAGAAATATATAATGCACTATTTTTATTTAAGGATACTATATAGTAAAATATTAGTTTATTAGACATGAATTAAATATTATATTTTACATTAAAAACAAGTAATGGAAAAAATTATTGTCTCCTTGAAGATCATTTAATGATTCCATATTTTTTCTGGAAGAATATAAAATAAAAAAAGGGTGAGTGAATCTGGTCAATAAGGGTAACATATAATGAAATCATTCATGAGTAAATAAGAAATAAACAATAAGGCTTAGTGGATAATCAAAACACATTTCCTTCAATCAACAAAAAATTAGTGAATATACATGGCTAATATCAGTATAATAATCACATGATTAATGGTAATTAAATTCTCACCAAGGGAAATACATGAATTAAAAAATTCATGAACATTAAACATTGCCTAAATTAAGTTATTATGAATCATAAAATCAATTCCTTTTATTCAAGACACCATTATCAATAGATATGTAGGTACAAAAAACTTACCCATACAATGTGGCTATTCGTTTTGTCTCATGAGACCATTTGATACATCATTGCGCTATCAATAATTGGGAACAACCAATTACATTCACATCTAATTAATTCCTCATATATATTTAAGGAAAAACTCAATTTATTCTCCAAATTATTTACAAATAAAAATATATATATATTATCAATTGTATGATATATTTCCATAGTCAATTAAATAACACTCTTCCATCAACTAATACCATATCTAGATATTTTATAAAGTTAATACATAATAAAATTAGTAGAATTGGTATTGAATGTATATATTATATTTAAAATATATACATAAATGATAAAAATAATTTCAAATGAATATTGGATTGTGGTAGATAACGTGGTCATAAGAAATTGAATGGTCTTAAAATAAGGTATAATCCATTATCAGTAAAGGATGATTGAAACCCATTAATTCATTATAAATTATGTTTTTTAGTAAAAGAAATACTCTATAAAATATATTATATGAAATTAATTAAAAATAAATTCATTTTAGATTTGTGTAAGAACATAGTAATAAATAACTTTCAGAATTTATTTCATTCCATTACAAATACAGTACCCTTTTTTGTAAAATTTTTAAATAGAAATTCATGGAATATGGATACAAATATTTTTGTTGAAAATAGAAATGGAAGATTATAATTTATTCTAGAAGGAAAATAATTTTCATGATGGTCAAAATTTTGTTTAAACGGTAAATGTTAAAAAAATAATCTTTTCTATGTGTTGGTAAAAACTTCAAAAGTACCTCATTTAGAAAATGATAAGAGGTTTCCTTCTAAAACATTGTAAAGAAAATTAAAATATGGTTTAAAATTAATTTAAATAATCATTGGATTATAAATAATAACAATCCCAAAATATTTTAAATAAGATTAATATGGAGGAAAACATGTTGGAATAAAAAAATAAAACATGATTTAGATTACAGAGTTACTTAGATATAAATTACATATTTATTCTTAATACACAAAATAAAAATTGTAATAAAACTATTTGAACCAAAAAAACAACCTTATGAGAAAAAAAATATAAGGGGTATATGAGATTAGGATCATATAAATTTTTCAATGGAAATATGAACATAAAAAATCTCAAAATAAAATGAGATTGTAACAAAAATTCCTTATATCTTTGATAAATTTTGATTCAAAAACCATTGAAGAGAAAACATGATTACAAAAATTGGATAACATGGATAAATAAGGGTTCATGATATAAATTATTTAATGGATAGTATATACACCATGTTAAATAATTAAGGGGCACAATGTGAAACATGTCTCATTGAAGTGTACGTGAGACAAAATTATGTTTACCATGGGTTTTCACTTAGTCCTACGTGTCTGATACTCCATTTTAATGAATTTAAATTTATTAAACAACAATTCAATAAGATTTTAAATCTATATTATACATGTTAAGTGTATTTTCAAATCATTTAAATTCCATTCATTTAATAATTCTTTCTTATATTGACAACTTAAGGTTGTTAAGTGAAACACTCAAAAATTACTACGATATATTAACCATTGGTAAAGTAGTTATGAAATGGTACTTGATTTTATATAATTTTTATAATATAAGGAATGTAATTTTTATTCATAATATCAAATTTTAGTATCATACAAGCATTTTATTAATAGAATAATGAATCGCATCACTTTTTGGAGGTAGTAGTCCACATGTACGCATAAGCAAAGTTACCAATTTTCAATAGGTTGAAGGATAATAAATTAGATGTTATATTATATATAAGGAATAATAATTATCTCATAAATATAATTTATATTCATTAATTCATTATTTACAACAATAAAATTAGAATGGTGATGAAAAATGAATTACATTACTACATAGAGATAATAGGACGTATGTTTTCATAATCGATGTTCATATTTCCTATAAGATATAAAAATGATAAAAATGGTTGTATCATTATCATAATAAAAAATTATATTATCTGTGATATTAGATTAATTCTTTTAGGATAGATATAACATATTTTGAAGAATTAGAAATGTAAATAAATTTTTAAAGAGTCGGGTAAGACGATTACCACTACTTTGAGAGACGACCTATGACTTACAAATTAAGCCTTCTTGGTTGGTATTTTGATTAGACTAGAGCCTCTAGGTAAAGGGGAAGAATTTTTGGAATGGTTTTTGAAAGTTATTTTTTCCAATATGTGTCTCATGATGTAAGAATTAAATAGTATAATTTTTACCCTTTTATATGTGATTTGAGTTGAACTATTGTAATTATTAGATGTTTTAAAATACTAAAAACCAGTATTCATGGTCAAGTGGAACCAAGTAATAAAAATTTCATATATAATTTTTCATATGTTATAAAATCACCAATCCAATTACATATATAAATGTTTTGGATACATTTTATGCCTTATCTCTTTGTTAAAACACTTTATACAAAATTTAACATTCACCATGATATCTTAAATTTTTAACATGACAAATTATTTATATATCCAAAATAAAATAGTAATTATAAAAAAAATTATAGTCTTTAAGTTTAAATATGGAATATTTTTTAACATAATAATATTCTATAGGTTGTATAATTTTCTTTCAATATAAGAACACAAAACACATCGAAGTCAATTTCTAGCATAATACATGATTTTAGTGCAAAAATAAATTTACATTGAAAAATGAAAAAATGTTGGTTTCCACAAATATTTTATTTAATTTACTAATGTTATCATATATTTTTGGATCATGTAAAATTTAATGGAACCATTGATCCAAAATATTAAATTCAAAGACCCCAAAACAATTTTTAATTTGAATAAAATATATCCTTTTTTAAAAAAGTCAATATTGGGTTACCAAATTCGTAATAATTTTTCTAAAATACTTTATTTAACTCATTAACATCATATTTATCCAATAAAAAGTTTTTAAATTTTATTACTTCATGATTACATCATTATAATTTCACAAAAGTAACTATGTTTTGAAAAATTGGTTTTTTCACTATTCACACAAAATTATCTATTTCTAAAAAACTGAAAAACTAACCTTCCTATAGGTTTTACATGAACATTTTCAAAATTATATCCATTTTTCAATAATATTTATAAAAAAATTAAAAATTAATTATCTTATCTGCACACAAAAAAAATTTAAAATCATTTCTGATGAAAAGTAATTTTAAAGAAACCATTATTTTATTCCTATTCATTTCCTAATAATAAAAATTAGATGAATCGTAAGTTTATATATTGAATTAATTTTTTTTTTAATTTAGGAAATATTATTTTAGGTATTCTTCATAATTTTTTTGTTTCTACTCATTCTTTCTAACACAACAAGTAGGTTAAAATAGTAAAATTTTAATAAAATTATTTTTGAGGTTCATTTAAGCTTGGGGTTTTGTGAGTTGTATGTTGTCGAATATAGTGTTACTTTAAAATAAAACATATCCTAAAATTTTTAGGTACTAAAAAATCACCATCTATGTTTACGAAAAAATCAATAAGGTATTCAAGGTTAATCTTATTAAATAATTTTTGGAAGGTATTAACTTTATATTGATGTAATATAAGATATGTGAAGACCATAAGAACCATTTATGGATTTTAATTGACATTTTTTGGTATAAATATTTATATTATAAATTTAATAAGTCAGAGTTTTAGTTTCAATAACTATTATTTTACTTTCATATCAACTCCAACGATGAAATATTTATCCACCCTTCAAAAACCATGGTTGTTAAAGAATCGGTAACAAGAAAAAATGTTACTAAAACAATTTATTATATTATTTTGATGTTATTGGTAGTTTATTAAAAAAATATTCCCAACTATATAAGTCATTAACTAAGTTGACATGTGATGTGGTAAAATTCACAGGGTCAAAAAATGTAAAGAATGTTTTAATGAACTGCTGAAGCGGTTAATCAAAGTATTGGAAATAACTTTACTCAAGGGGATATAAGCATTTTTCAATAAATTAATCCAATTAATAAATTACTAAGATGCATCCTTATAAAAAATTACATTCTCTTTTTTATAAATAATTATAATAAAATACCTATGATCTAAAATTTTAAATACATGATCTCGATTTGGTTGCAAGAATCATTTTGAAAAAGATAGTTTGATACTATTTATATGATGAAAGATTAAGCATACATAATGACCACAAGAATTTGAACTAAATATTGACATATAAATTCCTCAAAATGATACAAGAATATGAATGGAACTAAGTAGGGACAATGAATATTTTTCACACTAACACATTTTTATGTAAAAAATGATATTAGATTTCATGATTAAGAAGGATCATGAAGTTTAGTCATTAGATAAGATAAGAAGGGATCCAATATTCATGGATTAAGTAAAGTTAGATTTTAATGTTTTTTAAAAAGGGGTAACATCATTCATTTTCTATTTATTAACCCAACTAACATAAATATAGAATATAACGAGGTTTCAACTTGAAGAAAGGGCTAGAAAAATATTAAATCTACATAATATGAGTTATTGATATAAATTTTCTATAGTGATGGGATTTTTATTATTGGAAACAGATAATTTTTATGGGAATTTCCTGATGGGAAGAAGAAATTTATAATTGAATCTCTAATTTAAATTTTATCAATAAGCCCTTATAGCATCCAGATGTATATAAATTTAATAGAATAATTATTTTGGGACATTATAAATTGGAAAATTATTGAAAATGTTTTATTATTATTGTTATTTCATCAAGTAATGGTTGAGATACAACATCCAAAAAAAATTATGTGAATTTTTAAGATTATAATAATTGAAATATTCCTTAGACAATGTAATACATATAAGAAGAAATATACTAAATGGGATAACATGGATTTCTATAATAGGTTATCACTTATTATAGTAAAAAGGGATAATAAACACCTTGAGAGACTTGCATTGAATAATATTAAGGAGCTTTTGTGATTCATGGTGTGCCATTGTTAATCGTATCTGATCATGAACCTTTTTTCAACAAAATATTTATTGGAGTCTTCAAAATGGTTTTAACACAGATACGAATTATAGAAACACCATCTATCCATAATATGATTTGTAGTGTGAAATAACTACCAAATCATTACTGGATATTTTGAGATAATTCTTACTTGATTTCTGAGAAACATGGGAAAACATTCTACCTCTATTAGAATTTATATACAAAGGATATTTTTAATCTTATAGACAAATGAAACCATATATATGAAAAATTTTGTGGGAAAACATTTCTTACTCCAATATATTGAGATGGAGATAGGAAGGAAGGATTTTTCATCTTATTCTAGTTGAGGATACATCTAAAAATAAAAAATTTATTCCAAAATATATCTTGATGGTTCAAAGAATATGAAAAAATATAGGGTATTAATTGAAGGAAGGACATTTATATTCACGTTAGGCAGCATGCCTTCATGATATTTTCACCATTGAAGGTGGTTACATGTTTTGGAAATAAGGGAAATAAATATTAAAGGTATATTATATATTTTGAGATTCCTTAATGAATTAGAGTTATAGATTATTATTTGGGTCTAACACCTAACCTCACTAAAGTACTTGAAATCTTCCTTGTCTCATTATTGAAGAAGTACTTACAACATAAAATGTACACACTCTGTATAGAAGAACAAATTCATGAAAATTACATATTCTATAAAAAACCCAATCAAAGTTATTTATATTAGAGAGAATATGGTGGGAAATTGAATAACATGACTGTTATTATTACATGAGAGGAATTAAAAGATAGTGGATAAAATGATAATAAATTACCTTTTTGTGTTTGCGGACTTTTGTCTACCTTAAATTTTGAAAATAGTATTATTTAAGTGCAAGATAATAAAAGTCCCATGATTTTATAAAAATATTTCATTATAAAATAAATATGCAGTACAAGGTATTTTATTTAATAATTGATGTAATATTAATATATAAATCAACAATCAATACACCAACTATTAAAAAATTTATAAAACAAAGAATAGTTAATGGAATTATCAAAATATTGAACTCAAGGAGGGTTATATTCTATAAATATTATGAAAAAATCCGAATATTATGAAAAAAACAACAATTAATGCAATGGTAATGAAATATAAACATGTAAAGTGATATAAAAACATTAGGTGATTGAATAAAGTACTATTATAAGGGAAATATTATTATTTAAATGGTAAGGTGGAAACAAAAATATTAATATAATCATTGTAATAGTAATGTAAAAAATATATGTAACACAAAGGTTCCAATAAGATAAAAATATAATTTGGAAAATATTTTAATTACTTAATCTAAATTATTTGGATTAAAAATAAATATATTCTTTTTAAAAATTATTTTTTATTAAAATGAGGTTTTATATTTTTTTTATACCCAAAAATTATGTTAATATATATTAAGATATTTTAATTAATAGTTTGTGTTCTCATGGTGATATAATTATTTACATTAAAAAATCAATTTTTGAGTCAAATCATCAAAAATAACAGATATTTAATTTTTTTGATTTTTCGAAGAAAGATTATTTTCAAGGATAATTATAAAATACCCTATGTCTTTATTGTATTTATTATAACTTCATTATTGTTGTAAAATTAATTTAACAATGAATATAAATTACTTCATGACCTGAAATATGCTTATTTAGTAAAAAAATGTTCTTAAATATATTAAAATCTACTTCAATACATATTTATTAATTTCCAACGTCTAAAACGTATTTTAGGGCTGAAAACAACTCTTCAGAAACAAAATTATTTTCCATTGTAAAAATTATATAAATTAATTTAGTTAATTTAAATAACTAAATAATTTCATAAATATATGGTTTAAATGTGATGTACCATGATCTATAAACTTTTGTATAACAATAATATTCAATTTTCCACAACCTAGATTTCCAACACCTATACCAAAGAATTATTAGAAAATCCTTCATAATTTTCCATAAATACACACCAATCCCCATATTCATCTTTTTTTACATCCCATTGAGAATGTAACTCTAATTTATTTTTCTTTTAGGGGGCCTTCCATGAATTTCTAAAGGTTCTAAAGAGTAATTTTTCTCAAGTATTAGGAAACAATTTAGTAGTGTAAGGGTTTGTAGTTCTCCCATTCTATTTATTATTTATGATTCTTTAGTTATAACCTATTTGAAACAAAAATTTCAAATATTTACATGGTTTTCATTCATTTTATTATCATACATTTGATATATATTCAATGGGAGATTACACATTACCTAGTATTATACCTATTTCTTATAGAGTAATTTTTTAATGTAATAGTTCATAATATCAACTCATCATTTATCAGTTATAATCCTTTTTAAATCCTTTATATTATCATATCAATTGTTGTAATGAATTATTTTATTGTATCTTTTATGTAATATTAAAGATAGGTTACCACTCCCTCTCATTATTCAATATTTATAAGTTGTTATACTAATAAAAAATATATACATAAATATTATTATCTAAATTCACACATATGTTGAATGTTGGTGTAATTAGGAAGGAATTACTTATAAGAGGGGTATATCTATAAGAATGGTGGGAATATATTCAATTTAGTCTCTACTAGGTCCCTTAATCAAACAAATTTGTTTTAAAAAAAATGATCTTTCGGTACCAAAGAATTCCGACCACATAGTTTCTTATTAATGAAACTTTTTATACCTAATGATTATCAAATATGAGTATCACATACTATATATTTTTTAATGGAATTATTGAGTCATTGCATCAGTATCCTACCATTATAAACTATTTTTTATATATAAATAACTATTATTAAAAATTTTATTTAATGAATGTATCATATCGTCTTAATACATTATCTTTCCCCAGATAAGGGTATCTTTCAATTTTTAGAATGCCTAAATCTAAGGGTTCCAACCTATTTATGATGAAAACCATAAGCTTTACCACAATATTCCATCAATTTTAGGATTATGACACGTTGAAAGAACTGTAAATCACTAAAAACAACTGTTCCCCACCAATAAGCTTTGAAATACAATTTTCAGTAATCAATGCACCAAATATATAATGATGAGATCCAAAATAGAACCAAATATTCACCTATTATACATCAAACAAAATTATGGAATTGTCATCATCATCATTGGAGAAACTCTAGAGGCATGTATTCTACACCAGTACAAACACCATGAGTAAGAATATATAACACTATCAACAATCCTAATGAAAGAATAAATCCTATATATGTGGAACCTCCTTCAATTTCACCATCCTCTCAAAAAACTTCCCAAAATAAATATTAAAACCACCAAACCAGACCAATATATCATGGGGTGATATAAAAGAAAGGAAGAGTATAGTATGATGCAGGAAAATGCCTCAATATTGATCCATGTTCTTTTTTATTACCACCATCCCATGCCTTCAAACCCAAGGAAACCATAGAGGCCTCACCCAGAAAAATAATAATTAAACCTAAAAAAATATTTTGAAAACAAGACTACCAAAGAATAGTCATAGTGGGACCTAGTAACTAAACGTTCAAGTTAAAAAGAATATCTCCACATTGGGATAGAAGTACAGCCACTTATTCCCACATTGATTATCAGGAATAGGACTATTGATGCCCAAAAAATAAGAATATAAAAAATCAAAAAGGAATAAATACCTTAATATGGGTGTTAACATCCCCATAAAATCAAATGAATTGAGAATTATGGATTGAATGATCCTCTAAAGGACTTGCGATCACGTGACCATTTCATGGTCACCTGAATACTCCACACATAGCTCATAGCCTTTGGAAATTCACATGGATCCCCTAATAAAACACAATTTGGTTGAATATTTTATTGATAATAAATGTAAAATTTTCCTCACATTGTGTTAAATATGTTTATTTATAAAATATTTGGGATTAGTTCATTCATTTGAAAATTTGATGAAAATTCCAGTTTTACGCATTAAAAATTCACTAAAGTATTTCGAACCTAAATAATTTTGATTTTTTAATTTGAACATAATATTTTTTAAATTTATTTCTAAATTAATTCGGTACAACTTATATTAATGGAATATGATATGAATAGTGTATATTATAGGACTTAATGTTCTATGAATTCAAGGCTGGTCTGGACTCGCTAGATTGGACCTCAGTTTTGTATTTGGGCCATAACGTCATCATAGGTGCTTGGATTAAGCCCAAATTTTGAGATGATATCTAGAAGTAATTTATTCCAAAATAAATCTTCTTAAACGATAGCGGGTTCACACATTTTTTTGGTAAAACATGCAGTGAACATTGGACCAATTTATTTGGCATAATTTCTCCATTCACAATTGAAAACACTTTAAACATAGCCTCCCCTACACTCTATAAATTAGTGTTTTTATCATTTGGAGTGGTTGGGACGTGAATTATGATATTGAAGTTATATTAGAATTGGTTTCACTAAAATTATCTGACCATTGTAATAGGGGTTTCTCTAGAATCAAGGATCCCCTCATCGAAGCCTTCTTCTTCTTCTTCATGTTGTAATGTTTTCATTTACATAATAGACTTCTTAGTTCCTCTTTTATTTATTCTGTTTTATTATGTTTAATTCAATTATCTTTGTCTTTATTTATCTTATTTGGGTGGGAATCAAGAGTTTAAATGAGATTGGGTTATACCCTTTCTAATCATTTTCACATGAAAAACGTTTCTACAATGACTACTCGTCTCATGGAAGAGTAGTTCTTTTTAGTAATTGATTGACCTTTATCCTTATTCATTAATTTATTTTAAAACAATGAGATATTGTAATTCACATAATATTATCTATTATTTTTTTTAATTCTAATGAAACTATGCAAGAAATTGAACAATTAAAACTAACCACACGATGTCGGGAATTGTGTGAATTGTGAGAGCACGATCTTAATCGGTAATTCAAAACCACGCAGGATCAATTTTTAGAGTTCAAAAAAATCCATAAACTCAATTATTCCTCATTTTCAGAATGTATATGCACCCTAATTCAACACTAACCATAATATATCCTTTAAACGACAATCAAATCTGGGTGTTGTGATTGCATGTTTCGAAGATAGCCTTGGGTTTAACTCTTTTAATCGTTGTGGTTATGTTAACTCTTATAGGGTTTTAGGGTTAGAAAATTATGGGATTATAATTAATTCGAGATTAATTTAAATTATAGTGATTAATAAGTATGTAAAGAGGTATAGTTATATCAATTATGGTTTTTAAAATATTTTTAAAACAAATATCTTTTATTGTGTCTTTTTAATCGAACTTCATGTCTAAATTAAAAACCGAAAAATGTAATATTATTCTAGTAAACTTCTGCTAGTTTTATATACAATAAACAACCCCAAAACCCATACATTAATTTTTTTTATGTAATTTTATTTTATTTTCAAAAAACCATAAGTAAATTGTTTTAATTACTGCCTCTTTGAGAGAGGACCTGGGTTAGCCACCCTACTGCCTGTAAATAATCCCAAAACTAAATATCATTTGGTATTTCCCATGACAGCGCCTTTAAAATTTGTTCCATTACTAGAGAGGAATGTAATTATTTCAAAAAATTAGATGTATTCCTTTTATTTTTAATTTTATACTCTTCTTATCTTCTTTTTTCCTTCTTTACCAAATCCGAATTTTTCTTATTCTTCTTTTTTCTTATTGTTCTTCATTTTGGACCATGAACTCCAAATTATCATTTTTATTTTATCATGGTCGACTTATCGTATTTTTATTTTTATTTTATTTATAACATGAACTAATCCTGAAGATCTCTTAGATCTTGACCCTGATATTGAATGGAGCCTTTGGGATTGAATCTGATATTCTCAGTCTATAGGAAGTATAAACATTTAACCAGTTGGATAATTCCTCAATTCTAGTAACATTTAAATTGGAATCATATCAAATACAAAGATAAAATAAGAACCAATGGCTTAAAACAATAACAATGAACTCAGTAAAAATATTGTAGAATTGGTTGCACCAGACATTAACTATCAACCAAACTGTATTACATTCCCAAATCTTCAATCAGACTTTGAATTTGAATATGGGTTAATTAATCTTCTTCCAATGTTTCATGGATTATCAGGTGAGGATCCAAACAAAAAACATAATGAATTTAATGTTCTTTTATCAACCCTGAAACCATGAAATGTATATAAAGATCAACTCAAACTAATAGCATTACCATTTTCCCTTGATGGAGATGCAAAGGATTTGATGTATTATTTACAACCTAAAGATGTAACATGTTAGAACCATTTGAAATGCGTTTTCTTATACTGGTATTTTATAGCATCTTGGACCACTTCCATTCAAAAATAGATCTCTCAGATCATGAAATCACAAGGGGAGTCAATGTACGATTATTGTGAGCAATTCCGGATGTTTTGTGAAAGCTTCCCACATAACCAAATAAATGGGAAAATGATCATTCAGTTCTTTAATGAATGAATCACACCTATGGAGATATCATGGTGGATGCCGAAACTAGAGGGTCATAGGTCAACAAAACCCCAGTAGTTGTGTGTGCTTTGATTGACAAGATGTCACAAAACTCCCAACAACTTTTCAATTGAGGTACACCACATGTTAGAGGATTACATCAGGCAAGTCCTTACTCTCTAGAAAATAATTTCATTGATAATTTGTTGGATGAATTTACCCCTATGTTGAGGTAGATTTAATTGGCTCAAAAGACATCTTAACCCCCTCCTATGAGGCCATGTGGCATTTTCACTGAAACAAACCACCCAACTAAATTATTCCCCCAATTTTATGAGTCATAAGATTGTGCTATAGTATTCATTGACAGACCACATTAGAAACAACAACAAACACATCCCCGAGATATGTATAATTCCATTGCACCAACATTAACACAAGGGTGCAAGGATCAATCAGATATGAGGTATTTCTCTAGACAACAACAAAGGCCCCCTTTTTAACAAAACTTCCTTTAGTCTCCCCCTTACTAGTATGGTTTCTAACCAACCCAAAGGATATTTGAAGCCCAAGAATAAACAAGAATACAAAAAGGGAATCCCCCACCTAAGGTATATTATAACACTAATAACCTTTTGAAACACATAGTTATCCATGAATAGAATGAGCTAAAGAGTCCAGTTTCATAGTTCAGAGAGTTAAAGACTCAAAAGATCCTGATTTCCACTTCCCTCCATGAACTGGTAAGTCTGAACTCCAGAAATCTACCTTATCAACCTACTCCAAATCTAAATGGGAATGTTTTTCCTATCACATTGAGAAGTAGTAAGAAAAAAATTGACACATTTGTACATGTCATTCCACCTGGATTCACCTCTACTCTGGAAAAGCTCCATTCCATGAACTGGTGTGTTTGTGTGTGTGTATTTATTATAGGAAACTAAAGCATTCCAATCGCAAGGACCATTTCCCTCTACTATTTCTTGATCAAATTCTTGAGGGACTAGGTGGGAAGAAACATTATTGTTTCTTTGATGTATTTTCTAGATATTTTCATGTATTGATTACTCTATAGGATCATGAGAAGACAACATTAACTTTCCCATTTGCTATGTTTTCCTACCTAAGGATGCCATTTGGACTTTACAATTCCCTAAGTACCTTCTAGAGATGAGTGGTGAGTAATTTTTAATATTTTATTAAGACCTAAAAGAAGGTATTGATGGATTATTTTACAGTGTATGGGTCCTCATATAATGATTTTATCTCAAAATCATTATATTGAGAAGAATATGGTCTTTAAATTTGAAAATTTTCATTTTATCGTAGAATTTGGGATTGTATTAGCGAATGTAGTTACAAAACATGGGATAGATTTTGATAGATCTAAGGTAGATATTATTTCATCCTTTCACTATCCTTCATGTGTGTGTGATGTTAGATATTTCCTACAGAATGCATGATTTTATCAGCACTTCATCAAATTTTTTAGTAAGATTTATCTTCCTATGATAAGATTACTTCAAAAGGATTTTGATTTTGTGTTTGATGATTATTTCTGGACTTCAATTGATGAGATAAAGAAGTGTCTGACCTCTCAACCAATCATATAGACCCCACTGTGGGATCATCCTTTTGATATTTATTTTCACTCATCCAACTTTGCGGTTAGTGTTATCTTATCTTAGAGGGTGGAGTGATTTTCACATGTGATTACATATGCATTGTGGATTCTAGATTCATCACACTAAAACTATAGAACCATTTAAAAGAATTTTATTTCTATCATTTTTTATTTAGATAAATTCCTTTCCTATTTATTGGGCTCTAAAGTTGTTTTTTTATGACCGCGGAGATCTAAGGTACCTCTTTAAGAATACAGATGCAAAGCCCAGGCTTATCCGATGAATTCTCCTACTTTATGAATTTGATATTGAGATAATGGATAAGAAGGGGTCATAAAACCTGTTGGGAGACCACATGAGTAGGATTACTCACACGTTAGAGGCTGAAACTGAATAGCCACTAAATGAGGCTAATATTCATTGTTAATATATATAATATTCATGTGCTCTATTATTCATAAAGTTCATTTTAGTGCATTTTAAACATTCAACATCATTTTAAATTATGATTGTAATTTCTTCTTAAAATGCACTATTATGTGGTATATTTTTTAACATTATTTGAAGTACCCAATGTTATTGATTTTATTTTCATATTTAATTTTCAGGTTTCTTATTATATTGGGAAATATTCATATTTGTGAAGTGTTGGAAGATCCACATTGGAAGACCACCAAAATGGGACTTCATGCAATCAATTCTGGAGAAGGCAGATTGGACACCAGCCCACTAAGGAGAACTTAGAGCCCAAAATATAGTCCCAATGAAGCCCAAAATTCATGGTATTCTAGAATAAATAGAGGGGAAAAAATAATTCTTCAGAATAAATTAATAATTCATCCTTCATGGTGGCTATTAAGGTGTCCCAATTTGGAGATAAAAGTCTGGGCCAGATTCTAAGGCCAATAAAATCATCTCACCAATTTAATCATATCATGGAAACCAAATATTCTATTAGGATAAAAAATTTCAGACAGGTAGGGGACTTCCTGGGATTTATTTTTTTCCTCTATGTCCCCCTCCGATTTGGAAATCGAAAAGGTCTTCTAGGTTCCTCTATTCGGTGGAAGCAAGTTGGCTTCCACCTTGGGTGAAGGGTGGAAAAGTCTAATTTCTCTTAACTTTGTACCCACCTAGGCCCACCACCATTAATTGAGGTGACTACCAATGTTGTAGTCTTGACCCAGGTCTTTAAAATTTACTATTTAATGAAATGGTGGTAGAGGATATGATTATCCTTGTAGCTTTGTTTTCATTTTAATGTTATTATGTCGATTCGGCATTGTAACGTTCTTCATTCTCATGTAAGTTGTTCGAATCAACTTTGTTCTTAATAAAATTTCTTCCATTCCACTTATTCTACTTTATTATTGTCACATTTATATATTTTCATTAAGGTGTTAATTTATTTACACCATACCTTGTGATATTCTTCACACAACGGCTGAGTGATTGCTTTCTTTTTATTGTTTTTTTACTTCTCCACTTCTGCCCTCATGAGTGTACTTTCCGCTTCCATTGAAACCGTTGAATAAGTGGAGGGATAACTCATTTATGGGATGATCCAAGGGAGTAGAAAAGGGATTGTTTGGATGTTATTTCTCACTCCATTAATTTCTAAACACTTCTTTTAATTGAGTATTTTTTTTAATGTTCTTTAAACTCCTTCATCATTGTTGAATTTAAGGCCACAGACATCAAGTGCTAATATGAACCTTTACCTTGAAGTGCTAAAAACATTGACCCTTAATGTGTATAGGTGATTGGTATTAAATGGTTTAGATATTAAAACAGTAAGTGATGATGTTGTTTGATCTTCTTAAATGATCCCATCTCAAATATAAGAAATTAAAATCATTAAAAAAGGAATTCATCCAATCCACCCCAAGCGATAACCTAAAAACAACTCATTGTCTTAATTTTAATTAACATAAATATATTAGTGATACCTTAAACCCTTATAAAATCAAACCAAGTTGGCTACTTCATAGCCAAAACAATCCGTATAATGTACATGTCAGTAGGTTACTTCTTAGGTCTCTAAGGATTGGATAACCCAAGAAAAATTACAAGGGTCGTTCTACCTTCATCACTTGGGTTAATTTGAGCGTGAATCAAATTTTGGCGTCATTTTCATGGACACATTTAAGTCATCTCAACACCAATTATATTCTCCCCCATTTCTTCTATTCTCACCCAAGATCTCTTATCTTTTCCCTTTCTCGATTTTTTTTCGTTTGGTGCATGTCCTCCTACACCCATGATCAATAAAACCGTCTAGTTATGGTGGAATGCCCTGGGGTTGGGGACTAAAGTAAACCAATGGAACTCTTTACCATAAATCATAATATTTATACTACAGTAGAGTCAAAAATTGATCCCATTTCAATGGAATGTCTTCAAAGAAACCCACTCATAAACCCAGGTGAGAACCAAAATAAAAACCCAAATGAGGCAGCCACAAACATGGGGAATGCATTTGATCAAACCATGAATGACTACCTCATGCCTGTCTAAACAAATTCCCCCCATGCATTATACACACCTTCCTAGGATATGCCAACTACATCTTTAAACTCCATGTCCTTAACCACCTTACCACATTCCATGGAATGGAGTCCGAGATGCCCTACCTTCACGTTAAGGAGTTCAATGTCCCTATAAAAACCATGTGTCCCCCATATCAACTAGAATCAGATAATATGAGTCTATTTATGTTTTCATTAAAGGATCGAGATAAAAATTGGATATAAAATTTGAGACCATCATCCATCAACTCTTGGGACCAACTACAAAGATAAATATACAAAAAAAATACTTTCCCCACCACAAAACAATTGTACTTAAAAAGAGTATCCAAAACTTTTTTGACAAAGTGGGAGAGTAATTCTATGAATCATGGGAGAGGTTCAAAGACACTCTAATCATGGTTCCACACCATGGTTTTTCTATTCCTGGACAAATGATAATTTTATATAAAGGGTGGTTTCCTAGGAACAAAAAATTAATTGACATGATGTGTAATGGAACCTTTAAAAACAAATCCCCAAATGATGCTTACGAGTATCTGGAAAGCCTTGATGAACAAAACCAAACATGTTAAACATCACCTTATTCTGAAAATACACAAATAAATTGTTGAATTCATACATTTAGAGAAGAGGAAAGCCTTAGGGATAAACTCGTATCACTCCCTAGGATGGTTGAAGAGATAGACCTTAGAAAAGTCCATGAAATCCTAACTGTAGACCCTGTTTGCACATTTTTTTACAAATATGACAATAAGACAGACAACTAACCAACCATTATATCCATCAAAGATGTTCTTTTAGGAGGACCCCCAGTGAAAGTAAATGATTTGAACTTCTAAAAGCCTAAATAGCAAAACACCTTCAACCCAAGGTATAATGACCACCCTGGCTTCCGCTGGAAAGATAACCAGCAACCTAGCCAACCACAGGGACACAATACTTACCCCCATCAGAACTACAAAAACCATTACCAGTTCCAAACACAACCTATTCAATCTCAACAGCCACTAGTCCATTTTCAAAAAACAATCCCACCTCTAAAATATCCCTCTTGGATAAACCAATCTTCTCAAGCACCAACCCAAACTGTTCTATAAAGCCTGCTAGAATAAATGTGCAAACAAATGGAAAGGATGAACTTGGAAGTCTCTTCCCTAAAACAAGAACTTCAAAACATCAAAACTAGAAATGCACCCAAGCCTACTCAGGCGGTACCATCCTCAACATCAAGGGGAGGGTCAAGTTGTACTCAAACATCTCATGAACAAATAAAGGTTGGGACTATTTTAAGAAGTGGGAAATCAATTAAGAAACCTGAAAAAATATGTCAGAAACCATGTGAAGCTTCAAACTCTAATGAAAGAATGAACCACAAGATCAAACTAAGGAAACTGATAACAATGTGAATGAAACAACTCTTCAACAGACAACCCCACAACCTACACCATTTCCTCAATGCATAAGGGGGAAAACCAAGCCTGAATTGAGTGAAACATTGAGGGAAATCTAATCACAAGTCAAGTTGAACAATTCCCCTTCTCGATTCTATCCAAACCATACATGCCTACTCAAATTACCTTAAGGACTTGTTTACTTTTAAACAAAAATTTTCACATAAAAACCATGTACTTTTGGCAGCAAATATTAGTACCACCATTCAAGGGACCATTCCTCCTATGTTGAATGACTCGGGTAGCCCTTACAAAAATGTTGAACTAGCAGAGAGAAATGTTTTCATGGACTTTTGTGACCTAGGTTCTAGTGTCCATGTCATCCTCTATGATGTGTACTACCAGTTAGTCCGAGAAGAGCTCTAACCCACATCTATCACACTTTAACTAGATGATCGTATCATTAGGGTTCCAAAGGGGATTTTAAAGGACATTCTGGTAAATGTTGAAAACTTTTTATGCCATGCTGACTTAATTGTCCTTGACAACCATAAAAACATAGGAAATAAGGAACAACCCCTAGTCATCCTTGGTCATCCCTTCCTTGAAACAATTAACTCTGATATCCGAGTCAGAAATGGGAACATGACCATCACCATTGGATACATGAGTCTAAACATGAACATCTATAATGAAAGATCACAAATAGGGGATGACAAGGACATTCATGAAGTAAACATGATAGAAATAATTGATAATGAATCCATAGAAAATCAAGAAATATTTGATGGATGTTTAAGTCAGGATGAGATTGACTTCCTTTGTTCACATGAAATAAGTTTATATCCTTGGCTTGAATCATTTTCAAATTTCTCTTATGATGAAGACTTAGGTCCAATAATTAGTGAAACCTTTCAGAAAACCAATTTCATGGTGACCGCTCCAAATTCCTTCCCTAAATCTGATCAAGCCAATCTAGTAGCAGAAACTTCGACATGTGGGGATTCAATCCTCTCTTAAACTCTTGGAAACAAAATTGATCTTGATCCAATGTCCCAATCTTCTTGTAAAATTTTGTAACAAACTAATCTTGAATTGAAGTAACTCACTACTGCACTCAATTAAGCCTCCCTAGGGGACAATCAAACACATCCTATTGTCATTTCTTCTTATATTGAAGCCAATCATGAGAGGATGCATCAATATATCCCTATGAAACATAAAAAATCCATTGGTTGGGCCCTGTCTGGTATTCCCGGGATTAGCCCAATTATTGGGACTCATTAGATTGTTCTGGAAAATGATTCAAATCCATGTCGTGAACCTCAACGGTGAATCAATCCGAATCTCATGGAAGTAGTGAGAAAAGAACTTTTGAAATTGTAAAAATATAGTATCATATATCCCATAGCTGAGAGTGAGTGGGTCAGCCCAATTCTAGTGGTTCCTAATAAGGTAGGAATCACATTAATAACCAATAGGGATGGAGAGATTCTTCCAACTAGGGTGAGCAGTCGATGGAGGGTCTGCATTGACTATAAGAAGCTAAAATCATTCACCAAGAAGGACCATTTCCCCTTACCATTCATTGACCAAGTATTTGAGAGAGTGGAAGGTCGTGCCTTCAACTGTTTTATTGATGGGTACTCAGGGTATAATCAAATTTCGGTCTCCCTATAGGATGAAAGGGAATACTACATTCACATGTCCATTCGACACCTTTTTCTTCAAACACGTTCCCTTGGGGTTATGTAATTCCCCTGGAACCTTCCAGTGGTGCATGATGGGAATATTATAGACATGGTAGGGGATATTCATGAGGTCTTCATGGATGACTTCTCTGCCTTTGGGGATACATTGGAGGGATGTAATTGGAATGTGGAGAGATTATTGTCTAGATGTGAAGAAACAAATCTGGTCCTAAACTGGGAAAAATTCCATTTTATGGTAAAACATGGATTTATCCTTGTCCATATAGTCTCAGGTAGGGGGATTGAACTTCATAAAGCTGAGTTTGACATCATTCGTCACCTTCCATCACCTAGAACTATTACGTAAGTGAGGTCATTATTAGGACATGTTGGTTTCTATAGAATATTCATCAAGGACTTTAGTTCAACCTCTCGTCCCCTTTTTTCTCTACCAGTAAAGGATGCTCCATTTGTTTGGACATAAAGATGTGAGCGTTCATTATCAACCATCAAATCCTCTCTCACCTCTCCTCCCATTATGAAATCTCTAAATTGGAACCTACCTATCGAACTTTTGTGTGATTCTAATGACATTGTTGTAGGAGTAGTGCTTGGACAACATTGTCATAAAAATATTTATGTCATTGCTTATGTAAGAAAATCATTAAATGATGCCCAAATCAACTACACCACCACTAAAAAAGAGTTACTTGCTATTGTGTTTCCCTTAGAGAAGTTTAGGTACTTCTTCTTAGGACCCCCCATCACTGTGTTCACCGACCATTCTGCACTAAAATACCTCTTCTAAAAAAAGATTCTAAGGCTAGACTGATTAGGTGGGTCCTTCTCTTACAATAATTTGACCACGCAATCAAGGATAAAAAGGGTGTTGAAAATGTTTTAGTTGATCACCTCTCTAGTATGGAATTCAAATACAACTCAAATCACCTTTCTGTGTTTGATTCATTTCTTGATGAACACTTATACTCTATGAGTGACTGCCCTTGGTATGCCGACATAGCCAATTTCTTAGTTACAGGATTCATTCCAAAATTCTTAGGGACTCAACCTCGAAGGAAATTTCTTTCTGATGTTAGACACTATGTGTTTGATGATCCATTCCTCTATAAGTTCTATGCTAACAAACTCATTAGGAGGTGTGTCCCAAAATCTGAACAAGAGTCCATTCTTAAATTCTGTCATAGTGAGGCATGTGGAGGTCACTTTTCCTGTAAGAAAACATCTTTTATGATTCTTCAGAGTGGTCTATATTAGACCACCCTCTCAAGGGACTCCAACAAATTTTTTCAAAGCTGTCTTAAGTGTCAAAAATTATGGTCAATCACAAAAAGGAATAAAATGCCACTCACTCCCATATTAGTGATTGGAATCTATGACTGCTAGGGAATATATTTCATGGGTATTTTCCCAAACTCTAGTGGATAACTATACATCCTATTAGATGTTGATTATGTCTCAAAATGCGTTAAATACATTCCCACCAAGTCTAATGACCATCATGTTGTGATCCTATTTCTAAAAGAGCACATATTTTCTCAATTTGGAATTCTTAAGGCTATAATCAGTTATCGAGGAACCCATTTCTATAATCATCCATTCTCTTCACTCATTTCTAAGTATATTATTTTTCATAATGATTCTACTACATACCATTCTCAAACCAATGGTCAAGCTGAGTTAGAAAATAGGGAGAATAAGAATATTCTTGAAAAAACTATCAATCGTTCTAGGAAATATTGGTCTGAGAAACTCTTGGATGCCCTTTGGGTTTATTGAACCCCATATAAGTCCATTTTATAAATTTCCCTTATATGTTTGTTTATGGTAAATAAAGCCATTTTCTAGTGGATATTGAACATAATGCCTTTTGGGAAATTTAGAAAATGAATTATGACCTCTCTTTGTCCAAAACCAATAGAAAATTAGATCTCAATGAACTTGAAAAACTTAGTATGGAGGCTTATGAAAATTCAAGGATCAATAAAGCTAAAGTACAAGCCTACCAATCTCGAAATCTTAAAACCAAACACATTGTACTAGGTAAACCTATTCTTTTTTATAGTTATAAACTTAATTTACACCTGGGAATGTTGAGATCTAGATGGTCAGGTCCATACATAGAGCATAACGTGTACCCTCATGGCGATGTAGAAATTCAAGATCCCACCAATGGTCAAACCTTTAAAGTTAATATTCATAGAGACAAACCATTCATTTAACAATTACAAAAAATTGAAGTTGATGAAAACTTGTGTGAACCAACCGTAGATGAGGAAAATACTTAAATAATTGAGGGTCTAAGTCGAGCTAGCAACATTAAACCAAAGTGTTGCACAGGAGGCAACATGTGCTTTTCATCATTGTGAATCTTCTTTTTTTAAATAGGATTAACGAATCATTTTGATATTTAAAAAAAATAATTTTTTGACAATTTCTTCTATTATGTGTATGGATTATTATGAAAGGGTAGATCCATATTCATCCATGTCACATGGTGCGATCCTTGAGTAATACCTTACCCAGAAATTTAAAAAGAATACAATGTATCATCAATTTTTTTTATTTTATTTTTATGTGTTTGTAGGTTAAAATAAGAATAAAAAAAATAAATAATAATATAATAATAATTAAAAAAAGGACATGTCATAGGTCATGGTTCAAACCCCATCAAAACTTGTGAAGTTGTGGGGAATCGAACTCAGGACTGAAGGGAGACAGGGGCGTGCGCTTACCACTAACCTAGGGATTATTATGCTTCCTTATTCTATAATTTTTATATATATACTTATATTTTAATTTCATTATTATTAATATATATATATAGTTTTTTTTGTTTGTTATTTATTTTCATCCACTACGGAATTATCAGAGTGACATCGAGATCAATGGATTAAAAGGGAGCAACATGATTTTTTACTTCAACCACCAGGTGACTTCATTCCATGATCCTCATTTTAAATTTCCTTTTTGAACTCCCATTATCTGCCTCTACCCCCCTTCTAAATTTTCATTTCTTTAAACACTGGGGATAGTGATATTTTATGTTTGGGGGAGATAAAATAAAATTGATTTTCTGTCAAAAAAATGAAAGATTTGAAAAAAAAAGTGTGCCTTAATCGAAGGAAAAATTTCTTTAACCTTGAACATGATAATAGACATTGTACACTTTGAAACTGAATATAAAATAATTTAGCATGCCCTGATTTTAATTTTAATCATTGTATAATTTCATGAGCATAGATTTTGGAAAGTGTGGTTGTCTAATGTGATATTTTATTTTTTATATTTTCATCCAAATAAAACAATCAGAATGCACATCATTTGGATAGTGGGATATTAGTTTGAGTTCATGAGGTACACCAAATAAATTTCATAGGTTTGGTGATCATTTTAGTTTTAAATTTACCATTCAATAAAAAAATTAAAAAAACAATAAATTTGCGTGTATGGCAATGAAGTAACCTAATTTGTGGCTGTCGGCACTTGGGGATCGTGACTCCATAGTTGTCTGGCCCAAAGTTAGTAATTTTATATCTATTTTTTGTAATTTTAATTTGTTTTTGATAGAGTTACCTTGAGATGATTCCCGAGTATATGGGCTTCAATTGGTGCCCTAAGGTCTTTGAGCCTGGGAGTCATCGGAAAAGTCTCACTGCAGGGGTTTACTCTTTTGATTTCAATTTCAATTACAATGAAAAAATTGAAAAAGAAACAAAAAAAATCAATAAAAAAATTTTAATACTCATATTAATATTGAAATTTGATTCCACCTAGTGCTTCTATCATTTCCCTCTTAAATAAAGATGAACACCTATGTCTAATGTGATGTAGAACACAACATCACCCTTAATTGATATTGGATAAAATATGGTGATGAATTTGAACAAAGGAATAGTATTGGGATTAGGATCTACTTATGAAAATATCATGTATTAAAATATTTTGATGGGTTTCATGATTGTTTGGTATAAGGGTTTTTGGTGATCATTCTCTATTAAAATGTTTTTGGAAAAAGGAATTTGAATTTCATATTGTTGAGATATATTTTTCTCTGGAATAAAAAAACTCAAGATAGGGGTGTGATTAGCCACTAAATGAGGCTAATATTAATTTTTAATATACATAATATTCATGGACTCTATTGTTCATAAACACCATTTTTAGTGCCTTTTACACTTTGAACATCATTTCACATTATGATTGTAATTGCTTCTTAAAATGCACAATTATGTGGTACATTTTTTACATCATTTAAAGTACCCAATGATCATCATTTTATTCCCATATTTAATTTTAAGGTTTATAATTATATTTGTAATAATTAATACTTGTTTAGAGTTGTAAGATCCACATTGGAAGACCACCAAAATGGGATTTCATGCAAACAATTCTGGTGAAGGTAGATTGGACACTAACCCACTGATGAGAATGTGGGGGCCAGCATACAGGCCCAATGAAGCCCAAATTTCATGATATTCTAGAAGGTATATAGATGAAAAAATCAGTATTCATAATCCAATGCTAATTCGGGCTTCATTGTGGTTATTAAGGGATGCCAATTTAGAGATAAAATTATGGGGCAGATTCTGAGGCCCATAAAAGCATCCCACCAACTTAATCATATCTTGGAATAACATATGCTTTTGGTCTGAAAGCATACAGAGAGATAGGGATCATCGGGAGATTTATTTTTTCTTTTATGCCCGACTCCAATTCTTCCATCTAGAAGGTCTTCTAGGCACCTCTGTTTAGTGGAAGCAAGCTGGATGCCACCTTGGGTCAAGGGTGGAAAAGTTTACTTTCTCTTAACATTCCACCCACCTAATCCCACCAACATTAATTTAGGTGACTTACACTATTGTAGGCTCAACCCAAGGCTTCAATATTTCGTATTTAAAGTAGTGGTGGTAGAGTAGTTGAGGATCCTTGGAGCTTTGTTTTCATTGTAAAGTTATTATGTCTATTTGGCTTTGTAACGTTCTTCTTTCTCATGTATGTTGTTCAAATCACCTTAGTTCTGAATAAAATGTATTCCTTTCATCTTATTATGTTTTCATCTTATCACTCTGATATATTTTCTTTATGGTGTGAATTTATTCACACCATACCTTGTGATATTCTTCACACAATGGTGGAGTTATTTCTTTCATTATATTGTTTTTTTACTTATCCAATTCCTCCCTCACGAGTCTACTTTCCGCTTCCATTGAAACTATAGAATAAATGGGGGGATAACTCTTTTATGGTTGATATGAGGGAGTATAAAGGGCCTGTTTTGGATGTTATTTCTCACTCCATTAATTTCTAATCACTTATTTTAATTGAGAATTTTTTTTGATGATCTTTAAAATCCTTCATCCTTGTTTAATTTAAGGTCATACACTTCAAGTGCGAATACGAACCATTACCATGAAGTTCTCAACAAATTGATCCTTCATGTGTATAGGTTATTAGTATTAAATTTTGTAGGTATTAAACCAGTACGTTATGATGTTGTTTGATCTTCTTTAAAAGAACCAATCTCAAATATAAGAAATTGAAATCATTAAAAAAGGAATTCATCCAATCCACCCCAAGTGATAACCTAGGATCAACTCATTATCTTAATTTGAAGAAACATAAATCTATTAGTGATACATTAAATTCATCTAAAATAAACCCATGTTGGCCACTTCATATCCAAAAACAATCCATAGAATGTACGTGTCTGTAGGTTACTTATTAGGTCTCTAAGGATTCGATAACCCAAGATAAACTACAAGGACCATTATACCTTCATCTCTTGGGTAAATTTGAGCGTCAATCGGACAACTTTTAATAGGTACCACTTCGGGAGAAATTCCCCTATGAGCATCTTTATTCCATATTAGGTATGCATACTTAGTATGATGATTTAGTGAACTACATTGTTTCATCTAAAATCCCTACAAATTTAAAGAACCAAAAAGTCAAAAAATTAAAAATTGAGTCTTGGTTTTATGTTTGGGGTAATCCATACCTTTGGCGCATGTGTAGTGACCATGTTATTAAGAAGTGTGTTCTTATTCATGAGTTTGTGTCTCTTCTTCATTTTTTTCATACACATGCTTGTGGTGGAAACTTGGAACCCAATATGCATCTAGGAAAGTCATAGACTCTGTAATATATTGGGAAAGATTATTCCATGATGCCCATGGGTTTTTTAATTCATGCTCTCATCTCCAACACACTGGGAAGATTTCTATAAGACTTGAGATGCCCAAATATCCCATACTATTTTGTGAGATTTTTAATGTATGGTGCATAAATTTTGTGGGCCCTTTTTAAAGTTCATTTGGTTTTTTGTATATTTTGTTTCTATTGATTATTTTAGTAAATTGTTTAATGCTAAGGCCACCAGGACTGATGATTCTGATGTGTGGTATACATTGTCAATAAACATATTTTTTTTTTCTTTGGAGTACCAAAGGTCATCATCAGTTACCAAGGGACTCACTTCTACAATTGGAATTTGCCTTCTTCCTTTAGAAGTCTGAGGTGACACACAAAACATCAAAACCATTCCACACAAAAATAAATGGCTAGTATGAGGTTTCAAATCATGAGTTGAAACAAATTTTGGAGACAACTGTGAAGCCGAATAGGAAGGATTGAAGAAAGAGATTAGATGATGTGTTATAGTTTTATAGGACCGCATTCAAGACACCCATTGGTATGTCCCCATTTTGGTTTGTTTTTTGGGAAAGTGTTTCATCTCCCCGTAGAGGATGACCATCAGGCTTATTGGGTTTTAAAGAAATGCAACATGGACTTGGTACAAGATGGAATTCAAAGGAAGATACAAATTCATGAGCTTGAGTAGATATAATTATCATCATATGATAACTCAAGGCTCTACAAGGAAAGATAAAAATCATCTCATGATATAATAATCCAACAAAGGGAGTTTCATGTTGGGGATAAAGTCCTACTCTGCAGTTCAGGACTAAAGTTGATGCTTCATAAGTTGCATTCCAGGTGGTTAGGTAATTATATTGTATCTAATGTTTTTCCTTGTGGTGTAATGACGATCCCATAGGATAACACTAGAAGAATCTTTACAATCATTGGGAAATGTTTGAAGTAATTCACTGAGGGAATTTATACCGATGTAGTGGATTTCTTCACACTACATAACCCCACCATCACTTGATAACATCATGCAATTCCTAACCCTTTAAGTTTTATATTATTTGTACTATTTATGATTCTATATTTCATGTGTACGTATCATATCATGGGTTAGCATTGAGGACAATACAATATTTTAAGTGTGGGGTAGGGAACCTTTTAGTTTAGTAATTTCAATTGTTTTTTAGTTTTTCAAAAAAAATTCTGTTGTTTTTAAAAAAAATTGTTTGTTTCTATATCTTTTGAGCAGAAATTATTCTCATCACAAGTTTGAAATCAATATCAATATGTGAAACTATTTATCCAATGAAACTTAGCTTAAATGAATGCTAAATATGTCTTTGTTTCAAGATCAAATCTTAATTAAATTAAATAAAAGTTCTCTGATTTTTGAATCAAATACCACATATCACTATATTTATAATTGAAATCACTTTCTTATTAGGATTTTATACCGTTATTGTTATATAAATTACATTTAACTCACATCTTGAGATAAACAAACCGTGTTTGACTTAACTAGAATTTGATTTATTCCTGTCAAAACATGAGTGTTTGAGGTACTTGTGTTTTTTATTATTGTCGTATTTGTTTGGTATTAAAGCCTCTATTTTATAATAATTATTTTTATAATGTCTTACCTTGAAAATTTAATCTTTTTATCCCTTAGAAACCATGAACACCTTGTTAGGTTATCCACATTACAAGCCATGTTTCCCTATCCAACCAACTCTCCAAGTGAAATTTGATAACCAAGTTGAACTTAAGTGTGGGGGAAGTTGTCTTGTGTTATGATACCACATCTTGTGATACATTGGGTGGAAAATTAAATTCTTAATAGATGTTTTTTTTACTAAAAAAATCATTTTTCTGAATGTTGTTCTTTTTTGGAGCTTTCGTGATAAAATTTTTGCCTTTCTAGAGCATTCACAAAAAAACTATGTTTGATAAGATAGACGTTTTTTGTTGAAATGAAGAATGGTGTAATATTTCCATGAATTTTCATCATGATGGATATGAATTGATACTAAGGTGAGTGAGGAGGATACAATATTTAAGTGAAAATTAGAATAATGCAATTTTTATTCAAAAAGAGTCAAGCCCTCCTCATTGAGCCTCATAATTTTTTAAATCTAAATCCTACAAACCCAAATCCACATAACAACCATGAAAAGTTCTCAGGATAAAAATATGTCCTTGACTCACATATGGTGGGGATACAGTATTATATTAAGCCTATGATGACCCTTGTTTGAGCTTGGATGAGAAAGACATTGCTGAAAAAATTAACATTTGTGTGATAAGAGAAAATTCAAGAGCGGTAAGTGTTTTGTTTGTTGGAGGATAAATGAAGTGTAAATATATTGAATTATATAAATTGGGAACATGAAATAATAATTTTTTAGGCATATCTATTTTGTTTCTTGGTGTTTAATTATTGGATCTCAAGGATTTGTGTCTAACATTTTTGTTTGATTTGATATTGATGTTTACTTGACACAATTTTTTGGAATACATGATATGAAATTTTTTTTGAGGAGTGAAAAAGGGTATGTGTGGGGGATTTGATAAATCAAAACTTTTTTGAATATTACATTCATAATAATTGAAAAAACGTCCTCACATTTTTCTAATTGTGTTTATTTATAAAATATTTGCGATTTGATCATTCATTTAAAAATTTGATAAAATTTCAGGTTTTAACGTTTCAAAATTCACTCTTATATTTCAAACATAAACACTTTTATTTGAATTTTTTAAACATACTACTCCGTAACTTTATTCCTGATTTAAGGTGATACAATTTTAATTTAGGCCATATGAGCTAAATTGTACATTCAGTTGGACTTAATGGGCTATGAAGTCAAAGATGGGCTGGACTCGCCAGATTGGTCATTAGTTCTATATTTGAGTCATAACATCTTCATATATTCTTAGATTAGGGCCAAAGATTGAGATGATCTCTAGAACTCATTTCTTCACAAATCATCCTTCTGTAAAGATAGCTGGTTCACACGTTTTGGTGGTCAAATAGGTAGTGTAAATTGGGTTAATTTATTTGGATGAATTTTTCTATTCACACTTGAAACCACTTCAATCCTAGCATCCCCTTCACTCTATAAATTTGTGTTATTCTCATTTATAGGGATTGGGACGTGAATTCGGATATTTAAGGCATTGTATAATTGGTTTCACTCAAATTATCCAACCATTGTAAGAGGGTTATCTCTTGAAGCATGGATCCCCTCATTGAAGCCTTCTCTTCTTATTCATGTTGTAATGTTTTCATTTGTTTAATAAACTTCTTAGTTCATCATTTATTTATTCCATTTTATTATGTGTTTTTTAATTATCTTCTTCTTTACTGATCTTATTTGGTCTAGAATCAAGAGTTGAAACGAGATTAGGTTATACCCTTTTTAAACCTTTGCTCATGCATAATGTTTCTATGATGACTACAATGTCCATAGAAGAGTAATTTTTTATCAATAGATCAACCTCTATCCTTCTTCATTAATTTATTTTGAATCAATGAGCTACTATAATTCAAATAATATGATCTATTTATTGATTTTTAATTTAAATAAAACTAATAATTCAATTGAACAATGAACACAAAACACACAAGGTTGGGAATTGTCTGAATTGTGAGAGCGTGATTTTAATCAGAAAAAAAACCACATGGGATCAACTTTTAGAGTCCAAAAATAATCCCTAAAATCCATTATTACTAATTTCCAGAATGGATATGTTCCCTAATTCACTACTAACCATAACATATCCTTATAATGACAATCAATGACGGGCACTATGATTTCATGTTCCAAAGTTATCCTAGGGTTTAACTATTTTCATCATTGTGGTTAAGTTCACACTTGTATGGTTAGTGGCTTAGAAAATTAGGAAATTAAAAATAATTATAGATTTATTTAAATAATAATGATTAATAAGTAAGTTAATGGGTAGTTATATATTGATTATGCATTTTTTAATATTTTCAAAAAATTATCTTCTTATTGTGTCCTTTTAATTGAACTTCATTTGAAAATTAAAAACATAATTCAATGTTCCAGAAAACTTCTTCATGTTTTATAACTGATAACCCCCAACCCTTTCAAGTAGTGTATTTATGTTATTAAATTTTATTTTCAAAATACCTTTGTTAGGTTTTTTAAATTACTACCACTTTGAGAGACGACCTTGGTCAGCCACCCTAGAGCACCAAAATACCCCCAAAACTGAACATCCATTGAGTGTGCCCATGAAATCACCTTTTATTCCCCTTCACAAAACATTTTAGATATTTTGAAGGCCCACCATTTCACTAATATTCACATTGTGACAACAAAATGGGATCCCTAGAAATCATGGTTTTTCTTTTTCAAGTTCGGTGCAAACAATCTCAAATCCATTGAATATAATAAATAAAATATCCAAATGTAGAGGCCCTTTGAGTTCGTAATGATTAGGAGATGCATCAATGATGGGAAGGATAAATTTACTTAATAATATCCAATAAAACTATCATAATCCACGATATTTTTAAAATAAAACAAATGGGATAAAATGTTGGAGGAAATAGTTTCTCAAAATCACTAAAAGACTTCTATCGTGCCCTGAGAAACTTGCAAGGAACCGTGAGTCCTCATTGATGTCTCTTTATCATCTTGAGAAGACCCTTTAGCTTATCATCCTCATCGCATGGATTACTTGGGTATGTACAGGACACATTTCACTTCCCTTTGGTTCCCCAAGGACAAATGAACATATTTTTCCATGAAATGATCACACATCTTCATATGACCATTATTGGTCACGTGATGAATTTAAAAAAATAGTGTAATACTTCATGAAATTACTCATGAAAGATTTTATGAATCCCAAGAATTGTCACATTAAAAATTGAAATAACAGAGGGAGGATTCAGGAGTAACTCATAGCCATAAAACACTTTCGCCACACCAGGGATGTTCGCATCACAGTCCCATGATAAACCATACTTGTCTCACTGAAATCCCCAGACAAGTCATTAAGCATTTCAATAATCCCTTTTTATAGATACATGGATCTTTAAAGGGTCCTTGTACATTTCAAAAATAAAATGGGTAATTCTTTTGATATATCTCCATGATAGAACATGTCCTCATTAATTGGATATAATCCAATAATAGGGGTGATATTGGAAGACACACACAGTCATTGGAAATTAGGCAATGACCTCGAAGCGGTCCAAAACACAAACTCCCATTTATACGTGGCACCAGAAGCCTTCTCAAACTCTAACCTAGACTCGCACCAAATAGAATCCACAATATAGTAAACAACTAGGGTAGATATGCCTATAAATTCCCCACCTCAACATGAAAAATACACCACTAACACACAGGTTGGATGCTTACATTTTGGATGATACGAGTCTTAACCCTTATGGGCTTCATAGAGTTTCAGATCTCACTAAAAACAAGACAGTCATCCTATAATGAACTGATGAACATCCTTGAGTGATCATTCACTATACATATGGTACCTCACATGATCATCCATAGGTCACAAAAGGGATTATGGAAAGATGTGAGAAGAACAAGTGACATGTCATTAAAATCACACAATACTTAAAGAAACTGACACTAAATAATCTTAAGGCCTTAAAAATTAACGGGTGAGAAATAGGATTAAAAGTGAAAGACTTAAAGTAAATACATGCTTGATGGCCCTCGTTCACTTCATGTGAGTCACCCAAAGACATGTGATAGTGCCAGGAGAAGTCACTCAGATCTCATGAGACTCTTTAAACATGCTATATAAGATATGTGAATACCATCATTATTTTATGAAAAATTTATACAATCCTCCTAGGAACACCCCATTGATCTCATGACACCCTCTTGGTCTATCACCCTAGCATTGTGAAATCCTTCATATACATCACCAGACTCATATAATGTTTTTCACTCATATCATTCAAGTCTCGTGACTTCATCTATTCATGGAAACCAAGCTCTCGTGACATCCTCTAGAGAATGTCATATAAGAGCCATGATGCCCTCTAGACATGTCATCCAGGTCATGTGACATCTTCTAGGTATTTTATCCAAGACAAGGTATATCCCATAAGTAAATCCATACTGACTTTTATGACACCCTCTATATGTGTCAAGACAACTCTTGAAAATGAATCCAAGGAATGTCAGTTGGATTAGGTGACACCCTTTTGAAATTTCAACCAGGATGTGTGATGATATCTGAAGAGAACCATATGGATCTTGTAATGTCCCTTAGACAATTCAAATAGGTCATGCCACACCCTCTGGACTAGCAAGCCAAGTCAATAGGGTAGCATCAGTGTGTATGACCCAATATAAAGGGAACTAATATGACTCTGATTCCTTCCATATTTAGGAAAGATGGGCAACCTCTTCAAGGATAAATCGCCATATTGATCATCTTGGGAAATCACAATATTTATGCCCCTTTATCTGAAATAGTGGAATTGATCACATGCTACCCATTACTTCTCACAATGAGCATGGATCGTGTGGGCTTAGGGAGTTTCACCAGTCATGTGATTTTCACTATACACCCCCAAAGACATAAGGTAAACCTCAGTGTATAAGTCCCAACTACCGACATCATGTAGTATATCCCCAATCAATAGGGAATCCTTCTTGGTATCGGCCCCTAACATTCTTAAAACCTTGAGTATGGTCATAATATCCCTGAGTGTGATCAACTACCATTTCTTATCAATAGGTTAAGGGATAAATGAACTTTGAGAACCTTGATTCCATCAATAACCGGGATACGTGGGATGCCTTCTCAAGGTTCGAGATCTATACCAAACACCCCAAGGTCTGTTCCCATATAGAGGCCCCCATATTTAAACACAATGGGTATTGTCATCTACTTCTATTCATTCTCACAATGACCATGACTCATGTTGGATTTGGAGTATTAAACAAATACCTTATATAGAATCCAAAATATTCATCAACTAGGGAAATCCTAATATGTAATATTTGATGAATGGTATGGTATGAACAACCCCAATATGAGGGAATATATCAAGTGTTCAATCCCAATGGTATAAACGGACTATATAGGTTGTGAATCCTACACTAACTAGGACATGTATAATGCTTTATTATGGCTGAATGCCCTCTTTAGAATGTTAATTGCCTCTTTATAAGATAGCATGTTCTGAAGCACTTTGCTATGTTTCTTTAGCATATAAGCAGTCATCCATTACCAAAAAATGATGGATAACCTTAGTTACATATAGGTGGATTCCCTAATGAGATGTCGGTCTTTTGAACATGGAAGAGAATTAAACTATAATCATTTTTTAGGGGAATAGGTCTTATATCGGTATTAGGAAGAGGTTCATGAAAATATCTTAAATATATAATAGATTCCGTAGTTTGAAAAAATTCCCCACAAAAAGGTGTGATGAGCCCAACCTCCCATCCTCTCAAACAATACGAGTCCCCAAGAGTTTTTGGACCTGAAATCCCAGTTGATCGTGAGTCTTTGGATATCATGTTCTTACCCAGTTGTAGATAGGGAAACCATTGGGAGTTTCTAGGAAATGTGACAATGGTATCCCGATGGGCGAGACACAATTCAAACTTTGAAATCCCCAATGAAATAAAAATGGTGAACCCGACATAAATCTCTCTAATAACAGAATGATGGATTAACCATGGGTCAGAAAACATTTTTTTCCAATCCCTATACAAACAAAGCAGAAAGATCAGAATGATCTTATAAATGATCCTCTAAAATCGGGGTTCATGTGAAATAAATCCATCCTTATTTTGGAATTTCCAATGACTTGAATGGAAGAATTTGAGAAAATTAGGATAATTATGTTAACCATGAATATCTTATTGAGAACATTATTCCTACAATATTGTGATAATTTGTAACCATTTTCCTCATTGTCTGTATGACTACATGTATTGATAACATCCCAATTTGGGACAATTTAATCATCATATAGAATTCAATCAAGTAAATCAACTATTGTTGCAACCCAAAATGGTCACCAAGAGATATCACCTACAAAACAACGTTAGTGGAAGGTGAAAAATAAAATGGTATGGGAGTACCACTAATGTAGTAAAATCCCAACTATTTAATCTTTCTGTGATTATCTCAAAGCATGATAGTTAGCGAATCTGTATCACCGGGTGAAGTATTCAACTAAACCGATAGCCCTTGTCACTACAACCAACCGCTTCAGGAGCGTATCCCTGGAGCATAACAACCCCCCATTTGTTTTAGATTAAAGTGGATGCAAAATACATATATGGATCCATCATAGTTCAGGCACCTCCAAAAAGGGAATCTTTCAACCACCCCCACTAGCATCATCCTACCGGTACTCACCGGTCACATGCTGTGAGTTACACCCAACATGCCACCACCTATGACACCTATGCACAGAGAATAAGGAAGGCTTGGTGGGGGAGGAAGGAACTGGAAGTCCAGAAGAGGTCTCATATCCGCACTCTTACTGATTATTCATGTCAGTATATTCTAGAAAGAACCAAGAAGCAGACTCATATCCCTATCAACTCAGAACAAGTATGTGGTCATATTCCGGTAGTAATAATGGGGGTGGTTCATATCCCTACCCATGTTTCTGAATTTCATTAGAAAACTCTAATGGCACAAGGAGGGAAAATGTGGGTGCACATCCTCGTTTCAACTGAAGATATCTAATAATAGATAATGGAGACAGAAAATGTGTAGGATTATATCTCTACACACACTTTATTCCAAATCCAATATATTTTAGAAATAGTTGAAGAGCTCCACCTAGGAGGATATAATTTATAAATCCATATATGTGGTTTTACTAGAGTATGTTCACATTATTTCTCACACATAAGGGGGTTATCATTATACTTTGATAATGGAAGAGGCATCGGACTAGGATTATACTCCTTTTCCAATCAGGGCTCAACAGGTGATAGCAGTAGAGGCCTCGGGATAAGGGCATGTGCCTAGCGAAAAATTCTCATGGCATATTCCAAAGGACTAGGATCATGATCATATCCTTATTATAGAAGGGTCTCACCATGTGAGAGGGGAAAAAGCCTTGGGACATGCTCATATTATTATATAAGAGGTCCAGTGGTATACTCTAAAGGCACAAGATTGGGAATATATTCCCATTATAGTTGATGCTGACCAAGTGAGAATGGAATATTCCTAGAAATAGGCTCATATTCACGTTTCTGAGTTTTCCTAGAATACTCTAGAAAATCACTAAAGAAAGGCATGTATTCCAACTTACTTTGATGAATAAATGTTCCAGCATCATTCCAATGTAATACAGGAGGAGGCTCATATTCCTTCTCCCATTCCATAGGTCTGTTAGCATATTCTGGTGGGGAATGCAAATTTAAATTAGGGTCATATTCCTATTCCAACCAGGTCTCACTAGGTGATAGAGGCACATGCCTCAAGGAAGACTCATACTACATCAAAATAAAGCAAAGAAGCATATCCAAATGGCTCAAAATTGCGCTCATACTCTCTTCTTCATAGAGTCTCACCATGTTAGAATGGAACATGCCTTAGTGTAGGTGTATATCATTGTCAATAATGAGACATATTATTATAATAATCCAAAAACTTATCTATATAGGGATCATACTCCCTCGACATCAGTCATTTATAAATAAGTTTTGAAAACGGGCACACAACATGTTCATATCCCTGCATAGTCACCAAAGGTAGGTTGGCATATTCTTACCCCGACGCAGATCATGGACCATGTTCCTAATATATTAAATCCTAGATTCATGTAGGTCATTTTGGACACCTTAATAACACCTCAAGTGTCCATCAACTATTCAATCAAATAAGAATCAGAAGAAGTTCATTACTATAATAGTCATTCTCATGGTAGTGTAGAGATGGATCACATGGACTCTACTCCTAACATATGGCACGGTCAACCTCCCCCATGTGATATCACCCATGGTAAAATCAATATAGCCATTTACAAGACACCTCTATATTGAGAGTTAAATGAAGCTGCAACCTCTTTTTATATAGTGGTGATAGAAACATCAGGTTCAACTATATATGGTTATCCATCAACTTCCATCAAAACTCTACTCCCATCTATAGGGGACCATCAGATCCATATTATATTTTCTCACTAGATAGAGGAATGCAATTCTTATGAGGAGGAGGCCAACATTGACATATGGATAGAGTTGGATGGAAAAAACGTCTGCATCATGTTTTTTCCCCTCACTACATCTTGCTTTTAGATCCCAGATGAGATAGAAAATGAGTTTTCCTTACCTACACCAAAATATGTGGGATACTCAGTAGTGAGTGAAGTATAAATAACTACCTTGTATAGGATATGTGAGTTACCATTAGGTGATCAGGATAATTTGTTGTTGTAAGGGTTGGTGTCCTCATAACTAACTGTTTTGTACTTTGATTACATTAATGTTCAATTATTATATATTGTTCATTGTTCTGCAAGACTATAATTTAATAATGTCCTGGAATATTTGTTGCATTAATAAGGTCATGACAGATCCCCACTATGATGAGAACTTTAAAATTCTATAACAATATTCTTAAATAAATTTTTGTGGTTGGATGACATGCTATGATAGGACAGATTGTATACAGACTGTCATGTGAGAGTACTCATAAGAAGATGAGACTCTCTCTCATGGAGTTCGCACTTGGTAATCTCCAAGATGGGAGATTATGAGAACAGACCCGCCAGTAGAAATTCTGCATGTCTTGGTGTCATCGAATATTGCTATCTGTGAGCATGTGTAATGTTCCATAGACAGTAAGATTATCATTAACTCATGTCATGACTCACGCACTTATATTTACTGACGAAAACCGTCATGTAGACAGTTGGCGAGAAGTAGGGTACATTGGGTGCATCATGAGTGACATGTTTTTAATGGATAAGTCGAGGAAAGATTTGTCCCTTCCATTTATGGAAGTTGATATCTCGGCCCTTTGATTGAAATTGAAATGTCACATTAAATTCCATGGACATGGTGTAAACGACGAGTTTATTTCAAGTAGTCAAAGAACAACAGATCAAGAATATAGGTTTATGACACTTCCATGAAACCTGCTTGAAGAGATATTGAGACATAGGGATTAAATTACATAGTAATCATTCATATGAGGTGATATGTCAATACAGCATCAACTTATTTCTCTTGGGTTCCTTGACCCGTTGCTAGACAATAATCTTGGACTTTTGGCAAGCCCGCCTAATGCCAACGAGAAAGAGCCCTAAAGGGTCACACACTAAGTGTATCCAAGTATCTCAAGATGAATAAAGATTATTCCCGTACGTGGTTTAATAATTATTCAAGGAAGCCTATGTTGTTTTAAATGATGGAGGAAAAATAAAATAAAACAAGTACACGCGGTGTATTATTAAATGTACACACCGTGTAGTTTTCATTTTGGAAAGGAAATGAATAAATGAAAAAAAGATATACAGGCTGTGTACATTTAATGTACATGCGGTGTTGTTTTCAATGAAAAACAAGTACACTCCGTGTCTTTATTATTACACGCCGTGTAGTTTTTCCAGTCGGGATTTTGAGGATATAATATCATTTTATTAAATGATATTTATTATAATCAGCATGAGCGCATGTCAATGAATTAATAATTCGACATGGGTGTTTTCAATAAGAGATAATGAAATAAATGAAACGCATAATGGGTTTATTTATTGTCATAACTCTAAAACCTCAAACTCAATTATAAATATCCTCACAACCCAAACTCTTTTCCTACACAAGAGAATTGTTGTGCACAACAATTTTGGAGAATTCTTTCAAGGCCGAAAGAACCTCTTCCTCCAAGAAAGCTCTCAAGACTGAGAGAGATCCTCTTCAATCGGATCAAGATGATCTAAGGTGGACAACGCAAGCAAAGGTTTCTCCACTCTAGCACCCGGAGCCTCCTTTGGTGACGTCCTATGATACGAGGTACATGTGGGGATAACCTCTAGAGGAAGTCTAAACTTGACTTCTGCGACGCAACGAAGAATCACATCGAAACTTGATCAAGAACATCAACAAAGAAAGAACACCCAAAAGGTATTTCATTTCAATTGATTAAATTAATTTTAATTAACCTGTAATGATCCTCTTTTGTGGTTCCGAGACAAACCTTCTTCTTTGTCTTTTTCTGTGATTTGATCCGTGGAGACTGGCGTTTATCATCGTATTGATCCCGAAATGATCATTTCTAATGACAAAAAGCCAAGTGGTCACATCCAACCACGCGCTTCTGCTGCGCCCGGAGCCTTAAAATGGTATCAGAGGGAGGTTACAACATTTATTATAGTTATTTAACTTTCGTTGATAATTTATGCATTTATATTTTATTCAATTGGAAATAAATTGTTCTATAAATATGAATAAATAAGACATATTCTTCCTCCGTTTCTCGATTCATATCACATAAACGTCCTTTTTAATTTTAATTTTTGATTAAAATAAAAACGAGGAACTCATTCGGAGGAGCCGCTCTTTCTGTCTGTACAACACGAGATTACACGATGTGTAATTAAAACTACATGTCGTGTACTTAGGTTCAATGAACCGGCACTGGTCCGCCAAAACACATCGTGCGAATTGATTATGCCTAAGTATTAATCACGTCGTGTTGACCATAATTGAATGGTGCATGGAAACCGGAATACACGGCGTGTATGTTGGAGCAACACGATGTGGAGTTTGTTCCAGCCCAGGTGAAACCGTGTACAAGGATAAGATGCGTATCGCGTACACGGGGTTTCCAGTTTGGTTACCACATAACAAAGAAGTACACGCATTGTATTATTTTTCTACACATCATGTACTCCAAAATTTCCAAAGTACAAAAAACACGCCAAAACCCCCAGCGTGTACTTTGGATAAAGGGTGAAAAGAAATACATGCCATGTAATTATAAACTACATGCCATGTACTTTCTAGAAATGGAATTTCACCAGGTTTCCTCCAATGTACAAAGACCCATACATGGAATCATGATGAGAAGAATCTCAAGGAAATTCAGAAAGGAATTTAAGATAAATAATTGATTAATTAAAAGATCACAATTAATTGAATTCGAGCGTGAATTATCTTAAATGAAAGAACAATTAAAATAATTTTAATTCTAAATATGCATAAATATCGTTGCATTCTGTGGATGATCATGAGATATACCAAAGACCCTTTGTATGTGTGTATGGTTTCATTTAAATTTGTTGGCCTGCGAGCCTTCTTCCAATAAAATGTAGGGCTTTCGTGTCAATGGTTTATTTAATGTAAACCCATGTAATGGAGGATCTCCCAAGCCGGAGGAGACGGTTCAAAAATCCAAAGCCGATGTGAAACCGATGCAAGAAGATACAAAGGTGGACAGGTGGGAGCATCCAAACACGAACCACCAGGTTCTAGGTGTTTTCCCTAGGTCAGGGTCAGCTTAGCAAAACCGCTAGATAAGATAACAAATATAATTTCAATATCATGCCATCTTATTTTGTTTCTATCTGATTTCATGGTTTATTTATTATGTATATGTTGTCGCGATCGCATAATTAATAAAATGAAAAAGTATGCAAATATGGAATAAAATAAAAACCGGACTATGTGTAAACATTATTAGAGAATAGTCAATCACTTAATAAAGAATCACATAATATTAACAAGCTTGTGATAATGTGAAACTATGCATAAAGGACTAAAATCCCTCAATACCATATTATGTCAGACCAAGCCTTTCGTTACCTGATTAAGGGAAAGACTCAATAAAAATATGTGTTTGACCAACCCTTGTTGGGACACTTACTTTTATAAAGAAATCCCTTATGAAAGGTTTCGGGTTGACTTAACCATATTACATCAGGAGAAGTATCCCTTGCTAGACATGGAGTAATATTGGAGGAAAGAGTTGAGCAAATCCATGTCTGGATTTCAGGATTGGGGAGTCCACTCAACAGATCAAGGAACTGTAAGCTCATAGTTGGCAAAGAACTGCCTACCTAAATACCTTTAAATATCTTGACCAACCCTTATTGGGGTTATGCGAAGGAAAATATGGATCCTTGCCACTAGAATGTCAAAGAAACTGGAGATTCCGAGTTCAATGGTGAGGGTCATTGGGACTTGATAAAATAGTGGGAGAATTAATTAATTCATTTATTATTTCTCATGAAAATGTAATAAAGAAAGTACTGATAAATATGCTATTTTAATTTGTAGAATCGAAATGACAAACCCATCAACCACATTTTCTCTGTGATCAATACTAGAAAAATATAATATCATCACCAGCATTAACTTTCATGAATGGTTTAGGCGCCATCGGGTTATCCTACACCATGAACGAACGTTTTACGTGCCGGAGTCCTCACTTCCTGATTCTCCTGCCCCAGGGGTGAGCGATGAGGATTTCCTGGTCTATGATCAACATTTTAACGATGCTATCGATGTTCAATGTTTGATTCTATCATCGATGTCTAGTGAGCTCATGAAGTCTCATGAAGACATGGATGCCAATAGCATGCTCGAGCACCTCTGTGGTCTATACCAGGAGAGGGAAAGACATGAAAGGTTTGAGATCTCCAAGTATCTTTTTCAGAGCAATCATAGAGAGGGATCCCCATCAGGGCCTCATGTAGTCATGCTCATTGGCCACATTGAGTGCTTGGAGGTTCTAGTGTTTAAACTCCCCGAAGATCTGGGTACCGATCTCCTTCTCACATCACTCCACCAGAGCTTCTCAAACTTTGTTGTGAACATCAACATGAACAACATTGAGAAGTCTCTGTCTGATCTTCTTATCCTTATTCACCAAGAAGACAATGACATGAAGCGTGAAAATACTTTTATCCACACGGTGATTAAAAGGAAAGGGAAGGTGAAGATATTTAAGCCCAAATCTTCTTCAAGGCCTTCTAAGAAAAGGAAGATCAAAGGGGAGGAAAAGGAACATGATGCTGTTTGTTTTGCATGTGGAAAGAAGGGCCACTGGAAGAAAAACTACACCTAGACAAGGAAGCAAGGGGAAGCTTCAGGTGCGTTTGTTATCGAATGCAGTCTATTTGTTTCTACTAACTGGGTATTATATAATTCTTGTGGTTCTCACATCGGTATCCAAATATAGGAACCACGTATATTCAAGAACATTGATCGAGGGGAGGTAAATCTATGAGCAGCCAACGGAGACAGACTTCCTGATGTAGCTATCAGGGACTACCACCTCACATTGACTATGGGGATGGTCCTGGTTTTGAAAGGATGTTATTATGTACCCTCTGTAACTAGAAACATTATTTTAGTATCCAGATTAGATACTGAGGGATTCATCTTCAAGTTTGGAAGTGGATGTTGTTATTTTTATAACGATAGCATTTGTTTTGGTAGGGCACATTTATATAACGGCCTTTATGTGTTAGACTACACAAACCAAGTAATGGACATCGATAAAAAAGTTAATTTACATGACTATACCACACCCAACTTTGGCATCACCATCTAGGTCATGTCAATGAGAAACGTTTGACAAAATTACATCAAGATGGGTATTTAGATTCTTTCGAACTAAAACCACTTGGTGTATTTCATGCGTGTCTACCAGGAAAAATGACCAAGGCCCCATTTAGTGGGAAAGGTGAAAGAGATAAAGAGCTTCTATAATTACTTCACACAGATGTGTGTGGACAATTTCCAATTGAATCAAGGGGTGGGTTCTCGTACTTCATAACATTTACTGATGATTTTAGTAGATATGGATATATCTACTTAATAAGGTATAAGTCAGATTCTATTGATTGGTTCAAAGAATACAAAAATGAAGTTGAGAACCGGCTTGGTAAGTAGATTAAGAAACTCCGCTCAGAGAGAGGAGGAGAATATCTTAATATGGACTTCATTGATTTCTTACGGGAGTTTGGGATTCTATCTCAACTCACTCTTCCTTACACACCATAGTGGAATGGTGTAAGTGAAAGGAGGAACCGCACCCTGTTAGACATGGTGAGATCAATGATGAGTCATGCGAGTCTTCCATTATCCTTTTGGGGATATGCATTACAAACAACAGTGCACATACTAAACCAAGTACCAACTAAATCAATAAATGGTATTCCATACGAGTTGTGGAGTGGACGCAAAGCCATGTTATCGAATTTACATCTATGTGGCAGCGAAGAATTTGTTAAGGCCTCTTCAGGTAACAAAATCATGCTCCGAGGCACAAAGTGTATCTTTATAGGATATCCCAAGGAAAAAAGGGGATATTACCTATACAGCCCCTCAGAAAAAAATGTTACAGTGGAAAGACATGCCATATTCCTTGAGAGGGAGCACATCTCCAAAAGAGATAGTGGGAGCAAGATAGACTTTGATGAATTCGAGGCTCAAGATACACATGAGTTAGTACAAGAACAGATTCCACAAAGCCTCGTGGAAGAACAATCTGTTCCAGAGACACAAGAATCGTGTAGGATCACGAGAGAGGTGAGAGAACCAGAACGATATGGTTTTCTTGTCACCGAGGATGGTGACTCATTATTGGTTGACAATGATGATCAACTTACCTACAAGGAAGCAGTTGAAGGCACATACATTTCCAAGTGGCAAGAAGCCATGAATTCTGAAATGGATTCCATGTACCAAAACCAAGTCTGTATTTTGCAAGATCCTCCAGTTGGTTTAAATCCTATTGGTAATAAATGGGTATTCAAGAAGAAACTGGACATGGAGGGGCAATTCAGCACCTATAAGGCCTGACCGGTTGCAAAAGGTTTTAGACAAAGTCAAGGAATTGACTATGATGAAACATTTTCACCGGTTGTGATGCTAAAATCCATCAGAATCCTAATTGTCATTGCTTCTTACCATGACTATGAAATTTGGAAAATGGATTTCAAAACAATTTTCCTTAACGGGAACCTCTAGGAAGATGTCTACATGACACAACCTGAAGGGTTTTTTACTCCAAAGGATTCCAACAAGGTATGAAAGTTTTAGAGATGAATTTATATATTAAATAAAGAATCAAGGTCATGGAACATTCATTTTGATGAAGCTGTAACGGAATTTAGTTTTGTTAAGAACGAATGTGAGCCTTGTGTCTACAAAAGGTTTAGTGGAAGTGCAGTCGTTTTCCTAATAGTATATGTTGATGACATATTGCTAATTGGAAAGGAAGTACCTGTCTTACAGTCAATTAAGGCATGGTTGCATAAATTATTCTCCATGAAAGACATGGGTGAGGCGGCATATATTTTTGGGATCAAGATCCATCGTGATAGATCCAAGATAATGTTGGTCCTGAGTTAAAGTACATACATTGACAAGATACTGAAGAGATTCAGTATGGAAATGTCCAAGAGGGGATTGTTTCCAGTGTCACATGGCATTCATCGTTCAAAGAAAATGTGTCCTCAAACACATGAGGAAGTAAAGAGGATGGCAAGGATCCATTATCCATCCGTGATTGGGTCAGTCATGTATGTTATCCTATGTACGAGGCTAGATGTTGCCTATGCATTAAGTGTGGTAGGCAGATATCAAGATGATCCAGGAGACCTCCATCGGATGGCATTCAAGAATATGCTTAAGTATCTGAGGCGTACAATGGATATGTTCCTGTTTTATGGAGTATATGAGGAACTAGTCATCAAAGGACATATAGATGCTAATTTTCAGACTGATCAAGATGACATGAAGTCACAGACTGGATACATCTTCCGTTTGAATGGAGGTGCTGTGAGCTGGAAGAGCTCAAAACAAAGTGTGGTGGAAGATTCTACAGAGGAGTCTAAGTATATCGCAGCTTCTGAGGCAGCTAAAGAAGCAGTATGGATGCGGAGCTTCATCCGAGAGCTGGATGTTGTACCGAGCAGTAAAGATCCTATCACACTCTATTGTGATAATACTCTAGTGGTCGCACTTGAAAAAGAGCCAGGGTCACATCAGCGGAAAAAGAACATACTTCAGAAGTATCATCTCTTGATGGATTTTTCTCAGAGAGGTGAAGTTGCAGTGACCATTATTTCCACGGAAGACAACGTGGCAAACCCATTGACTAAATCCTTGACTCAATGGAAACATGGTCATCATGTGAGGTCTAGTGGACTAAAAGTCATAGGCAGTTGGCTCTAGTCCAAGAGGGAGTTTCTAAGGGTTGGTTTCCTCAGAACCAACTATTTTGTACATTGATTGCATGAATGTTAAATTATTATATACTTTTCATTGTTCTGCATGACTATAATATAATAATGTCCTGGAATATTTGTTGCATTAATAAGGTCACAGTAGATCCCCGCTATGATGAGAACCTTGAAATTCTATAACAATATTCTTAAATAATGTTCTGCGGTTGGATGACATACTATGATAGGACACATAGTATAAAGATCATCATGTGCAATTACTCATAATAAGATGAGAATCTCTCTCATGGAGTTCGCACATGGTAATCTCCAAGATGGGAGATTATGAGAACAAACCCGCCAGTAGTAATTCTGCATGTCTTGGTGTCATTGGATATTGCTATCTGTGAGAGTGTGTAATGGTCTTTAGACTAGAAGATTATCATTTACTCATGTCATGACTCGCGCACTTAGATTTAATGACGAAAATCATCACCCAGACAGTTGGCGGGAAGTAGGGTACGTTCGGTGCGTCACAAGTGAAATGTTGTTAATGGATAAGTTGAGGAAGGATTTGTCCCTTCAATTTATGGAAGTTGATATCTCGGCCCTTTGATTGAAATAGAAATATTGCATTAAATTCCATGTACATGGTGTAAACGATGAGTTTATTTCAGGTAGTCAAAGAACGACTGATCAAGCATATAGGTTTATGACACTTCCATGAAAACTGCTTGATTATATGTTGAGAAAGGGATTAAATTACATAGTCAGTGTTCGTATGAGGTGATATGTCAATGCGGCATCAACTTCTTTCTCTTGGGTGCCTTGACCCGTTGCTAGATATTAATCTTGGACTTTAGGCAAGCTCGCCTAATGCCAACGAGAAAGGGGCCTAGAGGGTCACACAGTAACTGTATCCAAGTATGTCAAGTTGAATAAATATTATTCCCATACGTGGTTTAATAATTATTCAAAGAAGCCTAAGTTGTTTTAAATGACGGAGGAAAAATAAAATAAAACAAGTACACGTCGTGTATTAGTAAATGTACAGGCCGTGTAGTTTTCATTTTGGAAAGGAAATGAATAAATGAAAACAAGATATACATTCCGTATACATTTAATGTACATGCCATGTAGTTTTCAATGAAAAACAACTACACACTGTGTATTTATTATTACACACCGTGTAGTTTTTCCATTCGGGATTTTGAGGATATAATATCGTTTTATTAAATACTATGTATTATAATCAGCATGAGCGCATGTCAAGGAATTAATTATTCGACATAGGGATTTTCAATAAGAGTTAATGAAATAAATGAAACGCGTAACTTGTTTATTTTTGTCATAACTCTACAACCTCAAACTCGATTATAAATATCCTCACAACCCCAACTCTTTTCCTACACAAGAAAATCGTTGTGCACAACAATTCTAGAGAATTCTTTCAAAGATGAAAGAACCTCTCCCTCCAAGAACGCTCTCAAGACTGAGAGAGATCCTCTTCCATCGGATCAAGATGATCAAAGGAGGATAGCACAAGAAAAGGTTTCTCCACGCTGGCACCCAGAGACTCCTTTGGCGACATCCCGAGATACAAGGTACACATGTGGACCACCACTAGAGGAAGTCTACACATGGATTCTGCGATGCAATGACGAATCACATTGGAACGTGATCAAGAACATCAACGAAGAAAGAACACCCAAAATTAATTTCTTTTCAATTGATTAAATTAATTATAATCAACCTGTAATGATCCTTGTTTGTGGTTCAAGGAAAAACCTTCTTCTTTGTCTTTTTCTGTGATTTGATCCGTGGAGACTGGCGTTTATCGTCGTATTGATCCCAGATTGATCATTGCTAATGACAAAAAAGCCAAGTGGGCACATCCACCCACGCGCTTCCGCTGCCCCCGGAACCTTCAGTTGTCTTCTTGACCTAGATTCCATCTTTATATCCTCGGATCCAAAACAAAAAATCACTCTACAAATCTACAACACGCTTGTCGCTATTGCATCATAACTCTCTGATAGCTAATATATGAGGCCAAATCATGCATCTATATTTCGAGTAAGTGGATAGTATGATGGAGTACACATTTTCTCTCCCTTGGAATAGAATTACCCCTCAGATAAGACATCTTGTAATGTTATAGACTCTGGTGAAATCTGGGGACCAGGTAATACTAAGGTTAATTGGTCACTACAATAGAATGTCCCCATTTCAATAGTGCCCAGAAACCAAAAATGGGGAGAGTGGATATCCAATAATATTTCAAATAGAACCCCTAATGAAAATATGAGGCAATTACAAACAAGGAGCCTGATGTTGTGATCACCAGAACAACTTCCCAAAAGAAATGTTTCTCATCATGGGTTTTCATTGTACCCAGATCTCATGCATGAATAGTTTTACCACATCACATAAACAAAATTAGAATCTTACATAGTGGTCATCCAGGAGAGGATATAGACCACTCTTCTAGGATAATATCTACCACTACCTCCACCCATTGGATTATCAATTATTATAAGGATTCCGGCCATACCCTAAGCAGTAGTAGGGGAACCATAACACTCTAGCTCGAGGGAATTTATATCTCAATCATCAGCCCTAGGTTCATCAGCACCTAAGAGGGTTTTGGAGACTTCAACAGTGATTCTAGATCACCCCCACCTCACTGGAATGGGGGAATTTATATCATCATGTTCATTTGAGGAATCATCAATTCCTTTACTGGAGTTATTGGATCCTAAACAATAGGACCAATCAATGCCAAAGGAGGGCCCAAATTACTCCCACTCTATAGTAATAGTGGTATTTTTGTCATCATTATCACCATAGAGGGGATTTGTCTTCTCTTGTTTGGGAGGAAGAAATCAATGGTCGGAGTCCCACATTTTCCTCCCACCACAGGAAAAACCTATATTGGTTACATATTTATCTGAAACAATGAATTGAAACTCCCTCAATGCCAGTATTCATAGGCAGAAATGGTAGGAGAGTAAGACAAAGTAAATCAGACCCCATTGTGGTCTCAATCCAAAATAACCCAACATGGGAAAGGGTTCAAATAATTACCATGATAGATGTTCTGCAGAATTGGATTACTCTAAAGGATGAAATGTAATTAATAACATCTCTTGATATGCCTCTATAAATTCTGTCATTGTTAACATAGAATAAATTTATCAAACTGAAAATAAAAAAGTCCCCAATAGGGGAATTGTACCATAGGGGTAGGGTTATATGGATGAACCAAATGAGGTTGGGCACCCCAAGAACCAAAGTAGGATTCCAAATTTGGCACCACTGAATTAAATTTATCCACCTCCTAAGGGGTATAATACCAAATAAAAAAAGGAATGACATGACTACAACTCAGTTTCCAAATATGGAGGAACGATTATCAGAATACGAGAGTGAAATACGAGCTCTCCGACAACTCAATGAGGAGCTACTCTAGGGATATATTCCAACTGGGTATTGTCTCCATCCAGAGACAAATATTCTCCCTCTCACTAATGAATCAAAAATTGGGGTATATAAGTATCCGATTATCTCAGGATCTGGACATCCAGTCCACACGAAGGAGAATGTAGAAAATGATCCGGACATCCCTCTTTTTTAACAATATCATCTCTCTCACTAGGTTAAAAATTAATTCATAGAATGAATCAAGGATTAGTGGGAGATGAAATTAGGACCACTACATCGGCCCCCATCCACTCCATGTAGATGAGAGTAAGATGAGACCGTTGTTCTCCAAGAGTTACATAATGCAATTGAATCCCTAACTAATCAAATAGAATCCATGTAATGATGACACATACCTATGAAATCTAAAAAGAATCCATATCATGAATGAGTGTATGATACTCCACCTCCATCCATCTTTATAAAACCTACATTTTCTACCATTTATGGTGCAGGTATCCCGGAAGAAGATCTCACACACGTTATATCCAAATGTGGGAAAATTATGGGTCTTAATGATCAACATGAACCAACAAAACTAAGGGTTTTTTGTGTAGGCTCTGACAGGGACAACCTTTGTTTGGTACAATAGTCTACTAGTGGGATTTGTTGTAGAATGGAAGACCTTCATTTTCAATTCCTCTATTATTTTAGATCAATACTAAGGAAAACGATGATTTTCATCTTTAAAAACTACAATCCACATAATAATAAGAGAGTGTCTAATTTCATAGAAAGGTGGAAAGGATTAACCTATTCACATAGCCTCCCCCTCTCATAGGATCAATATTTTGAAATCTATGCTGAAAATCTCAAGGATGAGTTGGCGACACCCCTGATTCCCATGAAATATCTAGGTGAGTTCAGAGAGTTCACTGAAATGGAACAACATATTAAAGAGGCTATTCAATGAACTCAATCTAAGTCTCAAATAATGCCTATAGGATAGGGGAAAATTAAAATAGATAAAATTCTATAACATTTACTCTCAATAAGATGGGGGTTCCCATCCAAGCACCCTATCCTGCTCCAAACTACCCAACACATATAGTTGAGCGGCAGAAACCATAGAATCACCTCCGACCATGAGTATAGAGAAATTAGTGTCACTCGATATTTAAGGAACAAATGAACATAGTATACTCCTTATAAAATGAACATGTACATGATTTTTTAATAACATCCATGGATAATAACATACCTAAAAATACACATCTTAGAAGGTGTAATGAAGTGAACATCACCACCCATCCCAACTACTACAATTACCCTAGAAGGATAGGTCATAATATCAAGTATTGCTTCATATTCAAGGAAATCCTCAAGGAATTGTTGACTCTAGAAAAGTAATGCTAGAAAACTCCCTAGAAAATGTGTCTTGAATAATAATTATGTAGTCAAAATAAAAGGAAGGTTGGAATAATGTTCCATTCATGCGAGCCAAAAAGTTTGACATCCTCTTGAGTCAAAAATACAATTGATTGAGATCACGCTTATCTGAAGGCACAGTTCTGTGGACTTATCATACCTCCACCACCCAATAACGATACATAATATGTGCCTACCATAGGTGGGTGTGACTATTAGATTTAGGAGGATATAGAAGAGGTGGAAGACTAAAATTCTACTCCAAATCAAGTCTTAAATCATGTAGATTTCTTGCCTATAGAATTGGCAACACGGTCACCACTCCAACAAATGAAATCCTCAGTGGATGAAGAGATTTTCTTAATTAATTCAACATTATAAATTCGAAAAACAATTCTCTGATGATTTATTTTCCCTTGAATATGGTCTAACCACATTTAATCATGGAATAGGAGGCCTCATGGGTCAGAGCCAAGGATATAGGGTACATTGCATACATGGTTGGACTCAATATTACAATCATAACCCCATGGAGGACATATATGTAGCTAAGGCTCATGGGAAAGTTTTATATAAGGCTAATAAAAGAAAGGAGGGTCCATAGATACGTCATATAGTTTCCCATATCCAATTGCCTTATATAACCTCTTAGAGGGGGTTCAATTCGATCATCTAAGGAAATGGGTAATACTGGCATGACTTGCCCAATTGGCATCAGATACCCACTCAAACTCCACAAAAAATCCATGTACGCCCACCTCAAATGCTCTATCTCTAGAACTAAATGCCTAAGTGAATCCCCTTATTTGGAATCACTGAACTATGGCACAAAATAACAGTGTTCTAAAATAGATAGTTGCAATTCATCAAATCCCTAAATCCATGATGTGATCCTCCTTTAAAAAGAGCTCAGGGAGGCATTTTTTTAAGCCCTCTAGATCCCATATAAATTCTAGATAGAATTATTCGTCGTTGAGGTCAATTAAGTGGAGACAATGTCCCTTGGATTTCAATTTTTCATATCATTCACTGATCAATATTAGGAAGAGGCCATTCAAGGTCACATAGGGCTTTCATACATTTCAAAAGACTCAATAATGTCAATTTCAAAAGGGTATTGATTGATAATGGATGTTGTATCCTCCTCATCCCAATTAAAACTCTACAAATATTGGGTTATTGTGAAGAGAACATTTCCCCTACAAAGATGACCATTCGGGGATATGATAGGAATGAGGAAAGACCTATCATGAATATCAAACAAGTGTCCTAATTTTGGGAAATCACATCTGGCACTAAGTTCATTTTTAACTAGAAAGAAACTACATATAATGTCTTTATTGGGAGGCCTTTGGTCCATAGACACATTGTAATACCATCAACATTCCATAAATGTATGATGTACCCCATCAATGGAAAGGTTTTCTTAATACTTGCTGATAACACCCCCATCATGAATTGTGGAACCACATATGTGAAATCATATTTCTATAAGAAGGGTGGTATGAAAACAATGGTGGATGATGATATATATGTTTCATCTCCCAATGGATTAGAGATTTCCCTTGTGAATCCATGGAGCACGTGCAATGGATATTATTTTCTCCCCATAAACACGGTCTAATTAGAAAATATAATCTCATCTTTCAAAGATTCTCCTTTCCTAATCAACAATGAAAAAACAAGAATCTACAACATCTCTCTGCCAAAAGTCAGATATAAATGGATGGTGATGTGTCTTAAAATTTTCTCCCTCACCCAAATACTAATGGGGAGGCCCCCATATTTCCATATTCACATGAAAATGTCTCCACATACTCAAAAATGGAAGGGGATGATAATGATCTTAGGAACACCCCTCCAGCATTCGAGGAAGGTGTGTCCACTACCATAAATTAACTTAGAAAGATAAATCTTTGAACCGAAGAATACCCATGGACTACTCTGATTAGCTCTATCATGGCCCTCGAAGAGAAAGATATTTACATTGCATTTCTAAAGAAGCACTGATATATGTTCACGTAGAACTACACTGAAATTCCTAGACTAAATCAAAATGTAGATACACATCATCTCAGACTACCTGATGAACATAGAGGATTCAAGAGAGAAGCTAGGAGGACGCACCCCTCTCATGCCACCAATATAAAGGTGTATGTTGACAAACCGATCAATGAAAAAAAAATTCTGAGAAGTGGAATACCCAAGATAGATTTCCCACATCATCCCCGTTAAGAAGAAGAATGTGAATATTAGGATATTCATTGATCTCAAAGACCTTAATATGAATTTATTGAAGGATGACTTCACATTATTGATCACAGAACTATTTTTTAATAAAACAGTTATCTTACAAGACCATTCTTTATAGAAGGGTACTCGGGGTATAATCATAATATGCTAGACCTAGAAGATGAAAAATACACCACCTTCAGAGTACCTCAATGGATATTTTAAAATCAGTTTATTCCCATTGGATTAAATATAAATGTAACCAAAAATCATCATGCCATGAATCAAATCATTAATACATTATTGGGTAGGATAGAAAAGTGTTATTTCGATAACCTAGTTCTTGAATCCTGACAGTGATGTGATCACTTCACAAATCTCCAAACAATATTCGACAAGCTTTGATAGCATCGTCTAAATATGAATCTGCTAAAGTGTTCTTTTGGGGTAAAATCTGGAATGTTCCTTGGCTTTTTGTTATGCCTTCATGGTAGTGAGGTTGATCTAGAGAAGACTAGTTCTATTTTAGCAATGTCACCCACCATATATATATAAAGGAACTGAGGAGTCACTAAGGGTACCTCACCTACATTCTGTGATTCATAGCCATCCTAGATGTAAAATCTCTCCACTTCACATGTCTAATGAAGAAGAGAGTCACCTATCAAAGGTATGATGAATGTACAAAGGCCATAAAAACTATCAACTAGTACTTAAAACACCAACTATTTTTTATTCCACCAGTTGAAGGGATGCTACTCATCTTATATGTGACCCGCATAGAATTCTCACTGGGAACCCTCACATAGAAAAATGATGTGGGAAGTGAGAATAGTCATTACTACCTTAGTCGGATGATGGTTGGTACTAAAACCAGATATTATGATGTTGAAATAAAAAACCTAGAACTCATATTTATGTTGAAAAAGATGAGGCATTATTTTCAGTACCATGAACTCCACATGTTCTCTCATATTGAACCACTCATGTATATCCTTGGCCTCATAATGTTGACTAGGTGATTGGATCAATGGTTAGTCATTTAGTGGAAATATCCCATTCTATTCATATCACAGAGGTCAGGGAGAGGGGAAGGATTAACTGATTTCCTCACAGCACATCTTGACCTTGAAAATGCACCGACACACACCGATCTCCCATATGAAGAGGTATTTATTCCCAAGACACTCCCCTGTAATGGGAGATGTACTTTGATGGTGCCTCTCGGAGTCTAGTCGACATAATAATGAAAATCCCAATGCTCAATTGGGTTGGTCTCGGGATTGTATTTGTTTCTCTATACGAATCAATTTTACCCTACTCTTTCTCATCATCCGATGACTTCACAAATAGTGAGGCAGAATACCAATCCACCATCAATATATTGGAACTAGACCTAATGCTATACATAGCCTACCTAAATATAAAAGGGGACTAAAACTATAGATAATGTAGTTTAGTGGTTAATATTCCATTAAAAATGAATAATTGGACCCTCTCATGAGCTATATTAGGGGACTAAAGGAAGAGTGAACTTTTAAACCCACATTTCATTATGTTTGAAAATCACAAAATTATCACACTGACGCACTAGATAATGGAGCCATCATTCTCACCGACCCAGATCAGGGGAATTCAACCTTCTATATTACACATCAAGGAAAAGTCTCATTAATCATTGTATTTGATATGGGAGAAATAAATCAGTTCAACATCTCCCCATAGTGTGATGAACCAATGACCACACCTAGAAAGATGGAGCCTATAATAGGTTATCATTGAGATGGAACTCTCCTGATATATTGTGACAGAAGGGAACAGATTCAATACTGGAAAACAAACATCTCACTAGAGGATGGTCCAAAAGATCCAAAAATACTCTACAAACACAGATTTGATGTAATTCTCCATTGAAAAATTGAAGAAGGATAATTTTTCACCATCATGGAAGAAGTCCATGTAGGCTCATGTAGTGCCCATAAATCTAGAACAAGGCATTCCCACCAAAATTAATAGGTTAGGATATTACTGGAAATCCATGTTACAAGACTACGTGGAATTGACCAATAAATATCATGTATGCTAGATTCATGAAAAAATCATCCATAATCCCACATAATTTATACATATATCTTAATATTCCTTGAAATTTTATGTTTTTGGGACGGATGTTGGGGGGCCATACCCCTCCCCCCAGCCACTGCTAGGAAGTTCAGGAACATCCTTACTACCGCTAAATTTTTTTCTAAATGGCCTAAGATAATACGCATCAATGAATTTAGGAAAGAATACCATCAACATAAAGATGTCTCATGTCATCACCAATTTATGTGTCCCTCACCCATTATTGACAAACAACGACACCAAGATATGTTCCTTGGAGTTGAAGAAGTTGTACCAATAGTACAAAATCTAGTTGAATCTCTCATCTCGCAATCATGTAGTGAAAAATGGATAGATATAGGTGGTCAATAAGTATTTATTGATTGTACTCTAGATGATGGGGAATAAGGATAAGAAGTCTTGGCCAAATAAACTATTCCATGATTTATGTACCTATTGTACCACAATGCATATTGATACCTGAGAAATTCCATAGTCACTAGTGTACGGGGGAAATAGTGTTACCCAGAGAGTTCTAGTTGGCCTCACTCTAAATTTCAATTTTCTCATAGCTTTAAGATGATGAAAATCACAAATGAAGCTGGAAAAGATGGAATGACTATATAAGAAATGGGTTTTCACAATATAAAAATTCATTAGAGTTGTATATCATGGGATTTTAATAAAAAGGTTTTCCTCTATCCATTCCTTCCTAGAGAACTGGTGTCGTTCCTCAAAACTCCAATGATACCAGGAAGGGGTCCTAAAAATCTGGAACCTAAATGGGAGGGGCCATATGTCATACATAAGGCCTACCACAACAAAGCTTAATCATTGGCCACAATTGATTGGGAGAATGTCACACCGCCCACCAATGTAATATTTCTCATGAAATAATATTCAGAGCTATCATCACAAGGGAATCCACATCAGTGTATGTCCCATCACACTCATTCTAGAAACATGAAGTTAAACTGTTCAATTTCATCGAAGTAGAAATACATTAAATTGTACAACTTCATTATTCATTGTATAAAGACATTAAACTACATGACATCCAACATCATTACCGCATGACATTAAACTGCACAACTAATTTCCTCTCTGCAAGACATAAAACTTCACAAATCCATGATATCCTTATCTATTCACGCCGATTCACCTACATATTTAGCACATGACATTAAATTGTGTGGTTCATCTAGAACTATATATGGCATGATTCTCATTTACAATGAGATATGTTGGTATGCATTGATCTTTTATCTTGGTCCAACCACTACATGATTAAAAACTCCCTTGTTTTACCCCCTTCTATCTCTTTACTATAGGGAAACCTGTGTTGTTAATTATTTCTCACACCGATCATAGATCATGTGAGATTAGGAATTGAGGCTAGGACTTTCCCTCAAAAACAAGGAATAAAGGTACAAAATAAATCTTTTATGATACAGAACGAAAGAGCATAAAAGGCATACCATGAGTCCTCACATCCTGATATTTACCTGTATGGTTGATGTACTTACCGCATGATGTTAAACAACACTGTTCTTTAATAACTATGTCTTGATTGATTCTCAATCTTATGAGATACGTAGTGATGCCTAGGCCTCCATAATTGGGCCCAAATGAAAAATATCCATTTATTAGTGTTAGTCCACCATCAACCTCACCGCATTACATTAAACTAAATAGAGAATCAATAAATATGTGTGGCTTTATTATTGTCCTCATGAGATACATAGTGAGGCCTCAATTTATAATCTTGGGCCTAGCTGCAATGGTCAATAGAAATAATTCTAATCTATAGTATGGGTTTTACCTACATAGATTATTTCCCATTACAGAACTACATTTTACACGATTCCTTCCCTCACAGGATTGGTAGTGATGCCCTAATCTCCAACTACAAGCCCAATCACAACAAAATAAAAAAAATACCCCCTCCTTGTGTTTGGGCCAAACCAGCATAGTAAGATTCATTTAGAAATATGTGTGTATCTATTATCATCCTAATGAGACAGATAGTGATTCCGAAGTGTCCATCATAGGGCCCAGCTACAACATTCCACACATTCACTTCAGTTCCTATGTCATTAACACATGACATTAAACTCATGGAAGTACATCCTTACTGTAGGTTGTACGTCATTACATCATGATGGTAAAATGCACGAATGAAATAATTTACCCACTAAATGATAATAAATTGTGTAAACCATATTTAATATATCAATCCTTATCAATGGGGCACAAGAGACTTACCTTGGACAACCAGTGTATGGGGTTCTTCCACCATCTATCAAGAGAACCTCAAATACATATACCACACTTAATGTATTGATCCTCTTAGGTAATAATCAACCTTCCATAACCTTAGAAAATGATATTAGGCTTCAAGGTGAAATTTTCTTTACTATTCACACATCTCCTGCATATGTACCTATGGTCGTCAACCAAATGGTCCTCTCAGTAAAAAAGGAAATTTCAATCCTTATGATCACTAACATCATCGTGGAAGAACTCGACACCTCAATGTGATCTAAACCTCTCCCAATATGACTATCCCATATCATTACTCGTGAATTGAGAAACTAGATCTGTGATTTAAAACATCTCCATCCCCTTCTTTGTAAGATACTGGGGTCATTCTAACATTGGGTATCCTAATTAGGCTCTTGTGTAACAACTCCCTTATTAGGTCCATGTCAGTCATGACCTTAAACGGTCTACATTTGGTCAAACCTCTACGACCATAAACTATATCCCATAATGGTCCAAATCACAATACCTTAAACTACTAATGAAAGAGGCACAAAACATTTCAGGTCCAAAACCATCAAAGGGAGACTTGAGAAAAATTCAAGTCTTTTCCTTCTAAACTCTTCATCATCATATTTAAAGGAAAAAATAGGGCACACATACAAGTCATAAAGCTTATATGGTGTACATTATACCCCAAGTAAAATCCATGATGTTCTCTCTAGACCAGCTGGTACATTAAAAGGTTAGATTAATGTTTTCACATCACCTCACCATGAGAATATGTTTTCTAGGTTGTGAAACAACCTTTGGGTTGTTCAAACCCTTCTCAAGTAATACATTTTCTAAAAATAACACTTCATGATTTGGGTACCTCATATCATCAAAAAACATTCATGGCCTATGGAAAGGATATATATCTTCAAGAAAACCTTTGCTTGACAATAAATGCATGCCCATAGATCAAAAATATGTTCCTATAGTTTTTAACAAAATGTATCCTCTATAAAAAAATTCAAATCCAGTTATCCATAACATCATTGGGGAAACACTCAACACCCTAGTGTGTCTGAACTACACCCAATATAATTTTCCCATATAATTATCCATAACCAGGAACATTGAAAAATGGTTTATAATCCCCGTACTAAACTATCCAAGAAGATTTTACATCCCCGACATTACATCCATGGGGTGTGTACCCTTTCTCCGGGCCAAAATGAGGCACTACATTCTTGAACCATTGATGGTAAATGCCTCATGATTTGAAAACAAAAGCCATAGAGCTCTAGCTTAAAATTATAATCTATATTTCCTTATGGTTCTAGAACCCTTCTTTGATAGCTTCCATTCTATAACCAACTTCATCATCTAGATGTTTGAGTCTTCAAAAATATTTCATAGCCCTTGGAAAGAAGTTGAGATCATATTTTCATGTCCATTTAATCAAGGCATAAAGTCCATCACCCTTCAATTGAAGGCATCTTCTTGTTGTCAGAATGTAACCTTAATCCATACAATACCTCTCAACACCGCCGCAGAACACAGCAAATCAGAGTGTTAGGGGTCATCCTTGGCATGTTTACCCCACCACATATCCAAATAATCATTCTTCGAGTTTATAATTTATATCATCCATACCCCAACGTTCCAGGAGGTTATAATATCCCTAGTATTTCACCCTCACCAATATTACCTCCATTAATTTTCTATATTCCATGGAAAGTATACCCGACCTCAAGAGACCCTTTTCTTGACTATACATACATGCCTATGGCTCCTGCATATGCACTTACAGCTATCAAACAAATGTGTCACTCTACAAAAAGGGCATTTTGATCCTCATGATACTCAGTAACACAATGGAAGAACCCAACACCTCAGAGTGTTTGAGGTCATTCCTGGTATGTTTACACCAAGTCCCATGATCATATTGATGTTCCGAGTTAGAAGACCCTAAATTGAAGTGAGAGAATGTTTGTGCTAAAAGGCCCTAAAATAAATTGATATATATTCTGATCTAAAATACCCTAAACTAAAGCAACATAAAGTCCAAGATAAAAGTCTCTAAACTAAATTTTATATATTTTGATATAAAATACTCTATTCCAAATAAATAGAAGGTCCGATCTAAAATACCCTAAACTAATGAAATAGAAGGTGTGATCTAAATGACCCTAAACTAATTTAACCAAGGATTTGAGATAAATGAATGTAAACTAAATAAATAAAAGGTATGAGGTAAAATAAATCAATCTAATGAAACATATGGTTTGAGCTAAAAGGACTTATACTAAAATAAACATTAGGATCAAGAAAAAAGATCTTAAACTAAAGCACAACAATAATTTGGTCTACAAGAGCCTATAAGGCTCGCCGTGTGGCCTTAAAAGAGTTATGTTATGATAACCAATCTAATAGGGTTTGGAAAATAATGGATTACTCTCCCCTTAGGACATATCTCATACCTGTAAGATCTATCAATATATTAGTTCAAATTGATATAGCTAGAACAGATTTCTAATAAAGAATCTCGTGTGGGTGGGAACACATGAGCATCTCTAAAAGTGAGTCTATTATAATTTCAACATTTAGTTTCAGGAATTCAAGTTCATTTAATATAATCTAAGGTATGTGTATCATTGGTGATTCACATAATATTTTATCAATAAAGGGTCACGTACACCATGAAGAAAAGGAAACTGGATGATATCATATAATGTTCAGAAATCCAATTCATTAATACCATATAATTGAAGGTATATCCACATGTCAGAGCCTCTCCAATAGATATATGATCCAAAATATGATTGAAAAAAAATTCACCATTATAACATCTTCTCAGATGATTATTTGAGGTCAAAAATTATTCACTCCAATGAACCCACAGATATGGACTTTTGATCGATAGGTTCTGTATATGCCACCACCACATGTTGCATCTCCTTCGATCTGGAAACGACATCAATTTGGGCTTTCTCTACCATGCATAGAAGTTCTTGATTCTTCATAATGGTAATTCCCAATAACTAGAACGCATAGTGAAACATAGATAGTTTTTTCTAAAGAATGTCTATTTCAGACTGAAAGTGATTAATTTCATACTAGAGATGATCAATTTGAATCATTGCAGGATTAATTGAATCCTAGTGAGAAAATACCTCTATCACACATTTGGTAGCTTCATTCACTTCTTCATTCCAATTTTTATTTGTTGAAGATGAATCCTCGGTAGCTTCTACCCTCAATTCAAGGGCCCTATATTGTTCTCACTTAAAGAGAACCGTTTTTACCCAATAGTGAAGGGAATAATAATAAAAACATTCATATCTGTGGGTGGAAAACATAAATTTAATATGACCCAATTGATCTATAAACTGATAAAACAATATTTATAACACAAAAATCATGATCTCCCTCCACATATATTATCATATTGATTGATAAAGTGATGTAGACCATGGACCAGGGTCTAGGTTTACCTTGGGGACTGAACATATTCTTGAACAATATCACCTAGATATAGGGTTGTGCCCACGATCATCAATGAGGAGGGAGAGAACCAGCCTCTACGTTGGTAGACCCATTTGGAGGAAATCGTAGAGTGGTTGGCACCAATACCTCTAAAATTCGAGGAAAGGATGCTACCATACGGGGTGAAAGAGTATGTCAGTTATAGGATGAATCATGTGGCATTTAAAAATATCAGTAGACGTGAATAATTTTAGAAATAATCTTTTTTTGGTCGCATCATAAAAAGAATCGACCACCTGAATCCCATCCTCAGGAGAAGATGAAACTCTTTCTTTCGATGAATAAATTCATGGTACCTCTAGTTCTTTTTCAATAGAAGTACTTTGTTCACCACTCTTAAATAATACAAGAATATAAAATAATATTAGGTCATATGACACAAGTAAATAGAAGGTTCAAGTTGTGAAGAAGCATTTAACTTCTTCAAAACACTCCTCCTTGAAGGCTAAGGTAGTGGAAGATTAGATACCAATATCCTCACCCTCCATAATTGAGGACAATCACACCATATCAGATGATACACTCAATAAAACATTTCTAGTAGGAAACAAATACGATTGAACGAACCCCTCAACCATATTCATTTCATATTGGACTGTTTCTAGTAGTTTCAGATCTGTTAGAGCCATCAAACACTCATTTTCATCCTTGGAAATAGACATGTTCTCTTCTAAACGACCCCTTTGGGGACCATAACATTTTTACCAAATCGTTAATGAATTTTAAATATAATTTACGATAAAGGTGGTAGTTAAATACCCTATATACTTTAGGATTATAGAAGAGAAGGGTCTAACAATACATATTTCTTCCTTTTCTTTTTCTGGTTCCTTTCTAAAGAAAGGCATCCAAAATGTTTTGATGTAGGAGAGGTCACCTAAAAAGATAAAATCCCCACACTCATCTAAGCCAGACGATCTGGGGACCCTCCATCATCAGTTCCCCAGTCACTACCAAATTCCACTCCCAAAAACATATTATGGCTGTATATTTATAATATGGTAGGCCTAGATGATCTTCAGAAGCCTTCCCTGCATCCATATATATAAAATATAATAACATAGGTGAAATGACAAGATGGAATATCAAGGGACATAATAGAATCAGATTCACCCCTTTCTCAGTAACAGGGTGACCCTATCCGTCCAAAGAAATCTAAATTGTGCCTTGGAGGAATATTTGGTGGGCTCCTGATGAATAAAATATCTAACCCAAGAGACTCACCAAAACTATGTCAATGTCTCGAAGGAAGGTAATCACTTTCTAAGGATGTACATTAATGGTAATTTTATGATGCATAGTGATATAGGTAAAACCCTCCAGAAGAACCTCTGAAAAGACTAGTATTCCAAAGTGGATGACTTCCAAATGCTTCACCTTCCATATATCCCAGTGGTGAGAAATGATATGAAACATCAAGTCATGTACATCCATTATATCAATGTTAGTAGATTCCTCTACTAACAATGGTAAATATATTATTTCCTTGGGAGGTACTACTACGGAATCTTACCATTTAGAATACAACTACTTTCCAGGCCTAATATTTTATTCAATATCCAAGGGTCGTAGAGAATCACATATAAAATTAGATAATTTCCTATTGGGATATGATAGAATCAAAGCATCTGTATAACCATGTGATAAGATGAATACTACATCATGAGGAGGAAGGAATATTTCTACACAAGTTTCATATTTGTTAAACATCATCCAAAATTATATATCTACTATTGGGTGTTTCGTAGCTATAACATAGATAGAGAAAGGAAACCATGATTGGGACACTGAAATTGGTGGCTTAATTTCCATGGTGCGTACAACTCCCAAATGAGGTCCTCATCGATATGGGTAAAAATAACCCCCTCACAAAGTGACATCATATAAGAACATTCAGCAACGCTAGCCTTACCACTATTAACAAAACTTCTTTTTGGAACGGGTCCATATGTCCTAAAGGAGAAACGTTTAAGATGTTTCATATAATCCTTTACTTACTAATCTATCAATATAAAGTACCTTGCCCCATTAATTCCTTCCATGTATGGTATATTGAAAATATTAGGGATTTTCTAAAATTTTAGGTACTCGTGATCTCCCAGATGAGACCCCACACAACCCCATAATACATGGATGGGGATAAAGTTATTATAAGGGGACTCACCTTTATAAACATGGTATAGGATGTGGTAGAGCTTCGATAAAATAGGTATTTCCCCCCAGTGTGTTCCTCTATGGCCATCATATTTTCCAATGTAAAAGTGCATAATTTAACTCTACCTTTATCCTTTGTCAGAAGTAAGTACCCACTTATGTACATGGTGAGGAAACCATCCATTTAGACCAACTGATCAATGCGAGGGAGAGACTCACATCCACACTCTCTAAACATATCACCTTCAATTATGGGCCAATAAGAACCTGGTGCACTATGTGAATCCTCATGTTCCATGCCTCCAACATCATGACCACTGGCTCAGAGTCGGTATTCTTAATGAATTACACTTCGAATGTTTTGAAACGGATGTCTTCTCTGAGAAACACCCCATTTGGATGGGTCTTCTTAGCCCTCTTAATAAGCTCTAGGGTTAAGGGGGGATTCCTTATCAAGTCATCCCGAGCAGATTGAGGAGGAAAGAATTCATATTGCATACCACCGAGTATTGGTACACCAAAAATATGTTCCATGTCCAAAAGACTAATGTAAAACTCACCATATATAAGATGGAATGTATTTTTATCCCATCTCCAATGACTGAAAAACTCCAATATAAAACATATGTTGTGATAGATCGATGTCTATTATATCTAAAAAACCGTATACATTTCAATATCTTTTATCTCCCTTGGATATTCATAAATAATATATTTAACCATAAAGGTTCTTCCACGGTCTAGTCCATAGCTACCCCATGATCATATGTCCCTACTATAGATACATCTAAATGTTTAATCAGAGGACAATTGTCATATTATTTAATGGTACATATATATACCCTTATCAAAGGTGTGATCAGTCCAGTAGAAGTCTGATGGAATAAAATTTATTAAATGACCATCCTCGTGGTCTTCTTTAGAGATAATGTGGAAGCCTTAGAAAAATTTTATCTTGAAAAGTGTTCTGGGCCCTCTAGATCCCTGAAGAGGGTATGAGCGATGAGTTCAGCAGAGGAATGGAAGCCTCAATGGTGAGACCAAACCTATAAAGGGAAAAATGTCCTTAAGGGGATAGTTTGAGATTCTTGGTCCCATAAAATTCACCAAAACCTATTAAAATGGCCCAACCGAATGACAGTAATATGGATCCATGCTCTCCACTATAGCATCACGGTGGGAAATTTATTCTCTTGCCTTCATCTTTGAAGCCTTATGATCATATTATTGAGAACCATAGTACATCTAAAAATATGTAATTTGGAACATTTCAGACAAAGAGAACATAGAATACTATCAAACATATTGGCACAAATGTCTCGGTACCCTCATTCATGTCACATGACTCCGAAAGAGATTCATGAACAGCATAAGGAGTTCAAGTATCACCTAATATCTAGAGGACTAATGGGGCACATAACCCCTACAGGGCATCATGTGAACTGCATGACCCCCCTAAAGACTCATGATCATGTGACTTAAACATGGTCACATGATTTATAAGTGATTGAATACTTGGTCCAGTAGATTCTAGGAAATCCTCAAGACAACCATAGTCTACATAGTTTATGTATAAGAAATTAACGAATTATTTCTTGCAATCAATTTAGATAAGCATCTAATCATGAAATAGTCTCACTAAAGAGCTCTGACAAAAAATATAATTTGAATAGAATCAAAAATGGGGCTTGCAATAATGGTTTGTTGTGTGGTCTAATGATGGAGGTTCTTGATGGAGGCAAAGGAGAGAGTGCTCTGGAGAAGGGGTGGTCAGTGGAATGAATTTAACTCCACCACCCCCTATATATATGGAATTTTCCATAATACCAAACATCACCTGGAATACCAATCATCACCTAAGATACTGGTTCACAACACCATCTATGACTCTAGGAGGCATATGTTTTCCTTAGAACTCAGACCTTTTCCCCACATACATCACACTTGAGGGAGGGACATTTGTTGATGCCCTCCAAATAACCATCACAAAATAGAAAATGTATAAATATATAAACAAGGTTGTTACCATTCCCATCAAAGAAAAGGAAATGATACATGTGAATTGAATGCACCTATAAAGGACATGTGATTTTTGTGACCATTTCAATGTCACATGAACACTCCATGCATAGAACATAACCTATGGAAAATTAAATGGATCCCCATTAAAAAAAATCATCTAGATCATACAAAATCTCTCCAGAAAAAAAAATGGACATGTGGTCATTACCGAATGATCAAACCATACAACATGGGTTTTCGTTGGAATGTTCCTAACAAACTATCCTACATCCTTTGAAAATAAGAATAAAAATATCTGAAGGTGGAGTTCCTTAGAAGCTATAAAGATTTGGTGATGCATCAACGATGGGAAGGATAAATTTCCATGATAATATCCTAGAAAACTAACATAATCCATGAATTTTGTAAAATAAAACATATGGGATATAAATGTTGGACGTGATATGTGCTCATGGTCACTAAAAGACATGTAGCACACCACTAAAATCTCACAAGTAACTTTGATTCCTTGATTACATGTCCACCTCATCACATAAAGTCCCTTTTTCCTCTAATCCTCATTGCATAGAATGACTTTGGAATGTCCCAGAAATGTTGTTATTACCTTTCCCTCCCTAAGGAGAAATGAATACATTTGTCCACAAAATGCATGCACATCCCCGTAGGATCTTTTTTTGGTCACGTGATGCATTACCAAAAAATAAAGTAATTTTCCTTGAAATTGCTCATGAAAACTCACATGACTCCCAACCATTGTAACATAAAATAAAGGAAATAAAATAGGGAGGAGGTGGTTGGTACTCACAGTATTTAAATTCTTGTAACGTTCTATGGATGCTCATATTGTGGTCCCATAAGACCCCTATAAAAACCATCCATGTCTCATTGAAAGCCACATAAAAGTCCTCAGGAATCTAGTAGATGCCTTTCAGTGGCCACTTGGATCTTGTGAGTGCCCTTTCACATGCGAAAAAGACAAAATGGAAGTCCTTAGAAACATATGTATGATCAAAAAATTACTCACTAATTATCTATAACAAAATAATGGAGGTGTTGATGGAAGAGACTTGAGGTCATTGGAAATCAGTCAATGACCTTGGAGCGGCCCATGACAAAGACTCACAAAGCTGTGTGGTTTTAGATCCCTTTTTTAACTCAATAATGTACTCATTCTTGATACACCATAAAATGTGCCAAAAACATAGGGTGTAGAGGAGTATAAATTCACCACCCCATAATTATTAATTTACCACTACCACACTTGTTGGATGTTCAGACTTTGGACGATTCAACTCTTCACCTCTACATACTTCGCGGAGTGGAAAATATCTAGACATAAAACCCATTCACTAGGTAATAAACTAGTTAATAGTCAATTAAATCATGAATCATACCAAGGTTACTTCACATGATTATCCATAAGTCACGTTAAGTGATTCTAGGGATATGTTAAAAGAACATGTTGTATGCCTTCTAGATCACGCAAGACTCAAAGAATCTGATACTGAATAAACCCAATCCCTTTATAACTCAACTGTTATAAATAAGATTAAAAGTGGAAGGATTAAGAGAAATACATGCTTTTTTCCTTCGTGTACTTCATGTGTGTCACCCAAAGACATCTAATAGTGCAAGGACCTATCTCCTAGATCTCTAGACACTCCTTCAGCATGCTATCTAGGATATGAGAAGTCCTCTAAATAAGTTAGTGAAAGTCGTAGGATCCCCATGGGAACAACACATTGACCTCATGATACCCTTAGGGTCTACCACCCAAGCATTGTGATGTCATTCATAAATATTACTAGATTTATATAATGGAATTTTCTCATATAAGTCAAGTCTTCCAATTGTATCCGAGCATGACAACCAAGCTCTCACGACATCCTCTGGATCAAATCAGCTGAGACCCCTAACACCCTCCAGACATGTTGGCCCAGTCTCATGCTTCCTAGTAGGTATTTTAGCCAACATATTCTATATCCCTCAATTCATGCCAAAGTGACTCTTGTGACACCCTCTATATGTTTCAAGATAACTCTTGTGAATGAAACCATGGCACTTTATCTCGATCAGGCAATGCCCTATGGAAATGTCAGCTATGATGTTGGATAGCCTCTATATGAACCATATAGATCTTGTGATGTCATATGGACAAGTCGAATGGGTCATCTGACACCCTTTAGACAAGTATTCCAAGTCAATAGGTAATCCTCATTATGTATTCCCAAATATAAAACGAACTACAAGGACTTTGATTCTTATGATATTTAGGATATGTAGGCCAACTCTTCACGGTTTGAGCTCTCAATTGATCATCCAGGGTGATCCAAGTATTTACGCACCTTTATCTGAATAAATGACATTGATCACTTACTATCCCTAGTTTCTCATAATGACCATGGCTCACATGTTCTTAGGGAGTTCCATTGTTCATGTCATTCATGTTATACACCGTAGAATACTAAGGTAAACCTGAGTGTGTAAGTCCCAAAATTAGACAACAAATAGTATGTACCCGATCAATTGAAAATCCATATTTTTATAATCCCCTATCATTCCTAAAACCACATGTATGGTCATAATGTATCTAAGTATGATCATTCACCTTGACCTATCAATAGACTTAGGGGTAAATTAACTATAAGAACTTTGATTCCCCCATAACTGGGATACATTGAATACCTTATTACAGCATGATCTTTATACAAAACACCCGAACGGATTGTTACAATACACAAGTACCCATATCTACATTCCATGAGGCTGATTATCCCCCCCCCCCACCCACACTTGTTTCTCACTTTGATCGTGAATCTTGTCGTCTTAGGGAGATAAAACGAACACCTCATTAGGCGTCATGAATATCCATCAACTAGGGAAATACCATCATATAATCCTTGATGAATGGATTGGTATAAACACACCTTATATGAGTGAATATACATTGGGGTAATTACTACAAGAATGAATGAAGTACATGGGGTTTGATTCCTTCAATAACTAGGATATGTAGGATGCCTCATAATAGATTAATCCCCTCTTCAAAATATTAATACCCTCTTTATTTAGTATGATTTTCTAAAGAAATTGGTTATATGGATTCAGAATATAATCATTTTTCCATTACCAGAAAATTATGGAGAACCTCAGATACATGTAGATGGTTTCCCTAGAAATATCCCAGACTTTTCGAAATAAATAGAATTAACCTATAACCATTTTTTGGGTTACCGGTCCCATATCAGGATTAGGAAGTGATTCACAAACATATATTAAATCTATAATAGAGTCCAAGTGTTTGTAAATATTTCCCCCAAAAGGGTGCGACTATACCAACCTCCCATCCTCTTGACCAATGTGAGTCCACAAGAGTCTATGGTCCTAAAAATCCAGATGACTTTCATGATTTGGAAAGAAGGTATGTAGCTAGTTAAATATAGGGGAACCATTAGGGCATTCTAGGAAAAGTGATAATGATATCTTGAAGAGAAAACTCAGTTTCACACTTCATAATCCCTGAAAAAACATGAAATTAATGCACCAATAAATAATGCTTCTACCAATGGTTTTTCCTCTATACATGTGGTGACAATTAGTAGGAATCATGAGATAAAAAAGCTTTGGGTAATGATAGAATAATTACACTTTATTTATAAATAATTATCACATGTAATTGGTTGTATATTTATGAATCCTAACATTATGTATTCCATAATTATGATATATATCATTTTCATCCAGGTGGTAATATATTGAGATTATAATTTCATCCAAGGATAAGATATGCTTATGTATTCATTTGTGTGACATCATTTTAAAACATATTTATTCTATATAAATGTATTCTATGTTTATTCAAATATATTTTCTACAATATTTTATCTCTTAATGAGTGTGTGAACTTTGCCTATATATTTTTTCCTCATTTCCCTTGCAAACTATAAGGAATACTATGTGTGTCCTAATGCCAAAAATGGTGAAATAATGTTTCATGTATTTTTTATACATAATCAAAAATTAAAATATATTTTATTGTTTATTTATATATCTATTCTCTCAAAACTACTCGAAGTTTTGATCTTATTAAATGTTTCCCTATTTAATCAATTTTTCTTATAACAAATATCCTAGGATATTGAGTAGCTATAGTTAGGGTTTTTAGGTAATTTAATTAAGAATAACTGACCTTTCATATTACTAAAGTAAAACATAACTGATTAAAATTTTCTAGGATGAGTCATTTTCAATCAACATTTGAAAACATCATAGTATGTAGGTTTTATTACTCAATGGAAAATTATACAATGAATTGACGAAATCACTCATTAAAATGAGAATGATAATAATTTTGATTTTTTTGAACAAATTATATTCATTATTAACTCTTGTGTTTCAATTAATATTAAACATAAAGAAACTTGAACTTCCACCTATTTCACCATTAGAGAACATCATCCACTCCCTTTATTTCAATCTCTAAAATAACACTCCATGTCCTCTATCTAATTTTTTACAATAAATAATCAAAAACTATATTACAATTATGATATATTTCATTATATTTCTTCCATATAATCATATATCATATCCATAAGTATTTTCAATTTAGGAAGGAAAAAACAAATTAAATGAATCATTAATATTTTAGTGGTATGATTAGTTCAAATCTATTATGGGGTGTGGAAAAATAAATTATTTACATTACTACTGAAATATAGTGGCTAACCAGAGTCCTTGAACTTGAAGATTTATTGTTTTCAACACTCACTAATCTTAATTCACGTATTTATATATTTTTTATTTAAAAAATTATCATTAAATTGAATCATGGATGATGATAATGTGTAATTTTGGACCTAAAAGTTACCATGTTATGTTAGAATGAAGAATACAAATTGAATGATGTTATAAATGAAGGATAATATAACAAGAGAATTATACATAGTGATACTTTATTGTTCTACTTCTAATTTCATATTTACATAATGAAAACACTATATCAGAAGTGAACACCCTTGTCTGCCCCATTTTTCAATGTATAGTTCACTCATTGACTACACTGCATAACTATTACACCCCAAACATTTTATTGTATATTCCTCTTAAATACTATCTAATCAATAGATATCCTATATTGCATGAAAAATTGAGTCTTTTTTGAAACAAAACATTATAGGATAATGTTATAAGCTATCCATTAAACATAAATTTTCTACTTCTGTGTTTTGAATATAAAAAAAATGGTCATCTAGAGTTGTGACCAGTAAGTCATTTGGAGACTGATTGAAGCAACTTGATTTGTGATGAATATTAACTTATCCTTATGAATTGTAATATGAATATTAATATGACCCCTATGAATAGTAAATAATGATAATATTTTATTTTCTTCATGTAATAAGATAATGAGATCTTAATTAATTTTTCAATGTGATATAAAACTAATTATACCTTTAAAATTGTTATTTCTGGAATTATTTATTATTTTATTTAAAAATTAAATTAAAAATACACAAAAAATTATTTTCAAAAAATTGAGTTCATTCTTGAATCCTATTTTTGAATAATGGTTCGGGCTAATTTTTGGGATTTTTCTAAAATACATGATTTTTTCATCAATGGTAAAAAAAAAATTTGAGTTTTCTTTTGTTTAATGACATCATAATGATGTAATAATTAAATATAAAATTATGGAAAATTGTGTATAGTAACATATGGCCTAAGGTGACAAAAGTGGTTAAAAACATGGGAAAATACCATGGGAAAGCCCATGGTTTAGCAAAAACCACTAACGAGTTGTCCCTTTTAATTTACAAATACCTCACTGTTAATTACTATAAATAACCACACACACCCCCTCATTTTATTTCATTACAAACGCTTTATCCTAAAATATCTAGTTTTATTACCTCCCATGGTGTCCTCCCATGGTTTCCACAAACCCCCAAGGTCCCAAACATCATGTTTTGAGAGTTACTCCATAAGGTAAGAGAATCAACCACCCTTGTCTTTTCTTAAAGAGTTCATTTATGTTTTCTCTTTTATTTTCAATTGGATTATGTTGGGATATTCCATTTCATATTCCCCTTAATGTACATATTATTTATTAGTTATTAGATACCCACTTTCTCTCATCATTCTATTTTATGAAATTTTATGTGACACTGTTAGGCTGCCGAATTTTCGTAAGAGATTTCTCAAATTATCTCTTATTTTGAGGCCCTTTATTTTATACTTCTTTCCTCACCTCAATTAATATTAATGCTATGATAATTACAATAGAATAAACAAACTAGAATTATATTATTCTAATGTAATATTTCATCATCATATCTCTCTCCCCCTCTTCTTATACTAAAAATGAAAACACCATCTGGGATGTGTTAATTTATCACATTCCAGGATGACTGGTTATTAATTTTAATTAACCTCATAAATTATGGTTAAGAAACCATTTTTATGGTTGAACCAGATCTGAATATATGTATTTCATCTCATTGTTGTTCGGTAATCCCAACACACTCTTAATATAGAACAATAATACAAAACAAGTTCATTGTACACAAAACCGCCAAGTTAAATCCAAGCGTTTATCAAAACATTTTACCTAATGATTCATCCTCAAGTATATAACACATTATTTTTATAAGATAATTTATATAAATTGAATGTATCTAATAATATATAGTAACAATTCTGGATGTTTAATCACATTTCAAATGAACTTCCATTCATGAATGCAAGTAAATGAATCATGAAAACCAATGAAGAAAATGATTCCAAAACAATAAAATTAAACCTCTTAAACCGATAAAAAGGGCCATGAATGAACCTAATAAGGTTATAATAAACCAATTACATATATAATAGGTTATTTAATTTTTAATTAATTTTGATAAATTTTATTATTCAGGTCATTAAAATAAAATAAGAACACTCTCGAGCATAAGGTATGGGGGTTCTCATCTCACTTTCATTTCAGTGAGATTTCCATTGTTCACCATTTATTTCTTGTATGTGGTATATATTTAATTCCATATGATATATAATAACATTATTCTAATTATATTCATGGTATTAAATAACTCATTTTATGGTTATTAAGTCCGGGTTGTATGACTCGACCGATTACATTGTGGTAAAAGACTTTGTCTCAACTACTATTTTGGTGTGACTGACTTTGTATTTTACTCCTAATAATCCTTATGTGGTGTACCTATGGCCCATTAGAGATCAATTTTAGTTTGAAATTATATTTATATTAAATATCCATGATCTCATATCAAGAATATGTTTGATGTCTAAACCATATAACATTTTACATATGGTGTTTATTTGGAATATTATTTTAACTATGGAAATATTGATGAATCTGTATACTCTACTCTATAAAGATATTGAAATGGAATATTAATAATCTAATTAATCAATTTATAAATAATTATTTAGACATTCAGTGGTGGGTGGGGGCCTCTATAGCCCCTCAATTCAATGGGAGGTCTCATGAGACAAATCAGTTGGCGACAAACCCCTCGAGTTTGTTTCCAAAAATCAGATGGGTTTCTACCCACAGATCTAAACCATTTAAACGGTATTATGGTATGATGTGCAAGATAAATGAAGTCCAATTAATAATAATTCTCTTTATTCATTATCATTTATTACTATCTATGATATTTTTACTATGACAGAACCTATGGATGTAGTTTCATTCTCAGTTTATTAGCGGCGTGAGTTTTTCATTTCTTCACCATGCCATATTGATTATATGAAATTGTTTATGATTAGCTTATTATTGAATTCATTCTTCCGATAATTGTAACCCTTAATAATAATTTGATCTCACATTTTTCATTTTATACCTTCAACATGTGATGAAGAGAAGATCATTTATTGAGTTCCAGTGGATGCAGTTTTTAGTTTTTGTTATATATTGTATTTTGTAACCTTTTCGAATGTAATTTTAGTTACATTTATGTATCTAGTTTCGTCAAGAATAGTAAACTGATCATTCTTTCCAGATTTTTATTCATTCTAACCATGCCGATATAACAATTAATTCACTAACTTTGGTATAGAGCGGTTAGGGTGTTTCAATAACCACCTCCTCATTCAAGGTAAAATATTACAAAATAAATAACTAAATCTGAAATAATCACCTATATACACACTAGGTCATTTTCACATAGATTAGACATGAACTAAATCCAAGAAATTATGAAATATTAATCATGTAAATGTGAATAAATAGGGTAGAACATTGGATTACTTCAACAAAGGAACCCTTAGGGTAACTACCCATGATTATGAGCATAAGAGTTCCTAGTGAAGAAAGATGGGATTAAATGAGGGAACCATAATGAAAATACTGTAGTACAGATTACCAAAGGAAAATAAAGAAAATATAGAGATAAAAAACAAAAATAAAACATTAGTATAACTTCATCCAAATATTCAATGTAGAGGTTGATCCTTTTTGGGTCATATTACCTCTCTTATTTATAAAAATCCACTTTCATCCCACAATAAAAACGTCCCTTCACTTTTCACTTAAACATGTGGTCAAATAAGCTTCAAAACCATTTTTTCCTTTTGATTTTCCTTGAGGATATCATATTTTAAACCCTTATGACCCATAGCTAAAATTTTCATTATTTTATTATCATTCATGGAATGATATTTTGTGATATATTCTTTCTCATAAATTTAAATTTAACCATAAATGTATGATTTATAGAATGAACCATTCATCCAATTTGAATCCTTATAAATTTATGTTTGATCTATAACATTCCATATTACTGAACACCTCCTTTTATATATTTCTTTTAATTAATTCATGTATTCTCTCCTAGAAGTGGTATTATACATGATTCAAATATCTGTATTCAAGTTTTATAGTGGTGGAAAGAAATCTTCATGTAATCATTGATTTTAGGAATATATTCTAAAATAATTTCAAACGTCTATAATGCCTATATAATGTTTCTTAGAGTTGAATATCGAGATCATGGGATTAATTGGTAAATTTTCATCACCTTTCCTTTGTTGTGGTAGATTATGAACTCAATGGTTCTTCAATCATGGTATCTAGTGGTTGTTTTATTGACTTCAAGAATCATGACATTATCTATGGAATTCCATTGATAGTTTTTAGGCATGGAAGGTGTAGGGAGTCAAACATGTGATCTTATCATGATTTAATGGGTTCAAAAGTTGAATTGTTATATTTTTACTAATAATCCATGGTGGTTTAGTGTTAATGTTTATGATCATTGCAGTTTGAGGATTCAAGTTCAGGATTCTTCAATTATTTCATTTGTAGTATGAAATGAAGATGATTTGTGTAGTGGAGTGTGGGGATGACAAAGCTGAAGCATGTGAAAGAAGATGAAGAAATTTTCAAATGTTCAAGTGTGACTTTAAAAGGATGAATAGATCCATGTATAATTTTTACTACTTCAAAATGAATATTGTGATGTGATTTGGTAATTAATTAGTATGTGGTAGCAAAAAACCATTGGAATTAGATAGTGACAACCTAATACACTAGTTACATAACCCATTCTACATGATTGTGTCAAAATTTATTCACATAGTACTGACCCACACTACATGAATTCTCATGATAGTGTATACATTCCTTCATCAGTTGGCTTGATCTTGTATGGATTCTCGGTTCATTTCGATCCATAATTTTGGTAAACTAAATTCACATGAATGCTTCAATCCTCTAAGGCATGAAACATATAGTGTAATTCCACACCTACATTGGTTTCCAAATAATGGTTGTTTATGATTAAGAAAATATTAATAAAAATGATAGATATAAGGGTATAATTGAAAATATTGATCAATATAATATTGGGATTTCAAAATATTCCCTAATCTTATTTAACAACACAAATGAATTCTAAAACCTATTACTTAAATGAAAATAATAAGTTATTTATTTCATATCATGCCTCAAGACTAAATAAAAAATAATAATTTAAATAAAATTTCAAAAGGAAAAAGAATCTTATTGATTTTGGGAAAAGTTTAGTCATTTTAGACAACACTAGTGCACATTGAGTTTCACAATTGATCAAAATTCATTGAATTAGTATACTTAAAAATAAGATTAAAAATTCCATCATAGTAATCATATAAAACCTTTATAAATTCAATTCATGTAGTTCTATTTGTTTTTCCCTAGTCCACAAACGATAATCCCATATTGGACTAACGGTCAATATTTAGCCTCATGTCCATCTCCCCATACAATAGAGGTTGTCGACGAGTGGTGAGGGTCTATAATAATTCCTTGGGGAGATTAAACTCTTTTTTATAGTTATAATTGTAGTATAAATATTAATAATTCACATATTCCTGACAAATAATCATTGCAAACAACATTGCATGTGGAAATAAATGAGTACAACATCATATGCTATAAAAATAAAGGGTATTCCATTCAACACATAAATTATACCCCATGGTAAAACCATATTAAAGGATAAAAACATAATTAATACTGAAAAATATCTTCTCGCAAACTTATATCGTGTCCTACTATGTCTCATCACTCATACATCACTCAATCATACCAAGAAAACCATCAAGTAATTAGACCTTAACCTAACCTAAACCTACAATATATAGTCTTCTGGTTAATTACCCAAGTGTCATGGTGGCCTGATCAGGATGTGTTTGTAACTCAATAGGCCACCACCAATGACATTCCTAAAATATGTTGGTCGGAGAGTGATGGCAAGAGGGGGGGGGGTGAATTGCCTTTGTAAAATAATTAGCAACTTAAAAACAATTTATAAATGCAGCGGAAATAAAAAGGGGCAAGACACAATTTGATAACGGAGTTCGGCTTAAACCAAAGCCTACGTCTCCGCTCCCAACTCAACCGTTGAGAGATTTATACTTCAGCCTTCTTTTTAATGGTTGTAGCAAGAAACCCACTAGCCGTTTTAAGGTAGGCTAGATCACCTTCGTACAGCTTGCTTTTTTATTATGGTTGTAGCAAGAAACCCAGAATGAAAGTGAGGATGAAAAGGATGGTTTGTTTTAATACAAACCCAATGAAGAACTAAACAATTGAAAGAAATAAATTATAACAAACTAGAGGAAGCCTTGAGTGCCAAGAGTGTGAGAGTAGTTGATGTAGAGGCAGCCCAAGCTTCAAGGATTGAGATGGATCACAAGTAGCCTTAGAGATTTGTCGTTAGAGCTTCAAGGGATCAAAATATCATTCCAATGTATCGGGGTTGTTCCCGGCATCCATCCTCGTCTATTTATAGGAGAAATATCCCCAAATACTTCAATATAGCCGTTGGAGGGCCTTCAGAGCCGTTGGGGGTCAAGTGGGAAAGTCTGGTCAAAGGCCAACGGCTAGTTTGACTGGGCTTACAGGCTGACCGGTGCTTGGCCACCGGCTGGCCGGTGCTCCATACAGAAGGCAGAGCTTTCTGTCTGGGTTCCACCGGCTGACCGGTGTTGAGACAACGGCTGGCCGGTGGTCCAGACAGAAGGTAGAGCTTTCTGTCTGGGTTCCACCGGCTGACTGGTGCTGGGACACCGGCTGGCCGGTGGTCCAGACAGAAGGCAAGCTCTCTGTCTGGTTCCACCGGCGGGCCGGTGATTCAGACACCGGTTGGCCGGTGGAACCTGGCAGTGGGAAAGGCCTACTGTCTGGTTCCCCCGGCTGGCCGGTGGTCAGGCACCGGCTGACTGGTGGAACCTGGCAGAGAGCATTGCTTCTTCCAGAGACCACCGGCTGGCCGGTGGACTCAGAGAGTCCTTTTCCAGTCTTCTTGGGCCAACTCTTTGGCAACCTTTTTCCTATCAACAAAAATACTTGAAAACAAGTTAGAACACGATGAGAGTGATTGTGATCATTAAAATCCAAGAGAGAGGGGTACAACAATCTCCCCCTATTTTGATGATCACAATCACAAATGAGAAAGCTTTTAAACAGGATATGCCAAGTAAAAAATAAATAAGAAACTTGGACATGGAAAATTTTAGAGATCATACAAGAATTTCATAGATGTATCATGTATTGAAAATGGTATTAATCTTGAAAGGATTGAAATAAAGAGAATGGTTCATTTTGAAATTGTAAACATAGGTAATTTAAAAGAAACAACTGAAATCAATAACTTAAAAAGAGAACTTAAAAAGAGAACTTAATTAAATGAAATAAGTAACTATGTAATAGAGAAATAAGTAACTATGTAATAGAGAGTTTTTCTCCCCCTTTGGGATTATCAAAATAGGAGGAAAAGTATGTAAGAAAATTATAAAAACAATAATAAGGAAGTAAGAAATGACAAAAAGGATTGATAGATAAGACAACTTGAATTTTGTAAAAAGAAATATAAGAAAGCCAAAAAGAGTCAAATATTTAATAGTGCTCATTGACGAATCATTCCTAACTCCCCCTTAATAAAATCAAAATGTTCAACCGGGAGCGGTTTGGTAAAAATATCAGCTAATTGGAAATCAGTAGAAATGAAGTCCAAAGTGATATCCCCTTTTTGAAAATGGTCACGAAGGAAATGATGCCTTAAATCTATATGTTTTGTCCTAGAATGTTGTATTGGATTCTTAGAAATACTAATGGGACTAGTGTTGTCACACCGTATAGGGACATGATCGTAGGAAAGGCCATAATCCAAGAGAGTGTACTGCATCCAAATAATTTGGGCACAACAATTACCAGCTGCTACGTACTCGGCCTCGGCAGTAGAAAGAGAAACACAGTTTTTCTTTTTTCTACTCCATGAAACAAGGGACTTGCCTAGTAGATGACAGGTTCCACTAGTACTCTTACGATCTAATTGACATCCACCAAAATCAGCATCCGAATATGAAGAAAGTTCGAAAGAAGTATTAGAGGGATAAAACAAACCAATGTTTTTGGATCCTTTTAAATACTTAAAAATTCTTTTGACCAATTTAAAATGAGATTCTTTGGGATTGGCTTGAAAACGAGCACAAAGGCAAACATTGAACATGATGTCAGGACGGGTCGCAGTTAGGTAAAGTAGACTCCCGATCATACTCCTATAAATCTTGTTATCCACCGGTTTCCCGGCTTCATCTAACGTAAGTTTACAAGAAGTACTCATGGGGGTACTAATTTCCTTTACTTGATCCATACCAAAACGACTTAAAAGTTTGTTTGTGTATTTTCCTTGGCTTAGAAAAATACCATTTGAATTCTGAAAGATTTGAAAACCAAGAAAAAATTTTAATTCCCCCATAAAGCTCATTTCAAATTCTTTTCTCATTAAATCTGAAAAATCAGTACAAAGTGATTCTTTGGTTGAACCAAAGATAACGTCATCAACGTAAATTTGGACAATTAAAAGATCTTTGGAAGTGTGTTTTAAAAATAGGGTATAATCAGCTTGACCCATTTTAAAATCATTTTCTAAAATAAATTTTGTTAACCGCTCATACCAAGCCCGAGGGGCTTGTTTTAAGCCATATAAAGCCTTGGTTAACTTAAAAACATGATTTGGAAATTTTGGATCTTCAAAACCGGGGGGTTGTTCAACAAAGATTTTTTCTGAAATAAAACCATTTAAAAAAGCACTTTTAACATCCATTTGAAAAAGATTGAAATTTAAGTGAGCGGCGATTGCCAACAAGATCCTAATGGATTCCAATCTAGTAACGGGCGCAAAGGTTTCACCATAATCAATTCCTTCTTCTTGATTATAGCCCTTAGCTACTAGGCGAGCCTTGTTCCGGGTTATATTTCCTTGATCATCAAGTTTGTTCCTAAAAACCCATTTAGTGCCAATAATTGGATGATCATTGGGTCTTTCAACAAGAGTCCAAACATCATTTCTAGAGAATTGATTTAGTTCCTCTTGCATTGCAAGAACCCAATTCTCATCATTAATGGAATCATTAATGGTTTGAGGCTCTAGTTGAGAAAGAAAGGCTTGATGTTCAACCTCGTTGAGGATTGATCTTCTAGTTCGTGTACCGGCATGAAGATCACCTATAACATTTTCTAAAGGATGGTCTCTAGAAGGTTTCCAAACCTTAGGCAAGGTGGAAGGCGAAGAAGGTGAAGAAGGTTCTTGATGGTCATCCTCCTTGGGAGGAGAAGAGGAATCATTCAAATGAAGCTTATCAAGCTTATCTTCAACATCTTCAATGACTGGGTGAGGTTTTGGAAGAGTTTCATCAAATTTGACATGAGATGATTCTTCGATGGTTTTTGAACGTTTATTGAAGACACGATAGGCTTTGCTTGAGTTGGAGTACCCAAGAAAAATACCTTCATCGGATTTGGCATCAAATTTCCCAAGGTGATCTTTTTTGTTAAGGATAAAGCATTTACAACCAAACACTTTAAAATAACCAACTTTGGGCAATTTTCCTTTCCAAAGTTCATAGGGGGTTTTCTTAAGAAGGGGTCCTACAAGGACTCTATTGATAGTATAACAAGCAGTGTTAACTGCCTCGGCCCAGAAATATTGAGGGAGGTTGAATTCACTGAGGAGGGTTCGAGATATTTCTTGGAGAGTTCGGTTTCTCCTTTCAACCACTCCATTTTGTTGTGGAGTCCTAGGGGCAGAGAAGGTGTGATTGTATCCTTGAGAGGAACACAATTCATCGAATTCTTTGTTCTCGAATTCACCTCCATGGTCACTACGGAGCGATATAATTTTATATCCTTTTTCGTTTTCTACTTTCCTAGAGAATTTCAAAAAGGATCTAGAAGCATCATTCTTATGAGCTAAAAAGAAAACCCAAGTGAAACGAGAAAAGTCATCTACTAGGACAAAGGTATAGGATTTTCCACCTAGACTTGCTACAGGGGTAGGACCAAAATGATCAAGATGAAGGAGCTCAATAGATTTTGAAGTGGACACTTCCTTCTTAGATTTGAAAGAAGATTTGTGTTTCTTGCCAAGTTGGCATGGCTCACAAATCAAATCTTTCTTAAACTTAAGTTTAGGAAGGTCACGGATGAGCTTGTTCTTATTAAGCTTTAGAAGTGAGTGAGAGCTACAATGCCCCAACCTTCTATGCCAAAGCCAGGACTCATTGTAAAGAGCACTTAAAAATTTAACATTTTTTCTAGCTAAAGACTTTAAATCAATAATGTAAACATTTTGAAAATGGGAAGCAGAAAATATCAATTTGTTTTGAAAATCAAACACATTGCATAAATCATTTTGAAAATTCACCGAAAAACCACTATCACAAAGTTGACTAATGCTAATTAAATTATGTTTTAAACCATTAACAAATAAAACATCTTTAATTAAGGAGGTTCTACCAAAACCAATGGTACCTATTCTGACGATCTTGCTTTTCGAATTGTCACCGAAGGTGACATATCCTCCATCGAATTCTTCAAGGGAGTTGAACTCGGAGGGATCGCCACACATGTGCCTCGAGCATCCGCTGTCGAGATACCACGAGCCTTTCGAAGTCCTACTTCTTTGGTGTTTATCCTACAAAATCAAGAGAGAATAGATTTTGGTACCCATATAAGTTTGGGTCCGGAAAGATTAGCTAAAAGAGACTTTTGAACCCATACTTGTCTAGAGGGATACATCCTATGATATTCATCCGAGTAGGTAATGATTTTTGGGCGGCCATATCTAGCATTTTTACAATTGCATTCATAAATCATATGTCCGGTTTTTCTACAATAATTACAAAATTTATTTTGAGAGATCCCCCTTACAAAAGTAGTGGGTGCTCTAGAAGAAGTGGCTTTCTTGTTAAAGCCAAGTCTATGTGTGGTTCTAGCCAAATGTTGAGAACCTAGCAATTTGGTCAAATTTTGTTCACCTTGGGTGAACTTGGCAAGATATTCCCTTAAATATTTAATAGTTGAATTCAAAGAATCAACATTTGGAATATCTTGGACCTTAAGGGCAAGTTCCTCATTCTCTTTGAGAAGTTGATCTTTTTCAGAAATTAGAATTTTGTGTTTCTTTTTTAAGGCCAAAAATTTAGAGGTAAGTTCGTGAAAACCTTCCTCTAATTGATCTCTCGCATTTTGGAGATCTTCATAAGACATGTCATTTTTAAAAGAAGAATATGAGGAAGAGGAGTCGGAAGAAGATACCTCATCAAGTGACATTAGGCATTTTCCACCTTCATTGCTTGAGTCGCTTGAAGACATGGAGTCATCGCTTGCACTCCATGTTGACGCTTTGAAAGCCTTCTTGTTTTTCTTTTCCTTTAACCTTTTCATGAAAAGAGAGCACTCCGGTATGATGTGGCCTTTCTTTCCACATTCAAAGCATGTAACTTCTTTTTCTGCTTTTGGCTCTTCCTTTCGTGCCCTTTGAAAATTCTTCTTTTTCTTCATGAACTTGCTCATTTTTCTTGCAAGTTGAGCAATTTCAGATTCGCTATCATCGGAGGAGCTTTCTTGCTTTTCTTTGAATTCTATGTTCTTTTTCTTCTTGAATATTTGACCTTCTTTATCGGCTTGCCTCTTCATGGTAATCTCATAGGTCATAAGTGATCCATTGAGTTCTTCAACCGGCATTTTCTTGACATCTTTCGCTTCTTGGATTGTCGTCACCTTTGGAGCCCATGAGCTTGGTAGGACCCAAAGAATCTCTTTGACCATCGTCTCTACAGAAACATCATCTCCAAGAGACTTTCTCCCATTACACACATCAGTAAAGCGAGTAAACATTTCCGTAATAGATTCGTGTGGGTGCATGGTGAAACTTTCAAAGTCTTGACGATACATATCTAATATAGTGTCTTTGACTTCGTTAGTGCCCTCATGGGTCACTTCCAAAAGCTTCCAAATTTCATGAGAAGTGGTGCAAGTAGAAATACGGTTAAATTAATTACGGTCTAACCCACAATGAAGAGCATTCATGGCTTTTCCATCAAGCTCAAAATTAGCAATGTCTTCGGGGGTCCATTTAGACTCATCTTTGCTAGAGAGAGTGTAGCCTTGCATAACAATTCTATATATAGGATAGCCAATACTTCTAAGAAATGTAATCATGCGAGTTTTCCAATAAGTGTAGTCGGTTCCATCACAGAATGGAGCCCGGGTCATGGAATACCCTTCGGGTGCTTGTGAGGAAGAAGCCATCACTATGGATTTTAGGTTTGTAACCGGTTAAGGTATTACACAAACTTGCCTCTGATACCAAATGTTGGTCGGAGAGTGATGGCAAGAGGTGGGGGGGGTGAATTGCCTTTGTAAAATAATTAGCAACTTAAAAACAATTTATAAATGCAGCGGAAATAAAAAGGGGCAAGACACAATTTGATAACGGAGTTCGGCTTAAACCAAAGCCTACGTCTCCGCTCCCAACTCAACCGTTGAGAGATTTATACTTCAGCTTGCTTTTTAATGGTTGTAGCAAGAAACCCACTAGCCGTTTTAAGGTAGGCTAGATCACCTTCGTACAGCTTTCTTTTTTATTATGGTTGTAGCAAGAAACCCAAAATGAATGTGAGGAAGAAAAGGATGGTTTGTTTTAATACAAACCCAATGAAGAACTAAACAATTGAAATAAATAAATTATAACAAACTAGAGGAAGCCTTGAGCACCAAGAGTGTGAGAGTAGTTGATGTAGAGGCAGCCCAAGCTTCAAGGATTGAGATGGATCACAAGTAGCCTTAGAGATTTGTCGTTAGAGCTTCAAGGGATCAAAATATCATTCCAATGTGTCGGGGTTGTTCCCGGCATCCATCCTCGTCTATTTATAGGAGAAATATCCCCAAATACTTCAATATAGCCGTTGTAGGGCTTTCGGAGCCGTTGGGGGTCAAGTGGGAAAGTCTGGTCAAAGCCCAACGGCTAGTTTGACTAGGCTTACCGGCTGACCGGTGCTTGGCCACGGGCTGGCCGGTGCTCCAGACAGAAGGCAGAGCTTTCTGTCTGGGTTCCACCGGCTGACCGGTGCTGAGACACCGGCCGGCCGGTGGTCCAGATAGAAGGCAGAGCGTTCTATCTGGGTTCCACCGGCTGACCGGTGCTGGGACACCGGCTGGCCGGCGGTCCAGACAGAAGGCAAGATCTCTGTCTGGTTCCACCGGCGGGCCGGTGATTCAGACACCGGTTGGCCGGTGGAACCTGGCAGTGGGCAAGGCCTACTGTCTGGTTCCCCCGGCTGGCTGGTGGTCAGGCACCGGCGGACCGGTGGAACCTGGCAGAGAGCATTGCTTCTGCCAGAGACCACCGGCTAGGCGGTGGTAATTCACCGGTTGGCCGGTGGACACAGAGAGTCCTTTTCCAGTCGTCTTGGGCCAACTCTTTGGAAACCTTTTTCATATCATCAAAAATACTTTAAAACAAGTTAGAACACGATGAGAGTTGTTGACCTCACCTGTTTTGATAATCTCAACCATGTATTCATTTGTGTTGAAAATCCCAATTATGTTTTCATTCTCTATGATATTTTTAAGTATCATTGATCTATACTTTAATTCTTTCAAATCTGTGATCAAACCAATAATAATTTCTAAAATAGTCTTTGGAATATGTTAATCCTCATTTATCCATGTTCATACTAGTTATAAATTGATTCTAACACAATCGGATGTGTTCTGCATAAAACAGATAAGTAATCTGCCTATAGCTACTGATAAAGAGCTACCGGTACCCAGTCTACCAATAGACTTAGTCTACCGACAGACAGAGTCACTGATATACTTAACACAGAGCTACCGATGTGCTTATAAATGTAAGCTACTGACTTAAAGACAGCTACCGATACAAACATAGAGCTACCAGTGTAAGTATAAATAGCTACCGATGGAATAAGAGTCACCGATGGACGAAGATACTGACTTACTCACAGCTACCGATACAAACATAGAGCTACCGGTGTAAGTATAAATAGCTACCGATGGAATAAGAGTCACCGATGGACGAAGCTACTGACAGACTCACAGCTACCGATACCGACGCATGGAGCTACTGACGCATGGAGCTACCGACGCATGGAGCTACCGACGCATGGAGCTACCGATAAACAAAGTCACCGATACAAGCATATACCAACCGATGCATATAGCCACCGATAGAGTCAAAGCAACTACTGAAATCAAGCTACCGATGTCCAAGCTACCGATGCTGATTACCTACCGATCACTCAACTCACCCTTTGAATTTCTTTATTTCCTATCTTTAATTAATCTATCCAACGGTCATATCATGTACATTTTAATGATTTGTCAAATATCTGATAAAGGTTGTCGGATGTCAGGAACCCGTACCTCGTACCTGCAGAAATGAAATCTTTTTTGTCTCCTGTTGCCCGTGAGATAAATACGAGAAGACTACGCTACCCAACCAGCAGAGTGTGGTGGATGGAATATACCAGAAACACAAGAACGAGAAGAATCAAGAAGAGAAAAACCAGTTCCATCAAGGACACAGAGAAGCTCATAGACCATCAAGCATACTCGAGAAATGTTCTGTGCATATAAGAAGAACACTGAAGAACTTCAACCACTACATTTTCACTGTCTATGAACCTGGAGCATACGACACTCTGTTTCTCAAACAAAAACGAGAAGAGGACTCAGACTCACTTCTGATCGAATCCAAAGGAGTCCAGAGCTACACTGAAATCACCAGAACCATTTCTAAACTCTAAATCTCTTGTTCTGTGATTTATTATTATACTTTTCGAGCAGTGTGTGTTATCTGCTATATCTGACACATACACTGTCTCCTGTACTTAAACTGGAGGATTTGTAAATCCTTACCAAATTCCTACATTCTTTCTTTCCCACGAATAACAGTGGTAGAGGTCGTGTGTGACCTGGACAGCTGGTTGTTGTTGTACTATTTCCCACGAATAACAGTGGTAGAGGTCTTGGACCTGGACAGTTGTAAACTGTTGAACCCCGATCCAGGGTGTGGATCATTTTTATATAAACTTTTGAGAGGACTAAGTCTCAGCTTGAGACTGAACCTCTTGGTTACATTTTTTGTGCCATCTCTTTCAAAGTTTTATTCCACTGCTAATCACTTTAAAACCAATACTGTTTTAAAATTCACTTTGGTAATTAAATTAGCAAGTGTTTATGTTAAGTATAGATTAGTAAGTTAGTTTCAAAATATAATCACACACTCCTGTATTGATTAACTAGGAATTAATCAATCCCTTGAGAATCTAACAGAACCTCTACTTTAATATAAATTCACTACAGTTTAATTTATTATTTTATTTGGGGGTCTTTAAGACAGTGTTTTTAAATACAAAAATTTTAATTGGTACTCAATTCACCCCCCCTCTTGAGTAAACCACTCCGACCAACACTTGGTATCAGAGGATCGAAAATACTCTCTAAAAGTACTCTGCTTTTGAACTGTGATTTTAGTTGTATTTTAAAGTTCTTAAAATTTCTGTTATATCTAAATTTTTATCTCTTTAAAATTTTCTCATCATGGACAATAGACTTGAGGGTGCTGCTACTAACCGGCCACCTTTCTTCAATGGAACTAATTATGCTCAGTGGAAACTGAAAATGAAAATTCATCTAGAAAGCATAGGTTTTGATATTTGGACTGCTATTGAATCAGAATACAAAATTCCCACTACTGCTAGATCTACTTGGGATTAACCTATAAAGACTGCTTACAATAACAACTGTAAATCTATGAATGCCTTGTACTGTGCTCTAGGAGATGAAGAGTTTAATAGAATTTCATCTTGTAAATCTGCATATGAAATTTGGGATACCTTAGCTGTTTCTCATGAAGGAACAACGAATGTTAAAGAAATGAGATTGAACACTTATACTATCAAGTATGATAATTTTAAAATGAAGCCTGACGAACCCATTTCTGACATGTATCTCAGGTTCAATGAAATTGTCAATACAATGATCTCGCTGGGAAAGGATGTCTCATCGAAGGAACAAATTATGAGAATTTTGAGATTTCTACCTGATAGATGGAGAGGCACATCTGTCTCAATCAGAGAATCATGTGACATTGCAGCTCTACCTGTCAAGGAACTAATTGGAAAGCTGATGATGTATGAAGAAGAGATTAAAGTGAATAAAGAGGAAGAAAATGAACCTCCAAGAAAGTCTGTCGCTTTCAAATCTTCAACTTCAAAGAATAAGGACAAAGAAAAGCTTCAAGCTGTAGTTGAATGTTCAAGCTGTGAAGACAGTAAAAGTGATTCTGACAGTGATGCTGAGATGGATCACATTGCTAGAAGATTTAATAAATTTTATAGGAAAAATAAGATCTTCAGAAAAACAAATTATAAGGGTAAGTATGATCACCAAGGTAAATGGAAAAAGGATTGGAAGAAGAATGACAAATCAGATGATGTTGTCTGCTATGAGTGCAAGAGAAAAGGACACATTAAAGCCGACTATCCAAAGCTGAAATATAAAAAGAAATATGAATATAAGCACAATAAGTTTAAGAAAGCCATGAAGGCTACTTGGAGTGCTTCTGAGGATAGCTCTACTGAATCTGAAAGCTCTGAAACTGAACACAAAAATAAGGCAAACATGTGCTTTATGACAAACACTTCTCAGGTAACTGCTGAAACTCCTGCTTTAAATTATTATTACTCTGGAGATAATGCAGAATCTGATTCTGATTCTGGAACAATGTCTAAAAATGAATTGTTTGAGTACTGTGATATGCTGGAAGAGACATGTAATGAACTTAAGGATAAATACAAGTCATTAAAGAAACAGCATGCTCTCACCACTACAGTTAAAACCGAACTCACTATTGAAAAAGAGAAAAATGATCAACTGTTAAAAGAAAACACTGAACTAAAACTATCTAATGAGCAACTCAAGAAAGACTTAGAGAAGTTCACCAATGTAAAAAATACACTAACACAGATGCTAGGAAAGCATATAGCACCTAAATATACTACTGGTAAAGGATACCAACCTGGACAAAGGAAAATTGCCAAAACTAGATTCATTTCTAAATCTGGACAGAATGAAGGTAATTCTGGAACTTCATATGCTTCAACCAGTTATATACATAGCTATGGATCTAATAAAGTTTATCTTTCAAATCATGTCAATTCTACAAATTATATGATACCCATTAGACAAATATGGGTACCTAAAGTGTTATTGGCTAACCTGTCTGGACCCAAGAAAATCTGGGTACCAAAATCATTTCCCATCTGAATCTGTTTTGTAGGGAACTTGCTTAAAGAGATCCTGTAAAGAGACCTGGTATTTGGATAGTGGATTTTCAAGACATATGTCAGGAGACTTCTCTTGTTTCAAGAGTTTAATAAAAGTTGATGCAGGCTTTGTCACCTTTGGTGATAATTCAAGAGGAAGAATCATCGGCCTAGGCCAGATTGGTAACACTGATTCAATTTTGATTTCTAAAGTTTTATTTGTTGATGGCCTTAAATACAATTTTTTAAGTATTTCTCAGTTATGTGATGATGGTTTTCATGTTAAATTTGAAAATGATTCTTGCAAAGTTTTTAATTCTAAGAATGTTTTGGTATTTTCTGCCTTAAGAAATGAAAATGTTTATGCTGTTAATCTGAATTCTTTAGCTAAGCAGAATATTACTTGTTTGAATGCTTTTCATAAAGAATCTTGGATATGGCACAGAAGATTGGGACATTGCAACATTCACTCACTTAGAAAACTCTAAAAAAACCTAGTTAGAGACCTACCTAAATTAGAATTCCCAAATGATAGAGTGTGTAACCCCTGTCAAAAGGGAAAACAACACAAAGTTTCTTTTAAATCAAAGAAAGAAGTTTTGACTTCTCAACCACTTGAATTGGTTCACATGGATTTGTTTGGACCATCAAGAGTTTCTAGTTTAAATGGGAAGCACTATGTTTATGTTCTTGTAGATGATGTTTTTAGATATACTTGGGTATATTTTCTAGCTCACAAAAGTGAAGCCTGTTCTTCATTTGTTAAATACTCTAAATCTGTAGAGAACCTTAGTGGACTTAAGATTAAAACTTTGAGAAGTGATCATGGTCGTGAGTTTGAAAATCAAGATTTTGAATCTTATTTCTCACACAATGGCTATACTCATAACTTTTCTGCCCCTAGAACACCCAAACAGAATGGTGTAGTAGAAAGAAGAAACTGAACCCTTCAAGAAATTGCTAGAACCATGCTCAATGAATATGACCTGCCTATTTATTTTTGGGCTGAAGCTGTAAATACAGCTTGTTATGTCATTAATAGAGTCTTAATTAGACCTGTTCTTAAGAAAACCCCTTATGAATTGTGGAACAATAGAAAGCCTATAGTTAATTACTTTAATGTTTTTGGTTGCAAATTATTTATTCTAAATACTAAAGATAATCTAGATAAGTTTGCTTCCAAAAGTGATGAAGGAATTTTTCTGGGTTACTCTATTTCAAGTAAAGCCTATAGAGTATTCAATAAGAAAACTAAATGTGTGGAAGAATCTGTTCACATCAAGTTTGATGAAACTGATCCACATGAGTCTAAAAAATCTCTTGAAAATATTGAAGAAGACTTGTCTGTTCTGGACATTAATGATAAATCTAAAGAACCTGTTATCAAAACATCCAGTTCTGGACTTTTTCCAGAATCTGCTTCTGTTGAACCCAAACCTATAGATGAACCTGAAATTTCTAGTCCAACCTTTACCAGATCAATGAGGATTCTAAAGAATCATCCTTTAGATGTTGTTGTAGGAAATCTAGATAGGGGAACACAAACTAGAGCTTCTCTAAGAAACCAGGTTGAACATCAAGATTTTCTTTCACAGCTAGAACCCAAAAATATCAATGATGCTATCAATGATGAATTCTGGGTAATAGCTATGTAGGAAGAATTAAATCAGTTTGAAAGAAACAAAGTCTGGGAATTAGTTGACAGACCTAAGGACACTTTGACAATAAACACAAAATGGGTTTTTAGAAATAAAGTAGATGAATCTGGAAATATAGTTAGAAACAAAGCTAGACTAGTTGCACAAGGATATAGTCAAGAAGAAGGTATAGACTATGATGAAACTTTTGCACCTGTAGCTAGACTAGAAGCCATTAAGATCCTACATGCATATGCTGCACATCTGGATTTCAAGTTATATCAAATGGATGTGAAAAGTGAATTTCTAAATGGTTTTATAATTGAAGATGTTTTTGTAGAACAACCACCTGGATTTACTAACCCCCATTTTCCAAATCAAGTTTTTAAACTTTCTAAAGCTTTGTATGGTTTAAAACAAGCTCCAAGAGCTTGGTATGATAGACTTAGCAATTTCCTTATCTCAAATGGTTTTACTAAAGTGATTGCTGATCCAACTCTTTTCATTAAAAGAATTTCTAAAGATGTTTTAGTTGTAAAAATATATGTTGATGATATTATTTTTGGATCTTCTAAACACTCTTTATGTACTGAATTTTCAAAAAGTATACAAAATGAATTTGAAATGAGCTTAATGGGAGAACTTAAGTACTTTCTTGGATTTCAAGTTTTTCAAAATGAAAATGGAATTATTTTGAATCAAAGTAAATATAAAAAGGATCTTTTAAAACGTTTTGGTCTGGATAGTATCAAGGAAAGTGAAACTCCTATGAGTACTACCTGTAAATTGGATACAGATGAAATTGGGAAACCAGTTGATCAAACAAATTACAGAGGTCTGATTGGCAGTTTACTTTATCTTACTGCTAGTCGACCTGATATTATGTTTAGTGTGTGTATGTGTGCTAGATTTCAAGCTAATCCAAAGGAATCTCATTTTCTTGCTGTTAAAAGAATTTTTAAATATCTCAAACACACGGTTAACTTAGGTTTGTTTTACCCAAAAGGACAATCCTTTGAGTTAATGAGTTATTCAGATGCTGATTTTGATGGTTGTAAATTAGATAAAAAAAGCACATCAGGAACATGTCATTTTGCTTGGAAAATCTTTAGTTTCTTGGTGTAGTAAGAAACAGAACTCAGTTGCATTATCTACTGCCGAAGCAGAATATATAGCTGCTGGTAGTTGCTGTGCACAAATTCTGTGGATGAAACACACTCTTTTGGACTATGGATATGTTTTTAAACATGTTTCAATCAACTGTGATAACACCAGTGCAATAAACATCTCTAAGAATCCTGTATCTCACTCTAGAACCAAACACATAGATGTAAGACACCATTTCCTAAGAGATCACTATCAAAAAGGTGATATTTCTCTTAAATTTATTGGCACTGAACATCAATTGGCTGATATTTTCACTAAACCTTTAAGTTCAGATAGGCTAAGTTACATAAGACACGAATTGGGAATGTTTAATCACAACTGATGTGAAATTCTCACCGATGTGAAAATTCTCACCGATGTGAAATCCTCACCGACGTGAAATTCTCACCAATGTGAAATTCTCACCGATGTGAAATTCTCACCGATTTGAAAATCCTCACCGATGTGAAATTCTCACCGATGCTATATTTTAAAACTTCTGTCTGCCGCCAAGAATACGAATTGCTTTATTTTATTTTATCTTATTCTATTTTAGTCGTTTATTTGGAATTCCTAAATGATAAAACTAAGCCTAAGCCACTTCCTACCTCACCGAGCTCAAAATCTCTCACCTTCGAACCTTAGCTCCCAAATCGGCCAAGAACCCTAAACCCGTGATGGCAAAAACTAAGCTTCCTACCGTCAGAGATGAAAGTGTAGAACCAAAAGCTAAGAAGCAGAAGACACAGCATAAAGCCAGTGTTAGTGAATTCAGAACTAGATCGGGAAAGCGACCAGTGAATCCTCACTTGCAGAATAGAGACATAGTAATTGAGAAGGAACTGTGCGTGGAATGGCTACTGCCTAGAAAATCATTAGTACTCGAGATTCTGGAGGACCAGAAATGGGAGGATTGTTTCTCGAATAACAATGGCCCATACTACCCTAAGTTGGTAAAACAGTTCTACGAGTTTGTAAGCTTCGAGAAGTCTGAAAATGAGAATCGGGTAAGCTCTATTTTAAATGGAAAAGAGATGTCTTTTTCTTCAGTAGAGTGGGATGAGTGTTTAAAAGTACCACATGAAGGTGTCTCTGGGTACGTATCAAGAGCAATGCCACCTAGCAGTGACATCTTTGATTATGAAACCGCCTTAAAAGAGCTGACTGGTAATGGGAATCAAAGGCAAGTGGTTGTTGTTGAAATGGATGGAGAGAATCGACTGCTCTTCAAGTTTGTTCAGCATGTGTTGATACCGAGGCGAGGAGATTTTGCAAATCTGAGATATCAAGATATATATCTTCTTCATCTTCTAAGACATGGTGTGAAAATCAATCTATGCAGATTGTTAATGTTTCAAATGGAAGACATGATTAGACCAAAGTCAAAGACTAATGCTTTATTCTTTGCCAAGCTGATTTCAGTAATGATAAAAGTGAAAGGAATAACTGAGTCTCAGGATGAGACAGTTGTAGTCAGGAATAATTTCTGCATCACCTCGACTTTTTGTTAGTACATGAAAATTAACTGGAACCCATGGAAGGGAGAATGGGTCAGTGATGATCAGAAGATATATGATAGGTTTAATCTAGTGGATCATCCCTCAAGACCAAAGGATAAGAGAGATCTGAGTCTGAGACCTGATGAAGAGGAACCTGTTTATAGTAATGAAACATAAGAAGAAGAAGAAACTCCCATGGATGTTGGAGGAGATCCAGACTTGCCCCCAAGTCCTGTTGCAGAATTGGTTTATTCTAGGAAAGGAAAGGTAGAGGAAATTTTGTCTACTTATGAGGAAGACCAGTCTGTGCCTCACCAAGAAGAAGAGGAAAAGGAGAATGTATCTGAATCGTCTGTTTCTGGTAGTTTAAGTATGAGTCCTTTAATTGGAAGCTCAGCTATGCCGACTGCTGAAGTAGAAAGAGATACAAAAGAAGTTGTACCTGTATCAGAAGATCTTCTAGATGCTGCACCGATGGAACTTATAGTAGAAGATTCTGATGAAGAGAATCCAGCACTGAATGCTGTTGTGATACATGAGAATGAACCCATTGAGGGGGAGCATCAATCTGTTCTTGGAAATGTTACAGTAGCTGTTGAGTTTGGAGACTGGGTAGAAGACCCAGGGTTTATAGTCTGTGGATTGGATTATCCGGATTCTGATAATGAGATGTCTATGAATAGACCAAAGATCAGCTATGACATCAATTCTGAGTTATTGCCTGATGATGTGGTCCGAGTACATGATTTAGATGTGCTGAAAGAAAATCTCAAAGTCAGTTTTGTAGAGGAAGTAAAGACAATGGAATCGTTTTTAGTCTCCTCGATTCAATCAGTCATGAATGATTCAGTAGTCAGCTTAGCTTCTGCACGAGTATCTACTACAGTTGCACCTACTGATTTTGTCTCTAAATCTGATCTTGAATCCATGAAGAATGAGCTGAAAGAATCATTCAGTGTATCAGTTGCTGAGATGAAGCAAATCTTTGATGAAGAAATGAAAATGTTATAGAAATCCTTCGAGCTCTCTCTGGCTTGTAATTTATCTTCTTTTGTGTCTGAGCTTATGGAAGAAGTGAAAGAGTGCCAGACTCAGTCTTCTAGAATCGAACCAGATCTTGAATCTCTCAAGACATCAGTTTCTGCTTTGGATTCTTATATGAGCTCCAAGTCTCAAGCTGACAAGGACCTAGCTTATGTGAAGAGTGTAGTAAGCCAGTTTGTCTCGGTGTTTGAAAGTTTCAAAACCTCGGTGAAGGATCACGTTCAATTACATGACTCTCAAGTTCAAAGCCTAATCAGTGGTTTGTCTAAGAGTTTCAAAGAAACTGTTTCCTTCTCTCTTGTCCCTCTCACATCCAAACTATTAGTTGACCTGAATCTAGTTCGAGCAATGATGTAGGAGGAGATTGGTTCTATTTCAACCAGTGGCTCTGTGGACTCATCAGAGTTGAGCCGAGTGGTGCTTTCTATAAGAGATTCTACTAGAGAAATAATGAAGATTGTTCAAGATTATATGAGAGAAGCCTCTGCCTATCAAGAAGCCATAAAGAGCAAAGTGGACTACTACTTCACCAGAATTTTCACCAAGCATTAACTCGATCACCACTTCAAGCTGATGTTGGAAAACATGAAGCTACCTCCAGTAACTCATGCTTTTAGAGAACAAGTGAGCCAACAAAGACAATTGACTCCTGCCTTGGAGAAATTCATGGAGAACAAAGATGATTTCATCTCTGCTATGGAAAGAGGAGGAGGAATTATTATGGATTTTAGAAATCTGTTGCTTCCCTTCTTGCATGTTGATGCCAGACTAGTCATCGTACCTCCTGCTTTGCCTACTTCTGCCTCAGCTGTTTCCACAGTCCAGCTGACTCTTGCTCAAGCTATTCGAAGCCTCACACCAATGATCACCCAAAGATCTTCCACCTACAGGCCTGACTCTGTGTCAGTGGCTCAGCCTCCTTTGATCATTTCTGGCATTCCAAAACCTTCACCTGCATCCTCACCACCCGAACCTTCTTCTGATCCCAAAGGAAAATCTCACGTTGAAGATGTGGATTGATCTAGTGGCCATGATTTTTGATAGGAATTCATTTGTATTCTGTTTCTGTACTTTCTGACTGCTCTAATACAGAAGAACACTTTTTACTTCTCATGTTTTATTTGTCTCCTATATATGCTTTCCCACTTTTTGATTATCACAAAGGGGGAGAACAATAAGCGGAAAATGATAGAATGAGAAATATTTTCAATGGAGAAAAATAAGGAATAAGGGGAGACACATAACCATTGTGTTTCTTTTTACCTTCGGTACCTTATGCTTGTTACCTCTGATAACTTCTGTCTATATCATACTATTTCTGTTATCTCTGATGTTGTTTTCTATGAACAAATTAAATTCAATATTATACTCTTTACTATTATATTTTCCCTATGTTAAATGCCCATATCATAAATTGTGATTATCAAAAAGGGGGAGATTGTTGACCTCACCTGTTTTGATAATCTCAATCATGTATGCATTTGTGTTGAAAATCCCAATTATGTTTTCATTCTCTATGATATTTTTAAGTATCATTGATCTGTACTTTAATTCTTTCAAATCTGTGATCAAACCAATAATAATTTCTAAAATAGTCTTTGGAATATGTTAATCCTCATTTATCCATGTTCATACCAGTTATAAATTGATTCTAACACAATCGGATGTGTTCTGAATAAAACAGATAAGTAATCTGCCTATAGCTACTGATAAAGAGCTACCGGTACCCAGTCTACCGACAGACAGAGTCACCGATATACTTAACACAGAGATACCGATGTGCTTATAAATGTAAGATACTGACTTACAGACAGCTACCGATACAAACATAGAGCTACCGGTGTATGTATAAATAGCTACCAATGGAATAAGAGTCACCGATGGATGAAGCTACTGACTTACTCACAGCTACTGATACAAACATAGAGCTACCGGTGTATGTATAAATAGCTACCGATGGAATAAGAGTCACCGATGGACGAAACTACTGACTTACTCATAGCTACTGATACAAACACATGGAGCTACCGACGCATGGAGCTACCGACGCATGGAGCTACCGATGCATGGAGCTACCGATAAACAAAGTCACTGATACAAGCATATACCAACCGACGCATAGAACCACCGATAGAGTCAAAGCAACTAATGAAATCAAGCTACCGATGTCCAAGCTACCGATGCTGATTACCTACCGATCACTCAACTCACCGTTTGAATTTCTTTATTTCCTATCTTTATTTAATCTATCCAACGGTCATATCATGTACATTTTAATGATTTTTCAAATGTCTGATAAAGGTTGTCGGATGTCAGGAACCTGTACCTCGTACCTGCAGAAAGGAAATCTTTTCTGTCTCCTGTTGCCCGTGAGATAAATACGAGAAGACTATGCTGCCCAACCAGCAGAGTGTGGTGGATGGAATATACCAGAAACACAAGAACGATAAGAATCAAGAAGAGAAAAACCAGTTCCATCAAGAACACAGAGATGCTCATAGACAATCAAGCATACTCGAGAAATGTTCTGTGCATATAATAAGAACACTGAAGAACTTCAACCACTACATTTTCACTGTCTATGAACCTGGAGCATATGACACTCTGTTTCTAAAACAGAAACAAGAAGAGGACTCAGACTCACTTCTGAGCGAATCCAAAGGAGTCCAGAGCTACACTGAAATCACCAGAACCATTTCTAAACTCTACATCTCTTGTTCTGTGATTTATTATTATACTTTTCGAGCAGTGTGTGTTATCTGCTGTATCTGACACATACACTGTCTCCTGTACTTAAACTGGAGGATTTGTAAATCCTTACCAAATTCCTGCATTCTTTCTTTCCCACGAATAATAGTGGTAGAGGTCGTGTGTGACCTGGACAGCTGGTTGTTGTTGTACTGTTTCCCACGAATAACTGTGGTAGAGGTCTTGGACCTGGACAGTTGTAAACTGTTGAACCCCGATCCAGGGTGTGGATCATTTTTATATAAACTTTTGAGAGGACTAAGTCTCAGCTTGAGACTGAACCTCTTGGTTACATTTGTTGTTCCATCTCTTTCAAAGTTTTATTCCGCTGCTAATCACTTTAAAACCAATACTGTTTTTAAAGTCACTTTGGTAATTAAATTAGCAAGTGTTTATGTTAAGTGTAGATTAGTAAGTTAGTTTCAAAAGATAATCACACACTCCTGTATTGATTAACTGGGAATTAATCAATCCCTTGAGAATCTAACAGAACCTCTAATTTAATATAAATTCACTATAGTTTAATTTATTATTTTATTTGGGGGTCTTTAAGAAAGTGTTTTTAAATACAGAAATTTTAATTGGTACTCAATTCACCCCCCCTATTGAGTAAACCACTCCGACCAACAAGAGTGATTGTGATCATTAAAATCCAAGAGAGAGGGGTACAACAAAATACATGTCCATAAAAAAAGTGTGTAAAGATGTAACACCCCAACCCCAGTTATCCAGAGTGGGCGAATTATTACATATCATTGGCATGATCACAAGGGATCAAATCCCGAAAAACCGATCAGTTTTGTATTCTTGGAAGTATTAGATACATAAATAAGTTTTAAATTAAATTATAAAATGAAAAAAAACAACATTGTCTCCTTCAAAACATTCATATCCCTTATACTATCCCTGCAAGTCAGTTATAATATACTTCTTCACATCCTAGGAAAAATAAAACATAGAAAGGGGTGAGCTCAGGTGCTGAGTAAGGATAACAATATAGCAGATACTTTCAAAAATAATCATAAAAATTTAAGGAAATGTATATGACTAAAACACAAGACATTTAAACATAAAAATCATCATAATATTGCAATGATAAATCCAATAATTCCATTTACTTATCTACCTATATATTCTACTAGTCGAATAATCACATGTAATATCAATATCCAATATCATAATGATGTAATGCATAATTCCATACTTCATAACCACATAGTCAAGGCCTCATGCCAAGACTAAAAATAAAATTTTTTCAATGCCTTCTTCCAAGACACTAGTTTGTCTCCTGAGATGTACCGATGCATCAAGGAGCTATAGCAGGCTCCACTCATCACTTACTAAGTCTAATGCATTCCTTATACGAAAAGGTTGAAACATAACATATACATTCGTATTAAAACTAGAATAATAAATGTTAATAATTTAACCATAAACCATGAATGGTATAAAAATAACACATCCATAGTCAAACATATCACAAAACCTTCAATAAAGTATGGAAGATTGTATCATAATAAGTCAACTTCAAACTAGTGTAAAATCCATCAAATAAAGTTGACATAGATGAAATCAAAACCATTTGAGAGAAATAAATCTTTTATTTTGGAATCATTTAAAATTCACATAATTATAAAAGAAAATATTTATTTTGAAAATATTATTATAATATCATAAGGGCTGCTTTGAAGGTTTTATATCAGCAGAAAATAGCTGCACTCACCATATACATTAAAAAACATTATTTCCTTAATTTTGTCAAAAAGGTCGTAAAGGACCTTGTTTGGAAAACAACAGAAAGATTACTTTATAAACATATTATAAAAATTCAAACATTGGTATTAATGATATTAACCCACAGTCTAGGAAATAGTAAAAATGTTTTGAAATTCATTTTTACGAAGTACTAATGTGGATGATAAAGAGGTCCTAGTAAATACTCACGTATAAACAACCTCGGATAATAAAGATATTTGAGAATTAACCATTACTTTTTACTTTTCCTTGATAGACGGTACTTTATCCTCTAGTATAATTGTTAAATCATTTTTACTAAATTATAAACGAACCACATATATAAATATTATATCTTATATGATCTTTAAATATTTCTTTGTTAATAATATTTCAGTAGTATCATGGTTTTGGGTGTTAACTGATTCGTTTTCCTTTATATTCTTGGTTATGTAAGCCTTGTTTGTTATGTATAAGATGTATTTTATTCTTATCCATGATTATATTATGTTCTGAAACATTATTTTTATTCATAAAATGAAAATTATTCTGGAATGGTTACGATGGGGAATGAATTTCATCGTGTTCGTGGATACGGTAATCCATACGTATGCAGGTATGGGGACTTGTCATTCATAGGATGGATAGAATAATGAATATGGTTGTAACATATTTATAATAACATCAATTTATGTATAAGGTGCTGGAGTTATTATTTTTTAATGGAAATATCAATGAAAGTGGAAGTGGAAGAAGAAAAGAAATTTGAAAGTTGTGGTGAAATTTTTACCTCTTCATCTGGTGTTTCCTTTTGATTTGATTAAAAAATATATTTAGGTTGTATTTCTGGTCAATGTAAGGCCTCTAGGTAGAATTGAGGGTTGTTTGGAGGATATTTGAGCAATATTTGTCCAAGACAAATGGCTTTGGAGGTGTGAAATTAAGAGAAGGTTAAGTACCCTTTTATAAGAGAGGTGATGGTCACTTTTTGAAAACCTTGAAATATTATTTTATTATACAATAATATTCCTTTGATAATAGCTCGAAAAATATTTATTTCAAAGATAAGGGGGGTGGATGTGTCTAAAACCTCTCAACCAATAGGTTTTAGATAGGTTTAGGTCACCATATTAACCATATCCTTTATATTTATCTCTTGGATATATAGATTTACATTTACCATGTCTCCGTGTATTTATATATTTTATGGTTAATAAATTTACAATAAAATTCCAATAAAACCCCATATGGTTCATTATTGAAATATATTATTTTATATAAGTCCTTGGGACGATCCTTATATTTTTAGGGTTATTATATTATTTAATAATATAGTATTTTTTGTAAAAACTCATTTATGTCAATTTTGACACTATTTGGTATTTTGTTTTTTTGACAGTCATATAAACTTTATAACTTCGATAAAAATTCATTTAATCAACCCTAAAATGTAATATTATACTATAAAATTAGTGGAATGTATCAAAAGTATAAATTTATATTTATTTGGATATTTATAATGTCAACTATTTTAATCTTTCATTAATAATGTAATTGTTGAATCATCATTGTGTCATAAATAAATTTAATAATTTAATGTATAAAAATTATAAATAAACTAAAATTATGTAGGAAATATTTTTATCCTCCCAATGAATATTTATAGTTTAATTTATCTTATGCATAACCCTATATTAAAAATGGTTTAGTTTTTAAACATTGAATTTAACACTTTTAAATTTTCTTTAAATAAAATAATAATAAATGTTCTAATCTAATCCTAGTGGAACAAAATGATAATATTTTATTATTAAGGTTTATTTTGACCGAAAACACTTATCCAATAGAATTAGTACACATGTTAGGGTAGTTGTAATATAATTTTTACATTTAATTACCCTATTTACTTTTAATCGTGGGAAATAAGAGTCAAAAGATACAATTCACCAAAAAATATTTTCATCTAATTGAACCACATATTAATTAATGATGACAATCGTGTCTCTCATATTTTTTAACTTCCATCCACATAAGGAGTAAAATTATGTTTAATGAAAATTTGCTAACGTGCCTAAAATGTGGGTAAAAGACAGTAAAAAGTTCAATAAAAGTTTATATGTCTAATTTTATTATAAAATGGATCCATTGAATTACATTGAATTAATATAGGTATTATGTATCTATTTTGACATAAAATAAATTTAAATAAAATAAATAATTATTTAAATAAAAAACTGGTTTTAAATAATAATGTAGTGTTTTCACTATTCATCAGAAATGGAATGTTTTCATAAAAATACCAAAAATTCACCCAAACCTAATTTTGAAATTTTGAATCCAAAAATGAATTCCATTTTGAAAAAAATATATATAATTTTTCAAAAAGTGGTTTTATTATTTATAATGGCCAGTTTGATTGGTTGTGGTGTGTTAATACTTGAATTTGCGTACATTGCAATCTATGGTATTAATCAAATTGAAATTTACTATGGAAACATGGGGTGTTACATTCTCCCCTCCTTCAAATAATTCCATCCTAGATATTTCTAGAATATTACTACATAAAAATATTTGGGTTGTTATTCATCATATGTTCTTTGGGTTCCCACGTTGCCTCTTCCATCTTATGATTTATCCATAGAACATTCACCAGACGAGTCGTCTAGTTTCTCAACACTTGTTCTCTGGTATCAAGAATTCTGATAGGATCTTCGCAATAAGACAGCTTGGGTTCTAGTTCTTTTTCATCATAGGTGAGTACATGTATTGGGTCAAAAATGTATTTTTACAACAGTGATACGTGGAACACATCATGATCTTTGGAGAGACTTGGTGGCATTTCCCAACAATAAGGTACAACTCCAATTCATTCAAGAATTTTGAAAGGACTGATGTACCTAGGAATTAATTTTCCCATCTTACATAATCATATAACACCCTTCCATGGAGATACCTTAATGAAAACATGATTACTTGATTTAAATTCCTAATCCTTCCTTCGGTTATCGGCACAACTCTTTTTCCTTCGTTGATATACTTTTATGTGGGTTTGGATATCCTTCACGTTTTCCACTATTTCCTCAACATGTTCTGGGCCTACAAGTTTTATTTCACCAACATCATCCCAACAAGTTGGTGTGCGACATATCATTCCATATAATCCCTCATATGGTTCCATATAAAAACTTTAATGCATGCTATTTTTATAGTAAAATTTCACCATTGGTAAATATTGATCCCATATAACTTGAAAGTGATGTGAGAATGATCTAAACATGTATTTTAAGGTTGTAATAGTCTGTTCCGATTGTCCATCAGTTTGCGGGAGGTAGGCAGTGCTCACACGAAGTTCAGTAGCTATGTCCTTCTAAAGGCTTTTCCAAAATATTGATGTAAAATGGGGATCATGATCAGAATCAATCGATTGGGGTACACCATGAAGTCTTCAAAATTCATTAATATATAGTCCTGATAAATGTTCAAGTGTTAAATCTTCTCTTATAGAAGGACAATGTGCTGACTTGGTAAGATGATCAACAATGACCCATATTGAATCATTCCTTCTTGTAGTCTTTGGTATACCCATAACAAAGTCCATCGTAATATCATCCCATTTACACACTGGTATGGGAAGAGGTTGCATGACTCCTCTAGGATGTTTTCTTCTAGGCTACACCTGTTGAAAATCAAAACATCTTGACACATAATCAGCAATCTCCCTAGCCATGGTGTCCCACAAAAAATGTTCCTTCAAACCTCTATACATCTTAGTGCTACCAGGGTGTATAGAGAAATTGGAGCTGTAAGAATCATCCAACAATTCCCTTTTTAGATCAGGTATATCAGAAAAACAAAGTATCTTCCCAAATTTTCAAATTCCATCGTCATATACGAAGTCACTCAATCTCCCATCATTCACAGCATTAATCTTTTTTTGAAACTACTCATCATCAGTCTAAGAACTCTTTATCCTTTCTAGTAAAGATGTTTTGGAAACCATTTGAAAACGTATTGAAGTTTCAACTTCCATGGTTATTCCCATATCCATATTTACTAGATCCATGAAAATAGGATCCCTTTCAACTCTCATCTTGTTCAAAACTCCAGGATCCTTTATTCTAAGAGCATCTAATAACTTATTTGATTTCCTAAGGTGGTATTATATAGTGTAATCATAATATTTGGGTAGTTCGAGCCATCTCCTTTTCCTTATATTGAGTGTTGTTTGTGAGTAAATATATTTCATGGTCTTGTGATCGGTATATATCTCACATTTTTCACCATAGAGATAGTGTCTCCATATCTTCAAATAAAATATTACAGCTGCTAACTCAAGATCATGAGTGGGATAATTTTGTTCATGAATTTTTATCTTTCGGGATGCATATGAAATAACTCTATCATTCTACATAAGGATACAACTGATTCCTTTCTTTGATGCATCACTAAAAATTTAAACCCATCATTCCTCAGTAGTAGATTAAAGATAGAATAATTGACTAATCTTCTCTTCAGTTATTCAAAATAGTATTCACACTCTTTTTCCAAAAAAATTTAACCCCTTTATGTGTGATCTTGGTTAATGGGTTATCAAATTGCGAAAAATCTTGGATGAAATGCTAATAATAACCTGCTAAACCAATAAAACTGCGTACCTCAATTATACTCATCAGTGCTAGCCATTCATGTATTGATCTTATAATTGAATTATCAATCGATATTCTATCCATAGATAAAATATTGACAAGAAACGAAATCTCCTAAATCCCAAATTCAAACATGTTAAACATCCCATATAATTCATTTCTTTTAAAAGTATTTAGAATAGTGCGTAACTGATTTTCATGATCTTCGTAGATTTTTGAGTATACCAAGACTTCCACAATAAATACCACTAAAAATTCATCAAGATGTTCTTTTAAAAGTCTATTCATTAAATTAATGAAAATAGAGGGTTAATTAGTCAGTCCAAAAGGCATTATAGAAAACTTGTAATACTCGTAGCTGGTTTGAAATGATGTATTTGGAATGTCTCCCTACTTCACAAACAACTGATGATATCCAGATTGTAGATCAATCTTTGAAAAATATTGAGCTTCATGAAGTTGATCAAATAAATAATCAATATGTGGTAGAGGATACTTGTTCTTTATTGTTATAGCATTGATCACCCTGTAGACAATGTACAACCTCATTGATCCATCTTTTCTTAAAGGATAGGGGTTCCCTAGGGAGAAACACTGGGGTGAATAAATCCTTTATTACTCAATTTCTCTAATTGTTTCTTTAGTTCCACTAATTCCGCAATGGACATTCAATAATGGGTCTTCGATATGGTCCTTGAACCAGGAATTAAATTAATAGAAAACTGAATTTATTGTTCGGTAGGATGTCTAAGTAAATCCTCCTGAAAGATATCAACATATTCGTTCACAATTGGTACATCCTCTATTTGAATATTCTTTTACTCACCCATATTTATTTCATTTTCTTCCACTACAACAATTGAATTTACTAGAGCTATTGGGGGTGGATCTAGATATGAATCATATGGTGATGTTGCTACTCTAAAGATAAGGTACTCTTTATCATCATCGAAAATTGTAACCCACTTCTTCTTACAATAAATTTTTGCATCATGGTCTTAAAGACAATCCATATGGATGATTATATCAAATTCAATCATGGTTATGATGATGAGATTAGTAGATAAATAACGTTTATAATACCTAATGGGAATTGATTCACAAAACATTATGGAAATGATACTCCCCTTTATCCATCTCCCTCTACCATCCTTTTATTTTTTGGTTTCCCTTTAATGCCACAAGACACTGAGAATTCTTTAATTATCTTATTTACACATGATACTATTTCTTAAAATGATGAGAATACATGGGATACTATTTCCCTCCTAAATGATGGCTTATGAACATGAATGATATGATCCTTCTTACAAATTGGATAATGCGTATTGCTGGAGTTCACATTCCTTCTACTTGGCACCATTTCTAAACTATAGCATACACTAGTATAGTTTATGAATTTCAATACATAATTACAATCTATAAAAATACCTAACATAAATTGAATAGTTTAGGTGTATAATCCATAATCCTAAAAAAAATTCTTTGAGGAATTATTTACTCATAAATCCTTCATAATGGAATTTAAAAAAATGTGAATTATTCTAAGAATATCCCCTGAGAGTGTCGTAACCAAGAGTGCAGCAAGGCATGTTGTTGTGTACCATGATACCCTAGGTCAAGCCCAAAACTCCTTGTCAGAGTTTTAACTCCTAGGTACATCTGTGCCAGAACCACCTCTACCTGCTCACAACTAGACAGAGATGAATTTCATGGAATACTCACTAAATATCTACATTACCAACATTCTAGGAAGTTCTTCTATACTAATCATCAAAGTCTATCTTGGGTAATGTCCTCTAATCAGTGTTTTTCTAAATATAGCTTCCATGGATTGTACTGACTTTCATATGATACAAATTGTAATGAACCAACCCCAGTTACCCAGATTCGATGCATTATTATATATCATTAGAATGATCTCAAGTGATAAAATCCCAAAAGACCAATCAGTTTAGTATCCTTGGATGTACTAGATACCTACATAAGTTTTATATTACATTATAAAATAAAAAAAATAAAAACATTGTCTCCTTAAACACATTCATATCCCTTATACTGTCCATCCATGTTAGTCATAATATACTTCTTAGCATCCTATGAAAAATAAAACATAGAAAGCGGTGTGCTCAGGTGCTTAGTAAGGATAACAATATAGTGGAAACATTCATAAATAAGCAGAAAAATTTAAAGTAATGTATAAAACTAAAACACAAGACTTTTAAAATTAAACATCAGCATAATATGGCAAAGATAAATCACATAATTCCATTTACTTATTCACATGGATATTCTAATAGTCGAATAATCACATGTAATATCAATATCCAATTTCATAATGATGGAATGCATAATGAGAGACTTCATAACCACGTCGTCAAGGCCTTGTGCCAAGACTAAAAATAACATTTTGTCAATTCCTTGTTTCAAGACACTAGTTTGTCTCATGAGACCTACTGATGCATCGACGAGCTATAGTACGCTCCACCCATCACTTGCTAAGTCCAATGCATTCCTCATTTGAAAAGGATGAAACATAACATACACATTCATATTAAAACTAGCATACAAAATGTTAATATTTTAACCACAAACCATGAATGGTATAAAAAAACACATCCATAGTCAAACATATCACAAAACCATCAGTACAATATGGAAGATTGTATCATAATAAGTCAACTTCAAACAAGTGTTAAATCCCTCAAAGGATGTTGACATAGATGAAATCAAAACCATTTGAGATAAATATATCTTTACATTTTGAGATAATTTTATAATCACATCACTATAAAATAAAAATTTTATTTCGAAAATATCATTATAATATTGTAAGGGAATCTTCAAATGTGTTATAATCGTAGAAAATAGCCGCACTCAACGTATAAGTTCAAAAAACATTCTTTCCTTAATTTTGTTGAAAAGGTCGTAAAGGACCTTGTTTGGAAAATGACAGAAACATTACTTTATAAACATATAATAAAAAATAAAACAAGGCTATAATTGAATATTACCCACAGTCTAGGTAATAATAAAAATGTTTTGAAATACATTTTTAAGAAACACAGATGTGGATGTTAAAGAGGTCCTATTAGATACTCACGTATAAACAACCTTAAATAATAAAGAGATTGTAGAATTAACCCTTACCATTTCCTTTTCCTTGATCAAGGTAACTTTAACCTCATATAAAATAGTTAAATAATTATTATTAAATTATACAATAACAACATACATAAATATGATATCATATATGATCTTTTAATATTACTTTGTTAATAATATTTCTGTAGTATCATTGTTTTAGGTGTTAACTGATTCGTTTTCCATTAAATTCTTGGTTATGTAATCCATTTTCCTTATATATAGGATTTATTATATTCATATAATGAATTATATTAAGTTAATAAACATTATTTTTAATCATAAGATGAAAATCATTCTTGAATGGTTTTGATGGGGAATGAATTTCATCCTGTTCGTGGAGACGGTAATCCATACGTACGCATGTATGGTGACATGTCATTAATTGGATGGATAGAATAATGAATATGGTTGTACCATATTTATAATAACATCAAATTATGTATAAGGTATTGGAGTTATTACTTTGGTATGTAAGCAACAAAGAAAGAGGAAGTGTAAGAAGAAAAGAAATTTGAAAGAGGTGGTGAAATTATTACCTCTTCTTTGGGTGTTTCCTTTTGAGTTAATCAAAATGGATACATAGGATGGATTTATTATCAAAGTAATACCTATAGTTAGAATTTATGGTAGTTGGAAGTATATTCTTTTAGGGGTTGGTCGAGCCAAATGGCTCTGGAGTTGTGAAATTAATAGAATGGGAAGTACCCTTTTATAAGAGAGGTGACGGTCACTTTAGGAAAACCTTGAAATGTTTTTTTATTATAAAATAATATTCGGTTTAAATGGTTAAAAAAGAATTTATTTCAGGGATAAGGGGGAGATGGGTCTAAAAATACTCAAACAATAGGTTTTAGATAGGTTTAGGTCACCTTATTAACCTCATCTTTTAGATTTAACTCTTGGTTAAATGGTTTAACATTTACCATGTGTCCTTGTATTTTAATATTATATGGATAATAAACTAACAATAAAATGCTAATAGAACACCAATTGGTTCATTATTGACATATATATTATTATATAATTCCTTTTTCTGAACCTAAGTACTTTTGGATTATTATATCATTTAATATCTTCATATTTATTTTAAATTCATTTATTTATATTTTGACTCTATTTGGTATTTTGTTTTTGTGAAGGTCATAACAACTTTATAACTTCGAACAAAATTTATTAAATCAACCCTAACATGTCTTATTAACCAATTAAATTAGTGTAATTAATCAAAAGTCTCAATTTATATATATTTCTATATCTATAATATCAATTATTTTAAAAATTCATTAATAAGGTAATTACTTCATCATCATTGTGTCATAAATAAATTTAATTATTTAATGCCTAAAAAATAAAAATAAAATACTTTTATGTAAGAAATCTTTTTATATATATACTGAATATTTATCATAGAATTTATCTTATGTATAACCCTATATTAGAAATGGTTTAGTTATTAAACATTGAATTTAACAGTTTAAACATTTCTTAAAAAAATAATAAATGTCCTAATCTAATCCAAGTGGACCAAATTGATCATATTTTATTCCTAAGATTTAATTTGATCGAAAAAAAATTATCTAATAGAATTAAGACATGTATTATGCTAATTATAATATCATTTTTACCTTTAATTGCCCCACTTACTTTTAACTGTGGTAAATAAAAGTCAAAAGTTACTATTCACCATAAATTATTTTCATCTTATTGAACCAAACTTTATTTACTGATGTCAAATGTATCTCTCAGATTTTTTAATTTCTATTCATAGAAGCAGTAAAATTATGTTAAATGAAAATTTGCAAATGTGTCAAGAAAGTGCGTAAAAGATGCTAAAAAGTTCAATAAAATTTTATATATCTAATTTTATTATAAAAAGACTCCAATGAATTACATTTAACCACTATATGTATTATGTATCTATTTTTACTTAAAATAAATTTAAATAAGAGAAATATTTATTTAAATAAAAAGTTGGTTTTAAACAATAATGCAATGTTTTTCACTATTAATCAAAAATTGAAAGTTTTCAGAGAAATGCCGAAAATTAACCCAAAGATAATTTTGATATTCAGAATGAAAAAATGAATTACATTTTGAAAAAAATTTAAAACATTCCCAAAAGTAGGTATTACTATTCCTAATGACTAGTTTGATTGGTCATGGTGTGCTAGGACTCCATGTTGCATACAACGCAAGATATTAGATTATTCAAAGGGAAACGTACCTTGGATGTTTGGGGTGTTACATAAGAAGTGATAATGATAATTTATTTGATTGAAAAAAAGTAAACATGAATACCATTGAACCTAGGCTCTATAGGGACACTTGAGGTCTAGCATACCGGCTTTAGCTAGTCTAAAATATCTCTGAATAGATCTATCTGTCTCATTATCATAAAAATGTTCCAAGATACATAACCAATGAAACCATTTCCATGAAAACATAATAGAATCCTCTTGGGATCCACTAGGAATTCCCTTTTAACCAAGTCATCTTGAATCTATTGAAGTCATCCATAGAATTATTCACTATACAATCCATGTGAATCCATGGAATCCCACTATGGAATTTACTAAATTTAATCTGAGGAACAACACATACAAGACATCTATGGTGTTATTATTGAATGAAATCCATACTCACACCCATGACATTGTATCTAATATAGTTAGGATGAATCTGAGGATCTCATCCTATGTCATTCACAAGGGTACCTTAAGGGAATCCATGAAATTGATCCATCAAATTATTTATATAATTCATCACAAGAATCCCAATAGGATCCACACCGGGGCATTTGTTGTGATGAATTGGTGAGGAATCTGGGGTATCTCATTTTATTCCTTACCTTTAGACATCCTTGAATCCAATGAGGCATAATCTCATTGAATTTAATTGAGTCACCTAATGGAATTCACACTCACTGTAAATACCCATATTTTTTCATGTAATTTTTTTAACTATATAGAATTATTACTAGTCTATGAAAATTGAAGGCACTTTAAAATTCCTGGTGTGCATGGAATTAATTTATAAACTTTTTTAAGGTACGTTTAGTAAATGCGCGAGCGACATTTTTTAACTTTTGAACCAATGCTCGGATTAAAAATCTGTGGGCACCGTTGAATCTGCAGTACTGGAATTCGATTAAGGGAGGCTTCACTTTGACTACAGTAGGTCTAGAGAAAAAGATATATTTTGGGACTTTTTCAAATAATAATAAAATAACATTGTTATTTTATTTCTTTCTTTCTTTTCCTCAAATGAACAAGAGGTAGCATGGGACCAATGTCATGTGAAGATATTAAATGGATAAACCATTCAAATCCTATGTAACAATGTCATTAGAATTTGGGAAGGTTCTTATTAATCTAACCCTTATAATGTCTATGAGTTTTTATCATCCTCACCTCTCTTATTTATATGGAGCTTGGGGAGAGGTAATGGAATGGCTTCACCAAGCAACGAAGTGTGGGTAAAGTGTTGTGATCCTATCCTTGGATTCTGGAGCCTGTTCCAATGGGTAGTGATGGGTGACGCCGAATCAAAAACCTAAGGACGATTCTTGAGCAGAAACATTGGCGAGTTGTTGTGGGGACAATGAACACCGACCAACATCCTCAGTCGTGGGAGCTCTCCATCGTTATTGAGGTTGGAATTTATTTTGTTATAATTCTATTTGATTATTGAATCCAACCCTCTTGATATCAACCTAAGGTGGAGGGAGTGGGCCATGAAAACAAGGCCCAAACCTTCTGACCTTCTTTGAATTTCGGTGTGTTCCTCGCAAACATTATCTTCAGGGTGGGAAAGATCTTAGACGGTAGATGATTGTTGTGGCCGGCACTGGTCGGCTGCGATGAAGGCGGCACATCAATGCGTGTCGTAGGAGGAGGCCACAACACTATGTCATAGTGGTCAATGGAGCGGCCATCACCAATCGTCCATGGTGGTGATGTGGTGTGTCATCCTGCGCCGCCGGTGGGGAAGTGTCGAAGCATTCCAGCCGTGGTAGGGACAAGAAGGGTAGCTGGTAAAGGTTGGCCAAAGGTGGAGGAATCGGCGCAGAACGATGCGCCGCTGAAGGAGTCGCGACTCCGATGTTGTGGAGGCGGGACCCACAGTGGGTCCTGCGGGTGACCTGGCAGCGCCCCTTAGGTGTTTCTACATTTCCATTCAAATGGGGTGGGGCCTCTCTCCTTCTATGCCCGATTGGGCAAAACACACAGCCCAGCAGGCCCTGCCTAGTTGCGGGCCACACCGCCCATGCCACTATGCCGCACCCCATTGCAGGTCGGGAAATGCATGCCGGTGGGCCACATCCCGTCGTGGATCAGGCCGCGTGGGTCTATCAGGCTGCGCCTCTGTGGGCTGGGCCGCGCGAGCCCAACGGGATGAGCCTCTGTGGGTCGGGCCGCGTGAGCCAAGTGGGTCGCACATCCATGGGTCGGGCCATGCGAGCCCGATGTGTCGTACTCTTGTGGGCTGGGCTATGCCCCTTTGCGGGCTAAGCCATACCCCCTTATAGGATGGGACGAGCCTGCCATGGCCCTACCCAGTTGGGTGGGACTCGGACTAGGTCGGGTCAGCCTAGACTGGGTCGGGTCGTCGCGGACCGGGTTGGGGCGTCGCGGGCCGGGTCGGGTGGGCCCGGACCGGGTCGGGCAGGCCCGGACCGGGTCGAGCGGGCCCTGATTGGAATGAGCCCCAATCAGGCCTAATTTTTCTTAAAGGTTCATAACATGAAACTCGAGGGTCTGTTTGATGAACCTTCTATGGGGATGGGACCCTTAGAGGGAGACAGTCTTTTTGGTTTACTTCACTTTGGTTTTAGTCATTGTTGGAGTATGACCAGGTTGGATCGAACCCGAATCTAATAGGGCCCTTAGAACTAAAATGCTTATAACTCATTGAACGAGCATCCGATTGACAGACTGTATGTCACGTTGAAACCCTTACAACATGGTAGTCCATTGGGTTACTTCATTATGGAGTTTATTAGAGGTTTAGGTATGACCAATTTGTCGAGGGGAAGATTCAACGAAACCCGAGTGCACTAGGTGCGAGGAATCTGGTGCTTGGCTGTAACATGAAGAAAGAACATCTATCCTAAGTGGGTCATCGTCTATCGAGCTCGTGTGGGTTAGAATCTGTTAGATCTTTTGTGGTTTAGTGCTCAATGATCCTATTTGGGTTAGCTCATACTAAACATGTGTGGGTGAGATCCTATGTGGGTGGGAGGGGTTTATTACCTATCGATCCTGTGTGGGTCAGTAGCAGTGCCACATAACAAAATAAGATTATCTAACCTACCACTAATCATTTTTACTTCTATACTTATGTTATACTTGGTGTGAGATGAGTCTTTACCTTCATGGTGTTATCTTCGTGGTATTACATGTGTGGTACTTCTAACTTTGTGGTGTTACCTTTTTTGTACTTCTACCTTCATGGTGTTAACTTCATTGTGTTAGCTTCATGGTGTTATCTTCGTGGTATTACTTGTGTGGTACTTCAATCTTCATGGTGTTACCTATGTGGTACTTCTACCATCGTGGTGTTACCTTCGTGGTGTTATCTTTGTGGTTTTATATTTGTGGTACTTCTATCTTTGTGGTGTTATGTTTGTGGTACTTCTACCGTCATGGTGTTACCTTGGAAGTATTCATCCCCCATGTATGATATTAGTATACCTTGATAACATACGTATATATATGGGAATATACCTGAGTATAGTTGATGTCTATTGCTTCGTGCTTGAGATAGAGGTCTTGGTTTCTTGTTTTTCCTTTGTGGAACTCTGAGAGACCTACAGTGGTCTCGGGGTCCCTACAGAGTATCGTTATACTCACCCATGCATGGGCTCTGGCCGCACCTTGTTGTGTCTTCTGTACATGATGGACAAAATTCATCGAGGCTGAGGGAGCTACGATTGGATGGTGCTTAGAGGTGGGCCATTTGGCATGATGTGACAAAAGGACTACTATTCTTGAGTTGTACCTACCCTTTAGGTAGGATCCTCAGTAAACGATCCAGGATTTGTTTTTCACTTTTTAGTTGTATTTTTACTTTTCAGTTTTACTTGTACTTTTTAGTTGGGCTTATATTCTAGACCCTTTACATTCAGCCCACATTTACTAGAGAAGTTTACATTAAGGTTGTTTCTTATTGTTTTCTTGGATTGTGTGTCTATACAGGTTAAAAGTCAAATACTTCCCATTTTATTGATATGCCTTTCTGGTGCTAGTTTCCAGCCCCTGGCCAATGGAAGGGGGGCTTGCGGTAGTCACTGCACAGTCCTCGAGGGACAGGTCATGACAAAGTGGTATCCAAGGAGTCAGTTCTACCGAAGAACTAGAAATATGATCTTTTCTATTTGGAAATAGTGTTATGTGTGATGAGTGTGGTTTTTGGGTTGGATAATCTAGTTTTGGTGCAGCGGCCGATGTATCCATACCCCAAGACCCTAAATAAGGATTTTCGTCTATGTGCATGGAAGCAATAATTGTGTGTGTTTTTGAAAATGTTTTCTTATGATCTCTTGGAGTTAGCTCACCAGGTATTACGTATTGACCATGGCACACCTATCTTCTTTCAGGATGTTGCCACGTAGACAGCCAGCAAGGACTCCTAAGAGAGTATGTGATGATGGCCCACCGAGCGATGAGGCCTTGGTGCAGTTCCCACATATGACGTTAGCACGTTCGGGTGGCGTAGCAGCAGCACCACTACCCATTGGGAACTCGTTTCCACTAGCCCCACCAGCAAAGGATGCACGCCGACTGAGTGCACTGGACATGTTTTATCCGAATAGTCCTATGAGGATCTGAGGCGAGACAGACCCACAAGCGGTTGAGGACTGGTTGTATGTTGTGGCTAGATTTTTACACTTATTTGGGACAATAGTTGATCTGATGGTGATACTAGCTTCTAGTCTCTTCCAGGGAGCATCAGGAAGATGGTGGAGTCTAACACTCCAATTACATGATGAGAAGACCCTTATTTATGTGGACATTGAGGGCCTTTTTATGGGTAGAGTTCTTCCCAGAGACTCAACGCTCAGGGCCTATACAACAGCTGTTGCACTTATAGTAGGGTAGAATGACTATGCCCCAGTACTCACCAAGGTTCACTAATCTCTCCCGCTACTCCACTGACATGGTTCGAGACTCATCCATCAGGGCGTAGACCTTTTATGAGGGTCTACGATGGGAGATACGAGCATGGATGATATCTCTCAGAATTCCAACATAGTCTGAGGTGCTAGAGCGATCACTTTTGGTGGAGAGCTTCCTAGCTAAGCAGGCACTGACAGCGAGAGCCACCACCGAATGTCAGGTAGCAGAGTCATCTGCTGAAGGCAATAGATAGATGAGGTAAGGGCCCATGTGGGTCATACCTTCTGATGGATGACCTCAAGATATAGGGTCGGTGGTGCGGGGCTCATGGGACAGAGGATGGAAGATTATGAGCATGAAGTTCTACTCATGCGGTGGGAAAGGCCACATGGCTCGCGACTACCCAACCTGTCATACGGACAACCAGTAGACGATCAAGGTACCATTGAGGCAGAGGCAGAGATTCGATCGGGGAGGTCCACAGGTAGTATGTGTATTTGGAAGAAGATATGGCCATGCAGCAAGCAGTGGGAAGCGATTTGAGGTTCTACTGCTACCACCTCTAGGTGGTCAACCCCGACCACATGGAGCAGGTGGATAGGGATGAGTTCAAATCCAAGCAGATGAGTCCAATTCCCACACTGCTCCAGAGATGATTAGATGTATGATCTGTGTATACTCCCCCTTAGATGCAGTACTTATAGACACATGTTCCATTCACTCTTTTATTTCCATTTCCCTCGTTCGGAGCTTAGTGATTCTGGTGCAGTAGTGTTCTCAATCCTTACAGAAAGAGAGTTCTACGGGAGGGGATTCAATTATTACACACTGGTGTCGGCAATGTGAGCTTACTGTAGGTGGTGAGAGCTTCAGGTGGGATCTTCATGTAGTAGTGTCAAGGCCATACGATGCCATATTGGTTATGGACTGGTTATCCAAAATCCATGCTCAGATTGACTGTATTACACACAAATAGGAGGTGTGTCCATGAGTATGGGACCAGGTTTTCCTTCACCAGCAATAATTGAACCTTTGCAGTATAGAATGGAGAGACCCAGAATAGGGTGTAGCCAATCATGCATCAATTTTCCATCCTTATACTCGTGGAAGTTGATGTTGAGAGTCTGAGCTATCCAGTTGTGGTGGACTAGTATGTTGCTATATTCCCAAATGACGTTCTCGTACTACATCCTCACAAAGTGGTCGACTTTTACATCGACCTATACCCTGGGACGACACTGATATCTACACCAAAATATCAGATGGTTCCCATGGAGCTTCGTGAGTTACGGGTACTATTGAAGGACTTACAGAGGAAGGGGTTCATAAGGCCCCATGTTTCTCCATGGGCAACCCCGATTTTGTTCTCCAAGAAGCCATATGGGAGTTTGAGAATCTTTGTGGACTACCTGAACCTGAACCAAGTAACTGTGAAGAAAAAATATCCACTTATGAGGATTGATGATCTTTTCGATCGGCTGAAGGGAGCTCATTGGTTTTTTATGATAGACCTCAGATCTGGCTACCATCAACTCAGGGTACGAGATGAGGATGAGCAGATGACGACCATCATATGTCGGAATAGCTACTATGAGTTCTTGGTTATGCTATTCGGCATGAAGAATGCCCCAGAAGTGTTCATGGGACTCATGAACATGATCTTTCATCCATACCTCTATTGCTTTGTGGTGGACTTCATTGATGACATCCTGATATTCTCATCGACAGAGGAGGAGAATGCCTACAATTTGCAGATAGTTATGGATACACTCTAAGAGAAACATCATTATGGTAAGCTCTCGAAGTACTATTTCTGGATACGAGAGGTCCACTTTCTAGGAAACATTAACTTGGAGGCTGTATTTGAAGTGGATCTAGCGAAGATAGAGGTTTTTTATTTCATGGGATCCACCCATGAGTGTGACTGAGGTGATGAGTTTCCAAGCGTTAGATGGATACTATCAGAGATTCGTGCCTGAATTCTCCAGAGTTGTGACACCCTTTTTTCATTGAAGATGAAGGGACAACCCATAATATAGAAAGAGATATTCCATAAGATTTTTCAGGAGCTGAGGCGAAGACTGACGACTTCCCCCATCTTGAGGATACCAGAAGAGGGCGTTGTGTATGTAGTCTACAACGATGCATCAGGGGACAGACTTGGATACGTGCTGATGCAAGAGCGAGCAGTGATCGCTTATGGTTCATGACAATTGTGATATCATGAGGAGAGCTATGCTACCCATGAACTGGAGTTAGCATCAGTGGTCTTCGCCTTGATGATGTGGCATCATTACTTGATGGGTGAACATTTTACAGTCTACTCTGATAAAAAGAGTCTCAGGTATATCTTCTATTAGAATGACATGAACCTGAGATAGTGGCGATGGTTGGAGTTCCTTGAGGACTATGGATTTGAAAAGGGATACACTCTTGGGAAGGGGAACGTAGTAGTAGATTCACTCAGTAGGAGGTTTGGTCTGCAGTTGCTGAGTGAGGAGACAGAGAACCTAGCTGTGTTGTAGATATCCTTCATGGATAGAGATAGAATAGATTAACTCTGGTCTATTATTGTCACTCCCCCACTTCTTCAGTGAGTTCGGGAGGCACAACACGGGGACATTAACTATGAGGCTCAACATGCACAGATATCCTCAGGATAGGAACCTGATGAATTTTTTGAAGGTGGGGAGCACGTCATCCTCTTCATAGGACGTACCATGGTTCTTGTGGTGCTACGAGAGGGGGTTATGAGGTATTTCCATACCTCCCCTCTGAAGGTGCATCATATTATGGCGAAGATATACCATAATCTCCGGTATTAGCACTGGTGGCTAGGAATGAATAAGAAAGTGGAAGAGTTTGCTTCATGATGCCTCACTTGTCATCAAGTGAAGGCTGAGCATTAGGTTCTAGCAGGCCTAGCGCAATCAATAGAGGTGCCGAGTGGAAGTGGGATGAAATCTCCATATACTCTATTACAGGGCTTCCACGTACGTCCCGGGGACATGATTACATCTGGGTGATTGTCAAACGAATCACCAAATCGGCCCACATCCTACATATCTGGGAGTCGGTATCAGTTGAGGGCTTGGGACGCCTCTATGTATATGAGATTAATAGACCTTATGGGGTTCCATCGACGATCGTCTCTGACCCTGACATGTGTTTTACATCCTGGTTGTGGAATGGATTACTGGTGTCATTTGGGACTCAGCTACATTTGATCATCAACTTTCATCCACAAACGGAGGGTCAGATGGAGCCGACCATTTGGACACTGGAAGACATGATACATGCTTGCATCCTAGATTTTTTACACAGTTGGGAGGACCACTTTCCCTTGGTGGAGTTCGCATAGAACCACAGTTATCACTCCACTATTGGTGTGGCACCATTTGAGGCCTTGTACAGTTGACCTTGTAGATCACCTCTATGCTGGACGGACCTAGGGGAGTCAACACTTATGGGTCCAGAGATAGTATGGGCTACCACTGAGAAGGTGTTAGTCATCCTGAAGTGGATGAAGAGTACACAGAGCAGACATAAGTATTATGCTGACAGGAGGCTGACACCTTTGGTGTTCGAGGAGGGAGACCATTTATTCATACTGTTCTCACCTCTGTGAGGTTTATAAGGATTTGGATGAGGTGAAAGTTATATCTGAAGTTTATTAGAGCATTTCTGATACATCAGATGATAGGTGAGGTGGCATACCACTTGGCACTGCCACCGCAGTTGGAGAGGATTCACGACTCCTTGCATGTATCCCAACTAAGGAGATACGTGTGTGTCCCATCTCACGTCATCGACCATGGAGAGAAGGATATTGATGATGGGGCGATGTTTACAGAGGTTCCAATGGAGATTGATGATCGATAGTAGCGAGTCCTTAGAGAACGACTGATACCTCTGATTCACATTTTTTTAGTACGAGAACCTCTAGGAAAGCACTTGGGAGAGGGAGCCTCAGATTTGTGCTCAGTACCCCCATTTTTTTTCTTAGTTTATGTTGTGGCATTCAGGGATCAAAGGCCCTAATGTGTGTAGAATGTATGAACCCAAAGTTTTCTATGTAATGTTTTTAAATATATGGAATTATTATGAGTCTGAGAAAATTGACGGCACTTGATTTCGAGGCCCGGTGTGCCCGAAATGAATTTCGGAACTTTTTTTAAGGTACCTTCAATAAACATGTGAGTGGCGTTTTCTAACTTTTGAACCAGTGATCAAATTAAAAATCTAAGGGCATTGTTGAATCCATAGTGTTGGGTTTCTATTAAGGGAGTATTCACTTCGACTTTTATAGGTCTGGAGAAAATGTTATATTTTGTGACTTTTTAAAAGAGTAATAAAAACACTTTTTTATTTTATTTCTTTCGTTCTTTTATTCTAAGGGACAAGAGGCAGTGTGGGACCAACAACATTTCAATCCATTAAATGGATTGATCCGTCAAATCCTATGTAAAAACATCATTAGAATTTTGGAAGGTTCTTATTAATTGAAACCTCATAAATTCTACGAGCGTTACTCACCCTCCCCATCGCCTATTTATATGGAGTTGGGGCGTGGTAATGGTATGACTTCACTAAGCACTGAAGTGCTGATAAAGTGTTGTGACACCAACCATGGAGGACAAAATTGGTTCCAATGGGTAGTGAGAGGTGATGCTAAATCACAAATCATAGGACGACGCTTGTGTGGAAACATTGGTGGATTGTTGCGGGGACCACAAACCTTGACCCACATCCTCAATCGTGGGAGATCGCCATCATTCATGAAATTGGGATTTATTTTTTTTATAATTTCATTTGATTATTGAATTCAACCCTCTTGATATCAAGAAAATGTGGAGGGAGCATTCCAAACAAACAAGGCTAAGACTCTCCGCCTCGGTTGAAATTTTGGTGTTTTCATCACAAACATTATATTCATTTTGAGAGAGATCCCGGATGGTAGACGATGGAGGCGGCTAGCACTGGCTGGCCACGATGGATGTGTCACCTCAATTCACTCCATCGTAGGAGGCCCCAAAACTATGTCACAACGGTCTACGGTGTAGTTGGCACCAGCAGGTCGCGGTGGTGATGTGGCGCGACGTCGCGCGCCACCGGCAAAAAAGAGGCGCGACTTTCCAGCTACGGAGAGGCCAAGAAGGTTGGCCGATAATTGAAAGCCGCAATTGGAGGCAGCGGCATGCAACAAAAAACCACTCGAGAAGCCTCGGCTCCGATGCTGTGGTCGCAGGGCTTGTAGTGGGTCCCACGGGTGACTTGGCAGTGCCCCTTAGGTGATGCCACTTCTACTTCCAAACGGGGAGGGGCCACTCCCCTTCTGTGACAACTCGAATAGACCACACGAGCTATTAGGTCATGCCCTGTCACTGGCCAGGATGAGCATGCTAGTGGGCTACGGCCCGTCATAGGCTGGGCCACACGAACCCATCAGGATGTGCCTCTGTGGGCTGGGTCGTGCGAGCCCAAGAGGCCGCGCCTCTGTTGGCCGGACCACGCGACCCCATCGGGCCGCCCTCTTGTGGGCCGGGATGTGGGCCCTTTCAGCCGAGGTCATACCTCAGCCCAACCCAGCTAGGTCGGACCCGGAGCGGGTGAGGTTGGGGTCGGACCAGACCCGAACCCCATGAGGCCTAGTTTCACTTATAGGGTCGTAACATCAAATTCGGGAATCCTTTTGATGAACCATCTATGGAACTGGGACCCTTGGAGTGAGATGGTCCTTTTAGTACATTCCACTTGGGTTTTAGTGATAGTTCGTGTATGACCAAGTTGGATCAAACCTAAATCCAACCATACCCTTAGAATTAAAATGCTTATAACTCACTGGGAGGGGTGTCTGATTGACGCTTTGTCTGTAGCGTTGGAACCCTTATGACATGGAGGTCTTTTGGGTTACACCTTTATGGATCTTATTGGTGGCCGAGGTACAACCAATATCTCGAGGGGCAGATTCTACAGAACTTGAGCGCACCAATAGTGAGGAATCTAGTTGTTGGATATAACGTGAAGAAAGAACATTGATCTTATGTGGGTTAGCATTTATCGATCTTGTGTGGGTCAGCATCTATTAGATCCTGTGTGGGTCAGCGCTCAGTGATCCTATGTAGTTCACCACATACCGTTATTCAGTGGGTCAAATCTTGTGCGGGTCAGCGAAGGTTATTACCTATCGATCATATGTGGGTCATCAACAGTGCCTCTTAATAGAATAAGATGATCTAACTTATGACTAATCATCTGTACATTTTTACATAAGTTATACCTGGTGTGAGATAAGTCTTTCCCTTCATGGTGTTATCTTCGTGGTGCTACCTATGTGGTACTTATACCATCATGGTGTTACCTTCATGGTGTTATCTTCATTGAGTTATCTTCGTGGTGTTACCTATGTGGTACTTCTATCTTTGTGGTGTTACCTATGTGGTACTTCTACCTTCCTGGTGATACCTTCATGGTGTTACCTTCATGGTCATACCTTCAAATTGTTATCTTTGTTGAGTTACCTATGTGATACTTCTATCTTTGTGGTGTTATCTTTGTCATGCTTCTATCATCATGGTGTTACCTTTGCAGTATTCTTCCCTCATGTATGAGATGAGTATATCTTGATAACATAGGTATATGTATGGTCATATACCTATGTAGAGTTATTTTATATCGCTTCGTGCTTGATATGGAGGTCTTACTTTGTTGTTTTTCCTTTGTGGAACTCTGGGAGACCTACGAGGGTCTCGATGTCCTTACTAATTATTGTTATACTCACCCATGCACGGGCTATGCCTATACCTTATTGTGTCTTGTGCAGATAACTGGAAACATTGATCGAGTCTTTGGTAGCCAAGACTGGATGGTGCTTAGAGGTGGACCATTTGGAGTGATGTGACACAGGGACTATTGTTCGTGAACTGTACCTACCTATTATGTAGGATCCTCAATGGATGATCCAAGAGCTATTTTTCACTTTTTAGTTGTGTTTGTACTTTTAAGTTGTACTTGTACATTTCAGTTGGTCTTGTATTCCATCCCCTTTACATTCATCACACCTTTACTACAGTAGTTTACTTTGTGGTTGCTTCTTGTTGTGTTCTTGGACTGTGTGTATGTACAGGTTAAAAGGAAAAGCCTTTCCATTTAAAGGATACACATTTTCAGTACTAGTTTCCAGCCCCAGGCCTATGGAAGGCAGGGTTGGGGTTGTCACGACACGGGCCCCGAGGAATGGGTCGTGACACTCACTAAAGGAAATCCACCAACTGCATATCTATAACTGAATCCAAGGGATGACACCTAAGGAATTGCACCTATTAAAGTCATTTATACATGAAAAACTCAATTAACCAATATTTTTTTACCAAGTTTGAAATTCAATCAAAAAACACCATTCAATATAAAAACACCCATGGTCCACTTCATGGGTAATTCTTCCAAATACCAAAACTAAAAAAATCAACATTCCTATATTTTATGACATCAAGTAATCTAAATTTTTATTTCTTAGGATCCAAAAAAATTCCCAAGGATCGCATTTAATCTGTTTTTAATTTATCAAGATTCCCCAATCTCAAATTATTGATTAAATATTATGTCATTCACAAGATATGAAGCAAAACACTTTGTGGGTTTCTTACTAAAAATCTATTTAACCAATACCATCATTTAAAAATTCATTCAATTCATAAATTAACACCTACATAGGAAATATTTTACTCTATATTCATAACCATAGTTTACCATTTTGAACTATACAAAGGTTTTTCAATAATCTCATGATGTTTTCAAAAAAAATCATTTCTAACATAATTCGCCATTTTAAAATGAACACTTCTTATTCCATTAGACTGAATTCAAGGATCAAATCAATTTACAATTATTTATGGTTTTGAAATTCTATTTCCCAGTAATAAATTCAAACAAAAATTTCTTATTAAACCATTTATAATATAATTAGGAATTTAGTGAATCATGAATCTTCAATGGATGTAATGGTAAGTAGATATCTAACTATGTAAAACTCTATTTAAGAAGTTTAGCAAAACCAAGAACAAAAAATTATATGATTATCTTGACCACATAATGTGTACACATAGAATAATGTTGACACAATGGGTTATATTTATGAACCTCCTAAATTGACCTTTTCAAAGAATTAACATTCAATATCCACCATTAGTTTATCCTAAATCGTAATAAATTGATAAAATAGTAAAACCCCTTATAAATAGGGAATATTAGCTACAAGGGGAGAGATACCACTTGAAACCAGTTGAAAATAAGAACAGAAGGAAATAAACACAACAACTTACCTCTAGAATTGATTCGTTTTAGATTGATGCAGAAATGATCAAGGGATAAAAGATTTCCACCCATGAAAATAAAATAAGATGAGGACAAGGATGTTGGGGATAATACGGGTTTGAATGAGTGTAAAAATTAAATGAGAAGATATTAATAAAAATTGGGGTAATGGAATTTTTCCCCATATTTAGAAACCATCCCACCAACTCATTATTAAGAAGTTTTTCTTCCACCAGATAGCTAGTGAACTCAATAGCATTGTAGGGTGACTGGTTTTTTCACCAGTTATCTGGTAGACCTATACTGGATATCTGGTTGGACTAAGGTAACATGTTGTAGTCTCGACTCCTACCATGAACCCCTATTTTAGTTCTTTGACTACTTTGACCACCCTAAGAGCTTCATTAATAGTATAAAATAACCTATTAAGATGTTTAACTGCTCAAAACATCATCATGAATTCTATTTCAAAAAATTACCCATCCAAAAAACAAAATTGGAGTTCCTCCTCAAATTTAAGATTCTCATATGGATAACAGCATTAATAACTACCCACATAGATAGTCCTAGTGTCTAATCAAGTATATAACCAGACCTACCTTGGTTGTTAATTTGATTCTATATGGTCATGTTCTATTCAAAAAATCCCAATGCGCTTTCAAAATGTAGCCCCCAAAAACCAAGCATTCTGTTTATTAAAACATGATGCACCACAATAATTTAATTTCTAAAAACCTAAGAAGACCCTTACCCTAGCCTATTTGCCCTGATAAACAATTGGGTTATCATCCAAAAAAACATTTGACCTATGGTGCTCCCCACCATATCAATTATTTTAGGAATGAAAATTCTGATTTGGGGTGTCTCTCACCAATATACATTCTTACCAAAGCCCAATTCTCATTTTTTTAATAATGTGACCAGTGTAGTTTACAATACACTTCACCCAACAGTATGCAAGAACATTAGTCTACTACTGGTTCTCATATTCATTTCCAATACTTAACCCAAATGGATACACCTCCACCATCCAACCACAACCTGAACACTTCTGCTTCTCTGAAAAATCCCTAAACAACTCCAAAAATTCCCACTTCATATAAATTATGTCATACATGATGTAGTTTTCAACTCCCCATATTCAAACATGCACAATAGCAATAGTTGTACTCCTTCATCTGTTCTTTCTCAAGGACACTCAACGTAAACTATTGACGGAGTTCAAAACTACATAATCCCAATGCCTTGATTTCTGGAGGCATCCCTCTGATCATCCAAACATATATCGTGGCCTATCCCTAACCAGTGATGTGATTTCGTGGTCAAAAATCTTACCACCCAGAATATTCATCATGCACACAACTAATCACCAATGTTCCTGCACACCAAACCAAACATGGATCACACCATTACATTGTTATCCAAAATGATCAATTGGAATCCAAAATGTATCACCTTATAACATACATATGGTATTTAATAAGCAATTTTGGTGTGATTAAGTTGACTGAAATAATGGGATTCAATTCTTGGCATGAGTATCTAATGATTGATCTCATAAATCAATAGCTTTTATATTCCAAGGATTACACACCCATGATATTCATGATACTCCCCACCATATATTCTCCTTATCATTATTCCAATGGATCAAACCACGATCTTAGTAGCACACATATTGTCCATTATTGAACGCTTCGTCTAGACATTGATAACTCACTTATACCTGATTTCCACTCCATACATCAAACATTCTATGTTCCCAACTCACAAAATTTTGGCATCTATAATTTAAAAAAATTACCAAAATCTGGGTTACATCCTCCAATATCTTAAGGTAAGATCCCCACCATATTATTTTCCTAACATTAATCCATGGGAACTGACCCCAAGGGGTCTTACTATCAGCACACATGGGTTTCTCATCGGTTCATATTCTTGACATTATTTCAAAACCTGAAATGGATAATCTTATGGATTTATGATGTCACAACACTCTGATCCACACTAATATAACCCCTCTTAATCAAGGGTATTTTCCCATTTCCAACAAAATCCTAGAAAACTATTCCAATAACACCGCTTCAAGGTTATCTTCTCTTGGATCATACAATGTCGTCCATCAATCCAAAATTCAGTGACTAATATTCTTTGCAACACACACTACTTTTCACTAACATATCAATGAAGGTGCACTCACCCACACCACCAAGTAATATATCATGACTCATGCTCCCATGAGTTTCATCACATCTAAACTAGGATCAGATTCTTAAACCACTAAATTTGATCATAAGTAGGTCATCCATACTTAATAGAGAGTACCCACATTGATCTTCCTAAAAATCAAGAACATTACCTATACTAAGGATTATCAAATGAGAACCCACCATCTAGTACCATTTTGAAAAAAATCAGAGCTTATCTCTGCTGTCACCAATATTTGGAAAGTGAAATAAAAGTTTATAGGGCTAGACACTCAATCGATCCTTCCCTATAACCCCATTCATGATACCAAGCACTGACTCCCCATGTGATTAAACATTTAAAACCACCCAATGAATCACCTTACATATTTCATATACCCATTCATACCTCGCGTGCACTGATCTAAGCCCCAACCATGCCATATTGATTTCATCAAAACAATGAGTGTTGGATCTTGTAACATCTAATATTAGTGAAACTTAGGGGTCACAAACCCTACTACGACCAATCAATGGAACTCAAATCATGATTCCCGAGGTCACACATCTTTGAAACTAGGGTCACATGCTTGAACATCAACTCTTTATGCCCTCAAATATGTCAAACTCAATTAACTAAAGGCACCCTAGATTCCCTCGTCCCATAAACTTGGAATCTCATATTTTGGGGTTAACCACATGAACACATGCATTTAAATGTTTCCCTATTGTATACCAAAATCATATCAGTAACAGATTGGGTCATACATTATAAAGTTCCTTCCTTTCAGAATAGGCCTTGATTTAAGACATAAACACTCAATGTTCTCAATCACAACTATGTCAAATTTTGGCACCTCCAAACATGCATTGATTTCATAAGAAACATATTTTACCCATGCCTTACATATTTAAATTCATTCATATTTGTTTTTAAAACCCTCCAACATGCCACTCTCAATAAAATCAATATCTTCAAGGTATATCTTCATTTCTAGGCCACATAACCCGAGGCACTTCAAAAACAAAAATTGTAATGTAAGAATTAGCTGACGTTATCCACCTCTATAGAAGGCATAGAAATGTGCCAACCCCTACCATGGGATAATCTCTTATGTTACATGACACCAACTCAAAAATCCTATGTTTCCCTCAAGAGTCAACATGTCATTCCACATATCCCCCCAACTAAGACACACAGGGGTTTCCACTCATGGGATAATACACATCACTATGTCAAGATCACAAAACATCTAACATATCTTGAACTCTCCACAAGGTCAACCTCATAAAGAGATCATCAAGGTATAAAACCCAATCACATGATGCACTATACATCAAAAAGGTTTCATAATAATGTAATCTTTTTTTAGCCCAATTACCCTCATTAGTGTTATTCTCATACACTTACGCATTGTCACACCGCCCATAAAGGATATACCTCAACACATCTCAGAAAGATAAAATAACCTTGGAACTCACTGTAACCCTAACATCCCATACATAGGTCAAGTCACATATATATATAAGGGTTCTGATTCATCATAGTCTATAAAAATTTCAATCATTATCATGTGATTTCCATTATTGTTTTACCAATATAATTCAAATTTTCAAATAGTTTCATATATTTCAATTAAAAGATTTAAAATTATTCTTTACAGGGTTTATTAATATTTTCCATGATTCTAGCTTAAGTCTCAGTATCATTACTTCCAAAACATTATCCCAAAATGATTTCATTCTTCACTTCCAACCGTGTAGGGCTTTATAAGGATCCATCTATATATGGGTTTTTTAGTGTAAGGGCTGTATTTTTTTAGTTTAAGGGGATATGGTTTTGATTAATTATGGAAAGGGGTAATGTAGTGGCACATGAAGTGATGCTTTTCCCCCACCCAATTTACACGCCCACCCCATTTTTAATATATATATATATATATATATATATTATCAAATATAATTACAAATAATATATATGTAGATATAAATTTAACAATTAATATAATAATTATATAATTGTAAATATTTATTCTCTTTATTCTCTTTATTCTATTTATATATAATTATAAATAAATATATTATAAGTGTAATAAATATATTATAAATATATAATCAAAAATATATTTAACATAATAAAAATATAATTACAAATATAATAAATATATAATTGTAAATATAATAAACAAATAACTATAAATATAATAATAAATATAATAAATATATCTTAATACATATATTATAAATATAATAAATTTATTATAAATATAAAATAGAATAAAAATAATTGTAAATATAATAAATTTATTATAAATATAATAAATTTATTACAAAAATAAGATAAAATAAATATATAATTAAAAATATAAGAAATATATTAATGTAAATATAACAAATACATTACAAATATATACATATATATATATATATATTGTAAACAAAATAAATTTATAAGAAATATAACATATTATGTCTTCAAAAATATTATAAATTTTTTATCTCTCTAAATTATATACACTTATATATAAGGGTTCTTTTACATTCCCCCCCAGCTTTAAATATATATATATAATATATATTATTAATTATAAATAAATATAATATACATAATTGAAAACATAATAATAATTATAATAAAAATATAATAATTATAATAAATTTATTATAAATATAAAAATATTATTATAAATATAAAATAAAATAAATTATTTAATATATATTATAAATATATTATAAATTTAATAAATATATTATAAATTTAAAATTTAATAAATATAGAATTAAAAATATAATAAATATATTAAATATATAAGTGTAAATATGATAAATACATTATAATATATATACATATATGTATGTGTGTATATATATATATATTCATATAATTATAATTATAAATAAATAAATATATAATTTCATTTATAAATATTAAACATTTTTATAAATAAATTCATATTTGTAAATATATATTTATAATTAAATATATATGTTTATAAATATATATAATTATATAATTATATATATCAATAATTGTAAAAATATATTTATAAATATGTTTTAAAAAATGTGATATTATTTATAATTATATTTAAAAATATAATTATAATTAAATAATTATAATTCTATATTTGTATAGTTATAAATAAATCTTATATATATATATATGCTCATAAATATATATAATTATAAATAATTATAATTATGAATAAATATTCAAAAATATAATCATAAATATACATAATTATACATATATATTTATAAATATGAATTTATATATATATATAATAAATTAAATTACAAATATATCTCTATAAATAAATATATATAAATATATAGTTTATATTTATAAATATTTATATATATAAATATTTATATAATTATAATTATATTCATGTATAATTGTTAGTATATAATTATATATTTATATATGTAGTTTAATATATATATACATATATAAATATTTATATTTATTTATAATTTGAAATTTATATTTATAGAATTAATTTATATTTATAAACATATATTTAATAAATATATATATATTTACTATAATAAATATGTAATCATAAATAAAAATTAATTCAAATTTTTTATTGTGTGTATATATATTTATTAATATATCTTTATAAATATAATTTAATTCCAAAAATATAAAATTTAAATTATAAATAAATATATTTAGCTACATATATAAATAGATAATTATATATTAACAATTATAAATTAATATAATTATAAATATATAAATATTTATAAATATAAATATTTATTATAATTATATATATTTTTTATAGAGATAGATTTGTAATTAAATTTATTGTATATATATATATATATATGTAAATAAATTCGTATTTATAAATATATTTATAATTATATATATTTAGGATTATATTTATATATATTAATATATAAATATGTTTAGATAAAGTTTGTTTATAACTATATAAATATATAATTATAATTATAAATAATATCACATTTATAATAACATTTTTATAAAAATATTTTTACAATTATAAATAAATATACATATATATATATATACATATTTATAAATATATATATAATTATAAAAATAAATTTATAAATATGAGTTTATTATTAAATATATTTAACATTAATAAATTAAATTATATATTTATTTGTATCTAATTATAATTATATGAATATATACATATACATATACATATATATGATGTATTTATTATATTTACCCTTATATATTTATTATTTTTATTATTTTTTTAATTCTATATTTATTGTATTTTATATTTATAATAAATTTATTATATTTTTAATGTATTTATTATATTTATTATTATATTTTAAATTATATTTATTATATTTATTTATAATTGATAATATATATATATATATTAAAGGTGGTGTGGGGCATGTAAAAAAACCCTTGTATATAAGTGTATATAAATTAGAGAGATAATAAAGTTATAAGAAATTTGATAATATAATATTTTATATTTATTATAATTTTATTATTTTTATAACATTTATTTATTTATTAATTTATAATGTATTTAATATATTTACGCATATACAATTATTATGTTTATTATATTTTTAATTCTATATTTATTGTATTTTATTTTTATAATAAATTTATTATATTTATAATTAATTTTTTTATTTATTATTATATTTATTCTATTTTATATTTTTAATAAACTTATTATATTTATTATATTTATTATTATATTCATAGTTATATATTTATTAAATTTTGAATTATATAATTATTATACTTATAATTATATATTTACTATGTTTATTATACTTTAAATTATATATTTATAATATATTTATTATATTTATAATATATTTATTTATAAATATATATAAATATAATAAATATAAAATATAAAATATATATTTACAATTATATATATTATATTTATTTATAATTAATAATATATATATATATATATTATGGTAATAGAGCTTGTAAATGTGGTGGGGGAAAAGTGCCACATCTAGTGTTGTTGCACTACCCCCTTTCCCGAATTAATCAAAACCATGCCCCCTTAAACTAAATAAAATACACTCCTTATGCTAAAAACCCCTCTATATGCTTGAGTGAATTCTATTATTGTAATAAAATTATAACAATTAAATGTGTTGATCCCAACAACCGTTGAAATACAATGAGAAATATCTCAACATATCCTTTATGGATTGAATATACCTCTTAGAATAACTATTTCTCTGAGGATGATATGTTGTGAAAAAGTTAAACTCCATATTCAAAACATGTTGAATACTTCCACATACATCGATGTATACCTAAAATCCCAAACTAGATAAGATTAAATGCGATAATCCATGAATCCATAAAACTTAGTTAGTGTAGATCCCATAAAGCTGATCAATAGAGAAATATTCTCTGATGATAATGATTTTTTTATTTCATAAGGAAGTTGACAAAAACACAGATAACATTATTCCCTTATTTTTGTTTTAGGGAGTCCAAAAATAATTCCGTTGTAATGTTTTATTTTTTCCATTAAAATATGGGTTATGGATATGAGATAAACTTAAAATTCTTTCACTCAACCTAAATATAGTTAATTATCTAGCATTGAGATGCATACTCTGCAATGTCCTTTTGGATGTTATGCCAACAAAAATAGTCTTTTGGATCTCTATACATATTTTTACTTCCCTAATGAATACACAGTAATTAACTATGATATTTATCAAACTTTTTCAAGTATAGTACAGTTGGGACACATTCATGGTTAATGAACCTTATCATTGTATCACATTCATTATTGATATCAGGAACATTTCTCAAATTATTCTATAGTTCCACATCCTACTTCTACCCCTCTTTAATCCATACACGGATGGAGAGTGGAATATTTATTTGGGAAACATATAAGTTGTCCCCTTTACTAATTATTTCAATATCCACCTTTTGAAAATCCATAGATATTACATCGATTTCAATATTCATCATGGAAATAAAAGAATAGTCCTTCTGAATTAGGGCATCAACCTCGTTTTTCCCTTTCCTATGAAAATAATGTATTGACCAGTCATAATGTTTGATCAAATCCAACCATCCTCTATGGTTCATATTCAACATTTTCTATGTGAATATATTCTTTAATATTTTTTTATCATTATATATCAATATTTCATCCATATAGGAAACTCCTAAAATATCTTCAATATAAAAATTACCACTACTAACTCCGGATCCTAAGTTGGAAAATTTATCTCATGAATTTTCAATTATAAATAGACACAATATATCATAATGTCATTCTATATGAGGATTCATCCTCGTACCTTCTTTAATACGTCACTATATATCCAAAACCCTTCATAGTTATAGGTTAGTGCAAGAAGATGTGCATGAACTATCCTTATTTTCATATCATTGAAATTTCATTCACATTCTTCTATCCAATGGTGTTGGGACCTTTTTGAGTGTTCTTTGTTGTTGGATTAGATAGTTGTTCGAAATCCTTCACAAAGCAGGCATGGTATAAAGCCAACATAAAAATACTATGGATCTTAATTATCATTTTTTATCCCATCCATTGCTCAGTAACATCATTCTTTAAATAATCCACTGATATACCGTCGCTTGAGAATAAATGTACAAGGAATGAAACATTTTGTAACCATAATTCTCAATTACTGGATTTGGATTATAGTCTTTATTTCCTCAGGGTATTAGAAAGATCTTGATTATCTTCATTTCCCTTGATTTATATAATAATATCATTTATAAATACTACAAAAATGATCAAGATAATATCTAAAGACTATATTCCTCAAATCCATAAATATAACAGTATAATTGTTAAGTTGAAATGGAATTACAATAAATTCATAATGGGAATACCTCATATAGAAGGTTATTTTGTATATTTTCTTCCATCTTGACCCTTATCTGATGAAACGCAGATCAAATCTATATCTTGGAATAATATTTAGTTCCTCGTAATTGATTAAAAAAATCATCAGTATGGGTTATTGGATACTTTTTCTTAATAGTGATCTTGTTAAGTTCATTATAATCAATGTAAATATTCATTGAACCATATTTCTTCGTAAAAAACTAACTGGTTCACCCCATTCTAATGAACTTGGGAGTATTAATCCCAATCTAATATTATACTATTGTTTATTCTTCAATAATTATAATTATATCTAGTTAATTTAATTTGGAGCCTTTGAAAGAGTTTTAGCCCCATGTATGAGTAATATTGGAAACTCAACATCATGGTTTAGCGGAAGACTTTGAAATTACTTTGGAAACAAATCCGAATAACATCAAATAATAGTAATATCTTTAATATGGAGTTTCTCCTTAACCATTTTATATAAATATCTCACCCAAATAAGAATTAGGATCCATACAATGGAATAAACTTCCATTGGTAGTTCATATTCATCCCCAAACTGAAAGGCAATCATAGGTTGATTCATAATATAAAATGAGAATTACCTCACTTTAAAATTGATGTGGTATCTATATATATATAGCTAATAATTTCCCAAAATAATATCAAATTCAAGTAGAGGTAGCATCAAAATATTTATAGGAAGAAAATTCCCACAATCTTCCATCGGATTAGAGCAATAAACATGAGACGTGATCATCATACAATTATATGTTTTTACAAATAACTCAATAAGTAATCATTAATATGGTAAAATGATACCCTTAGAAGATTATTTATATATAAAAGAGTGGTTAGATCCAGAATAAAATAAAATATTTCTAGTTCTAGAGTACACGATAATTGTACCTTTCAACACCTTTTTCTCATAAGCTACTTTAGTAGTTGTAATTGCATGAGTTATACACTAATCTGAGTGATTAGGAGGTTTTTGATTCTAATGATCATCATTAACAATATAATTAATTGATTGAATGGAATAGTGTACATAATCCTTGAAATTATAGAATTTTTTGTTTCAGTGGCATATTTTGTTGATCTTTCTGACCATTCCTATCATTGACTGACCACTTCAAATCACTTCAGCATTATTTTGATCAATGTCCATCTTTTTCACAATGACAAATTTTACTATCCCCTATAAGGAAATTTTATCCATGATTAGTTCTATAATTCTGTCAAGAAGGAACATTGATTTTATTTCCTACATGGGTTTTATTTTTAGAATATCCTCAAAATTCCATCTATCACATTTTTTCCCTAAAACCAAGAGAACACTAAGAGTCGAAAATTTATATTTACATCCTGAAACCACAAATAATGATTAATTCAAATCTATAAATGATTATTATATCAAATGCCTTTTGAAAAATTAGTTTCAAGTAATTAAAGAATTGATCAATTTTTCATTTAGGGTCAATGATAAAGCATGATGATTAAATTTCCAGTCATGTGGAATTTTCCTCATTGGAACTAATGGTTTGAAAATCCATCAAATTAAATTCAAGGAATTACATTTCCATTTTCATGTCATTATTTTAAGGATAATACTTATTTAAAAATAACTTCTAAAACTATTCCCATGACATGGAGTCAATTTCTTTATATTTCTTCTTATTCTTGATAAGAGTCCACCATTGACAGGCTACACCTTCTAAAGGATACATGAACAAAATTACTTTCTTATGGTATGATCATTGGAGAACAATAAATATATTTTCTATAACATTGATATATTTCTATAAAATATATCAATTGAAGGAACCACTAAATGAATGTATATATATATATTCTCACATAAAAGTCTCAATAGAAAGTTGGTCATTTTATTGGCTATTTGGAAGTGCAACATCGTAACACCCTAGACCCAGAAGCATGGAGTGAGTGAATTATTTTAATACATTATATTAAATATGAGGAATCAAATCCCTAAGGACCAATTAGTTTATAATACATGGAAAACATATTACATACATTAATTTTACATTACAATTCAAAACATAAAATGAAACATAGATAATTATTTCAGAACTCTATTATTCTTTTAGCTAAATCATACATATAAATCATAATACACTTTTATGAATCCTGGGAAAAATAAAACATAAGAAAGAAGTGAGATCAAATGCTCAATAAGCATAAGAAATATATCATAATCTATAATAAATATGCTTAATCTCTTAAAGAAATGTATAAAACTAAAAGACATGCCTTTTAAAATAGTATCTTCAGCAAAATATGGAAATAATAAATAAAATAAATCCATTTAAACATTCACATGGATCTTCTACTAGTCTGATACTAGCATGTAATATCAATAACTAATCACATAACAAGGAAATGTATAATGTCTGGCATCATACCATACCGTAAAGGCCTCATGCCATGCCCATTATCATACAGTAAAGGCCTTGGGCTAAGACCATTACCATACCTTAAATTCCTTGTGAGAATACACTTGTTTCTCTCATGATACCTACTTATGCATCGAAGGGATATAGTTAGACCTTACTATCACTTACTAAGTCCAATTCATTTTTTTATATGAAAAGGGTGAATACATTCGTTTTAAAACTAGCATATAAAATGTAAATACTTTAACTATAAACCAGGAATGGTATAAAAATAGCACATCCACGGTCAAACATATCAAATAAACCTTTAATATAGTATGGAATATTGTATAATAGTAAATCAAACTCATTCAAGTATAAAATTTAACCAAGGATGTTGACATAGATAAAAAATCTCTAATAAATTTATTAGAACTCTTTGAGAAAATATCTTTTTTTACTTCGAAATCATTTGAATGACACACAGTTATAAAAGAAAACAGTTATTTCAAAAATAACTTTTTAATACTATAATGGAATCCTAAAAATGTTATGGTGACCTAATGGAGTAAAAAGTTGCTCGCACGGTATAAGTTAAGAAAACATTCTTAATTTGTGTAAAATTTCACAAATTACCTGGTTTTGAAAATGATAGAATGATTCCCCTCAAAACAATTTAAAAAAATTAAAAAATGGGTATAAATGACTATAAACAATTTTATAAAGACATTAAAAATATTTGGAAATGTAATTTTATGAAACGTTGGCTTGGATAATTAATATGTCCAAGTAAATACTTATGTATAAACAAAATCGAGTAATAAAGAGATTGTGAAATTAACCCTTACCTTGTACTTTCTATTAGTAGAGGGTGTGTTAACCTTCTATATAATGGTTAAACTATTTTATTAAATTATAAAATAGCTGTTTATGTATTTATAATATCATGTATTATCCTATTATATCATTTTGTTAATAGTGTTTAAATATTTCCATTATTATAGGTGTTAACTGCTTTGTTTTCCCATTCCTATTTTGTCATGTATGTCATGTTTGTTATGAATAAGATGTATTTTATCCATGACCTTAAGTACATTAATTAAATAATTATTATTCTTACTCATCATATAAATTTTATAATCATTCTGGAATTGTTAACCTGGAGAATGAGTCTCACAGTGTCATGGATATGGTAGGACGTACGTACGCACGAGCGACGATATCAGTCCATTGATGGTTAGAAGGTATTGAATTTTATGGTATAATAGTTATATTTAATCATTTTCATGTTATATTAATTATTTATATCCATTATACTCATAATTATATACATCTAATTAAATTATTGTTTAATAACAAATTACACCACGACGTGGAGATGGTAAGTCATATGTACGCATGTATGGTAATATTGTTATTTTTATGATGGATAAAATGAGGAATATGGTTTTTACCATTATTATAATAAAATTTATTTATATGCATGGTAATATATTTAGTAATTTTATTTGTAAACCACATAGAAAGAGGAAGTGTAAGAAAAAATGGATTTTGAAATAGGTGATAAAACAATTAACACTTTTTAGGTATCTCATTTGGTTTGAAGAAAAGGACTCCATTAGATAGATATATAACCGAAGTGAATCCTTAAAAATAACGTGATGGATGATGGGATATGAAATTTAGAGGTTTCAGTTAAACCCAAAGGAATTATATGTGTGAATAAAAGAGAAGGATAGGTTCCTTTTTATAAGATATGGGAGGGGCACCCATGGAAACAATAAAACTATGAAATTAATATAAGTTATTTTCTAAATAAAAATGGCCCAAAAGTATAATACATATAAGAAAAGATTAGGAAGTGTCTAAATCATTCCAAAATATTAAATTTATTAATGTTTTGATTTTATTTTAAACATTATCATTTATATTTATCCATATTTAATTTATTGAATTTTATATATGGTAATAATATTCTAAAATTTACATGGTTATAAATATTTACTTATGTGGTTAAAATTGTCGATAATTTGTAACCTAATGAAATTTTAGACCTTATTATTTTCAATTTGTAATTTTTAAATATTATTAGGCTTTTTAAATAATAATAAAAACTATTTTTATAAAATATCTATCGAGTCAATTTTAAAACTATTCATTTATTTTTAATTAAATAAACACCACACTGAATATATCTTAGAAAAAAAACATTTAATATACTACTAACATGTCATAGTAACCAAAAAATTCGTTTAGCACCTTTATTAATTCAAATTACATTTCTTTTAATATTTTTAAATAGTTTATTTGATATTCCTATTAGTAAAATAATTTCTACATCACTATTGTGTCATTATTAATGGTAATTATTTAATTTCTAAAAATTATAAATAAATGTATATGATGTAGGTAATTATTTTTTATTTCCATATAATACCCATAGTAGATGTTATCTTCTGGTTATCCTTATATTAATATTAAAATACTTATATAAAATGAGATTGGGACATTTTGTCACATTTATTAATTTTTCTTACATTCATGTCACATTCATGGGAAAGTTTCCATTAAGTGATTATATTTAGAAAAATATATTATAGGGGTATAATTTAGTCATCTAATCTAATTTTACTAGGTTTTATGGTAATTTTATAATATTTTTTACCATTAATTAACTGATTTACCTTTAACCATGGAAATAAAAAAAATTACAAAAGTTATTATTCATAATTCCCAAAAAAATATCCTATTAACATAATTTTATTCCAATAATTCTAAATATGGAATCCATTTTTCAAAATTTAAAAAATATAATTTCCAGGTAATTAATATAAAATTAATTCTCGTTGACAAAATAAGAAAAAAAGTTTTTCATAAGTAAAAACTTTCAAAAGATAGGCATGTATTTATATATAATTATAATGTAAAAATAATTAAAATAAACAAAATTATATTAAATGATAAAAAATAATCTATTTATAATTTAAAACAAATTAAAAATATTATCTATAAATAGAAATTAGTTATATGAAAAATAGTTTCAAATTAAAATGTAGTTTTTTTCACTGTTCATTAAAGTATAAAAGTTATCGGAAAAACATGAAAAAATTTGATCAAACTAAATATTTATGTCCCACTTCTAAAGAATAATTTTCTTTTTCAAATTTAATATATAAAAGTGTAAAATATTGTATTTTAAAAGGGACTATGATTAAAAAGTGGTAAAACTATTTTTTTATTACTTCTTTTATTCGAAAATATAAAGTTGTTACTATATCATGTCTAAGAAACACATGAGATGAATAATAAAATTTTATGTAATATATAAAATTCAAAAAGTGGTTAGTACTATTTATAACCTCTCTTTAAATGGATAGTTGTGGTTTTTGGAACCGGGCATGTAGTAGAATCCCCAAATAGATGGGTTTTTAAAGTTTTCCATCGAAGATCGATGCAAAAATGTTCAAGTCGGTGAAGAGTAGCTTGATCAAAGCCTAGGATCTCGTGTGAAGGGTTTTATGAACACAAAAAACTGTAAAATACTAGGTTTAAATCTGATTCCCCATACGACGTCTTCTTATCGTTGGCGATCACTGCTCGAAGAATCTAACATCAACCTCTTATAGATCTTCCAAACATACATCAAAAAACTATTGGAACACCATTCATCGATGTTCGGGAGCTATTGCGGAATTCCGAAGAAACCTTCGACACCCCAATGATCATCGCATCTCTTTTCGAGCAATTGCTGAAAAAGAGCTCGATCTGTGCTCCTTGGATCCAGATAATCTCTCTCTAACTCATGGGATAGAGGAGAGGAGATAAAAGAACCATGAATAGTTCTTGGAAAATCCCCTCCTCTTTTATTTAGAGTGGTTATTTAAAATAACTGGTATCGCCTCGTGGGCCCCGAATACATAACACACTATCAATAACATTTTATGACTACTAAACTGAGACACAAATATTATTATCTTTTACTTGCAATATATTTAAATATAATACCTGATAATAATTGAGTCATTAACTCCACTCGTCGTTCTCATAAATATTAATTGAATATTGATTTATTTAATATTCTTCAATAAATATTTTTTCATGTATCTACTTAAATCTCGTCAATACATTTAATAAATAAATTCAATACTCATTATTCAAAACATGATTAATCTGAATTTATTTATTGCATTAATAATCAATTTTCTTTGTACAAATCCCTGACCCCAGTGGTGGGGCCCACCATTTCCAAAACACTTGTTCAACTAAAGAGGGTAGATTCTTAAATACGCTATTCTGTGTGACCCTCTAGGCCCTTATCTTGATAGGAGTGAATAGTATCTACATAACAACAGTGGGATCTGGAAACCCATCATGGCCCCTGAAGAGATAAATATTTTCACAGCAACTACAACCAACCTACAAAGACACATTGTATAATATAATCATGTTTTCTGTAATATCTCATAAAGAAGGACACACTCTCATGTCATCACCCTTTCCTTACTTTATTGTTTCTTGATTTAACTGGATGGATTAACCCTCAATTTCCATGGCCATGGTCTTATAAACAGACTACCATCTATATCAACATTTCCTGAGATATATTACCTTATTAACCCGACAGAGAAAAATCATTTCTTGACCATTCAATCAATATCATGCCACCAATGACACACCCAACACAAACTACCTCTCAATGACTTCAATGCCATGGTTTTTGTCATCCATCAAAGTACACAATCAAATGACATACATTGGTAGTGATATCAAGTGAGGAGACCATTACACATGTTGATAGATAAGAAAATCCAATGACACTTGAAACATGTGGTGTCCCTGTAACGCCCCAACCCCAGTTACCTAGAGTCGGTCCATTATTACATAACATTGGCATGATCACAAGAGAGATCAAATCTCGAAAGGCCGATTGGTTTATTAGCCTTGGATACACTAGATATATTCATAAGTCTTACATTACACCATAAAGTGAAAAACTACTACAAAAACATATTGTCTCCATATTCCACACTCATATCCCCACATAATATCCCTGAAGGTCATTCATAATTTACATATTCACTTCCTTGGAAAAATAAAACATAGAAAAGGGGTGAGCTCAAATGCCCAGTAAGGATAAAAATATAGCGGAAACTTTCATAAATAAGAATAAACATTTAAGGAAATGTATAACTAAAACAAAAGCCTTTTAAAATTGAACTTCAACATAGTATGGAAAAAGTAAAATGAAATAATGAAATTTACTTATTCACATGGATATTCTACTAATCGAATAATCACATGCAATATCACTAACCACTTTAATAATGATGGAATGCATAATGCCAGAATATCATAACCACATAGCCAAGGCCTCGTGCCAAGACTACAAAAAAGATTTTTCCAAGGCCTTGTGTCAAGCCAACAGTTTGTCTCATGAGACCTACCTATGCATCGAGGAGCTATAGTGAGCTCCACCTGTCATATATTATGTCCAATGCATTCCCATATGAAAAGGTTTAAACATAACATAAACATTTGTATTAAAACTAGCATACGAAATGTCAATACTTTCACCATAAACTATGAACGATATAAAAATAGCACATCCACAGTCAAACATATCACAAAACCTTAAATACAATATAGAAGTTTTGTATCTTAATAAATCAACTTCAAATAAGCGTAAAATCCATCAAAGGATGTTGACATAGATGAAATCAAAACTCTTTTTAGAGAAATATCTCTTTCTATTTTGAAATAATCTAAGAGTCTTATATTTATGAAATAAAAAATTTTCTTTGAAAATATTCTTATAATATTTTAAGGGAATCTTTGACGATTTTATAACGGCGTAAAATAGCCGCACCCGCTGTATAAGTTAAAAAAACATTCTTACCATAATTTTGTCGAAAAGGTTAAAAAGCACCTTGTTTGGAAAATGACGGAAATATTCCTTTATAAACCTCTTATAAAAAGTCAATCAAGGGTATAAATTACTTTAACCCATATTTTAGTAAATAGTAAAAATGTTTTGAAATTCATTTTAAAGAAACATGGATGTGGATGATAAAGAGATCCCAGTAGATTATTACCTATAAACAACCTCGGATAATGAAGAGATTGGGAATTAACCCTTACATTGTACTTTACCTTGGTTGGGGTAGGTTAAGATCCTGTATAATAGTGAAATAATTGTTATTAAATTATTCAAGAATCATATACATTCATATGATATCATATGTTATCTTTTAACATTGCTTTGTTAATAATATCTTAGTATTATCGTCATTTGGGGTGTTAACTTACTCATTTTCTTTAATATGTTTTGTTACATAAGCCATGTTTGTCATGGATAGGATGTATATTATTCATATAAAGAATGATATAAAGTCCTTAAACATTATTTTTAAATCATCAAATGATAATTATACTTGAATGGATACGATGGAGAATGAATCTCATCGCGTTCGTGGAGACGGTAGTCCGCACGTACGCACGAGCGACAATATCATTATTTTGATATTAAAATAATATATAAATGGATGGTATATAATATATAAAGAATAATTAACATGTTATATTTATTATTTACATGAGTTACACATCATTATTATACCCATCCAAATAATAATATATTGAATAACAGTTACACCACGACGTGGAGACGGTAAGTTGTACGTACGCACGTATGGTGACATGTTATTCAAAGGGTGGATAGAATACTGAATATGGTTGTACCATATTTATAATAACATCACAGTATATATATGATACTGGAGTTATTATTTTAGAATGGTAATATCAAAGGAAGAAGAAGTGGAAGAAGAAAGGAACTTGGAAAAGGGTGGTGAAATCATTACCTCTTCTTCGGGTTCTTCCTTTTGATTTGATCAAAAGGGCACGTTAGGTTGGCTTTATGATCAAACTAAGGCCTCTAGGTTGTAGTTAGAAAATTTGGGAGAGTATTTGGGAAGATTTTGGACAACGAAAAAGGCTTTGAAGGTGTGAAGAAATGAGAAGGAGGAGTACCCTTTTATAAGAGGGGTGAGGGGCACCTTTGGAAAAGCTAGAAATATTACTTTTAAATAAATTCATATTCGGATTCTAATGGCTCCAAAGTTGATTATGTAAATTCTAAGGTCGTTATAAATCGAAAAAAATTCATCCAATATAATTTATATAGGTTTGGTTTACTATATTAACCTTATCTTTAAGTATTAACTCTTAGTTAATTAGTTTGACATTTACCATGTCACATTGTATTTTTATATTATATAGTTAATAAACTTACTATAAACATCCAAGAGACCCCCAAGTGGTCCATTAATGACACAAGTATCATGATATAAGTCTCTTGGCTGAACCTTAGATTTTTATGAATTTAATATCAATTAATAATATAATATTGTTTTTAAAAACTCTTTTATGTCAATTTTGACACTATTCAATTGTTGATTTTTTTGAAACTCATAACAGAATGATTACTTCAAAAAAAGTTAACTAAATCAATACTAATATGTCATATTATCCTATAAAATTATTTTAATTCATTAAAAGTCTCAAATTATATTTATTTGGGTATTTATAATATCAATTATTTTAAATTTTCACTATTATGTTAATTACTGCATCATCATTGTGTCATAAATAAATTAAATTATGTAATCTCTAAAAATTATAATTAAAATATAATTATTTATGAAATAGTGTTACCTTTCTAATGAATATTTATATTCGAACATCCAACATATATAACCCTATTTAAAAATTGTTTTTCTAAAAGATATATGCTTGTGTCATTTTTGTATTCATTTTAACTTAATTAAAATAAAGTGTCCCTATCACCTACAAGTGGCTCCATGGGGTCCCAAAATCGACCCAAAGATGCCTATGGTCGAACATGTATCAACCAATAAGTCTAGGACACGTTTTAGGGTCATTTAGTATTATTATAATATTATTTTGTAACCCTTATTTACCATATTTACCCTTAACCGTGGTAAATAAAAATATTTACCGAAGTAATTATTCAAAATGTCTAAAAATAAAAGTTACCTATTTACACAATTTGAAAATCCTGATTCCAAATATGGAATCCATTTTTACAAATTCAAAACATAGAAGTGGCAGAAATTAATTTAAAATTAATTCCCGTTGTTAAAATAATAATCGTGTTTTTAAGAGATAATAACTATCAAAAGATTGACACTTGTTTATGTCTGGTTTAATTGTAAAATTATGTCCAATGACCAAAATTATATTAAATGGTAAAAATATATTCTAAATATACTTTAAAACCACTCAAATTCATAATTTATCACTCTTAATTATTTTGATTAAAAAAGTTGTTTTTAATTAAAATTTAGTAATTTTCACTATTCATCAAAATATTAAAGTTATCCGAAAAGTACCAAAATTTCACCTTAGGCTAAATTCGATATTCCGAATCCAAAAATGAAGCCCATTTTAAAAAATAAAATATAAATAGTTTCAAAAAGTAGGTATTAATATTCATAACGGCTAGTTTAATTGGTTATGGTGTGTTAGAACTCGGTGTTGCGTACAACACACGCTATAACATTATTCAAAGAGAAGCGTACCGTGGAAACTTGGGGTGTTACATTCTCCCCTCCTTCAAATAATTTCATCCCCGAAATTTCTAGAATATTATCGCATGAAAAGACTCGGGTGGTTCTTCATCATAAGTTCCTCGGGTTCCCACATTGCCTCTTCTATCATATGGTTTCTCCACAACACTTTTACCAGACGCGTCATCCAGTTTCTCAGTACTTGTTATCTCGTATCAAGAATACTGTCAGGCTCTTCACAATAAGATAGATCGGGTTCTAGTTCTAACTCCTCATAGGTGGGTACATGCATTGGGTCAGGCATGTATTTCCTCAACAGAGATACGTGGAACACATCGTGAACTTTGGAGAGACATGGCGACATTGCCAATTGGTAAGCTACAGCCCCAATTCGTTCTAGAATTTCGAAAGGTCCGATGTACCTGAGACTCAATTTACCTTTTTACCAAAACGTATGACTCCCTTCCATGGAGATACCTTCAGGAAAACATGATCACCGACTTGAAATTCCAAATCCTTCCTTCAATTATCGGCATAGCTCTTCTGCCTACTTTGAGCTGCTTTGATGTGATTTTGGATTACCTTCACCTTTTCTATCGTTTCCTCCACCAGTTCTAGACCTACAAGTTTTCTTTCACCAATGTCATCCCAACAGGTTGGTGTGCGACATCTCTTTCTGTATAATGCTTCATATGGTGCCATCTGAATACTCGAATGAAAGCTATTGTTATAGGAAAATTCTACCAGAGGTAAATACTGATCCCACATACCCTGAAATTCAAGTGAGCAGGATATCAACATGTCTTCTAAGGTTTGATTAGTCTGTTCTAATTGTCCGTCTGTCTGAGGGTGGTATGCAGTTCTCAAATGATATTCATTATCCAGGGATTTCTGAAGACTCTTCCAGAATCTTAATGTAAAACGGGGATCACGATCAGAAACAATCGATAGGGGTACTCCATGAAGTCTCACAACTTCCTTAATATATAGTCTTTCTAGACGTTCTAGTGGTAGATCTTCTCTTATAGCATGAAAATGTGCTGACTTGGTAATACGATCAACAATAACCCATATTGCATCGTTCCTTCTAGGAGTCTTTGGTATCCCCATGACAAAGTCCATCGTAATATTGTCCCATTTCCACTCCGGTATGGGAAGAGGTTGCATGAATCCTCCAAGGGTGTTGCCTTCCATCTTTCACTTGTTGACAAACCATACATCTTGACACAAAATCAACAATCTCCCTCTTCATATTGTCCCACCAATATGTTCCTTCAAATCTCTATACATTTTGGTGCTCCTAGGGTGTATAGAGAAATTGGAACTATGAGCACCATCCAAAAATTCCCTTTTTATATCAGGTATATCGGGAACACAAAGTCTCTTCCCGAATTTCAAAATTCCATTTTCATACAAAAAATCTCTCAATCTCCCATCATTAACAGCTTTAATATTCTTTTGAAATTCTCCATCATTATTCTGAGAACTCTTAATCCTTTCTAGTAATGATGGTTTGGAAACCATTTGAAAAAGCATTGAAGTTTCTCCTTCCCGGGTTATTCCCATGTCCATCTTCAATAGATCCATGAAAATTGGATCCCTTTCAATTCTTATATTGTTCAAAACTCCATTATCTTTTCTTCTCAAAGCATCTGCCACCTTGTTTTCCTTCTCCGTGTGGTAGTGTATCGTGCAATCATAATCCTTAAGTAATTCAATCCATCTCCTTTTCATCATGTTGAGTTCTTTTTGTGAGAAAATATACTTCAAACTCTTATGATCAGTATAAATCTCACATTTTTCACCATATATGTAGTGCCTCCATATCTTCAAAGCAAAGATCACAGCTGCTAACTCGAGATCATGAGTAGGATAGTTTTGTTCAATAATTTTCAACTTTCGTGATGCATATGCAATAACCCTATTATTCTGCATAAGGACACAACCAAGTCCTTTCTTCGAAGCATCACTATAAATAACAAACCCATCATTCACCGATGGTAGAGTCAATATAAGGGAATTGACTAATCTTCCCTTAAATTCTTTGAAACATTCTTCACACTCTTTTGTCCAAACAAATTTAACCCCTTTACGTGTGAGCTTCGTTAATGGGTTAGCCAATCGGGCAAAATTCTGGATGAAACATCGATAATAACCTGCTAAACCAATAAAACTACGTACCTCAATTATACTCGTCAGTGCTGGCCATTCTTGGATTGCCTTGGTCATAGAAGGATCAATAGAGATTCCATCTTTAGAGACAATATTTCCAAGAAAAGAAATCTCCTGAAGCCAGAATTCACACTTGCTAAACTTCCCATATAATTCATGTCTTCTCAGAGTCTTCACGATAATGCGCAAGTGATTTTCATGATCTTCGTAGATTTTTGAGTATACCAAGATATCATCAATAAATGCCACCACAAATTCAACGAGATATTCCTTGAAAACACTATTCATCAGATCCATGAATACAGAGGGTGCATTAGTCAATCCAAAAGGCATTACTGTAAACTCATAATGCCCGTACCTGGTTCGAAATGCTGTCTTCGGAATGTATTCCTTCTTCAGACACAACAGATGGTATCTAGATCGAAGGTCAATATTTTAAAAGTATTGATCTCCATGTAGTTGGTCAAATAAATCATCAATGCGAGGTAGGGGATAGTTATTCTTTATCGTTATAGCATTGATCTCCCTGTAGTCAATACATAAGCTCATAGATCCATCTTTATTTTTAACAAAAAGAATAGGGGATCCCCATGGAGAAACACTCGGGCGAATAAATCCTTTATTACTCAATTCCTCTAGTTGTTTCTTTAGTTCTACTAATTCTACGATGGCCATTATATAAGGGGTCTTCGATATAGGCCTTGATCCAGGAATTAAATCAATGGAAAACTCAACTTCTTGTTCTGGAGGATGGCCAGGTAAATCTTTCAGAAATATATCTACATATTCCTTCACAACAGGTACATCCTCTATTTGAACATTTCTTTCCTCACCCATATTCATTTCATTATCTTCCTCCCCAATAATTGAATTTAGTTGAGCTACTAGAGGTGGATCTAGATAAGAATTAGGTGGTGACGATTCTACTCTAAAGATAACGTTCTCCTTATCATCATCATCATATATAGTAACCTATTTCTTCTTACAATAAATCTTCGCATCATAGTCCGAAAGCCAATCCATACCGAGGATTATATCAAACTCTATCATTGGTATGACGATGAGATCAGCAGATAAAGAACAATTATGTGCTCTAATGGGGACTGATTCACAAAACATTGTTGGAATGATACTTCCCTTAGGAGTTTTAACTGACAACTCCTTTGTTAAATCAAATTGGAAATATCTAATTTTCCTAAAAAACTGGGAAGATATGAAACAATGCGATGATCCAAAATCAAATAATGCATTTTCTAAACTTGAGGAAACCATTAAATTACCTGCAACCACGTCTTTCAGAGCTTCTACCTCAGTAGTAGTGACAGCATAAGCTTAGCCTTGATCCCTTGGCCTTTTCTGAGGTAAGTTCTCCTGGCGCTTAGGACATTAATTTTCATAATGTCCCATCTCCCTGCAATTGTAGCACTGAACATTGGTAGCTTCCTTCTCCCCTTTGCAATCACGAGCTTGGTGGCCTTTTTTACCACACTTGTAACATACTCCCATTCCCTTCAAGCAAGTACTGGGGTGTTTCTTCCCACATTTACCACAGGATGGATATTCAACCTTTCCCTTATTCCCCTTATTTCCATTCCCAGATTGATCAGCAGATCTCTTCTTCTCTTGCTTTGCTTTAAAGTCATAACACATAGAAAATTTCTTTTCAGTCTTGATAGCACATGAGAAAATGTCTTCGTACGACGAGAAGGATTGTGAGACCAATGCTCGACGGAGAAATGGTTTTAACCCATCAAAGAAACGATCATTCTTACTTCTTGGGTTACCTATATAATCTCCAGAATACCTTGTTAACCATGTAAATTTAGCCTCATACTTTGCGACATTCTCATCCTCCTTCTGTCTCAGACTCAGAAATTGCCTTTCCATATCTGCTTGATGGTCGCGAGGAAAGTATTTTTCTAAAAACAGATCATTGAACTCCCTCCATTCCATATTTGATAATTCATCATATTCCTTCATGTTTTGAATCAATGACCACCATTGATCAGCATCTCTAGTGAGGTGGTAAACTTCCATGATAACTTTTTCCCTTTCACTACTCCCCAAATCCTGAAATATTTTCTCTAGAGAATTTATCCATCGCTCAGCTACTAAGGGATTTGTACTCCCATTGAACATTGGTGGTTGTTTCCTCATGACTCGATCTAACATTGATCCTCCATGTTGTGGATCAGGGTGCTCCATACGGGTAAGGTTATTATTCATAAATTGAGTGAGTTGTCCCAGTATGATGATTAGTTGATCGGCACCAGTTTCATCACCAGCTCCACTATAATTATCTTGAGCAGGAGGTCAATCCCTACATGGAGTGTGTGCATTGATACAGTTTCCATTTCTTCTACTAGGTTCCATTTCTAAACAATGGCATAAACTAGATCAGTGTATGAATCAAAATACATAATCCCATACTTATAAAACACTTAACATAAATTGAACTATTTATGGATATAATCCATAATCATAAGAATGTTTTCTTTGAGGAATTATATACTCAGAAACCCTTCATAATGATTTTTAAAGAAAATGAGAGTTATCCTAAGAATATCCCTCGAGAGTGTCGTAACCAAGAGTGCAGCAAGGTCCTTTGTCATGCACCAGTTCCCGTTCGAGTCTAGCTCAAAGCGGTGTTTTTGGGTTTTACCCCTAGGTACACCTGTGCCAGAGACACCTCTACCTGCTCATATCCAGACAGGGATGTATTGCTCGGAAAACTCAAAAAATCTCTACAATACCAAAATTTTAAGAAGTTCTTCTATACTAATCCTCAAAGTTCATCTTAGGTCTACATGATCTAATCAGAGTTTATCTAAATCTAGCTTCCATGGTTTGTACTAAACATCCTCTGATACCAACGGTAACGCCCCGACCCCAGTTACCTAGAGTTGGTGCATTATTACATAACATTGGCTTGATCACAAGAAAGATCAAATCTAGAAAGACCGATTGGTTTAGTAGCCTTGGAAACACTAGATATATTCATAAGTCTTACGTTACATCATAAAGTGAAAAAATACTAAAATAAAATATTGTCTCCATATTCCACACTCATATCCCCACATAATATCCCTGCAGGTCATTCATAATTTACTTCTTCACTTCCTGGGAAAAATAAAACATATAAAAGGGGTGAGCTGAAATGCCCAGTAAGTATAACAATATAGAGGAAACTTTCATAAATAAGAATAAACATTTAAGGCAATGTATAACTAAAACAAAAGCCTTTTAAACTTGAACTTCATCATATTATGGAAAAAGTAAAATGAAATAATGCCATTTACTTATTCACATGGATATTCCACTAATCTAATAATCACATGCAATATCAATAACCACTTTCATAATGATGGAATGCATAATTCCAGACTATCATAACCACATAACCAATGCCTCGTGCCATGACTACAAATAAGATTTTTCCAAGGCCTTGTGCCAAGACACTAGTTTGTCTCATGAGACCTACCGATGCATCGAGTAGCTATAGCAGGATCCACCCGTCACATATTAAGTCCAATGCATTCCCATATGAAAAGGTTTAAACATAACATAAACATTCGTATTAAAACTAGCATACGAAATGTCAATACTTTCACCATAAACTATGAACATTATAATAATAGCACATCCACAGTCAAACATATCACAAAACCTTCAATACAATATTGAATTTTTGTATCATAATAAATCAACATCAAATAAGTGTAAAATCCATCAAAGGATGTTGACATAGATGAAATCAAGACTCTTTTTAGAGAAATATGTCTTTCTATTTTGAAATCATTTAAGAGTCTTATATTTATGAAATAAAATATTTTCTTTGAAAATATTCTTATAAGATTGTAAGGGAAGATTCAACTATTTTATAACGGCGGAAAATAGCCGCACCCGCCGTATAAGATAAAAAAACATTCTTACCTTAATTTTGTCGAAAACGTTAAAAACCACCTTGTTTGGAAAACAATGGAATGATTCCTTTATAAACCTCTTATAAAAAGTCAAACAAGGGTATAAATGACTTTAACCCATATTCTAGTAAATATTAAAAATGTTTTGAAATTCATTTTTAAGAAACATGGATGTGGATGATAAAGAGATCCCAGTAGATTATTACGTATAAACAACCTCGGATAATGAAGAGATTGTGAAATAACCCTTACCTTGTACTTTTACTTGGTTGGGGTAGGTTTACCTCTTTTATAATAGTGAAATAATTGTTATTAAATTATACAAGAATCATATACATTCATATGACATCATATATGATCTTTTAACATTGCTTTGTTAATAATATCTTAGTATTATTGTTGTTCTGGGTGTTAACTTACTCGTTTTCTTTTATATGTTTTGTTACATAAGCCATTATTGTCATGGATAGGTTGTATATAATTAATATTCAGAATGATATCATGTCCTTAAACATTATTTTTAAATCATCTAATGATAATTATACTTTAATGGATATGATGGAGAATGAATCTCATCGCGTTCATGGAGACTGTAGTCCGTACGTACGCACGAGCGACAATATCATTCTTTTGATATTAAAATAATATATAAATGGATGTTATATCATATATAAAGAATCATTAACATGTTATATTTATTATTTACATCAGTTACACATCATTATTATACCCATCCAATAATAATATATTGAATAACAATTACACCACGACGTGGAGACGGTAAGTCGTACGTACGCACGTATGGTGACATGTTATTCAAAGTGTGGATAGAATACTGAATATAGTTGTACCATATTTATAATAAAATCACAGTATATATATGATACTGGTGTTATTATTTTAGAATGATAATAACAAACGAAGAAGAAGTGGAAGATGAAAGGAACTTGGAAAAGGGTGGTGAAATCATTACCTCTTCTTCGGGTACTTCCTTTTGATTTGATCAAAAGGGCTCCATAGGATGGCTTTCGGATCAAACTAAGGACTCTAGGTTGTAGTGAGGGAAGTTGGGAGAGTATTTGGGCACATTTTTGCCGAACCAAAATTCTTTGAAGGCGTGAAGAAATGAGAAGGAGGAGTTCCTTTTTATAAGAGGGGTGAGGGGCACCTTGGGAAAAGCTAGAAATATTAATTTATAATAAATTCATATTCAGTTTCTAATGGCTCCAAAGTTTATTATTTAAATGTTAAGGTGGGGATAGGTCTAAAACCATTCAACCAATAGAATTTAGACAGGTTTTGGTTACTATATTAACCTTATCTTTATGTATTAACTCTTAGTTAATTTGTTTGACATTTACCATGTCACTTTTTATTTTTATATTATATAGTTATTAAACATACTATATACATCCAATAGACCCCCAAGTTGTCCATTAATGATATAAATATATTGATATATGTCTCTTGGCCGAAACTTATATTTTTAGGAATTTAATATCAATTAATAATATAATATTTGTTTTACAAACTCTTTTATGTCAATTTTGACCCTATTCAATAGTTGATTTTTTTGAAACTCATAACAGAATGATTAATTCGAAAAAATTTAATTAAATCAATATTAATATGTCATATTACCCAATAAAATTATTTTAATTCATTAAAAGTCTCAAATTATAATTATTTAGGTATTTATAATATCAATTATTTTAAATTTTCACTATTATGTTAATTACTGCATCGTCATTGTGTCATAAATAAATTAAATTATTTAATCTCTAAAAATTATAAATAAAATATAATTATGTAGGAAATTGTTTTATCTTTATAATTAATATTTATAGTCGAAATTCCAACATATATAACCCTATGTAAAAATTCTTTTTCTAAAAGATATATGCTTGTGTCATTTTTGTATTCATTTTAACTTAATTAAAATAAAGTGTCCCTATCACCTACATGTGGCTCCATGGGGTCCCAAAATCGACCCAAAGATTCCTATGGTCGAACGTGTATCCACCAATAAGGCTAGGACACGTTTTAGGGTAATTTAGTATTATTATAATATTATTTTTATCCCTTATTTACCGGATTTACCTTTAACCATGGCAAATAAAATATTTACCGAAGTAATTATTCAAAATGTCTAAAAATAAAAGTTACCTATTTGCACAATTTGAACATCCTGATTCCAAATATGGAATCCATTTTTCCAAATTCAAAACATAGAAGTGTCAGAAATTACTTTAAAATAACTCCTCGTTGTTAAAACAAAAAGCGTGTTTTTTAGAGATAATAACTATCAAAAGATTAACACTTGTTTATGTCCGGTTTAACTGTAAAATTATGTTCAATGACCAAAATTATATTAAATGGTAAAAATATATTCTAAATATACTTTAAAACCACTCAAATTCATAATTTATCACTATTAATTATTTTGATTAAAAAGTTATTTTTAATTAAAATTTAGTAATTTTCACTATTCATCAATATATTAAATTTGTCCAAAAAGTACCAAAATTTCACCTTAGGCTAAATTCAATATTAAGAATCCAAAAATGAATTCCATTTTAAAAAATAAAATATATATAATTTCAAAAATTATGTATTACTATTCATAACGGCTAGTTTGATTGCTTATGGTGTGTTAGAACTCGGTGTTGCGTACAACAAACGCTATCACATTATTCAATGAGAAGTGTGCTGGGGAAGCTTGGGGTGTTACAGTTCCTATCAGTAGGTTTGTCCTCAGGACGTCACTACTAGATATCGCCAATTGCGATCTTCATGAGAAGAATCCCCAATGCTTATGAGCCCCCAACATCAGATAGTCAACCATCTACTGTGTCTAATCAGTAAGATGTAACTAGACCATAGAACATATATTTATTATAAATGTCATGGTATCTAGGGGTTCTCATTATATCATGGGATCTCCTATAACCTTTCGAAATAAAAATTAATCTTTTGACATTACCATTTCAATAGTGGATGCAGAATTGTCTATACTATAATGGTAATATAAAATAATGAATATCTAATTGTGTACATGATATGGTAACCAAATCATTGAATAGTTGGGTCTAGGGTACCCACTATTTCAACAATCCCACATTCACAAGATCCAACATGCATAACAAACTTGTTATCTATTCACATGATGACCATCATGTTTCTGCTGAGTAATGGATTTTTCTACTGGGTCTGCCATGGTTCCGCCACATGGCTACTCTGCTATAATGACCCCATCTCCTTAAGTAAAACTTTTCAAGAGATAGTATTTTGAGTATATCCCCTTTTCCCACTACCATCCCTTGACATCTTATCTAGTATAAATATCATAATTTACATTATGATAATACATTTCTTACCATGTGTGATTCCAAGAACTGGAACATATTTTTTCATATATGCTTCTTAGCTGCCTCAGAAGATATAATGTACTCAATCTTTGTAGGTGTGTATACCACTGGGTTATATTATCTTGACTCACTTATCATCTTTATCCTAACTGCAATACTAGATCATATTGATCTATGGAAGTCTAGTTTATGTCCCCTGAACTCTAGCACCCTTTCATCTTGATTTACGAGGTACATATCTTTTGTACTTATCTAAGTACAATTAGATAGTTCTGACTGCATCCCTTGCAGTGCTCCTTGATATAATTTATATTTTCCTACTGTAAAATATGCCATGGAATTATTGGTTCTTGTACATATTATGGCATACGCAATTGATCCATCGCTTTGACGTATATATTTTAACTCAACATGTTTTTATTCCCTTGTCCCAGACATGTCAACATGGAGAGATTATTCCTCATGGAAGGAGCAATAATTCATATCTTTAATTGTTCTCACGTGTATTTTTCATTACAATGTCACTATATGTACGATTGACTAGGACCAGACAAACTATAGATCCACCTCAGTAGATCATGTTCCCTATAACTTAGGTTACTACTTTAGGTCAATCACCAGATAATAAATTCCATCTTTGTATTAACTAACTGTGAGACTAATGTCTATTTTCCAATGTTGTCGAACATACTTTTCTTTAAAAACCTCAATGCTACCACAAACCTCTCGTAGACACATGGAAATAATATTTTGAAAATGTATATTTTATGATCATGTAGCTTACTTAAATCCTAAACTGTATTTCAGTAACTTGCAACCTTTACTAGAATTATGTAACGTGATCATCCCTTTATAGTTGCGTCGTATAGACACCATACATGATTGGTGGCCATGACTACCAATACTAAATAATTTGATCATAGATATTAGATATGATAAGTAAAATTCTAATGGATCTAGTCATAATGACGTGGTCAAACCAATATAGCCTTATTGGTACCCAGCTTGTACCATCCATGTATCAACTCACTTGAATACCCATTGCAATATTCAAATTAATATGCCCCTATGCACTTTGATACATGGAATCCATTAATTGAATTTTAGTTTATCTTATAAATTTTAGCTAATTTCCATATACTACATACTTTTAGGAAATATTATTCCCATTAAATAACAGATCATTGACCTTGGTGAATAGAAACCATCACCATGGTTTTATCCTTCCTATGTAGTATGTGTCTCTATAAAATAATTTTTTCCACATGCGCTTGTGGAACTAGTTCATATGCCAAATATTTGTGCAATTTGAGTATTGATTAAACACAGGTGAATATAGCTCCCACTATATCTAATAGAAATGTGCACCCTCTTATAGAAATACAATATTTAACTTGACAATATATTTTCTATGATAGGGATTTATGTAATATCCTAAACAACTATTTGGATAGTTACATAAATTCCCCAGGTGCTTGTACCCGATGAAATTTTTTTATGTACTAATAAAGTCTTTGTATCCAAACATATGTCCTTATGACATAATGTATTTACATCATACTATGAATCGTATGATATTGATTTTTCATTTATAATTGGAATATGGTAATGGGATATCATCATTTTTTACAAAGCATGTCATGAAATATAATGGATGTTTCTGAAAATTGCAACATTCATACTACTAACATCAATTTTTGATGTATAATATATTCATTTATGAATTTATCTACCCTGCATGTTTGTTTATCAATATTTATATGTAAGACTTTATCATCAATTCTCCTCATTAACATTTATTTCATGATTTCAATACGGTAATTTGTGTTTCGGAATGCTCCACACTACATGTTTTTTGATCAATGTTGTTATGTAAGACTTTATCATCAATCCCCCTCATTAACATAAATTTCGTGATGTCGATAAGGTAATATGAATTTAGGAATTTCTCCACGCTACATTACCATGATTGATGAATGCTTGGTCGATATATTATTCAGTTTCCTAAACCAAAGTAACTCATATCTCTTGACCATGCATATACTTCACTTTATTAATCCTTAATTACATAAAGGAATATTATGAAGTATATATATACCTCTAGCTTATACTTGTAATAGTCCACATTCATTTGTTAATCTATTTCCAAAAGCTTTGTTACATACCTTTATATTAATGGTTTCTTTTTCTCAACTAAAGACATAGATAATACCAAATGTATTTAGCTGTAAGAAGCCTAAATACCATAGTTGGTAAATACATGATTTGAACTTTTAGTATTACTTGAAAAAGAGGTATCTAGTCACAACTGGGTGTAAGTATTACATGTATATTCATAGATAATTTCCTATGATTCATGTGTTACAGATCTAGTGATTGAGTTTACGAAAAAACATTCATTCTAGAACCTGAAAGATTGTCTCCATGCATCCAAGTACATATGAGATTAATTTTTTTGGTTATGCTCAATAATAGTTCTACATGAATCATTCACTGGGTAATTAAAGGAGTCATTTACTTCTCACCCCTGGACTAGGTATCACCATTTTATAGCCACTTGGATAATACACCTAAATTCATGTAAGGTATCTATACTTACTAGGTTATCATATTATAATACACATATGTCACCAACATATTGTATTTAATACCCATGTAGTAAAACTGAAAAATTACAAATGATGAATATGCCTTAGGTAGAAGAGGTAACTTTATCCTATAAATAAGGTTATTATGATTAAAATTCCATTGTTTATTTTATAATATAAAACTCAAATAACCATTCTTAATACCTTATTATTTGAAGGATGTCATGAATGTGTCATTGGTATTAAATGATTTTTGACTTTTCACATTGTCTTTCAATTTATTCACCATATGAATAAAAGATGAAATTATCTTTGATATTCTTATTATCTTGGTGAACCTTACAAAAATTGGTAATAGAAAATTTACTCAATACTTTTTCATTTTGTAACATAAAATGAGACATGAGTAAAGGGTTGAAAATGATATGAAAAAGGGATACATTTAAAGATCATGATATATCATTCAATTCACACATGCCAGTGTAAGTTTCGCCTTATTCATGCCATTACATTCCTTTCTCCTTGTAAACTTATCAGAGATGAGACTTTATGTTATATAATCTATGTCTTGGTGTAGCGAATGCAACTAACACAGGACGTTGGTGAAATAATAATGATATAATCATCATATTATTTGTAAATTAGTCTCCTGTAAACAGTTTCTCCATCACTTCTTGAGGTAATTAACAGAATTGGGGGCACTGGCACCCAGAGTTTCATATATCACAGTACTATGCACACACACCTTCACTATTCATGGATACTCATGCCATTGAGGAGATTTACTTTGTCCAATATAATATCACTATTTTTAAACATGTGGCATATCTTTCCATTTTCTAAAAAAAGGATTTTAGCAGATTAGTGCATTTTATCAGGATTATGGGTTTTTAAATTTTGATTAATTACTTAAATCATTTAATGTCTCCCACTATTTTATCAGATTCTATAAACCCTCTAGGATAGAATCGGTTTACTCTATTTCTTGAGTATTCTAGTGGGAAAAAATCCTATAACCACCCCTCATAGTCTACAATCTATGACTATGAAACTACTTGGAGGGTTCTAGTTAGGATTTTGGCTAGCCGACCACTTTAACTTTTGGCTCCTCGATCTGTTGAGTGATGTCCCATCTTGTAAAATCTGAACTTGATTTACTCAATGCTTGCCTCTAAAATTAAAATAACCTATCTATGTAAATTTCTTTGAAAAAATTTTAGTTAGGTCAACCCATAATTCTTATAAGGACTCCCCAGTAGTAAGAAGCACCCTTAGCTATGAAATGACCAACACCTCAAACATACGGTTTTTTCCAAATTTGAATGACAGAATATTGTTTTGACTTAATATATTAAATGTAAAGAAATAAATCCTTTTCTACATTTATAAGTACAAACTATGTGATCTCAATCATAATTGACCATGAATGAACTAAAAAAATCATCATGTACCATGTTAATTATTTCTTGCATGCTTGTTTATTATTATATTTTGTGGTCTCACAATAAACTACACATTCACAAAAATAATAAACCATGAAAAAACCAAATGAAGATATGATCATCCGTTGGTTATAATGGTTGATCTGCTAAGTGAATAACGGACAATCTAAAATAATAGGGACTTGTACCTTTAGTCGTGTGTCTTTTAACTTGAATAGAAACATTTTCCCTCTAATTCATCCAACTCGTTTCTAGTTCACTACTTTTGGGAGGAAACTGGGGTGGTTGGGGTGCCATCTCTGCCTAGTGCGTTGCTAGATACTCTGTGGGAAGGAGAGAAAGGATGCGGCCCTATTTTGGGCTACTGCATGAAAGAGATAGGGGGCCACTTTCCTCCCCAGCTAACCCCTTTTTTTATAACCTGCACAAGCAGTTCTTCCCCCCACCCCTTCCTTTTAAACTCTTTCAAGACCTTCTTTGCAGATCATACACCCAAGCTATTTTTTTAAAAAAGACTTTAAAATAAAGGATTTATTAAAAAAAAATATTAATTAAATATGACTAATTAAAATTGAGTCATCCCCCACCGTTTTTTAGTTTCTTAAGTCTATATTTAGACTAGAAAGTATAAAAATAATCATAATAATAAAATATTATTATAATAGAATTTTATAATAATAAAATTATTATTATAATCAAACTATTATAATTATAATTAAATTATTATAATTTTAATTTTAATTAAGGTTCACTGGAGAATACTATTCTGGTTACTGAATTTCCATCATGTGAACATTTATAAAACAACTGATTTAACACACATTTTAAACATTGGATGATCGCAGATGGTTCATTCGATATTGGATTCAAATGCGGTCTGTTGCATCAGAAACGTAATGAGATATATTCCTATTTTAATGAAAATTTAATTATTTTGGCTAAAAATTGACATGCGCTCCCTTTGATAACACATGTTAAAATTGGGTGTGCAGCGGAAGACCTAAGTAGGGGGGTTTAGATTTTTCCACAGAAGATCGATGTAAACATGTTGACGTTGGTGAAGAAAAGACTGATCAAAGATGAGGATCTCGCGTGAAGGGTTTTAATCACAAAAAACTGTAAAACACCTGGTTTAAATATGAAGTTGTGAATGAAATATGGTCATCATTGGTGATCGTTGCTCTAAGAATCTGACATCAAACTTCTCTAGATCATCCACACATGCTTCAAGAAACCTCCAGAATGTTGTTCATCAATGTTCTGGTGCTATGGTGGAATTCTGATGAAACCTTTAACGCTCCAACGATCACTACATTTCCTCGCTAGCGATGCCTAAGAGAGAGCTTGATCTGAGATCCTTGGATCCAAAGCATCTATTCCTAAACCATGGGATATAAGAGATAATAGAGAAGCTCCCCAAATAGTCATTTGAAAAATCCCCTCCTATTCTATTTATAGTGGTTAATTAAAATACCTTGTATAGCCTTTCTGGCCTTGAATACTTAACGAACTATCAAGGACATTTTATGACCACTAAAATAAGTCTTAAATAGTATTATCATTTACTTGTAATATATTAAAATATATTACATGATAATAATTGAGTCATTAACTCAACTTATCATTCCCATAAATAAAAATTGAACCTTGAATAATTTAATATTCATCAATTAATATATTTTCAGGTATTTTCTTAAAACTCGTAAATACTTTGAATAAATAAATTCAATACTCATTATTCTAAACTAAAATAATATGAATTTATTTATTTTTATTGGTGATCGTTTTTCATTGGACAAAACTCGGACCCTGGTGGTTGGGCCCACCATGTCCAAAACTCTTATTCAACTGAATAGGGCAGATTCCTGAATATTATATTATTTGTGATCCTCTAGGACCTTATGTCGTCAGTAGTGAATAGTTACCACAAACCAAGAGTTGGATATGGAAACCCATAATGGCCTCGGAAGAGATAAGGATTGTTACAACAGCGACAACCAAACTATGAACACACATTGTGTAATATAATCTCTTTGCCTATAATATCTCATAATTAAAGACACACTCTTGTGGCATCGCCCTTTTCTTGCTTCATTGTTTATTGATTTAACTTGATGGATTTACCCTCGACTTCCATGGTCATTGTCTTATAAAGGTACTTAAATCCTAATCAACATGTTCTGATATATATTACTTCCTTAACGTAATAGAAACAAATACTTTCTTGACCATTCAACCAATTCCATTCCAGCAATGATGCACCCAACAAAAACTACATTGCCAAGAATTCATTGCCATGGTTTTTTTCTTCCGTCAAAGTATGCAATAAAATGAAATACATTGATAATGATCTCAAGTCAAGAGAACATTACACATGATCGTTGATAAGAACATCTAATGACACCCAAAACATGTGGTGTTTCTATTGGAGGGTCAGTCCTCATGACCTCACTACTAGAGATCACAGAGTATGAACTTCATGAGAAGAAGTCTCAATTCTTATGATCCCCCAACACCTGATAGTGAAACATCTACTATCTTCAGTCGGTAATATGTATATAGACTATAAAACATGTACTTATGATTAATCTCATAGTAACAAAAGGATCTCATTATAGCATGGGATCTGCTATAACCTTTCGATATGAAAATTAATCATTGGACATTACCAATTTCAATAGTGGACGCACAAAATTCTACACCATAATGGTAAGATGACATCATGTATAGCTAACTATATACAGGATATGGTTATCAAAAGCACTGAGTGGTTGGGTTTTGGGAACTGACTATTTTAACAATGGTGTGCTCGAACTCTGTGTTTCATGTAGTGAAAGCAGTTGAATTATTTAAAAAAGAAGATTACCATGGAAGCTTGGAATGTTACATTCTTTCCTCATTCAATAAATTGAATCCTTAAAATTTAAACATGAGATTTAAAACTATAGGTCTCAAATTTCAAATTATCATTTTCGAAATCCCACATCAAAAAGTGTATTAATGAGACCACTATTTTAAAATAAATAAAGAGAAATACATATGTCACCAAAGATAATGCAAACCAAGGTTCCATGAAAGAAAACATGGAAATGAAATAATCTCTATACATCATGTCCTGATGGAGAGTGATAGATAAAATTATTAAGAGAATGATAACAACTAGAAAGCTATAAATCAATGATGATCCATGGGACCATTTGACTCATCAAAAAATAAAGTACTAAGAAAACATTTTTGTTTTCTTGATCCTTTCATTAGTTTTGGATAATTAATTTACTTCATAGACTAAGAACAAAAGGAGTCATACTTAATTGACATGTAGAGTTTCATCCATTGACTAATTTCTACAAAAAAAACTCATATTTCTTTCCAAAAGATAATAAAATTAAAAAATATTATACTTGTCTTAATAGTATAGGATTCAAAAAATGAACTTATATTTCATCTTTCAAAAAATTTAAATAAAAAAAACTACGTTTTACAAACTAGTACATCACATAGTCCAGTGGTAGGTGATACACCCTATTCTCCCTTCAGTTGTGTGTTCATGTCTTGTGGCCTTGCCAGATGTGACGTGTTGTCGCCCAACCTGTGGGTTTTATTTTTCATAAAACTATAGTATTATAACATTCTAGAAATAACCTTAAGAAATGTTTTAACCTCAAAAAACACTATCTAATGTTCAAATTATTCCATTCCATCATTTTGACTTATCTATAATACTTCTTTTCCAAAATCATTGTCTAAAAATTTATAAGGAAGGTCAGTAAATTTATCAAATCAACATAGCATAATACAGATCCCATTTTTTCACATACTAGACAAGCCAATACCTACATCAAGTATTCTCTTAAAACAAGTTAATAAAATGAATTACCATGAAACCTTATTTAATCTGTTAATTCTTCCTTATTCCTTCTGTACAACATAGAATATTGGATATACTCCATAAATACAAAAAATATTGTAAACTCCAATAATGAGGGAATAAATATAACATTAATCAGTTCCAAGGTAGTCAATAAAATCTAATATAATTTATGAAAATCTATCATATCATTACTCTAAAATCATTATCTCAGTATCAAAAAAATGTTAAGGGTTGTCTTTCCCTCAACCATATATTTTCCAAAAAGTTTAACTTATAACTATGTTACTTTTCATGGTATCATATAATCTCAAATACATAATGAAATAGTACTACTGTAAAATCTGTATTTATTTCAATAATTCATATAACTAGTACATAATTGATAATATACTTAAATGACACAATTATTCAAGAACAACACAAGAACATTAATCATTCCACATCATCAATGGAAGTATCATAACTTGATTATTATCCAATAGCATCATTTGGGGTATACTATGATGATTGAGATATTGATTTTCATAGTGTCCCATATCCTTGCAGATTAAGCATTGTACATTAGAAACCTTTTTATCACCCTTGAAATCCTGAACATAATGTACTTTTTATCCACACATATAAAAAACACTCATTCCCTTCAAACATTAAATAGGGTGATTCTAACCATATTTATCATATGTGGGAAAATCCTTCTTTCCATTCTTCCCTTAATTAATCATTTTCTCTTCCATACTCTTCTTCACTTGCGTCCCTTCAACCCATAGGAGTGAGATAAATCATTACTTATATTATTAACACATGATACTATTTCATCATATAATGAGAATACATGGGAGACTATTTTCCATTTAAATTTTGTCTTCATACAATGAATGATATGATCTTTCTTACACATCGGATCATGTGTATAGTTGGAGTCCTCATTCCTTCTATTGGGCGCCATTCCTAAATCGCAACATACACTTGGTTATATCACATCATAATTTATAATCCCAGAACCAGGAAAATGATCATCATTAATTGAACATTTACACGTGTCTAGTTTCATAATCATTAAAATGGTTTCTATAGGGACATATTTACACATAAATCCTTCATAATAGTTAGTAAAGAAAATGTTAATTATACTAAGCGTATCCCTCATGAATTTCAAAATAGGTGTGTAGTAAGGCCCATTATCGTGTACCAGGTTACCCAGAGTCAAGACCAAAACCCCCTATCAGGGTTATTACTCCTAGGAACATTTGTTTCAGAACCATGTCTACTTGTAGTATCTAGAAAGTGATGTATTTTCATGGAATACCCAAATAATCTATAATACCCCAAGGGTTTTCAAATAAATTTAATTTAATGCATGAAACACTAAGTCTATACATAATGACACCTTTTTAATGAGATAGTTATAAACTATCCATTAAACATAATTTTGTCGCTTCTGGGTTTAGAATTTAAAAAAATGGACATACACGGTTGCGATTAGTAATTTATTTAGAGTTTGATAGGACAAACATAATTTTTGGAGAATAGTAACATACCCTTATGAATAGTAAGATACCCTTATGAATAGTAATAGTACCCTTATGAATAGTAAATAGATCAAATGTATAGTAACCTTACCCATGAATGTATAATAAGTAGGGAATCTTATAAGTGATAATATAATCAACACATTAGTGTTATTATTGGTAATTCATAAATATTTAATTTCAATTTTCTGATTAATTAAATAATATAACTGAAAATTTATTTTCATTAAATGTAATCATAAAATAATATTTTATTTTATTATGGTTATAAGGTAATTTTATGAGATGTTAATTAATTTTTTTAAGTTGTTATAAAATGAGTTATAGTTTTAAATTTATTATTATTTGAATAAATTCTGATTTTAATTAAAAAAATTATTTATTAGGTTTAGAAAATTATTTTGATAAAATGGGGGTGGTTTTTAAATTCTAAATGTCGAAAAATGGTTAGGTTGGTTTTTTGGATTTTTTTGAAATACTTGAATTTTTGGTGAATAGTGAAATACGGTAATTAACCAAATATGCTTAATAAATGAATTTTTGCATCATGGTTGATTCATCGATGATTTAAATGGCCCTTTTTTCACGATAACATGCACTTATTACTGGTTTTGTGCACATGAATCAATACTATTCATAGTCTTTTTGAAAAATATTAAACAAATTATTTAAATAATGTAAAACCCATCCTCTCCTCTACTATAAATACCACCCTTACCCCCACATCCTCACACACAAATCAAGACTTGATCCTTGTATACGGTCTAAAAAATATTCTTTCTAATCCCCTTACCAACATCCAATACCTTCTGGTCTCACCAAAATTCCAAAAATGGGCCTTATATTAGTTCTCAAGGAGAAGAGATCAATAAGTAAAGATCCTCTTTTATTTTCTTCTATTTTATTTTCAAGTTTTTTTCTTATACTCTCTTCTCGTCCTCTTATCAAGGAGGAAATAAGACACCAATATATTATATATACTATATTTTTATGATGTTTGTTGAAAAATTCATCATTCTTCTTTTCTTATATCCCACTAATTCTAAAAACAAAAATATCATCTGTGATGTGTCAATTTACCGACATCGTTGATGATGTGTCTTCAATTTCAATTACTTGTTTCAAATATGGTCATAAAACCATTAATATGGTTAATAAAAATGTTTTATACATATTATATGACATATTATGTTATGTAACCAGTGTTTATGCATACAAATAATTGGTAAAACAAAAGTAGTTCATAATGATCAAACTTCACCTAAATAAGCTAATGATTGTCACTAATGACTTATATAATGATTCATCCTCAAACCATATAACAAAAATGATTAATGGAATCATTAAATATTCTGGAAAATTTTAAATAACATTTCATTTCACTTCTTTAGTTTATCTTCCATTAGATATGGAAATCCTTTTTGAACCGACCATGGAAATCATGTAAAGAAAGCACCCGAACCAATGGAAAGAAAAACATATTATAAATTAATTTGTGAAATAATAACATAAAATGATCGTATATGTTGTTATAAAAATTATTCTTCTTCTTTAAAGTATTAATAACACTATTTTAACTATTAAACAAGAGGATTAAACCCATTTTATGTATGACAAACCCTGGGTAAGGGAATTCATAACCCAATTTCGATTCATTTGGTTAACGTTATATTTATTCATTTTTTGGTATTAAGATTATTTGTGTGATGAATTTTGTATTATATTATGTTATATTATGTCTATTTATAGTGTATACACATATCCATTCCATTATATTAATTCTCACTCCAATTATATTTGTAAGGGACATTTTTTTAAAATCATTTTAAAAGTATCTTTAAAGAAATTCAAAAAGCCTGTTTTCTATATATATATGGAATGAGTGGTTTCTCTTCATTTCATGATACTTTATTACTATAAAATGTTCCATGGACATAGATATGTTGGTTTGGTCACATTATAGATATAGATATGTTGGGTTGAGCCCATTATACCTCTAGATGGGTTGAGTTGATCCCATTACAGCTCAAGATATATCTCGTTGAGCCCATTATAGCTCAACATATGTTGGGATGATCCCATTATAGATGAAGATATGTAGGGTTGATCCCATTATAGATCATGATATGATGGGTGAGCCCCATTATATCTCTCTAATTCATTGGGTACTCTGGAGATGGAAGTTGATTGATTGGTTATTCCATGTCTAAGGGTTATTGTAAGAGTGATATGGTAAATATGTCCCAAGAAAACTACATGATGTTTATATGCATGATAATGGGTTTTATGAAATGGGTTTCATTGGTTTTTATGTTATCACATGACTACAAATTTCCTTATTCATATCCCCTACTGATATTTTTTTCCTCGCCCTAAGTTTCTAAATATTTTTCACAGGTAATAAAGATGTGTTAGAGAAAGAAGGAATGAAATTTAAATGTCATGAATATTTTTCAACGAAATTTATTTTATTTGAAAGGTTTTATATTTCAAAAAAATGGATACTCTTTTAATAAAATCCACATGTATGATTATGAGATGTTATGTATGTTTTATGTCCTAATTACCAAAAAATATAAACCTAAAATGGTCCTCAATGTGTAAGAATGTATGTTCTTGCGTAAAACTTGGGATCACGTAATGTATTATGGTTAGGTTCTTATAGTTGGTATGAAAGGATAGTTTAGATAAATTTATGGGTTAGGATGATGTTAATATAATACCATATATAATATTTTTATTTTATGGTTGATTTTAAATGATATATAATTTAAATATTAAGGTGTTTCATCATCTAATATAGGTCTATTTACAATGGTTTTCTATAGAAGAAATAGGGAAGCTAATGTAGGAAGGCACCAAGAGGTTGATATATGTCTGAGTAGGTAGCTTGGAATGGTGGGAATCATAATGAAGAAGTTTTTGATAGCAATGGATTAGTTTAATCATGTGATAAACGGTGGTGGTATCCATGCTAGAGAGGAATCTGACTTATTAAGAAGAAACATGTCTTCTGTGTTGCACTTTATAAGGAAACACTGTCTAGAATTCAGTGGAACCACAGATCTAGTGATATTCGAAGGATGGATCAATGGTCTAGAAAAGATATTTGTTGTCATTGGATGTTTGGAATGAAAAAAGGTAATACTATCCATTTATCGTTATGAAGGTGATGTCGATCAATGGTTTTATCTAGTTAAGAATACGAGATAAATAGATGATCTCGAATGTCTAGAATGGGATGATTTTAAGAGTCTTTTCTCTGGAAAAATATTTTCCTTCAACTATTTGACTACGAATGGTGAAACAATTCTTAGAATTCAAGTAGAAATATATTTATTATGTGGCAGAAAGTGAAGATAATTTTACAAAACTGTCTAGGTATGTACCCGATTTTACTCGAGATTTGGATAGTAAAATTAATAGATTTTACTCTAGTTTCAAACCATTTTTACGAAGATATTTGGATTCACGAGTGTTTAGAAGCTATGAGAAACAAGTTCATTATTCTAAAAATTTTGAGATGGAGTTTACTAACTTGTATATGCATTGTGATGATAAAAATAAAAATCATTGAGGTTGATAGGCATTGGGTAATAATTCATTAATGAAATCTAGATGTAAGAAAATCATTTTACCTTCTTGTGAAAAGAGTGGTAAAAAGTATTCTATTGAGTGTCTTGTAAATTATGTGACATTATAATGATGTGGAAATTTTGGACACATGTATCATGAGTGCATGGAAGGTTATCTAAAACATAACTAGAAGATGATGTTGAGATTCTTTGACTGTAAAGAATTGGGTCATTTTTCTAATGTGTGTCTAAAACTTGTCACTTGGCCAAGAAATCAGCAAGTTTGGAAGAATAAGGGTGTGGAGAAATCCTTTTAAACCACTTCATAATATTTTTAGATATAAAATGAGTTGGTATCAAGTATATTTCTTATTTTTAGAGATTTTAAAAATGTTTTGTTTGATTCGGGGTCAACACATTCCTTTACATCTGAGAAATTTTCTGCAAAATTAGGAATTCAACCCCTTGAAATGAAACCAGAACTCTTGGTAAAAACACCTGGAAGAAATATTGTGGAAAAAAATAAAATATCACAATCTACCAAAATTTTTATATGGAAATATTTTACCAATTTTTTTTTATTTGCTCTATGGGAGTTTGATGTTATTATAGGTATGTAATGGCTTTCTTTTTATCATGCTAAGATAGATTACATGGAAAAAGATTTTTTTCAGAAGGAATTTCATTTTCTGTACAAGAATGAACCCATATCATTTATAACATACCATAAAGTTAAAAAAATAATTAAATATACAAATTAATGTTATCTTGCTCATATTTTTGAAGATAATGGTATATTCCATATTAATGATGTGCTTGTGGTAAATGAATACCAAGATGTTATCCAAATTATTTTCATGGTGTTATTCCTAATAGAGATGTAGAGTTTACTATTTAGTTTGTTCTTGATGCTAAGAAAATTTATAAACCCCCATAATCAATGACTCAAATGAAACATTTGAAATTAAAATGGAAGTTGCATGAATTATTAGATAAATGCTTCATTCGACCAAGCACTTTGTCATGGGATGTTCCTGTCTTGTTGTTTAAAAATGAAGATGGTTCAATGAGAATTTTCATTTGTTATAGAGCCTTGAATAATATCACTATTAAAAACAAGTATCATTTAACTGATATCAGTTATTTGTTTGATTAGCTCGAGGGAGCATCGTATTTTTTGAAGGTTAATTTGAGGTCAGGGAACCATCAGTTGAAAGTAATGGATGAATACATCTTAAAAAATATATTTCGTAGTAGATATGGTCATTATGAATTTGTAGGCCATTTTCCTTTAACTAATTCACCTACTATATTCATGGATCTTATGAATAGAATATTTCATGAGTTCTTTGATAATTTTTTGGTTTTGTTTATTGATAACATTTTTTGTATTCTAAAATTAAATAAGAGTATGAAAAATATCTAAGGGTTTATTTGAAATCCTTAAAACAAGAGAAAATGTATGGAAAATTCAGAAAGTATTAATTTTGGTTGTAACACATGTTTTTCCTTTGTCAAATTGTTTCTAAAGATGGCATAAATGTTGATCCCAATCAAACAAAACTAGTTGAAGAATGGACACAACCCAAAAATATATTCGATATTCAAAGTTTTCTTGTATTAGAAGGATATTACAAGAGGGTTGTTGATAACCTTTCACGATTATCTAGACAACTCACAAAGTTAACTTGAAAATTAGTTAAATTCATCTAGACAAAAGAACATGATTATTTTTTTAGGAATTGAAAAGAAGATTGGTGAATTCTCTAGATCATACCCTACCCTCTAGAATTGGGGAATTTTTCATCTCTAGTGATTCTTTATTAAAGGTACATGGTTGTGTTTTATTGAAAAATGATCAGGTAATTGATTATGCTTCACGCTAGTGGAAACCTCATGTGTTAAATTACCCAAAACATGATTTGGAATAATCTATTATTGTTTTTTGAGTTAAAAATTTGGAGGCATCATCTATATGGAGTAAAATGTGAAATATATATTGACCATAAAATTTTTAAGTATATATTTACTCAGAAGGATTTAAACATATGAAAAATAAGATGTATTGAACTAATGAAAGATTATGATTGCATGATTCATTACATTCCTAGATAATAAAATATAGTGTTCGATTCATTGAGTCATAAAAGTAATGATAAATTAACCATGATACATTTAAAATGTTACCCTTTGGTGCATGATTTGATAAAATTTTGCTTGGATGTTTTTGGTATAGGAAATTCCTCTATTTTGTTTTACGTTTTAGTGCAGTCATCTCTATTAGAAAGAATTAAGCAAAGGCAGAAAAAAATCAAAAGTGGTAGAAAATGGTAGAATTAGTTAAAATGGGTTAGTTTTTAGAATTTTACCTTGATAAAGATTGTGTATTGAGCTTTGGGAAGAGATTATGTGTTCCATGTGATTCTCAGATGAAGAAAGAATTGATATTTGAAGCTCATAGTTCTCCATTTTCTATTCATCTTGGCATCACAAAGATGTAATGAGCTCTTCGAGAGTATTACTGGTTGGATAGAATGAAAATAGATATTTCTGATTTTACCTTGAAATTTTTGACATTCCAGTAGTTCAAAAAATATAGATAGTTACAAAAGAGTATGCTTCATCCTTTACCAGTGCCAGAGTGGAAATGGTGAAATATATCCACGCACTTTGTTGTGGGACTACCAATGATATCTTGAGGTTTAAATGAAATCTAGGTTATTATTGACCATCTGACTAAATCTATACATTTTTTCCAATTTGAGATACTATTTCGTTGGATCATCTTTCTCGACTATACCTCTAAGAAATTTTCAAGTTGCATGAATTTTCTCTTTTCATTGTATCTGACCATGATTCTAGGTTCACTCTTATCTTTTCTAATGGCCTTTAGAAGTCATTGGGCATAGAATTAAATTTTAGAACTAATTTTCATCCTTAATCTGATGGAAAGACCGAGAGAACAATTTAGACATTTGAGGACATGATTCGATCATGTTCAATAGACTACTAGGGAAGTTGGGATCAACATCTATCTTTTGTTGAGTTTTCTTATAATAATAGTTTTCATTATAGTATAAATATGGAACCTTTTTCAGCATTGTTTTGAAAGAGATGTCAAACTCCATCATTCTAGGATGAAGTTGGGGAAATTATGTCGATAAGATGAGAATTAGTAGTGGAAGTGGTATAAAAAGTTCAGATTCTTCAGTGACACACGTGGACAAATCAGTGCAAGAAGAAAATTTATGAATATAATGGGAGGAAATACATTTCATTTGAGGTATGTAATCATGATTTACATAAAATAAATCCTTGTAAAAGTGTAATTTGTTATGGTAAAAAAGGAAAGCTAAGTTCACGGTTCATTGGACCTAATGAAATCTTGTAGAATGTTGGACTTGTTTCTTATCGAGTTGGCTTTCCTACAATTTTATATCAGGTATACAATGTTTTTAATGTTTTGATGTTGAGAAAGTATGTTCCATATTCACATCATGTTTTGAGCCCAGATGTAAATCATATGAAATAGAACCTTTCTTATAAAGAGAGACCTTTTCAGATTAATTATCATATTGAGAAAGTATTGTGGAATAAGGTAATTCACCATGTAAATGTTTTGTTGGAGAAACAACATGGTTGAAGAAGCAATAGGGGAATCTGAAAATTCTATGGGGGAAAGGTACCCTCATTTGTTTAATAAGTAAATAAAAAATGTGAGGACACAATTTATAGATAGTGGGGAGAATGTAACACCCCAAGGTTTTACAAATAAGTTTAATTTAATGCATAAAACACTGATTCTCTATTTAATGAAACTATTTTTTTAATAAGATAGTTATAAACTAGACATTAACCATCATTTTCCAGCTTTTGGGTTTTGAATTTCATATTATAGTCCTACATGGTTGTGATAAGTATGTTTTTTAGAGTTTGATAAGACCAACTTAATTTTTAGTGAATAGTAACATACCCTTATGAATAGTAACACACCCTTATGAACAATAATATGACCCCTATGAATAGTAAATTGTACAAATGTATAGTAAACTCACCCATGAATGTATAATAAGTAGGTCATCTTATAAGTGATAATATAATCATTATATAAGTTATATTTTTTTTGTCAGTCATAAATATCTAATTATTATGTTATGATTAATTAATTAATTTAAATGAAAATGTATTTTCATAAATTTTAGTCATAAATTATTATTTTATTGTATTATGGTTATAAGGTAGTTTTATGATACTTGGATTATGTTTTCAATGTGTTATAAAATGAGTTGTATTTTTAAAATTATTATTTTTTGAATAAATTATTATTTGAATAAAAAATTCAAATTCTAATATTTAGAAAATTATTTTGATAAAATTGGGTTCATTTTTCAATTATAGATGTCAAAGCATGGTTGGGGTGAATTTTTGGGATTTTTATGAAATACATGATTTTTTGGGAATAGTGAAATATGGTAATAAACAAAATATATTAATAAATGAATTTTGCATCATTCTTGACTCATGGATGATGTAAATGTGAATTGGCTTGAACTCATATGCATTGATTACTATTTCTGGTCACATGAGTGAATACTATTCATATTCATTATCAAAAATAGTAAACAAATGACATAAATAATGTAAAACTACTCCTCTCCTCCAATATAAATACCACCCTCACCCCTCTTCCTCTAATACCACTCAAGCCTTGATCCTTGTCTAGGTTTTGAAAAATATTCTTCCCAAGCCCTTTACCCATATACAATATGTTCTTGTCTCACAAAAATGCAAAAAAAGGGCCTTAGTGAGGATCTCTAAGAGAATAGATACGGAGGTAAAGATCCTCTTTCATTTTCTTATGTTTTCTTTTCAATTCTATCTTTTCTCATACTATCTTATCCTCCCCTTATCCAAGAAGCCTTAAATATATAGTATTTTATATATAATATATTTTTACCATGTTTATGGAAAAATTCATTATCATATTTCCTCCCATATCTCCATTATTCTAAAAACCAAAATATCACCTGTGATGTGTCGACTTACCGACATCGTTGAAGATGTGTCTTCAATTTCCTTTACATATTTAAAATCATGTCATAAAACCATTAATATGGTTGAATAATATTGTATTATACATATAATATGATATATTATGTTCTAAAACTAGTTTGTATTCATATTTATAATTGATAAAACAAAAGTGGTTCACAATGAGCAAAATCCACTAAAATAAACTAATGATTATCAGTACTAATTTATCTAATGAATCTTCCTCAAACCATATAACCAAAATAATTAATGGAATAATTTTATATTATATAAAAATTTCAATAATATCTCATTTCACTTATGGATTTTCACTTCAATTTGACAGGGACATCCTTTATGAACCGACTATGGAACTCATGTTAAGAACACACCTAAACCAATAGAAAGAACAAAATATTATAAAATAATGAGTGGAATGAAGATATAAAATGATAATATATGTTTCTATATAAATTATTATGATTATTTAAAGTATAAATAACACTCATTTAACCAATATACAAGCAGTTTCAACACATTTTAATTAAGAATAACCCGAGGTATGTGAATTCTTAACCCAACTTTCATTTTGTGGGTTGACTATCTTATTTATTCATTATATGGTATTATGATAATTTCTATGATGACTTTTTATTTATATAATGTTATATTATGTGTATTTTTCATATATACACATATCCATTCCATTCCATTCATTCTCACTCCAATTATATTTTTAAGGTATATTACTTTTAAAATCCTTTTTAAAAGTCTCCTTAATGAAATCCAAAAGACGGGTTTTCATATATATGTCATGGGTGGTTTCTACGGATTTCATGATACTTTATTAATATGAAATGTTCCTTGGACATAGTTATATAGCGTTGAGCCCATTATTTCTTAGGATATGTTGGGTTGAGCCCATTATAGCTGAATATAAGTTGGGTTTGGCCCATTACAGCTCAAGATATGTTGGTTGGGGCCCATTATAGCTCAAGATATGTCGGGTTGAGCCCATTATAGCCCAAGATATGATGGGTGACCCCCATTATAGCCCAAGATATGATGGGTGACCCCCATTATAGCTCTCCAATTCATTGGTGACTCCATAGATGGAAGATGACCAAAATGTTATTCTTTGTGTAAGGGTGATTGTAAGAGTGATATGTTAAATAGGTCCCAAGGCAACTACAGGATGATTCTATACAGGCTAATGAGTTTTATGAAATGGATTTTATTAGTTTTTATGTTATAACATGACTAATTAGGTCCTTCTTTATATCCCTTACAAAATATTTTGTTCACATCTCATGTTTCTTAATTTTTATCATAGGTTATAATGATGTGTAAGAGAAAGAAGGATTACTATTTAAATGTCATAAAGACTTGTCAATACAAATTATGTTTCTTTGGGAATATTTATATTTTGAAAAAAATTGAAACTGTTTTAATAGTATCCACATGTATGATTAGGAGATGTTATGTTTGTTTTATTTCCTAATTACCTAAAACACTATACCTAAAATTTTCCTCAATGTGTAAGAATGTATGTTCCTGTCTAAAACTCTAGATCCTGTAATGTGTTAAGGTTGTGTAGTTATGTAATCACTACATTTCCAAAATTTTAGGATGTTATTTGATACTTATCATCCAAGTTTATCTTATGGTAATATTACCTATTCAAGGTTTTTCTAAATCTAGTTTCCAAGGTTGTTTCTAAATTTCCTATAATACCAACTATAATGACCCAACCCATAAGTGCAAAGTCGGTGCATTATTATAATATATTTAATGATTTCAAGAAATCAAAGCCCAAAGGAGCGATTAGTTGAGTATATTTGGAAAATAGATTACATACATGAACATTACATTTCATTTCAATAAATAAAATGAAAAAGATATAATTCTTTGAGAACACCATTATTCTAATATATTAAACGTGGTTTTTTTTAATATTAACCTAAAAAGTAATTTTTATTAAAAATCAAAAATAGAGAGCATACAACCAAAGTCATCAAGGAGGGAGAAAATAATGGAGACCAAGAGCGTCATTTTTGACAGTGAATTTGCAATCATTGGGTAGAGATCCCAAGCTATCGTAGGTAAACAGTCTCTCTCCTTATATTCCCTTACTAGATAACATGTCATCCATGTAATTCCTTTCACACCAAGTGTACTTGATAGAAATATTATGGTTGGAAAGTGTTTTACAGTACTCGACCATATAAAATAGCTCCCAGGGGACGGCCCCATTGCCCTGAATAAATTTGACCATCATAGCAGAATCCGCCTCTACTCGAGTGATGGGGATATTGAACTGTCTACATAAGTAAAAACGCGTGACCAGGGATTTACCTTCCGCAACCAAGGAATTACTGATACCAAAGTAGGAACTAAATCCCATAAGCATGGAACCCCTACTGTCATGAACCATCCCACCCCCTCTCATTTCTCCATTCAAAAAAGATCCATACACATTCAATTTTAGCCACGTACAAGGAGGGACCCATCACACCCATAGGCCCTGGTTGAGTTGGCTGGAAACAAAACCTGATAAAAGAACATGGATAAATATTCTCAAAGTCACAGAGTGCCCTGAATTTTTAATAAGATCCCCCAACTCCATCACAAGCAGTTTCACCTAGACCTATAAATAATAGCCTGAAATCTTGGATATGTGCCTGACTTTGTTCCTGGAATCCCAGAGAACCCAACAAGAAGATGAAAAAACCATCTTGCGGATCTGAACCTATATCCACAAATTCCCTGACCCCTGGAACCAACTAGAAATCACCTCTTACATGGGACCAAAGGAGATGTGGAGATTGAATCCCTAATGCAGGAAAGACCAAACTCCTTTGGACCAATCACCATGGAAGAATAGCTTCTTCGACGTTTCCTGTTGCGGCCTGCTGTAACATTGGCACCGGGAAGCTAGACTCACGCCTCTCTTTTGACCATTCTCATCTATTGGTATAGCATGATTCCTCAGGCGCCAAACCCAGAAGTTCATCATTCCGGTGGTCACCTTGTACCAGAGCTTCGAAGCCCACAAGTCCATACCCCTGCTGGAATGGATCTGGTTCTTGAAATCGTGACAAGAGAATCGACCAGAAGAGGATCCCAAAAAATTACCCTGGTCCAGCTCATCCACCACGATGATGCTGTCAAAAACATCCCTTTTCTCATTCTTCAGGATCAAATCAATAAATTTTGAGTGAACACAAGCCTCTTTAAATGAGATGGTCGGAGCTGGGTAGCCTGGAAAATGGAGAGTGGTTCAAGACCAGTTTGAGTTCCAAAAGTTGACATCACTACAACCAACGGTCCAGCTGACACTTCCTTTCATTACCTCCAAGTGATTAAACATGCAGTGAGTAAGGATGGATAATCTCCTGGTATTTAATGACCAGATCCTCCAATCCTCCCCATATCTTTCAATGATGAACATTGATCAAAGGTATCTCCCTTCAAAAATCTCCCTGGACAATCTTTCCTACATAGCTTGCATGGACTCCTCCATATCATGAAGATCAATACCCCCTTCATTGAAAGGTCTAGCCAATCACTTCCACGAGGCCCAATGGCCACACCCAACTTGATTTCCATCCAAAAGGAGGGTAGTCGTAATATTTTATAGGGTTCTGATAGTTCCATTTGGTGGCCTAATAAGGGACAACACATGCATCAGAATAGAGGTGAGAACACTACTGATCAAGGTGATCCTACATCCAAAGGAAAGAAAACGCTTTTTCCAATTTCAAATTCTTCCTGTGATTCGGTTAATAATGTCGTCAAAAAACACCTTTTTCACTCTTCCATTAGAGATGGGGGCACCAAGATACACTGTGGGCAGATGGCTGCATTGAATACCCAACTTGTCTTGGATAACAGAGATGTATCTTCCAAGGAACTTATTAGAAATGGAGACACTACTCTTTTGAGAATTAATTCATTGTCCACTCAATTCTCCAAAGATAGACAAAACCTTGGAGAACCCAGAAATTGATTTTTGTCTGCCATTAATGAAGAATAATATATTGTCAGCAAACATGAGATGAGAGACCATGCCAATCCCAAACCTGTTGTGAAAAGGAAGGAACATCCCATCTAAAAGGCATTGATGAATATTCCTTGTGAGTTACTCTTGGGCCATGATGAACAAAGTAAGAGACAAGGGATCACCCTACCTAACACCACGAGCCGATTTAAAGAACCCAAAGGCCTTTCTCATAAGATAAATAGTGATCCGTGGGTAAGCATAGCATCTAAAACACAAGTCACACACCCAGTCTTGGAATCCAAATTTCTTCATAACCCTGATGATAAATTGCCACTCTTGTTTATCATAGGCCTTATCCAAATCCACCTTAACAAGATTATTGGAACCAACTGTCTTTTTATTCAAGTCGTCGACCATTTCCTGGGCAATGCCTATGGCCCCATGAATACTTCTTCCGTGTACAAAACCATGTTGCTCCTCGGATATGATTCTTGGAATGACATTACAAAGCCTTCTATTTAGAATAGTACATAGAATCTTATAAGTAATGTTTCATAGACATATAGGTATGAACTTATTCAAAGCATATCGATCTTTCACTTTAGGGATGAGAACCACTTTAGAGGCACATGCAGCTCTAACCAACAGGCCACCTTTAAAGAAATATTTCACTGCCTCCACCACTTTGTCTTTAACAATGTCCCAAAAAACAACAAAGAATGAACCTGGAAAACCATCTGGCCCAGGAGCGCTTTCCTTAGTCATACCAAAAACTGGTCTTTTAACATCTTCCTCCTCAGGTGTTTCCAGCAACATATCATTGTCCATGTTCTCCACCATCCTTGGAATGCAGTTAAAAAAAGCCTCATCTCCATCCTGAGCACTTAAAATGTCAACATTGAAACCATTCAGTCGAGCTAGGAGATCTTTAAATTAATCCAACGCCTTTTTCCCAACAACTTGAACATCTGAACCGAAGGAACCGTCTTCCATCTTGAGGTTAATTCTTCAACTCACCATTTTTCCTTCATACATGACTGGAAATAGGCCGTGTTTTTGTCTCCCTCTTTGAGCCACAAAGATCTAGATCGTTGTCTACACTCCCGCTCAACTTCTAGAAGTTTCTCAGTAGGCACATTCTGCTTCTCAACCAACATAGAAAAATGGTTATCATCCCAAGAGTCAAGAAGGACATTCTCAAGATCCTCAATATCTCTCTTGATACCTTCAATACTACTATCATCATTTCTGTTATTAGGAATCCAAGTTTGAATGACCTTTCTAAAACACTGAATCTGCTTCATGGGACCAGCCTAGGTCGTGCCCTGCTCAGGTTTTTCCCATGAGTTCCTAACGAGCTGAAGGAATCTGTTCTACTGATTCCAAGAAGAATAGTAGAAAGAGTGTCTAGAACCTAAGTCCCCTTCTTTAAGTGTCACCAGCAAAGGAGCATGATACGACACTGATCTGGAAAGTTGAATGACAGAAGACTGAGAAAAAAGATCTAATCCTTGAATTTTGGCTAGGCAATGATCGAGTCAACAACAAATACTCCTAGTGCCTTGGCGGTTGTTACACCATGTAAACCAGCTTCCTAAAAATACCATATCAACAAGTCCTGTTGTAGCCAGAAACATCTTGAAATCCCAGGTCGAATTGTTAGAGACCTCAATTCCTCTTCTTTTCTTAGATCGATCAACAAAAGTGTTGAACTTGCCTCCAACAAACCAAGTGAGACTACCAGGCTAGAAGGCGTGAAGTTGCTGCCAATTGATACTTTCCTCGGAAGCCTCGCAACTGGCAGAAACAAAGGTGAAAATAAAAACCTTTCCCCTGACCTCAATCTTGGTAGTCATAGACTGCGAGGAAGCCTCCACTATATCCAACACAACCCCTGATTTGATGAAAAGCAATATATGTATGTTACTTGTACCAGCATGCATGCTGTTGGAGAATCCCATATTTTTTGTGAAGGAAGAAATGAGATAAACATCTTATTTTGGTTCTGGAACAGCAATGACAGATGAATGATGGTGACGAGATTATGAAGACATGAAAGCACACTTAACAGGATCCCCCAGGCCCCTCGCATTCCAAATTATAAGGGAGATCATTTAAATAGAGAGGAGGGTACCTTCGAGCGAGACAGAGTAAATGTTGAAAATGAACCTGGGGACGCAGAAGCCCAAGACCTCGATCTGGTGGTAGGCCTGCCCATGGGAACTGGAGAACACACCTATGAAATGGATCCATTCCTAGAAACTGGTAAGGAGCACACCTTGTCAAAAACCTCTGGTTCCTCTAGCACAGAGAACCTATTGGAAGAGAGGACCAACTAGGATTTTGGCCTTAGGGTCACCTCCTCTGGAAAAAGAGAGACAACTGTCATCCTCTCCTGTGGTTGCCTGGACGAGCACAACTCCGTCAACATGTGGTCAGGAATAATATTGATCCCCAAGACATCAGACCAACTAGAAGAACCCACAGTAAAATCATGGGAATCGCACAGAAGGGACGGTGCCATATGAAAGGAAAAGGGCTGGGAAAAATCCATAGGGGGTCATGATCATCGAAATACAAGGAACCCGAGCTAGAAACTGTCTTGACAGGAACAGGAACCACAGTCTTCAGTGTAGGGGCGCGAAAGGAGTATGCAGTAACCATGGACTTTGAGAAATGTTCTGAAACTAAACTATTTCCAAGCACCTGGGACACCAGGTTCGGTAGATAAGGTCTGCCCGTGGAAGGGGGAACGTCACCACCCACCAACTCAGAACCATAGGACACCGCCACTGAACCCAGTGCAACCCGATCCTCAACTGCCGTAAAACCCACCGGCACATCAGTAGAAGCACATGGAAAGGGAAAAGAAGAACATGAGGCATTCAACGGATTTCCCTCCTTGAGTATAGAGTGGTGTTTCGTACAAATAGCCGCTGAATGTCCCTGAAGGCCACATTCCATGCAGAAATGAGGAAGAACCTGATACTAAAGATGTTTCCACCATGAAAACACAGCACCAGCTCTTATCATCACCTTGGGAGGGAGAGGCTCCGCAAGATCCAATTCCACACCAGCACAAGGGCACGATGCAACTTTAAGGCACCTAGTATCTTTGTTAATGCAAAGAAAGCCCCCAAAAGCATTTCTAATAGATTCCAAGATAGAAGGATTGTGGAGAGGCAAAGGAAGCCCAAGAAACTGAACCCACACCGCCACCTTGCTCGACTCCATGACGAAATGCGCATCCCACGACCATCGAGTTAGAGAAAAACACCAAGAGCCATAGTGCCTCTCTTTCCTGGACCAAGCCCTCACAATGTCCTCCTTGTTGTTCAGATGAATGCAGAAAGTAGTGTTAGAAAGAACCGAGACCGCCGCAGGCTGGGAGAGCCCCCATAAAACCGTGAAATCCCCGAAAAAGTCTAGAGAGGGATTATCTTGCCTGAACCAAGAAAGTGAGGAAAATTCGTGGAAGATCGACGCCTTAGAGAGTTCCAGATCCGACAGATCAATATTCAAACAACCACCCACCCTATATGAACAGTGAGGCGCCAGTTGGATAGACGTAATATAGGGCATACGAGGTTGAACAATCTTAAAAGATGGCCCTGACAAAGCATCCTTATAGGATTTAAAACTTCGAGCATCTGGTTGGCCTCCGAGCACACACGTTAGAGGGGGATCATCCACACCACATAGATCTAGAGGTAGAGACAGGATATCAGGGCCAGAGGTATACGGAAAGTGTGCTGACGACTGCGTGGACCAATCCGGAGGGGGCCTAATGGTCGAGAGATTAAAATCATCAGGAGGCACATACAGCACGTTCGAAAGTGGAGCGGAAGCCATCCCACCTTAAAGTAATCTTGGTTTCCTAAACCTACATTTAAATAACAAAAAACTTCATGGAATCCCTAGAAAAATAAAACATGAGAAAGGGGTGATGTCAGATGCTCAGTAAGGATAAACAATATAGCAGAAGCTATCATATGTAAGCATAAACATGTAAGTCATGTTATAAAACAAAAACACAAGCCTTTTAGAACATTACCTTCGGCATAATATGGCAAGAATAAGTTAAATAATTCCCTTTCAATTTTCTCATGGATATTATAATAGTTGAATAATCTCATTTAATATCAATAACTAATCTTATAATGAGAAAATTCATAATGTCGGACATCATAACCATACCATCAAGGCCACATTCCAATACCATTATCATATCATCAAGGCCTCATGAAAATACCATTACCATTCCATCAAGACCTTGTTCTGAGACACTAGTTTGAATCATGAGACCTACCAATGCATCTAGGGGCTAGAGTGGGCCCCAACAATCACTTATGATGTCTAATTCATTCCTCATATTAAAAAGGAGAAACATAACATAAACACTCATATTAAAATAGGTATAAAAAATGTAAATAGTTTAACCATAAACCATGAATGGTATAAAAAAAGAACATCCACATTCAAACAAATCTTAAAACATTCAATACAATACGGAAGACTATATAATAATAAATCAACCTCAGTCAAGAATAAAATACAACAATGATTGTTTATAAAGACAAAAATACTCAAATAAATTTATTATATCTTTTTGAGAGAAATATCCCCTTTTTTACTTTGGAATCATTTGAAAGGAACAAAATTATGAAAGAAAACATTTCTTTTGAAAATAACCTTATAATATTGTAAGAGAGAATTTGAAATGTTATGGTGACATAATGGCAGAAAAATCTAATCACACTGTATAAGTTAAAAAATCATTTTTAATTTTTTGAAAAGGTCGCAAAGTACCTTGTTTGGAAAATGATAAAAAGATGCCTTTCAAAAAGTTTAATAAAAATTATAACATGGTTATAAATGAATTTAAAAAAAATTAGATGGATAGTAAAAAAAGTTTAAAATTATTTTATGATACATAGACATGGATTATAAATATTTCCCAGCAAATACTCATATATAAACAACCGCGAGTGATAAAGTGATTTTGAAATTAACCCTTACCTTCTACTTTTCGTTATTTGAGGGTGTCTTAACATCCTTTATAATGGTTAAATTTTATTATTAAATTATAAAAGAACCATATACATATTTATGATATCATATGTGATCCTATTATATTATTTTGTTAATATTTTTTCAATATTACCATTATTTTAGGGTGTTAACTACTTTGTTTTCGCATTCGTGTTTTTCCATGTATGTAATGTTTGTTATGTATGTGATGCATTTTATTCATTTATAGGATGATATTATGTTCCTAATTTTTATTTTTACTCATCATATAAACTTTATAATCATTCTTTCATTGTTACTGTGGATAATGGATCGCACCATGTCGGGGAGACGGTAGGTCTTCCATACGTACAAGCGACGAGGTCATTCCTTTAATGGTTAAATGGTTTGAAATTTGATGGTATATTGGTTATAAATAATAATTATCATGTCATATTAATTATTTAAATCCATTGTACATGTTTTTATATTCGTCCAATTAAAATAGTGTTGAATAAAAAATTACACCATGGCGTGGAGATGGTAAGACATGCGTACGTACACATGGTGATATTGTTATTCGTATGATAGATAAATTGAGTAATATGGTTTTAATATTATTATAATAACATATATGTATATGTATGATACTATATTTATTACCATTATATGAAAAAAAACAGGAAAAAAGAAGTAAAAGAATAAAGAAACATTGAATGAGGTGATAAAACAATTACCTCTTTTCAGGTATCTTCTTTTGGTTTGCACAAAAGGACTCATTATGATGGATTTCTGCCCAATGTGTGGCCTCTTGGATGAATTAAAGTGTGTTCTAGAGTAAATATATAGGGTTTGGATGATCCAAAAGTCTTTATGGGAGTGAATTAAAGATACAGAGAAGTTCCCTTTTAAAAGAGAGAGGAGGGGCACCCTTCAGAATACAAAAACTATTAAATAAATATAAATTAATTTTTAAACTCAAATGGATTAAAAGTGGATTATTTCTATGATAAGATGATTATGGGTCTGTATAATCTCAATCAATAAAATATAGACATGTTTTGATTTTATTTTAAACCATATAATTTTGATTTATCTTTATTTAATCTATTTAATTTTGATTGTTATAATAATAATCTAAATATTAAATGGTTTTAAATATTTTTTTATGTGGTTTAAATTGTAAATAATTGGAACCTTTATGACATTTTAGTCATTATAAGTTTCAATTTTTAATTTTTAAATATTTATTTGATTTTTAAATAATTAAATAAAATGTTGTTTTTTTAAAATATCAATTGTGTCAATTTTGACACTATTCATTTATTTGACATTAAATAAAAACCACACAGAAGATAACTTTGAACCATAACATTTAATAAAATACAAAAATATTATAGTAAATTATAAAATTACTCTATCATATTAATTAATTTAAATTTTATTTCTTCTAATATCTTTAAAACAATTTTTTTGATATTTCTATTAATACAATTATTTCCAGATCACTATTGTGTGATCATTAATGGTCATAATTTAATCTTAAAAATTTATAAATAAATTTATATGTTATAGGTAATTTATTTATATCTATATATATTACCTATAGTTTATTTTATCTACTAGTTATCAATATATTTAAATTAATATACTTATATAAAATTAGAGAGTGACATTTTTTCACATTCATTAATATTTATTATATTCATGTCATATTCATGGGAAAGTGTCCATCAAGTGATTACATTTCAAAAAATTGATGATAAGGTTATATTTTATTTATAAAATAGTATTTTTATAGTTGTCATGGTAATTTTATAATATTATTCTTACCTTTAATTAATTAATATACCATTAACCATGGTAATAAAAATAATTACTAAAGTTGCTATTCATAATTCCCAAAAATAAAAGTAGTCCATAAAAATAATTTGGACCATCTAATTCCAAATATGGAATCAATTTTTAAAAATTTAAAACATATAAGATGTAATAATTAATTTAAAATTAATTCTCCTTTACAAAATGGGAAAATGGGATTTTACAAAAGTGAAAACAATCAAAAGATTGGCAGGTGTTTATATATAATTTTAAAGTGAAAATAATTCCAACAAGATAAATTATATTAAAATATAAAAACTATATATAATTATACTTTAAAACAAATTAAAAGGATAATATATCAATATAAATAAATTAGATAAAAATGCAGTTTGGAATTAAAATAAAGTATTTTCACTATTCATTAAAATATGAAAGTTATCACAAAAACACTAAAAAAATTTCCAAACTAAATATTTATGTCCCACTACTAAAGAATAATTTTATTTAGTAAAATTGAATATATAAAAGTGTAAAATATTGGATTTTAGAAGGGGTCTCTATTTAAAGGTGGTAAAACTACCTTTTTTCAAAAATAGATCTTTTATTAAAAAACATTGAATTTGTTATTATATAATATCTAAGAAACACATGATATGGATATTGAAATTATATGGAAAACATAAAATTTAAAATTTGGTCAATACTATTCATACTCACTCTTTAAATGGCTTGTCGTAGTGTGCTCGAACTCGGTGGTGTATATAGTTCAATCTAATTGAATTGTTTAAAAAGAAGCATATCATGGATTCTTGGGGTGTTACTAATATGATTCTCATTACTGTTTATATTTTTAGAGATTTGGTTGAGCATAGACGTAATACTTATCATCCCAACTCCAATTTAATTTAGTTTCTCACAAGGATGGTCATGTTATTGGTAGTTATATTTTTTCACATGATTCATCATGGTTCCATGCATTGACTAAAAACATAGTGTGAGTGACAATAATTATAGAGAGACATAATTAATAGGATTATTTAAACATGACACCATATTTTCAATCTGTGTAAAAATAAGATTAAATTTTTTTATTCATGGTCATCGTCAACACAAATTCTATAGAATGGTTCATAACTAAAATGTGAATTAACCTATGAATACCCCCCTAGTGTTTCTAGATAGTTTTCCAGCCTTATTCCTACACATCAAGCATTTGTAATGACAGATTTGATACCTAATCATCCTATTCCAATGTTTTTACAGCTAGGTTATTGTATTCAATGACCACATCCCCTTTCTTGCATCTATAATGGGATTTTTTTTCTATTAGATTCACAAAATATCTACTTTACCAAATATACCACATTTTATCTTATATTGATATTTATCCATAAGGTTTACAACATATTTCTATAACCCTAATCCCTAAAAATAAGTAAACTCTATTCTAATACCAATTGAGGAAAACATATCAATTGATACATTAAAATTTCATCATTAAAGTTAAATGTTCAATACATTTCACAATAATAAACACCTAAGGACCATAAAAGATTAGTGTCTTCAGAAACTATACACACAATCATATAATTTAATAAATTATCTTCAATATGTCCCTTAAATTTCTTCAAACATGGTACACTACTTAGAAATTCCATACTTAAAACCGTTCTTTATAGTTTAGGGAAATTAAACATAAGAAAGGATGAACTATAATACTTAGTAAGGGTAAACATAAGATATATCAATCAATGATAATAAGTGAACATAATATAAGAATAACATTATAAATACATGATCATAACTTATGATAATCATACAAGATCAATAAAATAATGTTATTCCTAAATCATGGAATAAATCTTTTTCATAACAAAAGGCATAATTCATAAGTGTGTGGAATCATAAATCAATAATGATCAATTGTAACATATCTTATGTATAATAAATATTTTCATTTCATAGAAAAGAAAATTTTCCTTATTCAAGGATCATTTCCAAGACTTTCATAGTGGATTAGGTTCATGACACATTCCATTATTTCCTTAGTCAAGGATCACACTCAATACTTACTAATTGGAAAATGTGCCTTACTGGACTAGTTTCACTCCCCATTTAAGTCCCTATTATCTCATGATATATCCATCTTTAACCAAGGCATTATAGGGCTATATAATTTTGTTCCCACCCATCACATAATTGAAACCATTCATATGGTTTCCATGTGATCAAAAAACAGTCATCATATCATAACCCATGGAATTGAAATTTTTTTAATAAACATTTCATCATAGCATATCCAGTGGAAAATAAATGAGTTTCATGTTGGTTTAATCAAAACTTAATTACATATAATAAATAAGTAGGTTTCATAGATTCATCCTAATATCATAATCATTATAAGAAACCTAGATAAAGAATATAGATGGTATCAAAATATCATATCCCTTATGAGGTATATACATCCCTAATGTCTGTTGACATAAATTAAATTACCATTAAAATATTATTCTAAACATTATATGAATACAAGACAAAAATATCCTTTTCTTTTGATTACATTATAATTAAAAATACCTAGAATATTAAGTAAATTTTTTCCTTCAAAAATATCCTTTAACACCTATAATGTAATCATCAAAGATAATAACTGACATGAAGGTAAGGAAATATGTTCATGTAATATACATTAAATGAGAATATTCTTTTCAAACTTTTGTAAAAAGTAGAAATTGAGTTGTTCAGATTTTTTTAGAAATATTACAATTTAAAAATTTTTAAATAATAAAAAGTTAGTTAATATTACATTTTTAAAAAAATAATAATGTATTGGTAATAACATTAAAAAAATAAATATGAATATTACCGACATGGAAAAAAATTTCCCCAACCAAAGAAGAAATAAGGTCAGATTTCCATCACGAACATTTTATTAATTATTTTAAGTACTAAAGTAAGTAAAATTGTACAGATAAATTAAAACAATAAAAATTAATATATTATAAGAAAACATATGGGGGGGGTTTAATAGATAAAACTAATATGATTTTCCTTCGTGAAAATTTTTCAAAGACAATACCAAAAATAAATGAAATTATTATATAAAACCCTAACCTAAAGTGATATATTTCTTTATTGGATTTAAATTCTCCAAATTAATAAACATAGATTCAATATACTTTCCATATTTAATTGTATTCAAATATTGAATTTTATGTACCATTCTTTTATAATTTCCAATCATACTTTTATTAATAATGTCTTCATTAAAATGAATATTCAGGTGAGAACTGGAATTTTTTCCATGGATGTTTTGGTTTATGGTTATGGTAATTTAACTTTGGTCATGAATTCAACATATAAAAAATATAATCATAAAATAAGTTTCATATTTATTCATTATATTACAATTATTCATATAATTTTTTGATGAAACTAGTGCATTAACGGGTTTCCACTTTAGTTTTTATGCCTTTTCATGTCGATTATTAAGCGATTTTTATGAGAGGATGTTGTAAATAAATTTATCATGTCGGTTAACTAAAACCAACATTTTAAATAAATCTGAAATTGTTTTTTCAAGTTTATTATGTAATAAACTATGTGAAAAACAAAAATATATTAAAAAAATTTCACATTTATTCATCCTCCACCACAACAGTATTAAGAAAATAGTAGAAAGGGCAGTAGAAAAGTCTATAGAAAACCCAAAAAAGTCACAGACAACTGAACTTTAAAAAAACTAAAACTCAATAAAAATTGTTTAATTATTGTCCCATTCAACTTGTAAATGTCTCAACTCATCTTCATTATATGATTGTGCGTCATCAAAAATCCAAAAAATAAAATTAAAAAACATTTGACATGAATTTTTAGTACAACATATTAAATAATATAGAAAACTTAACAATGAGATATAACCTTTTGAATATTTGTAATTGTCCCATTTTTAATTCTTTCAAACGTGAATCTTAAAAATTAATAACCACATCCAGTTCTACTTGGTTGTTTATGAAACTATTTTGAAGAGATTTTAATTCAAAATAAAAATTTTAATTAATATATCCAAAATTTATTAATAATAAAATAAAATTCACATTTTTTTACAAATTAGATCTTGGTGATCTCCTTTATTGTTATCAGTCTAATGAAATTCCATGTGTAGTTTGGAAATAATATAAATATAATAGATTTTAATCATTGAAATAATAAAATTCATTAATATAAGAAAACTTATGTTTTCAATACATTCCTAAAATTTTCTCTTTCATCACTATGGATAGGGAATTGTCAATACAATGTCTTCTATGTTGGACAAAAAACCCAACATCCAATGACCCCTGATATAGAAAAAAATTTAATATGAGTTGTTAATATGATAACTAATATATAAAACTTTTTGAGAAAAGAAATATTGCATACCTTTCAAAATATATAAACGTCCAACAATGAGTGATGACATTTTTATGAAATGTTTCAGTTATATAAATCATTCTTTAAAACATTGATCATTGTCAAATCTATAGAAGAAATAAAATTTGGGTCCATAATCCAATATAGAATTGTCTTATCATGCTCTATAAAAATTTCATATGGATACCTAATACAAAGAAAATATAATTATATATTTTCAATAAATTAAAGAACTATAAAAAAATTAAATCGATATACATTGAATAAATTTTCATCATTTTTATGTCCAAGTGTTCTCCAATTACAAGATATATGATATCATTTTTCAAAATCCCCACATTCATTTCACACCCACAAACAGAAACATCATTCGTAAAGTCATATCACCCAATTAAAAATTTGAGTATGTTGATGACCAGTCAAGGCTAATGGAATTTTTTTGGGGAGCTAGGACATATAGAATTTTTTATTCTCTATACAATATTTATTTACATTTGAATTATTTCTGTAAAAAATTAGATTAATATGTAAACGTTAAAATGAGAAAACATTTACTAATAAAATGACATAAAATATAACATATATAAATACCTCCATTGCAATATGTAAAAGGATTCTAGATGGGAAGACTATAAAATCACTGATACTTTCCCAAATGTACTCACCTCATCTGTAGGAAATGTTATTTTTATTGAACTATCTATAATATCATGTACAATGACCCTCTGATTATCTATCTCAATATGGAATTTAGGAATGGTATCACTGATTTAAAATATCATCCCACATAAAAAAATATGATGAGAATAATCAATATATAACTAACATTAACTTGTAATCTATATAGGAGGGGTTTTTGAGATGGATAAGAAGGAGTGGGGTCTAGAAACACATATGCATGAGTATGATAATGAGGAGTGGGATCTACTAGCAGAGGTGGAGGAGTCAGATTGGTAGAACTAAACAATCCATGCATGTATGCAAATATCTCATATACTAAATCTTTGATCCTTTCATCCATCGTTACTTTAATATCTGTAACTTTGGCTTCATAAGATTCTATTTTTTTATAAACATGGTATTTTGAATATGCTTCCAACCATGGAAACATTTTTCTTACCGATACATATGACTGGTATCATTATACATGTACTAGGTGTTCGGGCTTTCCCAATGATGCAGCTAAAATATCTTGTCAACCCTCAATAATAAAGACCACCTATGTGATGTGATCCTTAAGAGAATCATGTGTGAAATATTTGAACAAAAACTCTAATAAATCACAATATATAAATATTTTATTGAACATCAATAAATAAATCAACATCTTTAAATATTATTAGCTATAAATCTTGAATCTTCCATTAAATAATTTCTTTTTTTCCTATTCTAGCCCTCTTCCATTTTTCTTGTCTGGAGGGGGAAAGAGGGGTAGCCACTATAGATCCTGATGGCTCAGCTCTCAGCTTTTGATATTTTCCTTCTAACATGTGTTCTCCCAATAATATATTCCATCCCTGAAATAACATATGAGGGTATAAATTTATATCTTTAATATTCTTATGAGATCTCCTTGATTGTTGTAAATTAAGAAATAAGAAATAAGAATAAATAAACCATTAACATGGTCATTAATATAAAAAACATCGTAAAAGGTTATATTGCACTTACTAAAAACTCTTATCATCATCTACTTTCAAAAAATTGTTTCCATGTATATTCATATATAAATGGATATATATATATATATATCATGTGTATATTTATGTTTCATATTCCCAAAAATGAATTGTTATGTGAGGGATAATTTAAAATAATTCAGTCTCATAGTAGCCAATGATAATCATTTCTTCCTAACTCCTCTAGTGTAAGGTAAATCGTATTTCATTTGATAAGAAGGGGAAACATATGTTACTATACTAATTTCAAGATAATAAAAATAATAACAAACAATCTTACCAAAATAATCTCCTATAATAGTGATAATGTCTATTTTTCAGCACTTCACCATTCATCAAACAAAATACTGACTTTTCTTTTAGTATGTACTAATACAAAAGTTTGGAATTTTTTATAATGTGTATGTCTTGGAATATCAATTTTATCAAATTCTATTAGTATCCTCTGTTCTTTACTATGAAAAAATGATAATTTTTGTAAGTGTGTGGTTTCCCGTTTACAAACCCTCTAACTCTTTTTCCCCCTTGGAAGTAGATGTATCATGTAAAGAAGGATGAGGAGGCTCATCAACAACAACATCTATAAGTTCCTCCCTTTAGGTATGAGTATGATCATCTCCAAAAATATGTGGTGGATCATAGGATTGATCTGTCATTATTCTACAAATCAACGAAGCATCAATAAGTACAAAAATATACAAATCTAACAATTAGAAACAAATGTAAATAAAAAATTAACAATTATCAAATAAAAAGAAAATTAAATTATCTTACACATTTGTATTCATATTTTTTATCATTAACTAAAATTATAACAATATTACTAAAATATTAAATGACCTAAATGAATGAAAACTACACTATACTAATGAGAGATGAAATAACATAGTAAAAATTCACCAACCTGATAACTCATTTTTACTACAAAAATAATTATTTTATAATATACTCTTATACAATATATTATGTTTTTATTTAAAATATTAAACATAAAATAATTGGTTTTCAAGAAAATTAGTTAATAACTAAGTTAAATAATAGTAAACACTGAAAACAAAAAATACTAAACTAATATAATGAAACAAATTAACTTATTAATTATAATATGTGTATTAAAAAATAAAATAAAATTAAAATATCTAACTTATGAAATTTAAAATATTAAATCAAAATTAAATATATGTTACCTATAATATTAGGGTTGTACTAAATATTTTTTTCCCAAATGTTTTCATGATGATCAGTCTATATGGAACAAATCTTCTATTCAACGTGTTGATCAATATTATTTGTTAATCATTCCATAGATGTAGGGATCTCACATAAATCAGCATCATCATCAAGTTTATCAGGACAAACATATATTTTTTGATAAAATAGACTAATGCATATCGGATTGATCAAGAACATTGAAAAAAAATCACGTGTTTCCATGATAAAAGGACCGTTTCTTATTTACAATTTATTCAGATTAACTAGTGTCATTCCAAATTCATCATGTTAGACACTATTTTTAGAGATAGACAATTTACACTTAAACACTAGAACATGAAATATAATGTAATAAAACTACCTTATTTATTCAAAGACTCCATAATATGAAGTTGATATGGATATTGGGTTATTGTATTTGGAACCTAAAAAATGCATTGCTTCTGTGAAGACCGACACTCTAATTTTTTGAATTTCACTTTTATTGTCCAGATCATTCATATGAAAAGTATTTCCATTAATGTCATACCCACACCATGTTATCAAATTTAAACTTGGGCCACTGATAAACCATCTCAATGTTTCTAATGCATATAGTATCATGGTCTCTTTAAACTATCGATGAAAAGTTTTGTTATTCTTATTCAAAATCCATATATCTTTCTTCTATGGATAAATTTGTTTCAACTCATTAATATGAAATGATATATATAGTTTTAAATAATCTATGTTATTACAGATGTCTAACTATAACTTCTTTATCTGTTCACCTATCAATGATTTTACTTTCAGTACACAGATCCCCTTTCCCACATTATTAAATCGTTCATGGAAATATGTAGGGAAACTAATCTGATCCACATCACAAAAATAACTTGTACGAAATGCTGCAACCTCATCAGAAATATACTTCTCCAAAATGGATAATTTAGGTAGATATAGATGCATAAAAACCCCTTCAATATCTTCAAATAGATTTCAACAGGATACATCCAACTTAGATATACAGGTCTTCAATGCTTTATTTCTTGCACCAAATATACCTTCAAATGTATAATGATATCCAAAAAAAGATGGAGGAAAATACACTTATAATTAACATAGTAAAAAAACCACTTCGTTCTACCAAAATTTTGAATAATTTGATTCAATAACCTTAATAAAAATTTAATTCAAAAATAACACACTTTCCTGATAGTCATTATGACATGGGTGGGAAATATTCCATGCATTGAAACAGGTAGGAGTTGTTGCATCATGTTGTGACACTCATGAGATTTCATACCTGTCAACATTAAATCCTTTAAAGACACAAAAGTTTTTACATTTTAATAATAACCATGTTGAACTTTTATATCATGAAGACATTGAAAAATTATAGTTTTCCCCCTCTTGGATAAGATATGACAAGCTAGAGGTAGTAATGTTCTGCTTCCATCAAAAGTGGGAGCCAACTCCAAACGTATTATCATTGATATTCAATCCATTATTACATTCAACCCATATTTTTTATTTCCTTTTATATATAATACTGTTCTAATCAATAATTCATAGATATTCTTCTACACATGCATGAAATCAATTTTTTGTTTCGCCTTATGATACCTCCAATATGGTAGATCAAAACATATTGACCATTTCTTCAAAATATTTCTATCATGACTAGATTTATGTGTCTTTCTGAATTTCACATCAATGTTTTTTACCCGCTCAAAATACTGATTACTGGAATTTTCTCCTTCCATAAAGTATGGGATCCAACTCCAAATGTATTATCATTGATAGAAAATCCATTAATACATTCAACCCATATTTTTTATTTCTTTTAATATCTAATAGTGTTCTAATCAATCATTTATAGATATTCTTCACCACATGCATGAAATCAATTTTATGTTTCTCTTTATGATACCTCCAATATGGTAGATAAAAAAAATTTGACCATTTCTTCTAAATATTTATATCATGACTAGATTTATGTGTCTTTCTGAATGTTACATCAATGTTTTTCACCCACAAAAAATACTGATTAGTGGATAAATGTTTTGGAGAAATACCATATTCTGGTGATCTGTTTAAAGACTTTTATAAGATTTTATAAGAGTTATCCATTGGAAAAAAGAATCAATGGCCCATGTATAATATTTTTCTCCCATGATGCATTTAATAATTTGAAGTCTTTTGTTCACAAATTGGAAATGATTTTTTCCCCCTAACACTATATCTAGAAAAAATTCTATATTATGGGAAGTCATTTATAGTGAACATAATAATTTCATGTAGTTGAAAATATTCTATTTTATAGGAATCATACACACTTAAATATTCCTCCTATAATAGTTATAAATCATCAATTAATGGTAACAAAGAAAACATTAATATCATTTTTAGAATGTTTTGGTCCATAGGTTGTTAAACTCAACATGGAGTATTTTCATTTCATAAAAAATTCAACACATAAGTTTTAAATTACCAATAAACTAGTCTATGAATTACATGTGCTACTAATCCTATATATGAAATCGTTCCATCTGTGCATAGTTCAAGACAAATATTTCTGACTTTATTTCAAAATTTAATAAACTGGTGATCATTTTTCTCCCAGTGTGGACAATCAGCTAGAAGACATATTTTTTCATCCAATATTCATTCATTAGAATTCCATAATAACTATTTTTCATCATGCGAATTAGAAAATAAATGTTTGAAACAAAGATTTATAAGAAGATACCAAAATACGTTGGCAGGGGTCTTCGAAACATATAAATCAACCAATGATTTTTCTTTTAACTTATACGGGTTTGTCCCACATTTTGGATACTCTGATAGAAATTAATATTATTTTCTATATAACATGTAGTCATTTAGGAATACGTGTATTTTATTGTACCCCAATCCCATCAGGAATAATATTTTCTTGGCCTTATACGGTGAATTAAGAATATCGTTTATCTTTAGGAATAAAGTATTTCAACAATTATAGCAACTATGGAAATCTCTTTTCACTTCATTCATGTTTCACCTTCAGGTTTATCAATCTTAACACATTTTTTAAACCATATAGTCTATACAACCCAAATATAATGGTTTTTTGGCATCACCGTATAAGCACTCAATTGTTGGCTATTTCTAAATTTCCTCTAATTCAATATCATGAATCATTTCATCAAGTTTATCAGATATATTATCATGAAAATAACCTTTATAAATAGATCTGAAATTATTCTATGTTTCACCATTCCAAATAGAAGGACTATAACTCAACTTCAAACCATGAAAAATTAATTGATGTTTGATCTCTATGCATTTCAAATTCTTCAAATTTAATCATTTCAGGCATAGAAAAAAACATGTCATTGTTTGGATAAATTTGTTTCAAAAATTCAAAAAGAGCACAAACACCTTCCACTACAGGAAAACGGCTGTTTCGCGGTAGTTTTTTTCACTGCAGTTTTAAAAACCGCCGCTAAACGTTTTTTGGGCTGCTATTTCACGGTGGTTTCTTCACGGTGGTTTAAAAACCGCCACAAAATGTATTAATTTTTTTTATTTTTTATTTTTATTTTTTAAAATTATCTTGTGATTAGCGGAGTTCTTTTTAAAAAAACCAATGCGAAATGAAATGAAAAAAAACACGAGAAACCCCAAAATCAGTAAAACGGCCATCACTTTTGATCCGGGCATCCATTGGAGTGACACAAACAGTAAAATTGAAGCACATGAAGATATCTAGAGGAATATATAATCAAAACCATGAGATGGTGTAAGGTGTAGATAATATGAGAGTTATAAAAAAGTTAAAAAAAAGTTCTCCAACTTCAAACGGCCATAACTTTCGCTCCAGATGCCCATTTGGGCTCCACCACATATTAAATTGAATCCAGCAGAGAGAGTTACATTCCAATTTGATAGAAGATAACTTCTTTCATGTTTTCTGGCCCAAAAACCCCCTTTGAAGGCCTCCAAAACCTTCTTTTCATCACGGGTGTCCCGTCGAACTTGTCTTCAAACGGACCTAACATTCGATCTGCGTGTCAGTTAGACTCCTATGTATATCAGATCGTATTTCATTCCATGAGCTTCGGTTTGACTGGTCGCGGTACCCACATGGGCTCATGGATCATAAGTTATTGCTTTTTTAGTGGGTATCGGGTTTGTTATGTTTTTCGATGCCTCGTTTCTAGCACCCGTTCCCCATTAGTTTTTTTAAATGGTAGTAACTTCCGATCCGCCAGTCCATTTGGTCTCTTTCACCTATCAGCTCGAAGATAGTTTTAGGATCTTTGATTTGACTGGTCGCGAATCTGGAATGGACTCTCGGGTCATAAGTTATCTCCGTTAATGTGAGTCCAATGTTTATGTCACTTTATGACCGTTTTGACGGCTTTTAACTGTTCCTCCATTTATTACTGTTTATTTGGGATTCCATGACTTGTTATGTTTATCAATGGTTTTTTGTGGGATATTATGATGATTATGTTGAAATTTAATTGGTTTTCTAGAGTTTTTATGAGTTTTCATGCATTTTCATGCGTTCTCATGCTTTCTAATGCTTCCTTCTTCATGCTTCTCCATCTGTTTTCATGTGTTTTCATAATTTTTCATCCCTTATCACACCTTTTCGTACTTTTTCATGTGTATCATTTATTATTTATTATTTATAATATACTTTAATTTATTTATTATCTATTATTTGCCACTGGTTATTTATTATTTATTATATATTACTTATTATATATTATTTATTACTATTATTATTAATATTTTATATATTATATATTATATATTACATATATTATTTATATATTATTATTTATATATTATTATTTATTATTATTATTTATTATTTATTATTTTTTGTCTATTATTATTATTTATTATTATTATTTATTATTATTATTTATAATTATAATTTATAATTTATTATTTATTCATTATTATTTTTTATTTTTTATTTTTTATTTTTTCTTTATTATTTATTATTTAATATTTATTATATATGTATTATTATCTATTACTAATTATTGTTTATTATTTATTAATTATTACTTCTTATTTATTTAATTATAATTATTAATTATGTGTTATTTATTATTATTCTTATTTATTATTTATTATTTATTATTTATTATTTATTATTTATTATTTATTATTTATTACTTGTTATTTATTATTTTTTATTATTTTTTATTTTTTATTTTTTATTTTCTATTATTTTTTATTATTTATTAATTATTTTTTATTATTATTTATTATTTATTATTTATTATTAATAATTATTTGTTAGTTATTATTTATTATTTATTATTATTATTTATTATTTATTATTTATTATTTATTATTTATTATTTATTATTTATTATTTATAATTTATTAATTTTTATTTTTTAATTTTATTTATTATTTATTATTTGTTTAATATTATTTATTATTTATTATTTATTATTTATTATTTATTATTTATTATTTATTATTTATTATTATTTATTATTATTTATTATTTATTATAATTTATTATTTATTATTTAAAATATATTATGTACTATTATTTATTATTATATATTTATTATTATTTATTATTTGTTATTTATTATTATTTATAGTTTGTTTATTATTACTTTTTATTATTATTTTTTATTTTTTATTTTTTATTTTTTATTTTTTATTTTTTATTTTTTATTTTTTATTTTTTATTTTTTTTATTTTTTATTTATTATTTATTATTTATTTATAATTATTTCTTATTTATTATTATTTAATATTATTTATTGTTTATTGTTTATTATTATTTATTATTTGTTCTTTACTATTATTTATAGTTTGTTATTTATTATTTATTATTTATTATTATTATTTATTATTTATTATTATTTGTCATTTATTATTTATTATTTATTATTTATTATTTACTGTTTATTATTTATTATTTTTTTATTATTATTTATTATTTATTCTTTATTCTTTATTCTTTATTCTTTATTCTTTATTCTTTATTCTTTATTCTTTATTCTTTATTCTTTATTCTTTATTCTTTATTGTGTATTCTTAATTCTTTTAATTTCGTAATTTTATTATTTTATTATTTTATTTTCATAATTTTATAATGTATGTAAATATTATTATAATTTATTTGTTATTTATTATAATAAACTATAAATAATAATAAATAACTCAATAAATAACAAATAAATCAATAATTATTAATTATTAATTATTGGTTATTAATTATTGATTATTTCTTATTGTTTAATTATTATTAAGTTTATATCTATTAGTTATTTTTTATTTGTTTTTTCAATTAGTATATATAAGTATATTAAATTTTGTTTATTAACCACATGATGAGCTTACTGGAGTGGTAAAGTGTTTAGAAAATATGAAAGAGGTTAGAGGTTAAAAAATATGCAGCTAAATCATTTAGCGGTGGTTTAAACCGCCGCGAATAGTTTCCCGACACCCAATTTAGCAGCGGTTTTTCAAAACCGCAGCCAATCGATTTAGCGGCGGTTTAAACCACTGCGAAACGGAAAATAAAACCGCCGCTAAATCCACATTTTGTCGTAGTGTTCCTAATATTCAACACCTATTTGAGGTACATTAATCCAACTTCAATAGATTATCTATAAAAAATATCAAAAATAATTATAAAAAATAGGGGCAATAATTTAAAAAATATTGAGATTAGAAATGACATTGAAAATTATAGAAATCCCATAATAGAAGCATTAAAAAGAAAATTGAGAATTTTGATGTTAATATTCATTCATGTGGAAGGAATCGTAAAATTGAACCTTTCAAAAAAATATCAAGTAAAAAAAATTAATATATCTTTATGAAATTATTAAAAAATATTTACAGTAATGTCTATAAAAAATATCCACAAAAAATATATAACAAGAACAACTAATTCAAAGGGGATTATTTACAAAAAAAAGATTTATTCTTTATTGGAATTAAAAATATAATCTATTCATAAATTGAGTCTTTGTTAAAAAAATGTCATATTAAACCTTTCATCATGGGACATCATATAGTACATAGTATTCCCTAATTGGGTACTTGATCGGTTTGTTGCTTTAAAAAGTAGGCCCACCACCCACTCTACCCTTTTACAATGCCCCAGAGTACCATTCAGACACATGACCATGCATAAAATCACCACCTAAAGATGCTGATTGTCTCAAAATTCTCATACGAGTCTCATTTATCAAATCACCATAGAATTCATATGCCAACCTTATCAGAACTGCAATGAACCATTTATAATATCAACATCTAATTAATTTAAAACTCAACTCATTGACCTGAATAAAAATGTAGAAACACACAACATCCACATATATTATCTCCTGAATAATACTCCATCACATGAAATATTTTATGAAATTATTTTAAATTAATCCAAACAAGGAAAAATGTATTGAATTAGAATAACTAATTCATACTAGAAATAAAATCAGGAACAATTAATTAACACATTATAAAAGATATTCAAACCATCAGGAGTGCTAGTTGAAGATGAGAAGATATATAATCGAACACACAATGATTAAGCTGAAAAAACTATCTGTATAAAGATGGTAATGCGATAATGAATAAAATCTGATCGAAAAATTGTTATTTAGAGATTCTAAGATAAAGAATGACCGAAAAGAGGGAAATGAAAATGATTGAGCCTTACTTCATATCTATATTCGATGTGAAACATGAGGCCTATAAAAACTAAGCCTTAATTAAGATAGATATGTTAGATTAGACCACTAGGTCAAAGAAACCAGAGAGTTAGGGCTTTAGTAATAGAAAAATGATACCTATGTTGCGATAATGGAAGACCATGTAATGAAAGCCTTGGTTGATTCACAAATTTTTAAAATCATTTTAATGTTGGTTATATTAAAACTAACATGAAATATGGTTCTTTCACATCGTTTGTATAATAACCGATGTAAAAAATAGATATTTTAAGTTGGTTAAATTATACAACTGATGCGAAATAGTGGCCAATATCCATTTTTTATGTTGTTTTTACTAAAACTGATGTGAAAAATAACTTTATTCAAATCGGTTTTCATAAATCCATTGTGAAAAAGTAATATTAATAGATTTTAACATCAGTTATAAATAACCAGTGTGAAAAATATGAATCCATAAACAATTTTTTTACTAGTGTGAAAAATGAATTACATTACTTCGTGGAGAAAATATTACATACGTACCTAGGAGTGATGTATCCTATTTTTTATGGTTGGGAAAAATATAGGTAAATAATAAATAACCAATATATAATCATTATAATATAATATATATCATTATATTCATCAAATAAATCCTTATTAACATCCATGTAAATTGGAAATGAAGAAGGAATAACATCACTTCGTGGAGGTGGTAATCAACATATACAGATGAGCGATGTTCTAATTTTCTAATGAATAGAAGGATAAGAATGTATATAAGATATTATACTTAAATAAATAAAATTATTTCATAAATAACACATATAAAAACTAAATCCATTCTAATAACCAAACAATAAATATTGGGACAGAAAAGGAATCATATAGCTGTATTGAGGAGGTAGTCCACACATATGCATGAGTGATACTTTCATTTCCCATTTGACAGAAACGTTGTGTAAAATGGTCATGAAATTATCATAATAACATATTAGTATATTTATGATACCATATTATTCATTATATTATTGATACAATATTTTTATATATCTATGAATGAAAAATAGAACTCTGTTATGAATTATAGCTCTTTGTTGAGAATCCTCCTTTGTATTACACCTTTATCCTTGAATGGATGGTGTTATGGTCAAACAATGACTTAAAAGAAAAAGTGATATATATTATAATTTTTTTATGGTATTTATTGAGTAGAATAGAAGTTCCATTAATTTTTAGTAATAGAGTATAAGTGATATCATTTTATAAGGATGAGAGAGGGCATACTTGGAATTTTTTTAAACATTAAAATTTATTAATGTCTTACTCAAGTAAAGTGGATCCAAAATATATAGATTTATAAAATAATAAGTATAGGTTCAATGTAAAATCAAACAATAAAATTAAATCGTTTTTTTATATTTAGAGGATTATCTATTGGGTAACCCCCTTGTAAACCCATTTTAGCCCTAACCATGGTAACAAAATTATACTACCTTTATCTATTCATTATGAAAAAAATTAAGTTTAACCTATTAAATAATTTTATTTATAATGGTTTAAAATATTTTATCCATTTTTCATGATTCAATTTTAATAAGTGGGAAATATTCATTTTTAAATAAGTGTGAAAAATGCAATAAAACCCTTTTTGGAAAAATTCATTTTAAGCATAAAATTGAGATTATCTTCATTCCATTGCATTTAAAAACTATTTGATTTATATTAAAATATTATATTCAATATATTATCTAAAAATTTTATTAAAATAATTCATCTATATAAATTAATTTAATTTATAGATAAAAAACACATTATGTTCATGAAATCAGTTTTTCCGGAAAACACTATTTTGACCTTGAAATGTATTTATTTTAATTTCTAATAAATAAAATATTAATGAATTAATTTTATATATATGTAAAAATAATTTATCATAATTTAGTTTGTTCTATCATACCCTAAAATCCAACATCTAGGTGATATATTTCACATTAAAAAAATATTTTAATAATATATCATGGTTTGTTTAAACATAGTGTTGAGTGTCAAGAAAGTTGTCAAAAAAATTAAATTTAATCCAAGGGAAATATATCATAAAATATAAGGGTTTAATATTATTTTTTTCACATGACGATCGCCTTTAGAGATATTCTACACTCAATTTTGTGACTCCATGGTGGTGTGATGTAGAGGTGTTATCATATTCATCAAAACAGAAATAATTCATTACAAGGTAATTTTTTACAGCTTATATTAATTACAAATCATTATGTGATGATCCTATGTCTGGTTCGGAAATTCTGATGTCAATTAATCATCAATTAAATTTCATTGGTCTGGGTGTTCTTCATCATGTACATCTCGGGTTAATCATCGATTATGGGAAAAATTCATTTGGGCATGCCCCTTCTTGCACATCTACTGCACTTGAAACCTTCAAGTGGGGTAAAATGGATCATAAAATTGTTTATAATTATTTAAATATTAGTGGTAAATTTACACATTTATCATTAGTTTTTCATTTATAGTATAATCCAAATTTGAATGGAATTATGAGATCTTATCTTATTTCTATTATTTCTCAAAAACATAATAGAAATAGATTAATTATGATCAAATAACATTTGAATAACTAATTTGGAGGTTCCAGTGATTTTTAATAGTTATCATTAGATTACCTAGTGTGTAGCTCATTTATACATGTTATGTACATGTGATTAATGCACTAGGATGACTCGAGAATTAATTCATAACGTCGTGTATTTCTTTCTCATTCTGAATTGTGTTGATCAGGCCAGCCACGTTCATAGTTATTCAGACTACACTATGTGCAATATCAATACACAACAAGTAGTCCATTAGTCAAATATGGTCTATTTGTTTTTATATGGAATGTGTGACTGGTAAGTGTGTAACTCAGATAACACATGATGTGTAGAATATGTACACATCATATAATCCATTAATTTTTACAAAAGATCAATATTCACATCTCATAGGTGTTTTTTGTGGATAGAGAGTGAAGATTTATACATGATTCAATGCTAGATTGTACACACCATGTATATTACATGTTTATAAAAAATTTAAAATCAATTTAATATACTATTAAAACCATATCAACATTTGTTTTATTTTTCACTCATTTTAATCATACAGTCCATATGATGGGTTATATATATATATATATATTAAATTTCTAATTGATTTCTTGATAATCTTAAAAATTATATATAATTTTTAAGTTGTAATATATAAATTACTCTATATACATTTCCACATATAATTCTATGTATATAAAAAGCATCCCTCTATCATTCATTTGATAGTACAAAGCATTAATTTATGTGATAACCTATGTATGAAACATACAACTTGAGTAAACTAAAATTTCTCATATTTTTTCAAGCATGTCCCTCTTTGGGTTTTCCATTAAAGATTAGGTGACTGAGTCTTATTCGAAGATGGAGAGCCTTCGTTAGGGAGAATGAGAAGATGTTGAATGATGTATGTTAATTTGAATTAATGAAATCTAGATATAAATTTGTTAAATGGGATTATGAGGGTTTTCCAACCTTGGGAATGATTTGGGGTGTTTTAGGTTCTTTTGGGGTGAATGGGATGAAAATTGTCTGTAGAACAATTACACACCGTTTAAATATAATACACATCCTCTAAATGTTGTCTGACACATGATGTGGATTCTTACAAGATGTGAACTAATTAATGACATGAATATAACACACATCATGAAATTATGTTAAACATCGTGTTATATTTTATGAGGATAAATATTTTCCCAAGGCAATGGTTTTTTTAGTGTATCCCTCTACAAATAAATATATGTCGCACACATGAATTACACGTCATGTAATTTAATGAGAAGTAGTATTAAGGGTTTCATGTGACCAATTTTTCATTATGTCCCACTAAAAATTTATTCCTCTCGACCCTAAAACATTTCCTAGTAAATTTTGGAGTGACATCATGACTTCCATATGAGTCTTTTTAGAAAATCAATCCCCAGTAAGTTATTCTATTTATGTTTTCCATTCAATCCCATTGTTCTCTATCCATTGTAGTGTAATATCCTGACTTGGTTCATTGTTTGTTTTGTATTTATTGGTTATAATCTAGGATCCATCTTTCAAGTAGATGATCATTCATTCTTGTTGGTTAATCTGACCAGAAGTGTTGTTAGATATTTTGTTAAAGGTAGGGGGTCTAAAACATAGCTATGTAGTCTATATAATAGAAATTGTGTTAAATATTTCCATTTCACCAATATTAGGTGATCCTATATTAATTAAATGGTGAATTATATTATTCATTCTAATCTATTTGGTTCTAATTGGTTGTTCAACTGAATTAGGGATATCATTCAGGTGAGTGAACCTTTTTTTTATAATATAAATGATGAATTCATTATTTTTTACCATGATATGAGTTTTTTTATGTTTTCCTAATATTTAATCTACTTTGAATTGATTGATTATTGTAATGAATTGCATGTTATTGTTTTATGACTAAATTATAAATGAGATGTGAAATTGAATGATAAGTTTTAATTTGTATAATTAAAAAATGAGATTTTTGATGTTATAGTTTGATATATTTTCTTTTATGAGATGTTGTGACATGTGCTAAAATGATTACATACTAATCTTAGACCTGACATGTGATGTAATTCTTATGTAATAGGCTTGGCCCTAACATGTATGGAAAAAATTATATATCAGGATCGACCATGATTAAATACTGAAATGATTATATATCAATATTTCCTGTGATATGTAATGAAATTATTATTTACCGATATTAGACCTAAATATTTACTGAACTGATTTTATATAGGGATTGACCCATGATTTTGGAATTTAATCCATGGATAAGTGGTTGTGGATGTAATAGTTGTGAGACAACTCTAGAGATATTTTCAGCATGGCATCAAAGTAGGTTATGATTCAATGGGGTTATATGGTTATTGTCAGTGTAGTCATAAGACATGATCATAGATATTTTGGAATGGTGTTGAAGTAGTTTAAAGTGTAATTAATATAATTATATAATTAATTAGTTAACCTATTTATTGAATTATTTCATTCACTAATTATCATACTAGTTTTATTTAGACGTGATGGTGTTAACATACTGATTTTTACTCATACCATATTTGGGATACTATTTGGTTTCCAAGAATATTACATGGATGTAGGATTTGAAAAGTGAAAGGGACATTACTGTAGATTGTTTCTTACTAGATGCTCTGAAGTTTGGAGGTAAGACCAATATGGGGTTCCGAACCTGGTCCTTTTGATTTTATTTGTGTCAGCAGATACTTTTATTATTTTACTTCTAGTTTTACATTAAGATACATTCTATCATTGTATTATGTTATTTCTTTATTATTCATTAGATTATTCATTAGGATTTTCTTGGTTGTTTTTCATTCTGTATTGCATTGTTTCTCTTATTTTTTCAACTAACGTATTTTTTATAAATTATTATTCTTTTATGTTGTAATTTTGAAACCAGGGGGTATAGTATCCCCATTATACTTATCACACCCTCGTTGATAGTTGGAAAACTCTGTCATATGGGGAGGTTCACCTGATATCATGTAACCAACCCATTTTGGCTATGTGATAGAGTGTCGGTTCAGGGGATGTTAATGTTTCATTAGAGAAACAAGGTTTCTTTTCTATTTCTTTTCTATTTGGGAAATCTTGAAAGTATACTAGGATGTGTCGGGACTTGGTAATGAGATTGTGTATGGGAGTAGCTAACCCATGTATGGGGTAAAATCTGAGTAACCACGGATAGGATTGCTTCTTATATTTTTTTCTTGTTACAATTTATGTTATTTCACCTTGGGAGATAAACATGTTGTGAGAGGTTGTTATTTCATGAAGTTTTTGGTTATTTAGATAGTAATCATGTACCAGTATAGCACGATATGAATATTCATGCATCATGATAGAAACATTAGGATATGTATTGGAATGCAATGATCGTTATATGGACATATTTATTACATGTGATACATACTTTCATGTATGAATAATGATATGAGATACAAGTTATATATGTTAAACAATATAAATGAAAAGATATACCATGATAAGATACTTTTAATCCCCGTTTAAATAGACTAAGAGTAAGTTATTCTCTTTGGTTATTACATGTTGAGGCTAAACTTGTTGTTATAGACAATTCTCTAAGCTGTTTGTTTCTCTTGTAGACAAAATACCTCCTTGTCTTCTTTATGTTGATCATTAAGAGATTGTATTTTAGCACGTTCAAAATGCATCTGAGCTATGATCAAATAGGTGTTCATGTTTTTGACCGCTTCTTCAGGGTCATGTGATCCATGAAAAGATAGACTACTCAAACCAAGCCTTTGATGTTTAAGATAATGAGACGATTCTAGTTGTAACATCCAACTACATTTACTGGGGAGGGTGACCACCAGGCTATAGTGTTCTAGATCTATTCAATCTAGATGATCGTTAACCATCCTGAGGCACTCGTAGATTGGATGGTGAAGCATTCTACATATATTCTTGGTCATCTTTCCAAGAGTTTTTGGGACATTCAAGATAAATATGGAAAGTATGAAGATATATCTTGGAAGAAATTTGCAGTGATGTTCTTGAGCTATTTCTATTATAATATGTTGAGCTATGAGAAGGATTTTTATTCTATTCACTTAACATAGGATTGTATGTCATTGTTGGACTATGTTGGATGTTTCACTGAACCATAGGGCTATGATCCATCATTGGAAGATGATGAGATATCAATGGAGAAATATTTGTAGGATGTTCTTCACTATGATATCAGGTTATAGGTGAATCTGTTCCCTCTTAGCAGTTTTTGGATGTGATAAATCAAGAACTCGCCATAGAAGGGAATTTGGGAGAGTCCCTAAGTAGTGGAAAATCTGTTTTGGTAGGGGAAACTGGTAAATATTCCTCTAGTGTATGGAATCATCATTATGATAGTTTTCAGCAAAGAAATAGTGGGAAGAGTAGTCAAGGTAGTGTGAAGCCTTCTCCGGATCAAGTTCAGTTGTATTGCAATCAGTGTGAAAATACGGACCACAACCATCCCCAGGGTTCATATGCCACATTGTATTTTCATTATTGTGATTGGATGGGCCACCTGCATAGGTTTTTTAAGGGAATTAATCATTATAGCAGTGGTAGGGGATAAGTAAAAGTATCATATTCCTGGGCGTACTAAAGTACTCCTCAGCAGAAAAGTATCTGAAGTTAATTGGGATTCTCTTCTTGAGGTATGGGACAAGGTACCCCAGTGTTGGAGTGGTAGTACCATGCAGATTTAATATCTCATGGGAGTCATACTGAATCCTTGGGTGGAGTTTCGGGTCATCTACACAATATGATGACAACTCCAGTTAGTTTGAATGTAGGACTAGCTACTGTTAGAGGTACAATTTTTTTCATCTACCCTTGATTATGTTTCACATGATATATGGGCATAACTTTTCTTTTTATCAACAATTTTTCTAAATTTTTTGGGCTTTTATTTGTAAATCTTCGATTTTTTTTACCATTGACACACCATTGGGAGTGAATTCAGAGAATATCAAACATTCCAAGGAATGTTCTCTGTAGATTTTTGGTTTCAATTTCTTATTAGAACTGTTTGTGCTAGAAATGAAAGGATTAAATTTTATTCTTAGTATGGATTGGATAGCTCTATATTAGGATTGTATACACTATTACCTAACTATATTTTAATTTTGATCTCTAGAAGCAGGTGGATATTCCCACCATGGTGAGAGGGATATCAAGGAAGGTCATGTCGGACCAGTTTAGTGCAGATTGGATTCTCTCACATCTCAGATAGCAATTCTTTCTCTAGATGATAGTGGAATGAAGTATGATTTTTTTCTCTAGTGTTATACCATTTTATAGATTTCGTTCTTTGTTAGTTTTATGACTTACCACCTGAGCGAGATATTGATTTTATGATCGAGTTGGTGTCGGTAGTTGAGACAGTTTTTATTCCACCATATAGAATGGAAACATTAGAGCTTCTAGAGTTGATTGTTTAGTTTTGAGATCATAAAGCTAAAGGTTTCATATGTCCCAGTACATCTCATTGGGGTTATCTAGTTATCATTCCCAATAAGGATGAAGGGTATTTATAGTTATGTGGGGATTATCATAGATGGAACTAGATGATGGTCAAGAACTTATATCATCTTCAACTAATTGATGAACTATTTGATCAATTTGGAGGATATTAGATCTTCTATAAGATCAATTTGATATCTGGATACCAACATTTGATGATGATATCATTTTTCATACCTCATAATTATTTTAGGAGTAGTTAAGGCGTGTATAGATTTGTAGTGATGTATTTTGGGTTGACTAATGCCCCAACGGTATTCATGACCTTGATTAATCAAGGGTTTTATCTTTTTCAAGATCAGTGTTTGGTTTTTTTGGTAACAAACATCTTTGTATATTCCTATTTATCATATGGTCATTCCCAACATTCTTGACATAATAATGATTACATTGAGAGAGAATGTACATTACAATAAGCTAACTAAATATAGTTTATGGATTGATATAGTTCACATCTTGGGCCATGTCCTCTCAAAAAAAAGATCTTGTGTAGACCACGAGGAAGTTCCATCCATGGAATCACGGGACTACCCTAATAATTTCTTCAAAATTTGTATATTTCTTGGTTTAGGAGGTTATTATATGTTCTTTATTTGCAACATATCCCATATTGTTTCACCCATTTCAGGGTAACAAAGACTGGGGTAAAGATTGTTTGGTCTGAAGTTTATGAGAGAGATTCTAAAAAGTTAAAGGGGAGGCTTACCTCAACACCTTTCATCAGTTTACCTATGCTGATTAATGTATATACCATGTACTGTGATGCATCCAGTTTTTGACTTAGAGTAGTTATGGCATTGTAGGATTGATTAGTTTCAAATGGCTTCAAATACTTGATACTACATGAGAGGAATTACCCTACTCACAAATTGGATTTATTAAAAGTTGTAAATTTCCTATGATTTTGGAATAATTATCTCTTGGTTGAGTGGTTTGTGTTATAGACATACTATAAGAGCCTCACGTGTATATTTTCTCATCGGGACTTGACCCTTCAGCAGAAAAGGTGGGTTGATTATCTTCAATGTTTTGACTTTGTCTGAGAATATACACCATTATGGGGAAACATAAAATCCAATGATTTAAGATATAATATGAAGATAAAGGTATTGTATTGGTCTTCTGATTAAAGGTATATTATGTCACCCTTTCCAAACATGCATCTAGATGTTTGAGAGTCTCAGGCCTAAGTAGCTCTGATTTCGACATCTGTTATTCTATTGATTCTGGATTAGATAAAGAATAATAATTTCGATGATCCATAGGACCTATTTATGAGAGACTTCTTATATGGTGGTGATAAACCATCAGGATTGATTCTTAGTAGTGTAAAATCAATTCTTTTTTATGGAAGGGTATGGGTTCCTATGGGCTTGCATGAGGATCCCATTAGAAAGTTTCATGCTTCTGGATGATCAGAACATCCTCTTTTGGAATATATGGATTGTGATGTTCATAGATAGTACTAGGGATCAGTAATGGAGAAGGAGGTAGCAATATTCATGGCTAGATACTTCATATGTCTATTGGTGAAGGTTGAGCACCAGAGGCCAGTTAGAATTTTTTTGATTTTCACATTCCTGAGTGGAAGTGGGATGATTTCACTATAGATTTTGTGATAGAATTACCCCAGACAAACAATTAGGATTATGATATATGGGTGAATTTGGATCTACTAAAGAAGGTATCCCACTTCTTTCTTATCAAGTAGACCTTCATAGTTGATGATCTAGGTAAGTCTTTATGTTTGTGGGGTAGTTGGCCTGCATGGTGATCTGAGGAGGATCGTTTCAGATAGAGATACTCATTTCACACCAATAATCTAGTATGGTCTTCATAAGTTTCTGGAATCATATGTTATTTTGTGTAAAACCTATCATCCCCAGATTGTCAATGAATCTGAGTAGACTATTCATGTTCTGGATAATATTTTATGAGCATTTGTTTTGGATTTCAGTGGTTTGTGAGAGAAACATATGGAACACATAGAGTTTTTATATAATAATATCTTCTATGATTCGATCCAAATTGAACCTTTAAAGGATTTTTATATAAGGACATGTCATTTTCCTATTTGTCCTCTGGACACAAGTGAGTTAACACTTGTTGGGACTAGTCTCATATAGGAGACATATGAGTACATTCAACTGACCAGGAGATGGTTAGAGACCATGTAGAGCAGGATTAAATCCTACACTGACCATCAAATACAGCCTCTATTGTTTTAGTTTGGTCATATTGATTTTTTTCTGGTGTATCTTAGGTTGTGGAAACACAATATCTTGAAATAGTAAATTCTAGAACCCTAGCTTATGGGGTTGTTTTAGATTGTGGATAGGGTCAGTCCAATGGTGTATCAATTATCCATTCCACAAAGCTAGAGTTACATGCACAATGTGTTTCATGTGTCATAAATTCGTAGATATTAAACAAACCAATATCATGTATTGGACATAAAAGAGATCAAGATTAATTTTAATGCATCCTTAGAGGATAATCTGTTATGGATTATGGACCATAGTGATAAATACCATCTAGATAGGTTGATACCAATGGATCATGTAGAGTGGAAGTGTGGATGAGTTCCAGAGGAGAATCAGGAGAGGGAGTCTGATATACAAGAACAATGTAAATACTTTTTCCCTAATATCCTATCATGATTCTTAGATCATCTTAGGGATGAGAAGTTACATGGTGGGGAGGTTTTAATATCCATTAATTTTTTCAGTTACGTCTCTCTTTTAGTATTTTTATTTGATCTGAGGTGGTTGGGTCTTGTTCGAAGATGAAGATAATTTGTTGTGGAAAATTACATAATTTTTTGGATATATGTTTATTTTAATTAATGGAATCTAGATATAAATGTGTTAAATGTGTTTATAAGTATTTTCCATCATTGGGATGGTTTTGGGTTGTTTTTCGTTCTTTTGGGGAGAATGGGAAAAACATTTTCAGCATAATAATTACACCCTATTTAAATCTAATATGCACCATGAAAATGATTCTAGACACATGTCATGAATGATTACAAACCATGAACTAATTCATGACATGAATTGAATGTGAATCGTTCAATTATATTACAAGTTTTGTAATATTTAATCGAGATAAATATTAACATGAGGTGATGGGTTTTCAGTGTATCCCTCTAAAAAATACATGATGTGTACCTGAATTAAACATTATGTAATTTTTAAAGTACCGGTTTTAATAGTGGTGTATAGATGATTTTTCATTCCCCCTACATCTTTTCTCCTCTCAACCCTAAGGAATTCCCGATGTGATTTTAGAGAATCTTCCTCCCTTCCGTACATCCATTTTTTGAAAATTAATATCTAGTATGTCATTTTTTAAGGTTTCCCTTATCTCATTTTGTTCTCTAGTTGTTGTGGTGTAATATCTTAAACATGGTTATTTTTTGTTTTGATCTTGATTGGTTATGTTCTAGGATCCTTATCACGGTTATCTATACCTTTATTCTTGTTAGTGAATTTTTGTGGAACAATTATTTTATTTTCAGTAAAAGGTAGGGGGCATAAACCTCAATCCTATAGTCTATTTAATTTCAAGTATGGGAGATATTGCAACTATGAAAACGTAGCATGCACATACATAAATTAAATGATTAATTAGATTATTCTTTGAAATCACTTTTGATTAAATTTGTTGTATACCTTACTTGGGGACATAGCTTCGGTGATCGAAACCTTATATATAATTGAAATGATGAACAAATTAAAGTGTGTCTAGAATGAAATGAGTTTTCATTGATTTATTTATATAGATTCACCATGGCATGGATTCACTGTTGAAATGAATAGTATTTTATTTGTTTGTGACCAAATGATAAATGGGATGAGAAAATGAAAGGTAAATTATAATTTTCATAATTAACCACTAAGATTTATGATTTGATATTGTGATATTATTGTTTTTATGTCATTTTGGGACATGTTCTGAAATTCTTAAAACCTGGTTTGGCCCTGAGGTGTGCTGAAATGCTTATATGTTGGGCGCATCCCTGATTAAATTTTGGAATAATTATATACCAATCTTGGTCATTATATGTGTTGAAACTACTATATACCAGGATTGGCCCAAACTAAATACTGAAATTCTAATATAACAAGATTGACCGTAGATTGTGTAATTTATTGCACAGATATATGGTTGTGTTTTTAAGGGTTGTGAGACATTCCTAGAGACATCTTAGGCATGGAACTGAAGCAGTTCATGATTTGCCTTAGTTTTACGGTTACAGTTGGAATGGTCAGAAGGCATTCTCATAGATATTTCAACATGGCACTGAAGTAGGATAAAGTGGTATTAATTTAACTATTTAATTAATTCATACACCTATTTTTTTCATTATTACAAGAACTTATTATCATTATGGTTATGATTACACATGGTTGTATCAACCGACTGAGTTCTATTTTCACCTTATTTGGGTTTTCATTTGGTACCTATGAAGATTACATGGATATAGGATTTGATGAGGGAAATAGAACTTATTGTTTATTGGTTCTTGTCTGATATGCTGGAGTTTGAAGATGGGAAAAACATGGGATTTAGGATATGGTCCTTTTGAATTTATTTTTTCCATGTGATTCTTTTATTTGTTTTCATACAGTTTTACTTTTAGTTTCACTCCCACATGAAATTGCATTATTACATTATTATTTATTCTATTTTCAGTTTTATTTTATTGGTTGGTTTCCGGTTGAGTTGTATTGTTTCTATTGTTTCTATTAATATAATATCTATTTTATATGATTATTTAATGTGTTTTATCTCTGTAATGTAGGGGTGCAGTCTCCCCACTATACCTACCACACACTTTTTGCAAGGTGGCATCCTCCAGTGTATGGGGAGGCATGTTTTAAGTCCTATAACAATCTTTTTTCATCTACGTGATAGAGTTCTAGATCGAGGGATGTTACAAAATAGTATATGAATATCATACACACTAGGTAGTTCAGACATATACTTACAGTTTTTCATCCAAGTTACATGTTTACTACTTATTCAATTTTAAATAAATTATTTAATTCATATAAAATAGTGATGGATAAGAATATAATGGTTGTTTGGAAGATAAATAATATAAAAATAATTGATTAATTGATAATTTAATTAATTTATTCTAGTGTATTTTATTTTCATTACGAATTATTGTGAATAGATTTTCATTTATTAAATGTGTAATTCATTACATGTGTGTGGATATTCATCTAAATATACAAGATCATTATATTTGATTGGTTTACATTTATTTTATTATAATATAAAATTGATGGTTGGTGTTTTACCCCCCCCCCTCATTATATAAGAGACTTCATGCCCACTGTTTCATTTATAAAACTGAAAAAACAATAATTTGGTTCCCCTCACCAGCATATGAGTAAAGGATTATGTAATAAAAGGATCTCTCAATTGATTGTAGGTAGTTAAGGTTTGGATATGAGGTGAAACCAATCCAATATATAATTTGGAGGATATGTGGAAAGCAGTAACATGAACCAATTCAGGGTTCAAGGTGTTTTTCCACTAGGTCGAAGGTTAGTTTATCATCCACTATAATAAATAACCATTGGGAAATGTTCATAGTCATACCAATATTATTATTTTATTTTTATAAAAATGCATGGTTTATTTCATTATGGATGTTTTTTCATGATCAAATTAATTAATGAATTAATAGTCATGTAAGATAGAACTAAAAAAATTATTATGAATAAAATTTATCTAAGCCACATTTAATCACCTAATTAAATACACTTAATATTAACAAGAGTGAAAATAATATAAATTTGTAAATTTACACATAAATATAATAATCCATCAAATATATATATTAATTCACTATATTCATCTACTAATTAAGATAAAATCAAACCATAGTTCAAAGTAATTGACTGGCCAATGTCATGGTTCTTTCAATTATTAGGGAATTCTAACTAATTTTTTGGTTGACTTATATTAGTACATACTATGTGTTGAATATAAAATGTGGGTCTGGGGTAATTAATATTCAACGGGTTAGGAAATACAAATCTATGATTTCAGTACAGGGGTTTCCACTAAATATATCAAGGAATTGAAAGTTAATGCAGTTGGAAAATTTATACCATCCTAAAATCCTTTAAATAAATTGTCATGCCAAATTTTTTGTAAAGTTAAGTGGAATGTAAATTATGGGAACTATAATATATAAGTATTGGGATATTCTAAAACAAATAGTGAGGTATATTGATTCTCGATAAAATAGTTAGATACTAATACATTTTATTATTATTATCTAATTTTATAAATTAGAGTAAGTATTAAAATTATTTTCTTATTGATTTTTGAAATTGAAATCCATATGACAACAACCATATCACCACAACCCATAATTGATAAGTATATCCTTATCACAATTACTAATTTACAATAATAGGAAATCCATTGTTTCATTATTCTATACCATTAAAAGAAATTATATGTGTTTCAAAACCCCATTCCTAAAGCATCTCACAAAGAATATAGTATGGAATAATTTTTTTCTCGATGAGAAACATTTGGGTGATGCCATAGATGTCCCATGTTTCATTCTACCATCTATTTCTAATGAGACTCTACTTTTCACGACCCGTCCCCCGGGGCCTGTGCCGTGACTACCCCAAACCCGCCTTCCATAGGCCAGGGGATGGCATCTAGCACCAAAGGCGTAAATCCCTAAACTAAAAAGGCATTGCCTTTATAACTAAAAACACACACAACAGAGTACATAGATGGATACAAAACACTAAGTAATACTATATACCAAGAGAGTGATAAAAATAAAGGGGCCAGAAATAAAATCGCAACTAAAAGTTCAAGTACAACTGAAAAAGACAAAAACAGTTGAAAGGTGAAACACAGCTCCTGGATCGTCAACCGTAGATCCTACCTGAAGGGTAGGTACAGATAGCCTCCTCAGCACTCCACATCCGTCATTATCCTCTGGGTACCGACTCTTCATGAGGTCAACCTCTATGTAACATCCAGTCCTCATACACTCAGCCTCAGTCAGCGAAGTCCATGGTATGCATCCAACACAATGAGGTGCGGGCATAGCCCGTGCAGGGGTGAGTATAATGATACTCAGTAGGGACCCAGAGACCCTCAAGGTCTCACAAAATTCAACAAGGATAAACCAAAAATTATGAAATCAACAGATAACCCCACTTTGGTATATGCCCATACATATCCCCAAGTTATCAAGTAATCCATCTCAATCATCAGAAAGACACAAAGTTAATGACTCTGCTAACACATGTATAAAACGTTTTGAGAGAGATAGAGATGATAAGATGTAGCCACTAAGTCATCTATTCTATCGAACCCACATAGGATCCAGGAATACAAATCAGAACTGTCGAACCCATACAGGATCCTGGAACAATTATTCTGTCAAACCCATACCGGATCCAGGAATAGAAGTCAGAACTGTCGAACCCACATAAGATCCTTGAACAGTTATTCTGTCAAACCCACACAGGTTCCAGGAACAGAAGTCAGAACTGTCAAACTCACATAGTATCCTGGAATAATAGTTAGAGTTTTCGAACCTGTACGGGATCCAGGAACAGTCGTCAGTGCTGTCGAACCCACACAGGATCTAGGAACAGTCGTCAGTGCATAGCCAGCCACAAAGTTCCGCATGAAGCATTCTTGATCCCGGGAGGGTCATCTCCTCAAGCCGAGTGTCGATACATAAACTACCCCAAAGTCCCAAGAAGATGTATCTCAAAGGTATGCCTCACCATAGGGGTCTCAACACAATAGATGGTGCATCAATCGGATGCCCGGTCTGTGAGTTATTAGCCTTTTAATCTCGGGGGCCTGGTTAGATTCGTGTACGATCCAACCTGACTGTATCTCAACTAAACCTCGAACTCTAGTAGGGTATAGACAAAGGTACATCTACTCTCCAAGATTTCCAGTTTCATTTATGGATCGTCAAATGGACCTCCTATGCCAAAGATATGGCCAAAGAAAGTAAATGGTCGGTAGTGGGCCCAGGTCCGGTCCGACCCGACATAGTCTGGGCTGACCTGGTTCGGGTCGACCCGTGCTAACCTGATGGGTCTGGCATGGCCTGTTGGTCGGGCCAGCTCATTGGGTTTGGGCCGGCCCACTGGGCCTAGCCCAGCAGGCCGCGGGGGTGGTTCGGCCCTGGCTCGGCGTCGGTTCGTCCTAGAGCGTCGCGAGGGCGCGGACTGGCGCGGCTCATCCATGAGAGCGTGGTCGAGCTGGTTCGGCAAGGGTGTCATGAGGGGGCTGGGACGCTGGCTCTGTCTGGGGGCCGTGAGGGAGCCGGGTCACCGTCTCGACCGAGAGGTCGCAAGGGTCCAGCTCGGGGAGGTGTGTGGGGTGCGCGTAAAGGCCGACAGGTGGCCGGTTTGGGTAGAGCACGACCAGCACGGGTCAACGTGCCTCATAGGGGCGCGGCCAGGTAGTTGGGGGCCGGGACGTGCGTGGCGAGGCGAGCCTATAGCTAGGAGGTGTGCAGCCAGGTGGTTCGGAGATCGGGAGGCACCTGGCCAGGCGGGCTGGAGGCCAGGAGGCATGCGGCCAGGCAGGCCGGTGGCTCAGCCAGGCGGTCCGGCCAGCGGTCGGGAGGCTGGTAGGCCGGCAAAAACCAGGAGTTGGGTGGCATGGGCAGGAGGCAGTTCCAGTAGGGTGGCTCAGCCAGAGGGCCCGGCTCCTCCCGGAGCACCAGAGTGCCATGGGGGTGGCATAGTTCGCGGAGGCTGCAGGTAGCACAGACTTTGTTGTCACCACTTCTGTCACCTCATTGCGTCATCACCAAGCCTACGTTCAATCATAAACATGATCAGTGTAGGGGTCATCCCTTGTTGGTTTGGCCTGCACCCTCTGCGATTAGGGTGGTATTACAGGTTCCTCAAGAGGAAGAAAGTTGAACTTCAATTATTCTTACAATCCACCACAATAATTCCTTTCTTTTGAAGAAGAGAAAAGGAAATAATAATTATACAAAACAACCCCCTACCTTTGATATTTGATCATTTTTCATTGAAAAATTCGTGTTAGTCAATCATCGAAGACATCTCTTGATGGTTGAAGCTTCGAGGAAGAAGTTTGAGAAGGTTGGTGTTATTTGTTCTTTAGTCTTTGTTGGTAGATGGGGTTCTTCATTGGAGAACACTAATTATCCAAAGATCTCCTCTCAAAGTATCTCACCGAAAGAGAAATTCCAAGAAAAAATATTAATAGATTGTCTACTATATTAGATGTTGGAATGAAATTCAAATGGAGAACTAAATTAATTTGATAGGCTCTCCTTAATAAATTGAAGAGGATGGCACAAGGAATTAATTAGGGGAGATGAAGAGGCTCTCCCTCATTAATGAGGGAGAGTCGATAGGTTTTACTCTCCTCCATCAATAGGGGGTTAAGCCCCATGTGGTCCCCACACGGTAACCTCTCACGGGAGGTTATGTTCTGGTGGGCCCCACCACCATAACCTCTCATGGGAGGTTATGGTGGGGTGGTCCCACCTCCAACTCCCATGAGGAGGCTTTAACCACCAAACACCCACATAGTGGCTCTAATAAAATAATGTGAAAACTCGCTTTAATTTATTACTTTCCAGAAAAACCCAAAATCCATCTTCCACTCTTGACCAACTGTCATCGAGGTGAAAGTCTCATTAAGAGAATACCGGCATTGTGAGTTCAATGGTTCCCTCATATTTCAATTCCGTGCACCAGTTTAAAAGTTATAAAAACCCTCTCGAACTTTTACTGAACGTACCTGAACCAAACATCAGAAATGGATTCTGGACACATCGGGCCTCGGAATCAAGCGCTGTCAATTTTCGTGGACTCGTAAAAATCCCATGTATTTATGAAAGTTAATTTCCATGGAAATTCAGGGTATTTAAATTCTCCCCACCTCAAGGATTTACGTCCCCATAAGCTACAACTCAAAGTAAGGGAACACATGGGGGTACTAAGCATGCATTTGATCCTCTCGCTCCCATGTTCACTCCTATAGGTTATCGTGCTGCCAATGAACGTGAACCAGAGGTATCGACCGTTCATGAAGGACCCACACCTATTGATCCTCAATCTACACTAGAACATCTATAAATGTCTCCCCATCATCGATGTTCAGCTCTCCATGGTCAATTATGTGAGAAGGGTCATGCACGTATCTCCTCAGATGGGATACGTGGAAGACTTTATGCACCCAACGCAACTGAGGTGGAAGAGCTAAGAGGTAAGCCACCTCACCTACTCTGCTGAGGACCTGGAAAGGTCCGATTAATCTCAGAGATAACTTTCCACCTCAGCCAAATCTCTGTAAACCTTCTCAAGGTGAGACCCGTAGAAAGACATGGTCGCCATCCTCAAACTCCAGAGGTCTCCATCTCTTGTCAGCATGTGAATTACACCTGCTCTGTGCAGTCTTCATCCTCTCTTGGATGATCTTCACCTTCTCTGTGGTATCCTGTACCATCTATGGTTCAACTAATACTGACTCCCCTGGGTCTGTCCAGCACAATGGCAATCTGCACGGTTGACCATACGGGGATTCAAAAGGTGTTTTTCGATGGTGGAGTGATAGATATTGTTGTATGAAAACTCCACCAAAGGTAAGTGATCCTCCCAACTGCGACCAAAGATGAGGACACATGCACGCAACATGTCCTCAAGGGTCTAAATTGTTCACTCAGTCTAACTATCCGTTTGAGGATAGAAGGAGGTTCTCAAACAAATCATCATCCCGAAAGCCTCCTTTAACCCCTTCCATAGCCGTGAAGTAAACTGTGCATCAGGATTAGAGACAATAGAAGAAGGTAATCCAAGTACCCGCAAAATCTCCTTCATGTAGAGGCGCCCCAAGCTCTCTACTGAACCCTGATCTCTAATTAGTAGTAAGTGGGATGACATGGTGAGTTAGTCAACGATCTCCCAGATAGAGTCATGTCCCCTAGACATACATGCAATACTCGCCACGAAGTCCATGGATATCCTACAAAAATTCCACTCTGGGACCTCTAAAGGCTGAACCAAGCCTTCTAGTATCTGATGCTCCGCCTTCACTTGCTGACAAGTGAGTCATCGATAGACAAACTCTTCTACTGCCTTCTTCTTACCTAGCCACCAGTGCTATCATCGAAGGTCCTGGTACATCTTTACCACTCTTGGATGTACCAATAGAGGGGATGTGTGAAAATCCCTCAACACTTCCTCCTTAAGTGACACTAGAACTATAGTACGTCCTCTAAATAGGATGATGTGCTCCCCACCTTCATAAAATACATCAGGTGCCTTCCCTGTGGATATCTGAGCACGTCGTGTCTCACAGTCAGCGTCTCCACGCTGTGCCTCCCTGACTCACTAAAAAAGTGGAGGAGTGACTATAAGATAATGAAGGAAAGCTTCCATCTCTGTCCACAAAGGATATCTGTAAAGCAACCATCTACTATGTCGCCTCTCCTAGTAGCTATATACTAGATCTCCTACTGAGTGCATATCCTACAATGTTCACCTTCCCAAGAGTATAGACTATCTCGAAGTCAAAATCCTATAAGAACTAAATCCAACATCATTGTCTCAGGTTTGGGTCCTTCTCAGAGAAGATATACCTGAGACTCTGGTGGTCAGAGTAAACTATAAAATGCTCACCCATCAGATAGTATCTCCACATATTCAAGGTAAAGATCACTGCTGCTAACTCTAGGTCATGGTTAGAATAGTTCTTCTCATGCTATCTCAGCTATCGAGAACCATATGTGATCACTGCTCGCTCCTACATCAGGACACACCCGAGTCTAGTCTCTAATGCGTCACAGTAGACTACGTACCCAACGCCCTCCTCTGGAAGCCTCAAGATGGGGGCACTAGTAAGCCTTTTCCTTAGCTCCTGAAAGCTATGCTGGAATCTCTCCAACCATATGAAGGGTTGACCCTTCTTTGTCATATATGATAGTGGTGCTTCAACTTTGGAGAAGTCTGGTACGAACCTCCTATAATATCTAGCCAAACCCAAAAAACTCCAAACCTCCGTCACAGTTCTTGGTGGCTCCCAAGAAAGTACCGCCTCGATATTAGCTGGATCCACTGCAACTCCAGCCTCTGAGATGACATGTCCCAAAAAGTGATCCTATAGGATCCAAAACTAGCACTTTGAGAACTTACCATAAAGCTTGTGCTCTGAGAGTGTTTCTAGTACTACCCACAAAAGGTAGGCATGCTCCTCCTCAGTAGTAGAGTAGATCGGAATGTCATCGATGAAGACTACGACAAAGAGATTGAGGTATGGCTGGAAGATCCTGTTCATGAGTCCCATGAACACTACAAGAGCGTTGGTTACGCTGAAAGGCATAACTAAGAAATCTAAGTGGTCGTACCGACATCTGCATGTCGTCTTCTGTACATCCTCATCTCAAACTCTGAGCTGGTGATTGCCTGGTCTAAGGTGTATCTTCGAGAACCACCGTGATCCCTTCAGCTGATCAAAGAGTTTGTCAATACTATGGTGTGGTAGCTTATTCTTCACAATCACCTACTTTTGGCGATGGTAGTCGACACAAATCCTCAAGCTCACATTCGCCTTCTTGGCTAACAAAATCTGGGGTGCCCACGGAGAAACACTGGGCCGAATGAATCCTATCCTCTGCAAGTCCTCCAACTGTACCTGCAGCTCGCGAAACTCCTAGGGAGCCATCCGATACGCTGGTGTAGATATCAGTGTCGTCCCGGGGTACAAGTCAATGTAAAATTCCATCTCTCAGTGTGAAGGTAGACCTGTGACATCTTCAAGGAAAACATCCTCGTACTAGTCAACCACTACAGGATAACTTAGACTCTAAACATATACCTCTCTAAGGGGAAAGCAGGAAAACTAATTATTTATTGGTTGCACCTTCTTCTGAGTAAGTCTGTCATATGATGCAAAGGCTCCCTTCTCGCTGGTGAAGGTAAACCTGGTCCCATCCGTGTGGTCACACCACACTTTTCACCTAATACAGTCGATCTAAGCATGGACTGTATATAACTAGTCCATACCTAAGCTGACGTCGTAAGGCCTCTAAATAGCTACGAGGAGATCCCAACCGATGCTCTCACCAGACTGCTAACACCAGTGCATGATCTTCGAGTCTGCTATTGTAGGAGTCTCTAGCCGTAAGGATCGAGCCAACGACTCTATCAAAATCTCTGAGATCCGAACGAGGACAGTGGAAATGAAAGAGTGATTGGAACCTGTGTCTATAAGAACAACATCTATGGTTTAGTAGACACAGACCGTACTTCAAATCATCTCCAGACTATCGTGATCGTAAGCCTCTGCTGCATGGAGCTGAGCTCTCACCTGTCCACCTGCTCCCTGTAGTCAGGGTGGACCTCCTGGTGGGGGTTGTGGTAACACCTCGAAATATCACCCACTGCCAAATGCATGACCAGCTCCTCTTCCACGTCCACCTGCGCCCTGAAGATCGCCTCGATCGAACCTCTGCCTTTGTCTAGGGGCTCCCTCAATTGTCTACTGATCATCCAAACGGCAGGTCGAACATTCACGAGCCATGTGACCCTTCCAACCTTATGTGAAACACTACATGTTCCTTGAATGACTAGATCTGTCTCATGTGCCTCGCACAACCGAACCCAAGTCCTGTGGTCATCCACTGGATGATCTAATCCACTTGGACCTCTGTGACATCTGTATGCATCCAGCTGCAAAAGACTCTGCTACGTGATGCCTGGTGGTGGGTCTCGCTACTGGTGATAGTTCCGCAAGGAAACTCTCTACAAAGAGGGCTCACTTAAACACCCCTGCATGAGTCGGGATGCTGAGGGAGATCATCGAAGCCCTGATCTCTCGCCCGAGCCCCTGCTCGAAGGTATGGGCCCTGAAGAATGGGTCCCACACCATATCTGTGGAGTAGCACGAGAGGTCGGTGAACCTCGCTGATTACTATGACACCGTCATGCTACCCTATTATAGATGCAGTAGCTCCTATATCCACACTGCATGTAGGGTTTCTAGGACAAACACTTCCCGAAAGAGGCTCTCGAAGTCTGCCTAGATTAGTGTCACCTCATCATGCACTTGGAGCATCAGGCTCAACCATCTGCCTACTACTTCCTGATGGAGACTCGAGGTAAGGATCACCAAAAGGCCTGCTGGTGTCCCTACCAGTATGAAGACTCTCACCATAGCCTCCAGCCAATCCTTAGCTGCCTGAAGGTCCGTCTCGCCCCTGTACCTGGGCATCCTTCGGTGTTGGAACTCGTGCAGTGCACTTAGGTGGCGTGCAATCTCTACTGCTTGGTATGATGGCATCGGTGTCCCATCGGGTAGTGGTACCGCTGGTGACCCTACTGGGATAGGGCCCTGAACCAAGGCCACATCGCTCGGTGGGATGCCATCTCATATAAAGCCTGGAACCCTGGTCGGCTGTCTGTGTGGGCCCATACTGAAAAGTAACAAGTGTTCCATGGTCAATAAGTTATACCTGGTGAGCTAACTCAAAGAGATCACTAAGAAAACTCTTTAAACACACACGCAATCAGTGTTTTCATGCACTGAGTCGGAAATTAGAAGTCAGGGTCCAGGTGTATAGATACGTCGGCCACCGCACCAACACTAGACTTCCTAAACTGAAAACCACACTCAATACCCTTAACACTATTGCTTCACATAAAAGATCAGAGTCATAAGTTATTCGGTAGAACAAAATCCTCTAATATGAATTTCTCATGACCCATCCCCCAGGGCTATTGTCGTGACTACCCCAAGGCCACCTTATATAGGCCAGGGGCTGGAGACTATCCCCAAAGGCATAAATCCCTAAACTGGGTTGGCATTTCCTTTATAATTGAAAGTAAACACAACAGAGTACACAGATGGATACAAAACACTATGTAAAATTGTATAACAAGAGAGTGCTGAAATGTAAAGGGGCTAGAAATACAAGCCCAACTGAAAGTACAAGTACAACTAAAAAGGACAAAAACAACTAAAGGTGAAAAGTAGCTCCTAGATCATCAACCATGGAACCTACCTAAAGGGTAGGTATAGGTAGCCTCCTCAGAACTTCACATTTGTCAGTCTCCTCTGGGTATCGACTCATTGTAAGGTCCACCTCTGGGTAACGTCCAATCCTCATACACTCATCCTTGGTCAGCGATGTCTGTCATCTGCATCCAACACAACGAGGTGCAGGCATAGCCCGTGCAGGGGTGAGTATAATGATACTCATTAGGGACCCCGATACCCTCAAGATCTCACAAAATATAACAAGGATAAACCACAAAGTATGAAATCAATAGATAACCCCACATAGGTATATAACCATACATATACCTATGTTATCAATTAATCCATCTCAATCATGAGGAAAACACAAAGTTACTGACTCAGCTCATAGAGGTATAAAAATTCTATAGAGAGATAGAGATGATCAGATGTATCCACTTAATCATTTATTCTGTCGAACCCACACAAGATCTAGGAACAGAAATCAATACTGTTGAACCCACACAGGATTCAGGAATAGTTATTCTGTCGAACCCACACAGGATCTAAGAATAGAAGTCAGAACGGTTGAACCCACAAAGGATCCAGGAACAGTTATTCTGTCGAACCCACACAGGATCCAGGAACAGAAGTCTAAAACTGTCGAACCCACAAAGGATCCAGAGATAGTAGTCAGATCTGTCGAACCCGTATGGGATCCATGAACAGTTTTTATTGTTGTCGAACCCACACATGATCCCTGAATAGTAGTTAGTGCATAACACGCCACAGGGTTCCGCACGAAGCATACTTGATTCCGAGAGGGTTCGATCCTCATGTCGAGTGTGTATACATAAACTGCCATGAAGTCCTAAGAAGAAGTATATCAAAGGTCTGCCACGTCATAGAGATCTCAATGCAACAGGAATCACGTCAATCGGATGCCCGGTCTGTGAGTTATAAGCCTTTTAATCCCAGGGGCCCGGTTGGATTCGTGTATGATCCAACCTGACCGTATCTCAACTAAACCCCGAAATCCAGTGGGGTATACTCAAAGGCACGGCTATGATCTATGATTTCTAGTGTCCTTGATGGATCATAAAATGGACGTCCGGTGCCAAAGATATTCACAATGAAAGTATAGGGTTGGTAGTGCGCCCGGGTCCAATCCGACCCGACTTAGTCTAGGTTGACCCAGTTTGGGGTGACCTGTGCTGACCCGATGGGTCCATCCTGGCCTATTGGGTGGTTCAGATCATTGGGTTTGGCCCATCCATTTAGGCCCAGCCCAGCAGGCCGCCAGGGCAGTTCGGCTCAGGCTCTGGGCCGGTTCGGCCTGGAGCGTCGGGAGGGCGCGGACCGGCGTGGCTCATCCAGGAGAGTGCGGTTGAGCTAGTTCGACCACGGCGCCGTGAGGGGGTCATGATTTTGGCTCCATCGGGAGGCCGTGAGGGAGCCAGGTCACCGGATCGACCGGGAGGTCATAAGGGGCCAGCTCGGGGAGGCGCGCAGGGCGCGCGCGGAGGCCAGCATGTGGCTGGTTTGGGTATAGCACGACCAGCGTGGGTCAGCGCACCCGAGAGAGGCATGGCCAGGCAGTTTGGGGGCCAGGAGGCATGCTGGGATGTGGGCCTGAAGTTAGGAGGGGTGCGTCTAGGCGGTACGGTGATCGGGTGGTCTGTGGCTAGGCGGACCAGCGGACGGGAGGCGCGCGGCTAGGCAGGCAGGCGACTCAGACAGGTGGGCCGGTAGGCAGTTGGGAGGCCGGGAGGCTAGCGGTGACCAGGAGTTGTGTGGCGGGGGCAGGTGACAGTGCCACCGGGGTGGCTCATCCAGAGGGCTACGGTTTGGCCTGGAGCTCAGGATCATCGTGGGGGCGTCACGGTTCGCGGAGGCCGCAGGTAGTGTGGCCATTGTTGTCGCCGCTTCCATCGCCTCATTGCTTCATCTCCAAACCGAAGTAAAATCATAAACAAGATCAGTGGAGGGGTCAGTCCATGTTGGTTTCGCCCGCACCCTCCGCGTTTAGGGTGGTATCATTGGTTCATTAAGAGGAAGAAAGTTGAACTTCAATTCTTCAAATCATCCACCACAACAATTCCTTTCATTCGAATAAGAGAAAAGGAAAGAATAATTACACAAAAAACCCTACCTTTGATCATCAATCATTGTTCATTGACGGAGTCGCAGAAGTCAGTCATCGAAGAGGTCTCTCGACGGTTTGTGCTTCGAGGAAGAAGTTGGAGAAGGTCGGTGTTCTTCGTTCTTTGTTCTTTGTTGGGAGATGGGGTTCTTCGTTAGAGAACACTAATTCTCCCAAGCTCTCATCTCAAAGGCTCTCACCGAATGACAAATGCCATGTAAAATTAATAATAGATTGTCTATTATTTTAGATGTTGGCATTAAATTCAAATGGAGAATTAAATTAATTAGAGAGGATCCCATTAATTAATTCAAGGGGTTGGCACAAGGAATTAATTAGGGGAGGTGAAGAGGCTCTCCCACATTAATGAGGGAGAGTCGAGAGGTCTTACCCTCCTCTATCAATAGGGGTTTAATCCCCATGTGGTCCCCTCACAGTAACCTCTTGTGGGAGGTTATGTTCTTGTGGGACCAACCACCATAACCTCTCATGGGATGTTAAGGTGTGGTGGTCCCACATCGAACTCCCATGAGGAGGTTTTAACCACAAAACACCCACATGGCGGATCAAATAAAATAATGTGAAAACTCAATTTATTTTATTACTTTCCATGAAAACACAAAATCTATCTTCTACTCTCAACCAACTGTCATCGAGGTGAAAGTATCCTTAAGGTAATATCAGCGCTGCGAGTTCAACGGTGCACTCAGATTTCAATTTCGAGAACCGGTTCAAAAGTTATAAAAACCCACTTGTACGTTTACTGAACGTACCTGAATAAAAACATCAGAAATTGATTTCGGGAACACCGGGCCTCGGAATCAAGTGCCGTCAATTTTTGCGGACTCGTAAAATTCCCATGTATTTAATAAAAAAAAATCCATTGAAATTCCAGGTCTTTAAACTACTGAAACATGATGATATGGATGTGTATATCACAGTGTCTCTCCATTTTTATCTCTATCATGATAAGGTGATATAAGAGGGATATGATATACCTAATTCACTACTAACATGAAATCTTGTAGATTCTGCACCCATTGTACCTCACACATTCAAGATAATTTGATACATCAAGGGCTTATATATCTTGGGAATTAAATTCCCTAATGAACTACACAAATATTTCATTCATTCCTTGATTCATAAATAATTATCTAGTTTTATTAAGAATAAAACATGATAAATAATTAGAAGACACTTTCATACTTCTTACACCTACACATCAAATTAACAAGTAAAATAGGAAAGAAAAGCAAACATTGTTTGTAGTGAATAAGATTATGATCAAAAAGGGAAAATGGAACTAATACTAAACTAAAACTATATTTTCCAATAATCATCTACATACAAAAAAATATCAAAACGTAAGAAAAGGGAAAAATAAATCTTCTTTGTATTGCATGTGGAAAGCTAGGCCACTAGAAGGAGAACAGTTCCCAAAAGAAAGGGGAAGATAAAGTTGTGTTTATTATCAAGTGTACTATTTATATCTCTACAAATTAGATGTTAGATACATATTGTTTCACTCAGAGCTATATCCAAATGTTAAAAACAAGTAAATTATGAAATATATCTAAAGGATATGTCGATCTTTGGGCATATAATGGAGAATTACTCACTACATGATCTATAAGATACTAAAACATTATATTACAAACAATAATTATTCTGGTTTTAAAGAAATATTATTTTCCTCCAAGTGTTACTAAGGTAATAATTTATATTTATTAAATTAGAATTTTTGGATTTATTTTCAAATTTAGAAATAAATAATGCCACTTTTAAAAAGAAAACATTTTTATGGTATGGAACAAGTAAATAAAATTATTTATGTATTAAACTATTAAAACCATCTCTTTGAAATATATAACGAATCATGTTCTCATAAATTATATAATACTCTATTATTGAATCACCATATTTTTCATTTAAATAAGAATCATATGAAAAAGATCTACCAAGATGGTTATTAAAAATACTTTTTTCAAAGACCACTTGTTTGATGTCATCCTTGGATTCAAGAAAAAAATGTTCAACCCACCAGTCGATTGAAAGGTCTATAGAGCTTCTAGGATTGCTATATACTCATGTGTGTGCACCATTTTTAGTATAATATATATGTATATATTATTACTTCATAACATTCACTGAGTGCATGAGAGGATAATTTTATGACTAATTGAGGGGGTATAAGTTTGAGACCTTTAAAAAATTCAAATATTTCAAAAATAATGTAGATAATCTACTTGGTTAGATGATAAATAATAATTTTTCTCATTAAGGTTTTGAATATCTTAACTAAGGATTTATCAAATTTATATGGGTGTTTGAGATTATATCTCAACTAACTCCACCATATACACCATAATGGAATGGTGTTAGTGAAGTGAATAACCGTACCTTTCTTGGCATGGTACGGTTAATGATGATTCGTGAAAATATTCCATTATACTTTTAAGGACTAGCATTACAAAATGAACCATGACTAATAATTAGAATATGAACTGAAGTAAAAAAAATAGAATTCCTATCCTGTTATGGAAAGGAAAGAAACATCATTTGTTACATACATGTGTTTGGGGCAATGAATCATTCATTATGGGCACCTTTGGCAACAAACAGCACCCCAGTCATGAATTTTAGGTTTATTGGATATCCAAAAGAAACCAATGTATAATACTTATATAATACTTCATACAAGAATGTGACTATCATAGGACAAGACATCTTTATATAGTTGGAGAAAATCATCATGAAATATTAATGGACCACAATTAGATACAATGAAATTGATTCTCAAGATACCCAAAAGTTTGTACATGAATTGATTTCTTGGGTCCCTATAGTTGAATTGTTTCTAGAATCATAGGTATTGTATAAGAGTACTAGAGAGAAAATAGAACAAAAAGATACTATTTTATGGTCACTGAATATGGTGACACATTATTGATTGATAATAATGAACTAGTCTCCACCAAAGACGCAATAGAGGGGTTAGAAACTGCAAGATAGAAGAAATCCATGATTTCAAAGATGGATTTCTTGTATCAGACCCAATTTTGGGTATTCGTTGATCTAAAATATGATGTTAAACATGTTAGTTGTAAATGGATATTTAAAAGAAAACTATACATGTAAGGTAAATTTAAAACCTACAATGTACGACTACTAGATAAAGGGTTTAAAAAGAATTAAGGCATTTACTATGATGAAACCTTTTCATCAGTTTCCATTTTTAAATCCATCATAGTTATACTTTATATATAACCTTACCGTGACTATGAAATTTGGAATATGGATGTCACCATATCTTTCTTTAATGGGAACATTCAGGAAAATGTATATATGATAAAACTATAAATGTTTGTGATCCTAGGAAATGTAAAATATATAGTAAAGTTTCATAGATCAATTTATGAATTAATGTAAACATCTATATAATAGAAAATTTAGCATCACGAAGATATAATGGAACATGGTTTCATAATGAATGAAATTATTCTATGTTTTTACTGGTGTTCTAGTGGGAGTGAAGTAGTTATCCGAGTAGTATATTTTTATGGCATGTTACATATTGGAAATGACATACGAATTTTATTGTCAGTTAAATACTTGTTAAACAAGTGTTCATTTATGAAGGACTAAGATGAAATAGCCTATATTCTATGGATCAAAAACATTCAGGGTAGATCGAAGAGGTTGTTTGGACTAAATAAAGGAATAAATATTATAAATATACTAAAAATATCTAGTATAGAATTGTATAAGAGAGTATTGGATATAGTGTTGCATGCTATACATATTTCTAAGAAAATATTTCCTTGGACATGAGAGGAGAAATATAGAATGGGAAAGATCTCAAATGCTTCAATTATAGGATCAATCATTTATTCTATGTTATGTACTTGGATTAATTTTTCTTATGTTTTGACCATGGTAGGAAGATATCTTGGTGATAACATTGAATAGAATTGGTATATTGTTAATTTTATCCTTAAGTATCTTAAAAAACTAAGGATATTTTCAAGGTGTATGGAGGAGATGAGGAGATGGTCATAAGGGGTTATACTGATTCTAGATTTCAAATAGATCAATATGATCTAAATTGATAGTTAGGATATGTATTATATCTCATTGATTTGTTTTGATCTTGAATAGTTCAAATTAGCCAATTTTCACTGATTCAATAGATGAGTGCGAGTATATAGAATCTTTTGGTGAAGAAAAATAAACCACATTGATATGAAAATTTCTACAATATCATAATGTTTTTACTAAAAATATATAAAATATCACATTATATGGTGATAATAATTCATTGGTGGATCTCTTATAGGAGTCAAGGTCACACCAACATAAAAATCATATACTCCAAAAGTATCACCACTTGATGGATAATTCTTAGAGAGGTAAAGTTGGGGAAAATAGAGTTTCTATCTAATAAAAAATTGTAGATCCCATTAAAAAATCCTTATTCTATCAAAAGAATGATTTTTATTTGAGAACTAGTAGACTATAGGTTTATAATATTTAACTTTAGTCAAAATGGAATTATATTAGAGTTGGTTCCCTAGAATCAAAATTTATTTACATAATGATTTCCTATATTAATTTTTTTAATATTAATAAAATTTCTATGACATATTAATTGTTCTTTTATGTGACATTGTATATTATAATGTTTTATGTATAACCATCATAATGAATAATCATTTAATTTCCCTACTATGATGAGAACCTTGACGTTATATGAAAATATACTTATTTATATGATCTATAGATAGATGATATCATTTTACAACACATAAATGATATAGTCTATCATGAGAGGAGACACATAAGACTTTAAGCGACATTCTCATGGTGCATTCCCTTAGTAACTTCCAATGTAATATATTATAATAATATGACCAGCTAGTTGGAAATTGCTATATATATGTGTCATTGGATATTTTTATCAACATATGTGTGCATTAATCCTTAAACAATAATATTACTATTGATATATATTTTCAGTTGTGTAATTTTATGTTTTATTAAGATCATTTTGATATATTTTCATACTAAATTAAGATATGTTGGGTGTGATATGAGTGATATCACGTTATTAAATAGTATGAGAAATGATTTTCCCTACTATTCTTTAATGGAATTTGATATCTCATGACCTTTTATGGGAATGAAATACCATAAATAAATCCATGTCCATGATGTTCATGGGGTCAGTTTATTTTTGAAAATCCAAGAAAGGGACATTAATCACATAAATTGATGACACCCACATGAAACCATCTTGATTAGAGATATCTGGATAATGGAATTTTATTACATATAAAGCAGTCATATGATGATTAATATCATTGAAAAACTAAATTCATTCTCTATGGGGGCCTTAGTGTGTTTATATATGATAACCTCAGACATTGGATGCCTCCTTCTAATTCCACTAAGAAAGTGGAAAAGAGTGCCACATACTAAGTGCATTGAGAACCTCATTTAAATATTGAATAATATTTATTAATTAACATGTTGAATAAATATTATTCTTGTACATGGTTTAAAAATCATTCATGTTCTATTGATCACATATATTTGGTCACTAGTTATTCGAGATAATATTCATGAGAAGAATATTTAAAATATATATCTTTGGTTAATATAATAATTAATTATTTATTAGTGAATAATAATGTAAAATTCATTTATTAAATTAATTTTAATTATTCAAGGCTCAATAAATAGTTTAGAGTAATAGAGGACTATGTTTAAAGGTCTGGTGTGAAAAAAAAATTTATAAAATATTATTTGAATAATTTTTAAAAAATATATTCATGAAATATTTTTAAATTAATTAATTAGTTTTTCACATGTCAATATATTATTATTATTATTATTGACATGGGTTTCTGCATGGATTATGGAAATAATGAAGGTGAATTTAAAATTATTATTTTCTAACCCTAGTTTTAATTAAAACCAATTATATTAATCACAACACTAGAGATATCCATTTGTTTTGGATGTGCTCACCAACTATAGAGAATACACTCAAGTCCAAGAGAGATCCTCTACATAAATTATCACAATAACAGAGATAATTAATCCTCCCCCCCCCCCCTCTAAATTCTAGTTTGATCAAAAATATTCCTTTGAATTGATCATCATGGTGATCATAGGTGGATTACAAAAGACTTAGTTTCATCTGTTCTAGTGCTAAGAGATTCCTATAGTGTAACCCATAGGTTCATAGTGCACGTATGTATCACCGTTGGAGGGGATATACACTTAATTATTCTGATTCAATGATGGTATGATGTAGAGGCATTGTAAGATACAAAGGCGAATAAAGTATTTATTAAAAGGTGATTCTATAACTACTTAAATTAATTTCAAATTTTTTATGATGATCAAGTGTTTTGTTTTGGTGTTCTCATATCAATTAATATTTTATTCAATTTCACAGGTCCCATCTTTCTTCATATTTTACATATCATATAAATCATCAATTATTATAGTAATATGACTCGGGAATTCCCCTTATAATGATTTTGTTGCAGCCATAACATTAATCCAACCATTTAATTCCACCTATAATATCCATTTACACAAGTAAAACTCAATTATACAATATTTATTTTCCAATAAATAAATTCCATCAATCAAGAACAAAATCCCCAAGGTCCTCTTCATAGACCATTCAACAAAATACCAAAACCAAACCAATCACTATTACTAAATCTCATGAAATTAAGTAATTTCAATTATCATTTCATATTATCCTTAACATTTTCTCAAGGTTCACATTTAATCATTACAAATTTTATCAAGATTCATTGATTTTAAGTTGTAATTAAATTTGGATCCATTAATAATATATAATGTAAAACACCTTATAGTCTGTTTACTATAACTATATTTAACTAATTCCATCATTTAATAAATCCTTGACCTAGAAAAATTATAAATGTCATAGTAAAATTATACACCTAATTCATAACCACAGTTTACCATTTTTCCCTATACCAAGTTAATTCTATAATTTCATTTTTTTTCAAAAAAAATAATTTAAACATAATTCACCATCTTTAAAATAAAAACATTCTATTCCCTTTGACTAAATTCAAAGGTAAAATTCATTTACTAATGAACATGGTTGTTAAATTCCATTTCAAAATTATCAATTCAAATCAATATTTCCTCTAAAATAATTTGTATCAAAATTAGGAATTTAATGAACTCAATACACTTAAATGTGAATTCATCTTGTAAATAATTAAACATAGAATTACATTTACCTAAAGTTTAGGGCATGTTAAAGAGACATTTAACTAGTTAAAAATGAATTTTAAAACATTTAATTAATCTAAGGTCAAATTAGGACATGGTTGGATTGATTTCATCATTCATACACATAGAAAAATTGTGAGACTATTGGTTAGTTTCAAGGACAACTTACCTTAATCTTGTAGAATCATACATGTTCAATATGAACCACCAGTTAGACATAAATCAAAAGAAATATAAAAAACAAAAAACCCTAAAATAGGGTATATAAGATAAACATGATGACATACCAATTAAAATTTGATTAAAAGGAAAATAGAAGGAGTCAGACACTTAGACATACATCTTTCTTCGATTCACATCTGACAGTTGTTCAAAAAGATAAGTAATGAAGGATTCCACCCCATGGAAATAAAATAAGTTGAGGTGGAGGATATGGGGGAAAATACATGTTAAAATGTGAGAAAATTAGGTTGGGTGATAGTAAAGAAGAATGGGGAGAAATACTAGTTCCCCCCATTTAAATAACAATTTCCCAATAGCTCCCCTAGCTTGTCACTCATCTTCTACTAGCTCACTAATGATCCAAGTAGCCTAGTAGGGCTACAAGTTTTTCCACTGGAAAATCGGTGGGACTACATCAACATGATACAGTCTTGACTCATACTCTGAGCCCCACAGTTCAATTACATAACTCCTTTTCCCACCCCTCATCCATTATTCCAAGTCTAAAATATTCTAATTGAGATGTCCAACCTCTCAAAACATTATCCTAATGCAAGATTCAAAACCCATACTGCCTCTAAAAAAATGGAAGTTCCTCATTAAATTTTTTATGCCCATATGAACATGGGGTTTGAACTATAAAAAAAGGATATAATACATTTTTTTATGTTTTCAATGAATAAAATAGTCTTAATAGGAAACCAAAAATAAAAATAGAAAATAAAAAATTCATGATATAAATAGATTGTACTAAATCCCCCATACTTTGACTATTACTACCCCTTTTTATTTAGTTAATAATTTCCTCATATTTCCATTTAATTTTTATTATGTGGTAAAAAATCATCTATAATATGAGTAATACAACATGGATTATTGGTAGGTAAACTTGTAGTTTTTCTCTTGAGTTCTACTCACAAAAAAAATACAAGAGAAACATCAAAATATAATAAGAATTTCTTAAAAGAGAAAGAAAATAAATAAAAAATAAAAGTCAATGGAATGTGAATGGAATGGAAGTATATATCTATGTCTAATAACCAAGTGGGTAACAAGTTTTGGATACCAATAGAAAATTATATTCACCTATTATCCATGATTTTATGGTGGTTGGAGTTACTATAATTTTAACCACCATATGTTTCAACTTCTACCTTACTTCACTCCACATCAATTAGAGAGAACCCTAGGGATAGATTATGACAACTCTATCCCATGGGTTATTAGTTATAGCTTTCATGGTGGGCATATGATAAATAATGGTTCACCATCCATTACATTTGAAACATTATTATCCTATTATTCTTCTTCTTCCAGGGCTAGCTCAAAAATATGATGTATCGCCTGATTACCTAAATGGATCATTAATGAATAATATAATTTGAATGAAATTGAAATATTATAAAATTAAATATAAACCTCCCTCATTTTAAGTAAATTTATGAGTTTCGTCACCATGAACAACCATTAGGATCTTCACATGAACACCCTCTAATAATTGTTTTGTCATTTAGGGGAGCTCCAAGTACTCCTCATCAGGTGAAATTTCGTTTTCTTCTTCATCATCGGTGGAAAACAATATTTGGAAAAATCTGGATAATTTTAAAAAAATGAACTTATTTTTAATTTTTTTCCTATAAAATTAAATGAAATTGAGTTCAAGAAAGGAAAACTCTTTGATTTTGTTCGGTGTTAATTTATTCTTTATTGGAAAGTTATTCTTGAATTATGTTCATACAGGATGAAGATAGGTTTTCAGGTTTTCCAGTCTTTCTTTAGATTTCATGATTGGGGTGGTTTCATCATATATTTGTAGAGAGAGGTATGTTTATCATAATTATTCTTCTTTTATAATGGGTTAATCATATGGAATTTCAATACATACTTATTCATTCTAAATTTCAACCTAATTTGGTTAATTTCCTATATGTACATTAGTATAAAACTTTTCTACCAATATATCCTCTAGATTTTTATAGAAGCCCTCGATCTGGTTCATGAGCTGGTTGGGTTGTGGATAATATAAAAGGACAAAACCAATATAATTTATTTAGAAAATTTTGGAGAGATTAAGGGAGACTATATTCATGTCTCTTCTACTTCATGATGGAACTTTGGGAAGTAGTCCTAGAGCTTAGTTAATTATTGGGGCAATAAATCTGAAATCTAGTTCTTGAGGGACAGTTTAGGTTATTGGATGATCTCCTTAAGCTCATACTCAATGAATAATTTTCTCCAATCTTCCCACACCTATCAAGAATGTAAATAATAATTATTTTCCATGGGTTAGAGTGACTCTAAAATATTTATATATATATATATAGATATTTATTTTGAAATAAATAAATTATTCATAACATGAAAGTAAATAGTGAGTGAAAGACTACTTATATCCTTGATAATTGTGTCATGTTTCGATTCACACCTATCATATGGTGTGGAAAAAGTAATTATTTATTTTTTATAGTGTAGCACATTCACTTTCCATGGTCATCTCACATGAGAAGATCTTATGGTCAAAACTCAATGCTCTAAATTCACTATATTATATTTTAGTGTTTAAAATTTATGAAATAAAAGAAACATGGATAATTATAATATGTAATGTAGATCCTAAAATTAAACATGAAATACATTAAAAATGAATGCATAACGATTGATGTTATGAAGAAAGGATATACTTTTAAAGAAATTATCCAGAGTGAAACTTCATTATCTTACAATTAATTTCACATTTACTTAATGAAAAAACTATATTGAATGTGAAAACCCATTTTTACCCCATTTTGGTATATATAGTTCACTCATCAACTATAGTTCACACTCACTTCCTCGTTTAATGGAAAATATTTAATAAGAGGTTGCTAGACATCAGATGACCATGTAGGGACACACATGGTCTTTCCTACATAGATTACGTTGGATCAAACTACAACCAATTATAAAATATTAATCATCATCATGTGAATACTTGGGTTTAAAGATTGGATTACTCCCTAGAGATTTTTTTTGGGTAAGCTACTCGCTATAATAATCATAATAGTTAATTGTGAATAAATATGAGATGAAACAACAGAAAATTATTTAAAATGTTAAAGTGAGAGTTAAATAATAAAATAAATGAATAAACTAAATAAAAAGTAAATAAATATTATAAAAAATTTTAACTTAGAAATTCTCTATAGAATTAAATCTTTTTCAATGATGAATCACTCAATTATTTATAGGCATAAAATTTCTTCCCTTCACTTTTATAAATACACCTTCAATTTTCAATTAAATATATATTAAAATAATGCATCTTATCCCTTTCCATTTTAATTCAAAATATCTAGGAGGATGTCATATTTTAAACCCTTTTAACCCATGGTTCAAAATTTCCTTATTTATTTATCCTTTATGGAATGAGATCATGTAATATATTATTTATCTATAATTAAAATTGGATCATGCATGTATAATTTTTGGCATGATCCTTTCGATAAAGTCGAATCCTCTTGATTTCATGTCAATGATCATTCATTTCAACATACTATAAACCTCTTCTCCATACATTTCATATTTTTGTATGCATGTATTATCCCCTCATAGTGGAATTCAATGAGAAACCAATGTAATTATTCAAGTTTCATGTATATGGAAACAACTCTCCATAGACTCCATGAGTTTAGACACAAATTCTATAAAAGTTTCACATTTTAATCATGGTTATCTCAAGTTTCTAGGAGATGAACTTTATTCTCTCAGGATTCAATAGTTTTTTTAATTTCCTCTCCTTCATAAAGATGGGTCATGGAGTCGGTAGTGCTTACATGTTAGTTTCCAGTGGTTGAAATGTTAACTTATATATCCTCACTAACATTTATGGTGTTCCAGTTGTAATGCAGATGTATGGATGGAATGAGGACTCACAATCATTATCTCCCCACACTTTAATGGTTTCAACAGCGGTGGTGTGAGATTTGTTCTAATAATCTATGGATGTTCATAAGTAATAAAGATGATTTTGAAAATGTGGAGAGTTAGTTTTATTCCTCTTCATTGGTTTCAATGGCACTCTCTGATAGATACAATCGATGTAGTGGAGTGTGAGGAAAAAACAAATGAGAAAATAAAAGATAAAAAATACCTTTTAAAATTTATGAGTGTGAATTTAAAAAGTATTTATAGTACTTTTACAAAATCTCTCCCCTATTTAAAATAACATTTGGATAATGATAGTACATTATTTTTTATTAGTAGCATAACCCCATTGAAATCTGGTTGTTTTAACCCACGAAATTGGTCACATGTGCTTCCCCGCCTGAGTGTGTATTTCTTGCTTCTTACAATTTCAACTGGTGTTCTATTCACCCTCAATACATGAGGAAAATTTCTTAGAACCTTCCCTTGATTACTTTTGCTAGGTGGTTGTGGTGATGAATGTCTAGTTGACCTGATCTCTTAAGAATTATTATCTCAAACTAATAATTAATTTTTGGTAAACTGAATCCACACAATTCCATGAATTCTCAAAGTCTGGACACATACATTGGATATCCACACACCTATTTTAGTATCAAAATGGCACCTATGTAGGTGGTAATTCAGTAGATGACATGTATGTTTGCAGTATATAATTCACTCAATTAAACATATGTTGGGAAGCTTCACAACTTCGTCGGTCTCATAAAGATACCTATATTATGATCTAAGGAAACATATTCCTAGATGCCTTTTCCCAATTCAAGAAGAGAACCAACCATAATTACATAATTCTTATTTTATCATATTATATACTTGATTTATTCATATTAAACTCTAACCACCTAAAAAAATACTACAAAATTCAAAATTAAATATATGATCTATTCAAATAATACCAAATATAAATATAATAATTAAAATTAAATAATTATAACAATTGTTAATTTGAATATAGAATAATCCTATAATGTAAATATGAAACATTTTCCTAAAAATGATAAATTGGTGGGATTAAAATCGATTAAATACTCTTTGAAATATTTTATATTTTTCACATCCTTAATGAACTAATAATATATTTATGTTTTCATCGCCATAAGATATTGGAAAATAAGATCATTATTTTTATTTTAATAAAATCATGATGTGTTAAATATCACAATGATGTGGTAAATTTATTCAATATAAAAATTCAGGAAACTCACACAAAATTAAAACACACATTTTAAAAAATAGTTGAGGTTTTTCCCCCACCTCTAACAAATGAAACCACTCCATGTATTGGTAAAATAATCAAGGGAAAAGACATGATACCACTCCCAATACACTAGGGTATAGAGTTTAAGATCAATTGTAAAAATCAAAAATCATTTGGAAATAATTTTATATATAAATTTATATATTAATAAAAGTTAAGGAATAATTTTCTAAAATGTCCAAAATAATGCAATATACACTACAATAAAAACACTAATTAATAGTGTTATTTATGGGAAAATCATGGTTTTTTTTGTTATCAATAGGAGGATGTTGTTAAACCACTACATTTTCCTCAGTTAGTAATTAATTAATGGAGGTTTTTTTATATTTTTGGTTTTTTAGAGAAATCACAACCTATCCATGTTTGGTGCTGTTTCTTAAACTACCACTAAAAATAATGTGGTATTTTTTTCAAAAAAATCTAGTTAGTTATATTGTTGCTAAAAACTATATATATAATATACATAGAAATTTGTTTTGAAAAACGATCCTTTTTTATTGATGGTTAACCATTGCTAAATGAATTATTGATTGTTTACCAGTGTTTCTGGTGTTTTTTCAATGACTCGTTGAAGTGTTTAAAATTAGAGGTGTTTTAAACCACCACTAATTAAAAATAGGAAATATTAATGGCTTAAATTATGACACCACATCTAGTATAAAGAATAAAGTATATCTATATCTATAATATAAATAATTCAATAATTTCAATACCAAATAAAACATCTACATACAATAACTGATCATCTAAACAAACACAAAATCACTCGAGTACTGCACAAGAAGCATATATATGTTTAAGTCACAAAAACAACCCATTCAAAGATGGATCCCCCATCAAAACTCATATTTTATTTCATATTGGCTACCTCTTGATGACACATGATCCAAATTTTTTTCCGAATAGAATCTTTAATTGCATATCGTGATTGAAATAAATAAAATTTAAAATGAAAATTATATTTAATCATATAATAAATATAAAATATTTTCAAATATATATTTTAGAAATATAAACCTATTAAAATAAATATAAGAGATTTAAATCTATTATTTTTAGATATATTAGGGCCATAATATTTGTAGGAATTCCCATAGTAATTCCCTAAAACAACATACCCAATGCACTCCTCAACCGTAAAAAATGATCATCTTGATGAATTGATCATGTCTCCTACTTATACAAAAATAATTAGATGGAAATTTTATAATAATATATAATAAAAACTATAAATATTAATTTTGAATTACATTAAATTGTTTACAAAACATACAATTCTTCTTATTTATATGAATATTCCTCTAATTATGATAATTTATTGGATGGGATATCATCTTTCATGATAATAGGCTCAATATCCTCCCATATAAGCCTCTCCAATCATCTTTAGGCAGCCTAAACATGTAAAATGTCACCTAAAATTTAAAAAATTTCATCCTCAAAACATCTGAGATTTTTATGTTTGTCTTCATATTATTATTATTTAAATTTTATTAATAAATATATTAAACATTTATTATACCATTGTAATAAATTATTTTATTCATATTAAAAATTACATAGAAATAATGGTGACTCTACAGTACTATTGAGATTGTATTTGTGGAACTGTTTGCACAGTTGATAACCACTCTTTAGTTTCTCTGTATGACCCCTCTGATATCTTTGGAGCATAAGGTGATTCACTTGAAGTAAAGAGAATACCTACTGAATATGGGATCACATCAGAGGCATAAAATGATATAAATATGATACATCCAAAATTTAGGAGCATACCTGATATAGGTGTGATTTTACTAAATGGGTTGTCCAACTTTGTAAGAGTTATGGATGATCAGATCATGTCATTAAATCATTTTTATAACGATCCATTCTTTTCATGCATAAATAGTACATCAATTTAGAGTAATATTTAATACATTTCACAATAATACATTCCCAAGGACTACATAGGTTTAGCGTATCTGGAAACTTGGATACATAAACAATAGGTACATAAAATTTATATATAATTTCCCATTTAATTCATTATATCTACCACCCTTATTAGACATAACATTCATAAAACCTTCCTATATAACCTGGGGAAGGGAAACCTAAGAAAGGATGGGATTGGATTTTTGATAAGGGTAAATATATAAGATATAAATAAATGATCATAACTAAGAAAAATATATTACTAAGGGTAATAGTGCATGAAATAAAAGTTATAAAACTGTAAAAATCAATTCATATATCTTATCTGGAAACATGGATTAATGTTTTATCAATAAAAACATGTAATACATAAGAGTGCGAAATCATCAATAATCAATAATGATCCATGGAAACTTATCATAATCATAATATATAAATTTTTTGTATGAACATAAGATTAGAATATCATTTCCATAGTCACGGTTCACTTCCAAGACTATCATAGTGGATTGGGTTCCACTCCACATTCCATTATTTGGTAGTCAATGTTCACTCCCACACTATATTATTGGAAAAATTACATTACGGAATCAGGTACACTCCCCATTCCATTCCTTATTATCTCATTAGATATCCTTTTTTACCCAATTCAATAGAGGTCTATATAATTTCATACCCACATTTCAAATAATAAAAACCATACATATACCATAAGATTAAAAAACATTCAACATATCATCAAATCATAACTAATGGAAGTGATGTTATTTTCGTAAACATTTCATCATAATAATAATAATCCATAAAGGTAAATAATAAAGTTGTTAACATTATATTATACCTCTATTAAATCATATGATACATTAAAGGTTGTTCTTATAGAAAAAAATACATTAAAATGATCTATATAACATTTACTGAAAAAATACATTTTTAATTGAACTATATGATTTATATACAATAGATTTAAAAAAATATAAAGGAAAAAAGTTTCCTTGGAAATAATAAAAAAGGATAATTATAAAAGGATTAATTAAAAAATATTATTCATTATGGTAGGTAAATTCATTCAGGTTTTATATGTTAAAACAAAAATGTCTCAAATTTTCAATAAAAATTATAAAGTACCATGTTTGGAAAATGATAAGAAGGATCTGTTTAAACCTTAATTATGAAATTCAAATATATTAGAAATTAATTTTTATTATCTATGTAGAATATTAAAAAAATTCTTGAAAACATTTTAAAAAAATGGAAATGGAAGAAAAGATTATGGGCCAATGGGGAAAAATGTGGTCAATTTTCATTAAAACGTTATTTTGGTCTCTTATACATATAAAGAGAAGAAAATAAAAAGAAAACATAAAATAAAAACAAATAACTATAGGATAGTAAAATAAATAATAGTTGTGAGAGGTAGATTATACAATTTCATCATCATAAATTTTTTGAATAAATATTCCCAATAAAGACAAAATTATAACATAAAAATATTATGTTAAGCCCATATTGATTTGTTGGTTCTATAACCGCATGTATAATAAATTTAAATTTATTATAATTATATATTATAACCACAATCAAACAGATAATTTCATACATGGTTTACTTTTAATATCTTATCACCTATTCAATAATAATCTTTTATTATCATCATTATGGCGGGAGTTATTTGTTTCATTTTTTATTTATGGTTATATTTGGAGGTTATGGTCCTTGAAATTTTATCATTATTCCATAATTTACAGAATTTAAATAATTATTCAAATATAATATAAATTTATTATATATAAATTTTTAACTATTCAAAAAAATGTGATGAAAAATGAATTACATCACTATATAGAGATGGTAGTCCATATGTACGCTTGATTGGAGTTTCCAATTTACTATGAATGGAATGAATGAAAGGAAAATATTAATTAAAACTAGAAAAATAATTATTATAAGAATAATATAATGTATAATCATTAAATTTATTATAATGGATAACCATGAATGACAGTGGTCTAAAATGGGTTATATCGCTACATGGAGGTTGTAATCCACATGTACGCACGAGTGATAAATTCATCTTCCATTGGATTAAGGAAAGGATTTATATTGTTTTTATATCATAATAATAAAATCTACGTATATTTAGGATAATTTATTCATGATTTTATGATGGATTCAATAATTTTATAGGATTTGTATGTTGAAAAAATATATCTTGGTTAATATGTATACCTCTTGAAAGCACAGATGATTTTTTCCTATCAATCAGTCAAGGTTCAGGTGCTCTACTAATGTGTATAGCAGTACTTGGGTCGAATCCTCAGTGATGATACTTTTTAACAGTCCATTGTTGTTAGTTGATTTTTTTTCATTGGGGGTTTATTTGTAAAGCATATGAAATAATTTATGGATGTTTGATTTACCAAATTGATAAATATTGGGGTGAGTTCATTATTGGGTATTTAATCTTATGATATCCTTGAGCTTTTCTTTACATTTCATTAAATTAATACCCAATTCACAAGATTATTTTGATCATAATTCCCAAGTGTTAATGCTTTAATCCAAGTTGTAACTTAACTTAAGGTTCTAATCATTTCCATTACTTATTTAGGGTAGTGTATTTGTGGTTCCAATAATCCATGGAATCTACATGCTAAACAAAACATTTCATTAATCCTTATCATATTATGTTCAATATACACAATATTAATTTATATAATCTTCATTTAGAGAAGGCCCTCAATCACTTAATATACCCAAATTATGAATCACCCCAATGATTGATTTACTCAGACATTTGCGTTGTTAATAATTAGTTTATAATTTTATGATGATTAATTAATAAGTGAAGAAAAAAGAAAGGGATAAGAAAAGAGTTGGGTGATGAACACACACACATAAACAGTGAATGGAATTAAATAATAACTTTAGATTGAAAGAGAAAGTAAAATAAGGGAAGGGATTTCAACATGATTTCAAATATTTTTAGAGAATTAATATTTAAGAACACATGGTGGATGATTAAAATAGAATATGAATAAGAAACTGTCTATAAAATTCAAATAAAATTGAAAACTGGATACATAAATACAATTGAAAACAAACGAAATGGATAGTGAAAAATAAAAGTGGAGGATAGGTATCTCTTGTTGAAACAAGATCGATGAAAGTCGTTCCAGGCCCTTGGTAAGGCTCTAGTCATGAAAAGACACCTCCTTTAGTACTGAAATTACACTTATATCTCCACTTCCACACTGAAAAATATCACCTCAAATGTATGTTTCGTTCAGGTGAAATATCAATAATGGTGTGATAATTTATTTTCCAAACAGAATGGTGGGATAATTTTAAATTCATCAGTTTGGAAATATTCCTTTAGATTTGGGCCTTGAACTTTTTATCCAATATTAATTTCATTTTCCCCTAAACTTTGTAAGAGAATTAATCTATTGGGACTTCTAGAGTGAGACCAGTAATTCTATCTACATGGACGGTCCAGTTTCTTCACAGATTATTTGGCCCTTTTTGTGTGGAACATATGATCCTCCATATGGTAGAATTGGTCCACAATCCCTTCTATGGAAAATTTTATATTTAATGAGGAATCCTATAACACACAAACCATTCAATTTTGATAAGTAGGGTGAGAGTTATAATTAAAATAGTAAACTGACATGAATTTGGATGAATTCAAATAGTGTTAAAAAATTATATTTCATATTTAAACATTCATATTTCACAAAAATTATGCACATTTCATATAAAATATATAAAGGGGGTATATCAAAATTTATGAAAATATTAATAACAACAAATCCTTCACATGTATTTTTGTGCATGTACTCATATACATCAAATATAAAGCCTTGACAAAATCATTTTCACTCACCAAAAAATATTAAAATTCTGCTTTCCCCAATCAGGGGATGTTTAGACAATATCACTCATCCATATTTAATTCCACCGTAAGTTGTTATAGGAAGAATGTTCCAGAAACAATTCATTTTTTTCATGCTCATTTTAGAAATGTAAAATGGTGGCACAGAAAACTTACTCCTCTCAAGATGGTGAAATTAATTTACGGAGCGTCACTCATTCACCAACCAAAAGTGAAAATCTTTGATTTTGTAAGAGCTCTCAAATTCCACTCCCTATCCTAAAGTGCTCAAAAATCAAGTGGTCTTATTAGGGGTTTTGTTATTGTAAATCTCACGTCGTTCATAAAATGCCTCTATCATATTAATGCACACTAATTTAGGAAATTCAGCTTGAAGGTCCATAAACTCAAGATTTACAAATGGGGGTGAAAAACACACATTTTGAAACTATGGCCATAAGTTTCCTTGGAATGAAGGACAATTGTTTTCCTTATGGGTGGGAAAAATCTTTTTCCAAATAAAAAACAGAGAATTCAAAATTTATTATTCTTGATAAAAATAATTTTATCAAAAGTCATGATGAAAATAAAAAAAAATTAGATGAAAACATGTCTTTTTGGTTCACCAAAATGTTTGGATAAAATTTGAAAATTTTAAGGTGAGTAATCATGACTCTTGCTTTTCCATATTTTTTTTAAGTTATTTTTTTTATCATATTTCATGTTTTAAGTATTTTTTAGTTTTTTTTATAATGACTCACCCAAACTAAAGAGTAAGTAAGACCTGTTATGAGGAAAGTGGTAAAAAATGAAAGATAGGGGTAGACGAAGAAAGAGGGAGAGAGAGAGGAAGAGATAGAGAGAGAGAGTTAATGAGAAATAGGTGCCCCTGGTTTCGATTTGGTGGGTCGTCTTTCTCATCTGGTGGTGGGTCAGTGGATGTTGTAGATCCAATAGAAGTCAATGTGGTTTTATGATTGTCTATCCTCTCATGTTGATTCTTTAACCTATTTCCATTAACTGTGAACGTCTGTTTAAAAGAGGGGTCTTGAACTTTCTCTCAACCAAATGGGTAAACATGAGAAAAAATAGAAGGACCTTCCAGATGAGTATTAAACTTTCCTTGGTAAATCCAAAATCAAGAGTTGAAGAGAAATAACTTTTCACCTTCGTTAAATACCTTTCTTAGGATGTGTTTTTATGGAGTGCCATGGATTTTTCATTGTAGAGATTAGAATTATCATAAGAATCAATTCGAAGCTCCTCAAGTTCATCCAATTGCTACAATCTTCCTTCCCCAGATTGTTCACTATCAAAATTACTGGTTTTCACAGCTCAAAAAGACTTATATTATAGTTCATCTGAAAAATGAAATGCTTTACCAAAGACTATCCTAAAAGGATACATCCCAATGGGTGTTTTATAGGTAGTTTGATAAGACCAAAGTTCTTTACCAAGTCCTTCAGGATAGTATTTTCTTGTGGGTTTTACAATTCTCCCAAGAACTCTTTTCACTTCTCTATTTGAAAGTTCATCCATGTCATTTGTTAGGGGGTGATATAGAGTTGAATTTTTATTTACAACACTGTTCTTTTTCAAAGATATTCCATGGTTTTATTACAAAAATGGGTTCCTAAGTCACTTATCAAGGCATGTGGTGTGCCAAATTGGCAGAAGATGTGTGTCTTTAGAAACTCACTAATAGTATGTGAATCGTCCTTTCTAGTGGGTTTGGCCTCGACCAACCTAGAAACATAATCCACTGCAAGAATAATGTATGTGTTCCCATTGGAAGGGGGAATGGTCCCCTGAAATCGATACCCTAAACATCAATGATCTCCCATAAAATTAAAGGTTTTGGGGAATTTCATTTCTCATTCAAATTGTTTCAATCATTTGGTAAGTGGGATATGATTGAAAAAACTCTTGTGAGTCCTTGAAGAGTGATGGATAGAAGAATCCAGAGTCTAGGAACTTTCGTTAGGTCCTTTGTGGTCTAAAGTTGCCACTTCTAAGAAGTGAGTAACAGAATTCTAAGATGGAGGAATATTCATCTTCACCAACACATATCCTAATTACCAGGTCTGTCCCAATTTTCCATTGTTTATTTTCTACCCCAAAATAGTATTTTGAATCACTTTCAACATCATTTTTTTTCTATTGAAATATTTTCTGGAAAAAACACCAGAAACCAAAAAGTTTATAATTGGGCCATACCATGGTAGCTTTGGAGTGAGCAATGAAAGTTGCTCAATGGGTAATTTTGGATCAATGATTTCTGAATGAGAAGAATTAGAAATTCTACTCAGGTGATCAGCCACAAGGTTTTATTTTCTTGGTATATCATTTATTTCAATGTCAAAATCATGGAGCATTAGGATTCATCTTATTAGCATCAGTTTGGAATGAATTTTCTTGTGTAAGAACATTATAGTAGAATGATCTGTGAAGATGATGATTTTAGAACCTAAGAGATAGAGATAGAATTTATCTAAGGAAAAAACCACTTCTAAATGTTCTTTTTTAGTCACAGTGTTGTGGGATTGAGATTCATCCAAAGTTTTTTTGGCATAATAGGCAACATGAGGAATTGTTTCTCTACTTTGACCAAGAAGACCCCCTACGGCTCTATCAGAATCAAGATACATCAACTCAAAGGGTAAATACCAATCTAGGGGTTGGATTATCAGGGAAAATGAAAGATCCATTTTTTAGTTCAATGAAGGCTCTCTTGAAAACCTCATCTAAATGGAAAGTGACATAATTTTAGAGAAACTGAGTTTATGGGAGGAAAATACTACTGTTGTTATCGATAGATCACCGATAGAAACCTACATGATCCAGGAATGAACAGATGTCTCGAATAGTGGTGTGTTCATGAAGTGATTAGATCACTTTAATTTTGGAAGGATCAACTTCAATACAATATTTTGAAACTATGTTCCCTAGAAAAATCCCATTTACAACCATGAATTAACATTTTTCAAAATTTAACACAAGGTTGCACTTGACACACTTTTGAAAGACTAGAGAGAGTGAATTCAAGCCCGATTCAAATAACTCACCATAAATGGTAAATTAATACCTAAATACTTCCATTTACTGTTCAATGAATTCAAAAAAGATACTTATCATACACTTCAATAATGTTTTAGAAGCATTGCAAAGGCCAAAAGGCATTCTACAATATGTATATATTCCAAAGGGGCATGTGAAATTTGTCTTTTCATGGTCCTAAGGTGCAATTGGAATTTTGATGTTGCTGGTGTATCGGTCTAGAACATAATAGTGTGACTTTCCAGCTAATTGTAATAGCATTTGATCAAGGAATGGAAGAGGGTAGTGATATTTTCTTTTTTCAACATTCAATTTACTATAATCGATACACAAACACCATTTTTTCTTCACTCGAGTTGTGACTACCTCCCCATATTCATTTTTTAAAAAAGTTATCCCACCCTTCTTATGTACAACTTGAATTAGACTAACCCATTAACTGTCAGAAATTGGGTAGATAATACGGGTTTGAAGAAGCTTGGTGATCTTTTCCCTAACTATGTCAAGGATGAGTGGATTGAGTCTTATTTGTGGTTGTCTAATTGGTTTGGATGACTAATCAAGATGGATGTGATGCATGAAAATTTAAGGATTGATTCATGTCATGTCATTGAGGGTCCAACCTAAAGACTTTTTGTTTTCCTCTAACACATGAACATTTTTGGACGCCTCGGTTTCAGTAAGTGATGCAGAGATATTGACAGGATAAGAGTGATCATGAAAATGGAATGCATATTTCCTATGTTTAGGAAGAGGTTTTAGATCAGTATCATATTTCATTTGTGAGTTAGATAAATTTTTAATAGATTAAGGGATTTCAGTAGCTTCAAATTCTTTTTCCTTAATATTTTCCAAGGTGGAGTAGTAGAGATCATAGTTGACGTGGGATTCAAAATATTTTTCAAGATCCTCTTGATTGATGGAGTCAATGAATGAGAGTTCCATATCAACTGAAAGATTAATGACTTGGTTAATCATGGTTCAGATTTCAAAAGATCCTTTATCATTACAACATGAATAACATGATGGGTTGGGGTTTTATTGACTCTTAGAAGTGTCCTCGGAAGCATGGATTGAGAATTCAGAGTGATCCTCAGTTGGGTATTGCATAGCCTGGAAAATGCTGAACGTGACCAATTTGTCACCAAATTCCATTGATAAGATACCTGAATGGACATCAATCTTGGTTCTCATTATCATTAGGAATGTTCTTCCTAGAATTAAGGGAGATTATGAAGAGTTCATCTCACCTTCCATGTCCAGGACATAGAAATTAGTTGGGAAGATAAGAGCATTCACACTAACAAGGGAACCCTTGATTATACCCTCGGGACTAATAGTGATTTGATTTTCCAATTGAATGAAAACACCTATTGGATATAAGGGACCAAGACCAAGGGTTGATAATACGGATTTGGGAATGACATTAATTGAGGCTCAAAGGTCTATGAGTGCATCATCGAAGTTGGAACTTCTAATTTGGCATGGAATTGTAATGGTCCATAGATCATTACTCTTTATCAAAATAGACTAATGGGTGGAAACATTTTCAAAGGTCCTATGTTTCCTCATATGGGAGCACAATTCCTTATAAAACATGGCATACATTGGTATTTTTATAGAATCTAAGAGGGTAATATTGACTTCAACACATCTAAACATGTCGAGCATTTCAGGATTGGGTTCAAAGGATATCTTTGGCTTAGAAGTGGCTTGAGGGAAAGGAATTGGGTTCCTAAGTGGAATCAAAGGAGGTGAATGAATGGCTTCAGGTTCCTTTTCATGTTTTTTTCTTTTCATTTTCTAGGTCGAAATTTAAAGGGGGTAGGAGGAATTATCTTGAGGCATAGAAAGTTGCTCCCCCGATCTATGTGAAAATATACCTACATTACCCTTGGGGTTAGGAAATGGTTGAGTTAGGAGTTGGGAGGAATTTTATTTTTGTTTCTGTCTCATATGGGATGCAAGTTGACCAATTTGGGTTTTGATGTATTTTATTCTAGAATGGGTGAAGGAGGCAAGATCATACACTACAGTTTCCCATGGTTTCATTGAAGAATAGGCTTGTCTAGAATTGGGAGTACCTTTATTTTGGTTCTTGGGAAAGCGTTTGTATTGGTTTGGGAATTAAGAAGGCTCACTAGAATACTGAAATCTAGGAGGAGGAAAAGGAGGATTAATCCTTTGAGTTTGAGGAACAAAAGGGTAAGGTTTTTTCATGTTACCACCACCTTGACCATATTGGAATTGGTTTGGGTTTTGATGAGGGAATTGAGGGGATGAGAAATGGGATTACCATACATCATGACTTTGTTGAAGGTATTAGAGAAGGGCTCATAGTGGGGTTCGTTGTAGTTTCTAAAAAACTAAATTATTTGTTGAGTGTTAGGTTTTGGTTGAGAATATGTTGCATTGAGCTTCATTGGTCTAGATGATTCTGATGGATCATCATAAAATGGTGGACAAGTGTCTATTAGGTGAGTTGGAGAGTTGTATATTCCACAGTTTTTGACAGGTCTAGGAAACATTGCTTGTGGATAAGATGAGGTTTGGGCTTTGGAAGCCACATCTAGTTGTCGCACAAGACCTGTAATTTCACTCATCTAGTCATCTCATCTTGTTTGGATGTATTGATTGGCTATCATCATATTTTTTGAATTGAGCATGTGCTCAAGTATGTAATTATTGTACGTTTGCAGCCATGTTACTTATGAGATCTCATGCAGGTGTAGAAGTTTTATCAGTAAGAGAACCTCTACTTGTGGCATCAAATAGGGTTCTATACAAATCAAATAACCCCTAATAAAATTATTGGATCAAGAGTTGGTAATGGATTTGTTGATGTGGACAGGTTTCCACAAGCTTTTTGAACCTCTCCCAGTACTCATGGAGTAATTCATTTGGGAATTGTCGGATACCACTAATTTCCTTCAAAATGGAAGCTGTACGAGAAGCAGGAAAGAATTTCTATAAGAAAATTCACTTCATGTCGTTCCATGTGGTTATGGAAGTGGGAGGGAGGTAGTAAATCCATGAAATTGAAATGTCAGATAGGGAGAAAAGAAATTTTTGGAGTTTGATTTGTTGCTCATAAACCCTGTGAGGCTACATGGTAGAGCACACCACTTAGAACTCTTTAAGGTGGAGATGTGGATCCTCAACAACTAGCCTGTGAAAATGAGGGAGAATATGAATCAAGCCAGATTTGAGTTCAAATTAAACCTCTATGATTGGATATTGAATACCAATAGGTTGGTAATTCATATTAGGGAAGCGAGTTCTTTAAGTGTTTGTTCCCTAGGATTGGCCATTTCGAATTCAACTGGTTAGAAAAAGAAAGTTTCTTGAATGAGTTGATTATCTATTATGTTCCTCTTAAGTTGGAAAAGTGTTCAATCAATTTTAGGGTCCAAAACTTCTGAGGGATTTTTTGGGAGGCTATGGGGAATTCATAGAGATTTTGAAAGAAATAAGGGGATATTTTTTTTAAATCAACTTTTTTTTTATTTACAATAATCAGAAGATAGTGACTAATTAATTTCACCATCACCATCAACGATTCCATTTTAAAGAAAGGTTGATTTTCTCTTATCGACTGATCAAGGTTTTCGTGCTCTACTAATGTGTATTGCAGCACTCGGGTCGAATCCTCGACGATGATACTTTTTAATAGTCGATTGTTTTTGGTTTATTGATTTCTAATTGGAGGGTTTGTTTGCAGAGCTTATGAAATAATTTTGTGATGATGTTTGACTTAAAAATTTGATAATGATTAGAGTGAGTTCATTACTGGGTATTTAAGATTATGATTTCCTTGAGCTTTTCTTTATTTTGAATTAAATTAATACCCACTTCACAAGATGATTTTGATCGGAATTCCCAAGTGTTAAAGCTTCAATCCAAGACATAACATAACTTGGGGTTCTAATAATTACCATTACTTGTTTATGGTAGTGTGTTTTTAGCTCCAACAATCCATGGAATACACATTCTAAACAAAAAAAGTCTTCAATCCATGACATATTAAGTTAAACATACACAATATTAATTTAATGAATGTTCATTTAGAAAATGACCTCGGTCACTTAAGATCCCGAAATTATTAATAACCCCAATGTGTGATTTATTAATAAATTTGGGTGGTTATTAATCTGGTTATAATTTTATGATGATTAATAAAGAAACTGAACAAAAAAATAAAGGGATAAGAATATAGTTTTGTACTGAACACACACACAAACAGTGAAGGGAATTAAATACTGACTTTAGATTGAACGAGAAAGAAAAAGAATGGAAGGGATTTCAACTTGATTTAAAATATTTTAAGAGAATTAATATTTAATAACAGAGGTTGGATGACTAAAAAAGAATATGAATAACAAAATTTCATTAAAATTCAAATTAAATTTAAAATAGCTTACATAAATACAATTGAAAACAAACTAAAAGGATAATGAAAATAAAAGTGTAGGAGAGGTATGTCTTGTTGAAAAAAGATAAAGGCATGGTCTCACAGGCCCTTGGAAAGGTTCTAGTCATGCCAAACATTATCTTTAAGTGATGAAATGACAACCCTTTTGAATGGAGAGGAGGGGATGTATTTATAGCCCAAGGTGGTGGACTATTTTCATTCCAAAACTACCCATCCACTTGGATAGAAGGTTTAGACATCCAGATAGCTGAATATCGAGATATCACCTTCTTCAAAGTTATAGATAATAATTTTGGCCAACATCTTTAAATGGTTTGAGGCATTTTTACTTAGTTACCAAATGTTATGGTGGTTTTAGTAAACAATTATAAACTGTCCATTTCTATCCATGCTTTTTTTATGGCTGAAATGTAAATGGATTTTTGAATAGGAATATGCCATCAAATCTGAATTATTTCTTAATAAAATTCGTCCACCTATATATTCTCTTTAACACTAAAAAATCGGTGCTCGAATGGATGTTTATTTCAGGGGAATAATCCAAAATGATGTGATAACTGTATTTCCTGGGCATAATGGTGGGTTGGGTTTAAATTCATCAGTTGGGCCCCTTGTCTTTGGAGTTAGGCCTTGATATTTTTATCTAAGATTAATATAATTTTTCACCCTACATTTGGAGGAGAATTAAATTATTTGGACTTCTAGAGTGAGCTTAGTAATTTTATCTTCATGGATGGTCCAGTTTCTTCACAGATTATTTGGCCATTTTTGTGTGGACCATATGAACCTCCATATGGAAGAATTGGTCAAATATCCTTGCTAATGGAATGTTGTATATTGAATGAGGAGTCCTAAAAAATAAAAACCATGCAATTTTTATAAGAAGGGCGAGAGTTATAATTAAAATAGTAAACTAAACTGAATCTGGATGAATTAAAATAGTGAAAAAATTATATTTAATATTTAAACATTCATATTTCACACAAATTATAAAAATTTAACATAAAATCAGTAAAGGGAGTATATAAAAAGTTATTAAAATTTTAATAAAATCATCTCTTCATTGAGATACCTCCTTGAAAATACCCCTTAACCCTTGAATGATTGGTCTAAGAAGAATAAAATATGGTTTATGATTAATGGAAGGATTTTAATAAGGTTTATGAGTAAATTTTCTCTGATCTAAAAGGATCAAATGTTTTGAATAATGGAGTAAATGAGGTTCCATTTTTTATGTGTGGGGAGGGACACCTAAGGAATTTCTTAAAATATATCAATGATTGAAGGTTACTTTCAAGAGAAATTAGATCCAAATCTCCAATAATTCGAAGTAATGGTAACATAAGGTTGAAATACATTCAAAAACACTAATTTTACAGGTTTGGGTGGAAATACTACCTTTATCTCATGGTTTTTTCCCACCCCACCCCCTGGTAAACTCGTTTTAACCTTAGATGTGGAAATAAAATTTTATGATCTTTACTATTAAATATAAAGAAAAGTTAATTTAAAACTATTAAATTATATTTATTATTATAATATAATATATATAATCTATTTTTAATAAAAAAATTCTAAAAATGGTGGAATTTAATTTTAATTAATCGTGGAAACCGCAACAAAAACATTATTTTGAAAAATGAAGTTTTAAGCATAAAAATTTTTAATTCTACTAATTTACTTGTAAAAACATTAAAATGAATGTTAAAATATTATATTGAATAAATAATGTATAATTTTTATTAAAACCATGAATTATTTTATATTAAATTAATTTATAAAGATAAAAACACTTTGTGTAAAAAAACCGTTTCTAAAGGAAATGTGTTTTCATGTAATAAAATTATCTTATTCTGAAATCATGTATATTGATGATTTAAATGTAATTAATTAATTTATTTATAATAAAATGATACTTAAGTTAAATTAATATAAAAATTCAATATAGTGTGACATTAGCTAGAAATGAAATGATTTTTTTTTTAAAATCAGTACTTATAACTATTCACTAAAAACTAATTCTTTCTATAAAAATCAAATAAATTCAACCTATAAAATATGGAAATGATGATTTTAAAAATTAAATTTAGTTAATAAAATATATTTTATTAAAATAGTGAAAATTAATTATAAATTTTTCATGCAGAAAAATTATAAAATTATTTTTAGAACCAATATATTATTGGACCGTAAAAAGACTTTACTAAAAATTGATTCAATATTTCTTATGAATTAATGAATTAGTTTTAATTAATAATGTAATGAACTGACCAAATAGGTCCTTCCTTGTTGGTGTAAGTTCATGCCACCACAACCCCAAGCCCTCCTCTAGTAGGTTAGGGGCTAGTGAAAAGTGCTGAGAATTCATAATGTAAATAAGAGGCCATTACATAGTATACCTATACACACACGCCCAAACATCAACACGCAACACTAAATAGGTATAATAATAAAATAAGATAACATTTAGAGAAACCCATTCATGCAATAAATCTATGGATTACATCAGAATATGGTATAATACAACCAATGTAAAAAAAGGGGCAAATACATGCTGAACCAAAAATTAGATCCCTATGTGACGATAACTGGAATAAATGAAAGTAGAGACAGCCTAACTCCTAATCTCCTAGTATTACCACTGCACATGACCTATGCCCCCATGTATCACTATTCTCAAATGATGTCACTACCGAACTGTTCTTTATCTTTATTAGACGTGACTTGTGATTAAAATCCCCATGAAGGTATGTGTATATACGTACCCATTAAGAAGCACTAAAAACCAAAAAAGAATAAATAGAGAGATGTGATATAAGTTATCTCAATCCAAATAAATATGGAAATGAAACCAAATAATATATATATACTCAAAAGAAACAAATATGATATAGAAAGGGGATTTTTTTCTCAAAACCCAACCCTTGAGATGAGTCTGCCTGTAGCTAAAATGGTCCATCATTGATGCATAGCTTCTCATGTGTCAATCAGAGAAAACCTTGTGAAGGACCTTCACCTCACCGCTAATCCACATTAAAAGGGGGGATAGTCACAAATTGAAGATCCATTCCCCAGTACGATTGGGGTATTCCACTCAATAAATAAAAGTCCCATAACCTAGAATAATAGTGGGATTTCACTCAGTAGATGGAAAGAGGAAATGTTCCTTAGTGCATTAGGGGGTTCCACTCATAGAATGGCAGACTCGTTCCATAACAAGATAAGGGGTTCCTCTTAGTAGATAGAGATAGTGTTCTTATTCAATAGTGTTTCTGGTGGTTTCCACCTAATAGATGGATAGAGGGAATGTGCCCTAGTGTGTTAGGTGGGCAGAATAAAATAATGGAGGACCCACACCCTATTCCATCAGGAGGTGTCACTCAACTACGGTAAAATTATGAGGTTCCTACACCATGGTGTAATAGGGGTTTTCTATCCTGAAAGTCTCTTTGATGATCCTACCTGATCATTAATACAGGATTAGAATCTTCTAGAGAAGTGTAACACACTCAACATATCATGTCATATCTTGAAATACACTATGAAGGATATTATCACATTTTATATAAAAAATTCTCAATATAGGATACTCATGATAAAAAATATATATTTCTATATGAAGGGGATACGTAGGAAGGATGACCCTTAGAAATTCACCCGTCATATACCAGAGGTCATACCACATCTAACCCCACTAGGAATATTATTTTTTTCCTCACTAGTGCATGGTTTGGATAGCTATGTAGTAATACACTACGTGTAAGGATACTACATGACATTTCTTTCCCACTTGGGGTCTGCATGTGTACTTATATTTCTGACTATTTACATTGGGTCAATCCCATATACTCTAATAATATAGGGGGTGTCCTCCCACATGGGGTCCTGGTCCTGTGCAACTCACACACAGACTAGATACCAAGGGAATTTCACACAATTTGTGGATTTGGCCACATAGAATGTGATACTTATCTTCCCTGAAACCATAGACTCTTTAGCTAGGAAACTACACGGTGTGTCGTCTGAGAATACATGCCATGTATTCAGGTTTTTGATGATTCCTAGGTAAGCCTTCATAGGATTCATCATACAATCATCATTGCATATTCTACCTCAAATGAAAGTAGGGATTATGGATGTATGATCACATGTGCCCGATCCACCATCGGTGGCTAGATTCCAGCCACCATATCCCTCATGAATCTCCTCACAATTTCAATGTGTCTATCCCATTTTCATTGTCTCTCCAGATCCAAGATCCATGAAGTATCAGTAGAATATATTACTGATCAAACCAAAAAATCACGATCGTGACCATTTTTCACTCAACCGCCCGGAATCTTGTGGTTTTACCATACTTGAACCTACCTTGGATATATATAATCATGACCCCATCTACCAAAAGTGAAGAACATGAATAATAGTGTGGAAAAATGAATAATAATTAAGTGAAACATTTGTTGCCCATGAATTCATGGAAAAAATGACCTAACGAGGATTTTTTTGTGATGAAATGGAATATCAAGAATATTATTTTTTAAAAATTTAAATTATGGAACAGGCTCATGTGAGGGATCAAATAAATCATAGATCAAAAGAAGATAAAGATTCATGATAAATATTTAATTCTAAAGGGATGAAAACTCAAATTATGACTCCTACCTTGATTTGGATCAATAATTGGTGAATATTGTGTTCTTCTACAATAAAGCTGGTCTTCTTCTTTCCCTTAGTTATCAATCCACCTTGACCCAATCACCATTCTTCATCCACTTGTCTGATCTTCCAATTAATAATTCTTAAATCTCCTCTCAATTCTCACATCATTTATGAAAATAACCCTATATAATTTATATAGTATTATATTTATAGATTTAATTACATGTTGGGAATTTAAAATAAAATAAACAAATTTAATTATTTATTTTAATTAAACACATTGCCATTGATTTTCTAACTGAATTTCTAGTGTTTAACAACCATAGGTTGCACCTAGGGTAAACCTCATATTCTAAATTCAACTATGGTATCAGATTTTCTATTTGGGAATCCACTAAATATCTATTACACTACTTTAGGAAAACTACATAGTTGTGATATTAATATGTTTATTATTTTTTAAATATCAATATTGGGCCCATAAAACCTTAGATCTCATTTCATCTTAGTTCCAGGCTCCAAATATATTTCTCAATATATTACCAAGCCTTAAAATAAAGAAACAGAGTCACTAAATTCTACCCTTAAACTCTTTTCACCCAAAAAAGAATAATCTAAACAAAAAGGTCAGCATACTAAGTTTTCATATAAGTCTCTCTCTCCTTAGAGCTATCATGTATGATCTCATGCTTCCATGACACATGAACCTAGGGAATATCCCATCCTTATATGATCCTCTCCTATAGGCCCTCATTCACCATCATGTACTCTAGGAAGATGACTCATCCTTGATTTCTGGCTCACCCTATTTAATAATGTACACATGATCATTCACATATATCCTCTATTGTGATACATGGAAGTTATCACTTACTTGGACCATTTTTTGGTGTAGGGATTGGTGAAATGAAACCTTTCCCACACTCCATAGGATCTCAAATGTCCAAATGAACATCACGGATAACTTTAATCTCATAAAAACCTCTATAATCCTCATCATGTGGATACTCTTAGGAAAAATGTTCCCCTTATAGAACTCTAATATAATATGAAGTAGATCTGCATAAGTTTCTTATATTCTCTAGTTTTTTCTTATACACCCTTGGATCACCTAGACCTTCTCCATCATTGAAAAATTAATCTATATTCCAACAAGAGATGCCTCACCAATCTCATTCCAACCAAGGGTTTACCTATAGGGTCTCCCATAGAGGGCATTCAAAGGATTCAGGATGATAGTAATGTCAAATATATTTTTATAAGAAAACTATAACAATGGCATGTGATCCTAAAAAATTCATCCAAATTCCAAAACACACACCCTCAACATATCCTCCATCACCTGGATAGTGTTCTTGGTCTTCCCATCCATCAATGGACAGAATGTTATGCTCAAACTCAACTAGGTATTAAATGAATATTATAGGCCTCTCCACAATCGTGACATGAACTGCTCATCACTGTTGGAGACAATCATCGAGGGTTCCCATGAATCCATATGATATACCACATGTACAATTGTCTTATACTCTCCACATAACTGTACTCCCTCATGGAAAGGAACTATTCAAACTCCATGAGTCAGTCAATAATCACCTAGATATAATTTTCACCACTATATATTCATAGTAACATAATCACAAATTCCATGGATAAGATGTATCATTTCCACATTGGTATGTCAGGAGGATGTTTCAAACCTTCAAAAAACTTGTGTTTAACCTTCACCTGCTAATATGTTAGACATTGAGAGATGGCCTCATCTATTTTTTGCATAATTGAATACATCTAAAAAATAACATTAAATTTTCTTATACATATTTTAAGCATCATAATTTGAATCCAAGTGGGAAGAGTGAAACTCCCTCGTCACCTCCTCTTGCAAAGTGACTGGATCCACTGTCTTTCCTTAGAAAAGGATGATGTTCTCCCTTCTATAGAATCCATATGGTGAATCTACTATGGATATATGGTCATGTAGAACCTCATTATCGATGTACTAAAGAAAGATTCCACCCCCTCTCTTCCAAAAGTGTCAACTACAAAGAAGACAACTTCTCAGATTCCTTCTCTTATAAGCGAGAATGAGGCTTTTGGCTAAGTCTACCTACCACTAAATTTCCCAGTCCTGGACTATATGCAATCTTTAAGTCATATTCTTATAGTAACCTTATCCAACACCTCCATATCAAGTTAATTGTTTTTAGGGGAAGATGTTGTAGAGACTTTGGTGGTCTGAGTAGACAACAAATAACACTCTTAGAAGATAGTTCCTATACATATTCAGAGTGAAGAATACCACTTTCAACTCTATGTTGTGAGTTATATATTTCTTCCCATGGGGTATCAACTCCATCGACCCATATTTGATCACTACCAACCACTTCATCAACACACACCTAATCCCAGTTCTAGAGGAATCGCAAAAGACTATCTACATCACAAACCTCTTCGCAAGTCTCAATATAGGTTCCCTAGTCAACATAAACCTCACATTTTCAAATGGTCACTAACACTACTCAATCTAAAGAAATGGATACCCTTTCCACATCAGGTTGGTCAAAGGTACTATTACTATGAAAAATTTAGGCATGATCCTCCTATAGTACACCACTAATCTAATAAAACTCAATGCCATTAACATTATATAGGGAGTCTCCTAAGTAATCACCGCATCTATCGTCGATGAGTCCACAGATAAACCATTAATATAAAATACATACCCTAAAAATTGAACCTCATGGATCCAAAACCAAAACTTCAATAGCTTACCATAAAGTTGGTGCTCCCATAGTAACTCTAGGACCATCCTCAAATGCTTTACATGCTCCTCCACTAACATAGAGTAAATGAGTATGTCATCAATGAAGACAACCAAAAATTGGTTCATGTATGTATGGAAGATGGAATTCATAAAATATATATTAATAGTGGTGGAATTGATCACACTGAAATAAATAATTAAAAATCATAGTCCCTTTAGTGACATCAGAATATCGCCTTCAAAATATTGGCCTTGTGAACCCTCTACTTGTAGTAGCCAGACATGTGATATATCTTTGATAACCAACTCAATCCTTCAAATTAGTAAAAGATGGTGTTAATACATGGAATGAAGTAATTTTTCTATTAATTTACCTGATTCAATTGATGTTAATAAAAACAAATATTTATGTTATCATCCACCATTTTCATGAAGAAAACTGGAGCTATCGAGGGGGGACAGACTAGGTCTGATGAGACCCTTCAATTAAAGGTCCTCCAACTTCACCACCATCTCATAAAGCTCAATAATAACTATCAGATATTCCAAAAATGTTATTGGTGCGGTCCCATGGTGAAATAAAATTGAAAATTACATCTCCCACCATGAAGGTAGTACTGGATAATCCTCAAGGAAGATTCGCGTAAAGTCCTCAACTACCGAGGGTGTCCAGATACATGAAGGGCCCACTACACTAAGGGATAAAATTGATATCTGATGGAAAATGGGTTTTAGTTTTATGCTCAAAATACCTAATCACACATCCATGAGATCTCTTTTTTCTACTAAGGAGAATCTCATCCCATCGACCAAAAGCCATCTAACTTTTGTGCCATTGAAGTAAATCTGTGCTTGGATTGTATACAGATAATCCATGACCCACACGACAACATAAGGTCTCATAGTGATGACCAATAGGTCCCATGTTAAACTCTCTCCACCAATAAATAGATCTTACTACCCAAAGATGTGTGATATTGAATAATCCCTCCCAGCATTAACCTATAACCATAGTTGTTGGGATAAACTCTCTACTGTAAGATCTAGCTCTCACACCAAGTATAAGGTGATAAAATTATGAATAAAATATATTTCATTCAATACTAGATCAAGAGTAGAATAAACATAGATGATAACTTATATAATCTAATGTGTAGCCTAGTTATATCCCTCCATAGCTAGAAACTACTTACGATACCAAAAACATTCTCCATAATCTTAGAATAGTCCACCCGGTAGTGGTGGTTGGAGTAGCTTGTAGTTTCATCCCATACCCAAACCTCCCCACTTCAGAACTACACCTACTCCTCAATTAGTACAATCACTATGGGGTGTTCCCTAAACATGCCTAGGAGATACCTGATAATAGAACTACCTCTACCATGGTGGCCCATCTGCTGCCTTACTTCCCTCATCGACACATCACATCGTGTGCCATGTGACCTATCCCACCCCAAGAATAAGATCACCTCTCTCAATGTTGACAGGAACCTCTACCTGAACCCTATTCCACCTTAACAAGTGACTAAGTTTGTCCAATAGGAGGTCTCTTACACCGAGGCCCTACTAACTGACACCCCCTAGTAGTTGTAGACTAATCGGTAACATTACACACGCTACTAGATCCATCTTCGTAGAAACCCAATGATGGGAACCTATTTGTCAACAAGGCCTGATCTATCACTCCATCATACGTGTAAATACATATGTGGATCACACTAGCATCGATATCCTTATGAAGATACATCTCAAACTTAATCTCCTAAAAATAACCATCATGTACCATGTCAAGGGAGTATCAAATAAAGTATGTGAACATTTTGTAATAATTAAAAACCATACTAACCTAATACCTATAAAGAAACTCCTGGTTATGAACTGATATCAATAAAAATGGGTAATGCTCCTCAGAAAAAATATACTCGAAGTCAGACCAGGATAGTATTGTCTCCTCATGAGTCTTCCTGACTAGACTCTACCAGTGACATGCTCCTCCATAAAAAAGAGTAGTTTCCTATGAAACTATATGATCCGTCAGGGTCCACGTGATCCTAAATACTTGGATCCCAATCTCAATCTATCCCTCAACTACCTGAGGATTTGGTTCATCACAGAACATTATTGGTCTCTGATGATGGAACTCATAGATTGTAATAATCATGCATGCATCATAAACATGAACAACTAGTACTATATGCTAATTGATAGGTAGGGAAACTACTCCCTTCATACCTAGAGGAAGAAACTCATGAGATTTACCTTGAATGGAGGCCTCATCAATTATTAGATCAATGCCATGATACTGTATCGGTAACCTAGATATATGTCTTTATGGAGAGATCCTCGAAGTAATCAAGGTGCATCTTGTTAAGATGATAATATATGTATGGGTAACTGAATCAAGAAAGATATTCATATGGCTAAATCCTATATATTTCATGTAATATTTTTCCCTACAACCAATGTATCATTATTATAATTCAACAAGTTATTATCCAAAGTCTTGGTTTATGGATATGTTGGATTTCAAACCAAAATTGGGTTTCCAAGACAAAAAGCCACACTCAATACACTTTTTAATTTTTTCTTTATATTCCAACCAATTTATCATAATGGAGAACCACAAATACCATCCTAGGGAATGAATTTTAGTGATAAAACTCTATAATGACATGAATTGTTGAAGCTTGTCTGGTCTGCCAAAGGCTAAGCCACTACAACCCCAAACCCACCTCCAATTGGCTAGGGGCTATCCACAAGTGTTGAGAAGGCATAAATAAAATGGGAGGACTTTTATTAGTGTAACTGTTTCATGACCCAAACAATCATCATGCAATAGTTTTATGATATAATAATAAAAAATAGTAACATCTAGACTAAACCATGAATACAATACCTCTAGAAAGAATATCAGAGTATGACATAATAAAAACAAAGTTAAAAAAGGGGGAAATACACACCCAACCAAAAATTTATGAACAAACCTAAAAAACTAGAATAAATAAAAACTAATAGATCTCAGATCCTTATATCCATGAATAACCATCTTACATGGACTACGCACTCAAGTATCACTATGATTCACCAATGTCATTGCTAAACATTTCCTTATTTTCATAAGACCCATAATGTATAAGAAACATCTATGAAAAGGTGAGTATATACATACCAATTAGGATGCCCCACAAACTACAAATGGATAAATTGAAGGAAAATATAGAATTCATCTCAACTAAAATAATTAGAGAAACAAACCCCAAAATATATATAAACTCAAAAGAAACTAATATGAGAGAAAAAGATGGTCTTTATCTCACATAATAGTCCATGATGGAGAGTCTTACTATATATCCAATGGTCCATCAATGATGAAAATAATATCGCATGTCTATCTAAGATAACCATATGATGTACCCTAACCTCACCACAACTCCACATCCCTAGGGTCACAATCTTCAATATATGATTCATGCCTTGGTACAATATAGGGATTCACTCAGTAGATAGAGGACACATGCTCTAGAATGATAGGGGATACCACATAGTATATGGATAGAGTACTTTTACCCTATTACATTTGGGGGTTATTCTAAAAGTAAGGAAAAACCATGCCCTGACATGATAGGGGGTTCCACTCGATAGGTGGATATATAGGACTCAATCCCTATTGCGTCAAGGGGAGTACCACTAAGTAAATATATAGAGGATACATGTCCTTGTGAGTTAGGGGTTTCCACTCAAATCATGCAGGAAAAGTTCCCTAGCGTGTTAGGGTAGTCCACTCAACCAGTGTAAGGAGTATGGGGGACGTACAAGCTAGTGTGATAGAGGGGTTTCAAATATCAGCCTCTCTCTGATGATTAGGCCTGATCAATACAATTTGTTCTGGATTTCATAGAGTATCATTATTATATCAAAACCTCATCTTATATCTCAAAATTAAATTAAAATTATATCATCTCATTATATGAATAAAAACTTCCCAGGATAAGCTACCCATGTGCCAAAATCATAGTCTATATGAAGAAGATATGTAGGGTAGAAGATCCTGAGGAAAGTACATGGTGTGTACCAGGTGTCACACAACATGTGACTTCACATGGAAACATGGAAATTTCTTCACTATCATATCCCATTTCTAGACATTTAGTACTATACAATGTTTAATGGTACTTCACGACATGTCCTAGACACCCGAGGCATGCATGTGTACTCCTAGTCATGCCTTTGTACATCGACTTGTACCTATGTCCTCTCAATGTACAGAACATGTAGTCCCGCACGAGGTCCTAGAAAAGGGTAGTTGGAACATTTATTAGATGCTCGAAGAAGATCGCATATTTTTTGGGCATGGACACATGACATGTGATCGTTATCTTCCCCAAAACCCTAGATACAGTAGTTGGGGGACTAGATGGTATCTAGTCGGGTTTTTTCATAGAATCCCAGTAAAATCTTCAAATGATTTTTCATGAATCCTCTACCATCGATTATAACTATAAATGTATCAAGGAGTATAGATATAGGGTTTTCCATGCCTAATTGGCCATCAATGGCCAAATTCTAGCCTCCTGATCTCTTGTTAAACTCTTTTGAACGCCAATAGGTTGTGCAGGTTGTCGTTGTCACTCAGGACCCAAGATCGCCAATATATCACCTGAAAATCATCATGATCCATAAAAAATAACCATCTTTATCGTTTTTACTGTACCACAACAAATTCAAGGATTTGATCGTGCTTAAAACATCCTAATAAATTTTAAAATGTGACCTTGTGGTCCAACAGTGAAGAACGCAAATAAGGGTGGAGAGAAATACACCAGAATGAAGTGAAACCTTCATTGGATAAGGGTTGTTGGATAATGTTTGTGAGAGAGTGATATCTGGGGGTGATAAAAATTCTTATAAAAAAGAATATAATTTTAAAAATTCAAATTATTGAATAATCTCATATGAGGGATCAAATAATTCATAGATAAAAAGAAAATAAATATCAATCTGTAATATTTTAAACTAAAGGGTTGAAATCATAAATGAAAAGTCATTCCAAAATTTGGATTGATTTTTGGTAGATATTTTATTCACTAGTGATTAATATGATCTACTATATTCACTGCCTCTTGATCCACCTTGATCTGATCATTATTTTTTATTCTCTGATCTAATATACTAATGAAGAAGACATAGAGATCCTCTTAATTATACAAGGGTTTAGGTGGATAACCCTAGATAATTCATACAGTGGTGTATTTATAGATTAAATTAGGATATGGAAATTTAAAATAAAATAATATAAAAAATTATTTATTATAATTAAAGGCATATCCATGAACTGCCACAACCGAGTATCTGGTACTAACAAACCCCAGATCGTGCTTATGGTGATCCCGAGTTTCGATTCAACATGTGTCTCATATTTTTCATCTAAGACACCATTCAAGAGTTATTAACCTATATCAAGAAAAGTAATTGTGAGTGATATTAAAATATTTAAAATTTTAGAAGATCAATAGTATTCCCATCGGGCCACAATATGTCACATTTTCTTAGTTCTTGACTCTGAATATATTTCATAATATATTCAAAAGTATTAAAAGGAAAAAAACAAGCCAATTAAAATAATAAAATTATAAATATTTTTCATAAATTTGTTATTACTATTAAATCCTAATAATTTAACATCTAGGTTTTAATAGTTTATTTTGGTTCATATTGACTTGGGGTTTCCTTTAAAGAATGATTTGGAATACTATACGTTTTATTTCAAGTCAAATACATATAAAATCATGATATTTTACATTATACCCCCATAAAATGAATTTATATTGAAATTTAGTCACTCTATATCAAAAAATGGAAGACATATCTATTTCATAACATCCTTGAGTAACCATGTAGTCTCCTCAAATTTTTGATTCCTTTGAGGAAATTTAACTAGTTTGGTAGTCTTTTTCTATATAACCTTATCTATATGTTCCAAAATTTCTACTAATTATTATTTGTAATAAAGATAATTCTCTATAAGTATAACCTATGAGTTAAATAAATTTAAAGGATTATGTATGTACTTCTACAAAATTGAAACATGAACCACATAATGAACTTGAGATAGGTTTAGTGGGAGTGACAAGAAATAATCTATTATCCGTACTCAATAAAAATTCTCCACGTAACAAATACTCTTATTGCTCAAATTTCCCTTCCTTCGAAATCTCATAACAATCTCCCATGGATAAATTCATAGGAAAATCATCCCACCAACATTAAATTCCATATATCTCCAAAATTTATTTTCATAATACTTTTATGGAAACTGATCTACCATGATATGATACTAAATGGATCTAAACTTCTCTTTAATTTCCTCAGCTAGTGCAGATCCCAGTAGATTTCCTTCTCCAACTTCATCCCAATATGTCAGAGTTCTATACTTCTTTTTATAAATGGATTCATATGGATTTATTTGAACGCTCCAGTGAAAGCTATTATTATGAGAAATCATGACTGGAAGAAGATATTGATCATAATCACCATGAAATTCTATATAACATGATCTCAACATATCCTTCAGGGTTTCTATGGTCTTATAAAACTAACCATCTATTTGAGGATGATAAGCAGTACTGAAACACAATTTTATATCAACATATTTCTGAATAATTATCTTGAACATTAGGGTAAACATTATATCTTGAGCAGTTATAACAAATGTGATACCCTAAGTATCATTTACGATTCTTTCATTTATCTTCTAACAAGTTGATCAAGTCAAAATTATTCTATGATATTAATTAAGTGTCTTGAATTTATAAGGTGGTTGAATATAATCCAACTAGAATTATGACATTTAGATATCTTATGGAGTCTGAAAACAAAACACCTGGAGTTTTTTCCAATATTAATTTCGATATGGGTAATGGATTTATCATACCATTATAACTCTATCTCTCTCGACCTTAATGATATAACATACCGGTCCTCAACACATATACTTTTTAATTTCCCTATTCAAGTTTTCCAACCAAAAATACTCTTTCATATCTCTATACATATTTATACTTCCAACATGATTAGATAATGATGATCTATGAAAATATTCCAATAGTTCCTTCTTCAAGTCTAGTATTTATAGGATACATACATAGATAATGGGCCTTATCATTCCATTACCATCAAGGATGAACTCAGGAACATTTGTTAGCTTCTTTTCTATCCCCAAATCCTCTTTTTATAAATTTTTAATCATTAAATTTATATAATGTAACACCCCAACGTTTTGAAATTAAATTCAATTTATAATCTAGACATTAAACACAACTTTTCCTCTTCTATGTTTTGAATTTTGAAAAATGGTCATCTAGAGTTGTGATCAGTTTGTCATTTGGAGTCTGATAGAACAAACATGATTTTTTGTGAATAGTAACATACCATTACGAGTAGTAATATGAATAGTAATTTGACCCTTATGAATAGTAAATAATGATAGTATTTTATTTTCTTAAGGTAATAAGATAATAAAGTCTGAATTAATTTTTCAATGTGATATAAAACTAATTATACCTTTAAAATTGTTATTTTTAAAATTAACTGTGATTTTATTTAAAAATTAAATTAATAATATTTTGAAAATTATTTTTGAAAAAAGGAATCCATTTTTTAATTCTACACATCAAAAAATGGTATAGGTGAATTTTTGGGATTTTTCTTAAATTCTTGAATTCTTGATGAATAGTGAAATACCGTAAAATACCGTATATCCAAATTATCTGTTAAATGCACTATTTATTACATAATAAGTCATGTAAGACCACATGGTTAGAACATAAATGCACTTATTACTATTAGGGGTCACATGAAACAACATTATTGGTTTTCTTGAGGGAAATAGTAAAATAATGAATTCTATATTCAAAATTCACTACTCTCCTCCACTATAACCCCCCCCCCCCACTCCCTCTCCTCTTCACTCCTCTAATCCTTTAATATCCTCAAAGTTCTTCCAAATTACCCTTCCCTAGTTACTACACACGTAGAATAAGCTCTTGGTCTTTCCAAAAGTCCAAACCCCCTCCCCTTAAGGAGGTCCTCAAGGAGGTTATTTCAAGAGGAAAAGCACCCTTCTTTTTCATTTAGTTTCATCTCAATTTATCTTCTTTGGTTATCATCTCCTCACCTCCTCTGACCAAATGACCATGATAAATATAGTATCATATATATATACTATAATTATATCATGTTAATGGAAGATCCATCATCAATATTATTACTCCCTCCCTTTTATTTTTATTAACGAAATCAACCTTCATCAGGTTCCAATTTATAACCTTCATGGACGACAATGTTTAATCCTTAAAAATAACTTTCATTACTAGTAATGAATCCATTTTTATGGTATAATCAGACTATAATATATTTATTATAACCGAATTAACATTCAGGAACTACTATACATACATATTATTAAATTTTCTGACCAAACTAGTTCTTAACAATCAAAATACTGCTAAAATAATCTAAGTGAATGTCATAAACACTTCATCTAAGGATTCATCCTATTTAAATGTAACCAAATGATATAAATGGACATTAAAATTTAATTATGTTTATAAGTAATAAGAAATTTTTTATTTTGTATATTTACATCCATTCAACATGAACTCCATTACTTCAGAACGAGTGAACCGATTATGAAAACAAAGAAAACGAACAGCCTCGAACGACAAAATTCTATATAATAACTTATCAATATGAAAATAAATGGAAAAAAATAATTATTAGAAACTAAATAAATGTCTAATAGTTTATTAAATAAGTTATTAATAAGTCTAATTTCATATTCCATGGCCTTAAGTTCAAGATTTTATGACATTCGGACTTAAGCTAAGGGTTTTTCCACCCGATCTCCCATTTTCATTTGGGTTACTTTGACTGTCTAACAACCTTGATGATATTCTTATGTATTATTATATACTCCAAATAAATTATTTTTGACTATTATATATAAGTTTACCAATCAAAACCCTTTCTTATTTTATGGATAGTTACACGTTTTAAAACAAACTTTCAAAAAGTTTCCGAAAAACTATCCCGATTCAAGGGAATTTCTCTAATTCTTACCTGTTTTCAAGGGAACTCTATAATATGTTTTTGGAAACTGTCATATTTACAAAATGAATCATTTTTATATGAAAATACTATCTTACTTTTCTTTTAGTTTTAAACAAATATTTCTCCAAAAGAAATCTTCGTTTTAAAGTAAAACAGTATTTAACTCAAGATTTACTCGGAGATTTTATAAGAGTATCCTCATATATTTCAACAATTTTGCTTATTCTTATGTATTATTGGGATTGGTATTCCATGTTATCATATAAAATATTAAATTTAATAGTTTTTTTATTTTTTATGTGGGCCTTCTATCTTAAAACCATTCACCAATTTACTCCAAATGGTTATTTTTTATGCTTAATGTTCAGGGAAAGTTATTTTCCTTTCATATATTAATTTCAATATGATTTTTTATGTTATTTATGTTTATTCACATCCATCTGATAAATTAAATAGAAATATTAAGTTCCAGTTGGGGCCCGCTATAGCCCCTCAGTGCCTCAGTAGGTCTCATGAGACAAACTACAATCTTGGAACAAGTCCTTGACAAAATGATTATTTATGATCATGGCACAAGGCCTTGACAATAGGGTTATATTGTCCCGCATTATGAATTAGCTCCCTATGGAAACTTTATTGATGGTTTATGTGGTTGTTATACTTTTAGAATACCCCTGATTATGTTTTATTATGGCATTATTTACTCAACTCTTATTCCTTCCATAATGTGATCAAGTTTATTATTTGTTAAAGGCATATGTTTTTAGTTATTAAAATTTCCAATGTTTATATATATTCCGCTATATTGTTTACCCTTACTGAGAATTTGAGCTCACAACTTTATTATGTTTCATTTTTTTAGTACATGAAGAATTTTATTATAAATTACTTACTGAAATAACCTAGTAGTTATGGATGTTGTTAAAGGGGTTTCAATGTTTTTTTCTTTTCCTATTTTAATGTTGAGCTTATGTGTGTGTCTTGTTTCCAATAATACTAAACTACATGATCCTTCAATATGCTTTTTCCTTGTTTATATACCAATGTAATCAAATAAGGCATCGGATCCGGGAAACTGGGTTTGGGTCCTTACAGTTGGTATCAAAGGAAGTTTAGTGAAATCTTGGAAACTTGATTTTGAAAACATAGTTTAGGGGAAAAAATCCTTAATATAGTCTTTGAGGATAAGCATACAATAACATCTTAGTATTTTGGTAAGGAATGGATTATGAGGATATTTCTTGCAATTACATCTTTGTCTGGATACAAATAGGTAGAGGTGGTTCTAGCAAAGATGTACCTAAGAGTGAAAGCTCCGACAAGACGTTTCGGGCTTGATCGGGGTATCCTCATACATGACAACGGGTCATGCTGCACTATTGGTATTGACACCCCCAGGGGATATTCTTAGTATAATTCACATTTTCTTTACCAGCCATTATGAAGGATTTAAATGTAAAATTTTACTCAAAGATACCATGTTTATGATTAAGAGATTAACTATGAATATAATTTAGATTTATGATAAGTATTTTTATACATTGAGATTATACATTGTGATTCATACCCTAATCTAGTGTATGTAATTATTTAGAAATGCCGCCTAGTGGAAGGAATGGAAACTGCACGAACACGTGTGTCCCCTGTAGGGATTTCCCACCGATGCAAGATAATGATGTTGGATTGGGTGTTGTGACTAGTGTTGAGCTACATATATATATTGCGACAGCTTACATAGGATATGAATAATAACTTTACCCATATGAAGAATCTGAATCCACCACATGGAGGAGCTATGTTAGATCTCTTTATGCAACAACAGCCTCCATCATTCAATGGGGCCACAAACCCATTTTTAGCAGAGTCGTGGATATGTTTCCAAGAGAAGATATTTCTCTCTTTGGTATGTAAAAAAAGATATAAAGTTGTCATGGAAGTTTATCATCTATCAGGATATGCATATCAGTGGTGGTTATTAATCCATAACACAAAGGAGGATGAATATATAGAAGAGATATAATGGAGGGATTTTAAAGAAATCATCCTATAAAAATATTTCCCTTATGAACAACGAGAAGATATGGAGATGAAATTCTTGAATTTGAGCCAGAAGCAGGATAAAAATGTTGAAAAGTATGAATCCAACTTTACAAGGATGGAGAGACAGGTTGCGGACTATATACATAATCTAAGGAGCCAAACTGGTCGATTCTTTTATGGTTTAAAACCATTCCTATGAAGGGCTCTATACTCTCAAAGTTTCTCATCATATGAAGATATAATCTCAAGTTCTATCAAGATAGAAATGGAATTTTCTATGACTTATGTCTTCAAAAGAAAACCAGAAAAGAAGAGGCATACTGAAAGCTCTAGAAAAGGAACTATGGAAATAGGTAAGAAGGAAAGATTTGAATTTCCATCCTGCAGTAATTGTGGGAAGAAACACCCCGGAACTTTCCTGAAGGGAATGGAAGTCTGTTACAAGTGTATAGAAAAAGGCCACCATTATCATGATTGTAAGGAGAAGAAATAAGCTACCAAAGTTCAATGCTACAATTATAGGGATATGGGTCATTATGCACAAAAATGTCCTAAGCATCAGGGAAATTTTCCCCAATGAAGGCCAAGGGAGAGAAGACAAGATTATGTAGTCATAACCAGAGAGGTTGAAGTTCCTAACGAAGTGGTAGCAGGTACATTGATCATTTCATCAAACTTAGCCAATGCTTTTTTGATTTTGGATCATTGCATTAATTTATATCTCCCTAGTTTTCCAAGAAAATTGGATATTCCCAATTTGATTTTATAAAGGATTTAACAGTAAAAATCCCTAGTGGATGTACCATTACAACAAAATCATGTCAATTATTCCCCTCCAGACACATAAACATTATTTAGTTGAAGACCTTATCAGCATACCAATGACTGAATTTGATATAATTATCTGCATGAATTGGCTATAAAATTATGATGTGAAGATCTATTTCAAGAAGAAAGATGTTAAATTTTTTTAGAATGCTATGGAATCCCTTATCTTTAGGGAAAAAAGCACCATATGTCTCTCATCAAGATCCACCCCTAGTATCTCTACTAAATTAAATTATTGGGGAGGAAGAGAACCTAATATTTGTGGGCAAGGAAAGAAATCTTCAAATTGAATATGTGCTTGTAGTGAACGAATATTTTGATGTCATTTCAAAGGATTTACATGGATATCCTCTAGAGTGGGAGCTTTAGTTTTTCATTGACTTAATTTCTGGTTGAAGGCCCATATCAAAGAACCCTTATAGAATGGCCATTATGGATTTGGTGTAGCTAAAGAACCATCTTAAGAAATTGACTGATAAAGGATTTATTTTCCCTATTGTTTCTCCATGGGGAGCCCCTATTCTTTTTGTTAAGAAGAAAGATCATTCATTGAGGTTATACATTGATTATAGGGAAATCAATGCTATTACAATAAAGAATAATTATCCTCTTCCACAAATTGATGATTTATTTTATCAACTTCATAGATCATAGTATTTTTCAATGATTTAACTTTGATCTAGATATCATTAGTTGCTTGTGAGGATGGAATACATTACAAAAGGAGCATTTTGAACGAGGTATGGGTATTACGAGTTTATAGTAATGCCTTTTGGATTGACTAGTGCACCATCTATTTTCATGGATCTGATGAATAGAGTTTTCAAAGAATATCTTGATGAATTTTTAGTGGTGTTTATTTATGATATCCTGGTATACTCTAAAAGCTATGAAGATCATGAAAATCACTTGTGCACTGTTTTGAAGACTCTTGGAGGAAATAAATTATATGAAAAGTTTTGAAAGTGTGATTTTTAGCTCCAATAAGTTTCCTTTCTAGGCCAAAAGTCTCTAAGGATGGAATATCTGTAGATACTATGAATACAATGGTGGTGCATGAATGTCCTACTCCACTGAACATAACTGAGGTACGTAGTTTTATTGGTTTAGAGGGTTATTATCGGTGTTTCGTTCAGAAATTCACCCGTTTAGCTAACCCAATGACCAAGATCACACAAAAAGGGTAAATATTGTATGGAAAAAGGAATTTGAAGAATGTTTTGAAGCATTGAATAGGAGGGTAGTTAATTCTCTGATCTTAACCCTACAATCGAGAAATTATGGATTTATTATCTATAGTGATGCCTTAAAATATGGACATGGTTGTGTCCTTATGCAGAATGATTGAGTGATTTCCTATGCATCTAGGCAGCCAAAAATTTAGGAACAAACCAATCCAACTACTGACCTTGAGTTGGAAACTATAATCATTTCTTTGAAGATATAGAGACACTATCCCTATCATGAAAACTGTGAGATATATACTGATCAAAAGGGTTTGAATTTCATTTTCTCACAGAAATAACTCAACATGATACAAAGATGATGGCTTTAACTACTCAAGGATTATTATTTCACTATACACTACCACCCAAGGAAGGAAAATAAAGTGGAAGATTCTTTTAGTAGAAAGGATCATGGAGTTTTGAACAAGATGAGTGTTTATAGGGATTTTATGTTCATAGATCTAGTATATATGGATGTGGGAATAATCTGGGAAGGTGAAACATTGGTACTATTTCAAATGTTTTCCAAACCATCTTTACTAGAAAGGATAAAAAGTTTTCAGATTGATGAAGAAGAGTTTCAAAAGAAAATTATAGCTGTTAATGACGGGAGATTGATTGAATTCATATATGAAGATGGAATTTTGACATTCAAAAAGAGGCTTGTATTCCTGTTATTCTTGATCTATTGAGGGAACTATTGGATGATTCTCATAGCTCTAATTTCTCTATACACCCTAGTGGCCAAAAGAAGTATAGAGATCTAAAGAAATTTTTTTTGGGAAAACCTGAAGAGGGAGATTGTAAATTACATTTCGAGATGTTTGGTTTGTCAACAAATGAAGGCTGGAAGACAACATCATGGAGGAGTCCTGAACCCCCTTCCTATTCTAATGTAGAAATGGGGTGATATTACGATGGACTTTGTTATGGGGCTACCAATGAATCCAAGAAAGAATAATACGGTATGGGTCATTCTTGACTACCTTACAAAATCTGCTCATTTTCTTGCTATAAGAGATGATTTCCCACTTTAACATTTAGAAAGACTACATATTAATGAAGGTGTTAGACTTCATGGTGTACCCATATCAATTGTTTCTGATCGGGATCCCCGTTTTACATCAAAATTCAGGAAAAGACTTCAAAAGGACCTACATACTGATCTTCATTTGAGCACTGCCTACCACCCACAAACTGATGGACAATCATAACGGATTATTCAAAATTTGGAAGACATGTTGAGGTCTTGTTCACTTTACTTTAAAGGTATGTGGGATCAGTATTTACCTCTCATAGAATTTTCCTATAAAAATATCTTTCATTCAAGTATTCAGATGGCACCATATAATGCATTATATGGAAAGAGATATAATACACCAACTTACTGGGATGATGTTTGTGAGAGAAAGCTCATAGGCCTAGAACTTGTTAAAGAAACAATGGAAAAGGTACATATTATCCAAACCTATATCAAAACTTCTCAATGTAGGCAAAAGGGCTATGATGATAACCGAAGGAAGTATTTGGTATTTCAAGAAGGAGATAATGTTTTCATAAAGGTATCTCTATGGAAGGGTATTATACGATTCAGTAAGAAGGGATAATTATGTCCCAGGTACATTGGTCCTTTTGAAATTCTGCATCGAATTGGAGCCATAGATTACCGATTGGGAATGCCGCCAAGTCTCTCCAAAGATTATAATGTGTTCCACGTATCAATGTTAAAGAAATACATTCTAGACCCAACACATGTACTCACCTATGTAGAAATATAACTTGATCCCAATTTGTCTTATTGTGAAGAGCCTATCCGAATTCTTGATACCAGATAACAAGTATAGAGAAATCGGATGACTCTTCTGGTAGAGGTTATTTGGAAGAACCATAATATGGGGGAAGCAACATGGGACCCTAGGAAACATATTTTGAAGACATTCCCCAATCTTTTTAGGTAACATATTTTGAATTTTGAGGAAGAAATTTTTGTATGGTGGTGAGAATGTATCACCCCAAGGTTTGGAAAATTAATTGATTTTATAATCAAAAAATTTAACACAACGTTTCCTATTCTATGTTTTGAATTTTGAAAAATGGTCATCTAGAGTTGTGATCAGTATGTTATTTGGAGTCTGATAGAACAAACATGATTTTTGGTGAATAGTAACATACCCTTATGTATAGTAATATGAATAGTAATATGAATCTTATGAATAGTAAATAATGATAATATTTTATTTTATTATGTTAATAATAAAATGATATCTTAGTTAATTTTTCAATGTGAAAGAAAACTAATTATACCTTTAAAATTATTATTTTTAGAACTAACAAGGATTTTATTTAAAAATTAAATTAATAAGATTTAAAAATTTATTTTCAAAAAAGGGATTTTATTTTTTTAATTCTAAACATTGAAAAATTGTAGGGGTGATTTTTTTCGATTTTTCTAAAATTCTTGAATTTTTGATGAATAGTGAAATACAGTAAAATATCGTATATACAAATTATCAGTTAAATACACTATTTATGACATCATAAGTGATGTAAGGCCACATTGTTCCAACTCACAGCACTTATTACTATTAGGGGTCACATTAAAAAACACTATTGGTTGTCTTGAGGGAAATAATAAAATAATGAATTTAATATTCAAAACTCACCCCTCTCCTCCACTATAAAAACACCCCAGCACTCCCACTTCTCTTCACTCCTCTAATACTTGAAGCTCCTCAATGTTCTACCCAAATACCCTTCCCTAGTAACTACCCACGTCCAATAAGCATCTAGTCTTTCTAAAAGAACAAAACCTATTCCCATAAGGAGGTCCTCAAGGATATTATTTCAAGAGGTAAAGCACTCTTCTTTTTCATTTAGTTTCATTTCAGTTTATCTTATTTTATTATCATCTCATCAACTCCTCTATCCAAATGACCATGATAACTCTAGTATCATCTATATACTAGAACAATATCATGTTAATGGAAGAACCATCCCCAATATTCCTACTCCCTCCCATTTATTTTTATAAACGAAATCAACGTCCATGAGTTTCCAATTTATAACCTTCATGGATGACAATGTTTCATCTTTGAAATTATCTTTCATTACTGGTCATTGAATAATTTTTATGGTTTAAAAAGAATACAATTTTAGTATTATAACCTAATTAATATCCAAAAACTAGTATACGTACATATTATTATATCATATGATCAAACTAGTTCCTTATAATCCAAATACCGCTAAAATAATCTAAGTGAATGTCATAAACATTTCATCTAATGATTCATCCTCTTTCCAGGTAACCAAATGATATAATTGATCATTAACACTTATATATGTTCATAAATAAAATTTAATTTTAAATTATGGAGATTAAAATCCACTCAACATGAACTCCATTACTTAAGAACAAGTGAATTGATTACGAAAATGATGAAAATGAACACTCCGGAACGACAAAATTCTATATAATAACATGTCAATAAGGGAATAAATGAACTAAACATAATTAGGAGAAACATAATACAATCTACTACATTCTTAAATATGTTATTATTAAGTATAATTTCATATCCCATGCCCCTAAAGTCAAGACCAGAACACATTCGGACTTTAGGTAAGGGGTTTTCCACCCGAACTCCCATTTTCATTTGGGTTACTTTGATTGTCTAATTAACTCGATGGGCTTCTTATGTATTATTATGTACTCCTAATAAATTTTATTTGAGTATTATATATATGTTTACCAGATAGAACCCAACCTTGTTTTATGAATAGTTACACATTTGAAAAGAATCTTTAAAAAATTGTTTTCAAAAGACAATCCAGATTCAAGGGAATTTCTCTAATTCATTTCTATTTTCATGGTCACTCTATAATATATTTTTGGAAACCATTAAATTCATAAAATAACTCATTTTATTATGAAAATACTATATTAAATCACTTTGGGTTTTATACAAATAATTTTCCAAAATAACTCTTCTTTTCAAAGTAAAAAAGTATTTATCACAAGATTTACTCAATGGTTTTATAAGAGTATCTTCATCTATTCTAACACTCATGTTCATTCTTATTTATTATTGGGATTGGTCTTCCATGTTATCATCTACCATATTTATTTTTATGGATTATGATTATTCTGGAAGAGGATGCACTATCTTAAAACCATTTACCAATTTACTCATAATGGTTCGTGTTTATTCTTAATGTTTGGGGAAAGTTATTTTCATTACATATATTAATTTCAATATGAATGTATATGTTGTTTATGTTTATCCCCATTCATATAAGGAATGAATTGGACAATGTGTTGGGTGGGGTCCACTATATCCCCTCAGCAGATCGATATGTCTCATGAGAAAAACTATAGTCTTGGCACAAAGCCTTGTGAAAATGATAATTAATGGTCTCAGCATGAGGCCTTGACAGTATGGTTTTGTTTTCACAAATTATGTATTCCAACACAATGAAAATATTATAAATGGTTCATCTGGTTATTATACTAGTATAATACCCATGATTATATTTTATTATGGAATTATTTACTAAGGTCTTATTCCTTCCAAAATGTGATCAAGTTTATTATTTGTTAACGGTGTATGTTTTTAGTTATTAAACTTGCCTAATTTTTATATATATTCTATTGTATTTCATACCCTTACTGAGCATTTGAGCTCACCCTTTTATTATGTTCCATTTTCTTAGGACATGAAGAATTTTATTATGAATGACATGTTGTAATAACCTAGGAGTTATAGATGTTGTCAAAGAATTTTCTATGTTGTTTTTCTTTTCCTATTATAATGTTGATCTTATGTATGTGTCTTGATTCTAATAATTCTAATCTACTTGGTCCTTTGGGATGCTTATTCCTTTTTTATATACTAATATAATCAAATAAGGCATCAGATATGGGCAACTAGGGTCAGGTATTTACATATAAGGTTTAACACATATTTGAGAAAGACAATATTTCTCACCTTCCTTTAATATTTGAAGGACCATCCATTGAAAATCTATAAATATTGGATCTTTGGGATCCTAATTATAGATAATGTAACATGATCATTTTGACTCAGAGCATTATCCCCCCTTTTCAATATCTTATAGTGGTAGTGTATTGATCATTCATAATATTTAATCAACATCAACCATCTTATTTGGTGCATATTAATCTCTTTCTGGGTGAATATATACTTTCATATTTTATTATTAGTATGTTTTTCATAGCTTTCTCTAAAAATAAAATTCATCCATATATTTAATTTAAATATTATCACTGTTAAATCCAAATCACGAGTTAGGTAATTTTTCTCATTAACCTTCAATTGGAGTGAGTCATTAGCTATCACCATATAATTATGCATATGAATGCATCCCATACCTTTATTTTATTTATCTCTATACATAAAAAAACCCTTATTTATTATAGGGTAGTGTGAGAAAATGTTCACAGACCAACCTTCTCTTCAGTTCCTTGAAATTTTCTTTAGACTCGTCCATATAAAGAAACATAAATCCCTTCTACGTTAACATGGTGGTGGATTTTATAGTTCTGATAAATCCTTAAAAAAGAATCAATAATATCCCTAAAATTAATGGAAATTATGGATCCCAGTCATGGTGGTTGGTCTAGGAAAATATTTGAAATCTTTAATATTTGATGCATCCACCGATATACCATCTATTGAGATTATATTCCCCCAAAATGAAACTCTCTATATCCAAAATTCACACTTGGTAAATTTTGAATAAAACATCTCTATAATTAGGGCCTTCAGTACAATATTTTATTGGTATACATGCCCTTCCATGATCCTAAAATATGTAATAATATCATCTATAATGGCTACCACAAACTTATCAATTTCATCTCAAAATACTCTATTCATTATATCTATAATGATAAAAAGTGGATTAAGAAGACAAAATGGAATAACTATAAATTCATAGTGTCTAGACCATGAATAGAAAGCTATATTATGTATGAATTTAACTTTTTACCCTCAAATGATAGTATCCAGGTCAAAGATCAATCTTGTAAAAATATTAAGGTCCCCATAATTGATTAATGAGTTAATCAATATAGGTTAGAGTATGATTATTCTTTTTCATGATCTTTTTAAGTTATTTATAATCAATTTCAAGCTACATTGATTCATATTTTCTCTTAAAAAGGTACAGTTGTTTCCCATGGTGATGAACATGGTCGAATGAATCCCACATAAATATTCATTTGAAGTTTCTTCTTCAATTCCAATGACTCAATAGGGGATATTATGTACCGAATCATTGAAATATGGGTAGTATTGGGTTTGATTTCTATTGAAAACTCAACATTATGATTTAGAATAAGCTTAGGAAACTCTTCAATAAAGACATCAAAAAACTCTAGTAAAATGGGAATCTAATATTTTTTGAGTATCTCTATAACCATATAAGATAATTATCCTCATTTAATAGGAATAAAGACCCATTAAATGGTTGAAATTTCAATTAGAAGTAAACATTTATCCTCACACTAATAGATAATCATTATTTGGTTCAGAATTTCAAAAGTGAGTTACATTCCTCAGCAATTGATATGGGATTTATATGAATAAAACCAATCTATTCCTAAAACACATAAAATTAAAATAGAGTAATAATAATGAGATTTAAGGGAATCACATTCCAACACACTTTATTTGGGTTAGATTCGTAGACATGATATTTATGTATCATATAATTAAGTGTTATTACTACTATTTCAACATCTAGTCATTGAGGTGGTAAAGTGATACACATAAAAAATTATTCTGATATAAAATATTATATATAAATAAAATCAAATAATACGTTAGATGTTCTTGACTAGATGGTAAGTATACCTTTCACCACTCTATTATCATACCCCAAATTAGTATTGGTGATTGCATAATATTTCCTTTTATAATTGGGATTAAGAGTTTCTCAACATCAATCATCATTATTAACCCTTGGATTCAAGGATTTATTATCATAATGTCCATACTCTTTTAAATTATAGCATTGGAGTGTTGGTGGTTCATTTTGTGGATGTTCTCTCCATTTTTTCTATAGCTAACATATTCCCATTACTTTATCATTTTATTTACTAATTGCCTTCATTTCCACACATAAATCATTTACCATTCCTCTTAAAACAATTCCCTCTCTGTTTATTTCCACACTTCTTGTAGAAAGGAAAACTCATCCTCTTCCATCTATGAGATTTGTATTATTATTTCCATTGAATTCAATATTTATCTTATTATCAATATAGTGATGTTGATGGGAGACTGAAATATCCATTTCCACCTTGATACCACATTAAATGATTTTTTATAGCTATTGAAGTCTCATATGACTAATTCTCTATGGAAATGTTTTTTAAGCCACTAAATAATTGATAAATATTACTTTTGGTTTTAATAATAATACCAAAATAATACATCTCATTTCTGGTAAATTTCCCTCATAGGTACCAATGGATTCATCATTGTCATACATAAGATCAGGGAATTCCCTCTCCATCTTCATATAAAGAATATGGGGGAATTACTTATTGAAAAATAGGATAATAAACCAATCCCTCAATATGGAATCAATTACATCCCATTAATTTTTATTCTTGATAACATTACACCATTGATCAAATTCACCATAAAAATGATAAAAACATAATTTAACATTTTCATGTTTTTATCACTAGATAACATAAAATATCTTTTCAGTGTAACCAATCATTTACATAGAAATTAGTGGATCAATAGACCCACAAAAAGAATGTGGTCTCTTCCTCATAAAGGATTAAGTTGTAAGTTTTTCTTTCCTTTTCATATATAGAAGATAAACACAATTCATTCCTTCATAATGTTTTTTAAACATTGAAATTAGATTTTTCATTCCATCTCCCATGAAATTCAGTTTCAAAATGGGACAATCGTTTCATTTTCTGTCACATTAAGTATTAACACAATTAATTTTAGTTCTGCCCATTTATTGAAACCAAAAACCATAGTATGAGAAGAAATAATTATAATAGGAAATCATATAATAATGAAAATAATTTATAGGATGTTCAAATAATGACACCTTATTTTAAATATATGAATCCTTAGGTTTAACCTAGGTCATCCATGTTTACTATCTATTCATATCATTTATAATGAAGTTTAAATAAAATGTTATTTAACCTAATAACATCCCCCAGGAGTTTAAAACTAGGTGTCCAGTAAGGGACCATTCACCATTATCTAGAATTATGGTCAAGATATACTCAAAAACTCTTTTTGAGGTTACTACCCCCAATATGAATATGATCCAAAAAAACATCTACTTATAGCATCCATATAGGGATATATTTTCATAGTAAAACTATACCCCTTCCATTAAGGTACCTTATCATTTCCTCCTATACTTAGGATTATCCTACGTTATATAATTATTATACCTTCATTATGGTTTACAATAGTTACAAAACCTTTCCTTTGATTCAAAATATAGAAACCCATAATTTTTGTCTAAAAATTTTTACATCAATTTGGATAGAAATTCAATACATTTCAGAATAATAAAAGCCCAAGTATTGTATAGTTTAGTTTATTTATAAACAAGGATAAATAAACCATTAGTACATAAAATATCAATATAATTTTTTATTTATAACTTCACAACTAGGTCCCTTATTATACCTAACATACCTAAAACCTCTCCTCATAAACTAGGGAAGGGAAACATAAAAAGGGTGACCTCATATGAACAGTATGGGAAAAAAAATAGATATCGATAAATGATCATAAGTGAGAATAAGATAAGAATAAGAGTATGAGAATGTGAGTTAAATATTGTAAAATCCTACCCATCAATTCATATATCAAAATCATGAAACATGGTATTGATTTATATTAATCAAAATGCATAATACATAAGTGTGTAGAATCATAAATAGTCATTCATGATCCATGAAATTATATCATCTGAATAAGACATATGTTTTTGGAATATACATAAGAAAGAAAAATCATTTCCTTATTCAAGGTTCATTTACAAGACTATCAAAGTGGATTGGGTTCACTCCTCATTCCATTATTCTATAGTCAATGTTCACTCCAAAGACTATCATGTTGGAAAAATTACCTTACTTAACTAGGTTCTCACCCCATTCTAGTTTTCATTATATTGTGATATATCATTATTTACCCAATGCATTAGAGGGATATATAATTTTCGGCCAACTCATCACATGAATAAAACCATACATTCATGTTTCATAAGATCATAAAACATTCATCATATCAGCATATCATAACCCATGAAAATGATACTAGGTTTATAAAATTTTTATCATAATTATATTAAACCATATTAATAATGGAAAAATCATGTAACAATGGAACATACCAATAATAGCGCATAATAAGTATCAATGTATTTTTTCATAGATAAAAATACCATTAAAATATCTCTAGAACTTTTATTGAGGAAAAATCTATTTCTATTTGAAATCACTTACTAAGAAATAATAAATTTCCAAAATATTAAGAAAAAATTTCATTATAAATAATAAATAAAACATATTAAGGAATATTTAAATAATTCTATATTCATGATGGCAAGGAAATCCATTCAACTGGTGTATGTTGAAAAACTTATATCGCATTTTCGATAGAAAAGTTACAAGTACCACTTTTGAATAAGATAATAAGGTTACATTTAAACCATGGACAGAAAATAAAATATAATAAAATAAATTTACATAATATTTATATTATATTTAAAATATTATTGAAAACATTTTAATGAAAAATATGGATATGGAAGAAAAAAGCATTCCCAAAGGGAAAAATGAAGTCGTTTTTCCATAAAAACATCTGTGTGGTCACTTGATTACTTAAATAAAGAAATATTAAAGGAAAATTTTAATATCCAAAAATAAACCATAGAGAACATGATACATAATAGTTTCTAGAGACAGATCATACAATTTCAAATTCAGATAATATAATCATAAACAATCCCAGTAAAAAATATATTTTAACATAAAATCCTTACATTAAATTCAATTTCTCTGATTTTTGTGAATTATTTTTGGATATTATAAGGATTATTTTTTCCACTAGAAATTGAGATGGCATGAAATTTCAAGGCTTGGTGTTCCTGGAATAAATGTTTGAAATATATTTAGTATTTTAAATATCATGTCAACATAAATATTTAAATGAAATTAGAATAACTTCTAAATGAGTGACCAGATCAGAAATCTTATAAAACCATTGAGTTAATAACACAAGCTTTTTCCTAGGCATGACATAACATTAGTTGGCATGATTCATTTGTAGAAAAATAATCACAATCACAGAAACAAATAAAATTATTGAATAAATTATTTTTATTTCATTTTTGTTGATGCATAAAATTATAAATATTTAAATAGACTATTATGTTATAATTCTAGGGTTAGCCTCATAACCCTGGGAATAATGAAGAACCATTAAAGAGTGCTTTGAGGATTCTCTCTTTGGAAAAAATGAGAGATTGTGGATCATCGATCAACATGCATCGTTTTTGAATGATCTCACCAACGAATATGGTGCTGCTTCGTTATTCATGAATGATCGATAAAAATCACGGTAGGGAATGTGTTTTGATTTTTTTTATTCCATATTTTTAAATTATACAATAAATTTGATTCAATCAATGCATATATTGTTCCATCGTTAGGTCATCTTGTGGGATGGGATAATTTTGTGAGGTTTTGACAGGAGTTTTATCTTTATGATTTGATTTATTAATTTTTCATGCATATGGTTATAGATTGATATCGACACAAACATCAATTGAGGTTCATTCCAAAAATCTGTTCTTTTGTTTTTCTCCCCTCATTCATCATTCTTCATGGGCGTTCTTCATTTGGAACATGGCTCATCTTATCCCAATCGATCAATTGTTTCACACCTATTTCCAAGAACAAAAATCTAATATCATAGATATGGGATAATCGTAGCATGATGTATATGTGACAATAAAAATGGAGTGATTCATATGACAAATGATACTTGAATTCACATTCTTTAGCATAATTCAGCGCACAATGTGGAATGATTATTTGATCATTTTTTCAAGAAGATTTTTTGAAAGTATGAATTTTTTGATAATATAAAGTCTTGAATGAGCTTGTATATTTTATTTCATGCTGAAACAATCACTGGATCAAAGTATGATAGAAAATGAGGCATTCAGTAAGATCTCCTATGATTATAGAAAATCACGAAATACACAACATGTATTATTACAATACATGGTGTGCAGGGCCCTCTGATTTGTGTCTAGGGTTCCCAAATCAAGTTATAAATTACACGATGTGTGGAAAATCCCACATGGTGTGTGGTCCCTCCTCAGATACTCTGTGTGTACTTTAAAGAATACAGAGATATGGGAAAGAATAAACATGTCTTCTATACGATGTGTACTCCCCCAAACGACATGTCCCAGATGAGGTACACTGGCTAATCCATGTACTGGTATATGGGAAGATATACATGGGCTGGATCTATGTACTAAAACACAGGTAAACTACATGGGAATCCTACATTCCCGGTAATACTATGCAAACCGAGCTTTAGTCATGGGCCGTTTAAACAGGTGAGAAACAGGGTCAAGGGACACTACATGTGACCCCAATTGTATGCCCTATACTCTTTCATACATTCCAATGATTTTTTCCCCTCTGTATCTTGGAAAAGTTTCATTTGGGTTCATTCCACTTATCCATTCTCTAAAGGTTAGTATAAAATCATTTCCTACTCATAGTACTATGATCCCTTAAGCAGGACTTCCTAGATAGAGTCATTATAATCCATCCAAGAGTCCCTGAGTGATATCCTCTATTCATATACACATTGTAGGTGGAGTTATTGATATCATTGTAACAAAAACTATATGGGACTCGATTCTTTACATAGTGTGTTATTCTATATTGAGTTAATGGTATTGTTCAATGGACCAAGTAGTGATACTCATCTATGTATTTTATTATCTTTAGACTATAAGCATGGTCTTTATCATGAAGCGACCTGATATGAAGAACCTCATGAAAGGATTTCATCCATTCAATCAAACTCAAGATTTGGCTCTCCCATATGAGTACTTCGTGTATCATATGATCTAGAATCTGAGTGCACGAATACTATGGTTGTGACCGACCTTTAGACTGTGTGTGTTTTTTAGTATATCTGGATATTATAGTTATATATATTCTAGACATATACCTATGTAGAGATTTTAGTATTTCCATTATTGTATGCTTTATGGTTTCAGGGTGTCCTACTGAGTGTTCTTATACATTCCCTTGCATGTCCTTTTCCAACATGTGTCATGTCTTGTGCAGACGATCAACCTTTTGAAATATTCCTATACAGACTTGTACTAGATGGTACTTAGTGAGACCGTACAGACTGATGTGTGTTCTTGTTTCTTTCAAATATTAGTCCAATTTTGTTTTTGGATGGACTTGTGTTTTAGACTCTTTGTGGTGGGCTTGTATTTGGTTCTGTTTACTTTATTTTACTACCATTCATACTCTAGTTATGGTATTTTGATGTATTCATGCATGGTTGTTCATTTTTTACATTTAATCATTTTATTGTTTTATATGTGTGTGCATGTGTACAAGTACTTAGGCTAAGGTCTCCCATGTTAGTGATATTCCTACTTGGTGCTAGTATATAAACCTTAACCTATTAGAGGAGGGAATGGGGAGTTACGGCATGGGCTCCACTAGGAATGTTCATGACCAAGTGGTATCATAGGTGTCCGGTTCTACCTTAGGAATGAGAGTCATCATATTTGTTTTGGGAAATAGTGTTAGGTGCCTTAAGTTATGATATTAGTCCAAAGACTCTAGTGTTGGTGTGGCGGGTGATGTATCTATGCATCAGGACTCTGATCACCTTATTTTTTTACATGGTACATGAGAACATTAGTTTAATGGAAAATAATTTTAAATGAATCATATACGAATGGGTTGTGTTTCCATGTCCTTTTTGAGTCATCTCTCCAGATATAGTCATTGACTATGGTACTTATTATTTACTTTTAGGATTCCTTCACGATGTATACCAGCTAGTATTCAGCATGATGATCATGATGATAATCACCTTAGTGATGAGGTATTGATTCAGGGACCAGTTTTTGAGATTATACCTCTAGGTGTTTCACAAGATATACCATTTGTAGAGAAGTACATGGTACATGCAGTACCAGTGGGTGAGGTGAGCAGCCTGAGTGTTCTTCATGAGTTTCAGAGATAGGGACATGCAAGGATTCAAGGCTAACCCAATCCATTGGTGGAAGAGGAATGGATTGAGGTAGTGAACTAATTTTTCATCTTGTGAGGACACCATCAAAAATATGGGGGTCCTAGTAGTGAACCTTATTCACGGCTCAACATGTTGATGGTGTGTTTTAGTTACCCAGAATTATGATGAAGTGACTCTTTCAGAGACAGAGTTCAAGAAACTTTTCAAAGATGAGTTATCACCAGATACGATGAGGGCTGTACATATTCAAGAGCTTCTGAAACTCTAACAGGGTATATGGATAGTGTATGAGTATTCATCGAGGTTTACCAACCACTGTAGGTACTCGATGGATATGGTTAGATATCAGTTCATTAGGGAACAAAACTTCGAGAGAGGTATGCATAGAGAAATTTGAGCCAGTGTTATCCCACAATGCATTCCAACCTATATTAGGGTAATAGAGAGTGCTTTAGTGGTTGAGAGATTCTTGGATAAGAAGATACAGCTGGTGGTCGTCTATAGTTGGGAAGAAGGATAATAGACCTCAGTTTTAGGGAGGTGACGTTAGTCTTAAGGAACTGGATGTGGGAAACATTTTAGGAGGAGGTCCCAAGATATATGATTGGTATTTCAGGGCTCACATTGTCGGTTTAGTCATCCCATAGAGAGGTGATGCTACTCATGTGATGGAATGGGACATCTCACTGAATATTTTATAACCCATCATACATCTAATAGAGAAATTGAAGATAGGACACCGAGATAGAGTCAACAGTAATAGTAGGTAGGTTCATATGATGGCAGATGTGGATGAGGAGCTGGGAGAGTAGAAGGAGATGGTTGATGCTTTGACTTGTTACCACCATCACCCCTAGGTAGTCCTTGCCATGCTCTGGGAGTTAGAGGATAGGGGAGGGGATAGCTCCAGGTGATCAAATCATATGACTCGGAGGCTCTAGGACGGATTCAAGGAATGATCTGTGTATTTTTTACTTTAGATGCAGTAATGGTAGAAATAGGTTCTATTAATTCCTTTCCCACCACATATCTTGTTTGAGACTTAGAGATTCCCGGTGAACCATTAACTCAATACTTACGCTTGGTGACTCCAACTGGAGAAGACTTTGTGATCATGAACTTGTGTTGATAGTGTGACTTAACTCTGGGAGGTGATAGTTTCAGTTGGGATTTCTTAGTAGCAGTTTTTAGTCTTTATGAATTCATTATTTGTATGGATTGGTTATCTAGGTTCCATGCCTTGATTGACAATTTTAGGAAAAGGGTGTTGTGTTTCCACAGTGACGGAACTGTGTTTTACTTTTTCAATGAAAATGAAACCCATGTAAAAAAGGATGTACTCATGCATAAGCGGGTGAATGTAATTAATCATATGTTTTCTAACCTAACACATAGTGTAGTGGATATTGTGAGTTTCTAGTTTCCTACAGTGGTGGTGGAGTATGAGGATGTCTTCTTTGAAGATGTTCCAGGTTTACCTCTCCACCAAGAGGTAGAATTATTCATTGATCTACACCCCAGGATGATATCAATATTTATACCATCATATCAGATGGCTCCTACAGTTCTTCGTGAAATAAGGGTATGATTGGAGAACTTGTAGAGGAAGGGATTTGTTCAACCTAGTGCTTCACCCTTGGAAACCCCGTTTTTGTTTTCCAGAAGGGAATATGGGAGATTGAGGTTGTGTGTGGACTACCGGCTCTTGGAACAAGTGACCACGAAGAACAAATTCCCACTATCAAGGGTTGATGACCTATTTTATTAGTTTATAGGGTTGCAATGTTTCTTGATGATTGGCCTCATATTAGGTTATCACCAGTTTCGAGTACAAGGTGAGGATATATCAAAAATAGAATTCATATGTTTCTATGGTCACTATGAGTACGTGGTTGTGCTCTTTGGAATGAAGAACTCCTCAGTAGTGTTCATGGGAATCATGAATTGGATATTTTAGCCTTATTTAGACCGGTTCATGGTATTCTTCATCGATGATATCCTTTTGTTCTCAATATACATGGAGGAGTACGCGACACACTTGAGGATTCATCTAGATGTACATTGAGAGCACCAGCTTTACAGAAATCTCTTGAAGTGTCAGTTCTGGATTTAGGTGGTCCAAATTATAGAACATGTCATCTAATCATATGGAGTGTAAATAGACCAACCAAGGTTGAGCTGGTGTTATCTTGGGAGCCACCTAAGAGTGTGATGGAGTTTCATATCTCCTTTAGGTTTTTAGGCTATATTACAAGGATTCTTACTAAATTTCATCAGAATATTATCACCCATGACAGCATTGAATTAAAAGGTGAAACATTTTATGTGGAAATAGTGGTACCAACATTCTTTCTTGAAGTTGAGGTAGAGTTTGGTGATTTCTCCCATATTGATATTTCTGGGGAAGCTTTTGAGTACATTGTGATATGTGATGCATTAAGAACCAAGAATGGTTGTGTTCTGAGGTAAAGGAATATAGTGATCACATGTTGGTCTCGCTAGTTGATATCAAATGATCAAAACTATGTGGCCCATGATCTTGAGTTAGTAGAGTTAGTCTTTAATTTTAATAAGTGGTGACGCTATCGAATGGGTGAGTGGATTATCATATACACCGATCAAAACAATATCATGTATATCTTCTCTCATAAGGATCTCAAATTGAGATAGAGGTGATGGAAAGAGTTCATCCATGATTATGAATCTGAATTTTTCTAAACTCCTTGGAAGGGGAATGAGGTAGAAGATTCTCCCTTTTGGTGATCTTGTCCACAATATTTGAACAAGTTGTCATAGAAGTTGAACTCATTGTATTTATCAATTGTGTACAGTGATGGGGAAGCTTACCTCCATTCGATGGTTGTTACCCCTCTTCTATTGTAGTGAGTGAAGGAGGCACAAATTGAGGATAATGACGATGAGACCATACATACTCAAATATCCAAATGTCATACTCCTGATGGATATTCTAATATTGGGGAGTACTTCATACTTCTCAGAGGACGCATGATGGTACCAATGATTATGTGGGATGAGGTTCTGAGAGAGCTTCATATTACCCCTTTGGCAGTACATCCTCAGTTGGAAAAGATGTAGCAGGACCTATGATTTCATTTTTGGTGGCATGAAATGAATAAATGAGTTGCAGGGTTTGTCTCTCGATGCCTTACTTGTTTGCAAGTGAAGGATGAACACTATGTTCTAGTAGGTTTTTCTCTACCCCTTGAGTGCTATAATGGATGTGGTATGGGATATCTATGTACTTTGTGACGAGATTACCACATACATCTAGGGGAAATGATACCATATAAGTTATCATAGACCAACTCAGCGAGTCATCCCGCTTCTTATCTATCTGAGAACAATGTTCTATTGAGATCTTGGGATTCCTCTATGTTCAGGAGGTAGTCTGACTCCATGGAGATCCATCGATGATTGTTTCTGATCATGATTCTCACTTTACATCTCTGTAGTGGAAGGGATTATAGGAGGTTTTTGAGACTCAATTATTCATGATCACAGTGTTTCAACACTAAAATATTGTCCAGACGGAGCATATGATTCAGTTTCAAGAGGACATCCTACAAGCGCGCGCATTGGACTTTGGTCGCAGTTGGGAGGATCAGCTACCACTAGTGTAGTTTCCATACCATAATAGCTATCATTTCACCATCTATATAGAACCATTTGAGGATTTTTATAGATGACCATGTTGGTCAAAACTTTTCCAGAATCACCCAGGATAGTCAGTACTCATTGGCTCGGAATTGGTGTGATCTAAAACAAAGAAGGTACAGATTATCCAGGAGCAGATATAGACTACACAGATCCATTAGAAGTCTGGTGTTCATAGAAGATGGAGGCCTTTGGTGATTGAGTAATGAATCCATTTCTTCTTATGGGTATCACATCAACATTTATTATGAATATTTGGGTGGGGTAAATCTATCTCTTAGGTCCATTGTTCATTTCAAAATACAGCATAGAGTTGGTAAGGTGGCCTACCACTTAGACCTACCTCTGTAGTATGATTGGGTAAAAGATGTCTTCCATGTTTTTTAGTTGAGTAGGTACATGCATGAACCATCGAATGTTATCAACTAGGGATAGATGGACATTAAGGATAGAGAAACCTTTTCTGAGAAACCCATTGTGATCGATGATCAATAGAAGACTATCATTCATGGGTTATTGATTCCTTTAGTGCATTTTTTGTGGCATCATGGGAATCTTCTTGATAGCACATGGGAGTAGGAGGCCTAGATTCATACTTAGTACCAACATCTTTTCTAGAATCCCTTGTTTTGGATTTTTGGGATGTAAATCCCCGTTATGGAAAAAATGTAATATATCATATTTTTTATGTTTTACTTTTGAACATTATATTGATTATTTTAAATACTAGGCATTAAGAACATGTGTGATTATGAGGCCTGATGTACCAATAATAAATGTTAGAAATATATTTATTAAATTAAATAGCTTGCGTAGACGGTTTTCTAAAAATGATTAATAACATCTAAAAAGGTTCTCGGAATAGAAATCTCAGGGTACCATTGAGTTTAAAATTCAAGGTTTACCCTAGGAATGAATTAACATTAGTCGGTGTGGGTTGTTTAAGGAAAATTCATCATGGGTGATGAGATGAATCAAGTAATTGAATAAATTATTGTATAACTTTTTTATACAAAAAATTAACAATAATAAAATATATTGTTATTTTATAATTAAAGGGTTATTTTCATAACCCTAGGACCTCAAAAAACCCAACAAAGAATTATTCAATGATTTTCACTCATGAGAACGACAATGAGTCATGGATTGTCGATCGATGCACATTGATTTTTAAGGATCTCACCAATAATGTGACACAACGTCTTTCATTATCATCGATCAATCCAAATCAAGGTATGGAGTGTGTTTTGATTTTTTATTACCTATTATTGAATTATATGATGTATGTGAGTTAATCAATGAATAGATTGAAATGAAATTTGATCGTCTTGTGGTATGAGATTATATTTTTAGGTTTTGAAGAGAGTTTTATCATTACGATTTGACTTATTCATTTTTCATTCTAATTTATATGGATTAATATTGACATGAACATGCATCCAGGTTTATTCCTCAAATCTATTATTTTTATTTTCTAACCTCGTTTATCATTCATCACGGGCATTCTATGTTTTCCCACAACTCGACTTATCATGATTAATTAATAGTTTCACACATGTTTCCTGGTGAACTGGTATATAATCGTAATTATGGGATCTTCACGGAATGATTCTGGTGTGATGACGGAGATGGATCAATTTTTACTTCAAAAGATACCCTAATTATCATTATTTGGCATTCTTCAGTGCACAATGAATTATGAAAATTTGATTCATTTTCCAAATAGATACAGAAATGAAATGAGTTGTTTAAAAATGAAAAGTCTCAAATGTTCTTGGATCTTTGATATCATAGTGAAAGAATCACCAGATATAAGGCCTACAGTAGAGGAGGTGCGTGGGAGAAGATCCTGCAATTCTAAAAAATCAAAAAAATCACTGCGTGTAATCCTTGATTACATAGTGTGTGGGGCCCTCTAATCAGTTTCATGGGTTTCCATAAGGAGTAAAACATCAAATACCATGTGGCCTCGCAAACATGGAATGCGGTCCCTCCCCAGATATTTGGCATTTTTTTTGAAGAATACTTGGATAATGGGTGGAGTACATAGGTTTCCCACATGGCATGTACTCTCCCACATGATACAACTTGTACTAGGAACATAGGCTTTCCATGTACTGGTACCCAGGAAGACATACATGGGATATATCTATGTATTGTCACATGGGTATACTTCATGGACAGCCTACACTCAGTGTAGGACAACCCAGAAATGGCTTGTGACATGGGTCCTTTACACAGGCAGACATACATGCGATGGAGCTGTGTACTGACATGTAGGTAGACTACACAGGCAGCCTACACTCCATGTAGTACAAAACGTAAAAATCGTGAGACATTGTCTTTTTCCATGGGTATGACCCTAGGTCACGGGACATGACTCTTGACCCATACTAAACACTTTTTAATCCTTTATACATGGCTTCAATCTCTTGTCCTCCATATCATGGACGTGTTTTTTAGGGTTTTTTACCCATATCCTTTCCCTGATGTTCAGTATGGAATCATTTCCTACACCTAGGAATATAATCCATTCAGTAGGACTTCCTGGATAGAGTCGTTGAAATCCCTCTGAGAGGCCTAGAGTGAGATCCTCTATCCATATTTCTACCCCAATTGGAGTTCTTGGTATCATCATGCCCAAAACTACATGGGAATTAATAGTATACTTAGAGGGTTAACCCATATTGAGTTGTTGGTATCACACCATGGCCCTAGTAGTGATCCTCATTTGTGTATCATATTCTCTTCAGACTATCAGCTTGTTTTTTCTAATGATGAGACCCGATGAGTAGTACCTCTTGGATGAAAATAAACATTTTTATCATACTCGGGAGTGTGATCTCCTATATCAGTGCTTCGTGAATCCTTTGATATGGAATCCTAGGGCTGGTATACTATGGTTTGGACATACCTTTAGAATGTGTGTCTTTTTTCAGTATATATAGATATTCTTGTTATATGTATTGTATACATATACTAATGTAGAGATGCCTAAATTTACTTTTTTTTATTATTTATGATTTAAGGGTGTCCTAATGGGTATTTTTATACTCAAACATACACCAGATTTTCCCACACATGTCACGTCATATGAAGACGATCAACATTTTGATAGTGTCTTAGACAGTCCCAAACAAGATGGTTTTTAGTGATAATGGATAAATCGATGTGTGTTCCTGTGGCTTTCAAACATCAGTACCTTTTTGTTTCAGGTTGTACTAGTGTTTCATACTCTTTTTTGAGGGGATATTATTTTTTCATGTTTTATTTATTTAACTTCATGTTATACTCTGGTTACAAGATTTTGATATATACATTCATGGCTGTTCTGTTTTTAAATTTCAACATTTTATAGGATTGGAGATGTATGTGTATGTGTGTGTTTGTATTTATTGGTAATTATTCTAATGCCTCCAATGTTAGTGATATTCCTATTCATTTATATTCTCCATCCTCTATCTTATTGGAGGTGGTCTAGGAGAGTAATGTCAAGGGCCCCACTGGGATGGTTTGTGACATTAAATTTGTATGTCTTTGAGAAAAAAAGACCTATTATATAATAAATTTAAATATATTATCCTTATATAATATATCCAAAATGATACCTATAATACCATATATGTTTTACTTATGACATATTTTCGCTCGTTCATTAATAATAGTTCATTATCATATTTATTTCAGGAGTTAACTACTTCATTTTACATAAATATTTTGGTTCTGCGGTTATAGTACTTGAACTTTGATCGTGGGTCCTTCTTATCCAAAATTTAAATCATGATATAAAGATAATATTTATTCATTATATGCATATTTATAACTGTTCATAAAAATTATTGATTAAAAATTTCTTACATCACTATGTGAAGACAGTAGTTCATACATATGCATGAGTGACGTTTCCATTTTTTGATGGATGGAATGAAATAAAAGTAAATATTATTTCACATTTATAGAATAATTATTATAATATATATATCATATATAAATATTAAGTCTCTCATAATAACCAACCATGAATTATGGTGGTGGAAAATGAGTCTTATTGTTATGTGGAGGTAATAGTCCATACGCATGCATGCGTGATACATTCATCACTCGTTTGGTTGAAAGTGGTGGTAAGATATTGTTACATAATCATAATAACATATAAATATATTTATGATTATATATTTTTAATTTTATGATTGATATAATATATTTATAGGATGTAAAAAAAGAAATAAAATTGAAAGTCCTTCGTTAAGATCAATACATATTCTCTACGAGACCTCCTTTGGCTTATTCCATAATCCTTGAAGGACTGGTCTTATAAGAAGAAATTAGGATATAGTATGAATGTAAGGATTCTTGGAGGTTCTTTTAGTATGTATTTTATGATCTTGAAGGCTCAAATGGTGTTAATAAGGGAAGATAATAGGTTAGCTTTTGTAAGTGAGGGGAGGGACACATATGAAATTTCTTAAAAGATTTAAATGGTTTAATATATATTTCAAGGGAAAGTAGAACCAAATGTTCAATGATTTGAAGGTATTATAAGAGGTGGTTGATTTTTTTTAAAAATTTAATAATTTATCTAGTTTTGGTGGTATTCCTACCCTTATTTCATTGTTTAACCCTATCCCCCCGTAAACCTGTTTTAACCTTGACTATGGTAGAAAAATTTTATTGTCATTATTATTCACCATGAAAAAATATAAATTTACAACTATTACATTAAATTAGTTGTTATTATTATAAATATGGAATCCATTTTATATTATTAAATTTATATATGTGTAAAAATTTAATTTTAATTAAGTGTGAAAACCGTAATGAAAAATTATTTTCGGAATAAGAATTTTTAAGCATAAAATATAATTTACTTCCATTCATTACATTTTTAACACCATTAAATGAGTGATAAAATATAATATTGAGTATAAAATCTATAAATCTCAAAAAACCAGTAATTAATAGTGATTAAATTTATTTATAAAGAAAAAATAGATCATGAATAATTTTGTTTTAGAAAAAATGTGGTTTTAGCACAAAATTTAACTTATTTAAAAATCAAGTATACTGATGATTCGTATATAATTAATTGGATTATTTTTTATTAAATTACTATAAGTTTAATTTAATATAATTTTCAAAACATATTTCTATATTAACTAGAAAAAAAACTTTTACAAAAAAATGGTATTTTTTACTATTCATTAAAAAATAAATCTTTTTTAAATAAACCAAAAAAATAATCACCATAAGATAATATTGAAATGATTATTTTAAAACGAATAATTTTTATCTCAAGTATAATTACTAAAAATTTTTGAAATTAATTATTATGTTCGTGTGTTGAAATGGGATAAAACTATTTTTTTAATAAAATGTATTTGTTTGCTAAAAATGACTTTACTAAAAATTGAGTACTTGATTATTATGATTAGTTCATAAATTTTCAATAATAAAAAACATTATAAATATTTTTCATAAACTATTTATTATTATTCATTCCTTCTAATTTAATAGATAGGTTTTAACATTTTACTATATCCTGGTTATTTTCCTACACTTTCAAGTTAAGTGATGCATCAGGTCTGATGATGTAATTCGTACTCCCTTATCCGGAAGTGGTTTTATCCCTTGGATCTAGTCATACCTTATCTAATATGGAAGGTCAGATACCCTACATTCCTACTTTCCAATGTTTGGTGGAATATTCTACTATCATTGGTGATTTCAACTCCTTGATCGAAATTGGATGATGGGATGTTGGTTATTACTTACATGGATTCTTCCTTAGAGCTAATTACCTAGTCCATGTATCCTTCATATATTTATTTCTTATTCATAAATCCCATTCTTGATTCCATCTCAAGGTGTATGATGATTAATTATACTAATTATTTCATTATAGGATGGCTAATTATGGTCTGAGATGATGGTGACATTAGAAAAATATGTACATATGTGGATTTTTTGCACCTATAAAGTATTCCTATTTTTAAGTCAATTTAATATCATGTTTGGGAAATATTGAGTGTAGAACCCAAGGCATCTTATGTAATTCTTGGGGTAGTTTTTTTTTCATGGCTGTAATACTTCTAGGGTTTCTTTCCTCACACATCCCATGTTCATTACATGAGGTAGAGGTTTTGATTCATCTAGTGGGGTAATAAGTTTAAAATCTAGTGGGGATAGGTTAGTCACAGGTTTAACATCTTATGGGGATTGGTTTTTCATAGGATATATGTCTTGTGTTGATCAGTTTCTCATAGTTTTAATGTATCGTTAGGATAGGTTGTCAGAAGTTTAACATCCGAAGGGGAATGGTTGGTCACCAGTTTATAATATTTGGGGGATTGGTTCATCATAAATTTACCATCTTATGGGGACATATTATTCAACTATTTAATGTCTTGTGGGGGTTTGTTGGTCATGGTTTTAAGATATTATTGGGATAGGTTGTTCATAGGATTAATTTATTTTGGGGATAGGTTGTTCATAGGTTACTTTATTTTGGGGAGAGGTTGTTCATAGGTTTAATGTCTTGTGATGACCAATTAGTCACAATTTTAATGTCATGTGGGGATAGGTTGTTTGGTGAGGTTGAGTGTTCCTAGGGGGGTGATCAAACTTTAGAGTTGATTCTTTTTAAGGGAAAGACATACATATTTTATAGTAGTGTTTTATGATTAGTATTGAACCTCAAAGAGGTATCCCATGTAGGGGAGGGGCCTTTGATGTCTTTCATGGGATCAGATTCTTCTAAAATCCCCTTTTACAACTCATATCTCCTTCCCCCATTTCATTAATCTTCTCTATGCCCAAAACACCCTGATTTGATTTAAGGCTACACAAAAATCCTAATTTTGATCCTATAATTTAATTAATTCATTTAACTTTTGAATATAACCATGATTTCTCCTTTCAGGTAGCGACGACCTTCAGTTGATTCATTATATAAGATTTTTTTGGTTCTTGGGACATACAGGATAATAAAATAGTGGGTTTTTGCAACAATAGACATATTATGATCCTCTGTTCATTTGAGGGCGGTTTAATCAAATCTTGATATTCTGCACCCTGTATCATCAACAGAACTAGTTTCTACCTCTTCAAATGGACTTATGACTTTCATATGAAGCATGACTCTCATTTACTTGGGATTTTGGTTGGTTTCCCTAATCATTCTTCACCATTTCAAAACCCTTGAGATATTAGTATACTTGGGAACCTATTGGGTCGATACTTGTGTACCAATAGCTTCAATAGATCTATTTTTATCCTATTAACCATACAGTTTTTGTGGAAAATTATGCATTAATAATTCCTTCTAAATATGTTTGGATCACAGTAGGTCAAGAGTTTTTTAATAGACATCATGTTGTATATGAATCATGGTTTGATTATTGTTCTTCCTATAAGTGTATGGGTCATTAGATGGTATCCTATAGGCGTGGGTCCAAGAATATTATTAAGAGTAAGGATATAAAAATAGGAAGCTATGTAAATGAACCATGGCCTAGTGCTAAGGACAAAGACCAGTGGGTGTGGATTCTATGATTATTTCTTTAGGGAATGTGCAGAGTGTATCACAGGAGGTTAATACAATGGTGAAAAACATATTTAGTCACAAGATAAATGATCTAAGAAACCCCCAACCTTCTCTTACAGCTCCTTTGGGGAAAATGGGTTCTAATGTGGGGAAAGACGTTGGTGTCTCAGATTCTCTTAATTCTCTTCAGGGTCCTCATGGTTGAACTTTGCAAACCGGCAGTGGTCTCAACTTTGCTGGGGATCCAAAAATGGTTGATGTGGGAGGCCCCAATACACCCATGGTTTCTTTATATGATATGTCACTATATTTAGGGAATTTAAATAGTGGAATTGGTTACTAAAAAGTTCCTATGACACCAAGAGAGGTTGACTATTTGGGTAGTAATGTTTTGGAGCATGATTTAGGAGGCGAGGCTTGGATCAGGACAAGTCCATGGAAGTACATGGCTAATACTGTATTGGGAACCCAGTTTGAAGTATTTTCTAATGATTATCCAGTTTAGAAGGTTGAAATACATCAATTTAGGCCTTTAATGGATGAGCAGGGGCTCCCCAATATCGAGTATAGTGATGAGTGTTTTGAGAATTTATCAGGTGATACAGAAGATGAATTTCCATAAAGTATGAAAGTAAGTGTTGGAAGGAAATTTGTAAAGGTTGGAAGGACTACTCATAATTTCCTCTACCAATGGAGACAAAATCCACAAAGAAATCAAAATTCAAGATGATGGAATGCTATCCTCACCTTCCCCCTAAGGCTGCTTCTAGTCAGCAGCAGGACTCTGGTGCTATGCTTGATCGTTCATTAGAGTTTCTTATGCACTAGGAAGAAGAAATGGTTGAATTAGTTCTCATGATTATTGCTACTGAAGAAAAAGATGATAATATGATGGTAAGGACATTAAGGGTGGTTACCAGTAATGACCAAATTACCTTGATCAACAAGAAATATATGATACTAATTAGGGGATTCAATGATTGGAAAATAAATCAATAGGAGTACATTAATTCTTGGTACAATGTGGTGTTTCAGTTCAAAGATCATTAAAATGATGAACAAGATAGTTAGGTTAGAACTATCTCTAGGAAATTATGTAGGGATATTGAGTTTGTTATAATTAAATTGTCCTTTAAGGGTAATTTTTTTCATATAATGTCTTGACTTATGGATTCTCACTTTTACCTTAAAATTGTTTTATAATAACAAGTTAATTTTCAATCAAATATGTATCCCATGTGTATTGTTATTGGACCTCAGGGAGGAATCCTATATACACTAGTAATAGATAGGGATAAAAACCCATGTAGTTTGAGTAAATATTTTTAATTCTTATGACAGGACCATTCCATGTTGTTTAACATCTTTTGGTGATGATGATTGTTCCATGGAATGAGCACCAATAAGTGATGGTGTGGGACATATGCATAGGGTCTTCCTAAGAGGTGAAATTTCATCCCATTTCCGTCATACATGGTGTGTCATGTGTTCATCTCATAGGGTATGGATATATTTTATCTTCATGTATTGGTGATATTATCATGGATTTTAACATTTTATGACTAGGATGTTGGGTTTTTTTCATTAATGACATATAGATAGAAATTTACCGTCCTATGCAAAGGGATACAATTCAAAAGTAGGAGAGAAGGTTATAAAATTAATCCTCCATGAAAGGAATGATGGGTTATTCCTCTTGATGAATCCACCTTTTTTGCTTATGTTTCCATTATACTGGTGATTTTGGATTGACTAAGGCGTAAACTTTCCCATGGTGTGGTGTCACATGGGGTCCTTACATTATGGTTCACATTCTTAGTAGAAATTGTCAATAAAACTATCTAGGAAGTTCTTGGAGTAAGGGGTTCAAACAAAATGAATATGATACCATTCGTGTTGGGGATTTGGGAATGAATAAACTACGTTTGAAGTGGTATAGGGTCACTGGGAACTAAACTATTGTAAAGGTAGGTCTTCTGAATGTAGTCATCATGTAAGGTCCTATCAGTAAGGTTTCATGAATGTCAATAGTTTTTTTAAGTTCATAGGGCTTTTGAGGGTACGGCCTTCATGAAGCATGGGTACCCTTCCTTAGGATAAATCCTAAGTTCCCATGGGTAATGGTTCATAGAGGATAGGTATTTCACAAAACCCATAGATGTGTGAGGGGGTCTCTTATAACTCAAATCTTATAAACCCTCATGATATTTATCTCTACTATGATCCAAAATTTTCAATATCTAATGATAGGTATTTTAAGAAATATAACTACATGTTGGAATCCATGTCCATGTTGTCATGATAACCATGAATTTTCATGAATTAAAGGATTCTAGTGGAAGTACAAAGGTTTTTTCCCATTAAATGAAAGGTCAAGGGAGGTATTTATAGGTTTTGGGGAGGTTATAAGATATATTTCCTAATACATAACATATTCAAATATTAAAAACATTCACAGTGGTCAAGGATCTTCATGAGAAGACATACGTTTCATGGAAGTTATCATCATTCACCTATGGTGAATTTCCACATTCCTATGATATCCTTTGTGAGCACTTACACTTCAGGAGGTCTGGACGTTCATAAACTCAATCCCTTCGGTGGATTTTGACCCCATTTAGGCTGGTATTTTCCTCAAAATATCTATTCATTCCTCACCATATCCCATAACATAAGTTTTTTTTCACCAAAAAGTGCCCTCTCATAATGGGACCCAACATGGAAGACCAAGCATATATTCTAATGTGAAACTACCAAAAATTTAATAGTTGGGAAATCAATTCACAAAAATCATCTCTAAACCAATTCTACAAATAGGTGGAGGTTTCCCAGGGTGACCACAAACTTTTTATGTAATATTGGTCATATCATTATTTTCATAAAACTAAAGTCCTTCGCGGTCATTTCATGATTTAAATCATTAGAAATTTTGAAACATCTTTAGCTCCAAGAATAGTGCTACTACGATCAACCTTTCCGGAAGAAAAAAAGTTTCTTGAACCAAACCTTCACGGGCCCAACATTCATGAACAATTTTTCAAAAACATTTCAAAGTCCCAATAATTCTCAATATAGGCATATAATCTTATACCGGTTAATAAAACGATATTTCCGAGAACATTATAATTGAGGAGAGGTTTTAGACCATGTTAGATCATGGTAATAATTTCGAACTACTGAGAAAGGCATATAAGGACTACGTTCTAGGAAAGAGGTTTCCACCATATGGATTTGGATTTTGGGATGATGCATTCATCCCCAATGCTGATCGATATGTGCATGCCTATTGGTTCTGAAGTTACTCTGGACTCTACTAATAGAGTATATCTCTAACTAGTCACTCTAGGAAGAACCACACATCAATATTAGTTCTTTTTCTATGAAAAACTATGATTACCATAATTGGGGAGGTCCTTGCTAAAGATACGTCCCCCCACTGTTTGAGAGAATCTTCAAGGCTAGTTTGGCATACCACCTCCAAGGCTAGACTGAAGAGTGATATTTGTACTAGGGATAAAATTTCATTGATTAATAGGTCTGGGATTATTGGGTATGCTAATTATTTGATGATTTTGATTTGGATATGAAGGGAGTGGGGTTTTAATAAGTGACATGGGCCTCATAATTCCATATCTAGAAACACGACAATGTCATGTCTCAATTGTAGATATGGTAATCATTGGGGACCAAAACGTTTCATTTACATCACATAGAGGTTATTTATAGCCTCTAGGGTCTCTACTAGATTACTGGGATCCCAATCTAGGTAAAACTATATGATTATTATCTCCCCACATAGGATTTATGATTGGATCTGGAATAAATAGTCGATAATAGAGGGGGGTTTCTACTCCTAGTGCAAAGGGATAAAGAGTTCAATCCATGGATGAAAGAAACCCATTTAAAATAGTGGTTCAACATATTTCAAAATGATATCATAGATGTTCTACCATGGAGACTCTTCAAATGTCTAAATTCATCACAATGATGGAAGGAGCACTCATACTGGAGGATTCTGAAGGTGATCTAATGGCATCGATCAGGGTACTGTGTGAAGTCTATCTCTCTCATGGTTAGATTGGTGGGGTTCATTGTAAATATCATTAGGAAGTGGATGTTACCCATCCATGATGTGTATATTTAAGTGAATTCTAGATCTTTAATCATGGAGTTAGTAATGGAGATAGGGAAGTGCATCAAACTGGTAGTGATGGTGCATGAAAAGTTATATAAGTTGTTATTGAACATCAGCTAGAGGAAGACCCCTCATCACAATTTCTTCCCATTCAACTTCTTTTAATTCTAGGTCACTGCACACATGGGAGATTATGAGTACTCAAATATGATATCCCCTCATGGAATGAACATATGGATATTATTTTTGAACATTTTTAGGATCCATGTTCTTTTAATGGGGTAGGTCAATGTGCTATCATGGATCAGGCTATCAGATAACTTCATATTTCATATATTACCCCACCCAATGGGTATGGTTACATAGGATGGAATGTGTTTAGTAGAGAAGTGTTTGTATCTACTATAATTTTGAGTGGGTGTACAGGAAACAATAGTAGTTTTCAAGGTCATTTGTTAACCATATTCTTGTATTGGTTAACCCACCAATTATGTTGTATCCATTGTCCAACCCCAAAAATTTACACCGAAGAAATGATAGAATGTTATCCTTTGGTCCTCTAAATAATAAGGCATATATTTTTCAAAGAGGACATCATAGGGAGGAAAAAGAATCGTCCATCCAATTCCCCCTATGGGATCTTCCATGAGTATCCATAAATCATGGAGACCACATACCCTAGCGATATGTTAAGGCACTTATTTGTATGGGAAGACATCGATGAGTGGTTCCTTTATCCATGGGAATGAGGGTGTGATGAAACCATGGGATCAAGATAAAGGGGATGATATTACCTGATTGATGGAGTGGTAGTTGAATCCCTAGAGGGGGCACAATGGAAGGCCAAAGGATCCTAGAGAATTGGGCTCGGGGTGAACGTAAACACATTGAGGTGGTTCTGAGGGAATATGTTGTGGCCAAGGGGAAGAGGTTTTAGCACAAAAATAGTCCTGATGACTATGTATTGCCCAATTCCTATAGGATACAAAGATATTTAAATAAATAAACTCCCTCTATGAAATATAGCTACATATTCAAGATTAGGGGACTCACCTTCCCATGTTGGGCAATAAAAAATAAAACTTCTAAGATTAATGGGCCCATTCAATAAAATAACTTTAAGATCTAGAAGACATTGTCCACTCTCATTATATAGAATAGCTCATAATGGACTAGGTGGTAATAATTCTACATATTCCTTCTCCTAAATACATTCAAATTGTTAAATTAGCTACTGGCACAACATTCCATGATGGGTCATCCAAGGAGGAATCTGGGTGACTTATTCTTTCTTAGATGTCCAAGGGAAGGAGATATCATTGCTGATCAGGCAACCTTACTATTCATTCACCCCAATTTCCATTCTTTTGGTTTTTCTAACATAGTTTTCTTATCCTATATAGGGATCAAATGATATTGAATAGGGGGGATCTATGACAAATCCTCGGTGGGGGACATTCAATCCATAACCTTTTATGGGGTGGGAAAGGTGCCTATTTCTAAAATTGAGGATATGGTATCCAGCTGTCTATTATTGAGTTAGACCCCATGAATGAGGTGATGTATCAACTACCTCAATCATCACCAGATAATTCCTAGTTCCTTCCTTTCCCTATTCAATTTAATGATTCACATTCCAAATCATATGTCAACATTTTTTTTAAATAGAGAAAATGCACCCGATTATAGAGTAGCTTTCGGTGGGCATGAAATCATCCACCATAAAGGTTATGTGGATGGTAGGGATCCTAGTGAATATCAATGACTAGTAATTTTGTATAAATTATTCTTAGAAGTCATATTATTTCTTTCCTTCCATTTTTCATTCCCTTCCATAATAAAATTTTCTACTAACCATGTGTCTTAATGAAAGTTCAAACCAAATTGGGGGGGGGACTTCTAGTTAAAATTCCTGAATTGAAGGAGCATATATTTAAGGTAGTGAAGACAAAAGTTGCAATATCAATGGGGGGTTTTCAATGTTTTCCCTTCATAGAAATTCATGATTAGGTTGTGGTGGTATATCCAGCACCAAAGGTTCTATAAGAGGTGACTGATGAAGTTGTGGGCTCAACATTAGTGAATGTGGATGTTTTTGTGGTCGAGCCTACCAATGGGGTTCTTGAGGATGTGCAATCTAATGTTTAGAGGTCAAAATATATGATCAATGAGTATGATGGGATTGAACCTTCTTAAGTGTTGTATAATGAGGTTTTTGAGCCCTCCACTATGGTTAAAGAGTTTTAAAAGTAAAAATTTCTAATGGAAGTGAATTATACCCTATATGAATATATTCTTGTGCATGATAGAGAATCTAATGTGCTAGTGTCTATTCCTAGGTATGAGTCCTCACTTTCTGAGGACTTTGAGAATTATGGTTCTGACACGTCCAAGGATAACATGGTTGTCTGATGCAGGGCATTGTGGAGCACGTGTTTCTTCATCACCCACACCTCATGGAATGATTATATAAGCTGAATGGGGTATTTCTGTAACTATCTTTTGAGGATTAGGACATGTGGTGTGGGCTCTCATAGCCTTTAAGCTCTGGTACATGAAATCCTTGTCAAATGAGTTTAGAAAGAGTGGTAAGATCTTGATAGTGCATGGTATGTGGAGAATTATTATGGATATAGGGTTCTCCAGGTATCCAAATAAGATCTTTTTCAGTGGGTGGGGTTGGTGAAGTAGTATGAGGTCACCACCACTTCTAGGGGAGAGAAGATAAATCATATGAGGTCATAGTTGGTGTTGGAGAAGGCCAATGCAGTGGTGTGATCAAACATAGTGGTAGAGTTCATGGATGAACATGGATGAGTGTATATTATTGCTGATGAGGTTTACCTTATTGATAAGGATTGAGTGGAAGAGATGGCTGAGTGGCATCAGGTCCTTAAGGACACCTAACAGAGGTTGGAAGACTAGAGAAGTCTTTTCCCTAGGATGATCCATAAGTATTATTATATTTTATTAAATAATGGAGAGGTGTCAACATATATATGACCGTCCTCACCATTATAAAAAATTTTAAGCAATAAAAGTGTCATTTCTCGAGCTTCCTGATGAACCTTGTTTATTTTAACAGGACAATCGACTATAAGTCTCTAAGCCCACTTGAGTCATGATCGGTGTGAGAAAAAAGATCCAAATAGAATACTATCCAATAATATGAGAATTTGGGCTATGGAATGAATGGTAGGGATCAGAATGATTCATCGACCAATGGGAGTGTCCGAATTCAAAAAGCCTATGTTGGAGAGTGGGGCTCTACCCAACTAACTTGATTTCCCAATATTCATATAAACACAGGTGGGGTAACTACACGGAATTTGATTCTACATGAACAGGGGGTGAAGGACATGAAACATGATATCTGGGATTCAGAATATAAGGGGTGACAAGATGATAGAGGATGAATGGTGACCATGTTCTAAAAAATTACACTATCATACCACATAACGCGGGGACATGAAAATGAGGGTTGACTAATGATAATGTGAAATTTACATTGAAGTTTCTTTAGGGTGTGACCTCGTGAAGGGATGGGATCCATTTTGGATGGAAATCTTTTTACATAGGGGCCTGCTTAGATGTGGAAAATGGTGAGTATCCAAATCAGTAAATACACAAAGCGAGGGGGTGAACATGGGGAAACATTCGAAGGGAATTCAAAACTCTTTTTAATTCACCACCATGGTCCTAGACACATTGGGTAGGTGTATTGGTCAAAGTAAGAACCCGAATTACTCTACAACGGGAGAGTCATATTGGTTTTCAAGTGATGGTCAAGTGAATCGAGTGGTGTAGTAGGTGATTGGCATCGATGGGGGAAAAGAGTCATATTAGAAAAGGAAATTATTCATTTTTATGTTTTATATCATGAACTATATATGAAAAGTGTGAATTTTAATGTCTTTTAGAAAATACATTGAACAACCAGTTTAACATCATATGATGAGGACAAATTAACACTATAGTTTAGGGCCATGTTTCTTAAACCATGGTGTCATATATTTTTTCATCATATGGCCAGGACATATGCATCACAATTTAGTGTCTTGTGAGAAAGATGTATGAACCTATATAAATGAAGTTAAGAGTTAATGTTTGGCCCTAACTTTTTCCAAAACTAGTGGGTCTAGTGGGTGCATCTAGGATTCTATCAAGGCTCGGTGTCCCATTGTATTTGTTATTCTTCCATTCACACCCTAATTTTTACCCATGTCATGAGGACTTGGTTGGTAAGAGTATAGATTTTGATCAGGACTACCCTAGGGGTTCTTAACCTGAAAGACATATTTCCATTTCCTTGGGAAATTTAGTGTCATTCCAGTCTGACAAGATGGGTTGAATTTTATAGGCATATGTGTGGATGAATGTACACCATTTTAAGTCATGATGTTTGGACTAGGGATCTCAGTTTAATGTAGCAGATATTGGACCATTTTAATAAGACTTATTGGGGCGAATCATTATAAATCCAGTGTGAATAGATATTCTAGGAGATTCAATGCTGAAAAAGTTTTTTCATAGATTAATTTAATAATTAGTGGACCACCTTCTCCTAGATTTCAAAATTCCATGGTATTTCTGATGGAACCAAGGCCCACTATTGCGAATGGGGCACAAAAAAAGGTGTCGATGGAGAGAAGATTTGTAGATGGGTCCTAGATATGAAATTTATGTGTTACTAATGAGAGGGGTTTGGTCATGAACCACAATTAAATTAAATTCATATGAACCTAATAATGTAACATAGCGGAACACCCTAGGGTCGATCCGAAGGAGGCCAATAACATGCACTATATTCCTATTGTCACATTTTAAAATATAACTAATATTACAAGATTATACTAATATAAATGGGGGAAAATTGAAATTAATAAAATATAGAATTATTATAAATATATAAATATATGAAAATACTAAATACAAAGAAAATGAAGAAAATACACAAAGGATTTAGTAGAATAAAGCCATTTTTCTTGGGGTTTAATGGTGGAAATATCATTATTATTCGAAATATCCATCAATGAGTTATTCAATGTGGAGATCAAGACTTATCACTCCACACCCTCTCATTTGAATTATATTACCCTACACCAAGACCTCTACAAGTAGGAGTAAGCTCTTCTATATCAATACCCAATACAAACTACACCATTTGAATGAATTAGATATTGATGAGAAGGAAAATTATTAAATGAGGAGGAAGAAGACAATAGTAGAGAATGTGGGGATACCGCTCAACACAATCAATTAACCACTACTAAATACTTAGAACAAAACATGATAAAACAATGAAGAAAAATAAACTAAAATGCCACCACTTCCCCCCCCCCAGAACAATATTGAGGGTTATCTCTCCACAAGCATGGAGTTAGAGAGAAGCATGGTGGGAGAAACAGATAAAATAAAAAGAAATTTAAGAAATGAACGAATGTGATGAATAAGAATTAAGTTACACTAATATATATTATAAATATAAATAACAATTATAGAAACAAAACTCCACCTTATCCCCCTTGAAATGGTTATCCTTGTAAAAGGGAGAGAAGACACATATTTATAGGTGAAATGGGTGAAGAATTATCGCTTCAATTATGTCCATTGGAAGTTGTCGACTTTTAGGCCCAATAAATTCTTGTATGGAAACATGGAACCTTATTGAAATTTTTCATTTATTCCTTCCCCATGCCTCCACGAAATTCCAGATTTATTGCCCCATGTATAAAGGTGTATGCATGTTTTAGGGTGGCTCATTTAATCTATCATGGTTACTCTTTGTCTTCCACAATTCCAACTCCCATGCCATTAAGACCCTTCATCCTGAGGATTAATATGTCAAATACTTAATTAAATATTCTCAATAGTTCGTTTTCTATATAGTTTTTTAATTTCAGCTCTAATTTGAGGCCCCACATCAAGATAAAATCACATCATTAAACCATTCCAGATCTGCACACAGATTATCAGGCATAGATTTTGAGCTGATTTTGGACCTCCATATGATTGATTGAGTTGTGAGTCCAAGAGTATGAAAGGTTTCCCTTGATTTAGGGAAACCTAAAAATATTAATTTCACAATTTGGTTCAATGTATAAAATTATATTTCCAAAATACAGAATTAAAAATAGAACTATTAAATCCCTAATTTTTTCTATTTTTTAATTAAGCCAAAAATTCCCCAAAAAACATGAAAATGTGACAATTGACCATAAAATCACACTATGATGGGTTTTAAAACATTTTAATACAGTATAAAATATGTGAAAATTCATGCTTCATCACTCCCCCACAGTTAAGCATTGCAATCCTATGCAATCACCATATATTCAAATCAAAATTCACACAATAATAAAAAATGATAAAACATCAATGATCTCTTCCAAAATGAAATTACATCATGTCTCTTCTATGAAAATAGATTCCCTTTCATTTAAAATCTTCACATTTAAATTTTTTCAACATCAAAAAATCTATCCATATCCCAATCACAACCTACCTCACCTTGAAATTTGTGTCACTCTTCACTCAAGTGAAATTAAATCCGGAGTTATGTTGATACATGGATGGTGCATGTATCACCATAGGCTTGTGACAATTATCATATATCCACAGGAAGAAACGTGAATGTTAATTCAATCATGAGGAATTTTTCCAAGTGAATTCTCTAACTTAGAGTTGTTTGGAAAATGATTGAAAATTTTAAGTTAAGAAAGAGGAGGATAGACTCTTAAGCACAATGCATGACTAATCAAGTGAAGACACAAAAATTCCTCACTCAATACCCTTAAAAATGTGAAAAAAACATCACCCTCTTTTTATATTACATAGTACATGATCCATGAAATGATTAAAAAGAATGATTTCATCCAAGTTCTCTTCCTTCTTTTCATTTTTCTCTTTTTTTTTGTAAATCTCTAGAAAGGGACAACGTTATTTTCATTTTTTTGATTTTTTCATAGAGAATGAGCTGAAAATATAATAAAATGAGATAATGACCATAATTACCTTTATTTTAGAGAGGGAAATGAGTAAAAAAAGGAAGTAAAATGAGAAATTCACACTCATCTGAATTTTTTCTATATTTTTATTTTTTTAAGGAGAACTAGATGAAACAAAAAAACATAATGACATGATTAATCATGGGAAATTTTCCCTTTATCATACACTTCCAAAAATGTTGACACACAACTCAAATCACCCACAAAGGAAACACATCCCAAATAATGCACACAAAAGCCCCTTCCCCCACACTCAAACTTGAAATATCCTTACAAAAATACCAAGAGTGTGGGTTGGTAAGGAAAAATAAGCTTGTAAAGTGGTTTAAAACAATGATAAAATTCATGGAATCTAAGATATAACGAATGATAAATGAAAAGGTAGGTATAAAAAAATATATGTTTAAAAAATGCCTCAATCATATAAAAACATTCCATGAATTCCAAATCTTCAAAATAGAAAAGTCACAACTTTTGGTTCTCACACAAAATCCAAGATTCTATCAAGAAATTGTGGGTATTAGAAATAATATTTCCAAGTGGTTCAGAAAAACTCACAGTACTAGAAAAATATTTGAGTCATTGTTTCATTATAATGGATTTAAAAAAAAATCAAACTCATAAAATTGCATGAAAATCCAATTCAAGAAAAAAAATTCACAATAAAAATCATTTAAAATCCATTTCTTCAAAAATAATTTCATCATCTCAAAATCAATTTACGTGTGAAAAATAGTCACAATATTCATTAAATATCAATGTTACTAAAAATATGAAAAACAAAAATAGAAAGAAAGAACACAAAACAACTAATCTGGTTGATAGTCCCCCACACCTAGATTTCACTACCCCATGTTGCGGCACAACAAAAAAAAATAAGAGAAGAAAAATAAAGGGATGGAAAGATACAACCTGACATTATTTTTTAGTGGAAGCCATGATTTAAGATCCTAGCTACAACCACTTGACCTAAAAGGTATGAAATAATGAAATTCATAAGAAAAATAAAGAAGAATAAAGTGGAAGGGAAAATAAAGAGGATAGTGCTTGGTTTGACCCCCTAAGCAGGTTCTAGGTTTTTACTGCCCCTAGTCTAGTAGTTGCAGTAGTTTAACCCCAATCCAAAGGTGCATTGAGTTTATTTCTTAGAAACCCCCAGAAAAATTTTCTTCTACTGTTATTCATCTTTCCACATCCATGGATGAACCCATGAATAGAGTGCAATAGCTCCTCAACCATTTCATTGTGGTACAACTGGAATGATAGGGGAAGGAGGAAGAATGGGTCCCCTTGTTTCACTACCACTACTTGTATATCCTTTTGAACATCAACATTTAGGTATTTCTCATGTGATTATATTTCAAAAAATTCATAACTTAATTCATAAAATAGTTCCATTTGAATATGATTAAAACATGATGAATCAATATAAAATCTTCCCTTTCGTGTAGGTCAGTGTGAAACATGATCTCTTCAGGCAAGGCCCCTGGGAATTCTTTTTCTACAGGAACTTCTCCATCTTCTTCCACAGAAAGAGAGAGGTATTTATGTTCTGATTATTCTTTGAAAAAGTTGGGAGGATCAATTATCTTTTGGTCTCTAATAAAATTTGACCAATTTTCATCCGAATCATGTTGATCTCCCATAGTTTTATCAGTTGGCATGACATCTTCTGAAACCTCTTCAAGAAATTACCCAGGAAAGATGATTTCATCATCAAGTCAAGTATTCAAGTATTGATTGGGTTCTTCAATATAAAATGTTGGTGGAACATCATTTCAATCTTATTCCTCATCTTGGTTCTGTTGTTTTTTTTTCATTCTAGCTATAGAACTTTAACTTCTTTAACTTCAGCAGCCAGCGATGCTACCATCTAGCTTGCCTGTCAAGAAGTTTAAAAATATTTTTAATCATTACTGCATCTTGTTCCATTTTTTGCATCAAAGTCTATTCCCTACCAGAAAATTCAAAACCAGGCCTTGTATATGAAAAATCACTAAAATAATCCCTGACCTAAAGAAACAATGATATGAAATGAAATTATTATTTTTAGTTTTTGAACTTTGAAATTTTTTTTTATTTTCATGAAAAATATTGTGCATAAGAGATTGGCCTCCTTGGAAATGAAAAAAAATTGATGACATGGTTTTTTTCACGAAATACAATTCAATTAAATTCTTATTAACCAGTGTACCATAGTGGCACACCCTAGGGTCAATCACAAAGAGGCCGCTAACACACATTATTTTCCTATTTTCACAATTTAAAATATAACTAATATAAAAAGATTATACTAATATAAATGGGGGTAAATTGAAATTCCTAAAATATAGATATATTATAAATATATAAAAATATAAAATACAAAGAAAAGGCAGAAAATACACATAGATGTTAGTAGAAGAAAACCATTGTTCTTGGTGTTTAATGGTGGAAATATCATTTTTTTTTTAAATATCCATCAATGATTTATTCAATGTGGAGATAAAGACTAGTCACTCCGCACCATCTCATTGAAAATTTATTACCTACACCCAAACCTCTACATGTGGGAGTAAACTCTTCAACAACAATACCTAATCCAAACTCCTCTGTTTGAATGAATTAGATATTGATGAGAAGGAAAATTATTAAACGAGGAGGAAGAAGACAATAATAGAGATAGTGGGGTGACCGATCACCATAATCATTTAACCACTACTGAATCCATAAAAAAACATGTTAAAACAATAAATCCCAATAAACTAAAATACCACCACTTCCCCCCTTGAATAATATTGAGGGTTAGCTCTCTACGACGATGGAGTTATAGAGAAGCACGGTGAGAGAAACACATAAAATAAAATAAATTGAAGAAAATAAGAAATGTAAAGACGAAGGATAAAGCTACACTAATATATATTATAAATATAAAGCAAAATTATAGAAACAAAACTCCACCTTATCCCACTTTAAATGTTTTTCCTTTAAAAGAGAGAGTAGACACATATTTATAGGTGAAATGGGTGAAGAATTATCATGTCAACTATGTCCATAAGAAGTTATTGACTATTAGGCCCATTAAATGCCAGAATTGAAAATTGGTCCCTTCTAGAACGTTGTTCCTTTATTCCTTACTTGTTACTCCCCAAATATTCAGGCTGTTTGGCCCACGTATGAAGGATTTATGACTATTTTAGTGGGTAACATTTAATCTATCATGGTGACCCTTCGTAATCAACAATTACAACTTCCCATGTCATTAAGACCTTGAATCAAGAGGATTAAGACATGGAATCCTTAATTAAAAATTATAATTAGTTCATTTTCCAGCTACTTGTTGAATTTAATCTCCAATTGGAATTCCCACATCGAGATAAAATATCATCTTTAAAACATTCTAGATTTACACACAGTTTACAAGGCATGGATTGTGAGTGGATTTTGGACCTCCAAATGATTGATTATGTTGTGAGTCCAGAAATAAGAAATGTCTCCCATGATGTAGGGAAACCTAAAAAAAGTAATTTCACAATTTGGTTCAATGTAGAAAATTACATGGCCTAAATACAAAATAAAAACTAAAATACTTAAATCCCTTAATTAAGCCATTTTAGCAATTAAGCTCAAAATACCACAAAAACATAAAAATGTGAAATTGGGCCATAAAATCACACTATGATGGGTTTTAAACCATTTTAATACATTATGAAATATGTATAAATCCATGCTTCATCTGTAACTATGTGTCCCACTAAATGGGGAATCAATCCACACTTAATTATAGAATTTTATGTGGTAGGATACCACAGTATGAGGTCAGTAATACTCTCTAGAAATGATATAGTGAGATAAGGGGAATTAGTTTACCAATAGATCTTGGGTAAGGAAACAAAAATGTATATTGGGGGCCATAGTTTTCAATTTTCACATAGTATAGGGTCATAATGCATAGAATATGGTTTCTACTAGTTTATGTTCATAGAGCTTTGGCCAAATAGTGGTACTCTAGGAGGATTCACATGCCACTGGAGAGTTTAAAAACCCAAATGTAAATTGATGCCAAGAAGGACCTACCCATATTAAATGGTGTTTTGATATCTCACACATGTTGTAAGTTCATGATTATTAGAATAAGGTTTTCTAAAGTTTATATTAATGTATCTTTTACAGTTGATATTTTCAATATGGTTTTATTATCTAGTAAGTGCTAAACCTATCATGAACAGAGGACCCAATGACCAAATTCTTGTAAAAATGATCTCACCTTAAAGTGGGATTTATAAAAGGTCTTAAAGTAGGTTTTCTAGGCATCACTACATATCCCCCAAGAGTTGGGGATTTAGAAACATGTTGTTCTGGAACACAGTGTGGTTGTAGAAAAAACCATGAAGGGTGTTCATCCTCAAAATAAGGGATGAGAATCCAAATATGAAATTTAATGTATCTTGAAGAAAGATAATAGCCACGCCATATAATCACCATTGATGAAATTTGAACATAGATTATGTTAATTATGCTTGAACCAATTTGGTTTGTGTTCGAGCGGTGATTGTGTAGTACAATAGAGTATAAACCTAACATGAAGAGAGGTAAAGTGAGATCCAATGCCCCATGAAGCATCGTTGAGACAATTTTCTCACAATTCAAGGTCACGATTGTTTTACCAGGGATCCTATTTTATGTTCCTGGAGTTCATACCTTATAAGGGGGTGGAATTCCATTTAAGGAATGCATTCATGTCTCACATATAATTAGGAATAAAACCACACGAAGTTATAGAATGTGGTGTGGTAGATGATCGTCACCGGAGTGGAGGGTTTTCTATCAAGTGGGAGCTCAAGTCCTCACACAGTTTCAAATCTTTCAATAAGGATGTTGACCATGTAGTTTAACATATTGTAGAAAAAACACTAAACATGATGTTTAAAATCATATGAATAGGACTTATAGTTTATTCTCTTTAATGATGTATTTCTTTCACTATGGAGGGATTGTACTAAGGGAGACCCATTGTTGTTGAGAAGAAACAATTGTGTGAATGTGGAACTATGTAAGAAATCCACCACTGGATGTGTTTAGCATCTTATTATTATCACATTTGGAATCTTTTATCATCACATGAGGAATATTATTCTTATCATACAGGGCATCCCATAATCATTTCATTGCATAATTCCATTGTTTAACATCATGTGAAAGGATGGGGTGTGGATTTTATCCTCTGAGCTTCCCATACTATCTTTCTATTGTTGGTACATGAGGGAATATCAACCTTCTTATAGGCTAGGGGAATATGAAAGGTGTTTACATCCACATGATGGTGGTTGGGATTTATGGGGATATATCTAAGTCTGATGCACTATGGTTTCCTATTTTTTCCTCATAATTTCATATCATGAGGTAATATTGGCATACGGATAGGCCAGGAGAATATGATTGGGGATTGAACTTTAGGAGGTGGCCCATGGGGACTATTTGGGGATCATTTCATAACCATTACATAAGGCATTTTACAGTTTACACATATGGAATATTGTTCTTGTTGTAGGGGGGATCTTATGCATGTTACATAGGATATACTTTATTTTAACATCATAAATCATTGATGATACCATACTATTTTAAATCATGTGACTAGGAAATGGGCCTATAGTGAGGGTGGAGTGGTTTCTCATTCCATAAATAGACATGATGTGAATAAAGGCCATGGGGGCCTATAGCTAGAAATGATGATCTCACCCTGGGGGGAGAATTTGTAGCTAGGGTAATGAATGAGGGACTAGGCTTTAGTATGTGTCCCATTGAATTGATAATAAAGCCACACATAGTTCTAGAACATTATGTGGTGGTAGGGTAATTCTGAAAGTATGGTGTCCCTTTTGGTGAGGATCCAAAGTATCTCATAGTTTAATGACATGTGATAGGGATGTTAGGTTGTTGTAGTTTTAGGTAATATAGCTTGGACACTGTATCATCTCAAATTTTTCAGATGACGCATCCCATGCTTATTTAATAGGGTAAGGAAGTTTTTTAACACTATGTGCTAAGGATTTTATTCACTATGACAAAAACAGTTTTTCCAGGCGCCAACCTTTATCAGAGCTAACGAAAAAGCGCTGATAAAGGGACTCCCTTTATCAGCGCTTTTTTTAGTAGCACTGATAAAGGGAGGGGCCTTTATCAGAGTTTTTTTAAAAGAACTGATAAAGTGTCGACTTCAAAAAAAAATTATTAAAAATAATATATATATATATATATATTGATCTAAATATAATATATAATTTTTAAATATTTTTTAGATAAGTAGAAATATACATTTACACTTAATATACTTAATATATAAGATATTTAGTGAAAATGGATTATAAAAAAATTAAAAACATATTTTTAATTAATAATTTTCTAATTATTATGGAGTAATAGTCATTTAATAACAATTTAAAGAATAAAAAATAATAACAAAAGATCCAAAAATATGTTGAAAATGCAACTCGAACTTCAAACAGCCATAACTTTTGATCCGGGTGTCCGTTTGAGCTCTACCACATATCAAATCGAATCTTGCGACGAGATCTACACCACTACCACCTGGGGGATCTTGTTCAAGGTTTTTTTAGGACAAAAAAGGCCCCAAAGGCCTCCAAAACTGAGTTTTTAGTCAGGGTACCACAATTTGATAACATTTTGTAGATTTTCCGCCTCGTTTAAGGGGGTATTATTGGATTTTTTGGTGGAAACTGAATTTATTCCAAGATATTACATTTATATTGATATTATATGTTTGAAATTTAATCATTTTTTATATTGAACTGCTATTTATAATCAAATATATAACTATATGTACATATTTTTTATATATTCACACCTAAAAATTTAATTATTTAAATAAATAATTAAAAATATTTACATATAAAATATATTATCTTTATCTAAATAATAACGAATATCCATTTTATTTAAAATACCATTATATTAATTTTTATATAACTATATATTAATATAACTATATATATATTAATATAACTATATATATATTAATATAACTATATATATTATTTTAACTATAAATATATCTATTAATATAACTATATATATATTAATATATATATATATATATATTAATATAACTATATATATTAATATAAATATATATTATTATACGAATACATATAACTAAATATATATATATAAATAAATTGATATATCACAAATAAGAGAACATTTCAATATAGGGGAGTGGCAAAGGCTTCAGGCGCGCATGGGGGAGGTCTCGAGATCAAATCCAGGTGGAGGCAGGGGCATGCACGCAAGGGTGATTTAGAGGGGCTATCACTGATAAGGGGTGGAGGCGGTGCGTGCGGGTGCTGGAGGTGTGGGAAAGTTCTGATAAATGGGGGCTCAAGCGCTGTAAAACACCCCCAGAGATTGGCAGTAATTCTTTTAGTTTTTTTTAAATTTTTTAGTTTTATTAGTGCTCAAAAAATACATGATAAAAGGGGTCTTTTATCATCGCTAAAAAGAAAGTTCTGAAAAAGGCCCCTTTTATCAGCGCTATTTTTTAGCGCTGATAAAAGCGCCCTTTTATCAGCGCTTTTTTTAGCCCTGATAAAAGGGGTCTTTATCAGCACTTTTTGGAGCGCTGATAAAGGGGACCCCCCCCCCCTTATCTTCACTAGATTTAACAATGCTTTTCTATCACTGTTAAAGGCCATTTTTAGCACTGATAAAAGGGTTATTTGTAGTAGTGATTGTATAGTTATATTACGTATGAGTAGTATGTTAGGATTTTATTTTAAATTCATTCATCTTATACTTTTGATCATCTTATATTTTTCATATGAGGAATCCCTTTATTATCACATAGGATAAGGTTATAGTTTAACATTATTTGATAAAGATATTTTATATAGTTTAATTTCATATGAATTGGATTTTAGTATTTTTTTAATTATAGAACTTAGACTTTGGATCATCTCATATTTTTCATATGAGGCATCTTAGGCTTATCACACAGGGTAAGGCTATAGTTTAACCCTTTGTACTCAGGAGGTTTTCATATAGTTTAACGTCATATTACTAGAATGTTGTAATTTGATTCTTAAATTTTTATAACTCAAACATTGGGTCATCTAATATTTTTTATATGAGGCATACCATGCATATCACACAATTTAAGTCTATATTTTAACATGAAGCACTGAAGATGTTGTCATATAGTTGAAATTTATATTACGAGGATTTTAGGTTTTGTAGTTTAAATTCATATATCTCAAATGTTAGAACATATCGTATTTTTAATATGAAGAATCTCATGATTATCACATAAGGAAAGCCTATAGATTAATGTCTCATTTTGAGGAAATTTTTGTATTGTTTAATGTCATGTGACTAGGATCTTAGTCTTTTTAGTTTAAATTATTACATCTTAGACATTTTATTATTTCACATTTATCATATGAGAAATCACATTCTTATCACATAGGGTAAGGCTACATTTTAAGGTTGTGTGATCAAGATGTTTTTTCATAGATTAATGTTGTTTGACTAAGATATTAGTCTTTTTAGTTTAAAGACTTATAGCTCAGACTTTAAAGAAATTTGAGAAGTACCTCTTGAAGAACCTGGTGTTGGTGGGATGTGTAGTGTGCTATTTTTCTATGATGATAAATGATTATACATCATTGGAGTAGAATTTATTATTAATGTTTGATCCTCCCCATTTGGGTTCTAGTTTTAGAGGCCTGTCTCCATGTATCATGGGTATCCTAATAGAAAATACAATGTCACCTTAAATGAATGTGTAAAGGTGAAATTTTTTATTGAATGTTCATCCCACCTAGTTCGGATGTATTTCTAGGTTATGAAACACTATGATCCTATTTTTTTCAAATGATTTAATTTCAGTAGAATTAACCTCTACTCTCTTTTTTAGTATTTAATGATTGTAAACAATCATCTGAAGTGATGACATATGAACCTCTATAGGGAGAACTACCTTAACCCCTTACACTAGGGAGTATGTGGTCACTTGAGTGTAATTTCTTATATCGATATGATATTTCCAATATATATTTGGTATCTTATCATGCCAAATCTTCTTATTCTGACCAACCATCATCTATAATATGTTAGAGAGAATTTTTTTGAAATACTCAATCAATCCATTTTTCTATGCGTGGAGTGGGAAGTGTGGTTGGACTATATTTTGTACTTGGAATAAAATTTCTTTAGATAAATATATAAAAAAATACAATATTTTTCAATGAGAATTGTGTTATAAATCCAAAACTAATGGATGGTGTGGGACTTCACAAAATCAATCATAGATTAGGTAAAGATCTCATTGAGGGGGACAGACTCTTCCCACTTTGAATAGTATTCTCTAAAAATCCTAATGAACATGTACTATCAATATGTCACTGGAAAGTAGGGATCCCCAATATCAAGTCCCCATAAAAAAGTTCCTAGAGTACTTGGTGGCATGAAGAAGCTTTTGAGGTAGATGAATATATTTATCATGGATCAGTCATGCCTGTCACCACTTGTGGAATTTAATATATTCATGGTCCATAGGGGGAAAAGGCAACCCAACCTTTAGATCTGGTGATAATGATTCAACCCCACTTTATGGGCCCCACATGACCCAGTATGGTCCTCTTGCATAACCTGAGGAATCTCGTTCCCTTGTATTCAATAGAGGAGGCCTCCATTGGATCTATTCATTTAGAGGGTGTTCATATAGATTGGGCCATCCAAGAAGCTAACTTACTCTATGTTCCAATGGTTTTGTTCATGCTTCGCTCAGTCTAGTAGTAGGTTTCTGTGTTGGAGATATTCAATTATGGGAATTTTCCAATAAAGTATTAATCATATCACCATGACAGTTTAGGTTCCTTCTATAGGATCATTATCCCCCAAAAAATTGCAATGTAAGTCATCATCATCATATGTGTTAACATATATTTCCCTTTGATGTGCCACATGAATAACTAATTTGTCTTGATCATCCTCTTCAAGAGAAGAATATAAGCCTTTTAAATCATAAACTCAATATTATTTTGATCTGGTGACATGATTCATCTTTTAATATGTGGGAGATTGTTCTATCAACTCATGATTCCATTCTAGAAGAATAATAATTTCATGTTTCCTATTGATATAGTCAACATTGATATGTATGATGACTTACTAGGATTCTCCCTTTAAATGAAAAGGGAACATTAATTGTGAGAGTGAGATCATGACTTGTGATATGATCCAGATACTCAGCCACATTGTTGGTGCAACCTTCTAACAATAAGTATAATTTTGGAATGATGGCCTATGTGGGAGTTATGGAGACAATCCTAAGGCCCAAATTTTGGGTTTTGGGTTATTGGGCCTTATCCCAGTCAGGATATTGGAGGAACCATAAATATTCATCAATGAATAAGGTCTAATATAATCCACATAGATTATGGATAGTCCTGGGATATCAACAAACAAGGGAATCTTCTCCAGTGTTAGATGCATGACCAATAAATATGATAATTATTGTCCCTTGAAGGCCTCTTGGGAAAAAAACCTAATGCAAAACTACTATATAATCCCTACCCAATGCACCAGTCTGACTTTCAACATGGGGAATTTTAGAATGTAGTTTAATGGATTGACGCAGGATACCAGATGTATCTCAGGGTGTTGTAGGTAGTAATGAAAGATATGCACTATAAATACTAGTGTGTGTAAACTATTCTTGAGGGGTTAATATCATGTCTCTATTTTAAGGATCACATGATTGAGATAATATAGGCTATTTTCACTACCCTAATTGTTCTTATATGCTATAATGTTACCCACTGACCATTCTAGGGTTGTCACATAAAGAAAAAATGGATTCCACAGGATGGGTGGCATCAATACTAGAGTGTATATAAGAATTTTTTTAATTTTATCAAACATAGCTTGGAAGTATTCATCACACTAGTAAATAGTTCATTTCTTCATGAGCCTTATGAAGAGATTACCCTTTCTAAATAGATTTTTAATGAATCGGAGGATATATTACAAGTATATTTGAAGGCCTCACTACTTCTAGAGGTTTTTTAAAGGGTGAATATTTCTAATAGATTTGATACATTCGTGATTGATCTCAATGACTTTATACATAATAAAGAATCTAAGGAACTTCCTAAAGGTAACCTCTAATTCACACTTCAAGGGGGTTATCTTAATGTGATGGGAGTAGAGGAAGTTCAACACTTCCTAGGATCCTTGATATGGTTATAACACAAAAGAAATTTAATCACTAGATCATCCACATTTCAATCCACCAATATCATGTTGAGTGGTTTGAATATTTTTTTCATGACATGATGGTAATTACCTCTTGGATTCCTAAAACCAAATAAAATCACTTGGTAGAAGAAGGTTCCATCGGGTTCTCTATAAGTGGAGGATTCCTCATCCTTGGAGGGCCATCTATATATTGTTTTAAAACTAATATCCATCCTTGAAAGAGTGGACTTGGAAACCAGTTGTTTCATCTATTAGTATCTGTGTAACCATGATGAGAGATCATCCTTTAGCCAGTGGAATTTGAGGTCCCATATATCGATGAAGACTCTAATTTTCACTTTCTTCTTCCTAAATGGGATAATTTTGGCCATTCATTTGGGTTATTGGACCTCCCAGATGAATTCATCTTCGATTATATTCTCAACTTCAGTCATTCCAATGGAACAATGGGAAGGGTGTATCTTCTTATGAGGTAGTTTTAACACATATTAACCCACTAGGAGGCGAATATGATGAAGCACCACCTATGTACAGATCTATGGAATTTACATGTCTCTCATAGTGAATTAATCATGGTTTTGTTTCAAGAAATTAAAATACTATTGTTTCCCCTCAAGACCCATTATTGTATTAATTTGACTCGACCTCAAGTATTCTTTTGTGTAGAGATTTACATCAGACATCTCATTGACTATGTTAAAGACACCTTCTTTAAATGTTTTTGGAGTGAAATATAGATCCTATTCTATAATTAAAACATGAGGTTTGAATGGATTAAGATATTCTTCTAGATATAAATACATGGGAGTGGAACTATCATTACTTGAGTCTTTGATATTGGATTTCATCTCTATGGAGGCCATAGAGAAAACAACAGATGACCAGTCTTGTGTAGTTTCTAACTATGATACCCACCTTTGATATCAAAATAAATTGTGTCAAGAAGAATTCCACTGAGTCAATATTAAATTTTGGAACTTTTGGTGGTCTATTAGATAAGTTTCCATGGGTAATATGCCAAGGTATTATAAAAGAGTATGAATTTATGGAACTAGATAATCTTATCCCATTTAAGAGTATGAGGTAATATTCGAGAACTACTTATTCTTGGATATGGTGAATCAGCTTCCTATATTTGAGGTTATGGTCTCTAGTTGATGGATTGGAAGAATGAATCTATCTTTTAAATCTATCCAGGCATCCACTAACATGGTTATCATATCATTAGATATGTTTATATACTTGAAATCATTATTTTGGAGTTTCTTTTAATCCATTTTATAGAACCTGGTGTCCGGGTATTAGGCCTCTCATAGTTTCAAGGGGGGAAGCATCACCATAGAGAACTCATAATCAACTATTGAAGGAGTATTTAAGGAATTGATGGTATGAATATTGGACAACTGTGGGAAGATTATTCCAGGGCCTTCCCATCCAACCATAGTTGGTCGTATCCTATAGAACTACCATAAACCCAGTTATTGATAATAGGCCTCTTAATTGGTTCTTCGTCTTAAACTTATCGTAAAGATTCTACTCACTCTTATAATAAACCTGAATTGTCTGGTGGGAGGGGGTCATGTCTGCTTCAGTGATCCCTATCTGTTAGAGTGTATAGGATAGAAAAAGATTGATCCCAGAGATAAAATTCACTATGAAGTGATGGGTTTGCATGTTATTAAACTACCCAATGATGCATAGTGAGAAACTTTTTCCCTGGAAAGTGGAACCATCATCCTTTTTGGAGAAGAAAATGATGGTTTGGAATTCTTCCTAATCAGATTTCTCTTCCTGGTAGGACTGTGTGGAATATACCTTAGTCTCTAACTTGAGAGGTATCTTCAGGGCCTTGATAAGGGATTCACATATCTCCTTTAATATTAGCAGTGCATCAAGGATTGAGAGTCTCACTAGTAGACTTGATAGGTGCTTCAGTACATACTATTTCTCGGTGAGGGGTATGTTTCTTCTTGAAAAGTTGCTGTATTTTTCATGGATCACATTGGACATATCTGATTTCGGTTCTTAAACATAGTTTGTGATGGGAATGCTGTTCTATTGACCGACTGTTTCATGGTGATTGTTGGACAATTGATGTTGGGACCAAGTCATCTATGGTTGAGCATGATGATATTGGGTCTATACCACCAGATCAATCCAAATGATTATCATTGGAGGTGTACTTGATAGATAATGCTAAGATGTTTGTTATTTTTTAGCTATATGTAATTCTTGTTGTTTGGTCTCAGCATCATAGACACCCTCGTCTGGAGCCCTAGCTTGGGTAACCTTACTATTCTCATAGCATCTACCCCTCCTTCTATGGGACTGTTCGAAGGCTCCTTGGGGACACACGAGGTTCCTCATCACTGAGTTTTGTGTATAAATCTAATATCCTAATAGAATTCATAGATTCATACTCTTATTATTCATCATTTTAATATTCTAGGATGAGATGATTTGGGGGGCTCTCCCAATTCAGGAGGAATTATGTCACCAAGAGTAGAGGATGACTTTGGCACTACATAAGAACATTAATTATCCAATTATAATTAGAATATATTATTCTGAGACCTGGAATTTTGGGATAACAATGAGGTAGCTGGAGTGAGCGAGGAAACACAAAGGGTTTTATTTTGATCAAGAAGGAAAAAAATAATTTTCTGGGAATGAATGACCTCCTTATGAGTTATCCATTCATTTTACTTATACATTACCTATCCTGTATAACCATTCCAATAATCAATGTTTTATTCACCTCTATAGGGGTCAGAACAAACATGTTCTACATGTTTCATGTCATCTCCCCACTTGAATATGTCAATATCTACCAAGTTTGTGATTAAATATTTAATTTTGAAACACTCCTTGATGGTGTTCCTTAGAAATATGTGGTATGGGAATAAGTTAGAATGATTAGTGATGTTTTCCTCCTCAGGTTATTGGAATTCTGGTAGCTTTAGAATTTCTTTTCCAAGTCACATATAAAGTACTTTTAAACTTGAACATCCTGGATGAAGTAGGACTTTTTCCCACTCCATGAAGGGAACCCTAGGTGCCTGGCCCTAATGGGGGGCTTTGTCAGCATTTTCATAGTAAAGCAATACTTGATGTGGTTTCTCTTGGTGGGGAATATCTAATAGACGTTCATGGGGGTGGGCCAATTATAGTGCCTCGGTCAATTTAATAATACTTGTTTTTACCTTCATAGGCTTTAGCCTAGGAGGAGGAAGAGGTAATGAGAATTACCATGTCTTGGTCTACTGCAAGGATTCTTTAATAAACTAAACTATTTTGGTGAACTCTTTATACCCAACTTGTTATCTCATAGGGGTTGGGGTAGTGACCAACTAATATTTGAAATATTCTATGAACAACCAAAATAATTTTACCTAGGAAAGCTACATATCAAGAGATTATGTGAGGCCCTTACACAATGAAATGATGTCAGGAACTCAATCATCGAGCCACATACTTCATTTGGAGATATCACTAATACTTGTATTATGAATATTGAGGATGAACTAATAATATATATTCATATAGGGATTCTCCAAGTTGGGGATGGATCTCAATATGAGATGAATATAGAAAGTAAAGGTAGGTCCCTAAAAGGTCTATATGAAACACTGAATCTTTGTATCCTACTTCTACTCTAGGTCCCATGAATCAAACCACAATGTGTGGTGATGTGGGTCAGGTGTTGTAGTGGATCACCCATATTTTTTAATGGGGTAATTCTTGGACAACCAAATTCTAGAGGAAATAGATGTAGTCCACCTATGTTGGGTATTTCTTCTATTTAGGTGTAATTGAGACTTTTTGTGTCTTCATAGCCTCAAGACGAATGATGAGAATAGTTATCACATCATCTTTGTGAGATTTGGTAGTCACTAGAGCCTTTACTAGTCTACAAGATCATGAGACATAGTGATCGTGGTATGAAAAATGGAATTCATATTGTTCAATTGGGGTAGGCGGGTTATATCTTGGCTGCTTTCCAACACCACTAGCCTCTACCCTGACTATATGTTTAGGATATCCTATCTCAATATTGGTAGTCAGGACAAAAAGGATTGGATGTCCTGATGGAGGAGGGGAAAGGTCTCTTGTGATATTTTCTCACAGAGGGCGTTGTTCAAAAAGGTGATCGACAACGAGGATCATGTATTTATCAATGATCCTATAATTAGGTAGTTATTCATGGATATTAATAAATATCTTCTATTACCTATGATAGGACAATGATATATGTTATGCTTTTCCATTTTTGAGATTCCAAATAGACGATATAATCAACTCATTGGGAGAACTCCTAACGATAAGTGTATGTATCTATTGATGAGTGTGGGAACTGATCAGAGGATATTCTTGATACTAAATCTTTACATTGGTTGGATTTTATCCATCAATCCTTATATAATAATCTCAGTTTCTATGATTATTCATGTTATTAATCAAGATGACGTTCATGGAAGTGATTATTAGATGGGTTTTACTATTTGTTGGTTCGTTAGGTTGATGATCCAGCTTATTCCTGACAAGGGGTGATGTATAGGGAAGTGTACAACCCCCCATCCTTTAATTTCCTTATAGTGGGATGCCTCATGAATAATTCACTGGATTATAGTGAGTCTCATAACATAGGTCTTCTAGAAAGTCTAGCGGTTTCAACATGAGTTACTGTATTGAGCCACCATGGGTGTTGTGATGCCAATCCTGTGACATTACTTATGTATGGACTTACGATGATCAATGATTCCTTGGTGGGGAAAATAGAATACATAATTCTTGGTGGACATCTCCATGATATTCTATAAGAATAAAGATGCCTAGTTTTCAATTAGGAACTCTAATATGGTAAAACACATGGCTGTTAGTGGAAAAAAAAATAACTCACAGCTAGTCGATTGTTAGGATTTCCCGGAAATTATATCTATGCCAGTTACCTAAGGTGGTGTATCAGTACTGATATCCCCAAGCTCTAATTAGTTTTGTATAGAAAATTGGGGTGGGAGTGATGATGACCTTATATGTTGTTGTAGTTTTAGCAGAGGGGGTGTTACACTGGTCAATATTCCTAGGAACATTGAAGTTTATTATGTAGGTTGACCCATCTTCTTAATAATATCCATATAAGATGGGGTGTCTACAGCCTCCTAATTATCGTGAAATACATCACCCATATCTGGATTAGCAAAGTGATCACCATCATTTTAAGGTGCAAGCATTAGAGACGGTTTCAATATAAGTCCCTAGAAGGAGGCATGAACATCGTACATATACATTTACATATAATGGTATCTAAGGGCCATATGGATCTCATCTTTGGGGAATGTTATCCTCAGTTAATGGGATTTTATCCCCAATTATAATGGTGGGGTTTAGGTGTTTCTATTGAGTCATTCGTCACCTCATAATCTGATATATCGATGGTTATGTGACATCTACCTTGTTCTTGCCTCAAGTACCATGAGTGTTATCTATGTGTGATTCCCTAATGGTCCATGGGATTTCTTCTATGTGTTCCATTTCCTACACCATGGGTACTGTCCACATGATGATTTTTCCCCTCCTACCCTGGGATGGATCTTCAGGATCGGGGAAAACTTCAACACAGGGAATACCTCCATATCGGTTAGTGATGTTTCATAGAGGACCTCTACTGTGAAATTATTTTTCTTGGGGTGGACCATAATGGTTATATGTGTCACCTATGAGGGGGAGAGTCAACCAAAACATCCAAGGGGGTATATGGGGTATTGATCCCAATAGGGTGAAGATAGGCCCTCGTACTATGGCTGTAAATATAGAATGAGGCATGCCAGTAGTGGTAGGATCCACTAGAGATGAGTGAGATGCCTCTGATTAAGTAGGTTTTGAGGCTTTACCCCAACTTCCATATTAGGTGTTCTAGATAGGGGCTAGTGGATTATGGACGAGATCGAACTTATTGTCAGCCTATGGGGTCTTTCAATGTTTTTTTCATGATCTGTTGGAAGCCCACCAGGGTGGATACTAATTAGTGTTAGTCATCAGTATGTCCTAAACAACCCAACCTCCTTAATATAGGGTATAGAGACACTATAATATTCCATAGAGTGGCTCCCAAAATTATTTATCGTTGTAACTATGGGTTCTTCCCGCTACGCAACCCTTAGGGGCAGAAATTTCATTGGGATTCCAAGTTTTCAAGGTTCTAACAGGCCAAATCAATATTAAGGATGTCCCCTTACTCATAATGATGTAATAGATATTGATGAACCTCTATTTAATGATTTCATAATGTGAGATTGGGTTGTGAATCTTGGTGTCTATGGGAGTGGTGACCACCATGTAAGAGCATAGTTGTGCAAGATTGATGCCCCACCAATTCTTGTACCCCAATTACTACTGGAAGTGGATCATCAAACATTTTATAAAATTTTATCCTTGTATGATTCGTGAAGATAATATTCAGTATAATACTGATGAAATTGATACCCAACACGCCCATAATTTTCCATTTTTTCCAAGAAAGAGAAAGGATCTATGTCAGTGATGTCTCAGACAGGAGATTCCCAATGTCATTTATTTACTCACAGTTATAAGATAAATGATTTGTGTTGGGCCCCCGATATAGGTTTGTTGAGGTCTATCACTAAATGTCTGGTCTTTTTAACATCCAAATATTGTGGTTTTGAACATTACTGATCAACTCACTATTCTAGGAGAGGAGTTTCATGTCGAGTTCACTATATTGTTTTCTGATGCTTTAGAGAAGAGGCATGTATCAGGTGTGATGATTTTATATTTCCTTACTTCCTTCTCCCAAAGAGGTCTACATCAAATAATCTAGTCATAGCTTCTCTGGGATGGTGGTTTTGTTTCCCCATAATCCCACGTTCTAAGGGAGAGTGGCCTCTACCAATAGGGTTTTTAATGTCAACTCCTTGATCAAAATGAGATAATAGGATGTCATTTTCTTCTTCCATGGATTCCTCCTTTTAGGTTGTTACTTATTTTAGGTCTCCATCATAGATTTAATTTATGTTCTTTAATATCGTTCCAGACACTATCTCAAGGAAGATAAAAATTAATTAAACTACTTCTTTCATTATAAGAAAACTAAATATGGTTGGAGATAATAGTGACATTGGAAACACCTAAACATCTACATACATTGGTTACATTGGGAATTTATAAAGTATTCCAATTTCAATTTCAAGTTATTCTCATATATGATAAATATAAAGTGTATTACCCAAGGAATAACATTTCAATCATGGGGTATTTTTTACTAGGTGTGTATTAATTATGAGGTTTCTCACCATGGTCATCCCATGTTCATTACATGAAGTAAAAGTTCTGATTCATCTACTAGGGTCACAAGTTTAACATATTGTAGGGATAGGTTGGTCCCATGTTTACCATCCGATGGGGAAAGGTTATCCATGAATTTTACATATTTTCTGTATAGGTTGAAATAGGTTTAATATCTTGGGGGGGAAGGGTGGTCAAGTGTTTAATATCTTATGAGGAAAGTTTGGCCAAAATTTTAATTTATTGTAGAGAAAGTTTGGACATATATTTAACAAATATTGGGGATAGGTTGGTAGTAGTTTTAACATCTTATGGGGATAGTTTTTTGTGTGAGGTTGAGTTTTTCCTAGGGGGATATGGCCACAGATTATAGTTACATATTTCTAAGGATAATACATGGGAGTTTAATTTTAGTATTGGGGTTGTTATTTATCTTTGGGGAGGTCTCCCATGTGTATCGGTATTGGACATTATGGAGGTATACTATATACACTGTTAGGGGATAGTAATCCCAACCCACATAGTTTTAGTATATAGTTTAAGGTCTTGTGAAAGGACTGGTCCATGCAGTTTAACATCGCATGCTAACGACACTCATGTCATATAAGGATTGAAGGTTGGGGATAGTGTATAGATAATACATAGGAGTTTCTTGATATGTGAGATTTCATCCCATTATAGTAATACACATGGAATCTTGTGTTCATCACATTGGGTAGGGCTATAGTTTAATGTCATTTGTGGAGGATGTTGTCATGTACTTTAATGTCATATGATATAGACATTGGGATATTTAGGTTAAATCCTCATAGGTCAAACATTTGGGGAATATTAAAAGGGATAACATTTTGAAGAAGGGTATAAGGTTATAACACTATGCTTCCATATTGGGAAAGCTGGGTTATTTCACTTAATGATGCCACCATCGAGGATTATATGTCTGCTGAAAAAGTTTTTTCTAATAGTAAAAGGTGTAAAAAATACCATTAAGGGGTGGCACATGGGGGTACTAAAATTATGGTTTATATTTATAGGAGCAAGAGTTGATAAAACTATACAGGTCATTCAAGGATGAAAGGGTTCATAAAAAAGTGTTGATGATATCAATAATGTTGGGAATCGAGGCATGACTGAATCAAGTTTGAATGTGTATATGGTCATTGAGCACTCAACTTTCATAAAGGTGGGTCTTCTAAAAGTAGTCATGAAATAGAGTCCTATCAGATAGGTTTTTTGAAATTCTAGGGTTTTTTGAAGGTCCTAGGGGTTGTGAAGGTAATGCCATTACAAACCTTGGGTACCCTACCTCAAGATTATGTCTTGATTCCCATGGGGAAGTTTCCCTAAATGATAGGTTTCCCAAGAATCCCCAATAAATGTAATCATTTTCCCTCTAATACGAAGGTATATAGCATTGGTGAATATAATCTTGTTTCACCTCCATGGTGGCACGTTTCCGTGCAGTGTGGAAATGGTTCGATGAGTATTGTTACCCGTCTCTTTTTCTATAGAGACGGGTTCTTGTTGAATTTACCATTCGTTTGTTTTGACCCTTTTAGTATCATTGTCCTTTAAAGAAGGCTGAATTAAACCTGTGGGAACAATTGGTCCCAACGAGCGATTATGTAGGGTTCAAGCACTTATGAAACCAGTCCTTCTTGGATATAACTTCTTCATGTGGTCTTCAATGTGTTTATTTTTGGAGTCAAGAATTCCAAACTGCCCAAATATCCATGATTCATGGACCTATATTCCATAGGCATGCACTCATCGGCTGAATATTTGGCCAACGACACTTAAGGAATCCATTGGTCGAGACGATGGGAGGTCAGGCTAACCGCACCCTTTTGGGGGAGGATTTTTTTTCATGTTATGAGACTCTCTTATAGATTTATTTCATGTTCATATATTCATGAATCCTAGGTTCATTCCCAAAAAGTGTGTCCATGAGCTACCTTTGGTTTGAAAATTTTTTGTACGTGTGCATACATTTCATGCTACGGAGGTGATGCAGACTTGATTTATATTATAAGGTGCTCTGGAGTTTATCGTCATCCAGGGGGAACAGAAGGAGACTTGATGTTGGGATTGGGCCCATAAGAAGGGATTTTTACTTATCCTTAGGAGAGGAATTAAAACCCACGCAGTTCAGATTTTTTGGGGATTATGTATAGGAGTTTCCCATTTGATAGACATGATTTGGTGGACACTTTTGTATGGGCACCCTTTTGAGCTCGGGCCTTCTGGTATGAATCCTATGTATACTGTTTTTTCTAGGAATCAGAGTTCTCATAGTTCAGAATCATGTGGAAGTGGTAATCCCACCATGCCTCTAATCCCATGTGAGTCTTTGTAACACCCGAGACTTTTATGAGAAATATTTTGTTTTTATGTTATATGCATCATCAAAGGAATATTTCACTACACACAACACTATCTTGGCTTGCTTTACAAGAAATCGTGACGTTCCTCAGTAGCTTGTATTGTACGTAATACCGAGTATCACTAAACAATGATATGCTATTAAAATATTATTAAAACTAACCGTTAAGAATAGTAATACCCACTTTTTGAAATTTTATAAATTTTATCTTTCAAAATGGACTTCATTTTTTGATTCATAATATCAAAATTAGCCTAGGGTGAAATTTTGGTATTTTTCTGAAAACTTTTAATTTTTTATGAATAGTGAAAACACTGGGTTACTATTTAAAAACCGACTTTTTATTTAAACAATTATTTATTTTATTTAAATTTATTTTAGGTCAAAATTTATACATAATACCTATATAATTTCAATGTAATTCATTGTAGTCATTTAAAAAAAATAGATATATAAAAATTTTATTGAACTTTTCACTGTCTTTTACCCACCTCCTAGGAGAATTTGGAAATTCACATAAAACTTAATTATACCACTTATGTGAGTGGAATTTCGAAAATATGAGAGACACGGTTAATATCATAGACTAAAATGTGGTTCAATGAGATGAAAATAATTTTTGGTAAATTGTAACTTTTGCTTTTATTTACCACGGTTAAAAGTAAATAGGGTAATTAAGGGTAAAAATGATATTATTATTACCCTAAAACATGTACTAATTCTATTGGATAAGTTTAATTCGACCAAAAACCACCTTATAAATAAAATATGAACAGTTAGGTCCACTTGGATTAGATTAGGACATTTATTATTAATTTATTTAAAGAAGGGTCAAAATAGTTAAAATCAAAGTTTAATAAGTAAATTACTTTTAATATAAGGTTATACATAAGATAAATACGACTATAAATATTCATTAGAAATATAAAAATATTTCCTACATAATGGTATTTTATTTATACTTTTTAGACATTAAATAATTCAATTTATTTATGACACAATGATGATGTAGTAATTATCTTATTAATGAAATATTAACCTAATTGATGTTATAAATACCCAAATAAAAGTAATTTGAGACTTTTTATGAATTAAAATAATTTTATAGGTTGATATGAAATGTTATTATTGATTTAATTTACTTTTTTCGAAATAATCATTCTGTTATTATTTTCACAATAATCAATTACCAAATAGTGTCAAAATTGACATAAAATAGTTTTTAAAAACAATATTATATTATTAATTGTTATCTTATTCCTAAAAATCTAAGATTAAGAAAAATGACTTATATAAATTTATATATATTAATAATAAACAACTTGGGGTTCTTTTGGCTTGTTATAGTAATTTTATTATCCATATAGTGTAAGAAAACAAAAACACACGGTAAAAGTTAAATTATTTAACTTAGAGTTAAATCTAAATGATAAGGATAAAATTGTAACCTAAACTTGTCTATCTTTTATTGTATGAGAGGATGTAAACCCTTACCCACCTTAGTTTCTAAATAAATCAATTTGGAGCTATTAATAACCGAATATGAATTTATAATAAAATAATATTTTTAGTTTTTTCCAATGGTGCCCCTCTCCTCCCTTATAAAAGCGCACCTCCTCCCTCTCTTCCTCACACCACTATGAGCCTTCAAGCTCAGCCAAACCCAGCCAATATTTCTTCTACACTTCCCTAGGAAAATCTTAGAGGTCCTGGTCTTCTTCAAATACCATATTTAGTTACCTAAGAAAAGGTTAAGAAGAGGTGCTTCAAAGAAGAGGTAATGTTCATTACGGATTATTTCAACATTATTGCTTCTTCTACTTCTTCTTATTTAGTTTTTCATTATGAATTAATAACATCAGTATCACTCATATACTGATATGTTATTATAATTATGAAACAACCCTATTTCACCTTCTATCCATCCTACGGAAAACAAAATCACCACGCGTGCGTACGTACGGAATACTGTCTCCACGCCGTGGTGTAATCTATTATCACCCACGACATTACTTTGATGGGTATAATGGTGTAAAGAATAACTATATATGATTATTTTAAAGTGATATTGATTATTAAATAATATAAATACACTTAAATACAATTCCATGATCATGAGAATGATATCATCGCTCTTGTGTACGTACGGCCTACCGTCTCCACGATGTGATATGACTCGTTCTACATGATCTTTCATTTATAATGATTATATAAATGAATTGACTGAATAAATATGATATAGATTACACTAATAGAATTATGGGAATGTGGTATCTATAACCTAAAAATAATAATAAGAATTTATTCGACAAAACAGTCATAAGAACAAAAAAAGAAATAAACACCCGGATAACAAGTAACAATGAAATATTACTAATAAGAAGCTAAGAATATGACCATATATGATATAATAACAATGAGTAAGATTCTGGAATATTTCAATAACATTATTTAAATCATTATACATGAGTTTCAGACACGTACGAAGCAAATCAGACCTAAGGTAAGGGAAAATCTCACAATCACATTTTTATCCGAGATTGTTTATACTTTGGTATTTACTGTGGTGTATTTATCATCCACATCAATGTTTCTTTGACATGTAAAAGTATTTCTATCCTCCTACAATTGTTTAAATCCAATTTTACCCTTTGGTGAGTTTTTAGTAAAAGATATGAAAGGAATATTTTGTCGTTTTTCGTACGAGGTACTTTTTGACTTTTCCGGCCAAAGTACGAGAAGAATTTTCTTTTTTATATTATACAGCCTGAATGGATTTTTAGAACATTATTTCCATGAAGATTCCTTTACAAGTTTTCAAGTTTATTTTTAATCAACTTCTTTTAGTTTAAAATTATATGACATGTTAAGAATGGAAAAATAATTTTGAAGTAGAAAGGATATTTTCCTCAAGAATGGAGTTCAAGTGTTTTATTAAAATTATTTTCCATATATGATAATATAGGGATCTCTTTCTATCCCAATTTTTACATTGATTTGATTATGTTATGTTAGAATTATTTTTATGATGTCCTTTTATCTTATGATGGCATGATGTTTAAGAATCCCATTTTTATTACATGGGTTATGTTATGATGTATGATTTATGATCTTGTGGAACACATAATAATGGTTTCATTATGATATGGGTGGGACCTATATCTCCCTTCAATGAATTGTGTAAAGATTTATATCTCATGAGATAGACATGGTTGGAATGTCAGGTTAAACCGGTTCAGTAAAACAGGACTGAAACGAGGAGTGAACTCAGTTCAGAAATGGAATTTGATCGCTAAGATAGTCTTGGAAATGAGTCTTGACTACTGAGAAAAGATTCTATACGATTATGTGTGTATGACACAAAGCATCATGTTTTAAGTTATTATTATTGGTATTACATTTCACTACTATGATTAATCCCATGTTTTGAAATTATGATCTCTTTTGCAGGTTAAGATTTCCAAAATGTTTTGTTATTATGAATATGATATGATTGATATTTCTTTTTTTTACCCTTACTGAGCATTTGAGATCACCCTTTTTTATGTTTTCTTTTCCCCAGGTCAGGAAGAAGGATATTAAGTAAGATATTCCAAAAGGGACTCTAGATATGATAAAAATAAAGGGAGACAGTGTAGATGATTTATGAACCAGTTGTTTATGTTTCCCAGTTTCTAAAGACATTATACCTATATGGTCCTTTCCTGGTTTTGTTATATGTTGTAATAAGTGTGCTTCTATTCTGAAGAAATAACAATGTATGTAAACTATGGGTCGTTATAGTTGGTATCGGAGGAAAGGTATAGTCAACCATTGGAAACTTGGATGTGAAAGCCTTAGTAAGAACCCTAAAGATAAGTCTAAGCACAAAACACAATCTTAGTGTTTTAAAAATGGCCATGAACAACCTATGATAAGACCTTAAGTGTGAAATTTTATTCCTGATTATGTGGTTTTCCTATTATAATTAGTGTTTCTCACACTATTCTTCTTAGTTTTAGTCAATGGCTGGAACCCTAAGGAACCATGTTAATGCAAAATGTGACGGGCAATGCAATGATTGTCCCCATTAGCAACCAAACGTTATGGGATCTGGAATGAAAAATCTTATAGCCATGCTCACACAACTTTCTCAAGACATGAATCATGTAGGACTTCCAAATGAGCAAAGGAAGGAGAAAAATTCTGTTGAATCCTTCATGAGGCATTGTCCACCCTCATTCAGCGGGTCTACTGATCCATTAGTGGCTGAACAATGGATCAGTACCACTAAAAAGATGTTTTCATTTCTTCAGTGTTCTGAACATGATAAAGTCATCTTAGCAGTTTATCGTTTGGAAGGTGAAGATAATCAATGGTGGAATCTTATCAAGAATATGAGGCAAAGGGATGAAATTGATTCCATGGAATGGGATGATTTCAAGAACTTATTTTTCAATAAGTACTTCCCTCATATTCTCTGAACAAAGATGGAGAATGAGTTTATTGAACTAAAGCAAAAGGATGATGAATCTGTTGGTACCTACAAAGCAAATTTTACAAGACATGCAAGGTATGCTTTTGGTATTATTATCCAACCAAAGAGTAAGATCGATCGATTCATTAGTGGCTTAAAACCAAGTCTTCGAAGGGAATTATCCATAAGGGACTTCAATAGCTATGAGGAAAGTTTTTGATGTTCTCTTAAGGTTGATATGGATATTGGAGTAACCCATCATTCATATGCATTTGATAAGAAGAGGAAAATGCAATTCAAAGGAAAATCTACAGAGCACACTGAAATGAAGATGAGTTTTCCCTTATGCTCATAGTGTGGAAAGAAACATGGAGGGATTTGTCATAAAGGGACAATTAAATGTTTCAAATGTGGAAAATAATGTCATCGGGCATTTGAATGCCGCAATTATGGGAAGAAGATGTCTAGTGATGCGAACAAAGAAAATGCTACACAGGGTGCACCTCTTACACTTCAATGTTACAAGTGCAAGGAAATGGGTCATTATGCTAATCAATGCCCTAATCTAATTGTTGTTGATGATGATCGATGTCAACAAACTCTTAAGGCTAAAGACAAAGGAAATTCACATGCAATTTCTATCAGCAATGTGGAGTATGATAATGAAGTGGTGAAAGGCACACTTACCATCCACTCTAAAGTAGAAAATGTTTTATTTGATTCTAGATCCACCCACTATTTTATTTCAGAAGAATTTTCTAAGGGTATCTTCGTATTACCTCAACAATTAGATGTTGAGTTAGCTGTGACAACCCCTAATGGAACAACAGTCGCATCAAAATTTTATAATTCTTCTCCGATTGAAGTTTGTGGGAAAGTTCTTCCTGAGAATCTTGTGATCCTTACTATAGTGGAATTTGATGTTATTCTTGGCATGGATTGGATTTTTTTATATGGAGCTCATATCAATCACCAAAGAAGGGAAGTCACAGTTCATATTCGAGATTAATCTATGATCGTCTATCGATGCAAGGATGAACATAACCTTCCAGTGGAAATTTCTTCCATCTTATAGGTCTTGATTCCACTAAATGAAGGTTATTTATCTCAAATGGTTGGTGAGAAACTCATGATTAAGAATATTCTCATTGTACGAGATTTTGATGATGTCTTTCCAGAAGAATTGTCGGGTCTTCGACCAAATCGTGAAGTTGAGTTTTCAATATAACTCATATCGGGTGCTTTTCCTATTTCAAAGACACCTTATAGAATGGCCCCAATTGAGTTGCAGGAATTGAAAAAGCAACTCCAAGAGAATCTTGATAAGGGATTCATATGCCCTAGTGTGTCACCTTGGGGAGCACCTGTTCTGTTTGTTAAGAAGAAAGATGGATCAATGAGACTCTGCATTGATTATCGAGAACTTAACAAGATCACTATCCAGAACAAATATCCTCTCCCACACATTGATGACTTATTTGACCAACTACACGGAGCTCAATACATTTCCAAGATTGATGTTCCTTCTGGGTATCATCAATGAAGGGTCAAAAGGGAGGATATACCAAAGATGGCTTTTCGTACAAGGTGTTGAACTCTCTGTGGAATGGTTATTTTAATAACCAAAAATCTTAGTTTTATTTATTTCCATTTTATATCTTGTTCAAATTTTTCTAAATATGTTTAAATCATATCTAAAATTGTTTATCTATGATCAATGTATGGTTATGGTTGACCTGGATGTATTCTAGATTTAACAGACATTTTGTAAGAATTCCTCATCTTGACTCACCGATAGTCATTTTCTCGAGTCACCAATCATGAACGGTCGCACCGATGATGAACGGTCGCACTGATGATGAACGGTCACACCGATGATGAACGGTCGCACCGATGATGAATGGTCACACCGATGATGAACAGTCTCACCAATGATGAATGGTCGCACCGATGATGAACGGTCGCACCAATAGCTACCAAAGATCTAAAGAGATACCGACGATCTTGTGTCACCGATACAGCCAATCATGAGACACCGATTCTGAGACACCGATACGGAGACACCGATGCAAAGACACCGATACTAAGACACCAATGCTGAGACACCGATACTCAGACACCGATGCTGAGACACCGATACTGAGACACCGATGCTGAGACACGGATACTGAGACACTGATGCTAACACACCGATGCTAAAACACCGATGCTGAGACACTGATGATGATGCTACTGAAACCAATAAAGATTTAAAATGTATCACCGATCACATGACTCACCGATAGTCATGAAAACTGTTTGAATTTCAATAAATTTGAATTTAACTCTAATGGTCATTTTTTGATGTTTTTAATGAAATTAATGTTATTTAATGTTGATTTTTTTCATGTCAGGGGATCGTACCTCGTACCTCTAAAAAGGTAATCATTCCTACTGCCGGAGCCCGTGGAATAAAAGGAAGATCGATCTGTAGTAAAGATAGAACACACAAAAAATATACACACAGATATACAACAGACACAGAGATTCAAAAAGAGAGAGAATTCTTCCATACATGAAAAGAAGAACTTGAAGAACATTGATATACATCAAGAGCTATAACGACTACACATACTTGAGCTGAACACCAACATTAGAAGTGAAGGATGTGAATCACGATACTCTGTTTTTCAAGGGAAAAACCAGAGAATGACTTAGATTCATCTCTGCTGAATCCAACGAGTCCAGAGCTACACTGCAAATCACTAGAGCTTTCTACACTCTGATACATTTTCTCTTAGTGATTACTTTACTTACATTTTCGAGCAGTGTGGTGTACTCTGTATATCTTATACACACACTATCTCTTGTACTAAACTAGAGGATATCAAATCCCCACTCCAAAAATCTTAACTCTTGTTTACCCACGTCAACTATGGAAGAGGTCCTTGTGCATCCTGGTCTTTGTTTTGTTTCCCACGTAGAACAGTGGTAGAGGTCCCTGTGTGGCCTGGACAGTCGTTCACTATTGTTAACCCTGATCTAGGGTGTGGATCAACTTATACAAATTGTTGAGAGGACTAAGTATCGGCTTGAGACTGAACCTCTTGGTTAACTATGCTGTGCATTTTAATTTAAGTCTATAAGTAAACTATATACTTATTTTGCTGCTATTAATTTGAAATACAAAACTATTTTAAAGATACTTTGATAGTTAAATTCGCAAGTGTTTATACTTATTGTAAATAAGTAAGTCATTTTCAAAAGTTAATTTAATCTTCAGATTAATTCAACTGAGACCTAATCAATCTTTGAGAAACTGATTGAACATTTAAACTCTGTATAGATTCACTACAGTTTCACTTTGTTTTTAAACTGGGGGATTTTAAGAGAAATATTTTTAACCGAAATTTTTAATTATAACTCAATTCAACCCCCCTCTTGAGTATCCACTCCGACCAACATTTGGTATTAGAGGTTTTTTTTGTTTAATGATTTTTGAAACACTCTGTTTTTCAATTGTGATTTTAGTTGCATCTTTAAAGATCTTAAATTTCTATTAGTTCTAAATTTTATCTCATTAAATTATCTTTCTAAAATCTAGTTATGGTTAATAGACTAAAGGGTGTTTCTACTAACAGATCACCTTTCTTCAATGGTATAAACTATGATCAGTGGAAACTTAAAATGAAAATACATTTAGAGAGTATGGGTTTTGATATCTGGACTGCTATAGAGTCTCAATATAAAATTTCAGAAACTGAACGAACAACATGAGATGAACCTACAAAGACTGCTTACAATAATAACTGTAAATCCCTGAATGCCATGTACTGTACTTTAGGAGATGAGGATTTTAATATAATTTCTGCTTGCAAAACTGCTTATGAAATCTGGGATACTTTAGGTTTTTCTCATGAAGGAAAAACTAATGTTAAAGAAATGAGATTGAATACTTATACTATTAAATATGATAATTTTAAAATTAAGACTGATGAACCTATTTCTGATAGGTAACTCAGGTTCAATGAGATAGTCAATACAATGAATTCACTCGCAAAGGTTGTTCCAGCAAAGGAACAAATCATGAGAATCTTGAGATGTTTACCAGACCGATGGAGAGGCACATCTGTTTCAATCAGAGAATCATGTGACATTGGAGCTCTGACTGTCAAAGAACTTATTGGTAAGCTCATGATGTATGAGGAAGAACTCAAGTTATGTAAAGAGGAATGTGATGAACCTAAGAGGAAATCAGTGGCTTTCAAGACTACTGCTTCAAAGTGAAAAGACAAGGAGAAATGCAAATACCTACTGATAGTTCAACCAGTGAAGATTCTGATTCAGATAGTGATGCTGAAATGGCTCAGATAGCCAGGAGGTTTAATAAATTTCAAAGGAAGAAGAAATTTTTCAGAAAATCAAATTACAAAGGGAATTATAACAATAAGGGACATTGGATGAAGGATTAGAAAAATCCAGATAAAAGTGATGAAGTTTTTTTCTACGAGTGAAATAGAAAAGGACACATTAAAGAAGACTGCCCAAAGTTAAAATTCAAAAATAAATATGATTACAAAGACAGTAAGTACAAAAATTATATGAAGGCTACTCGGAGTGCATCTGAATATAGTACAAGTGAATCTGAAATGTCTGATTCTGAGAATAAACTTTCCAATATGTGTTTCATGACCAACACATCTGAGGTAACCTCAGATACTCCTGTTTTAAATTTTTTTTATTCTGGAGATGATGCAGAATCTGATTCTGATTCTGAAAAAATGACTAGTGAGAAATTATTTTAATATTGCAATATTCTGGAAGAGGCATACAATGAATGTAAGGATAAATACAAATCATTGAAGAAACAAAATGCTCTCACTACTACCGTTAAAAACAAATGTACTATTGAAAAAGAGAAAAATGCTCAACTGTTAATGGAAAACACTGAACTGAAAATGTCAAATGAGCAACTTAGAAAAGACATAGAGATGTTTACAAATGGAAAGGATACACTAACTCAAATTCTATGAAAGCAAGTAGCTCCCAAATACACTGCTGGAATAGGATACAAACCTGGATAGAGACAGATTACTAAGAATAGATTTATTACTAAATCTGGACAGAATACTGGTAGTTCTAGTTCTGGACATTCATATGCTTCAACTAGTAATTCACATGGTTATAGATCAAATAATGTTTATCTTTCAAAATTTATTGATTCTGTAAATTTTATGAAACCCATAAGACAAATGTTGGTACCAAAATCCTTGATTACTAACCTATCTAGACACAAGAAGATCTGGGAACCAATGTCATTTTCCATCTAAATCTGTTTTGTAGGAAACTTGTTTGAAGAGTTCTCACAAGAAGGTATGGCACTTGGATAGTGGATGTTCAAGACACGTTTCTGGAGATTACTCGTGCTTTAAAAGTCTAATCAAGATTGATGGAGGCCATGTCACCTTTGGATATAATTCTAAAGGAAAAATCATCAGCCTAGGCCAAATTGGTAACACTGATTCAGTTTTAATTTCCAAAGTTTTATTTGTTGATGGACTGAAATATAATCCGTTAAGTATTTCTCAATTTTGTGATGATGGTTTTAATGTCAAATTTGAAAATGATTTTTGTAATGTTTTTAATTCTAAAAATGTTTTATTCTTTTATGAATTATGAAATGAAAATGTTTATGAAGTTGATTTAAATCCTTTAGCTAACAAAAATGTTACTTGTCTAAATGATTTTCATAAAGAGTCTTGGATTTGGCATAGAAGATTAGGACACTGCAACATCCATTCACTTAGAAAACTAACTAGGAGAAACTTGGTTAGAGACATGTCTAAACTTGAATTCCCAATTGACAAAGTTTGTAATCCCTTTCAAAAGGTAAAGCAACATAACGTTTCTTTTAAATCAAAGAAAGAAGTTTCTACTTCTCAACCTCTCGAGTTGGTTCGCATGGACTTGTTCGAACCATCAAGAGTTTCTAGTTTAAATGGGAAGCACTATGTCTATGTTCTAGTAGATGACTTTTCTGGATATACTTGGGTATACTTCTTTGCTCACAAAAGTGAATCTTGTTCTTACTTTGTCAAAAATTCCATGTCTGTAGAAAACCATAGTTGTCTTAAGATTAAAACCATAAGAAGTGATCATGGTCATGAGTTTGAGAATCATGAGTTTGAATCCTACTGCTCACATAATGGCTATAGTCATAACTTTTCTGCTCCTAGGACACCTTAGCAGAATGGTGTAGTAGAAAGAAGAAATAGAACCCTTCAAGAAATTTCATGGACTATGCTTAATGAATATGACCTGCCTATTTACTTTTGGGCTGAAGATATCTATACAGCTTGTTATATCATTAATGGAGTCTTAATTAGACCAGTTCTTAAGAAGACCCCATATGAGTTGTGGAATAATAGAAAGCCTAAAGTTAGTTACTTTAGAGTCTTTGGCTGCAATGTTTTTATTCTCAATGAAAAAGATAGTCTTGATAAGTTTTGTTCTAAGAGTGATGAAGTAATCTTTTTAGGATATTCTTTAACCAGAAAGGCTTATATAGTTTTCAATAAAAGAACCAAGTGTGTGGAAGAATCTGTTCACATCAAATTTGATGAAACTGATCCACATGAGCCTAAAACCTCTTGAAAATCTTGAAGAAGATTTATCTGTTCTGGACCTTAATGAAAAATCTAAAGAACCTACTATAAAGACAACCAGTTCTAGATTTATTCGAGAATATGTACCTAATGAACTCGAACCTAGAGAAGAACCTGAAATTTCTAGTCCTACCTTTACTAGATCAACCAGAATTCTAAAGAATCATCCTTTAGATGTTGTTGTTGGTAATCTTGATAGAGGGACACAGACTAGAGATTCTCTAAGAAACCATGTTGAACATCAAGCCTTTATTTCACATTAAGAACCTAAAAATGTCAATGATTCTATAAATGATGAATTTTGGGTAATGGCTATACAAGAAGAGTTAAATCAATTTGAAAGAAACAAAGTCTGGAAAATAGTTGACAGACCTGAGGACACATTAACAATAGGAACAAAATGGGTGTTTAGAAACAAAGTTGATGAGTTTGGAAACATAGTTAGAAACAAAGCTAGACTAGTTGCACAAGGATTTAGCCAAGAAGAAGGTATAGACTATGAGGAAACCTTTTCACCTGTAGCTAGATTAGAATCCCTTAGGATCTTACTTGCATATGCTACTCATCTGAATTTCAAGTTATATCAAATGGATGTAAAAAGTGATTCTCTAAATGGGTTTATTGTTGAAGATGTTTTTGTTGAACAACCACCTGGATTTATTAATCCTCATTTTCCAAATCAAGTTTTCAAACTTTATAAAGCTTTATATGGCTTAAAATAGGCTCCAAGAGCTTGGTATGATAGACTTAGTAATTTTCTTATGTCAAAAAGGTTTACTAAAGGGATTGCTGATCCAACTAATTTTATTAAAATAATTTCTAAAGATGTTTTAATAGTTAAAATCAATGTTGATGATATTATTTTTGGGTCTTCTAAACCTTCTTTATGTAATGAATTTTCAAAGAGTATGTAAAATGACTTTGAAATGAGTTTAATGGGAGAGCTTAAATATTTTATTGGATTTCACTTTTTTCAAAATGAAAATGGTATTATTTTGACTCAAATTAAATACAAAAAGGTTCTTCTAAAACGTTTTGGTTTGGATAGTATTAAGGAAAGTGATACTCCTATGAGTACAATCTGTAAATTGGATGCAGATGATGTTAGGAAACCAGTGGATCAAACCAATTACATAGGTATGATTGGAAGCTTACTTTATCTTACAGCTAGTTGAACCGATATTATGTTTAGTGTGTGTATGTGTGCAAGATTTCAAGCTAACCCAAAAGAATCTAATTTACTTATTGTTAAAAGAATTATTATGTATCTTAAACACACTTTAATCTTAGGCTTTTTTTTATCCAAAAAGACAATCTTTTGAGCTAATCAGTTATTCAGATGCTGACTTTGCTGGTTGCAAGTTAGATAGGAAGATCACATCTGGAACTTGTCATTTATTGGGTCAATACTTAGTATCTTGGTGTGGTAAGAAATAGAACTCGGTTGCATTATCTACTTCTGAAGCAGAATACATTGCTACTGGTAGTTGTTGTGCACAAATTCTTTGGATGAAACACACTCTTTTGGACAATGGATATGATTTTAAGAATATTTCAATTAACTGTGATAACACTAGTGCAATTAACATTTCAAGGAATCATGTGTCTCACTCTAGAACCAAACACATTGATGTCAGACATCACTTTTTGAGAGATCGCTACCAAAGAGGTGATATCACTCTTGATTTTATAGGTACTGAACATCAATTAGCCAATTTTTTCACCAATACCATAAATTATTAAAGTTTAAACTTGATTAAATGAGAGTTAGGTATGAAAGATCTGTGAAACAGATCTGTCAAACCAATCTGTCAAACCGATCTGGAAAATTGATCTGTCAAACTAATCTGTCTTGTTGACTAGTGCTACCGATTGGGTCGTTTTTTGTTTAAAAAACGACGTTGTTTTACTTAATCGATATTTTATTATCTATAACCCTAAATGATACAAAAAATGACACGCGGCTATTCCATTATCTAAAGACGGTTGACCTTCCATTTCCCACAGAACTCTCTCCTCTCTTCTCTATAACCCGAGCCTTTTGAATCTTTCCAAGCCTCTCAATTGTCTCAAAACCTCAAAATAGCCAAGAAAAAGAGACATATCAAGGAATCTGAAAGAAGTTCACCTATCAAGCGTACTCGAGGTGAGTCGAGCAGTACGAAGCAAAGGTATGTGAACCCAGAGCTAAAAAATGTGATGTTATAGATGAAAAGGAAATTTGATCGGAATGGGTTTTATGTAGCAATTCTGTTCTCTTGAATGTTTTAGAAACTCAAGGCTAGAAGGAGCGGTTCTATAATAATGATAGATTCTTTTACCCGAAGCTAGTGCATGAGTTCTATTTGAACCTGGATATAGATCTGGACGGAGTAGAGGCTGCGAGATTGTCTTCTATAGTAAAAGGGAAAAAGATTATGTTTTCATCAAAACAATGGGCTGAATGTCTAGGAGTACCTCACAATGAAAGATAAGAGGACTATTCTGGTAATATTCCTCCCACAAATGATTAATTTTCTTATGAGTTAGACCTATATTTGTTTACTGGGAAGTCTGAATCGCGAAGGATAATTGCTGCTGAGTTGGATGGTGAGAACCGAATCCTTTTCAAATTTATTCAACATTAGGTATGTCCGAGAAAAGGTGATTTTTCTGTTGTAAAGTATCAAGAGGTTTTTCTGCTATTTCTTTTTCTGAATGGTGAAAAGATCAATCTATGTAGATATTTTTCCAAGCAAATTGTTGGGATTATAAAACCTTAAAAGAAAGCTACAACTTTGTTTTATTCTCAACAAATTTCTGCCATGCTGAAATTCTTAGGCTGTGTGGATGATGGAGATGAGTGTATCTCATCAGTTAGCTTTTGTTTCATCAAAGTTATTTGTATGATAATGAAAATCAATTGGAACCCATGGAAGAAAGCCTGGGTTTCTTATGAAGAAAATTTATATGATTCTTTTAATCCTACTTTTCATCCAAGAAGACCAAGGGAAGTAAGAGATCCTAGATTAAATCCTGGTGAGGAAGTGATCTATTCGGATGAAGAAGAGGAAGTGGTTGCTCCTAAAAATTGATGAATCCAATAATAAAGGATCAGAAGAAGAAGAAGAAGGTGATGCGAATCTAAATACTGAAGAAGAGGATGAATCATCTCTTGATGAAAGGAGTGATCCTGATACTGTTAGCCCAAAGAGAAGAAGGATGAAATTAGGTTCAGCAAGTCCTCATCTCAATTTACAAGAGATTGAACCGCTTTTAGATGATGAAGAAGAAGGAGAGACTTCTGAATCAACTTCTAAGGAGTATGAATCCGGAAGTACAGACCGTTTTAATGAGAGATCAGTTATTGATGAGATGATGAAGGTGGTGACAGTGATAAGGGTGTTTCTGATGGTGATGGCAGTAGTGGTGATAGTGAAAGTAATGATGACGGTGCTGATGCTCGACCTTTAAAAGGTCAATATGTGATCCAAGATGATCCTCAACCCCAACCACTTGAGCAAGAGAATATTCCTGAAGCTGAGAAGACAGAACAGTTGGTGAGTGATGAGGATGAGGAAGTCCCTCCTGAAAATTTTGGATGAGCTCAGTTTGTGAAACCTATATACCCTTCATGCAAAGCGGCATGGGAAGAGCATCCAGGTCTTGTTGTTCTTGGATTAGACTACCCAGAGGAAGAGGAAGTTGTAGAAATGGATCTTGCAGGAATAAGTTATTCTGTTAAGGCTCAGTTCTTTGCCGAGTTTTTTCAAAGAACAGATGTCAGGCCAGATCCTTCAGTATCTCAAAGTAGACCTGATCCGCCAGTTTCTCAGTCAGATTTTGATAATTTCAAGATTGAATTGATTCAAGCTGTTAGGGAAACTATGAAAAGTGAGTTATCTCATATTCCTGATCCTACTCCTTTGACTTTATCTGGTGATGTTATGAATGATTTGGATCAAAGAGTGGCAAACCTTATCAAACCAGACCTATGCAATTACAATGAATCAATTGGCAGGCATGTTACCTCTTTGAATCAAACACTTATGGAGTTAGGCAGCAATCTAGTTTCTTTGTCAGGTGAGTTCATAACAAACACCTCTGGCATGATGGAAGTTTTAAGAAATATGATAGAACATTTGAAGAAAGCATATTTGAAGAATTTAAAAGATGAGATTACTTAGGTTATTGCTCAGGATGGAAATGCTAAGGTGACCAAGATCACTGGTCGAGAATTAGATAACTTAAGAGATGTTGTTAGAGAATAACTGGCGGCTCTTGGGAAGATTTTAGATTTAGATTCTTTGTAGAAAATGAAAGAGCATAGTGATCATGTGCATAAAATGGTACAATTGTATTCGGCTGATGCTACAAAATCTCAAAATGAGATTAAGGAGAAAGTAGATCATTATTTCTCTAAGATCTTCACAAAGCATGAGTTGAATCATCATTTTAAAGTATTGGCTGATAATCTGAGACTCCCTCTAGTGACTCAAGCCTTTAAAGATCAAGTTCAGTAGTTAAAATATTTTACCCCCACTTTAGAAAATTTCATGCAAAATAAGGATGATTTTGAAAAGGCCTTGAAGTACGGTGGAGAAGTAATTCAGGTCTTCATCAGCTTTCTAAAACCCTACCTTCATGTGCTTGAAAAATCCATTGTTTTTCCTACTGCTGAGTCTCTACAATCATCAGATGTTACTCTTGGCCAGATGTCTGTTTCTCAAGCTCTTTCCAGTATTAGACCAGTCTTTCAACAGCAACCTTTAGAACGACCTTCTTCACATCAGGTGACCTTGGAACCCACAGTTTGTCCATCTCGGGTCGTCCTACCTCCTTTATCCATATGTCCAGTTCCACCTTCTACCGAACAACCTTCTGTGCCATCAATTCCTCCTACTTCTAAAGGGAAATATCCCTTGCACCCATAGAAATAGCGGTTACTGTCATTTTTTTGATAGGGTGTTTGTTTTCCAGAACTATTTTCTCTTATTTGTAATATGTGTAGCCTTTTTTGGTATGAAATCTTCTTGATTGTCTTTATTTAATCAATTATTTTTTGATAATCCCAAGGGGGAGAGAAATCACGGTGAGAAAATAGGTTAATAATGCATTAATATGCGAACTCTGGATGCATCATCTTTGGATGCATCATGTCTGGATGGGTGCCCTGAATGGCCATGCAGGCTATTTATCAGATGCATGTATACACAGGGGGAGAAATGTCGAAACAGTAGAATGCCTCAGTTATATATATGTTCTGGTTTCTATTCTAACCATGTTTGATCTTTTGGAATATATTCTTTTTTATAGGGGGAGCATAATGAATGAAATACTATATTCTCAATTAATTTATATCATTGATTTGTGATTATCAAAAAGGGGAAGATTGTTGAACTCTCTGTGGAATGGTTATTTTAATAATCACAAATCTCAGTTTTATTTATTTCTTTTTAATCTCCTATTCAACTTGTTCTAAATATGTTTAAATCATATCTACAATTGTTTATCTATGATCAATGTATGGTTATGGTTGACCTAGATGTATTCTCGATTGAACAGACACTTTGTAAGAATTCCTCATCTTGACTCACCGATAGTCATTTTCCTGAGTCACCGATGATGAGTGGTCACACCGATGATGAACGGTTGCACCAATGATGAACAATTGCACCGATGATGAATGGTCGCACTGATGATGAATGGTCGCACCGATAGCTACCAAAGATCTAAATAGATACCGACGATCATTTTTCATCGATACTAACGATCATGAGACACCGATGTTGAGACACCGATACTGAGACACCGATGCTGAGACACGGATACGGAGACACTGATGCTGAGACACCGATACTGAGACACCGATGCTGAGACACTGATACTGAGACACTGATGCTAAGACACCGATACTGAGACACCGATGCTGAAACACCGATGCTGAAACACCGATGGTGAGACATCGATGCTGATGCTACTGAAACCAATATAGATTCAAAATGTCTCATCGATCACATGACTCACCGATAGTCATGAAAACTGTTTGAATTTCTATAAATTTGTATTTAACTCTAACGGTCATTTTTTTATGTTTTTAATGCAATTAATGTTATTTAATGTTGATTTTTGGCATGTCAGGGTACCATACCTCGTACCTATGAAAAGGTAATCATTCCAACTGCCGGAGCTCATGGAATAAAAGGAAGATCAAGATGTAGTAAAGATAGAACACACAAAAAAGATACACACATATATACAACAGACATAGAGATACAAAAAGAGAGAGAATTATTCCATACATGAAAAGAAGAACTTGAAGACATTGATATACATCAAGAGATATAACGACTACACATACATGAGCTGAACACCTACACTGGAAGTGAAGGAAGTGAATCACGATACTCTGTTTTTCAAGGGAAAACTAGAGAAGGACTTAGAAGCATCTCTGCTGAATCCAATGAGTCCAAGGCTGCACTGAAAATCACTGGAGCTTTCTAACTCTGATACATTTTCTCTTAGTTATTACTTTACTTACATTTTTTAGGAGTGTGGGGTACTCTATATATCTTATACACACACTGTCTATTGTACTGAACTGGGGGATATCAAATCCTCACTCCAAAACTCTTAACTTTTGTTTACCCACGTCAACTGTGGAAGAGGTCCTTGGGCGGCCTGATCTTTGTTTTGTTTCCCATGTAGAACAGTGGTATAAGTCCCTGTGTGTCCTGGACAGTCGTTCACTATTGTTGACCCTGATCCAGGGTGTGGATCAATTTATACAAATTGTTGAGAGGACTAAGTCTCATCTTGAGACTAAACCTCTTCGTTAACTTTGCTGTGCATTTTAATTTAATCCTATAAGTAAACTATATACTTATTCTGCTGCTATTAATTTTAAATACAAAACTATTTTAAAGCTACTTTGATAGTTAAATTCGAAAGTGTTTATACTTATTGTAAATCAGTAAGTTAGTTTCAAAAGTAAATTTCATCTTCAGATTAAGTCAACTGAGACCGAATCAATCTTTGAGAAACTGATTGAACATTTACACTCTGTATAGATTCACTACAGTTTAACTTTTTTTTAAATTGGGGGATTTTAAGAGAAATAATTTTAACATAAATTTTTAATTGGAACTTAATTCACCCCCTATTGAGTATCCACTCTGACCAATACAAGGTATGGAAACTATGAATTTATAGTGATGCCATTTGGTCTTACTAATTCCCCCTCTATCTTCATGGATCTGATGAATAGAGTCATTAGAGACTATCTTGATCAGTTTGTGGAAGTCTTTATAGATGATAGTCTTGTCTATTCAAAGAGAAAGGAAGAACAAGAAGATCACTTGAGAACTGTATTAAAGGCCCTGAGAAAGGAGAAGCTTTATGTCAAATTTACCAAGTGTGAATTTTGGCTTCAAAAAGTTTAATTTTTGGGTCACATAATCTCAAAAGGGGGGATATCTGTTGATCCAGCAAAAACAGAGGTTATCAAAAGATGGTCGAGATCAACAATAGTAACTGAGATCCGAAGTTTTCTTGGTTTGGCAGGATATTATCGACGTTTTGTGAAAGATTTTTCACGATTATCTAATCCACTCACCAGGTTTACTTGGAAAGGAGTTAAGTTTGTTTGGACAGAGGAATGTGAAGATAATTTCAAGGAGTTGAAAAGAAGGTTATCTAGTGAACCTTTGCTCACACTACCGTATAGTGGCGAAAGGTTTGTGATCTACAATGATGCATCCAAGAAGGGGCTCAGGTGTTTTCTCATGCAAAATGATATGGTGATAGCTTATGCCTCACGATAGTTAAAAATCCATGAGAAAAATTACCCAACTCATGATTTGGAGTTAGCTGCGGTAATCTTTGCATTAAAGATTTGGAGGTATCATCTTTATGGTGAGAGGTGTGATATTTATACTGATCATAAAAATTTAAATTATATTTTCACACAAAAGGAGATGAATATGTGCCAAAGAATATGGTTGGAGTTGATTAAGGATTACGACTCCTCAATTCATTACCACCCTGGGAAAGCAAACAAGGTGGCAGATGCATTAAGTCGACAAGACCATGCTAGCTTATCCATGATGAGGATCACAAAAGATCCAATATTTATGGATTTACAAAGGATGGATCGTGGAATTATAATGGAAGGGGAAAAATCTTATCTTTCTCAAATGAATGTTCAACCATATATACATGTAACGATTAAAGAGGAACAAAAAGAAGATGTAGAGTTACAAAAGAAGGTGAGAAATGTTCCTGAATTCAACATTGATTGTGATGGTATAATAAAGTTTAGGAATCAGGTTTGTGTTCCTCCTATACCTGAATTAAAGATGGAGCTGCTGGATAAGGCTCATAGTTCTTCATTATCTATTCATCCTGGAAGCACGAAGATGTATTGGGACCTGAAAGAATACTTCTGGTGAGATGGCATGAAAAGAGATGTTGCTGAATATGTCTCTCGATGCTTGGTTTGTCAGCAAGTTAAAGCTGAGAGACAGAAGTCTAAGAGGATGTTACAACAATTAACCATACCCGAATGGAAATGGGAAAACATCACTATGGTCTTTGTCACCAGACTTCTTAAAACATCCAAAGGAAATAATTCCATTTGGGTCATAGTTGATCGTCTTACAAAGTCTGCACACTTCATTGCTATTAGAGAGGATTTCTCTCTAGATCAGCTTTCCAGGATATATGTAAAAGAAGTGGTAAGATTGAATGGAGTACCACTTTCCATTATATCTGATCGGGATCCGAGGTTTACCTCTATGTTCTGGAGAAGTCTTTAGCATACTCTGGATACAGAGTTGAGTTTCAGTACTGCTTATCATCCTCAGACAGATGATCAGTCCGAGAGAACAATTCAAACTCTAGAATATATGTTAAGAGCTTGCTCTATGGATTTCAAAGGTGGTTGGGATCAACGCCTACCTTTGGTGGAATTTTCTTATAATAATAGCTTTCACTCCAGTATTCAGATAGCTCCTTATGAAGCTCTCTATGGAAAGAAATGCTGAACTCCAACTTGCTGGGATGAAGTTGGGGAAGGAAAGCTATTAGGACCTGATCTTGTTGATGAGATGGAAGAAAAGGTCAAATCTATTCAACAACACATTATAGCATCTCAGAGTCGACAAAAAAGTTATGCCGATAAACGAAGAAAAGGCCTAGAGTTTGAAGTGGGTGATAAAGTGTTCTTATGAATATCTCCTTGGAAGAGAGTAATTAGATTTTGAATGAAGGGAAAGCTGAGCCCTAGGTATATCGGTCCTTTCGAAATACTAGATCGTGTTGGGAAGGTAGCTTACCAATTGACGCTTCCACCGAATCTCTCTCAATATCATGATTTGTTCCATGTATCACTCTTGAGAAATTACATACTTGATCCTTCACATGTACTCAACTTAGAAGTTGTACCGCTTGAGCAAGATCTTTCTTATGAAGAGCAGCTGATAGAGATTCTGGATCATAGTGAAAAAGTCCTACAGAACAACCCCACTCGCTTGGTGATAGTTTTATGGAGGAACCACTAATTAGAAGAAGCTACATGGGAGCTTGAGGATATGATGAGGTAGAGGTATCCTCATTTGTTTGTTACAAAGTGACGAATTTCAAGGGAAAAATTCATTTTAAGGGGGTAGAATGTAACACCCGAGACTTTTATGAGAAATATTTTGTTTTTATGTTATATACATCATCAAAGGAATATTTCACTACACAGAACACTAGCTTGGCTTGCTTTACACGCAATCACGGCCTTCCTCGATAGTTTGCATTGTACGCAATACCGAGTTTCACTAAACAATGATATGCTATTAAAATATTATTAAAACTAGTCGTTAAGAATAGTAATACCCAATATTTGAAATTTTATAAATTTTATCTTTCAAAATGGACTTCATTTTTTTATTCGGAATATCAAAATTAGCCTAGGGTGAATTTTTGGTCTTTTTCTGAAAACTTTCAATTTTTGATGAATAGTGAAAACACTGGGTTACTATTTAAAAACCGACTTTTTATTTAAACAATTATTTATTTTATTTAAATTTATTTTAGGTCAAAATTGATGAATAATACGTATATATGTTCAATTTAATTCATTGGAGTCATTTTATAAAAATTTTAGATATATAAAAAATTTATTGAACTTTTCACCATCTTTTACCCACCTCCTAGGAGAATTTGGAAATTCACATAAAAATTAATTTTACCGCTTATGTGAGTGGAATTTCGAAAATACGAGAGACACATTTAATATCAAAGACTAAAATGTGGTTCAATGAGATGAAAATAATTTTTTATGAATAGTAACTTTTTACTTTTATTTACCACGATTAAAAGTAAATAGGGTAATTAAGGGTAACAATGATATTATTATTAACCTAAAACATGTACTAATTCTATTGGATAAGCATAATTAGACTAAAAACAACCTTAGAAATAAAATATGACAATTTAGGTCCACTTGGATTAGATTAGGACATTTATTATTAATTTATTTAAAGAAGGGTTAAAATAGTTAAAATCAAATGTTAATAAGTAAATAATTTTTAATATAGTGTTATAAATAAGATAAATTCGACTATAAATATTCCTTAGAAAGATAAAAAGATTTACTACATAATGGTATTTTATTTATAATTTTTAGACATTATATAATTTAATTTATTTATGACACAATGATGATACAATAATTATCTTATTAATGAAATATTAACATAATTTATGTTATAAATACCCAAATAAATTTAATTTGAGACTTTTTATGAATTACAATAATTTTATAGGTTAATATGAAATGTTATTATTTATTTAATTAACTCGTTTCTAACTAATCATGATGTTATTAGTTTCACAAAAATCAATTACCAAATAGTGTCAAAATTGACAAAAAATAGTTTTTAAAACAAATATTATATTATTAATTGTTATTTTATTCCTAAAAATCTATGGTTCAGAAAAATGACTTATATAAGGTTATATATATTAATAATAAACAACTTTGTGTTCTTTGGCTTGTTATATTATGTTTATTAACCATATAGTTTAAGAAAACAAAACGACATGGTAAAAGTTAAATTACTTAACATATAGTTAAATCTAAATGATAAGGATAAAATAGCAACCTAAACTTGTCTAAATTCTATTATATAAGATTATTTCGACCCATCCTTACCTTATCTTCTAAATTAATAAATTTGGAGCTATTAAAAACCGAATATGACATTATAATAAAATAATATTTTATGTTTTTTTCAAAGATCCCCCTCTCCTCCCTTATAAAAGGGCACATCCTCCCTCTCTTCCTCACACCACTTTGAGCCTTCAAGATCAGACAACCCATACATATTTCTCTTCTCCACTTCCCTAGAAACATCCTAGAGGTCCTGGTCTTCTTCAAAGACCATCTTTAGTGCCCTAAGAGAAGGTTAAGAATAAGCGCATCAAAGAAGAGGTAATGTCCATTTCCGATTCATTCAACTTTATTTCTTCTTATACTTCTTCTTCTTTAGTTGTTTCATTATGAAGTAATAACATAATTATCACTCATATACTAATATGTTATTATAAGTATGAAACAGCCCTATTTCACCTTCTATCCATCCTACAGAAAACAAAATCATCGTGCGTGCGTACGTACGGAATACCGTCTCCACACCGTGGTGTAATCTATTTTCCACCACCACCTTACTTGGATGGGTATAATCATGTAAAGAATAACTATATATGATTATTTTAAAGTGGTATTGATTCTGAAATAATATACATACACTTAGATACAATTCCACAATCATGCAAACGATATCATCGCTCGTGCGTACGTACGGCCTATTGTCTCCACGATGTGATGCGACTCGTTCTACATGATCTTCCATTCATAATGATTATATAAATGAATTGAATGAATAAATTTGATATATATTACACTAATACCATTCTGGAAATGAGGTATCTATAACCCAAAAAGAATAATAAGAATTTATTCGACAAAACACGCAAAAGAACAAAAAAAGCAATAAACACCTGAATAACAAGTAACAATGAAATATTACTAATAAGAAGCTAAGAATATGACCATATATGATATAATAACAATGATTAAGATTCAGTAATAAGTCAATAACATTATTTAAATCATTATACAGGAGGTTCGGACACGTACGAAGCAAATCGGACCTATGGTAAGGGAAAATCTCACAATCTTATTTTTATCCGAGATTGTTTATACTTTGGTATTTATTGCGGTGTATTTATCCTCTATATCCATGTTTCCTCATTATTTAAAATTATTTATATCCTCCTACAACTGTTTAAATCCAATTTTAACCTTCGTTGAGTTTTTATTAAAAGATATGAAAGGAATATTTTTTTGTTTTTCGTACGAGGTACTTTTTGACTTTTCCGGCCAAAGTACGAGAAGAATGTTCTTTTTTAACTTATATAGCCTGAATGGATTTTTAGAACATTATTTCCATGAATCTTCCTTTACAAGTATTCAAGTTTATTTTTAATCAACTTCTTTTAGTTTAAAATTGTATGACATGTTAAGAAAGGAAAAATTCTTTTGAAGTAGAAAGGATATTTTCCTCAAAAATGGAGTTCAAGTGTTTTATCAAAATTATTTTCCATCTAAGATAATATTGGGTTCTGTTTATATCCCTGTTTTTACATTGATTTGATTATGTTATGATAGAAGTATTTATATTATGTCCTTTTATCTTATGATGGCATGATGTTTAAGAATCCCATTTTTATTACATGGGTTATGCTATGATGTATGATTTATGATCTTCTGGAACACATAATAATGGTTTCATCATGAGATAGACATGGCTGGAATGGTAGGTTAAACCGGTTCAGTAAAACAGGACTGAAACGAGGAGTGAACTCGGTTCAGAAATGGACTTTGTCCACTAAGATAGTCTTGGAAATGAGTCTTCACTACTAAGAAATGAATATCTATGATTATGTGTGTATGCCACAAAGTTTCATGTTTTATGTTATGATTATTGGGATTACATTTCACTACTATGATTTATCCCATGATATGAAATTATGATCTCTTTTGCATGTTAAGATTTCCAAAATGTTATGTTATTATGAATATGATGTGATTAATATTTATTTTGTTTACCCTTACTGAGCATTTGAGATCACCCTTTTTTATGTTTTCTTTTACCCAGGTCAGGAAGAAGGATATTAAGTAAGATATGCCAAAGGGGACTCTAGATATGATAAAATAATGGGAGACAGTGTAGATTATTTATGAACCAGTTGTTTGTGTTTCCCAGTTTCTAAAGACACTATACCTATACGGTCTTTTCCTTCTTTTATTATATGTTGAAATAAGTGTGCTTCAATTCTGAAGAAATAAAAATTTATGTAAAGTATGGGTTGTTATAGTCTTGCACTATGTGAGAGACAATAGAATGTGAAGGATTCAATATTCCACATTCCACCTCCACTTTTGGTGGGGGAGGTAGAGCCCACGGTGGAAGATGTTAGGGTGAAAGTGGGAAAGGGTGTGGATCAATGAACCTTTCAATGTGAAATGATATTGAAGGTCATGCGGCCCTTCCTCAGATGATTGGGAAAATACCGCATTGTGAGGGCCCTAAAGCACGTTTTGGGAAGAGGAGGAGTTTCATCCTCGTCAAAGGGGGGAGTGAACATAACTTCTTCGACTAATTAATATTCCTCATTGAATGGAAATGCATGTGATCACCCATAATCCCTAGAAGTGGGAGGTTCATGTTGGCATCTCATGATTGAGCTCCATGTTATCATGGTAATGTAGACTCATAGGCATTATCGAATCTTGCACTGTTGTGGGGAGGGCCTTTTTGACTCCACTTACAATTGGTATGTAGACTCAATTGGGTGCACGGATGCACCCAATAGTATGATCATTCGGGTCTGGTAGGTTTGGAGTAGGCTTCGGGCTAATGTTGAGGGACTAGTAAGTGGATGGATCATGGAGGATAGGGCGGTATTTGAGGGGTGAGGTTGAAACCATAACGAACAATACCCAAAAAAACCCATTCGACATACTAACTTTTTATACTAGATGGGGGAGGTTGTACATACCATAGTGGTATGCGGGCAGAGGGATCATCCGCATAAAAATATGTTACATAGGCATGGGTATAGGCAACTGCGTACCATAGTGGTATGTGGTCCATCACACCAGTTTGGGTTCCATCCACGTACTGAGGAAGTACATAGCGCAGGGTTCAGTCTGTGTAGTGGTACGCTACAAGGAGCACCATATTGAAGGGGGTTTCAGGGCATCATCCTTCGTAGGGAGTTTATCCATGAGAATCCCTTGGTAGGTTGTGTACCATTTAGGTTCATGGTTCAATTATTATTATTCAATTTCCCCATTTTAGGGTTCACGACCGGATGTACCTATGGAGGGGGTGGTTCTTGGTTCGGGATTTGTCGATGAAACAATATGGAAGCTAGAGTGAAACCTCTATATCTCCCTCAAGCATTCATTATCTGTCCTTATCTCTATCCATCTCCCTCTCTATCTGTGTTCTGTACTCCTATTGTTCTTCTTTTATAGAGCATTAGAGAAATCATATCTATCGGGCACACGACACCATTTGTAGAGGCCCATTGAAGAAATATCCTGACCGATGGAAGACTCAGTAAACTGGGGTTTGCGAAGGCTTCATTTCATGATAATAGTTCGCAGAACCCTTCACATTATCTTCGTTCGCGAGTTTAAGATTTTGCGGCCTGGTATGCAGGCGGTCTTCCATTGTATTAATCCATCAGCAACACGGTTCGCGGCCAGCCATGTCCACTGGCCATCGCCTTGTGGGCCAACAGTTCATAGATTATTCCACATACATTGTGGTTTGTGATCTAGTTAGTCTGCGTACCCTTCCCAGTGATGGTTTTTGGGCCACTTGAAATGACTTGAAAGCATGAATTCCATCTAGTTCCTTCAATGAATTTCAACTCAATTTGAGTTCACTCACCTTGCTAGACTTGTATAAGTACTTTATTCCTTTTTCAAAGTGTTTGTGTGGGTATTGTCTTCCCTTGGCAGAATTTTCAGGACCCTACAAATACCCCCCATCAGAATGGTGTTAATTCATAATGTAATGGGGACTATTCGGATATAGAAGTGGTCGTGAACTGAAATGGTTCACGGTAGAACATATGGACCCATATGAGGGGACCACGCCTATATATAGAGGCCCATTACATTTTTATGTTACAATTTCTCATGGAAAAAATTACTCTTGATTTCCCTAGATTCCATTGCTCTCGCGTACCATGCTCCTTGCAAAAATCCTATTCGCGAACTACTTCGTACGTTCTGCAAATCGATTTCCATGTCATTTCTCCATCCACATACCATATTTTCGATTCCGAGAATTGGACTATAGAATTTTTCAAACACAAAATCCATATTCTGTATGGAATAATGCTACGTGGTTAGCTTTTCTTCATACCATACTTGGATTGGTGAACCATACTTTAAAGAATATTAACAATTGAAACTGAAACATTATCTCTAATTTTTGAACATGATCTTAATCGAATCCCATGTTTGTGGGCCATCTTTTTAGAACATTTAAGATTGATGGCCAACAATCCTTGGGCCAATTCTTCATGGATTGTTCATGTAACATGGTAGTACGTGGTAGAACACAACTATGTACCATCATTGTAATCGGGGTAAATTCCACGTATCATGCAGTATGCAGGATGATACTACCATGTACCTCTTTTGAAATCCATATGTAGATCTTTATGGGACATATTTTTGTGTCCTTTAACCAGATTTTCATATACTTTATCAAAAAAAATTTATTAAACTGAATTTTCATCATCTTCAGGGTCTTTCTGTACAGGCTACAATGGATGATGCACAGGTTTTTGTTGAAGTCGTTGCTTCTTCTAAGACTATTATTGCAGCCTCTCTTTCTTCTGCAGACAAAAGATCGAAGGATATGTCTTCATTGGTTGATGACAAAACTCTTGTAATTATTTTTCACCAATACCTTTTGAATCTACTCACTTTGGGTCAATGGGAGTACCCCATCTTAGATAGTATTTATTCTTAAGTGTTTGGCATTTTGTCTGACATAATGATCCTGTCTCCAAACCCACTTGATCATCCCATTGGCTAGATAATTAATACTTATATTCTGAAGGCCTTGATTTCTTCCAAGGGGAGGTACCTTCATAGAGACACTACTTTATGGCCTTTTTTGCACTAAACACCTAGAACCCAAAAGGGGGTGTAGAGGAAGCCTTATAATATGACCCACTATTACCAGAGAATCACAAGGAAGGCTATAGCGAATGAGCAACATGGTTGGTCATCTTGATGGGACATTCGTCCTAGAGTCTCTTTTGTCTTGAACTAGCATTGGCCCTTTTAGGATAACCCGTGTTATGAAAAATTCCAAACCGAGATACAAATTGTGGGACTGTACGAGGCTGTTTGGGTTTCTCATACATACACCCATCGTCCTACTACCCTTATTTCATGGATCCTAGTGTCACTTCTATAACTGACATATAGAGTATACCAACCATTTTTTCCCTTGTTCTACGACTTCAGCCCTTTGGAATTATATTACTGACATGTTTGACTGCAGATGGTTATTCCTAGACTATATTTAATCACAAATAAAATGTTTTGTGAAGCTTTAATTTTCACATAAAATCAAGAATCTCTTCTTAACCGCTGTTGTTGAGCTCATCCAGGTGATCTGGTATGATAGAAATGATATTATCCACAACAACTCCTCATTTAATCTTAATGTAGGTCAGACACAGATTCGCATCTCCCTTAGGAACGTGGCCTCGATTCACAAAGATTATTATTAAAACACTGTTGGATACTTTGTGATCCTTTGTCAAATTAGGATCGAAGGTCTCTACATGAATATGAGGTTCACCTTTGAGGTGTTACGGCAAGCTACAATCCTAGTTTAGATCAAAGTAAATATTTATGGAGCTTCCTAATACAATCCCGGACCTACAAGATGCATTTATATCTTCAGAGACTTTCTTGGCCATTGTCATGGATGCTTCATTGGAAGCTATGGTTCGTCCTCCACTTTGGAAGTAGAAATGTTGGTTGTGATTCTTGCAGTTGATTTTGTTAAACAAAAGGGCAGGAACCACATATGCATTGAATGTGATGCAACCCCTATTCTCCAATATATTTTCAATGGTGTGGTGTACCTTTCCAGGACTCTTAACACCTTTTGGATGAGCTGCCTTGATTTTCTTATGGAGATTAGATACATTGTCACTCACGAATTTCGTAAAGAATACATTGTTACAGATAGTCTTTCCAATAAGTAAATCAACCAGGTAATTACTTGGCTTGATGATCTACCTTTTGATCTTCTCCTTCTCTATGAAATAGATTGTAATATGATCCCCTACTTCAAACACTGGTAGTTCCTTTCTTTCTTTTTAATAAATTGTGTATTGGTCTCTCAAAAAAACAACACATTCCATTTGACCCATGGGGAGGTTAACATCAACCTTTGGGAAATCCATCTGATTTTGGGATTTCCTATAGTTGGGAACATGTAAGATGAATTTCTTCCTCTCTATACTATTTGGTATGATTGGGAAAGAACCCCCCATTGTACAGGAAACTCATCATCCAAGAGAAGAAACTTATGAAGGGAAATGATCCCTATATAAAGAAGGGTGTTCTGTTTGATAAATGGTTGGGTGATTTTTCTAAGAATACTAGTCTTGATCCAGATCCGTGGAGACCCAGGGCTTGTCCCACAAAATCCACTCCATGGTTAGCGGGTACTTACAAGACCACCTAAGAAGAGGGGGAGTTTTAGAAATGGGGATGGGGGGTCATCCTTGATGTGGATCGGTTATTTTGATTGGAGGATTTCATGGCCATGTTCTTGAGTGGGTGGATTTTACTAGTGTGGGAATCTGGTGGTGTAAGAGCCTCATCCATTATCATGGTTTCTTAGTTGGACACCAACAAATCCATCAATTTGGCTATCCCTGTTTTTTTCTTGATATACTGCCTTTTGGGTCGAATCAGCGAAGGGGGGTCACCTTACAGATGGTTGGACCATTTCAAATACTTTGGGGCTAGATGGGATCCCACATAGGGGGTTATTACTTAATTAATTACCTACCAATTCTACATTATACCGTCCGAATATAACATCATAGCACCATCGGGGTCAGGCAAGTGGCTTGGGATTTACAGGATAAGAAAGATGAGAAGACCGAAAGGAACGAGCAAGACATAATGGATTGTCTCAATTTTCACAGACATTTCTCTTACCACCCTTATGATTCCCCTACTGGTAAAATTATAGACAATGGATTTTATGAATTTATCTACCAAATTTACTTCTTTTCTATGCAATAACGTATCTTGGATGCTCGTATCGGAGGGGAACTTATTTTCCAGGGATATGCACCCTGTAGATTTAGTTGACAATTCAACTACATTCAGATGAAGCGCCCCCTACTCTCAATAGTGTGCTTCTGGAGAAGAACATGATTATAGACCACAAATTATGGATGATGTACACCCAAGAGGACACCCAGATCCTGGAAAGACATCCAGATTCTACAGATTTTGTGCCCTTCCTTTCCATGAATTATGCTAAGGCCTGGGTTAAATCAAATCCCAATAGACAATTGGCTGACTATTATTAGAACTTCCAAGGCATCCAAGATGAAAGGATAGGGAGGCAAAAAGGGAGTTACTGAACACTATTGTCTACAAAAAGTCCCCTGAAGGTCTTTTCACTCCAATCCTAGGAAAACTATGAAAGATGTGGTTATGAACTCACAGGCAGCCGAACAGGCAGCTAGAGCTGTTGCAAGGAATCCATCGTCAATTCCTTTTGAGGCCAATTTCCCAGTGGGCTAGAGGCAATGGGACCTTTTGAAAGGTCATTCATCTACCCATGACCAGTCTCCTTGTGATTTATAGTAGCTCCTCTAGACTATGGAAGTGGCCCTTACTGTCATTGGATACGTGTCAACACTGACAAACATTTCCATTGATGAGGATCCAGACAGGGTGAGTTGTTATCTTAAGGACCTAGATACCCTCATCCACTCTCAATGTTCTCACCGTAAGTACTCACATCGTGTACATTCCATTTTTTGATCAGAAACTATTGAGGAGGGTGACAACATCGTTGTCTTGCCTACTACGGCTGCTATAGAGAAAGTTTCTTCCTTTCCCCCATCATCTCATAAATGTCCCTCTTCTCAAGATCCAGAGATTTTAGGGACACCTGGGAAATGTTTTTGGTTGTTTAAACCTGACCCCCTCCCCTGTACTATCCTTCCAATGCTGGACATCCAAATTAGGGATGCATTTCCAGAGGCTTGGAGAGTCTGGGATGAATTTAGGGAGATCTCCTCAGATGAAGATATATGGAGGCGTTTTCAGATGGATTGCTTTGATCTTCTGGGTTTTGGGGGATCCATTCTCTTACCTATATTTCATCCTATGAAGAGCCCGATTAGGTGGTAGCTTACATGACTGAAATGGATAGGTGTCTTCATGCTCCAACGGAAATGCTTTACTGGTCGGACTATGTGGTGTTGATGGTAGTATTTCCACGGCCAAAGGGAGAGGTCTTATCTACAAACTTTGTCCTTAAATTCATTTTTTGCAAAGTTGATTAAATATTCCCCATTTCCTTCTTATTTTACAGGGACCTTCTTGGTCTCGAGAAATGGCCTTTTCCACGCCTTATTCTCCCTGAGGTACTTTAGTTGGGGAGTACGCCCCCTTAAGAGTATGGGTACTATGGAAGGATCCCCTGAAGCCCAAGAATATATGGAAGCGGTTATCACATACCCTTCCTCGCATTTCCCCACCCTACTCCTATTGGTGATCTCATTCCAGATCCATCCCCCAGCAGTCAAATAAGTACTAGAAAGCCTCTCAGCTGTCCAAGCGTATTCGATGGGGGATCACAAGTAATTTTCTCTTTATCTGATGATTAAACCAAGTACCCTTATCTTGTCAACTCACTGGTACATATATGTACCTTGATGTAGGGCCTATTGATGACCAGAATATGATCACTAAGGAATTTTTAACTGTAGTCCGTTTTAGGGTTGAGAAAGGGTTTCTATCTGTCGCGACTAATTAGAATAGGGAAGCAGGGCCATTTGAAGAGGTCATGGGTGTGGTTGACCCCTCGGATGTTCCTTCCCCCACTCAAACAATCTCTTCCCCAATAATGGAAAGACATCCATAAGTCGCGATCTCACTTGAGTGTGCTGAGATGACTCCCATTGGGAGAGATACGATGGTCATTATGGTTGGGACCAAGTCTAGTGACAATCCCCAAGCCTTGCTAGATCTTGGAGGGGAATTGAATATCAAGGAGCCACTAAATATCGATCGAGCAACTCTTTCCCCAACAGATGGAGTAACTTTAGAGGATGATGTTTTGTTTTCACATGGAGACTCTAGTGAAGTCACAATCTAGGAGGCTGATGTTCCATCCCTTGAAAATTTGGAGTGGTCTAGCATGCCCTTTTTTTCTAGTTTTGAGAGGGCTTATGTTTTCAATCCCAAGGATTCCAAGACCTATATCCTTATCTAGATTGACCATCCATTCAGGCCTCATATTAACGATAAATGTTTTTAAGTCTATCTTTAGGGTCACTATTTTGGTCTTGCATGGCCCTGCTCTTTAGTCTTCCCACATGCCCATGGGGAACCATTTATGATTGAATATGAACCATCACCTATTTTAAGTAGCAGAGCCCCTACAGATGTGGGGGGTATTGGATATGTCTCCCCTCCACCCCAAAACCAAAACCACAACCATATCAATGGCGTTGGATTCCCCTACATTGTTATCTATTTCCATTAATATATATGAGGCTGTTGTGGGATCAATTAGTTCTATAGATACCGAGTCAAGTCCCTCTCTGGTGATGTTCATTCCTGACTATATTTCATCATCAAGGAGTGATTATAAGACCGATCTAGGAAGACTAGTCGATCTTCATCTCACTCAGCAAAAGGCATGGAGGAAAATTCGGAGACTAATATCCCATACTCCATTGGTTGAGATTCCAGTGATGTTTCTAAAGTTACACCCCTAGTTTGTGGTCATGGGCTTGGGTGGATTTAAATATCAAGGAATTTATGATATATTAAGACAGGTAGTTGATGCTCGGGAAGCATCTGGTGCACATGAATATCAACTCTCCATGGCAGATTCGACATCTTATCTAGAATCTATACAAAAAATTCTCATTGATAAAGATGGAACTCATGATGGAACGATTGTGAAGTTGAAAAAAAACTCATGAAGTAGGAGTCCTTGATGGAACAGCTTGACTAGGAAGTGGAGCAACAAATCCAGAAGATGGACTAACTCAAACATGAGTAGGCCTGAGTTGCAGCTGCCGTTGAGGAGGGGCGATAGAAAATTCATGAAGGAGAGTGAACCAACCTCCAGGCCATGAGGGAAGTAGAGGCTCTATGGGTGAGTGTAGAAGCCAAGACTGTGAATTTATTGAAGCTTCACCAAGCCTTTGAGGAGTCTCACCAATTGTTGATGGAACTTTGCGACTATGCTGAATGTCTATTTTATAGGTCATGTCATTCTCAAAAGAAGAGGCTCTAGCATATGGATGCCCACCATATATTTTTATGGAATATGGTGGAACTGATTTGCCTATAAATTATCTCCCTTTTTATCTTTTCCTATTGTGCCAAAATCTTCTTGACTAGGCATTAATTTTTAAACCATGACTTGAAATCCGCAAACTGAAATAATTGAATTGAGTTCTAATTATTGACTGATCTACAGAACTCAATGAGTGTAGTTCTACTATTTTTGGGTTTTCATGGAAAATCTACGAAACCTTTTTTCATTTTTCATTATTACAGTAATTTTTCCTAATCCAACATTGCATGGGATTAGGGGGCATTACTAGACTTTTGTTTTGGACTCCCTTTGCAGGTTTTCAACCAAACAAGCTTGACACCTTTTATGATGGCTCAATGTTTCCCTTTTTTAACGAATCGATACTTGAATTTTTTCCAAAGGTACATTTTGTGGATTTTTTCTCTTGAACGTATGACACCTTTTCCACTGGCAGTTCATTGTCCTGCCAATCAAACATTTTTCTGATGTTTTAGGTCGAACATATTTGATAAGAACTAACAAGGTAGGTTCATGGCTTGGGACCATTAGCTGTGAATATTATAGTATCTTTAAGACCTAGATTATGTATTTTTCTTAACCCTATATTTTTGTATTCTAGACATGCATGAGGCTCAAGAGCCATTTTAGGAGTACAGAGGAAACACAGGACTCTCTTGAGGACGAATTTTCCTTTCATTGATGGACATTTTTGTGGGAAACATATACAGAGCCACCGGGGCATGATCTGTAGAGTCGATCAAAGGGTTCCATGGGACACTAGCCTTCCATTTCCAATTGACATATGGGATTTGCAGAATTTTGAATTTATTTTGAATTTGGGAGCCAGATTGGGTGGCTAGATTGAGTAGTGGTGTCTGAAGACATTAGGTACATTCATGTTAGTTTTTGTGGGAAACTATTCCTGCACATTTCTTACATGTGTGAGGGAGATCTGGAGAATGATTAGTTTGGTTAGGAGTCTTTTTTAGGTCAGAGAAACCTGGAATGAAGGAGGTATATAAGCCGTCATCTAGACGTTTTCATAAATCTAGGGTGTGATTGGACATGAATGTCATTTGAGCATACAGAAGCTGGAATGGACTCTCCCATGGACAAATTTTTCTTTGATTGATGACCATTTTTTTGGGAAACATATTCAGATCCACCAGGGCATGATATGAATAGTCAAACAAAGGTGTCCATATAACACTAGCCTCCCATCTCTAGTGGCCATTGAGGATTATGGAGATTGATAAATTTCTAAATACGGTATGTGGCCTTCGACCAGGGGTGCTACTGAACACAAAAGGAGGCATTTTAACTGATATTATTTGAGGAAACCCATATATGATTGGAGGAACTCGTCTTTTGTATGCGTATTAACTTCACACATATGGATGGGATATCTTTAGAATCCTAAAAAGGGACCAAAGATGAATCAAGTACATATGTTCAGATATATTTAGGATATGTGTAAATATGAAAGTGTAAATCATGACATTGTGGTACCTAGAATCATGAAGTATTGGTTGAGTCTTGGAAGTCATTGGGCGTATTGAGATAGGATATGACTCTGCTGGGGATGAATTTTCCTTAGATTGATGGACATTTTTTGTGGGTAACATATTTAGATCCACCAGGACATAATGTCCATAGTCAAGAAAATGTTTCCATAGGACACTGGCCTTCCATACCAGATGGCCTTATAGGGTTATGTCGATTAAAGATCACTTAGAGCACATGTTCTGAAATAGGGCATGAGTGTATCTGGACAAATTGGGGACATTAGGACTACGATTTACTCATGGAGTCATGTGACCCTTACATAGATCTAACTCATATATTGGGTGAGGAATTCATCCCATATTATGGATACCTGGTTATTTAACATCACGTGGCCAGGACATGGGGTTCCTCTCGGGGGATGGAATTGTGACATGTCTTTTAGGGTATGGCTGCTAGGACCGAATTCCTAGACTGTTTTTCCATAATGCCATAGTGTATCTCTTATAGAAATCACTAAACTCATGTAAACTATGCTCGATGTGAGAAACAAGGGATTACGAGGACTCAATGTCATTGCTCAGGAATAGAAAATTCAGTATTAGAGGGAACTTCTAGACTTAAATCATTTTTATGCAGTTTAACGTTGTACAGCAAGGACGATTTTGGCCTTGTAGTTTAACGTCAAGAGGTGAGGATGTGATGCTATGCAGTTTAGAGTCATGCAGTCTGGATGAGTATACATTCATAAAGATCATCAATAGTTTTTGTTTTATTATAGTGAGTAAGTTCTGGAATTCCTTATATGTGAGTGATAATAGAAGATGTAAACCATAGTCCTAGGGAAGCTTGAATTAGGAGGGACGACATGGGGCTTAGAAGTTGTTGGGAATACTTAGATAGAAGAGGAATCTCATGGGGGAAAATTTTCCATTGATTGATGGCCATTTTTGAAGGCAACATATGAAGATCCACCGGGGTATAATCTGAATAGTCAACCAAAGGTGTCCACAGGACACTGGCCTTCCATCGTAGATAGCCTAGAATGATTATGGGAATACAAGTTTTATTGAGGTATGGAGTGTGAAAATCTTGAAATTTGTTCCTGGGAATGTGAGAATACTTGGACCATGAGTAACTGTGAACAACTTTGATATTCCACATAGTTTTGAACCATATATATAGGGTAAGTAGGAACTTTTGACTTCTCATGACTGAGATGAATGTGCGGAATCTCATAATACCAAGGACTGGGCCACACATAACTCGTGAAGAATTTCACAGTTTATTGTCATGCGATAGGACCTTTCATGGACTCCCTATTCAATTCTGACCTACGTATGGGGGAAAGGGGAATTTTTTGCTGGTGGCTAGGCCAGGATGCCGAATCTGAGCATCACTAAGTATCCTATAAGGACTGGAATCAAGACCCACATAGTTATGAATGGTCCCTATAAGAGTTTTCTCGATGTGTTAGGGACACTTGAGAGAAATATTTTGATGAGGATGGCTAGTTCGGTATAGAAGATCTCGGCGTCACTACATGTCTTGAAAGGGAAAGAATCAATCCACACGTAGTTATGAATGTTCCCTACAAGTATTTTCACGATGTTTTAGGGAAACTTGATGGAATTTTGGTTTCACTATATATGGGTTCCAATCCTACCATATTTCCTTATGATTTATTTTTGTAATAGAATCCCTACCACTGTTTCTAAGCTCACGTGATTTATACTTCATTTGAGAAACATGGAGTGGTCATAGAGTCTCCTTCGCAAGTGCGGGAGGTAGAGAATATGATGGGGGTATTTTCTATTTTTTTTCCTTGTGGGGCTAGGCCAGGATCTAGGATTGAGGTGTAACCATGTGTCTCATGAAGGAATAAATCAAGTCATATGTAGTTTTGTACATACCCTGTACCAATTTGGCTCAGTCCAAGGGGTAGGGGCATTTTCATTCTATACACCATTATTTCCAGGTCCACCATGTTACTCTATAGTTTATTTTGTAAGAGAATCTCCACCATTTATCCTAAGCTCACAGTATTTATACTCGATGTGAGAAACCAGAAGTGATAAGGGTTTACCTTACAAATATGGGTAGATAGGGGGTGTGATAGATCCATTATTTATTGGGTCTAGATAGGATCGAGGATCGAGACATCGCTACGTATCATGTGAGGGTAGGAATCAAGCTACACATAGTTCAATGAGAGATAAAGTAGTTTATTTTCATGTTATTATGACATTTTGTGTCATGTAGTTTGATGTCTTAAAGTGATGACATGAGTCATAGTTTAATACCATGTTTGAGGGGAAAGTTTCTTATAGTTTAACGTCATGTGGAATGGACAATGAATCATAGTTTTACAATCATAGAGTCCAGACCATGGCTTGGTTTCATGGTATTGTTACTCATAGTTTATGGTCATAGAGTTTGGACCATAACCTGGGGTTTTTACAACTCATAGTTTAGGGTCCTAGAGCTTAGACCTCAACATAGGGGAATTTTATGACTCATGGGTTAGGGTCGTAGATCTTGGACCTTTTCTTTTCAATTTTCTAACTCATAGTTTAGGGTCATAGATCTCGGACCATGGATTTTCTGTTTTATGACTCATAGTTTAGGGCCATAGAGCTAGAAAATTGGATTTTCTGTTTTATGACTCATAGTTTAGGTTCCTAGATCTTTGAACTTTGATTTTCTGTTTTATGACTCATATTTTAGGGTTATAGAGCTTGGAACTTTTATTTTCTATTTTATGACTTGTAGTTTAGGGTCGTACAGATTGGAACTTGGTGTTTCTGTTACACGAAGTATTTATTCAAGAACTTCGCATCTGTAGGAGCCATGATGAGCTGTCAGTCCATTGATATGAGGGCATATGATTCATTGGAATAGACCCTATGTGTGAAGTATGGTCCTTCCCACTTTTGTTTAAGATTTGGGGGATTCTTCCCAAGTATCATCGGGGTTCTATGGACAAACACCATTTCCCCTTCAAGAAAAGATCAATGGAAACCCTTTTTATCGAAGGCTCCTGCAATCTAATTTTGGTTGATTTCTAAATGGTGCAGAGTGTGCAACCTTTTCTCATCTAGCTACTCTAATTCATCAACCTACATCTGGGATTCTTTTTCTATGGATAGTTAATCGCAAATGGTCACATGAAGTGATGTCATCTGGATTTTGATAGGTTACACTACCTCTACCCCATATACTAGTGAGTACGGGATTTCATAAGTGGTAGTGCAGGTTGTGGTCCGGTAGGGCCACAAAGTTTTAAGAAGCTTATTAGGCCACAATTTCTTTACCTTATCGACTATATTTTAGAGTATGTTGGACAAAGTCTTGTTGAAAGCCTCTATCTACCCATTGGACACCACATGGTGGCGGGACAAATGGTTGGCTTTGGTTCCATAATCTTGGTACAACTTATCCAACACAACAGACTATAAGTTGGTGTTGTTTTCCATCAGTATTGTATGAGGGACACCAAATCTGGTGATGATGTTTGCCTTCACAAATTTGACGATATTTTTTTCCCTGACTTATTTAATGGATATTTCTTTAACCCATTTAGAAAAGAAGTGGGTCATCGTGAGTATGAATTTGAACTTTCTAGATGTAGTGGAAAGATATGGTCCCACATCATCCACCCCCTAGGCGATGAATAGCCAGGAGTACATATTTATATGAAATAACTCTGGGGGGAAGTGTATGAAATTGGAATGAACATGATAGGAATGGCACTTCTTGGTGAATGTGACACAATCATGTATCATAGTAGTCCAGTAATACCCAACCCTTTAGATTTGATGAGAGAGCATGGTTGTTGATTGGTGCACTCCACAAGCTCTGGAATGCACCTCTTTCATGATGGAAGAAGTTTCTTCGTCATCAACACCTAATAAGGACCCAGTCAAGTGCTTGTTTATAGAGGTCCTTTTCTTGGTTTACCCCACTGTAGAGGACAATATTGACTTACCATCTTCGGATCTAATCCCTTTCAGCCCTATCTAGTGGGATCTCCCCATTACAAAGGTAATCTATAATGGGCATCAACCAACTGGTGGTATAAACAAAAGGCTCAAGAACAGGACTAATTTCATTTATTTCCTTCGTATTACTCTAGATGAATGGAAAGAGCATCTAGAGGTGATAATTTCCAAGGAAAGTTTAATCCCAGATTGGATCGACAAAGGTTGTGGCTTCATTTTCTAAATCATTGTCTTGGGAATTTTGTGATCGAGGTACATAATTCAACGTTTATTCTGATGAGAATTCTGCCATTAGTGCTTGAACATGGTTTATCTAGGAAACCAATACTTCTTTATTTATAGTGTAGTCACAGTTGATGTAACACCCCAAGGTTTTGAAAATAAATATGGAATTTAATTTTATAATCTATCCATTAAACACAACTTTGCCTCTTCTGTGTTTGGAATTTCGAATAATGGTCATCTAGAGTTGTGTTCAGTAAGTCATTTGGAGTTTGATAGAACAAACTTGATATTTGGTGAATAGTAACATACACTTATGAATAGTAATATGAACAGTAATATGACCATTATGAATAGTACATAATGATATTATTTTATCTTCATAAGGTAATATGATAATGGGATCTTAATTAATTTTTCAATGTCACATAAAACTAACTATACCTCTAAGATTGTTATTATTTGAATTAACTATGAAATTATTTAAAAATTCAATTAATAATATTCAGAAATTATTTTTGTAAAATGGAGTTCACTTTTGAATTCAACATGTCGAAAAATGGTAGGGGTGATTTTTGGAATTTTCTGAAGTTCTAGAATTTTTCATGAATAGTAAAATACGATAAAATACCGTATATACAAATTATCAGTTAAATACACTACTCATGAAATAACAAGTGATTCAAGGCCACTTGGTTCGAACTCACATGCAATTATTACTATTAGGGGTCACATGAAACAAAACTATTGGTTGTCTTGATGGAAATAATAAAATAATGAATTAAATATTCAAAGTTTACTCCTCTCCTCCACTATAAAAACCTCTCACCGCTCCCTCTTCTCTTCACTCCTCTAAGACTTGAATCTCCACAATGTTATACCCAATTAACCTTCCCTAGTCTCTCTCCACGTCCAACAAGATTATGTTCTTGCCAAAAGACCAAAATCCCTTCCCTTAAGGAGTTTCTCAAGGAGGTTATTTCAAGAGGTAAAGCACCCTTCTTTTTCATTGGGTTTCATTTCAATTTATCTTCTTTTTCTATCCTCTCCTCACCTCCACTATCCAAATGATAATGATAAATTCAGTATCATATATACAATAGAATTATATCATGTTAATGGAAGAACCATCATAAATATTCTTACTCCCTCCCTTTGATTTTTTATAAACGAAATCAACATCCATGAGGTTCCAATTTATAGCCTTCAGGGACGATGAAATTTCGTTCTTCAATTTCTTCTTCATTACTGGTCATGAAACCATATTTATGGTTTAACAAGACTATAACATATTTATTATAACATAATTAATAATCAGGAACAATAATATGTGCATATAATTAAGTTATATGACAAAACTAGTTCATAATAATCCAAATACCGCCGAATAATCGAAGTGGTTGTCATCTAATGATTCTTCCTCATTCCATGTAACCAAATGATAGAAATGACTATTAATAATTATTTATGTTCATAAATAATATATAATTCCAATCCTGGAGATTTATAACCTTTCCACATGAACTCCATTACTTAAAAACAAGTGAACCGATTATAAAAATAAATAAAATGAACACCCTCGAACAATGAAATTAAATATAATAACTTAGAAATAATGGTAGTAATGAACTAAACAGAATTATGATAAACTAAATACATGTATAATAGGTTCTTAAGTAATTTATTAATTATTATAATTTCATATTCCAAGATCTTAAGTTCATGAGTGGAACACATTTGGAGTTAAGGTAAGGGTTTTTCCACCAAAACATCCATTTTCATTCAGGTTACTTTAATTGTTTGATTACCTCAAGGAAATTCTTATGAATTGTTATCTACTCCTCATATATTCTGTTTGAGTATTATATAAATGTTTATAAACCAGAACCATTCTTTATTTTATGGATAGTAACACGTTTTAAATGGAACTTTCAAAATTGTTTCCAAAATACAAGCCCAATTCAAGGGAATTTCTCAAATTCTTACATGTTTTCTAGGGAACTATTTAATCTGTTTTTGGAAACCTTTATCTTTATAAAATCACTAATTTTGTTAGTAAATACTATCTTACCTCACTTCTGGTTTTTTAAAAATATTTTTCCAAAATAACTCTTCTTTTAAAAATAAGAGTTTTTATCTCAAGAATTGCGTAATGATTTTTTAAGAGTGTTTTTGTCTAATTCAACACTCTTGTTGATTTCATGGTATTGTTGGGTTTAATAATTTATGACGTAATATACCATATATTATTTAATGTATTATGACTAACTCTATTTTGGATGATCTATCCTAAAACCATTAACTATATTACTTAGAATGGTTAGTGTTTTATGTTTAATGATTGAGGAAAGTTAGTTACATTTTATATGATAGTTTTATTATGAATGTATATGTTTTAGGTTGATCCCCGCTCATATGAGGAATGCATTGGACTTATCATGTGATGGGTGGGGACCACTATATCCCCTCTATGCATTAGTAGGTCTCATTATACAAATAGATGTGGAATTGGCCGAGGCCTTTCCCAATGTGATATATGGATTTTGACTGAGGCCTTAATCATATGACATCTTGGCCAAGGCCTTGAAAAAATATTCCAGAATGTCAGGAATATGCACTTCCCTCATTATGAAGCATGTAATTGAAATTTCATGTGGTTATTTGACTATTAGTATACCCATGATTATGTTTTATTATGGCATTATTTACTTAGCTCATATTCCTTCCATAATGTGTTTCAAGTTTATTATTAAAGGCACGTGTTTTTAATTATTCACCATGTATAATGGTTATATTATCTTCCGTTGTATTTCTTACTCTTACTGAGCATTTGAGCTCACCCCTTTTCTTATGTCTCGTTTTTCTCAGGACATGAAGAAGTAAATTCTGAATGACATGCAAGCATAATCTAGGAGACATGATGTTGCTAGTGGAATAATTTAGTGTAGTTTTTTCCTTTCTATATGTAAATTTGAACTTATGTATATATCTTGCTTCCAATAATACTAAACTACTTGGTCCTTCAGAATTCGTATTCATTGTATGTATGCCAACGTAATCAAATAAGGTACCGACTTCGGGAAACTGGGGTCGGGTCTTTACGGTTTGTATCAAAGATAGTTTAGTAGTAGATTTGGAAACTAGATTTAGAAAATGTAGATTAGGTAAGATTCCCTAAGGTATTCTTTGAGGATAAACATACAAGAACGTCCTGGTATTTTGGTATAAAATAGATTATGTGGATCTTTCAAGCAATACATCCCTGTCTGGATACGAGCAGGTAGAGGCGGCTCTGGCACAGATGTATCTAGGGGTAAAACCCGAAAACACCGCTTTAAGCTAGACTAGAACGGGAATTGGTGCATGACAACATTCCTTGCTTTACTCTTGGTTACGACACTCCCAGTGGATAAGCTTAGGATAATTCACATTTTCTTTACAATCCAGTATAAAGGAGTTTAATGTAAATATTCCTCAAAAGAAACCATTTTTGTGAATATGGGATTATCCATGCGTAGTATCTCATTTTTTTCTGAGTATTTTTAAGTTAAGATTATACATTATGATTATTAACCTAATATAGTGTATTCCATTATCTAGATATGGTGCCTAGTGGATGGAATTGAAATTGAATGAATGCACGTGTCCCCAATAGGGATTTTCCTCTGACGCAAGATAATGATGTTGTCTCTAGTTTTGTGACTGGTGTTGAGCAACTCATAACTATATTGGGACAACATACTCAGGTTATGAATAATAACCTTACCCTTATAGAGCATCTGGATCCTCCACGTGGAGGAGCCATGCTAGATCGCTTTATGCGATAACAGCCTCCAGCTTTCAACAAGACTACAAACCCGTCTATAGCAGAGCAATGGATATGTTACCTTGAAATGATATTTCTCACTTTGGGTATAATGAAAGAGAGAAGGTTGTCATGGCATTATATCTTCTATCTAGAGATGCGGATCAGTGGTGGTCATGAATCCAAAACACAAAGGAGGAGGAAGAGATAGAAGATATGGAATGGAGGGATTTTAAGGAAATATTCTTAGAAAAATATTTCCCTCATAAGCATCGAGCAGATATGGAGACACAATTTTTGAATATGAGGTAGAAGGAGGATGAAAATGTTTCCTAGTATGAATCCAATTTCACAAGGTTAGCAAGACATGATGCGGACTATATAAGAAATCCAAGGAGAAAAATTGGTCGATTCATTGATGACCTAAATACATTCCTCTGGTGGGAACTGATCTCCCAAAGTTTTTCATCATATGAGGATATAGTTTCATGTACCATCAAGACAGAAAAATAATTCTCTAAGTCTTATGACTTTAAGGGAAAGCAAGAAAAGAAGAGGGCTTCTGAAAACCCTAGGAAATGAAATAAGGAAACGAGAAATAAGGGAAGAGTTGAATTCCCATCATGTGACAATTGTGGAGAGAAACACCCTGGTGTATGCTTAAATGGAAAAGGAGAATGCTACAAATGTGGTCAAAATGGCCATCTTGCTGGTGATTGCAAAGGGAAGAAGGAATCCAATTATGTTCAATGCTATAGTTGTCGGGAGATGGGACACTATGCTAATGATTGTCCAAAGCGTCAAGGAAACATGCAACATAAAATGCCAAGGGATCAGGGACAAGCTTATGCAATCACAACTGCAGAGGTTTAAGTTCCTAATGATGTGGTGGTGGGTACTTTAATCATTTCCTCAAATTTATCCAATACTTTATTTGATTCTGTATCATCACATTCATTTATATCTTCCCAGTTTGCCAATAAAATTTGATATGTCCAATTTAATTTAATAAAGGATTTATCACTCAAAACTCCTAGGGGATGTATCATTTCAACAAAGGCATGTCGAGTAGTCCCCCTCTAGATACCAAAATGTGCTCTAGTTTCTAACCTTATCATCATACCAATGACTAAATTTGATATAATTATCGGTATGGATTAGATGTCAAATTATTATGCGAAGATTTATTGTAAGGATAAGGAAGTTACAATTTTTGAAAATGGTGTAGAATCCCTTGTCTTTAGGGTGGAAACCTCGTCACCTGATTCTTCTCTAGAACCACCCCCAGTAGCTCTACTGAATACAATACTTGGAGAGAAAGATAAACCAATATCTATGGGTGAGGAAAGAAATCTTCAAATTGAGGATGTCCACGTAGTGAAAGAGTACATTGATGTATTTCTAAAGTATTTACTTGGACATCCTCTAGGGCCAGAAGTTGAGTTCTCTATTGATTTAATTCCTGATGAAAGACCCATATCAAAGACCCCTTATAGAATGAACACTGTTGAATTAGTGGAACTAAAGAAAAAACTAGAGTATTTCAGTGAAAAATGATTTATTCAACCTAGTGTTTCTCCATGGGGATCCACTGTCCTCTTTGCCAAGAAGAAAGATGGATCCATGAGGCTTTACATTGATTACAGGGAAATAAATGCTATTACAATAAAGAATATGTATCCTCAGCCCCAGATTGATGATTTATTTGACCAAATTCATGGATCTAAATATTTTTGAAGATTGACCTTCGATCCAGATATCATCAGTTGCGTGTGAGGAAGGAAGATATTCATAAGACAACATTTCGGACAAGGTACGAGCACTAAGAGTTTGCAGTGATGCTTTTTTGATTGACTAATGCACCCTCTGTCTTCATGGATCTAATAAACATAGTTTTCAAGGAATATCTTGATGATTTTGTAGTTTTATTTATTAATGATATCTTGGTATACTCAAAAATCTACCAAGACCATGAAAATCACTTGCGCATTATCCTGAAGACTCTTAGAATACATGAATTATATAGGAAGTTTAGAAAGTGTGAATTGTGGCTTAAATAGATTTATTTTCTTGGACATATTGTCTCTATGTATGGAATCCTAGTTTACCCTACGAAGACAAAGGCAATACAAGATTGGCCCATGCCAACAAACATAACTGAGGTATGCAGTTTTATTGGCGTAGCAGGTTATTATTGGCGTTTCGTACAAAATTTTGCCCGACAAGCTAACCCGCTAACAAAGCTCACACGTAAAGGGGTTAAATTTGTTTGGAAAAAATATTGTGAAAAATGTTTCGAAGAACTAAAGAGAATATTATACAATGATCCAATATTGACTCTACCATCATGGAATGACGGGTTTGTTATTTATAGTGATGCTTCAGAGAAAGGACTTTGTTGTGTCCTTATGCAAAATGATAGGGTTATTGCTTATGCATCGCGAGAGATAAAAATTCATGAGAAAAAATATCCTACTCATGATCTTGAGTTAGCTACTGTAATATTTTCTTTGAATATATTGAGACATTATCTCTATGGTGAAAATTTTGAGATTTATACTAATCACAAGAGTTTGAAGTATATTTTCTCACAGAAAGAACTCAGCATGAGGAAAAGGAGGTGTCTTGAACTACTCAAGGATTATGATTTCACGATACACTACCACCAAGGGAAGGAAAATAAGGTGGCGGATTCTTTGAGTAGAATGGATCATGGAGTTTTGAACAAGATGATAGTTGAAAGGGATTTTATTTTCAAGGATCTAGTAAAGATTGATATGGGAATAACCATGGAAGGTGAAACATCAATGATTTTTCCAATGGTTGACAAACCATCTTTACTAGAAAGGATAAAAAGTTCTCAAGCTGATGATGAGGAGTTTCAAAAGAAGATTAAAGCTGTGAATTATGTGAGATTGTCTGACTTCATATATGAAGATGGAATTTTGAAATTTGAGAATAGACTTTGTGTTCTTGATATACATGATCTAAAAATAGAATTGTTGGATGATGCTCATAGTTCCAATTTCTCTATAAACCCTAGTGGAACTAAGATGTATATATATTTGGAGGAACATTTTTTGAGGGAAAACATGAAGAGGTAGATTGTTGATTATGTTTCGAGATGTTTAGTTTGTCAATAGGTGAAGGCAGGAAGACAACATCCTGGTGGAGTCAAGAAACCCCTTCATATACCTATTTGAAAATGGGATGATATTATGATGGACTTTTTCATGGGGCTACTAAAGACTCCAAGAAAGAATGATACGATATGGGTCATTGTTGATTGTCTTACAAAATCTACACATTTTCTTAATATAAAGGAATATTTAACACTTGAACATTTAGCAAGAATATATATTAATAATGTTGTAAGACTTCATGGTGTACCCTCATCAATTGTTTCTGATCATGATCCCCATTTTACATCGCGATTTAGGAAGAGTCTTTAGAAGGCCCTAGATACTAATCTTCGTTTGATCATTTCCTACCACCCACAAACAGATGGAAAATCAGAACGGACTATTCAAACATTCGAATACATGTTGAGGTCTTGTTCATTTGATTTTCAAGGCATGTTGGATCAGTATTTACCTATCATAGACTTTTCCTACAACAATCGCTTCCATTAAAGTATTTAGATGGTAACATATGAAGCATTATATGGGAGGAGATGTCGTACACCAACTTGCTGGGATGATGTTGGTGAAAGATATCTCGTGGGGCCAGATCTTGTTGAAGAAACAACAGAGAAGGTGAATATTATCCAGAACCATATCAAAATAGCTCAATGTAGGAAAAAGATCTATGTTGATAACCGAAGGAAGGATTTGGAGTGTCAAGAAGGTGATCACCTTTTCTTAAAGGTATCTCCATGGAAGGGTATTATACGATTCTGTAAGAATGGAAAATTAAGTCACAGGTACATCATACTTTTTGAAATTTTGGACTGAATTGGAGCTGTAGCTTACCGTTTGGCAATGCCACCAAGTCTCTCCAAGTTTCACAGTGTGTTCCACATGTCAATGTTAATAAAGTACATGCCTGACCCAACACATGTACTTACTTATGATGAAGTATAACTTGAGCCCGCTCTATCTTATTGGGAAGAGCCTATCAAGATTCTTTGTACTAGAGAACAAGTATTGAGAAATTGAACGACTCTTCTGGTAAAGGTTCTATGGATGAACCATAAGATGGAAGAAGAAACATGGGAGCCTGAGGAGATTATGTTAAAGACATACCCGAATCTTTTTAGGTAATCTATTGTGAATTTCGAGGATGAAATTTTTTTCAGGAGGGGAGAATGTAACACCCCATGGTTTTGATAATAAATATGGAATGCAATTTTATAATCTATCTATTAAACAAAATTTTTCCTCTTCTTTGTTTGGAATTTCGAAGAATGGTCATCTAGAGTTGTGTTCAGTAAGTCATTTGGAGTCTGATAGAACAAACATGATTTTTGGTGAATAGTAAATACCCTTATGAATAGTAATATGAACAGTAATATGACCCTTATTAATAGTAAATAATGATATTATTTTATTTTCATAAGGTAATATGATAATGGGATCTCAATTAATTTTTCAATGTCACATAAAACTAACTATACCTCTAAGATTGTTATTTTTCGAATTAAATGTGACATTATTTAAAAATTAAATTAATAATATTTAGAAAATTAAATTTTGAAAAATGGAGCTCACTTTTTAATTCTACACGTCGAAAAATGGTAGGGGCTAATTTTTGGGATTTTTCAGAAATTCTAGAATTTTTGATGAATACTGAAATACGATAAAATACCTTATAAAGAAATTATCAGTTAAATACACTATTCATGAATTCACAAGTGATTCAGGGCCACATGGTTCGAACTCACATGTACTTATTACTATTAAGGGTCACATGAAACTACACTATTGGTTGTTTTGAGGGAAATAATAAAATAATGAATTAAATATTCAAAATTTACTCCTCTCCTCCACTATAAAAACCCCTCACAACTCCCTCTTCTCTTCACTCCTATAAGCCTTGAAGCTCCTCAAAGTTCTGCCCAATTACCTTTCACTAGTCTCTCCCCACGTCCAAGAAGCTTCTGGTCTTTCCAAAAGACCAAAACCCCTTCCCATAAAGAGTTTCTGAATGAGGTTATTTCCAGAGGTAAAGCACCCTTCTTTTTCATTTGGTTTCATTTCAATTTATCTTCTTTTACTATCCTCTCCTCACCTCCTCTGTCCAAATGATCATGATAACTCCATTATCATCTATATACTGGAATTATATCATGTTAATGTAAGAACCATCATAAATATTCTTACTCCCTCCCTTTTAGATTTTATAAACCAAATCCACGTCCATGAGGTTCCAATTTATAGCCTTCGTGGATGATGAAGTTTCGTTCTTCAATTTCTTCTTCATTACTGGTCATGAAACCATATTTATTGTTCAACCAGACTATAACAGATTTATTATAACATAATTAATAATCAGTAACTATAATATGTATATATAATTAAGTTATATGACAAATCTAGTTCATAATAATCCAAATACCGCCGAATAATCGAATTGGTTGTCATCTAATGATTCTTCCTCATTCTATGTAACCAAATTATAGAAATGACTATTAATAATTATTTATGTTCATAAATAATATATAATTCCAATCCTGGAGATTTATAACCTTTCCACATGAACTCCATTACTTAAAAACAAGTGAACCGATTATAAAAATAAATAAAATGAACACCCCGGAACAATGAAATTCAATATAATAACTTAGAAATAAGGGTAGAAATGAATTAAAAATAATTATGATAAACTAAATACATGTATAATAGGTTCTTAAATAATTTATTAATAAGTATAATTTCATATTCCAGGTGCTTCAGTTCAAGAGTGGAACACGTTTGGAGTTAAGGTAAATGTTTTTCCACCCGAACTTCCATTTTCATTTGGGTTACTTTAATTGTTTTATTACCTCAATTAAAGTCTTATTTATTGTTATGTACTCCTCATATATTATGTGTTTGTATTATATAAATGTTTACAAACCATAACCCTTCCTTATTTTATGGATAGTTACACATTTTAAAAGAAAGTTTCAAAATTGTTTCCAAAATAGAAGCCCGATTCAAGGGAATTTCTCAAATTCTTAAATGTTTTCTAGGGAACTATTTAATTTGTTTTTGGAAACCTTTATCTTTATATAATCACTCATTTTATTATTAAAATACTATCTTACCCCACTTCTGGTTTTATACAAATATTTTTCCAAAATAAATCTTCTTTTCAAAATAAATGATCATTTATATCAAGAATTGCTTAATGATTTTATAAGAGTGTTTTCGTCTAATTCTACACTCTTGTTGATTCCATGGTATTATTGGGTTTCATAATTTATCAAGTCATCTACCATATTTTATTTAATGGTTTATTACTAACTCTATTATGGATGATCTATCCTAAAACCATTCACCATATTACTCATAATGGTTAGTGTTTTATGATTAATGATTGGGGAAAGTTAGTTAGATTTCATATGATAGTTTTAATATGATTGTATAGGTTTTTATGTTTATCCCCACTCATATGAGGAATTAATTGGACTTATTATGTGATGGGTGGGGCCCACTATATCCCCTCGATGCATTAGTAGGTCTCATGAGACAAATAGATGTGGAATTGGCCGAGGCCTTTCCAAATGTGATATATGGATTTTGGCCAAGGCCTGAATCACAAGACGTCTTGGACGAAGCCTTGACAAAATGTTCCAGAATGTCCGTCATATTCACTTCCCTCATTATGAAGCAGGTTATTGAAAGTTCATGTGGTTATTTGACTATTAGAATACACATGATTATGCTTTATTATGGCATTATTCACTCAGCTCATATTTCTGCGATTATGTGTTTCATGTTTATAATTAGAGCTATGTGTTTTCAATTATTCACTATGTATAATGTTTATATTATCTTATACTGTATTTCTTACTCTTACTGAGTGTTTTAGCACACCCCTTTTCTTATGTTTCATTTTTCTCTGGACAAGAAGAAATAAATTATGAATGATATGCAAGCATAATCTAAGAGACATTATGTTACTAGTGGAATAATTTAGTGTCGTTTTTTCATTTCCATATGTAAATTTGAACTTTTTTATGTATTTTGTTTTCAATAATAGTAATCTACTTGGTCTTTCAGGCTTTCTATTCCTTGTATGTATTCCAACGTAATCAAATAAGGCACCGACTCCGGGCAACTGGGGTCGGGTCTTTACATTTGACCTATTTGATGACCAGATCTGAATAAAACTTTATTTTTAGGTGTTTTTCTTGCACCTAGAATACCAATTCAAACCCTGTAATGAGGGTCTGACACTCCTCTTCATTTTTTGTACACCCTTCCAAAAGTAGGAAAGAGTAAGGCAAGATGGACTTTTCGGGAGGTACGAGTATGACTCCCAACCCCAATTTTTTGAGTTTGGGATCCTCCATATTTTCTATTATCAAGATTCGAGAAGAACCATCGCAGTACATTTCCCACTTATGAGGGTCCTCTCAAATGTAAATCACTTATTCATCTAGAATTTAGGCATCCAACAGTGTTGTTTCTTTTTATGGGTGCTCGGCAATGAATTCTTATAATTACTTGCCTTTGATGGCCTTCTGGGGAACATACTGTATGTCAAATTGTTATAGGATGACCGCCCATCATGATATGTTCCCATTTAGCATGAGATGTTTGTGGATATATTTGAGCGGGTTTCATTGGGAGACTAGGTGAACCTCATGGTGTTGCGGGTAATGCCTGAGATTCTGAACTACAAAGATTAGGTCTAGGAAGTTCTTTTCAATCTTGGAATATCGTGTTTCGTCATCTATCATCGTCCGGATGAGGTATAGAGGATTTTCTCACTACTGGCATCATTCTAATACATGAGGAAGGAACCTAATGACCATTATAGGGTAGTTACTTGTAAAATGAGTGGTCTCCCCTCAAAGGGTGGCATGGAAACCGGTGGGTTTAGAATATATCTTCTAATATTGTCGAACGATTCATGGAAATCATTATCCCACTCATACGTAATTCATTTCTTTATGATCCTTTTGAAATGTAAACATTTACTATCCAAGTTGGCTATGAAGTGCCAAATGTGTGTGAGGTTCCCCTGGATACCTCTCAACTCAGTGAGGTTGCAAGGTGAGGACATGCCAAATATGGATTTGGTCTTTTTGGGTTCGACTTTGATCCCGTGATGGCGTACGATGAAGCAGATAAATTTTCCTGAGGTGACGCCAAAGGTACATTTAAGGGGATTCATCTTTAAACTATGATGTCAAAATTTTTTGAATATAGTTTCATGATCAACTAGGTGGTTCAAACATCATTGTGATATAACCACTAGGTCATCAACATAACACTCAACAAATTTTCCAAAGATGAGCTTGAATATACAATGCATGACATTCTAATATGTGGTGAAAACATTCTTTATACCAAAGGGAACCACTTTATAATAGAACACTCCATGAGGGGGCCTAAAAGAGGTAGCTTCTTCATCTCCATAGACCATCTGAATCAGATTGTATCCAGAATAGTCTTCCATGAAAGAGAAGGCTTCATATCTAGTAGTCAGATCAATCAACAATTTCAGTAATCGGGATCAGGAAGTCGTCTTTTGGGAAATGTCGATTAAGGTCCCTGAAGTCAATGCATATTCTAATCTTCCCAATCATTTTTTATGGGAAATATGGTTTCCATCTAGGTCGGGTATTGGACCTCTTTTATAAAGTCATCTTTGAGAATCTTGTCAACTTTAGCCGTTATTTTGGTAGCATGCATCAGGTGGGTCATTCTAGATGTCTGTTTATAGCCCCGATGATATTCTGGTAAGCCCAGATGATGGGTGGTGACCTCCAGATCGAGTCTTAGAATCTCTATGTAATTCCAGGAAAACACATCTCGATTATTCTTTATGAAGGATGTGTATTCCTCCTATTCCTTGAATGGAATGACAACACTGATTAGAGTGGGTTGCAGGTCATTTTCGATGCCCAAATTTATCCACTTATGTTCATCTATTGTGGTGGAGACACCTTCTTCGAATGTAGGAGGGGAATATTTTTGGCCTTCTTCCTCTTCTCCATCTTCTTCATCATCTTCATCTTCTTCCACTTCTGATGGAGATAGGATTTTTGAGATGAACTCTCCATTGTTGGGAGAGAAAGAATCTTTTGCCTTAGTGTGTGAGGAAATGGCAGTTTTATGTCCCAAGGATGGGCTAGGATCATATTTTATAGGGACTTACCTGAAAACATGGGACTCAGATCTATTTTCTGTGTCTTTGGACTTGGTGGTCGAAATAGAGACCATTCAGACAACTGAGTCTACACTCGGTATTGCGTTTATGCATTCAACTTGGATGAGGGGTAGTATGTATTCTGACCCAAGTTGCAGTAGGGGGTTGGTGAGAGCCATTTCAAATCTATTCTGGGCACTGATCCAATCAATTTTTTCGGTTGAAAGATGTTTTTCTTCCAACTCATATAACCATGTTCCAATATAATGCGACTCACAGGACTCAAATAGGGATTTATTAGCATGAAACATCCCATTTTTTCCATTAGTGTGATATTTGATGAACTGATTATATGAGGATGAATTTGTGGTGTGCTAATGTAGCCATGGTCTTCCTAATAGAACATTGAAGGTTGTACTTTGCTGCACCACCAGGAACTCAGAATATGATATGATATCTCCAAGCCAAGTTTTATCTTGACTCGTCCTAATATTTTCTTCTCACTTTTATCATATCCCAGTGGAGTTGTAGTGCTGGGTGTCATGTTTCCTTCATCATATCCCTGTTGATGAAGAGTTCATAGTAGGATGAGGTTAACTCCAGATTCGTTGTCGATGAGGATCCTCAAAAATCAATTCCACTAATCTTGTCAAACACATACAAGGGTTTTTTGTTCCCTTTCATGATGGAATCTACATCCTTGTCTGTGAAGGAGATGACAGTGTGAAATTAATTGGGACTGGTCCCCATCCGATAGACTTCGGCTCCTACTACTTCATCCTCGAACTCTTGGGGGCTTAGAAAGGCTTAGATTAGTGCCTCCCTAAGATCTGCAGACATGCTCAATGCATCCTGGATTGATAGCTTTTCTGGTACTAAATACACCTGCTTTAAAATATCATACTACTTCTCTAAAGGTCAGTGCTTCCTGGCTTGGGGTTTCTATTTCACAAATTCTTTAGGGGTTTGAGCTTTGGACACAGATGGTTCGACTTCTTTGACAGGGGCTAGCGGTGCTGTAGTCCTTTCCACATTTGGTAGAACTGGTCCCCCTGTATACCTTGGGTGATTTGGTATTTTTTCTTCCCATGAAAGATATTCCTTGATAACCGGGCTTGGATTTATTCTAACAAGGGTGAAAGAGAATTTTGGTTCTTGTGGTTTTAGTCAGACAGTCATTACGTGAGTTTCTGTGATGTTAATGGTTTGACTAGTGGCGTGGCCTGGAATTTGACTCCTGCCATGATCATGCCGTCCAAGAAACCTCCAGCCTTTGCGGCCTCTTCCCCCGGCTCTCCAGCTCGGCATGGGGAATTCAATTTTGTGGCCATATTATTCATCTGAGAAGGGTTCCATCAATTGAATGACATTAATGGAGTTGAAGATCTATTCTTGGTTTTAGAATGTTTCTTTATGACTGTCTCCTTCTGATGGTGCTGCTTGGTAGGGTGGTACTCATTGTTCCATTTGGCAGGGTGGTGCCCGTTGTGCCAAGACTCTTGGCATGAAGTCTGACAGCGTCAACCCTAACATTGGATTTGGTGTCAGCTCAACTTCTTGCTCTTGATTTTTTCTCTTTTAGCATTTATAGGACTGTGTGACTGAGGAGTATGGCTATGTTATATTAGGATATTTTTGGGGCATAGTTGGTTATTTCAACTATGCTTGTAAGATTACATTGACTCGATTTATGGTCTTATCAGTCATCCATTTGTCAAACTTTTTCTCATTATTACTGGTTGTTGTTTTCCACTACTCTTCTTCTCTTAAGTCTGCGGTGGAAACACACGACACTTGTGCCGGTGGCGGGCCCATATTTACTTTCCTAGAATCCACCATCTTTTGTAGGAGATCCTTGTAAACAAATAATTCTTGTATAGTGTGTCCTTGTATCTTGTGATATAGAAAATAATTTTGACGGTTTCCGAGACCCACTTCATCAAATCTCTTTGGCTCTGGTAGCCGAAGAAAATTGCAATTCAAGGCAGCTATGAAGTATCCACAGAGCTGGTCGTCTTGGAATGAGTGAACATTATTTCTTCATTCTTCGAACTGATTTCTTTTGGCACCTCATTGCTCATTGGGTCAAGGTCGGGGTTGTTTTTGGTATCCAGGGGGACACGCACGGTTTGGTGGGGGCCTCACAACTGGAGTTGGTATTGAGGGTGGATTAAGCATGATAGAAGCCACTTCAGCTTTTCCCATTCCATTCCCTGGGGATGATGGGGCAACTCTGGACATAATGTTGGTATGTTTCAAGGAGTATTCTATCATTTGAGAAATATAAAAGAAGTATATGAACCCACTTGTGTAATTCACTGAGTTGAGCAGTGTTCCCAATTCATCCTGATGGTTATCGATACACATGACGAGCATCACATCATGGGGGAGTGGCCAGTTCATGGAATATGTTAGGCCCTTCTATCTAGAAATGAAGTCTGAGACTTCGTCGTTATCTCGCTTCTTTTAGTTCAAGATGTAATTGGATATTGTGTTAGGCGGAGTTTAACTGAACTGAAAGAGAAACTATCAGTAGAGGTCCTCCCTACCTGTAATTGAATTAGCTGGCAGGCTAGTATACCATACGAAAGTCAAACTCTGCAAAGTTCGTACGATGCACCTGTGGTTTACGGCTTCTTAATACTCTTTAGTTCCCATCATGGGGTCACAGTAAAATTCATAGTGCATTAAATTTTGTTTGAGGTTCCCCAATCCATTGAATATTGGGAATACGGGGTTCCCAATGTTTAGTGGTGGCAGAACATTTCTCACCTACTTGGGGTAGAGTTTGAACTCTCGTTACATCGGAGAGAACCTCCCCTCTATCGATTCTACTCGATCTATTAGAATATTGAAAGTGTTTAATATCCCTTGATGCATATCCTGTTGGGATTGAGCTTCAGTTGGTGTGGCTTTTTCCAAGACTGGGCATGCTAGCGCAGCTGGAATTTGTGGTTGGTACCAAGCTAAGGGAATCATTTGTGGGTTTACTTGGATATATTCTGGCATCCGTACCAGTGGGGGGAAGTCTTTATGTTCTTCTGAGGATGGATTGAACGGTCCTACGAGCTTGGATTCATTCACTACATGAGTTCCTGTGGCATGGGCACCTTTTCTATGAGCACCTACTAACATTCCATGGGGGGAACACATCCGATGAGATATCTCCCACAATGTAGCTCGATATTAATTCACCTAAGCTCTTTCATTTCTTCCTCCTTCTTGGAGAACCTTTCCGATAGGGTGAGGTATGCACTATCAGGGGTAGGAGAAGGCGGGTCATAGACAATCTTGGATTTATTCTTCTTCTAATTGGAGTTTTGCGAGGGATTTAAAGTTAGATTGACTGAGGGGGAACCTAGATTTAGGTCCTCCCTCTGGTTTTCAGTATGAACACCATCAGGCTTGGTGTGGGATGCCTCTAAGAGAGAACTATCTTCTATCTCATCCTCTTCCCCTACATCATTTCCTATGAGATCTATAGGGGTTTCATTTAACATGTTCACTGAGTCATACCGCATTGGAGGTGGTGTGGTCAGTTCCAAATGGTAGGAAGGCTTCATGAAAACATTATTGGACTTTATCCTTCCATTATGTGTATTCTTTAAGTTTCTTGGTGAATATTGACCTGAAGGGAGCCCTGTTCTAACCTTGTAACACACCTTTGTGTCGGAGGGTGCGAACCACAATAGGGGGTGGAATTGGTAACTCCTATGTCAATTGTTCTTCCGAGATGGTGGAATACTAATGTGTGGGGATTTGCAGTAAAAATTCCCCAAGCCCTGGAGGACGGGGTTGTTCCCATTCTTATGTCGATGCTCTATGACCTAGATTTGTTGGTTTTATGGGGGAATTTTGATTTAAAAATTCCCCTAGCCCTGTTGTATGGGGGTTTTCCCATATCTCGATGGTATCTTCTAATATTTACACCATTTCAATTTCACGTACTTCCATGTGAGTGTAAGATAAATATGGAATTGGTCCTGCACAGAGTCTATGGCCTTTTTAAGACAAGATCACTACTTATTGGTTTCCTTCCCTTATGTAGGATTCATATTGGATTTTCCTGGTTGCCTGACTCAGAAGCTTTTCGATGACTTGATCTCTTCGGACCTGATGCTTTTGAGACTTACATTAGGCCGGTTTTTATTGAGTGTCCCATGCTTCTTGAGTAGGGGTTTCCCTTAGTTGTTTCTTATTAGTGATGACATTGTTGGATACCATTTCTATTGGGGTTTGCTAGATGGGACGTGGGATGAAGTTTAGAGCTCCATGTTCTCCCCATCCCCAAATGTGAACTCCATCTGAGGTGTTTCCAATGAGATGATGAAATTTATGCAGTGCATGGAGCAATCAAGTTCATGGTTTTTCTTTATCCTTTCTAATTTTGGATTCTTTGCAGACAGGAGGTCTTAGAGGTCGATTAGATGGCGAAGCTCCCCTATCATGTTGACATGGTTCGCACACCCTTTTTTGGGTAGGAATTTTTTTTCAGCTGACAAAGAGATGTCTATATATTTATGGAAATTTCATGCATGAATTCCTTAGACAATTCTCCTGCTATATCAATGCTAGAAGTGGTTATAGTCCAATACATCACTGGTTTATTGTCCCTAGCTAGTTGTCTTCTCACAAGAAACATATCATGTAGTTGTTCTTCCAGAGGATCCTTTACATAATATTCCTAGCTTTACTACTTCTTAATAATTTCATTCCAATAAATTGGGAAGGTGGGTTCCTTATTGTTTTTTGGATGCTGTGGGGGTGGCCTAGAAGATGAGTTTAGTCGTGGGTCATCCTTTGGTTGGGAAGGAATATCACTATCTGTAGAAGGAGTTCCCGATGCATCTAACTTTTTTTTTTTCTGAGTGCCTTAACATAGGAGGGATTTCTCACATTTTCTCCGACAAGGGGAGGACCTTACTGCCAGTAGGAATTTTGATTTCAGGGTGGGCCATCTTAATTGACACTGCAATGGTGAGGGATACTATTTCAACTTGGTGCCTGACCACGGGAATTTTCAATATGGTAGCAAGGGGGGACCTTCTTGCAACCTAATGTTACTAAGGGGAGTACCTTCACGAGAAATTTCATTGTGCTGAGGGCCATTACGATGAATTTCATCATGGCACGGACTACCATAATGACTTGATACTTGGCTGCAGAGAGAATTTATATAGTGTATATCATGTGGAGGTCCTTCAGGATGTACTGCAATGAGGGGAGGACCTTCTCCTTGATTGCAGTTACCATGGGGAGGAACTTCACCACAATGTTCATTATGGGGAGGGCCTTCGCAATGAATGTCATCATGGTGAGGACTACCATCATAACATGATGTCCAACTATAGGGAGAATCATATATGTAGTGTATACCCTAGGGAGGACCATCAAGGTGGATGAAAGGAAAGAGAGTACCTTCTTACTGTCTGATCTTTAGTCCAAGGGGAGGGATACCCTAATGCGCATCTGGATATAGGCTCCTATGATTGATCATTCTTGACCTACGTAGTAAGCCCCCGTGGGTGCTCTGTGGAGGACCTTCATAGTTGCTGGTAGAGACATTATGGGGAGGCCCTTCAAAACTGCTACTCCTACTTCCAAAATTTGGTAATAGAATGACAGGGTCTTGACCCTTTGTTGATATATATTTGACGATGTCTAAAACCCCAACTTCAAGCTGATTAGGATCATGTATTTTCTCTTCATTTTGCAGTTTCCTTTGGCTCTTCTCATTTTTGGATGTTCTCTTGTGGGTATCTAGGTCCATCTGTTGTTGGTAATGGCCTTCATATATAGTTATCTATCTTGTTGGAACCCGTTATTTCATCAGGATATGTTGATTGGAATCTTGAGTTTTGGCATGGATATATGCATGCCCTGGATCAGGCACTGAGTTCGACCGATATCCCACAGTTGGAATGAGTGTTTGTTCCCAATCCGGTTGTCCGTATGTCGTGGGATATTGTCGTCGACCCTCCGGGATTGGATCAGGGATGCATATCCTCTCTGGAGTGACTAAATATTTTTTCATTTGAATCATTCCATTTGAGGAAACTAGGTCATGGGCCCAATTTCTCACATTTGTCATGGATTCAATGATATCCTGACATGTTTGGAGGATATGATCTGGGATCGACGTATGATCTTCCATCATTTAGTGGATGTGTTAGGATACATCTTTGGCTGGAATAGGATAGAAGGCTCATTTCGATATTGGATTTGGATTTTGTGCTTGATCTGGACCTCCATGTGTCTCTATTAGATACTGGCAATTCTCTTGTACCTGGATAGAGGAATGATTCTTCCACTGGTTTTCTTCTCCGGTTTCCACTGTATTTTACTGGTGGTCTTCATATTCATGATCGGGGATTTTCATCTACTCTCTTTCCACTGTATTTGTCTCACGAGATTTTTTTGCATCCAAAGGAATTTGACTATGCACTTATTTAGTTGTCACCCTATTTGGATGGTGGGATTTATATGGATTTGTAGGTTTTTGTGCCAGTGTATAACCCATTTCTACCCTATGTAAATTGCAGGATTGAAATGCCTCAGTAGGTATTTGTGCCTATATATTGCTGGTTGCCTCCCTATTTTGATGGTGGGCTTGTTTTGTTTTGGCAGATATCCATATTTTCCTGTAGTTTTCCACTCTTTCTACATAGCAGGATCGGCGAGCATTAGCAGGAACATGTATGTTCTTGTATTATGCTACCCTATTTCTGTGGTGGGCTTGAGTGGAGAGGTCAGAGTCATATGTGTGATTATTGAATTCCTCCATGTTATTATGAAAGATATTCTTCTTAGGAACCATGGTGATATTTTTTTCCTAGTGAAATATTAACCACCCATAGAGGGCAGCCTAAGGGGCCCAGGTCTCCTGGACTATGGCGGGTGACCTCATCATAAGGTCCTCCTCAGCGGGAGGAGGCCTGGTCATCTCATGTCAGCGGTGATGCTCTCTGGTGGGGGCCCATGGGTAGGACCCCAGTGCAGTTGAGATGATGTAATCGTCATTGACTTTGTCTACCTCCTTGAGATAATAGATGTACTCATTGTCACATTTGAGGGATAGACTCCCAAAATTATTTGAGATAACCACCGAGGGCACTTTCTTCTGGTGTACTGGCAGGGGCTGAATAGGCAGTTGGACGACCTTTACAAACTGGAGGGATTGTCTTGTGGCCTCTATCATAGGGAGAGTATAATTTCGGTGGTACTCATTTATTAGCGTATTGGATTCCCAGTATTGAAGATAGTGGGTAGGCGAGGGGATCCTTCTCTTCATTGGGGGACCGACCACCTACGGGATTAGTGATGTGCGTGTCTGCATGGTTTGTTGGGATGTCATTTGGATCGAAGGTCACTCGCCGGGAACCTGCAATATACATATATTGCATATATTTCACAATACATTATCAATGTAGACTTACTTTAAATATATTCATATTGGGTGATACATCTTGTCCCCTTTCCCCTTTTCTTTTGTTGCGGTCGAAGGGGCCTAAGTAGGGTGAGACCACCACCTTGGTTGAGGATTAAGGTCAGGTTCACCATTTTAGTTCCACCTCCTAGGTGACACGTTTTGCGTGTACTGGGGTGCAAAAAATGGTCTGATGTGCAATATCCTCTTTTATTTTACTGTTGGGGTAGAACTGCCACGTTGGTTATGGATTCACATCGGGTTCACCATTTTTGTTCTGCCTCTGAGGTGGTGCGTTTCTGGGTAGTGTGGAAATGGTTTGACAAGGATCATCACCCATCTCTTTTCTATAGAGATGGGTTCTTTTTTAATTTTCCATTCCTTTTTTTGACTCGTTCAACGTCATTATCCTTTAAATAATGATGAATTTACCCTACAGGAACATTTGGTTATAGATGGTGATTGTGTGGGGTTAAAGAACTCAAGCAACCAGTCTTTCTTGGATATAAATTCCTTGGATGGTCTCTAATGGATTTATTCATGGATCCATGAATTCCCTACAGCCCTGATATCCATGATTCATGGACCTTCTTTCCAATGGAAGGAACTCATCAGCTGACGATTTGGCCAACAACACTTAAGGACTCCATTGGTCGAGAGGATGGGAGGTCAGGCTCACGGCACCCTTCTGGGGGAGGATTGCTTTCTGTTTTGGGGCTCTCTTATAGATTTATGTTTTGTTCATATGTTCACAAATCCTTAGTTAATTCTTGAAGAGTGTGTCCACAGGATACCCTTGGTTTGAAAAAACATTGTAAGCATGTATATATTTGATGCAACAGAGGTGATGCTGAAATGAGCCATATTATAAGGTGCTATGATGTTTATAATCATCCAGGGGGGAAGAAATGTGACATGATGTTGGGTTCAGGCCTGTAAGAAGGGATTCCTACGTATCCTTGAGAGAGGAATCATAACCCATGTAGTTTTGATTGTGTGAGGCTTACTCATAAGAGCTGCCCATTTGATAGAAATGATTGTGCAGACTATTTTATATGGGAACCCTTTTGAGCCCGGGCCTTCTGGTATGCGTCCTACATATCCTATTTCGGCCAAGAATCAGAGTTCTCATTGTTTAGAATCATGTGGATGTTGTAATCCTCCCAAGTATTTAACCCTATAGGAGCCATGTTCGGTGTGAGAAACACAAGGATGTGAATAATTCAACAATTCACATGCCTCCTACACTGTTGGTGGGGGAAGAGCCCACATTGGAAGAGGATTGGGTGATCATGGGAAAGGGAGTGGAGCAATTAACCTCTAAATTTGAAATTACATTGAGGTAAGGTGGACCTACCTCAGATAATTGGTGACTTACCTTAGTGGGAGGGCCCTGTAGTATGTTCTGGGACGGGTATGAGTTTCATCCTCCTCAAACAGGGGAGTGAATATAACCCCATCGATGGATGACTATTCCTCATTGAATAGAAAAGAAAATGATCTCCCTTAATCCCTAGAATGGGGCAGTTCACATCGGCATCCCAAGGATGGGCTCTTGGTTACTATGGGAATGTATCCTCATAGGCATTCCAAAATCCCACACCATTGTGGGGAGGGCCTTCATGACTCCACTTTCTGTGGGTATGTATACTCAATGGGGTGCACTGATTCACCCAATGATCTGATCATACGGGTCTGGTGGCTTTGGAAGAGGTTTTGGCCTAATGTTGAGGGACTGGTTAGCAAAGGGATCATGGAGGATTGGACGATAGTGGAGGGGTTATATTTGAAATGGAAGGAACAATAACTGAAAACACCCCATTTCGCATACTACCTTTTATGTGGGATGGGGGAGGCTCCACATACCATAATAGAATGCGAGCAGAGGGGTCGTCTTCATAGCAATGTGGTAAACATGCATATGTATAGTCAACCACATACCAAATTGGTACATGGACCATAATGCTGCTTTGGGTTCCATCAGCTTGCTGAGGTAGTACGTGGCGCTGGGTTCAGTCCACGTAGCGGTACGCTACGCGAAGCACCATATTGAAGGGGGGTCCGATGGAAAAAAATTTGCAGGGAGTTCATCTGTGCGGATTAGTTGGTTAGTGGTTCACCATTTTTTAGGTTCTATTATTATTATTCAATTCCCCAATTTTATGGTTCACTACTAGCTGTACCTGTGGAGGGAGTGGTCCGTGGTTCGGGCTTCGTCTATGAAACAAGACGGAAGATTGAGTGGAACCTCTAAGTCTCCCTCAAACTTTTGCTATCTGTCATTATCTCTATCTATATCCCTCTCTGTCTATGTCTCTTACTTCTACTGTGATAATTTTATAGAGCATCAAAGAAATCGTATCTATTGGGCATGCAACACCATTTGAGGAGGACCATTGAAACAATATCCTGACCCATGGAAGACTTGGTTAACTGGGGTTTGTGGATGCTTCAAATCGCGATAATGGTTCACAAAAAACCTGAAGATTCTCAATGTCCGCGAACTAATAAGATCTTGGCATGGTACACAGGTGATCTTCCAGCGTATGAATCATTTGGCGACATGGTTTGTGGTCGACCTTGTTTGCTGGTCATCGCCTCACAGTCCAGTAGTTCGCAAATCATTCCGTGCACCTGGTGGTTCGCGATCCAAATGGTCTGCATACCCTTCCCATTGTTGTTATGTGTCCCACTTGAAATTCCTTGAAAACATTAATAAATTCAAGTTCCTTCAGAGAATGTTTACTCAAATTGAGTTCAGTCACCATGCATGACTTGTAGAAGTACTTTCTTCCTCATACAAACCATTCGTGGGGGTATTTTCTTCCCTTGGATAAATTTTCAAGACCCTACAAATCTCTACCATGGTTAGAAGTTCCCAAGAATCCATGAGTGGTTTTTATTGAAATATGGTTTCCTATAGGTATACATCTCCACTTTTTCTCAAAAAGTTTGAACTTTTTAGAATTCATATCTCTTAACCGAATTCCAAAGGTAGCATACCCTCAAATTATGGGTAAAGGGAGGTATTTATAGCTTTTATTGAGGCTAGAAAATTTGATTTATATAAGTTAATTTCTTCGCATAAAAATAACATTTAAAATAGTTTGGAGCTTTTTGATAAGACATAACCTACATGGCAGTTTCAATAATTCATGTAAGGAGACCATCAACACCACTCTAATAACCTTCCCAAGAACCATCCCTTCGCAATGGTACAAACCTTCATGAAATTAGGCCCTAATGTGTATTTTGAGCCTGTTTCATCCTAGATTAACCATGAACCATCCATGAATTCATCTACATCTCTCGTATCCAATGTTATTTCAATGCCAATATTGGTTCACATAGAGTCCGGTTGTTTTTAAGTCAACATATCAATTACTTATAGTTTTATTTAAAAGTAAATATAATTTGAATCTTAAGGTGTTAAAGTTTTTTTCTTGGAATTATTACATCCAAAAAAATATAAAATATATCAGAACATGATTTAAAATACAAAAAAGAAAATGGTTTGAAAATATTGTATATAAATTAATTAAATTATTATATTCTAAACAAACAAATATAATATTAGTTAAATATAAAACATAAGATCAATTAATTCATCATTAACCATATTATTGTCATCATCCATTATTAAGATGATTTCATTGTCTTCACCCGCTGTAAGACTAACTATTTCTATATCATCATGGTCAAGTAGGAAAATATATTATTTTTTATGAGGTTTGATGTCACAAAAAAATTATTCAACATCACCATCCATATCATACATGTCTCTTGTTTTGGTATGGACAACAATAATATATAATTCATTGAATCTATCATTCAAATAATATACCATTTTATCATGTGAGGCTAGAATATATAGATCTGGTTCTTCATAGTCACTCGTATTAATCAACCAATATAAGATAACAAAATTAAAATATAATGAATCATTTTATATAACCCTATAAATATTAACCCATATTCATTTGAATAATATAACTAAAAATATTCCATGATAATTTAATCCAATAATTTCAATTAACATCCTATAGTATCCTATGTATACAAATTTCATGAAGATTCCAATATTCTATGTTTCATAACTTGTCCACATTTAAGTGTATGAGACATAAATCCATTAATTTTATAATAATCAAATCACTTAAATTTATTTAAAGGTACCTAAGCCAAATATTTAAAACCATATATCAGTCTAATTAGATTATAAATATTCATGATCTATATATATAAACATATAATATTATTCTCTTTAAAATATATTTATATTAATATTTTAAGCATATTAATTTGATGTTGATCTTACATGATGTGAAAACTAATAAATGATGTATTTTTTATAGATTTTGTTATCTCTTTCTCATTTCATGTTTAGCTTTCAAATACATCTCTTTGTTTGTGTCATAATTTACCTTTTCCCAACTTGATGACCCAACATTGGAATGTTTGTTGTTTTACTATAGGATTTCATTTTATTGGTGTTTTCATTAACATGTAATGATTTATTGCATAATGTATCAATATTATATAAATACTTCTCACAAATGGTGAGATGTTCTTCCTCTTTATAACCTTTAGTAATAGAGCCTTTTGGTTGAGTTTTTTTAAAAAGACCTCAAATGGTCAATATACCAAATGAAATAATGTAACATAGCATTATTAACCACATATGTGTTTCAAAATTTTAAGGTAGTGGTCATAAAAAATTAATACAACAATACCTCTATATGGGACACATTCATCGATAATATATGGTATCTCCTGTATTTACTTCCCTAATCAAATTAATAGTTAAATGAATCATCATAGTGAGAAATTATGGGGGAAATATCATCTCAAAATTATAAATTATAATTAATATTATTTCATGAAGTTTTTCAAGATCAATGGTGCATAAATATTTCTCTTAAATTTTTATGAATAACATATAAAACATAGTTAAAACTACTATTATTTTATCAGTTTATAATTTATAGAACTATAAAGGTAGAATTTTTTCCATAAAAATATCTAAGTTGTAGATTTAAAGTCTATGTAACTTATTCTGTTTCAAGTCAACACATCTTGACACACTACTTGAATATAAATTGGGAACCTTATTATTTTTTAGTATTCAAAGGAAAATATCTTTTTCTTGGTTTTTCAATGAAAAAACTGACATAAGATAATTTCTAGTATAATTTTCCCATAGATCACACTTTATATTCATTTCTTCCAAGTACATACAAGAATTAATAAGATATTTTTATTTTCAATACTCTTCCAATATTGTAAAAAACAAATTATTACATATATTTATTTCAATGTGAAAAACATATAGATTATGATGTAATAATTGAAATTTACAATAAGGAATTTTGGAAAAAAAACTCTATTTCTACCATTATTGGGTACCAAATACAGCAGTTGATTTTTTTAACTGTTTTCCAATAAACCCTTAACTGATACTATTTCTGATATTTTTCATAAATTATTGATATTGGAAACAAAATTTCTAAACTAGATGATAATTTTAGTGGTTACCTCAACTCATTTTTTCTATTTAACCATGAATTTTTTTAAAAATATTTATGAGATTCATCTAAAAATCGATGGTAACACATGAAACACCACTCTCTTCTATATGGTAATCTTCTTACCTAGAATTTAATGTTACAAACTAGACATGCCTAACGATTTTAATTGTTCCAACCATACTAGTTTCCTAATCTTGAAAATTCAATAATCATTCAAATTTGAGAATCATGAATTTTGAGCATTTCGGTTGTCGATGAATCATATGTATCTACACCATTGTTCCTAACTCATTAATTATTCTATAAGAGGTTGAAGATATACATCGATGTCATTTACAGTCAATTTATTTCCTATAATTATCATCTAAATATTGAAGGAATTTTTTCACACACATCCTTGGGGATTGATTTTAAGGGATTAAAATAACTGTTCATATGATATATGTTATACTTAGAGTCTCATATGGATTAAATTTTTCAGTAGAAAATCTAAAATATACATTCATAGGATAAGGGGATAAAATTTCAAATAAAGAATCAAAGTATTTCCATGTTTTCATATCTATGGCATGATTTATAAAGCATTCATTATTGTGTTCCAAATTATTCTACTTTGTTTTCTATTCCATTTTAGAGGACATGAATAATCTGTGCAATATTTGTTTTAACAGAATGTAATATATAAAATTTGTAGAAATTTTATTTCTCCTCTTTATTATAGTTTATTCATTAATTATTTAATCATTATTCATAAAATTTAATATAGAATTGTAACATCTTTTACACCATTCTCTATCTAAATCTTCTCTTTGATACAAAATGTAGCCATTTAGGCTTTCATGTATCGTTGTATAATTGAGACCGAGTTTTTTAAAAAATTTATTCACATCAAAAAAATATTAAGGGATCTTATCTTGAAAAAATTCATCATGAAACAAATGCCATATCATTAACATTACTTTATTTTTAATTCCACATAACCACTTTATATGGAAAAATTTAGAATGAAAAAAATTATATATTTGATACATCCTTTATAAAAATCCTAATTTCTATCTTCTAGTAATTCAAAAACCTCATGTTATTATTTAGTTACCTTCTTTATTGTATTAATCTTTGGAAAATTGGAATGTGGATCAATTGATATGTAAGAATCTCTATCATTCTATGTTGTATAGAAAAAATTGGTAATCAGACTATAAATCACATTCTCTACTATCAAGGTAGTATGTTTTTCGTTTTGAAGATGGTCACAAATTGAACTTTCTATAATGTATAAATCCTCATTCTTAATCAATATCACATATACAAATTAAAATTGTTTCAATGTCATGTGATCATAAAATTCATGTCTTCTCAACCATCGTCTGAAATTACAATCAAGACGTGGAAATTTTATTATTTTATCTACATATCAATTTTCAATTTCAATATATAAAAACACCTCTAACCCCTTAATATATTTTTATATATTTCTGGATAAATTAATCCAAATTCTATACATTTATATGATTTTGAAAAATATATATATAAAAAGAAAAATTCTAATTAATTAAATATTATCATGTTAAGAATAATTAAAAAACAATTATGAAATAAAAACACATTAATATCAAAAGAAATGTTAGAATTTTTAATATTTGATAGAGAAAGAATCACTAGATATTATTATGGTATAAAATAAATATTATTGATTGAAGTAAAATCAAACATTTAAAAAGTTTGGTATATAAAATAACTAATATAATAATTTTTTGATAAAATTGACTTGAATTTTAAATAGAATTATTTATCTATAGGGTCACATGATATGGAAAAATTTATAAATTTTAGTCCATGGCCAACTCATCATTTTATTCATTAATTAATATATTTTTTTTCAAAAGGTGGAGAAACTTAATCAGAAATGATATTTGAGTGCTTAAACTATAATATTTTTTTAATGTGTTAGTTTTTGTATGCCTAAAATGGATAATGATAGACATAAAGTGGATAGATATTTGTATATATTAATTAAAGGACCATTTATTTTATTTTATAAAAATAGATATTATAATGAAATTGCAAGAGAAATATTTTATATTTAGGCATGATTTGAAAATATTAAAACTATTTTAAAGTTAGTTTCAAGAAAATAAATATTTATTTAAGAATAAAATGGCTATAAGATCATTCTAAATCTTCTTCATGCCATTATAGACCCATAAATATTAATTATATGAGTTAATGGAATGGGTCACCCTACCAAAAATATGTCACACTAGATTCTTGTGTAAGAAGAAAAAGGTGGATTCTATTCATTTAAATATTATATCAAATAATGTTATAAAAAATATGGACTAGGATCACAACTTTTAAAATGATAAAATATTATAATAAATATGTAGGTATTTTAATAGATTCACCAAGGCCTAAATTCCACACCAACTCAATTGAATAAATAGCTAAGTGAGGACACACACTTGAGAATCCATGTTTGGGAGGAGTCATTGGAACTCGTCATGAGGAAGTTGTGCAAGGGAGGATTCATTGGATCTCAACATGAGTATCTCATCTATGGGAGTATTCATCATAGCTCATCATGAGGACACACTATAGGGGAGGATTATTTGGTGTCATAGAATCTAACCATGAGATAAAAACTTCAGGTTAGGCCTTCACCTGAGAGGGTCGATAAAGGGGGTTGTGTACTAATATTAGGTAATCATTAGAAATGGTTATATAAAAAACTACAATTAAATACATATTTAATTAAGCTTATTTAATGAACTATCTCTGGTAATTAATTAGTAGATTTAAAATTTAGATTGCCTCTAATAAATTTATGGATATTAAATTTCTGCTAATGTTTTATGGTTGCATGAAACAAATGCCAATAAACTGCTACAAATATTTTATTTTCTAATATGTTTATAAATTGAGTTTCATGTATTCAAATTAATTAATGTTATTAAAATATATTATTAGAAAACAATATAGCGGATATATATAACCAAAAAAAGAAAAAAGGAAAGGAAACCTAAAATATGTAATTTTCCTCAATAAATATATAATTCTACAAAGATCCTAGTGTGAATATCCACTAATCATCATGAAATCACTTCCAAATATCCCCAATATCGAGGTAATAAATTTCTAATAATAGATATATGAATATAGTGGTGATTATAAACATGCATAGTAAGTTCTCACTTATGCTCCAAATATACTGATTTTATCATAGAAAGGGAACAATATTCAAAGTTTACCCATGGATCACTACATGAATTATCCTTAACTCATAAGGATATATACATAAATACATATACATATATATATAATATAACTCATTCTAGTTTAGTATCAAAATAAAGGACCCCTAAAAATCATTCCCACAACAATAGTCGCTCTCCCCAAAATCCCACTACATTCAACCATCCTATTTAAATATTTTTTATATCCTAATTGTGCCAATTATAAATACGTATACACATGCATGGTGCAGAGAATAACCTACTCTATTATTTATCTAGTAGTCTACACACTACATAGATTTTGGTAAATTATCTTACATCTCATACTTTATTAATGATTTCCTTAGTGAGTGACTTCATCCCATTACTCAAATATCATAACAAATGATATGAATAAACACAAATATAGAGTCCAATTTAACCAATATCATGATATTAGGATATCTTCAAAGTCAAATAAGGGTACATATCTCACCACATCACTATTAATCAATGCTAACATATCGGTCATGATCTCAAAATATCCCAACAAATCACCATACGACCCTACACTAATGAATAACTAATATCCCAAGGAAAATAACTTTTTTCCACATATCCTAAGAAATATTTCATAATAGAAAATTTAAAATATTAAATAATAATACACATTCCAAACACATAAATAATTTCACACTATCCTAACTCAATATTTCGAATGATTATTTTTTATATACTATTCCGATGTGTATCCTCAGAAATACCAAATATTTTTTCAGCTGAACCATCATAACCACTCAAGAGAATCTATATCAAAATCTATAACACAACACTTGGTAAAACCACTTAATATATAATATTTAAGTTGTGTAATATCCTATAAAACATTCTAAAGACTGCACGTTGGGTCAACACTGTCTGAACCTCCAAAAATATAACATAAAAGTTTTCTCAAGCCACCATAATAAGTAACATTTATATCTTGATTGAGTTAATAGAATAATAATTATTGTTATAGTTTGAATTTCATATGTTACAAGAATTCAAATCTTATTCCTAGGTTATAATTACAATCCTCACAATGTATCCATGGGAGATTCATTCTAATATAGGAGAAAAACCAACCAATAATGATATATTTTAAGACACCTAATGATATTGGGAAGAGAATGAAATCGTGTAAATAAATGTATCTATCTAGAATATTATGGACCCCTAGAATCTTGAAATCAACCAAAGAAATACCTAACATAAAATTTTCTTTCATATTGAACTCCTTCGAGATCCCCACGTTCAAGTGAACCATGTCCTAATAGATTAATTATTAGTGAAATTTAGATTGAATATTAAAGATTTATGTTATAAAAATAATGTCATTCTTTATTTTTAGAAATTTGACTAAAAACGTGATCATATATGGTATTTTTTTAAGATTTAAATGTATATTTTGATATGTTATAATTTGTATTAAGGTTTGGATTGGTTTTTTTAGATATTTTGAGTTATCTTTTTTGTAGTCGTAGCTGGTAGCCAGTAGGTACCCAATCACTTGTTATAAAATACTTTATAGACAGCCCAATGGAGTTTCCTCCACTGGGATGCTATCAGGTACCTAATGTGACTCCAATAGATACATAGTTTATTCAAACTTATTTTTTTGAGGGGTTAGTTTGGATTCCCCCACCACCTATTTTATTTATAACCAACTAAAATCTTTCAATCCTCATTTTCCTAGGTTATTTATGATCCATCCCATTTCATTATTTTTATCCACTTCTTTTCTATATCCTCAAATTTATTTCACCTTGAGAAAGGACTTTTGTGCAATAATTTCACTTTGACAAGTTGATATCAACTCATAGGATATATAATCCTTGTTTCATTATTAATGGAAGATTTTATAGGTTAATTTCTTTATGGTCATTTTTTATTAATGGTAGATAGTAAATGATATATTTTTAGAATTTCATGATTTTTGGATAAAATAAATAGATTTTGAGGTAAAATTAATTTGGTTTATTGTTTGTTATAGTATTGTATATATCTTAATAGGTATATTTATTTATTTTTTCTAGGTTTAGTGATTATTTAATTATGATGATAGATTAATTATCATTCATTAGATATGGAATTTGATATAATGGTATTAGGTATTATTTGGCAATCAATGGATATTAAAAGGTTGTAATTTGGTTGTTGTAGGTAGTATCAACCGACTTTGAAATTTTTATTCTATATTTATTAGTATTAAGTTATAAAAACAAAATTTATATTTTTAAATTTATAATCCCTTAATTTTATATTACATGGTTGTATTTTGGGATTTTAGGGTTGAAGCATATGAAATGTTTTAATAATAAAATGTATGATTGAAATAAATTATCTAGGAAATGATTCATGAATTATTGTTTAAATAAAGTGATAAGAGGAAATAAATATTATTTGGAAATATAAGGTGAGTATAAATGTCGAGTAATTAAATTTCACTCGATGTTTTAATTCTCTATGTATTTGAATAATTGTTTATTCTTATTAAGAAATTTTCAATTTTATATATGTAAGGATATAATGGGGATTGATTCCAACTATACTGATGATTCCAAACCACAAAAAATCCTTTTAACATTATTTCAAAGGTGACTATGTTCATAATAATAAATAGATAAACTAATCAATAATGAATTAGGTTTAATAATTTAGATGAGAATAAATCAAAATATTCCCTAAATACAACTTTGTAAAAATCAATTTACTAGTATTAAACAACTATTAATTAGACTCAGAGAACTAATTAATTATGTTTCATCCTATCCTTGACATAGAATGACTTATTTGGTCACTGATGTGGAAAGGGGAGATGAGATAAATAATAAATTTCAAGACAATATCATCCAATCCATCATTATAATACTCTGTTATGAAATTTTACCATTGTTAGTATTAATCCACCCTATCCAGTCCAATATCCTCCCAATAATATAGTACCCTATCTCTTTTTTACATTTCTACATTGTATTTTTTAAATAAATGTGTCTTAATGATTTTTATATGTTGGTATTTGAAGGTTTCATGGACCTAATCTAACTTCCAAATATTGGTAAAAATGTGTCTTTATATTAAGCCAAAATAATCTACCAATTTGTATGAATGGAATAGCCTTACACTAATTTATCATGGTAATGTCTCATTTTGGAAAGGCCCCTCCCATGGGTCCCATATACCTCACTATTCCCAATTATCAATTTAAAAATACATCATAGCCATGTGCTATTTTTGGGAACATAAATAATATCCCTATGCCATTTTTTCATTCATCCAAATTAAATATTCCATAAATCTATAGTTTTTATTAGTCCATGTTTTTTTACATTACTTTGTCCCTATAATATTCTATATTTTATTAATTTCATAAGATTTATCTTTTAAAGTCTCATCAAAGAAACACATTACAAAATAAGCTAAAGACACACAAGATATCTATAAATTTAAACTAAAATATACATAAAAATAGTGAAAAACTAACACATGTAAATTTATAGTATCTATTAGGGGGTAAAAAATAATGGGGAGAAATTCAATTATATTGATCAATGTGAATCCACATTTCATAGGTTGAAATAGAGGATTACATATGCTTTAATTTAGATTCTTCTTATCAAAGGATAAGGTCATGTAATGTTTTGTGACACCTAAATAGTTATATTGGGAGAGAGTTTTTTGTAGTATGAGATTCTAGTCACATATAGGTAACTTCATATATGACCAAATTAGATGAACTTTGAAAATCTGGATTTAGAGATTCCCGATATTTTATATGCTTAAAATTATTCATGTCGCTATCACATTAAATACGATTTTTTGACAGAATAGACCACAAGATCTTGTGATATATATTTTCATGGTAAGAAGAAAATATAAAATAAAGGTTTTATGAGTAATTTCTCGAAATGTTTTATTTTCAGATGGTACATGTCCAATGGGAAGCTAATTTTGTAGAGGGTACTCTCAACCGTATATATCAGGAGAATGTTTTAGAATTTATTCAAAAGTTTCCATTGGGGGAATATTCCGAAAATAGTGATTAAATATGACCTTAGAAAAGGATATGGTTCCATTTACTCCTCTATCAATCACTTACTTTTGGATAAGTTGTTGTTCGACTAAATGTTGAATTCAAATTTTTTTTATAATGCTTGATAGGCTCTTTGATACAAAGCTTAAACCATGATAGACCTATGATATGATTTGAGTAATTTATTTTATAGAAGTGTGGTACACCCTACCTATATGAGGGATATTTTTATGAATAAATAATTCCTGTCTCAATGGGTGATTCTTCCAAGTCTAAAAAGGACGTTCCATGATTTTAGAAATTGATTTTGGTGGCATAATATGAGTATGGATGTTTTTGGTTAGGTACATCATTTTATCACCTTCCAGAGCCTAATTATTGAGCACCAATGACAAATAGGTTAACTGCATACACTTATAATACTATTTTATGTGGTATAAGGTAACCATGGACTTCATCTATGGGGTTCCTGGGTCCACATGGGGTTGTCGCGTGATTTGGGTTTTAGTTAGACAAATGTAGACGGTCTATCAATTATTATATCTATATGAGATGCTATATGTGTATGAGATGGGAAATATATATGTGTATAATGTTGTCTATTTATATGTAATACCCATATTTATTATATTATATCCGAATTATTATATCACATTTAGTTTTTATAACTTATTTTTCAAGGATTTAATAACATGGTATAACATTTGTACAATTTATCACCCATAAATATATGGGCAGTCCAAGAGGATGATTCACATATATGAGGATATTAATAAAACATTAGTGGAAGAATTTTGGAGAATATGATGACCATTTAGCTTTTAAGTGTCCATATATAATAACAATTATTATGTTTTGATGATGATGGATCTTTATGAGGTCATATATGTTCAACTATACCACTCAACACTATGTTTGTTATTGGTGGATTAATCATGGATTATTGGGTAATGCCTAGTGTTAATGACCATCGAGAGGTTCCTGTTGATCATGAAGTTTTTATTTACTATTTAGATATGGAATTACTCATTAGAAAACAAGAGGCAATGTCTATTAAAGTTCATTATAGGTAACTAGTTTTTCCTTAGGGTATGACCATGGTTGGGTCATTTTTTATTAAAAAATTGGGGAAGATTGTGATTCTTTTCCAACACAATCAATATTATTGATAAAATAGGTGATGTGCCTAAATGTTAAGATCTTATTTTAAAATTTCATGTTTTGTATGATATATTTCATGTGTGATACATTTAAAAGTATGATCCATACCCCCTATTGTTTATTGGTAATGAGTTTATCAAGATAGGTTTTATTGAATATTTTATGGAGTGGTAAAAGTGAATTACGAATTGGAGTAAGAATTTACTTTAAGGAAATATTGTGCCTTGATTCCATGTGTTAAAGATAAATGGGAATATTCCGGTAGAGACATGGAAGTGGTTGTCTCATGTGAAGTTACAATGACCAAGTTTCCTATGTGACGATTCTCAAAATAGGCTTCTCAAGGATGAGAATCCTTGATGGAATTTTTTTAAAACCCAATCAGTTTTTAGATGTTGTTTATTTAATTTTTAGTCATTTCATATATAATTTTATTGATTTTCGATTATGGTGATATTTAAAAGTCATCGGAAACAAAATAAAATGGGGGATAAAACCACTAAGAAAATAATCCATGGGAGTAGATTCCCACTAAAAGATCAGTCAAAGATAAAAGGGTTAATCATCGTTAATTCTATACTGGAGTTTATGTGGGATATCACAGAATGTCTGCTCAGATGGTTGATGCCCACAATATTTGGGTGTTAGTTTGGGTAAATTATGGTATATTTTCTGTTTAAAACATTTATTTTCCTTCCATATTCACCCAATCATGCAATTAAAATAAAAACCTAGTTTTAACTAACATATTTATTACATCAGTTTTTTAAAATACTTGAAACATTACACAAATAGATGCCCAAATACCATATTAGTTTAGATTCTTTGGAAACATGGAAATGTAAACACTTGTACATGAGTGAGATATATTATCTCCCATTTGGTTCTCCAATACTATAACCCCTTCTAAACATATCTTACAAAAAATAAATATTCATAACCTGTGGAAGGAAACATAAAACAGGGTTATTTCAGAAGATCAATAAGGGTAAACACGGGATATATGTAAGCGTAAACATGATAATAGGTGTATGTGAATATGATCCTGTCATTATAAGATCATATTGTAAATATCATAGATCCAAAACATGAATCATGGAAAAAATAGTGGTAGTTCATAAGACATAATAATAAGAGGATCAAGAGCATAATCCATGAAATTATAAGAAAAGAGTAAGACATGAATTTTGTGACATATAGGTAAGAATAGAAAATATTAGTTTATGGATACCAACCAAGACCTTCATAGTATGATAGGCTTGGGATAATCCCAAAATGACCTACTCTAGACCTGGGATAACAACCCATGCACCTCGTTTTTTCAATCTTGGGAGAAAACCCATATACTCTCTTTCTTTCAGGCTTGGGATACAACTTGTGTACCCTTTTACTTTTAGGCTAGGGATAAAACCTGTATTCCCTCATACTTTTATGATTGGGCTACAACCCGTATACCCTCTTACTTTTAGTCTGGGTATACTGTAACATCACAATTAAATAAAGAATATGACATTTTCAAATTTATTAATACTTGTGAATAAAATTTTAATATTACTTTAAATGTAATGTTATGTTCTATGGCGTGCCCAATACGCAACAACGATTTTCTTCGAAATCTTACATTGCACACTAATTATATAATAATATTATTTTAAATGGTAGTTAACACCTAGCCGTTGTAATGGTGGGAATGAACGGAAATAACTACAAAATGATTATATATGTTTGTTAAATATTTTGACAATTACCTAATAAATTATAGAGGCTTAAAATACGATTGAATCCAATTTTAAGCATAAATATCCTAATATTCTTTAAAAGGCCGATTAACCACCTTTTGATAGTGAACCTTTTTAAAACTACTTTTTTTAAATTTTATATGTTATATTGGACCAAATAAAATCATTCTTTATTATAGGGACATCAAAATTTTCTTTTTGTATGTTGTTGTTATTTTTCCGATAATGTTCAATTTCCAATGAATAGTAAAAAATGTTGTATTTTAATTCAAAACCACATTTTAATATAATTTATTTATATGGTTAGATTATTTTTTTTAATTGGTTTTAAAGTTTAATTAGAATATATTTTGAAAATTTAATCCAATGTTGGTAATTGGAATTAATTTTACTATGAAATTGGACATAAAGAATTTGCAATTTTTTTATAGATATTGTTTATTAAAAACACGCTATTTGTTTTGACAACATGAATTAATTTTAAAATTAATTAATGCAACTTATATGTTTTGAATTTTTTAAAATAGACATAATTCTTGAATTCGGAATGTCATATATAGCTTAGGGTAAATTTTTGGTATTTTTCTGAAAAAATTCATTTTTGATGAATAGTGAAACCACTAAGTGGTAGTTAAAAAACTGACTTTTCGTTTAAATGAAATTTTACCGCATCTATGAATTGAATTTTAAAAATCCAACATACATGGTTGTCATTATTAAGTAAAATTTGGTTCAATGGGAGGAAAATAATTTTTGGTGAATAGTAACTTTTGAGTTTTATTAATCGCGATTAGAGGTAATTAGTGTAATTTTATGTAAAAATAATATTTTAATAATATGAAATTACCTTGAAACATGTCCTATCCTTTTTGGATGTGTCATGGACGACCACGAAAATCCATGGGTCAACTTGGGGACCCCATGGATCCACTTGGGTAAGAAAATGACATTAATAACTTTTTATTTAAAGTTAAAATAAAAATGGCACAAACATGTCTTGCTTTTCTAAAACAAATTTTACATGGGGTTATATAAGTTATCTTTTTGAAAATAAATATTAATTAAAAATCTAAAACTATTTCCTACATCATGGTAATTTTTTTATAATTTTTAGACATTAAATAAATAAATTTATTTATGACACAATGATGATGCAGCGATTACCTAATTAATGAACGATTTAAATAAAGTGAAAAGATAAGGTAAAATATAAGACTTACACTTTTCTAAAACCTATTTTATGCATGTATTTAGAACCCTTATCACCTTATCCTCAAAATATATCATTTTATGACCTTTAAAATCCTAAATTATTTTCATAATAAAGTAACATTTCATGACCTTCCAAGAGTGCCCATCCTTCCTCTTATAAAAGGCCCCCACCTCCACTCCCTTACACACACCTCTCAAGCCCTTGGCTCGCCCAAACCCTACTTCTATTATCTCTCCACATCCATATATTCATCCTAGAATCCTTACCTTAGGTATAAATCTCTTCAATAAATACTTTTCATTCAAACCAAGGGGAGTTACCCGATTTAAAGATAATGTCTTCTCTTATGTTCTTTTGTTTTATTTTGCTTCTCAAACCCCATTAACTCTTTTCATTACTTTATTTTGTAAAAAAACAGAATATTAAATATACTAGGATGTTGTTTCGAGAGGTATTCTAGCTACACTTACACAAACCTCCTTCTAATGGTTAAATGACATTCTGTTTCTATGGATGACGAATTACTGCCTCAAGAAACGATGATTGTTCAATTATCTCCAACCACCTCTCATGGTGGACATTATGATGTCACTGAATTTTATATATGATATATATGGTATTTATTTTTTCTATATGCTTTTGTATTTTATATTTAAAACATACCTTTATGCTTTTCAGGTTGTGCAAATGCGATAATTTCATATAAGGAAGTTTGGACTACCGCCCCCTCAAGTGATATGACCCATTCATGCAGTACATGGAATGTTTAAAGAATGAAATTAATGAAATTATGTGACCTATATAACATATATATTATACTGTAACTATAATATATATATATATATATCTCATTAATTTTTAATTCCATTAATATGAAAAATAAATGAAAGTAGCGTTCATGCATACGTACGGCCTACCGTCTCCATGAATGGTGCATTTCATTTTCTACCTCCAAATGTTATGGAATAGTATAAAATGAATTTATAATGGATATATAGGATATTTAAATCATTAATAATATTCTAGATATGATGTAATTATAACTACATGGACAATTATTTTCAAACAAGTTCATTTTTGACTCATGTACCGAGCATCGACAAAAACGTCTGATATGAACTCTCGTAATTAAATAATTATTATAACATTATAATATGTGATATTAATTGAATAATAAAATTTAAAGGATTTCATTAAGCAATTATAAATTGACCAAAGTTTATTATTCAGGAATATAAAGAAACTAGCAAGATAAGTCGGACTTGAGGTAAGAGATCTGACCTATCTCTTTCTTTTCAAGTACTCTCTTTTATGTCATTTCGTTTAAGCTCATCATTATTATGTTTGGGGATGTTATTTTATATTACTATTAATGTAATTTTTATGTTCATATGATGATATACCCTATTTAATCTCATCAATCCATTTTTGGATGTTTTAAGTGGTGCTGTTAGGCTGCCGAATTTTCGTAAGGGGATTTCTTATCTCGCTTTTAATTCTATGAGATTTACATTGTCAGGCACTTATTTATTGCATGGAATGTATTGTGTACTTCCATTTGATATATATTATCATGATTCTATTTATATATATGGTATTCTGTAATTCATTTGGTGTTTATTATCTTTTGATCATATGACTCGATTGATTACAATGAGGTAAGGGGTTTTTCATCTCAATTTTATTCTCGTGAGATTCAAGCTAAATTTTCCACTAATTCCATTTTTTGTGGTGTATTTACTTAGAATAATTGTATTATTAGTGTAATATAATTTAATTTATAGGTATTTACATCTTCATGGTATGATCCCTCTATCATATGGTGTACGTTTCGAAAGTTACCCAAATCGGTAAGGGAACCTTTCGCCCACCTCTTTTTGAAAGACTTCTTTTTATTATGTAATTTAATTTACATCTTATCATGTTTGGTGATTATATTATATATCCTTATTTATGTAGATTTTATGTCCAAGTGATGATATACCATTTTCTCTCTCATCAACTCATTTTCTGGATTTTAAAGTGACGTCGTTAGGCTGTCGAATTTCTGTAAGGGAACTTCTTAACCCAATTTCAATTCTTTGGGTTAAACCTCTACTTATTGATTATGTCGTACTATGAATATGTGTGGATGACCTTTGATTGTTTTAAACATAATATCCTCTTATATTGGGTGTATTTATATTTTTCACACATAATTATGTAATTTATTTATCCTTAATCTAAGGATACCAACTTTGTAAGGGACTTCGTCTCAATCTCCTTTCAATGAGGCATATTTTTGTTCTAATACCAGACTTTATTTTATACGTTGTATAAACACCTTATACTTTTCATTAAAGGGGAATCTTTTTTTACGAAGCATTTTTCTGAAAGACAAAAAGGAATGTTTCTTTTAACGTACATGGTGACAACGACCTTTTCTGTCGCCGCGAGTACTACATGATCTTTGGCTTCCTTAACAAGCCATAATGTTTTTAAAAGAAAATAAATACCATATAATATTTTATGTATTTTGGTATTGAATTTTTTTTTGATAATGGATTTGTTATTTCAATTTATTTAAGTGATATATTGTGATTGAAATGTTTAAATTTTTTCTTTCCTTTATATTTGTTTTATGTCATATGATTTTATAATGGTACTTGGACATTTGATGGATGGTTACATGATAAACCAAATGACAGGTGGTGTCGTGAATACCAGGATGGGTGGTTACATTATAACCTCTAATTCATTGGGTATGGAAGTTGGCCGTATGACTATTCCATTTAGTGATATGTGTGGAAGTCGACCGTATGGTTATTCCATTTATGTATGTTTATGTCCCAAGTTACCATTATATATTATGTGTTCTTTATATAAGTTTTATGGTAATATTTTGGTTACAAAAGGGTAAGTAATTATTATTTATTTATTGAAGATTATTTACTACTTCATAATAGGTAAAATTATTACTTATGATAAAGTATTCATGATTTACTTATTGTTTTGAAAAATATAACAATTTTACTTCTTTGTGTATCCTTTACTAGGCTTTTTGTGCTCATCCCAAGTTTTCGAAATGTTTTCCACAAGACTTAAAGATGAATAGGCTTAAAGATGGGATCAAGGAAAGACATTCTATCTAATACATGGAACTAGATATCTTTCTTTTTAAGAGTTTTTATTTTATGAAATAAATGGAAACTGAGTTGAAGTGTCTACTTTGTAATATTTTGAGATGTAATAGTTATGGCCTAATTCTCTAAAACTCTAAACCTAAAAAGATCCTAAATGTGAATTCATCATTTAATTCAAGATTATGTAATTTTTTAAAGCTTAGTCCTTATAGATACAACCCTTATACCATATTTCTTTCAATATTGAGATTATACCTATATACCCTTTTACTTTCATGCTTGGACTACAACCCATGTACACTTTGACATTCAGGCTTGGGAAATAACCAATGTACTATCTTAATTTCATGATTCAAATAAACCCTATGTACCATCTTGTTTTCATTCATGGGATATAAACCATGTACCCTATAATCTCATATACCATTTATAATTACCTAATTTATTGAAGGGAGATATAAGTCCCACCCATCACCAAATAATATCATGTATACTTGTTCCATAGGATAATAAAACAAGCATCATATCACGACCCATAAAAAATAGGTGTGTTTAATAAAAATAATATCATAAATCATGAAATTAAATAGGTATCATAATTTATTTTCATATTATAACCTATGGAAAATATATAGGTTTCATAATTATTTCATCCTAGAATAACCCATGAAAAGAAGCAGTTTTTATAGTCATTTATTGTGGTATAACTCATTGAAGAGAAACATGCTTCCTAAACATCAATCCATCAAAAAATAAACCATTACAAGAAATTATATTAATGATATAATTGTATTATATACCTATATAATCATAAACCATAACCATGGATTCCATCTTAGATTCAGAATGATTTTCAAAGATCACTTAGACCATAAATTTTCTTTCAAAATAAATTTTTAAAACATATACCATTTTCAAAATCCTTTTCCATAAAAATAAATCAAAAAAGTATAAAATATTAATGAAAAATAATTTAAAATATTTTTTGATTAAAATATCCTTTACACATTGAAAAAACCCCTTTTTAAAACATAAAACTTTTTGAAGACCATTTTCCTTGAAAATAACTTTGAAATCATATAAATAGGATTACAAACATTTTAAAAACCATATTATTTTAATATAATTTTAAAAAATAAAAAATAAAATTTAAAATCCCTTAAATCCTTTAATTTGGAAACAAACTTTTTAAAACATATAAAGGGAGCTTTAAAATCAATTAAAATGATTTTTAAACATAAATTTTTTTTGAAAAACATTTTTCCTTGAAACCCAATTTTAAATTACGAAAATATTCCAGAATGTTTGGGAAAAACTATTAAAAAAATATCCTTGTAAACTTATGAAGTAAGAGTCAAGGAAATGATTTCCATGATGGAGGGTAAGTCTACACATGATAAGTATTCTTTTTATACCTTAAAAGTTTAGAAAAGTTCCATGATAGGAAAACAAAAATAATATTCCTTTTAAAACTGTTTTGTAAAAATGAAATACATGGGAAAATATATACTATAAACATCATAGAATAATAGTAAAACATTTTTTGAAAACAATTTTAGAAAACATGGTTTTCAAAGAACACAGATTTCTGGTCAAAAGGAAAAATAAAGTTTTATTTTTTATAAAAACATTTTTTTAATTATCTTAAGTACCAAAGAGTGGGAAAATGGAAACCTTACTATGATATAACATGAATAAGTATAGTGTAATAAATTTCCTGACAGTTCTTGATATATGGATAAAAGTATTTCATTAATGGAGGCATAATAAAAAAAATCTCTATAAACAATGAGATTGTAGATATAAACCGTTACTAATTTGGTAACATTAAATCATAATAAAATGGAAAGAATAAAATTACATGAAGCTTAAAATAGATCAAAAAGAAGGAGATTCATGATAAAACATATAAATGGTAGTATATACATGTCATTAAAAAAATATAGGTTCATAACATGGCATATGTTTCAACAAATAAAAAATAAGGCAAAATTAATTTACTGATTAGGTATATTGTGAAACATAAACTTAATGGACGAAAATTCATACAACATATTTATAAATACACATAAATTTAATTATAAGAATCATATAATTCATACATGGTTACTATACACACCACACAAACTAAATGAGTGGGGAATAAGGAATGTATCTCATGGAAATAAAAAGTGAGATGAAATTACCATACCTTAATTCTTGACTTTATTTTTACATGTTAAAACCTCCTTTTTTGTGAGTAACACTTTTTAGTTTGCACCAAATGGATTCCTTGTATTTCTTTCTTCCAAAATGGAGGCTTCAAGAAGGAAGGGAGGGATGCTGGTATGTGAATTGGGTAAATCTGGGTTGAACCTAAGTGGCATGAGAGTTGTGAAGAAGGGGGGAGGTGGTGGCCTTCATAATGGAGGGAGGGGACACAAATTCCATTTTTTAAAAATGTTAGGTGTACCCACATATTTACTTAAAAACTCATGAAAAACTAACCAAAATAAACAACAGAAATTTTATGCCCCAAATATGGTCATCCAATGGGCGTTGGACAAGTTTCAGGGTCACTTTTTTCCTTAAGTTTAAGGTTTAGTCCCTTACTAAGCATAATTTTACTTGAATAATTATTGTTAATTTTAATCACTTTCACTAATATTTTAATAAGAAAATTAAGTTGATGTTATTGGAATAAAAATATTATATTGATTTCAACCGTGTATTTCCATTTTTCAAAACTAAATTTATAGAATCAGAAAAATTAAGTTTAATGAATATCCTAGATATAATGAGAGAAAGTGGTTTTTTAAATTGAGAATGTTCAAAAGTTCATTAAAATTTAATATCTACATTAAATATAAAAATTATTCCATTGACCTATATTGTATTAATCGATGTATTTTTGATCTATTTTGATAGTAAAATAAACTTAAAATATTATTTAACTATGTAAATAAATTATATGAAATAATAGGTTTGAAATTAAATTAAATACTTTTCACTATTAATCCAAAAATGAAGTCTATCAAAAAATTCCCAAAAATTTATCCCAATATAATTTTGAAATTATGAATTAAAAAATGAAGAATATTTTATCATATTAAATTTATAATAGTGCCTAAAATTGATTTTATTATTTTTCATTGAGGAACATATTATAATAAACATTAAACATAACATTAAAAAATTATAAAGACTCTAAATAATAATAATAATAAATACTTTAAATAATTAATTTTTTCAAGAAAATTTTATTCCAAAACATATAAAAACAATATGAAAAATTATATAAAAATTTATCATTATGTTTTATTTATGTGAAATAATTACAAATAACATTTAAAAATTAGTTATTACTATTCTTATTACTAATTTTAATTGTTATATTATTACAATCTCATTTAAATAATTAAAATAATAACGTGTTGCTTCACCAAAACTCAGTATTATGTGTAACACAAGCCATGTTGATGTTTCATGATGTTCAAGATTACCTTGTTTTATATTATAATGAATGTATGACTTCGTGTAGTATACAATGCAAGATATAAAAGTAAATTAATTTATTCAAATAAAAGGTTCACAAAAATTGATGGTGTTACATTCTTATCCACAGAAAATTGATTTCGACCTCAAAATTTGTTTGGGTTATAAAAGGTATAATACTTGACTATTTGTTTCTTAGAAACCCATATCAAAAAAATGAATACAAAAAACATTTATTAAAAATGGATATTTGGAAACATAAGTTTCACCGAAAGTAACACATAACTAGGAATAAACATATGAGAAAATAGGTTTGAAAGAAAGATTGGAAATAGAGGAAAAGAGTAAATAATCATAGATATTGATAAAGACCACTAATCATAGGAAAGTGGGTGATCCATAAAAAGTTAACAATAAAAAAACCATAAGATAAAAATCATGAAAAAAGGTCATGGATATCATAAAAATGCTGATAATAGGAAAAAAAATTATTTCAAGACCAGTTTCCTAAAGAAGATATAATTACATTATTTCATACCATTCCTTTAACAAAATTTTATCCTTTGATTGTTCCTTGATCAATTCCCACTTCATCTCTTACTGTAGGGAATGAAAGTGGATTTTTCATTCCTGAATAACTAAAATATCATGAGATCCTTAAATTGAATGAAAGTTCATTCCATCTATCCCAACAAAAATGTTATCGAAAATTGTCCAATATGCACAAATCCACATATGTAAACATAATACTTTAATATCTAAAACCTCATATGATGTTTAATATAAACAATTCCAAATTTTTGTTAACCTTACCACCCTTTTAAAAGATGAAAATCAAAAACATTAGAAATAAGTACACTAAATTAACTTAACATTGATCCCCTCATATATCATAAAGTATCTATTGGTTGTCACATTCAAAACATGTGAATTCCCTCATCGTATATTCTCTGAAAACATGGTAATAACCCGAATTACCATAAATCCTCTTAAAAACATTCATGCTTCTTTATTTTAAATATTTCAAGATATATTCCTTAAATCCAAGAAGTATTAAACGTCACCCATGATAACATAGACTACTTTTTTATGAAATCCTTTATTAGTAATGAGGTAATCAGTACAATCAAATTTACTTATTCATATCTAATATATCTTCATCCAAAAATCATTATATCAACATCAAGAATAAAATAAGGGTCACCTTCCCTTAATCAAAATATAAGCATTCCATGCAGTCTCTTTTCTAACTCGCCATCACCATTCAAAAAATACATTCAAATCCTTAATGAAAAAAATATCTAAAAAAATTTAAATATTTTATTATCTGTGTCACATAATATTTTAATTCCAAAACATAAATACATCATTCAACAAATTTTATTCTCAAAAAATTACTAACCTTTCGTTATATTATTCGGGAATACCCCTTTCATTAAGTATGAAATATTAATAATGTATTAACATTTATCAAAATCAATTTAATCATGCTTGTAAAAAATACTATTTTAGCAACACGTACCAATCATATTTCTTTCACGGTGTCTTCATCATCAGCAAAATAACCATTACCTGTACTACCTTGATGATTCTCATCACGAGCCTTCTACTTAGGACATCAATTTTCATAATACTCATACTTTTCACTTTTAAATATTTCATAAATTGATAATACCATAGGTGGGATAATCTTCCCATACATTACAATAATTAAACTTTTCATTTTCCAATTGTAGTTAAATTCTTTGTGTCCTTCTTTTACAAAGTAAAAACATCTTCATGTTCTTATAAGACATTCACTTGGGTGATTATTCCCACATTATCAACATGTATGAAACTAGAACTTATTTCCTCCATGTTCTATAGTACCAAAACTCTCGTCAAAATCATTTCTTCTCTTATTTGGTGAGTTAGAGAGTTGGTTGAGGTACACATTATTAATCATGTTCCATGAAAACTGATTTGGTATGATTACAATGTCCTTCACTCCATTGATCATCCCATTTTACTACTCATTAGAAATTTTTCTATAACATTCCGTATTAACCAAGTTTCTTCTAGTTCCCACAATTTACTAAAACTAAATATCATATAGTAAAAAACAACGTTCATAGTGAGGAACCACATAATCATTAAAAAAATATCATAAAGGATATATAAGTTATGAAAACTTCTTCAATCTATGGAACCATAGGTTTATCCTAGGTTATTTATATCCAACATATTTTTAAATACTTGATTATTTTTTGTAAAGAGTTTGTGAATTCCCAAAGCATATCCCCTGGGAGTGTGAAACTAGGTACAAAGTACAGCCCGTTGTCAAGTACCAAGTTACGCACGAGTCAGACCCAACTCACCTTTTTTTAGTTATTACTCCAAGGTAAATTTTTACCATAAACACACCCACATGTAGTATATAGACAGGTAAGTATTTCTATAAAAATACTCTCTTTATCCTTTACCAAAATTCTAGCACGTTTTTCAATACATTTCCTTATCCCTAGACTAATCTTTATACATGTCCTTAGAGTTCTCACAAAGGTTTTATCATCATAGTTTCCAATGGTTAACTAAACCTTTTCTATGATACCAACTATAAAAAACCAGTCTAAACAAACATATAAATTACATAATGTTTTTGGAATACTTAAAACTTTACAAAAATAGATTCCTAAAGACCGTGTTAGTTTAGTACCTTCAGAAACATGGAAATCTGAACACTGGTACATAGGTGATCTACATTATCTCCCACTAGGTTCTTCAAGAATAGAACCCCTCTTAGAAATATAATACATAAAATATATCATCATAACCTAGGGAATCAAACATAAAATGGGTGAGCTCAGATTCTCAATAAGTGTAAACAATGGAGATATGTAAGCATAAACATGAGCATTGGGGTATGAGAATGTGATCCTATCATTAGAAGATCATATCCTGAAAATCTTTCACATTTGTGATTTTTTTAGGTATTTTTATATTTCTTTGGTATATCATTTGTATCTTGGAATTCCGAAGTGTTTTTTGTGAAACAAAATAGTGATTTTGGCCTTAACAGCAGGTGGCGCATGGTTGGTGCACTGTTAGTGGAAACCATATTTTCATCCCCAAGAAGCCATTTTTCCCAAATTTCAATTTTTATAGTGGAGAACCTCATGTCTGATACATGGTTAGTCAATCCATGTAGGATAACTATTAATTTTATTCCTCCTTATAAAATATCGTTTCATAATTACTCCATGGTTTGTAAAACCTTGTAGGCAAACCGTGCAGCTTTTCCAGGTCATCAAAATTTGATAAATTACTTTTGTTTCTTTTTATATTTTAACCTCAAGTACATCCTTTATCTCATCATTCAAGATTATTAGATATATTCACCTCCCCCTCTCCCTCTTTCCTCCCTTGGAATCCCTTCCTTTAGTAATTTTGGTATAGATTCATCAAGGAATCATAAAGTAAGTGTTTTCTCCCAATATTTCTTACTTATTTTATTGTTTGTTATCCTCCCTCTTCATTTTCTTATCTTTTAGAAGTTTATTTGACCTAAGGAGGGTTTTATCTTTTATTTCTGGAAATATCTTGAAGTTTTTTGATAAATCTTGTATTATTAGGTTCGTGTGGTAGTGCGATTGTGGTTTCGCACCCTTTTTTGAAAGTTTCCAAGTGAGAGGTAGGTGGTTCCATGCCTTTACAATATTATATGACTTTAGTATGCTTTTTCTGTAACTAATATGCATTTTATGATTTAATTATGGGGTGTGAAACACGTTTTTGATGGTCTTTGACATGCATATGTGATGAAATATATTTTTTAAAGGAAAATTTTTGTATTTTTATGTGTTCCCCAGAGTTTTGTTTCTTGAAAATGTTATATGAAATTTCTAAAAGGTGAGAAATGTATGTATATAGTCACTTGAGGTGATAATGGTTTAAAAATGGTATTTTTAAGAGGAATGGATTTTTTAACATATTGGATACCTTGTGGTGCACCTTTAATGTGACTTAAGAGTTGTGAAAATGATGGAAAGAACATTTCTTAAAAAGAATTTGGTTTATGTGTGGATTGATCGGTGCTCGGTCCATGGAAACGATTGATTAATTGTATGTTTTTCTTGTAATATTTCTAAATGATTTTTAAAAATTGTCCAAGGGAGTATTTTCTTTTGTGCTTTTGATGTTTTTCATGCTTATGTGATAGTGTTGATTTTTGTGATATGTGAAATGGAATTGAGCACAAAGGGAATCCATGGTATCTTGGTTAGTAGACTTTGACTAGTAAGCAAGTCGACTCGGAATTTCCTTAGCCTAGATTCATCTAGGAGAATTTACAATTACAACACTAACTAAATTATGATGATGTTTGGATACCACTAGAACTTTAGATCGATTCCACTCTTGTGGTTCATGCTTGAGAACAAATTCATTTATGGTTTCTATAACATTTTGTACTGAGATACGAGGTTCCTAGTGTCTCATTAGTGATAGTACCTTTAGGTATTTCCTAGGATTCTCCTATGATGTTGTTCATTCCATTAGAATACGGTGGACCTTACTTTTATGATAATTTTCAAAGAATATTTCTATAAATCCCTTTTCATAAAATGTTTTGTTAAAAATGTGTCCATGTTATTTCTCAAAACATTCATTAGGATTTCTATTATAATGTTATGGTATGGAATCCATCTTTTGGGTGGCATCCAACTGGGATTTGGATCACACCCTACATACACCTTTGGGTGTATGTAGATTTTGTTATGTATGACCCATGTAAAGAAAATATGTATCATAGTCATGAAGGTGGATCTGGGTGCTACTGTTCCACTTCTTGCAGCTATTTGTGGTGGTGGTTTGATGATGATGTTCCTCTTGTTTTGTAGAGTTTTTTGGGATAGTATTTTTGTTTTCCATTCAATTATATTACTTTTGGGTATTGTTTAAAGTTGTGAACCATAAATCTGAGAAGTATTATATCTCGTTTGGACATGTTTATTAAGTTATTTTATTTTTATTATCCATGGTTATTTTTGATTATATAAATGGGTGAAATCATTCTCAAAACACATTATTTATTCCCAAAAACAAGTTTCCAGCATGCGGGGATCGATAACACCCTTCGGGACATGTTTTTCACTAGGTTGGGTGTCGTATTGCATAGAATCTCATATTGGCTCGTGCAAAATGGAATCAGGTCCAGGTTTCTCTCTTTTGGGGTCATGTTATTAGGTTAAGATTCTAGATGGATTGTATTTGGGATTTTCAGGGCTTGAGGTTCTAGTTGTAGTTAGGGTTCTTAGTTAGCACTCTTCGTGATAGATCTCAAGTCATCAAAGAATTTTGGGATTCGATTTTACTTCTCCTTTAGGTGATATGTATAGGATACAGAATGTATATGGCCACTAGGTGGTGGTGGAGTAGTTTTTTTTCTTTTAATTATGATGGATTTGGTTTTGTATGATTTATGGAAGTGTTTGATATTTTTTTATTGTTGTAAATGTTTCTACATGTTTCTGGTAGTGGTATTATTTTTGGTTATTTCTTCTGTAGAAAGATGCATCCTCAAATACTTCTTGTGCATCCATGGAAAGAAGTCTGAGAGATTTCTCCCATGATAATTAATCATAGGTTAGTTGAATTTAGGGTTTGGGATTCCCAGGATTAAGGACAAGGAGTGGGCTATAGTCGAGCTCAGGTTAGATAAGCATAACTAGGTCCTGGAATGGACAAGGCTCAATAGTTACTCAATAAAAAGACTCCTTATTTCTAGGGTAGTACATAACCTTAAGAAGTAGAGGAGTATATTGAAAAAATAGGGATTTTTTCAAGTTTTTAATATTCTTGAGGAAGTTAGTGTGAAAAGTGATGCATTTTTGTTATAAGGTCCCAGTTAGAAGTGGTGGGACTTAGTAGTGCAAAATAGTAATCATGAGCAGTATTGACTTGATATTTGGGCCTCCACAAGATACAGATAGTTTTTTATTTTTCCCATGGATATTGGTCAGCAATGGAGTTAGTAACACCACTTTCTTAGAAGTGAGAGTAAGATTTTAGGTATCCATATTGTGAACTCACTATGTCAGGGGTGGAGTTATAATTATATTTTCTAGTTTTCATAATGGACGTATTTGATATAATCCTTAGTATGGATTGGATGTTGTATTTTCAGGTTCGCGTTGATTTTTATATGCGGTGAGGGAGTTTTATGGAACCTAATGTAAGTACCGAAATGTTTTATGGTGAATAAGATCCTTGGTCAGATCGTACTTGACCTCCACTCCTAGATTTGGGAAAACTTGTTTATCATATATTCTCTCTCACATTAGAGGGCAATGATGGTTCAACTAAAGGGGAATTACCTCCTATGGTTGATGAGTCTCTAGACGTTTTTTTCTAATGATTTATTTATTTTTCCTCTATAGCGGGATGTGAGGTTATATATTGATTGGGTGTGAAGAACACAGTAGATATCTCTTCCCTCATATCATATGGATCCCACCAGAATTAATGTTATAGATGGAATATTTATAATCCAAAGGATTCATTCACCTGATATTCTCACCTTGGGCTTCCCTATTTCTTTTTTTGAAAAAGGTCAATGGATCCATTTGGTTGAGTATTGATTACCGAAAGCTAAATAAGTTGACAATTACAAATAAGTATCTCTAGAATCATATTTATTCTATTTTAGATCAACCTTAGGGGGAAGGTGGTTCTCAAATACTTACTTGCATTTTGGCTATAACCATGTTGATGTTAAAGGGGAAGATGTTCCGATAACAAACTAGCAGAGTAGGTATGACGATTCTTTAGTATTTTACTATACCTTTATGGTTGAAAAATTCTCCAACATTCTTTATTTCACTCATAAATAGAGAGTTCCACTGGTATCTCGACTCCATTGTAATGGTATTCATGGATGATATCCTAGTATATTATAGAAACGAGGAGGAGCATGAGCATCATTTTAGGATCGTTTTGGGCACTCTTCAAGATCATTGCCTCACTGAAATTTTTTCTAAATGAACTTTCAAGATTACAGAGGTGATGATTCTAGGTCATGTGATCTCAAAATGAGGGGTTTCAGTGGACCCCAAGAAAATTAGTGTGATGATGTCATGAGAGAAGTCGAAGAATTATTTTAAAATAAGAATATTTATAGTAATGATAAGTTATTATAGGTATTTCATTCGACATTTCTATTAGCTTGCTTCTCCCATAGAGAATATCACATATAAAGGGGTAAATTTTGAATGGATACAAGAGTGTCAAGCATCATTTCAAGATCTTAAATAACAGTTTAACATCTAAACTTTTTTATCCTTACAAAATATGGAAATGGTTTTTTGGTATTTATTTTTATTTTGGTGTGGGTCTTGGTTGTGTGCTGATGTAGGATGATCATGTGGTGTCTTATGGCTCCACCAACATCAACCACATGAAAACAATAACCCAACCCATGAACTCGAGTTAGAATCATCGATGCATTATTTAAGGACATGGAACTATTATCTTTTGGGGGAGAATTTTCTGGTTTATTCATATCATAAGTTCCTAGAAAACATTTTCTCCCCAAATAGATCTGAATTTGAGGCAACATCATTGGGATGAGTACCTTTACAAGTTCAATTTTTATATACATTATACCCCCAAATAAGTAAATTTTGTGGTTTATGCTTTGATAAAAAAATGCATATGAAAGCATTGAAAAAATCCAGTTATTGGTGGATGTTGATGGGCCTTTGGATCAGATGTACCTGGAGGCTAAAGAGAATATTAGAGGTGTGTTCTTGTACAACATGAAACTAGCCCCTTCTCTTCTTGAGTTGATTTAGAAAGTGAATTCTAGGGATGAATTGTTCCAGCAGTATATGAAATTACTAAATGGTGGGGAGACACTTTTTTATTAGTCATTGTCTCCCAATGTAATATGGTTTTTCGAGGTTCATTTCATGGTGTAGTTATTATTGAGAAGGGTGGTAATGTAAAATATTCACCGGTCTTAGTATTTCGTTCATACTAGTGAAACTAAGATGTACTATTACATGAGTTAGTAATTTTTGTGGCCAGGTATGAGTAAATATGTAGTTGACTTTGTATCATAGTGTTATACATGTCATCAAGTTAAAGAAGAGCATCAGAGGTCCTTTGGTTTGATTAATCCATTATCCATTCCTACCTGGAAGTGGGAAGATATCACCATGAAATTTATTTTCAACTTTCCTCCAACACCCAAGGGTTGGAATTCCATTTGGGTAGTGATCGATAATCTAACCAATTCATCCTATTTCATCCCCATCATAGATTCATCCAAAGTGGATGACTTTGGCTTGTTGTATGTTCAAAAAGTTGTGAGGCTTCATGATGTGTCGTTGGTAATTTTTTCTAAAAGGGATCCCCATTTTACCTTTTTGTTCAGGTAAGGTCTTCATAAGGAAATAAAGTCACATGTTAAGTTGACCACAGCACAGCATCCCCGAATGGATAGTCATATAGAGGGGGAAAATAATATTTTAGAAAACATGCTCCAAGAATGTTTTCTACTCTTCGGTGGTTCATGGGATATAATTTTTTGATTTTTCAAATAAAAATAGTTACTAATCCTCAATTCAAATGGATTCTTTAAAAGAATTTTATGGTCAGAAATTTTGGTCTCCTTTTTGGGAATGAGGTAGGCGGGACCACATTTCTAGGACCGAGCCTTATGCATGAGAAATATGATAAATTCAAGTTGATTAGGCAGTGGTTTTTCAAAGGTTGGAGTAATTATAAGTCTTATGAAAATCATATATGTATAGATATGGAGTTTTATGTGGGTGACCTAGTGTTTTTGAAAGTGAAAACTCTTTTGGGTCATTATCTTTTGGGTAAGAAAGGGAAGCTAACACTAAGGTATATTAGACCTTTTAAGATTCCCAAATAGATTGGTAGGGTGGAATACAGGTTATATTTCCCCCCATTTTTAATGTATATTTATGATGTTTTTAATGTCTCCCATTTGAAAAAGTAAAAACAAGATCCATCTCATGTGCTGAATTGGGAAGAGTTTGAATTAGAGCCTGGTTTACCTATGCTTGAATGGCCAGTGTGGATTGTGGATTCCAAGGAAAAAGTTCTTAGTGGCATGTATATTTCATTGGTCCGAGTTATTTTTCAATGTGGAAACTCTGTGCATGAGTCTTAGGAGATAAATTCTTGGGTTGATCCAAAATATCCATTTTTATTTTTTGATCAATCTTCGAGTTGACTTTTCAGGGGAGGAATGTTTTCATGGTGGGGAGAATTTTCACATTCATGATTTTGTGTGAGGTATTTTTCTCTTTAATTTTTTTGGCTAGAATTTGTTCATGTAATTACCTAGTTTTTTTGTTGAAAAATAATAATTTTGGTCATGAATATAGGTGTTGAACAGTTGGAACATGGTTAGGGGAAACCATGCACCAATCCCCAGGCAACCATGCAACCAAATATTATTTTGGATAGTGGATAACTAAATTTATGGAACATGATTAGTCAAATTGTGAATTCTTACCATGTGGATTGTTCCACCTTTGTATATAGGGGTTTACAATTGTCATAAGTTTTTCCAAAACCTGCAGACAAATCATGCGACATGTCCAGGTCATTAAAATTTCGAAAATTTCTTTTATGTCCTCTCATATTTTAACACCAAATCCCCTCTTTCTTACCAATTCCAAGATTATCATACCTAGGAACGTCCCTATATCTCCCTTGGACTCTTTTTACTACCTTACATTGGTGGTTTTAGTATGGATTCATTAAGGAATATCAAGTGTTTTCTCCCATAATTTCATCCTTCGTTTAGGGTTTCTCCTCCTCCCTCTTGGGTTCTTCTTTTCCAGTGGGTTGTTTAACCTAGTTAGGGTTTTAAATTGTGTGTTTGAGTAAAATATTCATTTTTTTTTGTTAAATATTTCTTTTTTAGAGTTGTGTGGTGGTGCGGTTGTGGTTTCACACTAGTTTTTCACAAGCTTCCATGTGAGAGGTAGGTGGTTCCATGCCTTTGCATTATTATATGATTTTGATATGCTTTATTGGTTTCTTATATGTGTTCTATGATTTACATATGGGGTGGGAAACATGTTTTTGAAGGTTTTTGACATGAATTTGTGATGAAATGAATTTTCTAAAGGAATATGGTTGTTTTTTATGTGTTCACCATTATTTTGTTTCTTGAAAATGTTAGATGAATTGTGTGGAAGGTTTGAACTGTATTTTCATAGGTACTTGAGGTCAGAATGTGTTAAAATGGCATTTTCAACCATAATTTATTTTGTATCATGTTTGAAACCTTGTCTTTCACCTTTAATATCACTTGTGAATTTTGAAAATGATGGGAGGCACATTTTTTAAATTTAATTTTGTTTATGTGTGGATTTTAAAGGGGACTAGAACATGGAAATAGTTGGATTTATTTTATATTTTTCATAAAATATTTCCAAATGAATTATATAAAATGTGAGAGTTGTGATTTTATTGTGATCTTGAGAAATTTTTCATTCTTATGTGATAGTGTTGATTTATGTGATATGTGAAATAGAATTGAGAATAAAGGGAATCCTAGGAATTTAAGAGAGTGGACTAGGACTAATACACTAGTTGAATTAGAAGTGGCTTGGCTCAGATTCATCTAGAAGGACTTATTAATACAATATTAAAAATATTATTATGATGTTTTTATACCACTAAAACATGGGATGGTTTCCCCTCTAGTGTCTTGTGCATGATAATGTTGTTGTTTATGGCTCTTATACCATGATTCACTGATAAACAAGATTACTATTCACTTACTAGTTCTACTACCTTTAAAGATTTTCCATGGTTCTCTTGGGATATTTTACATGCCATCAGTAAATAGTGGACCTTAATTTTACAATAAATTTCAAAGAATATTTCTTGAAATCCTTTTTATTAAAATGTTTTGTTAAAAATGTTTCCATGTTCTTTCTTAAAACTTTCATAGTGATTTCTGTTCTAATTTTATGGCATGCAACCATTATTTTGGGTGTCATACAATTGGGATTTGGCTCATAACCTACATACACCTTTGGATGTTTTTAGATTTTGATATGTATAACCCAGATCAAGGAATGATGTATCATGGTGATAAAGGTGGATCAGGATGCTTATGTTACACTTCTTGTAGGTTTTGGTGGCAATGGATTGATGATGTTGTTACTATTGTTACATGGAATTTTTTTGGGATATTTTCTTGATTCTCATTCTATTATAGTAATTTGGGGTTTTGTTTAAAGATGTGAAACTTAAATCTAATAATTATTGTATCTTGTTTGGTTATGTTTATTTAGTTATGTGATGTTTATTGTTGTTGGTTAATTGTGATTATATGGGTGAAATAAATCCCAAATCACATTGTGTATAACCATGAACTAGATTACATCCCATGTGTATTGAGAAGACCCATTGAACCATGTTTTATATTAGGCTAGTTGTCAGGTTGGATGGCTTCCCATCTTGGTTCATCATAATATCAAAGATAAAAACATGAATCATGGAATAAATAATGGCAATTCATAAGATATGAATCATAAGGGGATCAATTGAAAATTCCATGAAAGAATAACACAAGATTAAGACATGTGATTTTTGTAATACTCATAAGAATAGAAAATATAGTTTCTATTCTACCTACCAAGACCATCATAACCTTATAGGCTTGGGCTAATCACCTGTGGACATTGTTTGCACTTTGCCTAATAACTCGTGCACCATATTATTTTGGGCTTAGGCTATAACTCGTATACCATATTTCTTTTAATATTGAGATACAAATCGTGTACCATATTACTTTTAGACATGGGTTGCAACCTGTGTACCCTCTTACTTTCAGGCTTGGTCTAGAAATCTTGTACCCTATTACTTTTCAGGCTTGGACTATAACCCATGTACCCTCTTACTTTTAAGCTTGGGCTACAACCTATGTACCCTCTAACTTTTATTCTTCGGCTAAAACCCATGTACCCTCCTACATTTAGGCTTGATCTACAACCCATGTACCCTTTTTATTTTAGTCTTGGACTATAACCCAAGTACGATCTTACTTTTAGGATTTGGCTACCACCCATGTACCCTCTTACTTTTAATCTTGTGCTACAACCTATGTACCTTATTATTTTTAGGATTGGGCTATAACTTGTGTACCCTTTGAGATTATATTCCATTAATCATTACCCAATGCATTGGAGGTAGATACAGGTAACACCCATCACATAATAAAATCATACATACATGAGCTATAGGATAATAAAACTTTCATCATATCATGACCCATAAAAATAGATGGGTTTTATAAACAACATATCATTACCCGTGGTTTGAAATGGGTATCATAAAAATTTATGAAAATCATAGAAAATGGACAATATATTGGTTTCATAATCATTTCATCCTAGAGTAACCTGTGAAGGGAATCAAGTTTCATAAGTTTTTATCATGGTACAACCCATTTAAATATGAGTTTCATAGACATCAATCCATCAAATCAAAGACCATTTAGATAAATAATTTAACTGTAATTCTTGGATCATATCCCTCGTAAAGAATTAACTATAAAAAAGTATTTCATCTTATATGGAGAAGGATTTTGAAATATCACTTGGAACATAAATTTTCATTGAAAATCACTTTTTAAAACCTATAGTATTTTCAAAATCCTTTTCCTTGAAAGAAAATTGAAAACATATAAAGTAATCATGAAAAATCACTTAAAAAGTTTCTTGAGGAAAATATCTTTTACGCTTTGAAAAAATTATTTTCAAACATAAAACATTTTGAAGACCATTTTCTTTGAAAGTAGTCTTGAAAACTTATAAATAAGCTTACAAATATTTTTGAAAAAACACTTTCTTGGAAAATATGTTTAAAACTTATAAAATATTCATTGAAATTATTTAATTCCTTTTCATTGAAAACATGCCTTTAATAACATATAATGTAGTCTTTGAAAATCAATTAAAACACTTTTGAAACATAATTATATTTTGAAAAATCTTTTTATTCAAAAAACTATTTTAAAATGAACAAATTTATAGAATATTAGGGAAAATGTTGTCTATAAAAAATACTATTTTAAAAACCTAAATGATGTTTTAAAAAATGATGCTCATGATGGTGGGTAATTCTGTTCTTGTTGAACACTCACTTTTCACCTTAAAAGTTTTAAAATGTAACTTTATTAGAAAATGACAATGAGATTCCCTTTAAAACCATTTTTTTAAATGTAAATGCATGGGTAAAATTTTCCATTAAAAATCATATAATAATAATGATAATCAGTTATAAAAAATTAAAAAAAACATAGTTTTAAAAGAACGCGGATTTCTGATAAATGATTTTTTTTCTATAAAATTTTTCCACTTTGTTAACATTGAATCATAATAAAATTGAAATAATAACATTATGTGAATATTAAAATATCATAAAAAAGAATTATCTAGAAGATATAGCATGTTAAAGGAAGTATATACACATCATAGAAAAATGTGTGTTCATAACATGGCATGTGTCTCAAAGAATGAAAATTGAGACAAAGTTAATTTACAGATTTTCTAACTTTTGAAACATAAACCCCAGGAATGAAATGTCATCAAATAGATATGTAAATTCCCATAAATTTATGTATAAAAATCATAGAATAAATACATGGTTAGTATAAACACCAAATAAAAGAAATGAGAGCTGAATAATGCATGTATCTCAAGGAAAAATAATGTGAGATAGAATTTCCTTTCCTTAAGTCTAGGCTTTCTTTGTGCACATTCTATCCTCATCTTATTTGGGTAAGTACTTTTGGTTTTCACCAAAGGGATTTCGTGGTTGAGGTTATGCCTAAAGGGATGGTTCAAGGAATAAGTGAGGGATTTGGGGAAGTGAATTGGTCATATCTTGGTTGATCCTATGTGGTTTGAGTGGTGTAAACAAGAGGGGGGTGGGGGCCTTTTATAAGGGATGAAGGGGACACAATTGGCATTTTTTAAATCATGTTAGGTGTTCCCATGTTTTTACATATCAAAATTCATAAAAAAATCTACCAAACCCTATAATATATGTTTTATAGTAGAAATATGTCCATCAAATGGGTGTATAAGTGTAAAGGTCATTTTGGCCCTTAACATTAAGGTTTAGGCCCCTATTAAGGTTAAATTACCTTAATCGTTGTAATTAATTTTAATCACATTAACTAATATTTTTGGTAAAAAAATAATTTGATCTCATTATATTATAAATATTATAATAATTAAAATAATTTATTTTTTTTTCAAAATTAAATTCAGAGAATTTGAAAAATTAAATTTAATGCTCATCTAGTAGACAAGGCAAGAAAAAGAGTTTTTAAATTTAGAATTTTCATAAGGTTATTAGGATTTTATATCTAAATTCAATATAAAAATTATTATAATGACCTAAATTGTATTAATATATGTACAATTGATATATTTTGACATTAAAACCAACATAAAATATAATTTAACTGTACGAATAAATTTTACAAAAATGAAATTTTGAATTAAAATACAGTATTTTTTATAATTCGTCCAAAAATGAAGATTCTTAGGAAAATACCCAAAAATCACCTTAATATAATTTTAACAATATGAATTAAAAAATAAGTTTTATTTTATCAAACTCAATTTCTAATAATGTCTAAAATTAATTTTATTATTGTTCTCTAAAGGACATAAAAAATCATTTCCTTTAAGAAAATGGTATTTTTAAACATATAAACACTTTAACAAAAATTATATATATAAATATAAACATTTTTAGTTATGTGAAACCATTATAAATAAAATTTAAAAATTATTTATTACTATTCATATTACTATGTTTAATGGCTAGGTTATAACTATCTCATTTAAATAATTATAATAAAAAGCGATGGTTCATATGGGATCTATTCTAAAGGATTGTAATATCATTGTTAGTTGTGGAACCCTAGGTATTAATTATTTTTATCTGCCTTAACTTATAACCCCATCTTTTTTAAATATAAAAATTTACTTATAGTATGAATTTTTGTTTCATATAAACTCATTGATGTGTGTAACACAAGCCAACTCAATGTTTCATGTAACACAAGATTACCATCGTCTAACATTTAAAAAATTATTTCTTAGTGTAGTGTGCAATGAAATACATCAAAGGAAACTAATTTATTCTGAAAATAAGATTTCATAAAAAACTGGGGTGTCACACCTCCCATATCTACTTAGAACCCCCTCTTTAGTTGCCTCTTCCTCCCTCATTTGGCTCCTGGGTCAAGAGTCATTAAATATGATCTTTAAGTTTTGATATTGTTAATTTTACACTATCCTTTATTTTAGGTTTCAATTTTAATTTATTCCTCTCCCATATTAAATCCATAAATGTGAGGTGGGGTTTCATATTTCTAGATTTTGGTGGATTTGACCTAAATCATCAATTACTCTTTCATGTGTTTGCTCATTATGGTTTAGGGTAGGGAATTCTTAGTATCCTTCATCATTTATATGATATTTAATGAACTATTATTGAGGTAATTGTATATATGTATATGTCATTACCAATACATAATGAATTTTTTATATAAGGTGGATTTTAAATAGTGATATTGACATGGAGGGGGTGTGTTTATGATACGTTATCATGGGAATGACTCTCCTAAAAGTGAATAATTGGAAAATTGATTAGGGATATCTATATTTTTTATGAATGGAATGGGATTCCAAACTTGATTGATGACATTGAAAGTTATATGACTTTTCATGTGGGTATGATGGTTAACCATTCTCATAAAGAAAAAATTTTAGGGAAGAATTTGTTTAATCTATATTGAGATATGTTATAAATTAAGGGTTATTATTGGTAAAAAAAGTATTTCATAAGAGATAGTTTATGTGAAGGGTCTGATTAAGAGTAACTAGACCATGTAAAAACATGATTATCTAGGGAAAATTTGGTATATGTTAGGGGTTATCATTCTGATAGTGAAATACAGTTATGACATGGGGCCACGTTTTATAATTAGTTCCATAACAATGGGATGTGTGTTCTTATGATTATGATATATGGAAGGTCAAATATGATACACATTACTCATGATTATTTTTTATATGAGAGGTTTTCTATTTTGTGCCTTCCTCAAGATCAGATTATAATATAAGGCTTGCCTGTGTTATGCCTACCTCCCAGTCTATTTCAAATACAAGCATTTTTCTATGTCATTTAACCCTCAAAAAAATTTCTTATGAAAAATGGTCACTTATGTTACAAATTAATTTTTATCTACATTATATGATGTTATTTTTGGTTTTCCATTGGTATGAGATCATTCGTTCATCCAATATTATCCAAAGAAGGCATGGTCAGGGTTCATTATAGCTCGGTTAGGACATGGTGTCCCAAATTGGATGATTTATTGATTCATTAATTAATTAACATTCAGTTCAGTACATATTGTCATATATTTTGTTCTGTTTCATTAATGTCATGTTGGTGGTTTCCTACTTGTTTTCATACTCATACCATTTACAGGAAGCTTGGAGGGAATGTAAACATTACTATTAAGTCTATATTAAAGGGGAATAATAGTATATTAGTAATATTGGTAAAATTATCTTAGAAGAATATGGTGGTGATACTTGATCATACTCGAGGATCACATCTAGAATAGCCTCTATTATACATTTATTACTTTTTGAATTTCTTTTATTGATCTACCGCCCATAGAGATCATATGTTTAACAAGATATGTATGATCATGGTATATTTTTATATTTCATTTGATGTTTTTTTTTCATATTTATCATTTATCTATGATTCCATACTATCTTATCTTTTTTATGATTGTTGTAACCTTTTGTTATTGTTTATTGACTTGATACTAAAGGTAAAGTCTCCCCGATGTATATTTTCAGCCATCACTACTAGTCAATAACCTCTTTCATATAGGGAGTCACGCATGAGTCCATGTACCACATTGAATCGTACATGGTGAGATCAAAGAGGGATTTTATGTTATATGAATTCAATAAATGCTGAGTATAAGATACCCATTATATTAAGGTATATTCATATAAATCACTCTCTATTATTTCTTTTATTAATGATCTTATTTTTTCTAGAAATGGTAAAATAAAATTAATAATTAATTTCCTACTCTGATGATTAATAATATTTAGAGTTCATTACATTGAAAAATGATCAATTTCTTAGGATTAAAAATTACATGAGTAAAAGTTGTTATTTTTCTTCTTTAATAGAAATATGGTTGAGAAAATTTCAAGAAACATGGAGAGGAAGACTCAAATATTGTTTATACACCAATGGTTGAGGGGAAGTTGATTAATGGTGATTGTTTAATGATAATAAAATGTAGTTAAAACCACATAGGATGATTACATAATTTAATATCTTCAATATTAGAAATCTTCTATGTGGTTTTATTGTGTGATTATTATTGTAGTACAGCAATCAAATCATTCATTTTTTCCGCAAAGAAAATACCAAGTTTTGTCAATGGAATTATTGATTTTGTTTTTTTATTTTATTTATAGGTTAAGATCAAACATTAAAAATTTTATTATTCTAATAGGGATTCTAGTGTTTGATGAAGTTATTAACTAAATCCATATATAAATATATTGTGTTTATTCTAGGTCATTCGGTACGTTATGGGTATGATATTTTTTTTCAAGAAGAATGTGTTATGACTTTGTGGAATATCATTTACCATGATATAAGGATAAATTATCTTCACTTCCATGGTCAGTATTTTTGGTTGATATAAGAATATCATAATTAATTTAATCATAATTTATGATTTATATGGTATCTTACAATAGGTGTGATGGTCGAATTTTAGTAGTTAGATATTCATATATTCTTCCATAAAAGTTATCATTAATTAAATGTTTTGTAATCAAAAATGTTAAAATAATGAGATGGTTGAGTGTTACAATGTTTTGTAACCTCCTGTTGGTAATGACTCATATTTTTCCATGTACTATTTTTGAATTTTATATAGTTTACATTTGGAGTTAGGTGTGGAGATGATGTGAGATTCCAAGACCCTGTATTTCCAAAATAAAATTTTTAAATATATTAAATTTATTAGATGCATGTGTGTCCATTTTTCCAAAAAAATGGAATAACTCGTAAATTAAGGGTTGGATTAGAAATCTGAGTATTTCATTGAGTTCAAGGTGTGGCTTTTACCCAAGGTGAAACATAAACATAGATCACATTGGATGCTTAGGTAGGGTGTAGTCGTGGGAGATGAATTTAATTAATAACTTTATTTAAATTATTTTATTTAATTATTTTTTTATGACCAACATTTTCTATAAATATTTAGTAACAAGTAGATCTCAGAGTGGGCCTCTAAACACTAGATATCTATAGAAACATCATAATAAACATTGGAGGATCTTTCTTAGGAGAATAACCATTGGATTGTGGATCATCATTCAGTGTGCAGCGGAATGTGTGGCTCTCACCAATGACAGTGACATGTGATTATTATTCACTAGGTACTGATCCAAATTGAGGTAGGATAATGTTTTACTTGGATTCTTAATCAATATTTTATTTCTATATAGAATATGATTCATTCTACCAATGGATTGATTTGTGGATCGATCGTATTGTGGGATGGGTTAATTTGTAGATATTTATTGGGAGATTTGACAATTATGTGTTTGGATATTCATTAATTATTTTAATGGAAGCAGATCAAGTCTAAGGGAACACATTTGAGTTTCATTCCTATTTTTCATGTTTCTTGGATTTCTCCCGTAGTTCTTCATTCATTATAGGAAATTCTCTTTGTCAGTGGTTTGAGAAATAACTAATAAACAATCTTTGTGCACCTGTTTCTCATAACAACGAACTGTTATCACAAATTTAGTTTTGGATTGATGATGTGATCATAATATGATCATGGTTTTGATATATTAAGAAAGTTATATTATTACAATTAATACTATATGGAACCACTATAGATGACCTAACCGAGAAATTCTCAAGCAGTGTCAAATTACAAATTTCAACGAACGATGAAGGAGGTACTCGTCCATAGAACATTCCTATTCTCCAGCATGATTCAGGGTAATAATGAAGGTTGTAGGAGTGGGTGATGATGTTTGAATGTCATCCATGGGTGTTAGAAAATATTTTAGAACACGTCCTGTAATCCAGGATTACATAGTGTGTGGGACCCCTGGTGTGGCACCAGGGTTTCCATGTGAAAGATAAGTATCACACAGAATGTGACCCTTTCTTGTAATCTTGGTGTATACATGGGAAGGTACCCCAGAATAGGAACATTTAGCTTTACATGGACATGAACAGTGGACACAGACATGGTTAGGAGTACATGGGATCATACATGTCATTTAATCTAACATGGACATGAAAATAGGCATGGTTCGTGTTATACGAGGAGAGCACAGTGCTAAAGGGACACACCATGTACTATCAGTACAAGTCCTTTACTCCCTTCAAGATGTATTAGAGCCTCTTTCTTCTTCATCTTGTATAATTTTCACTATGGTGTATACCCTCAATCCATTCTATGAGGGTTAGTATGGAATCTTTTCCTACACAAATGATGGTGATCCCTTCAGCGGGACTTCTTGGATAGAATTTTTGGAATCCTTCAGTGATTTAAAAAGTCAGATCTTTGATCATAATATTTCCCTATGTGGAGTTCCTCGTATCATCATGACCAACACTATGCGAGCATTGATCTTATACTTTGAACATTATTCCAGATTGACTTTTTAGTATGCCCCATGGCCATGGGTGTGATCCTCATATATGTATCATTCTCTTTATAATTCTAGTATATAATTATAATGGTGATACTTAATGATCAGTACATCTTAGATAGATTAAAACTATACTATATGACTCATGGAGAATATTCTCTCGAATGATATATGGAACCATCAATCAAGATCCCAAGAATGTCTTTATAATTGTGACTTTATATTTAGATGGTGTGTCTTTCTTGACTATATCTGGATATTCTTGTTATTTTTGTTGTAGAAATATATCTATGATGGTCTGAATATAATTCTTGTTTTTATATGATTAGTGATTTCTAGGCATCTGACTGGGTATCATTATACTCACCCATGCATGGAATTTCCACGCACATGTCGTTTATTATGTAGATGATCAAATTTTTTAAGAATTCCTTGAGGGAACATGACATGAAAGATATTAGTGATATTGAATAGACGAGGTGTATTATGGTAGTCACCTTGAAAATAGTCCCCTTCTATACTTTCTGGTTGGACTTGTTTTCAGACTCCTTCTGGTGGGCTTGAATTGGGCCATTTTTCCTTTCAATACCTATTTTTTGATACTATGATGGCGGGATTTAGATGTTTCAATGAGTTTTTTATCAGTTATTTTACATTTAATCACTGTATGGACTTGGATATTTGTTTGTGTGTGTGTTGGTACCTTAGTCTAAGGCCTCCTGTGTGAGTGATATGCCAACCCAATGCTAATCGATAGCCCATGGCCTATTGTGGGCAGTCTGGGGGTAGTTGTGACACATGCCTCATTGGGATGGGTACTCACATAGTGGTATTAGATTATTTTGATATACCTTAGGACTATATTCTATGAAATTTGTTTAGGGAAACCGTGTTAAGTGTTTTGCATTTAGCTTTTAGGCTAGAGACTCTAGGGTTGGTGCAGTGGATGACCTATCCAAACACCATGAATCTGATCACCTGACATTCGACTAGGTATAGGAAGACATTGGTTTCATGTAAAACATTGGTATATTAATCATATAGGAATGGCTTGTAGTATCCATGCAATTCTTGAGTTATGTCTCGAGAAATACTCATTAACCGTAATATATCTTGTCTACTTTAGGATGCATCTATGATGTATTCTAGGTATGAATCAGCACCAGGATAAAAATAATGGTCCCTTTGGTGATGAGGTTTTGATATAGGGGCTATTATGGAGGTGTTACCTCTAGGTGGTTCATAAATTATTCCACCACCATTCATGCAGTAGATGGTACTTGTAGTACTAGCTGATGAGGTGTGTCGGATGAGAACGCTTCATGAGTTTCAGTGGCAGTGACCCCTCCGGTTCTTAAGGTTATCCCAACCCATATGTGGTTGAATAATGGATCGAGGTGGTGACATTAATTTTATATCATGTTAGAACACTGACATATCATATGGTGATCCTTGTAGAAATCCTTCTCCTTGGATCTAGAGGATGGTAGCGGGGTTTACTAACCCATTCATAGGATGAGGAAACTCTCGCATGGTAAGAGTTCAAGTGAATTTTCATAAAAGAGTTATATCTATCTATGTTTATTGATGTATACATATAGTATCTTCTACATATTCAGTGGGGTAGTATGATAATGGTTGATTATTCATCGAGGTTCACCAATTTCTTTCGGTACATGGTGGATATGGTTTGTGATCAGTTCTTCCAGGATCAGACATTCAATAAATAACTACATAGAGATATCCAATATAGAATTATAACTATGTGAATTCCTACCTTTTGGGGGTGAAAGATCATACTTTATTGGTTAATATTTTCTTTACTGAGAATACCTTGATAGTTATTGCCGGTAGTGGGAACACATGAGTAGATACTTCAGTAGCAAGGAGTCGATATTAATCTCAGGGACCTAGATGTGAGAGAAATTTCATGAGGAGAACCTAAGACATAGGTTATGTGGTTCAGGACTCATAAGATGTTTTATGTATACCAATGGAGGGGCGGTTCTAGTCTTGTGATAGAAGGGGACATCTATTATGATATTTTCAGACCCACCATATAGCTGATAAAGAGACAATGGATGGGACACCTATGTAGAGGTAGTAGGAGTAGATAGGTATGTGGGGAATCATATGTTTAAGAAGAGTTGGTAGAGTAGATGAAGGTGGTAGATGCTTTAAATTATTACCTACACCACCCTCAGGTGGACCACACTAGACATAAGGAGATGGTGGTTAGGGATGAGGGCAGGTGCAAGCGATCAAGGCTTATGACCCAGAGGATCTAGAGATGATATGAGGTAAATATATATATATATATATATATATATATATAAGTATTGATATACATAGATATGGATTATCCCTTTATTTCAACATATCTGGTTCAAGACATAGATATTCGGGTTGATCCCTTGCATTGAACCTTATACTTAGAGACTTCTAAAGGATGTGACTCAGCAATCACCCACTTCTTCCAGTATTGTGACCTAAATCTTATAGGTTATAGTTTCTACTAGGATCAATTTTTAGAAATGATGGGCCATTCACTACTAAAAACTAGACCTATTTCATCCACAAATGGTGGTCGCTATAGGTGACCAAAAATTCGGTTCACCACGACCGTGTGGCGGTCGCTGTTGGGTGGGCCTACAGCGACCACCAATGGATTTCACTTTATGAGACGAAAAAATCATCTTATAGAGACCACAGACCTAGAAAAAAAATTTAAAAAAAATTAATTTATACAACACATTTCCAGCAATCGAAAATACTATTTCCAAACCTAAGAAACATATATAAAATGGTAAAGAAAAACAATTCAAAAAATCATAAACATCTGGTTCCTCAAAAATAATAAATGATGAACATACTTCTTCGCAGATAGCGATACAAACATCTATAATCTATTCCAATAGTCTGCTTTAATAAACTTACAATAAGATACAAAAGAAACAACTAAACAAATAAAATTCAAATTGGACATATTTATTAAGTTGGAATATATATATAAATCAAATTTGGTCATTAGGGCCTTTGAAAATTTGGTCAATTGGCCATTAGGTCAATAGGCTAATATGCCATTAGGCCCTTTTGTCATTATGACATTACACTAATATTCCATTAGGGTGTTAGGGCGGTGTTAGCGCGTTAGCCCCCCCCCCCCCCGAATAGCCCCCACCCCACCCCAGGACCACCCCACCCCCGGACATCCCCCCTCTCCTCGGACAGCCCCCTCACCCCCAGACACCCCCCTCACCCTCATACATCCCCCACCCACTGGACACCCCCCAACACCCTGACATCCCCCCACCCCACGAGGAGACATCATGTCATTCGGACACGCAGTTTGCACGACATGACTGAATATGTGTTTTTTAGGGGTTTGGCACGCTTTAAAAGCATACGTGGGGTGGTAAAAACTAGACGAACGACCTCATAATTCCATGAAACTAGACAAAAACAAAGGGTGGGTGAATTTTGAAATAGTAGGGTAGACAGAACGTCAATCTGAGGTGTCATGTGACCGCGGTGACCGAAAACGCATTATGTGTGTCACAAATGGCCAAACATTGCATTTAATGGTAAAATGCATACCGAGCGGCATCATCATGACTTGAAATCGTAGGACAAAACACTAATTATTATTGGTGAGGTGTACGAGGAGACGATACGTCATTCGGATGCGCAGCTAGCATAGCATGACTGAATATGTGTTTTTTTGGTGTTTGGCGTGCTTGAAAAGCGTGCGTGGGGTGGTCAAAACCGGCTGAACAACCTCGTAATTCCATGAAATTGAACAAAAACAAATGCTGGGTGAATTTTGAAATTTTTGGGAAGACGGAACATCAATCGGAGAGTTTCTGAGATGGCGGTGACCAAAAATGCACTCTGCATGTCATTAATGGCCAAAACATGTGTTTAACTATTAAATGCATACCAAACGACATTGGTATGACTTGAAATCAAAATGAAACACCCTAATTATTATTTCTGAGGTGTACTAGGATAGGGCACATAATTCGGACACATGGTTTTCATGAAACAACAAAATATGTGTTTTTTAGGTGTTTGGCGCGCTTGAAAAGCGTGCATGGGGTGGTCAAAACTAGTCGAAGGACTTCAGAATTCCATGAAATCAGACAAAAACAAATTTTGGGTGAATTGTGAAATGGTCGGGAAGATGGAATGTCAATCGGATGTGTCGTGTGACCGCGAGGACTGTAAACGCACACCGTGGGTCGTAAATGGCCAAAACATGCATTTAACAGTCAAGTGCATACCGGATGACATCAGCATGACTTGAAATCACACGAGAATACCCTAATTATTATTGGTGAGGTGTATGATGAGACGGAATGTCATTAGGATTCACGGTTTGTGCGTCATGGCTGAATATGTGTATTTTAGGTGTTCGGTATGCTTGAAAAGAATGCGTGGGGTGGTCAACACCATCCAAACGACCTCAGAATGCTATGAAATCGTACGACAAAAAAGGGTGGGTGAATTGTGTAATGGTTGGGAAAATGACATGTCAATTAGAGGTGTCGTGTGACCGTGGTGATCCAAAATGTACTTCACGTGCCGTAAATGGCCAAAACATATGTTTAATGGTCAAATGCATACCAAAGGACATCTTCATGACTTGAAATCACATGATAACACCCTAATAATTATTGTTGAGGTGTACGAGGAGAGAGCATGTCATTCGGATGCACGGTTTGCGTGGAACATCTGAATATGTGTTTTTTAGGTGTTTGGCATGCTTGAAATGTATGTGTGGGGTGGTAAAAATCGCCATAACGACCTTGGAATTCCATGAATTTGGATGAAGACAAAGGGTTGGTGAATTGTGAAATAGTTGTGTAGACGGTGCCTCAATCAGATTTTTCGTGGGACCATGATGACTGAAAACACACTTTGCATGTTGTAAATGGTCAAAACATGAATTTAACTGTCAAATGCATACTGAACGACATAATCAAGACATGAAATATTAGGACAACACCCTAATTATTATTGTTGAGGTATACGAGGAGACAACATGTCATTCAGATGCATGGTTTGTGCGGCATAGCTGAACATGTGTTTTTTAGGTGTTTGGCGCACTTGAAAAGCATGCATGGGGTGGTAAAACTGGCCAAACGACCTCAGAATGCCCAGAAATCAGACAACAAAAAAGGGTGGGTGAATTGTGAAATGGTCAGGCATAAGACATGTCAATTAGAGGTGTCGTGTGACTGTGGTGACTAAAAACGCACTTTTTGTGCCATAAATGGCCAAAACATGTGTTTAACGGTCAAATGCTTACCAGACGACATAGGAATGACTTGAAATCACAGGAAAACACCATAATTTTTATTTTTGAGGTGTACGAGGAGACGACACATCATTCATATGAGCAAATAGTGCATCACGGCCGAATATGTGTTTTTTAGGGGTTTGGCGCACTTGAAAAGCATTCGTGGTGTGGTTAAAACTGGCCGAACGACTTTGGAATGCCATGAAATCGGACGACAACAAAGGGAGAGTGAATTTTGAAATGGTCAGGTAGAGGGCATTTCAATTGGAGGTTTCATGTGTCCGTAGTGACCGAAAACGCACATCGCATGTCGTAAATGGCCAAAACATGCATTTAACGGCTGAATGCATATTGAACAACATCAGCATGACTTGAAATCATAGTACAACACTATAATTAATATTGGTGAGGTGTACGAGGAGACGGTACATCATTTGGATACACGGTTTGCATGGCATGGCTGAATATGTGTTTTTAGGTGTTTGACGCACATGAAAGGCATGCGTGGGGTGGTCAAAATCAATAGAACAACCTCAGAATTCCATGAAATTAGACAACAAAAAAGGTTGGGTGAATTGTGAAATGGTCGAGTAGACATCACATCAATCGGAGGTTTCGGGTGGTCGTGGTGACCAATTACGCACATTGCATGTTGTAAATGGCCAAAACATGCGTCTAAAAGTCAAATGAAAACTAGACAACATCGACATGACTTGAAATAACACTAGAACACCCAAATTATTATTGGTGAGGTGTATGAGGAGATTAAACATCATTTAGACGTGTGGTCTGCGTGGCACGACGGAATATGTGTTTTTTATGTGTTTGGTGCGCTTGAAAAGCGTGTGTGGAGTGTTTAAAATAGACCGAATGACCTCAGAATGCCATTAAATCAGACGAAAACAAAGGGTGGGTGAATTGTGAAACGTTCGGGTAGACGGCACATCAATCAGAGGTTTCGTGTGGCCGCGGTGACCGAAAATGCACACCGCATTCCGTAAATGGCCAAAACATGTGTTTAACGGTCAAATGCATAATGGAAATCATTTTCATGACTTGAAATCACACGAGAACACCCTAATTATTATTGGTGAGGTTTAAGAGGAGATGAAACATCATTCGGACGTGCGATTTGTGCGACACAGATGAATATGTGTTTTTAGGTGTTTGGCATGCTTGAAAAGAGTGTGTGGGGTGGTCAAAACCTGCTAAACGACCTCAGAATGCAATGAAATCAGACGACAACAAATGGTGGGTGGATTGTGAAATGGTTGGATAGACAACATTTCAATCAGAGGTGTTGTGTGACTGCGGTGACCAAAAACGCACACCACGTGTCGAAAATGGCAAAAACATGCGTTTTACAATAAAATGCATACCGAATGACATCAACATGACATGAAATCATAGGAAAACATCCTAATTATTATTGGTGAGGTGTATAATGATATGGAACCTCATTTGGATGCACAGTTTGTGCAGAACGGCTGAATATGTGTTTTTAGGTGTTTGGCGCACTTGAAAAGCGTCTGTGGGGTGGTCAAAACCGATTGAATGACCTCAAAATGCCATGAAATTGGATGAATAAAACTATTGGTGAACTGCAAAATGGTTGGGTAGGTGTCACTCCAATCAGAGGTGTCCTGTGATCATGGTGACCGAAAATGCACATTGTGTGCCATAAATGGCCAAAACATGCGTTTAACAGTCAAATGTATACCAGACAACATAAGCATGACTTAAAATCACATGAGAACACCCTAATTGTTATTAGTTAGGTGTATGAGGAGATGAAACATCATTTAGACACGTGGTTTGCGTGGTATAGTTGGGTATGTGTTTTTAGGTGTTTGGTGTGCTAGAAAATCATGCGTGGGGTGGTCAAAACCGGCCGAACGACCTCAGAATGCCATGAAATCAGATGAAAAAAAATAATGGGTTAATTGCGAAATGGTCGAGTAGAAAAACCATCAATCAAAGGTGTCGTGTGATCGTGGTGACCGAAAATTCACTTTGTGTGCCGTAAATGGATAAAACATGTGTTTAACGGTCAAATTAATACCTGACAATAATGGCATGACTTTAAATCACACGAGAACACCATAATTATTATTAGGGAGGTGTACGAGGAGATGTACCATCATTTGGATGCATGTTTTGCGTAGAACGACTGAATATGTGTTTTTTATGTGTTTTACATTCTTGAAAAGCATGCGTGGGGTGGTCAAAACCAGTCGAACGACCTCGGAATGCCATGAAATCGGACGAAAACAAAGGGTGGGAGAATTTTGAAATGGTTGGACAGACATCACGTCAATCGGAGGTGTTGTGTGACTGAGGTGACTGAAACGCACATTCATTTAACTATCAAATGCATATCATACAACCCACCCACCTCCTAGACAGCCCACCTAACCCCCAAAAAGCCCCCGGGTAGCCCCCAAAACCCCAAACAATCCCCCCTCAAAAAAATTAAATTTAAAGTCTAAATCAATATATAACATTAATTCAATAATAAATATAAATGAAACACACCTCGTGAATATGATGCGTCATGCATGGTCATGGCTTCTACATCCAACCGGTGGGATAGGGTCCTAAAACAAATAAAAATTCTAAAGATTTAATAAAAATAATAATATAATGTAAATAAATAAATTCAGTATATACATATGTCGTATGATCTCCGCCCCAGTACCCAGACACACATATTCCCGCAGTGTTCTAACCTCAGCGATCAATTGCACATTTATCTCCTCCGAAGCAGGCAATCGTGCCTCGAATTCTGAAAGCTATTGTGTCATCTAAGAAACAACAGGACCGAAAAACTCAACGTGTGATACTATAGAATGTGGAATCTCCATTCCATAGGTTATACTATATCCATGTCCATCATGACCAATAATGCGATAAAATATCTCGTCCCTTCGCATGAGAAGTTGTCGTTGATCCTCTGACAGCCATTCTAACTCATCTTCAAATTGAACCTGTGCAATATTTAAATATATATACATATATATGTTTATATACAAATTAATGTAAGTATTTTTAATGAGTACAAACACTTACTATAAGAGCTATAGCCTTACGATCATTTCGATCACAAATCCACATCTACACCGACATTTTATCTGTCGGTACACCTTTCTCCCATAACTGTATACCAATAAAATATAATAATAAAACACAAACCATACTAAATAAAAAAATGAATAATAAATACCTCATGTTGGATCTAAGACACGTGACGAGTCCCGAGCCTGGGAGGTGGTCCCTGCAACGCTCGATTCTCGTAATGGCATGCTGACACCTCCTATATAAAATTAATTCAAATTTCAAGAAAATATAATGTCACACATTCTTTAAAATATATATACCAAAATAAATATACTAACCATGGCATCCTTTGTATACCAATATGCAACTAAGTCATGCCACTTAGACGGGAGAACACCTCTCGGGACTTTTTCCAGAATGTCGGTGACACCCTTATTTGCTACCCAGTGCTCCCTATTGACTTTGCCTTTATAATATTTCCATATCTTATGACATTTTCTCATATACACAGGCTGAAACTCATCTGGTCACACTTTCAGATTATTCTATTTAAGAAAAAAAATCACACATGTTAGTATTTTTTAAAACATAGGGAAGAAACTAAATTGGTCTTCTTACCTGAACAACCCCCCAAAGACGATTTATTGTATCCTGAGCGATAGAAGTCCAATCACTTGTGGAAAATGGAAATCGATGTGGGTCGCATATGATATGACCCAGTTGACGAATAAATTCATGGGCAGTTAGTCCCACCGGATGAAATATATCTTCAAATGAAACATCATAGACCATGTCGAAATTCCATGATAAAATGCCACAACCAGGGACTCTCTTGTGAGAGGAAGAAGTAGTTGATTCCGATCCTGTTGAAAAAAAATTATACATAATTTGATAGATGTGTTTGTGTGTGTCTATATATATATATATATATATATATCTATCTATTTATAAATTACATAAAAATAGAAAAAATTACATTCAAACATACCTCGACCCTGAGACGTAGATGGATCAAATGGATGATATGGATCTACTGCATGTTCCCATGACATGCCTGCAATCGTAAAAAACATTAATAAGGGGACCATCCACAATGTCAAAAAGATAAATTGGATTGTTTTTTAGAATATCAAACTTGTACACTAGTCAATCAAACCATAAGGAATAGAATAATTAGTTGTAAATGGATTTTAAAAAATCAAAAAATTAACAAAGCAGAAATAAAATTATGTATAAAGGCTTGTATTTAGAGGGGGTGTTGTGGGGTTGTCTGGGATAGGGTGGGTGTCTAGGGTGGGGGGGGTTGTCTGGGGTGGGGGCTCTCCGAGGGTGGGGGGATGTCCGGGGTGGGGGTTTTCCGAGGTGGGGGGGGGGGGCTATCTGGGGTGAGAGGGGGTTGTCCGGGGTGGGGTGGGGGACTGTCTGGGGGGTGGGGGTGTCTGGGGGTGATGTGGTTGTCCGGGGTTTGGTTGGATCTCCGGGGTGATGGGGTTGTCTGGGGTGAGGGGGGATGTCCAGGGGTGGGGGTGTCCAGGGGTGAGGGGGGGCTGTCTGGGGTGGGCGGGAGTTCGAGGGTGGGGGTCTGTTCGGGGGGTGGGGGTTGTCCAGTGGTGGGGGTTGTCCGAGGTGAGGGGGGTTGTTTGGGGGTTCAGGGGTTGTCCAAGGTGGGGGATATTTAGGGGTGAGTGAGGTGTTTTCCGGGGTGAGGGGGGTGGGGGCTGTTTTTGGTGGGGGGGGGGCTATCCGGGGTTTGGAAGGAAAACAATTATACACCTTTTATTAAACCTGAAAATTGACTGTTTCTCCTTCAACCGACACTCTGACCCAATAAATATCATTTTCACATTGAACTATGGTATGTTGGCCATGTTTTTGGGCAACAAAAAGATCAGTCTCGAGTTTATCTTGTTCAAATAAAAACACTCCTCACCAGGAAATTTTCATAACAACTTTCCAACTAGGATCCAAAGACAAAGTAAAAAAGAATACTTGTTCCTCCTGTGATGTCAAAATGAAAGGTTAATTATCAACTTGTTCATTTTTGTATAACATATAGTTTAAATTCACAATTTTAAACTAATATTTATTGACTTTACTTCCACACACTGGATCAACCCAGTTACACATTAACAATATTTACTTCAACCCCTGTGCCTATAAAACTTCAATGATATCTATTAATTGATCTTAGTAATAACCAGAATCGACGAATGGAAAACCAATACCACTGTTTTGTGTTTCTCATATTTCTTCAACATCTTTTATGTGAAATTGAAAGCCATTAAGATCTATAGCTTTATAAGGGTGAGCTGTTATAGATGGTACCTCAGCTAGTTGGTTAAATTCTTTAGTTAGCGTGGGTTTACCTAACTCTATTAGCTTTTGAACCTACATAATATACAAAATTCAATAATAACTTCTAAAGAAATAAATTATTATAATAATTCACTCATAATGAAAATAAATTTATACATTCAAAATACTTGAACTAATCATGAAATGACGCATAATGAGATTGTTGAATTTGATAATTAGTTGCACGATACATCTCTTCTTTAGGTCATTGATGTGTTTCTTATAAATGAAATATCTCATTGTTTAAATGAAAAACTTATGTAAGAAAAACATGAAAATGTTAAATAATAAAATTGAGAAGACACATACTTTATTAATAGTGCAACTGATGGAGTATTGAACAAGATGTATTGATGTGCTTGTATCCACTCGATGTTGTCCATATCAAATGTGGTTCCTTCTCCAACTGGACCATCATGAATTTGAGAGGGATTATCTAATTTTCTTTCAAAATCCATAAGATATTCTGTACAAAAATTAGTACACTCATGCATCAAATAACCATTGGTTATTGATGCCTCATAACGAGCTCTGTTTCATACAAATAATTTCAGTATATTCAGATACCTCTCTATAGGATACATCCACCTGAATTGCATTGGACTAGCATCCATTACTTCATCAGTTAGGTGCACTATTTAGTGAACCATAACATCAAAAAAATGAGGGGGAATAGTTTTTCAAAGTGAAAAAACGTAATTACAATTTGGTCTTACAAACTTTTTAAATCACTCATTCATTGATTTCTTAAATAAAGTTGTTGAAAAAAATTACTCATCTCAATCAACAGTTGAACAACATTGGGGGATAAACAATCACAAATTGCGATTGGAATCAACTACTGAAGTTGTATGTTATTGTCATGACATTTCAATTCTTGTAATTTTTTTCTTGTCAAATTTACACACTTTGAAATATTAGAATAGTAACCATCTGGAACCTTGAACATCTTCAAAATGGAAAGAAATGTCTCTTTCCACTTTGTATTCATCGTATACTGTGCAGTAGGTATATATGCCTTGTTTCCCTCAGCTAACTGTAAATGCAATTATTTCATTAAATCCATTTCTTCTGAATCATGATGTTTATTAACATGGCCCTTTTATTTTCCACCAACACCTAAAATGTTTCACAATATATTTTCGAAAACATTTTTTCAATGTGGATGACATTCAAATATTGCCTAAGCATGTTAATTTCCAATGGGGGAGATTGTAAAAAATACTTTTCTTTTTTTCAATTGTGACTGTGTTGTCTACCTTCACCACAAATATTAGAGAATGGATGAGCCACTAAATCCTAAAATTCATATACTATGCAGATATTTTATTCCTCAATTTGTAATAACATTTTCACTCTTGTAATGATCTTTGGTGCAGGGATGAACTCTCTGGAACCATGAAATGTCACTCTGTCCTTTCTAAACCTGTGCTGAGGGGGGATAAAATGTCTGTGACCCATGTATTCCCATTTTTGGGAATCTTTAAGCCATACAGATTTATTACTTTTATTGCAACAAGGTCATGCAAATTCCCCTTTTGTACTCCAGGCTGATAAATTTGCATAAGACGGGAAATCATTGATTGTACACAATAAAGAAACCTACAATTTAGATATTTCATTCATTTCATAGTCATAAGTCATCACACAATCTCCCAAAATTTCATTCAACTCATCAATCAATGGTGGATGGTAAAAATCAATCTTATCCCCCAGACTTCTAGGTCCATCAATAAGAGTGTAAATTAATATAAATTGTTGCTTCATACCAATCCACGAAGGAAGATTGTACAGAACCAACACCACAGGCCATGTGGTATGAGTTGCACTAACCATAGACTTGAATGGATTGTAAACATCTACTGCCAACCCCAATCAGACATTACGAACATATTTAGAAAAGTTGGGGTGTCTCTTATCGAAATCCTTCCTCGCATGAGAGACTTTCGGGTGGGTTAAAATATCACTTTCCCGATTCCTTTCTGCATGCCATCTCATTAAATTAGAAACTTCAGATGACATAAAAAATAATTTCAATCTAGTCTTTAGGGGAAAGTAACACATTTGCTTTACAACAACCTGTTTTCCCTGTTTCACAATCTGACTTTGATGAGTTGGATTTCTCATGTTGTCTTTACACCTTGAAGTTCCACAGACCATAAAAATATCCAAATGGGCAGTTTCCTTTCTAAACAACATACTATTGTTTTCACATGCATCTATGGTCTAATATGTAAAACCTATGTTCTCTGTCAACTTACGAGAATGGTAATATGACTCAGGAATCTTAGCATCGACAGGAAGAACCTTTTTCAATAACACCACCAGCATGTTGAATGATGTGTCTGAACACTGATTCAAAGTCTTCAAATGCAACAACTGGACGATAAATGAAAACTTATTGTAAGCAGTACATCCAGGATATAATTCTGTTTTCACATCATCAAGTACTACATAAAAATTTCTTGATTCACGATCTTCACTAGAGCACAGATTTATCTCACCAATCTCAAAATTCTTGATTTCAATTCCTTTAAGAGCCAACCCACATACCATTTTAATAATCATTTCTTTCATTGGATCATTCATCCTCACATTAACATCCATCTGAACTACATCTATATTTTGATAATGAATATATTCTTCCCCATGAAGAGTTAATATCTTATAATTTTTCATAAATCCATTCAAGAATAGGTGTTATCTCACTAAATCTCATGTGAATTGATGTCTATTTGAACATTTTCTACACTAAAAACTAATATAGTCAATTTTAAATCCTCTAGTGAACATAATGAACTACATAATGACTTCTAAATATTCTCTAGACATTCTATTTGGAAGATCAATACAACTCTTATCCATAATAATATCTGTTTAACAAGCATTTACACCAATGTGGTCAAGCCTCAAAAATTTTCTCATGGGATACACAGACATACTCAAGAATGTTATAAATTAAACAACAACACAACATAATATTAATCCAATCAACATATACATGGACTATACATTGTATGTAACTTCCAACCTCAATTAAAGTGTGATGTTTTCTTATACAAACACTGTTAACACACATTTTTTCATAATTATTCATGCACACAAGCCCGTATATACATGAACATAAATTTCCACAATTTTTTTCACACAAAATATTCATATAATATTCATGTGTGCCAACTTTGTGTTGTAAAATGCCCAAAATCTAAACTCTTAAATGGACGTTAGGGCATACCTGATAGTGCTACAATATAGAAGGGAGGGGATCTGGAGGTGGTGTTGCGAGAGAGAGGAGGGGAAGCAGAGGGGAGCCAGAGTATGAGGAAATGACAGGTGACGGGCGGTGGTGATGCGACGAGAGAGAACAGGCGCTGCAGGTGGGGTTTGGGTGTGAGGGGGGTTTGACCATGAGGGTTGAGGTGGGAGGAGGAGGACATAATCAGCGGTGTGAAAAGGGAGGATGGGAGTGAGGGCGGCGGCGATCAGCATGAGGGCAGCCGCAGTTGGTGTAATGGCGGTGGCGGTCAGCACGAGGGCGGAAGCGGTTAGCGCGAGGGCGGCGGGGGTCGGCACTGCGGGGTACGGTTTTGACGGCACGAGGGGGGTGCGTGAGGAGGGTTCGAGCGCGAGGGGGGGATGGAGGGGTTTTTTATGCTTAGTGATATCCATTGTTGGTCACCCGTGTTAGGGGGATCCAAAGACCCTTTCTTGGTAGTGATTACGGAATCATCTTAGGTATAGACTAGTTGTCTACAGTTCATTCCTAGATAGACTGTTTTAGGAAAATATTATAGTGTGTCCCTAGTTTTGGGACTAATTTTATCTTTTTTGGGTGAAAATTAAATCCATACAGCATAGGATGGTATCATTCATAAGATTTTATATCTGATTACTCATCATTTGTCTAGAATGACCCTTGGTGTAGTGAATTATATGATTTTCAGTTCCTTACATTGGTGGAAGAGTCCGATGAAGAATTTTCGGAGGAAGTTCCATGCTTACCTTCTGACCAAGAGATAGAATTTTTCATTTATCTACACAATAGGATGACCCTGATTTCTATTATAGAATATCAGATAGCTCCCATGAATCTTTGTGAGTTGGGGGTGCAGTTTAGGGATTTGTATAAGAAGGGATTTGTTAGACCCAATGATTCACCCTTTTAAGCCCCATGTTGTTCCCTAAGAAGGTACATGGGAGGTTGTTGTTATATGTGGATTTCCATCACACAAATCTGGTGGATATAAAGAAACATTATCCACTAATAAGGATTGATGACCTCTTTGATCAGTTGAGAGGGGAACAATGGTTCTCAAAGATTACCTCATATTAGGCTATCACAAGTTACAAGTACAAGATTAGGATATACTGAAGATGAAATTCAAATGTATAAATGGTCACTATGAGTACTTGGTGATTCAATTTGGTGTTATTAATGCCCTAGCAGTGCTCATGGGACTCACGAACCAGATCTTTTAGCCTTTCTTAGACGGGTTCATGGTACTGTTCATCGATGGTGTCGTAGTGGACATGGTGTCTAACGATGATACAATGAGACACTTGAGGATGGTTTTGGATATACTTCAAGATCACCAAATTTATGGGAATCACTTTATGTTATAATTATGGATTCATGAGGTCCAATTTCTAGTAAATGTTATGTTAGCATATGGTGTGATAGTCAACCCAATGAAGGTCGAGGTAGTGTTATCTTGGGATCCTCCCAAGATCATGATGAAGGTGGTTAGATTCATTGATATTGTAGGAAACTATTAAAGATTCATACCTAATTTCCCTAGGATTTCATCTACCTTGATATCTTTGACCCAAAAAGAGTGACCACTCGTGTGGACAGAGAGGTTCCATTTGTGCCTCTGGGAGTTGAGAGAGAGATTTATGAGGACTCCCATTTTGATATTATCATAAGAGATTGTTGATTATATTGTGTTATGTGATTCATTAAGAAATAGTATTGGTTGTGTTATATTGCATAGTAACTATGTTATTTCTTAGGTTTCACATCAGTTGATAACAAATGATCTGAACTACATGACCCACGATCTGAAGTTACCAGTGGTAGTCATCACACTAAAGATTTGGTGACATGACCTTATGGGTCAGTAGTTTTTCTACTATTACAACCACAAGTCTCTAGTATATCTTCTATTATACATATATTAACTTGATACAAATTCCATTGGAGGATATCCTCCAAGATTATGACTTTGAGATTTCCTATACTCTTGGGAAGTGGGACATAGTAGTAGATTCTCTCAGTAGGAGATCTTATTCCCAATTGTTGAGTGAGTTGTCGAAGTAGTTGCCATCATTGCAGATATATTTTGTGGATGGGGATAGAGAATCTTACCTCTTGTAAATTTTTTTGACCCCATTTCTTGTATATTAATTAAATGAGGAACATATTGAGGATATCAACTCTGAAACCCCATGTGTTCAAATATCCAATGGACATGTTCCTAATAGATTTTTTGATGAGGGGTAGAATTTCATTCTTTTTAGAGGATTCATGATGGTAAATGGGAAATTGGAGGAGGAGGTTTTGATAGAGTTTCATACCTCTTCTTTGGTTGTACATACAAGTGTAGAAAATATTTAACAAGACCTAAGATTTTAGTTTTTGTGGCCAGGGTTGGAGAAGGGAGTTTCAGATTTTTCTCTCAATGCCTTATTTGTTAGCAAGTAAAGGCATATCACTAGGTTCTATAAGATTTCACTCAACCCTTTGAGGTTAAAGTGTGTAAGTGGGATGTTATATCCATGTACTACCATATATATTTACCATGTACGGCCAGTGGACATGATACAATCTAGGTTTTCATAAAAAAAACTCACCAAGTTAGCCCACTTCCCAGCTATGTGAGAGAAGAGTTTTGTATAGAGCTTGGGAGAACTCTACATGAAGGAGGTATTCTGACTCCTTTAATTACCTTGATGATCATATCTTATTGTGATACCCATTTCACATCTCATTTATGGAATGGATTGCAGTAAGATTTTGGCGACTCAACTGCATTTGAGAAAGGGTTTTCACCCTCAAACTTAGGGCCATACTAAGAGAAGCATTAAGGTATTGGAGGGAATTCAACATGTTTACATGTTATGTATTTATTGTATTTGGGAGGATCACCCACCATTTTTGGGGTTTATTTAAGAAATTACTACCAATCCACCATTGGTAATGCACCATTTAAGCCCTTGTATGGACGGCCCTACATGTCACCAAAATGTTGTAATGGTCGAGGAGAGTTAGAAATTATGGAGCTAGAGTTGGTTCCGTCCACTACGGAGAAGGTGAAGATCTTCTAAAATAATATGAGGACTTCACAGATCCATCATAATTCCTAAAGTGACCGATGATGGAGGCCTTTGGAGTTTGAAGAATGAGACCATGTGTTCCTACAGGTTTCAAATAAATGTAGATTATAGTGATTTGTCTAGGGTGAAAATCTATCTAAGAGGTTCATTATACCTTTACAGATATTGTTTGGAGTTATAAAGGTTGTGTACCTTTTGCCTCTACCACTGTAGTTGGACTAGGTACATGAAATCTTCCACATTTTGTAGTTGTGGAGGTTTTTTCACGCTCCTTTTCATGATATCGACTAGGGTGTGCAGGACATTAAAGATGGATCTACCTTTAAGGAGTACACAATAGTTATCGAGGATTATTCAGGAGAGGATTCTTCATTCATGATTGATTCCCCTAGTCTATATCCAGTGGTATTGTTGGAATCATTATGAGAGCACATGGGAGCAGAAGACTCAGATGCATGCTCATTACCCAGATCTCTTTGTGGAGAATTTTGTTTTTTGATTTTTGGGATGTAAATCCACAAGCTGTTGATAATGTATTGAATTTTTCTTCTATTTATTGTTTTAGAGTATTATAAATATTATTTTTTGAGAAAGTCATGAATACGACGTTAGATTCTCATACCCGGTGTGTCCGGAATTAATTTTTGAAATATGTTAAATATATTAAATGCAGTTGTGAGTAGTTTTTCTAAATAAATGTATTAAATCCTAAATGGAGTCATGGATCAAAGATATGAGGCCTATATTGAGTTCATAGTGTGGGTTTTACCCTATTAAATACATAACCTTGGGGAATGTCGGACACTCAGGTTGGGGACAATCGTGGGCGAAGAATTTAACAAATTAATTGATTTAAATTAATTAATTAAATTATTTTGTTATGATATGAGTTCATCTATAAATATGAATTAATAATGAGATATCATGGTGGGATGCTAAACCCTAGAGATCTATTGATCTTTGGGTTAGATTGTTGGAGGATATTTCTTATATGCATAACCACTAGATCATGGATCTTCGGTCGATGTTCAATTAAATGTGTGGATCTCACCAACAATAGTGATGAGTGGTCATTATTTTTTAGTGACCAATCCAAATTGATGTATGATCATTTTTTATTTCAATTCATCAGATATTCATTATTTATATGACGTACCCTAATAAATCAACCAATAGATTAATTCTCAAATCAGTCATATTGCGAGATGGGTTTATTTATGGGGATTTATTAGGATATTTTATTTTAATTTGTTTTTATCTTTATTCCCCCTTATAATGAAAAATCATCAATTCTAACTAAACATGGATGAGATTCATTCCTATTTTTCATTTTTATTTGTTTTCTCCCACTTTTATTTGTTCTTTATGATCATTTATCTTGGACTATGGTTCAATAAATACCAATCAACAATTATTGTGAGCCAACTTCTTGGTGAAAAGGATTTTCTGTTTCCAAAATACTGGTTTGGATCGATGATGGTATAATACTATGATGATGATGATGATGGATCATGATATTTTTTATGATTCACATTCATTCTAGATTGATGTTGTATCTATGGACAACATAGTAGAGTGATTCCTGAGTGGTTTCAAAGGTTAGATTCCAATGAGAAATGACATTGAGTCATGAATAGAGTATATCCACATTATCATACATGATTCATAGTTGGATTTAATTACATAAGAGTGGGGAATAAATTTTTGAAGCATCTCAGTGGGTTATGAGAATACTAAATAAAATGATGTGTAATCAGGGATTACACGGTGTATGGGACCTATGGTGCGACGATAGGGTTCCCGTGAGAAAGTTAAGTATCACACAACATGTCAACCCTATGACATGAAATGTGATCCCTCTTTGGCAGTTCAGAATGTGCCCAGAATGTTACAAAATCATGGGCACAACTATCCATACATAGACACATCAAGCTAGAAATAGACACGATCTAGAGTACAATGGATTGGTCACGCCATGTACTCTGACACAAACACGAACACTAGCATGGGTTTTGGTACACGGGTAGTAATAAATGAATAATGGTCACACCGTGTACTACATGTACATGTCATGTACTCCCTTCATTATTTATTGGAGCCCTTTTCCTCTTCATATTGGACATGTTTCACTAGGGTGCATACCCTTGATCCATTCCCTGAGGGTTAGTATGGAATCTCATCGTACACAGAGGATGGTGATTCCTTCCATGGGACTACTTGGATAGAGTGTTTGGAATCCTTCCAGGATGTTCAGAGTGAGATCCTCTATCATCATCTTACCCTATGTGGGGTTATTTAATATTTTCATGACCAACACTACATGGGCGTCAATCCTCTACTTAGTGGGTTATTCTAGATTGAGTTTTTGGTATACCCCATGGAAATGGGTGTGATCCTCATCTTTGTATCATTATCTTAATAATCCCATTATATACCTCTATTGGAGAGACCTGATGAGTAGTACTTCTCATACAAAAAACATTAGTACAATCAGACTCACGAAGTATGTTCTCTTAAATGAATGCTATGTGGAACCTTCAAGTAGCTTCCCTAGACTAGATTTATGATTGTGAATCTACCTTGAGATGGCATTTCTTTGTTGAGTATATCTATATATTCTTTTTATATGTTTTGTGGACATTTAATTGTGATGAGATGGCTATTGTTCTTATTATTATATTCTCAGTGATTTTGTGGTGTCATATTGGGTATTGTTATATGCACCCCTACATGGGATTTTCCCACACATTTTGTGTCTTATACAGGTGATTAAATCATTGATAGATTCCTAGAGGGACTACGACTAGGCAGTTCTTAGGTAGCTAGATTGATTGAGGTGTATTTTCACACATAACATGACATCAGTCTCCATCTATACTATAGAGTCCCAAACCCAGGACCCTAGAGCCTCTGAATTCTTTTATTACATTTTCTTGATTACAAGGAATAAAATCCCAAAGTACTGATTAGTTTAGTAGTATAGTATATCCATATTACATAAACGATACCTATAATGCATTGGGTAGTAGAAAATATAGATATGATACACAATAAAATGAAATAAATGGATCATTTAAATCTTATTCAAGTATTTTCCTTCATAACCTGCAGAAATTACACATAATAAGGTTGAGCTCAAATGCTCAGTAAGGGTAAGTAAAGTTGTTGAAATAAATAATTGATGAGAATAATAAACATGGAATGATAAATAATTGATATTAAATTCCATTAGAATTATTATATAAGGAAAAATTAATATAGAAATGAGAATAACTAAAACACAATACATTTAGTAAATAATATAAGAATGAAATAAATCTAATGATATGTCAACGCAAAACCTCATCGATGAATAAAAAATAAATCTAAATGAGGGAATTTAGTAATTATTAAATAATATGTTTCTTAGGCACATGTTACCATTACCATCAATACCTTTTACAAGATGGTTTAAAACATATCAGGAAAACCCCCATCTCATGTGGCTAGTAAAAAGATTCATCCCATGAAACTTTCGATGCATCGAGGGGATATCTTTAACTAGGATGCACCCATGTTTTACAAATCCAAAGAATTCCACATATTCATGAAAAATGTTCCTTGTCAAAATATTCATATTGAATAAAGGATATAGATTTATCAATAGTTCCCCAGTGGCGGCTAAGTAACAACAATGGGTGTTGACATTGTTGAATGGAAATACCATTGAAAGATCATTAAAAACATATCGTGGAAAATGACATTTTAAACATTCCAATGTGTCTCATACCACCTTCAAACAATCAAATTATAGTCCCCATAAAGGAATAATATTAAATTAATCTTAGAATATATTGAGAGTAAGAATATTCTTGATATAACATATTCAAGGGTGGTATATACATCAAATAAAAGTTGATTGGTGCATAACAACAAATAAGACTAAATGAAATGAAAATTGAGATAAAATACCTTACATGTGAAACATAATACCCAAAAATAATAATCATGAAATGAAACATTTAAGAATTAACCTTTTAAACATGAAATAAAAGAATCTAAGAAATGAAAACATTTAAATACATACATATTATAATAGGAAAAAAGAATATTCCCTTTTGTTTCCTCATTTGGAAAGAAACAATAAGGTTCCTTCGAAAACATTAGTAAAATAAAAAAGGGTAAAAAAATCATTAAAAAATCATTTCAAAATCATTTTTTATACATTTTATGAAAACAAGTTTTTTAGAAGAAAATAGGTTATTCGACTAAAGAGATAAATGAAGTCGGTTTTATTAAAAACATTTTATATAACATTTTGAGTACCAAATATTGAGAAAATGGTAATATTTCCTAAAAAAGTTCATGAATAACCATTGGAGAATAAAATTAAATGTTTTATTAGAAAATTTTCAAATAATCTCTTCTAATGGAAATTCATGTGTAAATAATCTCGAATAAAATGAGATTACGGAGTAAACCCTAGAAAATACCATAATGTTGTTGTGAAAATAAATTAATGAATTAATTACTTGTGTAAAATGTATATCCATATAAAAAGGTTTAAATTAAATATTATATATTAAGAAGTATTTTTACAAACATAATAATATAATATTAGCGATAACGAGGAAGTAATATTACCCAAAGAAAATAATTTGGGTTATTAAAATATTTTCCACTTGGTAAATTTTAATTAAAATCACCATAGAATAAATAATTCATATTAAAACTCAAAATACCATAAAGATAAATTAATTAAAAGTGTGATATATCAAAATGGATAGTAGATTCATCCCACAAAATATGTAAGTTGAAAACATGAAATTTATCTCATAGGTGTTAAAAGTGAGACAAAAATCCCTTACCTTGAGTCTGACTTGTAACATGTGTCCTTATATTTCTAAAAAACAGACTTATGCTAATTATTTACTTAATATATAACCTTTTTAATTTTTATAATTACATATTTTTAACTTATTACTATTTTTTGTACAACTATTTAGACAATTAAGTTAACATCGGTTGTTTTGAACAAATTCAGTTTATATATCAAAAATAACTTTGGTAGGTCAAATGTGGTCAAAGGCGTCATTATATAACAAATAAAGAATAATAATTAGGAAATAATTATCATATTTATAAAACAAAATATAATTTTGAAACCAATTATTAAATATGGTTGTGAAAAATGAACCAACATTATAGTCATGGAGATGGTAGGTCATACGTACACATGAGTAAAGTTCTCATTTTTCAACAATCATTGTAGAAATAAGGTGAGTAATTTAAATATCTCAAGAATAATCATTATATCATAAATAAAGTATTATTTAATCATATATTTTTGTATATAGAACTCTTTGTATGTAAAATGTTTCGCATCGTGTTGAGGTGGAGGTAGTCCACACTTCTACGAACAACATTATCACTTTTTATGTGTCTGTGTAAGGGTAATAAAAATGATATATTATATGTATATAAAGGTAATTATTTCATTAATATAATATATATATATATATATATATTTATCTCACATATGTTTAATTAAAACTATCTTTCATACATTACATGTATCTTGTGAATGAATCGCATCACTTTGAGGTAGAGGTAGTCTACAATTCCATAAACGATGTAATCGTTTTTAAACAAAAATAAAAGTTCAAATATATCTATTATAAAAGAATTAAAGAGTATTAAATACATAATAAAAATTATATATAACATATATAAATATATTTTCCATTATAATGTCCACTATGATAGGTGGTAAATAGAAAATTAACAATCATCATTTCGTGAGGCGGTATTTCGTTGTGCATGTAAATAGTATGTTTGTTCCCCATTTTATGGAGGTTTGAGTACGTGTATGGATAACCCATAGAATAACAAAATCCTAGTATATTTACGATACTATTTTTTATTATCATTTCATAAGGATAATTTAGGTATTGGATAATATAAATAATATTAATGATCTTTAGGAAATACGTTACCTCTTAATCGGGTAACTCCTTTTGGTTTGCACCAAAAGGCATACATGAATATATTTATTTCCAAAGGGATGATTCAAGGATAAAGTTATAGATTTTGGGGATCTATTTTGGAATATTTTAGTCAAACTAAATTGGATTGATAGGTGTGAGTATTTGGGAGGAGAGGAGGTCTTTTATAATGGGGGAGGAGTGACACTCTTGTAATATTTTGGAAAAGGGAAACCCAACCAATGTTTTTTATTTAAAATGAATAAATAATGGTCCAAATTAAATACAAAGAAATATAGGGTCTAAATATGTCCCAAAAATATATTTTGTACATGTTTTCAGGTCTTATTAGGCCTTATGTATAGGGTTTAGTCCTTTATTAAGCTTAATTTCATCCTAATCATTGTAATTAATTTTAATTACATTACTAATATATTTGTAAAAATAATAATTTCAACTTATTATACATTATTAATTATTATCATTAAAAATATGGAATCAATTTTTTCATATTCCATTCACATATCTGGTAGAAAATAATTTAAATGTAATCCCACATATGGGATGACAATATGGGTTTTTAAAGTAAAAATGTCGAAAAGATAGCTATGTTTTTATAGTCAATTTAAAATTGAAATTGATTCCAATGACCTAAATTGGATTAATATATAAAAATATTATCTAACTAAAATTTAAAATATATTAAAATTATAATTAAAACTTAAACATAAATTGGATGAAAAGGTATTTTTGATTTAAATTTAAGTATTTTTCAGTATTCATTTTAAAATGAATCAATAAAGAAAAATACAATAAAATTTACCCTACCCTAATTTTTATGAGTTAATTTAAATAATGAAGTTTATTTTGAAATATTAAATTTATAAAAGGTTCAAAATTGGATTTAAATTAGGTTCCCTATTAAAAGGTGGTAAAAGGGCCTTAATAAAAATATAATTTTTATGTGTAAAATTGGGTTCGTTCTTATCTTATATTTTTCAAATATATTGCATGAATATAAAAAATATTTTATTTAATATATAAAATATATATTTCATTAATTTCATTCAATAGTTTTAATTAATTTAATTTATCATGACAAAATTTCTTTGTGAGCAAAAGAATAATAATATTTTATTTATATTGAATTCGTTTATATTTTCATTTATAATTAATTGGTAACAAATTTATTCATTTTCTATTTGTGTAACCCTATATTTTCTTAAGTTAGTTAATATTATTCATAACCTTTAGTTTAACTACTGGGTTATGTATTATTATATTAAATAATAATATTTTAATAATATATTATTGTTCAGTAAAACTCGGTCTTGCATATAATGCAAGCCATAAAAGAAACTCATTGTTGTGGGTTTCGCATGCTAACTCAGTGCCATATGGATTTATATCTATAAATTATATTGAATTTATTTACAATATTAAATATATAATAAATACTTAGGATATTATATTCCCTTACATTCTTGGTGTTGTGTGTCATACATGATATTGAATAAAATGTTCTTACTTTAGATTTCCGGGGCATCACATTCTCCCCGCCTTAATTAAATTACATCCTCGTAATTTAAACTCGATCTTAGTGATATATTGTTTGATATTTCCTATTTTTTAATACAACATCATGATTATGGGTTTTTAATACATCCTCTATAAAAGAGAAGATTATAAGTACAATGGTCACATGGAATAACATATAATCAGGACTCTAAGTAGGATAAAACTCGTGGAAAGTAGAGATACGTACTTGGAGGAAAAGTATAAATAATTATAGGTGTGGTTGAGGCAATAAATCACAAACAAGTGAATGATCAACGGAATTTTGAGGGCCTGAAATCCATAATTCAGATATGATTTAGTTGACCATAGGTTCAAAAAAATTATGGTATTAGGACAACACATTTCATAATCATTTTCCTAATGTAGATTAATTATTTTACTACCTAAGAATATAATAAAATATAATTTATTAATATATTTAAATTTTAGAAGAACAATTTCATCTATTGGTTTTGATTTTAAAATATTTTAATTCATCCCTTATTTCAATAAAAGGGTGTCTAGAAATTAACTTTGATCCTAGAAGCACAAAATAATTTATCAGATCGTAAGGCCCATAAAAGATTGAGAAGTCTAACTATTTGTCTCTAACTATTCTACAAATTCAATATAGTTATATATTAATTTCTAATCCTAAAAAGTTAAACTATTAGTACATCATTAATATTTATTCATCAAATTTTTTAAATAATTACACATTAATGAGGAAATTTTTTGGTCTACTGGTACAAACAAAACCGTTATCACCCTTTAGTCATTGGACTTGCAAGATTTGATTAGTTGTAAACCAGTATAACATTTTTCCTTTTCTAAGATCAAATTATAATAATTTCTAAAATAAATATGATGAACATCCTTGGAATAAGTTAAATTACCTCATAGCCTTTTAACTAAGGATTTTAATACAACCACAATACCTAAATACTTCATCCATTTTATTTTCACATAGTTCCTTAATGGGTATAATTTTATCCATAAAATCACTTGTATGATTTATAATCATGACACCGTATCTTCAAACCAAAACTCATTATGTTTATCCTATTTTATTCATTGTCAAAATCCTTCATAATGGTTTGTAAAGAAAATGTGAATTATCCTAAGCATATCACCCGGGAGTGGAAAACCAGGTGTGCAGTAAGGCCGGTGGTTAGATACTAGGTCTCCCCAAGTCAGACCTGGAACAGATATTTGGAGTTTTTACCACTATGTACATATATTCTAGAACAACATCCACTTGTAGTTTCAAGACAAGGATGTATATCTAGGAAACCCCACATTATATCTACCCTAACAAAGTTCTAGGATGTTATTGTATTTTTATCCTCAATATCTGTTTTAGGGGTTTTCTCCTTTGTCTAACATTCCTAAATCTAGTTTCAAAGGTTTCTGATAAACTTCATTTAATACAAACTGTAGTTCCCCGACCTCAGATGCCTGAATCAGGTGAATTATTTTATTACATTGACATGATTGGAATGATTAAAATCCCTAAGGACTGATTAGTTTAGCAGTCTTGGAGATCCATATTACATAAATGATACCCATAATACATTTTGTAATAGAAAATAAAAACATGATACGCAATAAAAAGAAATATCTATGTCCTTGAAATCTTATTCAAATATATTTCTTCATAAACTGGTGAAATGAAACATAATAAGGGTAATCTCAAATGCCCTATAAGGGTAATTAATGCATAATAAATAATTAATTGATGAGAATAATATACATAAAAATGAAAATAACTGATAGCACATTCCTTTTAAATTACTGGATAAGAAAATATCAATATGGAGAGGAGAATAATTGAAACACAAGAAATTTAATAAATAAACTCATAATGAAATGTATCAATAGATATGGTAACACAAAATCTCATCGATGAATAATAACTAAATCTAAATGAGGTAAATTCTTAATTATTGGAAGCCATTTTTCCAAGGGACATGTTAAATTTAATATCAAGAACTTTAATAATATAGTTTACAACATATATAGTAAAACCCCCATCTAAGTTGGATAGCCAAATGATTCATCCCATGAGACAACCGATGCATCAGAGGGTTATCCATAACTAGACACTACACATGTCATACCAGTCCAAAGAATTACCCATATTCACGAAATATTTTCCTTATATAAATATTATTATTGAATAAAGGATATGTATTTATCAATAGTTCCCAAGTGGACCATAAGTAACAACAAGGGTTGTTGACATTAGTGAATGGAAATATCATTGAAATATCATTAAAACAATCTTGTGGAAAATGTAATTTCAAACATTCCAATGTATCCCATACCACCTTGAAACATTTCAATCATAGTCCCCCTTAAGGAATAATTTTAAATTACACGTAGAATATCATGAGAGTAAGGAGACTAATGATATTACATGTTAAAGGGAGTCATACACACCAAATAAAAGTGAATTGGTTTATAATAACAAATAAGTATAAATGGAATATAATGTGAGATTGAATCCCATATATATGAATTGAAAGACAAAATAAAAATAATCACCAAAAGAAACATTTAAAAAGTAACCTTTTAAACATTAAAATAAAGATTCTACTAAATGATGGTGGGTAAATTCATACATATCATATGAGGTCAAAATAATAATCATATTTTCTTGGTAAAAATGATTGAAAATGACGAATTCAGAAAGTGAACAGAAGATTCATTTGAAAACTTTGTTAAAATAAAAAATATTAATTGTTTCTTTACAAAATAATTTTTAATATTTCTAGGAAACATTTTAATAAAACATGGTTTTAATAAGAAAATAGGATCCCTGACTAAAGATAAAAATGAAATTGGGTTTTCTTAAAAACATTTTATAAAATAATTTGAGTACCAAAGAGTGGGAAAATGGTACTATTACATGAAAATATTCATGAATTAAACATTGTAGAATAAAACTTAAGGGTGTATTAGACAATTATCAAATAATTATCTTAATGGAAATTCACATGTAAATAGTCCCGAACAAACTGATATTGTGATGTAAACCCTTAAAAAGACCATAACATTGATGTGAAAATAAATCAATTAATTGATTATGTGTTTAAAATATTAATACATATAAAATAAGTAGAAATAAAACAATATATTGTAAAAATTATGATTATACACATAATTGTAGAATATTAGTGACAAAGAGGAAGTAATATAACCCAATGAAAATAAATTGGGTTATGAAATTCTTTTCCACTTTGTAAATTTTAATTCAAATCCCCTTAGAATAAATAATTCAGATTAAAAATCAAAATAACAAAAACATAAATTGATTATAAGATATGATATATTAAAATGGGAAATATATGTACCACACAAAAGAAGTAACTGGAAAACATGTAATTTATCACACAAATATAAAAACTAAGATGAAAATCCCTTACATTAAATATGACTTGTCACGTGTGTATTTATATTCCATAATAAAAAACTTATGATAATTATTTACTTATTTGAGAACCTTTTTCATGTATATAATTACTTTTATTTAACTTATTACTATTTTTATACTACTATTTAAAAAATTATGTTTATGTCAGTTGTTCTGACCAAATTTAATTTATATATCAAAAACTACTTTGGTAAGTCAAATATGGTAAAAGGGGTCATTATTTAACATATATAGAATAATAACCCTGAAATAATTATCATATTTATACATTACTTATACATTTAAAACAAATTATTAAATATGGTTATGAAAAATGAAATAGTGTTACAATCAGAGGGATGGTAGGTCGTACGTATGCATGAGTAACATTACCATTTTTCAATGATAATTATGGTAAGAAGGTAAGTAACATAAATCTCCCAAGAATGAAAATTATATCATAAATAAATTATTATTTAATTATATATACTTATATATATAATTATTGTTATTTAAAAGGAATCCCATCATGTTGATGAGGCGGTAGTCCACATATCCACGAATGACATTATAACTTTTTAGGTTTGTGTGAAAGGGTAGTAAATAAAATGATATATTATATTTCCAAAAATTTAATTATGTCATGAATATAATTTATATTGATTTTTACATGTCACTTATATTTAATTAAAATCATCCTTTATATATTCCATGTATCATCTGAATAAATCATTTCACTTTGAGGGGGTGGTAGTCCACAATTCCGCAAATGATGTTATTCTTTTTACAAAAAATAAAATGTACAAATATATGTGTTGTAAAATAATTAAATAAGATTAAATACATAATAAATATTATATAGAACATATAAAAATATATTTTCCATAATAATGGCCATCATGAGAGGTGGTAATAGAAAAATGAACAACCATCGTTTTGTGAGGCGGTAGTTCATTGTACAGTTAAACATCATATTCGTTACCCATTCGTTGGAGGTGTGTGTAATTGTAGGTCTAACACTTATCATAAAAACATCATAGTGTATTTATGATACATTTTTTGTTATATTATAATGTAATAAGGAGTATTTATGGAGTGGATAATGGGAATAAAATTAAAGACCATTAAAAATGAACTTTCCTCTTAATCGGGTAACTCCTTTTGGTTTACACCAAAATAATTCCATAGATGACTTTATTAAAAAGGGGAGGATTAAATGAGTAAGGTAGGTATTTTGGGAAGATATATGGGATTATTTTACTGGAACATAAGTAGATTTAGTGGGTGATAAAGTGGTATGATAGGAGGCCTTTTATAATGGAGGAGGAGTGACACTCTTATAATATTTTGGAAAGGGAAAACCACACCCACTTTTTTACTTAAATAGATAAATAATGTTAAACACTATATAAAATAGAGGATAGGGTCGAAATATGTCAATATAATTGATTTTGGATGTAACACCCTGAACCCAATTACCTAGAGTCGGTGCATTATTACATAACATTGGCATGATACAAGAGATCGTGTACCGAAAGACTAATCAGTTTAGTATCCATAGAAGTACTAGATACATACATATGTTTTACATTACATTATGAAATGAAAAAAAACAACATTTTGTCTTCTTTTAACACATTCATCTCCCTTAGAGTATCTCTACAGGTCAGTCATAATATAATTCTTCACATCTTATGAAAAAAAATATAGAAAGGGGTGAGATAAGATGGTCATTAATAATAACAATATAGTGTAAACTTTCATAAATAAACATAAACATTCAAGGCAAAGTATAAGACTAAAACAAAAGGCTTATAAACTGAAACTTCTGTATAATATGGCAAATATAAATCAAATAATGTCATTTACTTATTCTCATGGATATTTTACTAGTCGAATAATCACATGAAATATCAATAGCCAATTTCATAATGACAAAATGCATAATGTCAGACATTAGAACCACATAGAAAAGGCCTTGTGCCAAGACTAAAAATAATATTTTGTCAAGGCCTTGTCTCAAGACACTAGTTTTCCTAATGAGACCTACCAATGCATCGAAGGGCTATAGCGGGCCCCACCCATCACTTACATGTTCATTGCATTCCTCGTATGAAAATGTTGAAACATAACATAAACATTCATATTAAAAGTAGCATAATAAATATCAACACATCAACCGTAAACAATGAAGGGTACAAAAATAACACATTCAGAGTCAAACATATCATAACATATTCGATACAATATGAAATATTGTATTATAAGAAATCAACCTTAATCTAGAATAATATCCAGTAAAGAATTTTGACAAAATTGAAAATGATCAGTAATGATTTTTGAGAGAAATAACCCTATTTTAAAAATAATTTAAAATTCACACATTTATAAAGGAAGTTATTTAAAAGAGATTTTGGAAGAAATGTTTCCCATACCACATTGAAACTTTTAAAAATAATTTACATTTTAAAACAATCATGTCCATATAAATAAATCCGTAAAACCATTTTAAAAACATGGACATTAATGAGAATGATTTTGAATAATAAATATTTAAAACATTTAAAATGATTTTTTAGTTAAAGAGTACCATAAAAGATTAATTTTGAAATTTATTTTATGAAACATGAACATGGATGATAAATATGTCCCAGAAAATACTTACATATAAACAATATTGGATAATAATGAGATTGAGGAATTAACCCTTAACTTGTAATTTTCCATGGTCGAGGCTACGTTAACCTCTTATATAAAAGTTAAATAATTGTTATTAAATTATACAAGAACCAGATACATAAATATGATATCATATGTGATCTTCTAATATTTCTTTGTAAATAATATTTTAGTAGTATCATCGTTTCAGGTGTTAACAGATTCATTTTCCTTCATACGTTTTGTTATGTATGTCATGTTCGTTATGGATAATATGTATTAGATTAATATCCATAATGATAGAATGTTCTTAAACATTATATTTTTTATCATAAAATAAAATTTATCCTTTAATGATTACGATGGGGAATGAATCTCATCGCGTTCGTGGAGACGGTAATCTGTACGTACGCATGAGCAACAATATAATTATATCGATGGTGAAATCATATGAAATTGGATGTTATATCATATATATAGAATTATTAACATGTTATATTTATTATTTACATCAGTTAAACTCATTATTATACCCATCCAAATAATGAATTGTGTGTATAACAAACTACACCACGACGTGGAGACTGTAAGCCGTATGTACGCACGTATGGTGACTTGTCATTTAAATGATGGAAATAATAATGAATATGGTTGTACCATATTTATAATAACATCACAGTATAAATAAGGTACTAGATTTATTATTTTGGTATGGGAATAACCAAAAAAGATGATGTGGAAGAAGAAAAGAACATGAAAGCGGTGGTGAAATAATTACCTCTACTTCGGGTGCTTCCTTTTGATTTGATCAAAAGGGATCCTTATGATAGATTTATGATAAAAGGAAGGACTCCAGGATTAATTAATTGTAGTTGGGAGGATATTTTGGTAGGGGTTGGCTGAACCAAATGACTTTGGAGGTTACATTTTGAGAGAAGGGGAAGTGCCCTTTTATAAGAGAGGTAAGGGTCACTTTAGGAAAAGCATGAAGTATTATTTTATAATACAAACATATTCGGTTTATAATGTCTCAAAAAGAATTTATTACATGTATAAGGTGGGTATGGGTCGAGAAATTCTCATCCAAAAGGTTTTATATAGGTTTAGGTCACCATATAATCCCTATATTTTAGATTTAACTAATGGTTAAATAGTTTAACATTTACCATGTCTCCATGTATTTTTATATTATATGGTTAATAAACGTACTATAAAATGTAAAGATAATCCCAAGTTGTTCATTAATGAAATATATATTATTATATAAGTTTTTTGGAAGTAACATAGATTTTTAAGACTATTATATCATTTAATAATGTAGTATTTGTTTTAAAAACTCATTTATGTCAATTTTGACAATATTTAGTATCTGATTTTTGTTAAAGTCCTAAAAAAATGATTACATTGAAAAAAATTCATTTAATCAACCCAAAAATTTCATATTAACATATAAAATTATTATAATTCATCAAAAGTCTCAATTTACATTTTTTTTGATATTTATAATATCAATTATTTTAATCTTTCATTAATAAGGTAATTACTACATAATTATTGTGTCATGAATTAATTTAATTATTTAATGTATAAAAATTATAAATAAATTTCTATTATGTAGGATTTTTTTTTAAATTTCTAATTAATATTTATAGTTGAATTTATCATATGTGTAACCCAATATTAAAAAAAAAATTTAGTTACAAAAATTTGAATTTAACACTTTTAACTCTTCTTTACATAAAATAATAATAAATGTACTAATATAATACAAGTGGAGAAAAAGGATCAAATTTTATTCAAATGGTTATTTTTTGGTCGAAATACACATATCCAATAGAAATAGGACATGTGTTAGGGTAATAATAATATCATTTCTACATTTATTTACCCTATTTTCTTTTAACCGTGTGAAATAAAATTCAAAAGTTATTATTCACTAAATTTATTTTCATCTTATTGAACCAAATTTTACATAATGATATCAACCGTGTCTCTTGTAATTTTGAAATTCAATTCACAAAAGTATAAAATTACATTTTATGCATATTCTCTAACGTGCCTAAAAGGTGGGTAAAAGATGGTAAAAACTTAAATAAAATTATATATATATAATTTTATTATAAAATGACTCTAATGAATTACATTGAACTAATATAGGTATTATTTATATATTTTGACTTAAAATGAATTTAAATAAAATAACAAATTATTTAAATAAAATTTCAGTTTTAAACAATAACGCGGTGTTTTTCACTATTCATAAAAATTTGAATGTATTCAGAAAAATACAAAAAATTTACCCTAAGCTAATTTTGATATTCCAAATCCATAAATGAATTTCATTTTGAAAAAAATTTATAATGTTTTAAAAAGTCGGTGTTACTATTCAAAACGGCTAGTTTGATTAGTCGTGGGGTGCTAGAACTCATAGTTTCATACAACGCAGACTATTGTATTATTAAAAGTGAAGTGTCAGATGGAATCTTTTGGTATTACATTCTTCCCTCATTCAAATAATTTCACCCTTGAAAGTTCTAGAATACTACTGTACAAAATTATTTGAGTGGTTCTTCATCGTAAGTTCCTTGGGTTCCCACGTTGCCTCTTCCATCTTATGATTTTTTTCATAGAACTTTTACCAGATGAGTCGTCCAGTTTCTCAACACTTGTTCTCTTGTATCAGGAATCTTTACAGGCTCTTCCCAATTAGATAGATCAGGTTCTATTTCAATTTATAATAGGTGAGTACATGTGTTGGGTCAGGCATGTATTTTCTCAACAGTGATATATGGAACACATCATGTACTTTGGAGAGACTTGGAAGCATTTCCAAATGATAAGATACAAATCCAATTCGTTCTAGAATTTTGAAAGGTCTAATGTACCTGGGGCTTAATTTACCCTTCTTACTGAATCTTATAACACCCTTCCATGGAGATACCTTCAAGAAAACATGATCACCCACTTAAAATTCCAAATCATTTTTCCATTTATTGGTATAGCTCTTTTTCCTACATTGAGTTGCTTTGATGTGGGTTTGGATAACCTTAACATTTCCATTGTTTCCTCAACAAGTTCTGGGCCTACGAGTTTTATTTCACCAACATCATCCCAACAAGTTGGTGTGAGACATCTCTTTCCATATAATGCTTCATATGGTTCCATCTGAATAATTGAATGGAAGCTATTATTATAGGAAAATTATACCAGAGGTAAATACTGATCCCACATACCTTGAAAATCATGTGAGCAAGATATCAACATGTCTTCAAAGGTTTGAATAGTCTGTTTTGACTGTCCATCAGTTTGAGGGTGGTAGGTAGTGCTCAAATGAAGATTAGTATCCGAGGCCTTCTGAAGGACTTTTCAAAATCTTGATGTAAAACAATTATCATGATCAGATAAAATTGATATAGGTACTCCATGAAGTCTTACAACTTCATTAATATATAGTCTTTCTAAATGTTCAAGTGGTAAATATTCTCTTATAGCAAGAAAAAGTGTTGACTTGGTAAGATGATCAACAATGAACCATATTTCTTCATACCTTCTAGGAGTCTTTGGTAGTCCCATGACAAAGTCCCTCATAATATCATCCCATTTCCACATAGGTATGGGAAGAGGCTGCAAGACTCCTCTATGATGTTATCTTCCAGCCTTCACTTATTGAAAAACCATACATCTTGACACATAATCGACAATCTCCCGCTTCATATTGTCCCACCTAAAGTGTTACTTTAAATCTCTATACATCTTAGTGCTACCATGGTGTATAGAGGAATTGGAGTTATGAGCATCATCCAACAATTCCCTTTCTAGATCAAGTATATCAGGAACACATAGTCTCTTCTCAAATTTCAAAATTCTATCTTCATATACAAAGTCATTCAATCTCGCATCATTCACATCTTTAATATTCTTTTGAAACTCCTCATCAACAGTTTAAGAACTCTTTATCCTTTCTAGTAAAGATGGATTTTCAACCATTTGAAAACGTATTGATGCTTCACCATCCATGGTTATTCACATATCCATATTTGCTAGATACATGAAAATAGGATCCCTTTGAACTCTCATCTTGTTCAAAACTCCATGATCCTTTCTGCTCAAACCATCTGCCACCTTATTTGCCTTCCCTGGGTTGTAGTGTATAGTGAACTCATAATCCTTGAGTAGTTCAAGGCATCGTCTTTGCCTCATGTTGAGTTCTTTTTGTGAAAAAATATAATTTAAACTTTTGTGATCAGTATAAATCTCACAATTTTCACCATAGACCTAGTGTCTCCATATTTTCAGAGCAAAGATTACAGCTTCTAACTCAATATCATGAGTGGAATAGTTTTTCTAATGAATATTTAGTTGACGTGATGCCTAGGTAATAACTCTATCATTCTATATAAGTACACAACCAAGTCCTTTCTTTTAAGAATCACTACAAATAAAAAACCCATCATTCCCCAATGGTGGAGTCAATATAAGAGCATTGACTAATATTCTTTTCAATTCTTCAAAACATTCTTCACATTCTTTTTTACAAACAAATTTAACCCATTTACATGTGAGATTGGTTAATGGGTTATCCAATGGGGAAATATTACGGATGAAACACCGATAATAACCTAGTAAACCAATAAAAATTCATACCTCAGTTAAACAAGTTTGTACAGGTCATTCTTGGGTAGAATAGGTATTTGACGGATCAACAGAGATTCCATCCTTAGAGATAATATGTCCTAGAAATGAAATCTACTAAGGCTAGAATTCAAACATTTTGAACTTCCTATTTAATTTATTTCTTTTAAGAGTCTTTAGAATACTTTGTAGGTGATTTTCATGATCTTCATAGCTTTTGGTGTATACTAAGATATAATCAATAAATACCACTACAAAGTCATCAAGATATTCCTTGAAAATCCTATTCATTAGATCCATGAAGATATAGGGTTCATTAGTCAATCCAAAAGGCATTACAGTAAACTCGTAATGCCCATACCTAGTACGAAATGATGTCTTCAGAACATAGTCCTTCTTCACACACAACTGATGATATCCAGATCGAAGGCCAATATTTGAAAAATATTGATCTCTATGAAGTTGATCGAAGAAATCATCAATGCGAGGTAGGGGATACTTGTTCTTTATTTTTATATCATTGATCTCCCTGTAGTCAATGTAAAACCTCATAGATCCATATTTCTTCTTATCAAAATGAACATCGGTACCCCATGGAGAAACACTAGGGAGAATAAATCCCTTATTACTTAATTCCTCTGGTTATTTATTTATTTACACTAATTCTGAAGTGGATATTCTACAAGGGGTCTTCGATATGGTCATTGTACAAGAAATTATATCAATGGAAAACTCAATTTCTCATTCTGTAGGAGATCCAGGTAAATCCTCTATAAACACATCAACATATTCGTGAACAATATGTGTATCCTCTATTTGAACATTCCTTTCCTCACCCATAGTTATTTCACTCTCTTCCTCCCCAATAATTGAATTTAGTAAATCTACTGGGGGTGGATCTAGATAAGAATCATATGATGACATTTCTTCTCTAAAGATAAGGTACTCCTTATCATCTTCAGAAATTGAATCCTCCTTCTTCTTATAATAAATTTTCATATCATGGTATGAAAACCAATCCATACTGAGGATTATATCAAATTCAATCAGGGGTAAGATAATGAGATCAGCAAATAAATAACGTTTATATGCCTTAATGGGAACTGATTCACAATTTTTTTTTCAATGATACTTCCCTTAGGTTTTTTGAGTGAAAAATCCCTTGTTAAATCAACTTGGAAATATTTAATTTTATTATCAAACTAGGAAGATATGAAACAATGCAATGATCCTAAATTAAAAAAATCTTTCACTAAATTTGAGGAAACCATTAAATTACCTACCACTACGTCATTCAGAACTTCAACCTCAGTAGTAGTGATTGAATAAGCTTGGCATTACTCCCTTGGCCTTTTCTGAGGTAAGTTTCCTTGGTGCTTAAGACATTTATTTGCATAATGCCCCTTTTCTCTATAATTTTAGCATTCATCATTGATAACCTCTTTCTTTCCCTTAAAATCAAGAGCTTGGTGTTCTTTTTCACCACAATTTTAATAGACTCCCATTCCCTTCAAGAAAGTACATGGGTGTTTCTTCCCACATTTACCATAGGATGGATATTCGACTTTTCTCTTCTTCCCCTTATTTCCATTTCCAGAGTGTTCAGTAGATCTCTTATTCTCTTTCTTTTCTTTATAGTCGTATGACTTGGATAATTCCTTTTCGGTCTCAATATCACATGATTCAATATCTTCGTATGAAGTGAAGGAGTTTGAGAATAATTCTTGATAGAGAAACAGTTTTAACCAATCAAAGAATCGATCAATCTTACTCCTTGGGTTACAAATATAATCTTTTGGATGACCTGCTGACCTTATAAAGTTAGACTCATACTTTGTGACATTCTCGTCCTCCTTTTTCCTCAAACTTAGAAACTGTCTTTACATATCCACTCGATGGTCGCGAGGAATTTATTTTTATAAGAAAATATCTTTAAACTCCCTACATTCCATATTTGATACTTCTTCATACTCCTTTTTTTTTTGAATTAATGGCCATCATTGATCTTTATCTCTCATGAGGCGATAAACATCCACAACAACTTTTTCCTTTTCACGACTCCCCAAAGCATGAAATATTTTTTCTCAGGAACTTATCAATTTCTCAACTATAAATGTATTTGTAGTCCCATAGAACATTGGTGGTTGTTGCCTCATGAATTGGTCTAACATTGATCCTTCTCGTTGTGGATCAGGGTGCTCCATATGGGTAAGGTTATCATTCATAACCTGAGTGAGTTGTCCTAGTATGGTGATAATCTAATCATCACCAGTTGCATCACCAGCTCCGCTATAATTATCTTGAGTAGGAGGGAATTCCCTAAATTAATTATGTGCATTGATACAGTTTCCATTCATTCCACTATGTTACATTTCTAAAAAATAGAATATACTAGATTAGTTTATGAATGACAATACATAATTCCAAACTTGTAAAACACTTAACATAAATTTGACAATTTATGGATATAATCCATAATCAAAAAAATGTTTTCTTGGAGGAGGAATATACTCATAAATCCTTAATAATGGTGTATAAAGAAAATTTTAATTATCCAAAACATATCCCCCTGTAGTTTCATAACCAATATTGTAGAAATGCCTATTGTCGTGTACTAGGATATCACGAGTCAAGCCTAAAACTCCTGGTTGGATTTTTCACTCCTTAGTACATCTATGTTCGAGCCGCCTCTACCTGCTCATATCCAGATAGGGATTTATTTCTTGGAAAACTCAAAAATATCTATATTACCAAAATTCTAGGAATTTCTTCTATACTAATCTGCAAACACTATCTTAGGGTAATGTTATCTAATCAGAGTTTTCCTAAATCTAGCTTCCATGGTTTGTACTAAATTTTCTCTGATACCAACTGTAACACCCCGAACCGAGTTACCAAGAGTTGGTGCATTATTACATAACATTATCATGATAAAAGAGATTATTTACCGAAATAACGATCATTTTAGTAGCCTTGGAAGTACTAGATACATACATAAGTTTTACATTACATTATTAAATGAAAAACAACAACAGTGTGTTTCCTTTGAACACATTTATCTCTATTAGACTATTCCTACAGGTCAGTAATTATATTCTTCTTCACATCCTGGGAAAAATAAAAGTTTGAACGAGGGGAGATCTGATGCTTAGTAAGGATAACAATATAACGAAAACATTCATAAATAAGAATAAAAATTTAAGGTAATGTATAAGACTAAAACATAATCCTTCTAAACATAAAATTCATCATAATATGGAAAATATAAATCAAATAATTTCATTTTCTTATTCAGATGGATATTCTACTAGTCGAATAATCACATGGAATATCAATATCCAACTTCATAATGATGGAATACATAATGCGAGACATCATAACCACATAGTTAAGGACTCGTTCCAAGAATTCAAATAATATTTTGTCAATGCCTTGTGCCAAGACACTATTTTGTCTCCTAAGACCTACCGAGGCATCGAGGGGCTACAATAGGCCTTACCCATTACTTACTAAGTCCGTTGTATTCCTCATATGAAAATCTTGAAACATAACATAAAAATTTGTATTAAAACTATCATACATAATGTAAATACTTCAACCATAAACCATGAAGGGTATAAAAATAGCACATCGATAGTCAAACATATCATAACTCATTCGATATAATATGGAAGATTGTATTATAATAAATCAACATTAATCCAGAATAATATCCAGTAAAGAATTTTGACATAGTTTAAAATCACCAGAAATATTTTTTGGTATAAATATACCTTTTTTGAAATCATTTAAAAGTCTCACATTTATAAAGGAAGTCAATTAAAAGATATTTTTGAATAAAAGTGTCTCATACCACTTTGAAACTTTTGAAAGGAATTAACATTTTAAAATAATAATGTCAAAATAAATAAATCCTTAAAACCATTTTAAAAACATGGAAATTAATGAAAACGTTTTAGAATAAAAAATATTTAAAACAATTAAAATGATTTTTTAGTTAAATAGTACATTAAAAGAATAATTTTGAAATGACTTTTATGAAATATGGACATGGATAATTAATATGTCTTGGAAAATACTTAAACATAAACAATCTCAGATAATAATGAGATTGTGGAATTAACCCTTACCTTTTACTTTTCCTTGGTCGATGGTACATTAACCTCCTGTATAATAGATAAATAATTGTTATTAAATTATACAAGAACCTCATACATAAATATTATATCATATATTATCTTCTAATATTTCTTTGTTAATAATATTTCAGTACTATCATCGTTTCGAGTGTTAACTGATTTGTTTTCCTTTATATGTTTTGATACATAAGCCATGTTTGTTATGGATAAGATGTATTTGATTCATATCAATAATGATATTTAGTTGTTAAACATTAATTTTTTAATCATAAAATGAAATTTATTCTTGAATGATTACAATGGGGAATGAATCTCATAGCGTTCGTGGAGACGGTAATCCGTATGTACGCACGATTGACAATATAATTATATTGATGGTAAAAATTATATGTAATTGGATGATATATCATATATAAAGAATATTTAACATGTTATATTTATTATTTACAGCAGTTACACTTATTATTATACCCATCCAAATAATAAAGTGTCTGAATAACAAACTACACCACGACGTGGAGACGGTAAGTCGTACGTACGCACGTATGAGGACTTGTCATTCATAGGATAGATATAATAAAGAATATGGTTGTAACATATTAATAATAACATCATAGTATGAATAAGTTACTGGATTTATTATTTTTGTATAGTAATAACAAATAAATTGGAAGTGGAAGAAGAAAAGAACTTGAAAGAGGTGGCGAAATAATTACCTCTTCTTCGGGTCCTTCCTTTTGATTTGATCAAAAGGGATACTTAGGTTGGATTTCTGATAAAATTAAGGCCTCTATTATAAATTTAGGGTAGTTGGGAGGATATTTGGGTAGAGATTGGTCAAGCTAAATGTCTTTGGAGGTGTGATTTTGAGAGAAGGGGAAGTTCCCTTTTATAAGAGAGGTGAGGGTCACTTTAGGAAAATATTGAAATATTATTTTATAATACCATAATATTCAGTTTATAATGGCTCTAAAAGGATTTATTTCAATGATAAAGTGGGTATGGGTAGCAAAAATATCAACCAATAGTTTTTAGATATGTTTAGGTCACCATATTAACCTTATCTTTTAGATTTTACTCTTGGTTAAATAGTTTAACAATTACCATGTCTCCTAGTATTTTTATATTATATGGTTAATAAACATACTATAAAATGACAAGAGAACCAAAAGTGGTTAATTAATGACATATCTATTATAATATAAGTCATTTGGCAGAACCTTATATTTTTAGGACTGTTATATAATTTAATAATATAGTATTGGTTTTAAAAACTCATTTATGTCAATTTTGACACTATTTACTATCTGATTTTTGATAAAGTCCTAACTACTTTATTACATTAAAAAAATTCATTTAATCAACCCTAACCTTTTATATTAACCTATAGAATTCTTTTAATTCATAAAAAGTCTCAATTTACAATTATTTGGTTATTTATAATATCAATTATTTTAATCTTTCATTAATAAAGTAATTACTGTATCATCATTGTGTCATTAATAAATTTAATTATTTAATGTCTAAAAACAATAAATAAAATACCATTATGTAGGAAATCTTTTTATATTTCTAATTAATATTTATATTCGAATTTATATTATGTGTAACCCTATATTAAAAAAAAAATTAGTTTTGAAACATTGAATTTAAGATGTTTAACTCTTCTTTAAATAAAATAATAATAAATTTCCTAATCTAATCCACATGGACCAATAGGATCATATTTTTTCCTAAGGTTGATTTTTTTCGAAATACACTTATCCAAAAGAATTAGTACATGTTTTAGGGTAATAATAATATCATTTTTATCTTTAATTACCCTATTTACTTTTAATTGTGATAAATAAAAGTCAAAAGTTACTATTCTCCAAAAATTATTTTCATCTTATTGAACCACATTTTACATACTGATATCAACCGTGTCTCTTGAATTTTTAAAATTCAATTCATATAAGTGGTAAATTTAAATTTTATGCAAATTTTCTAATGTGCCTAGAAGGTGGGTAAATGATGGTAAAAAGTTAAATAAAATTTTAGGTATCTAATTTTATTATAAAATGACTCCATTGAATTACATTGAACTAATATAGGTATTATGTATATATTTTTGATTTAAAATAAATTTAAATAAAATAACTAATTATTTAAATAAAAATTCTATTTTAAACAATTATGTAGTGTTTTTCACTATTCATCAAAAATTTAAAGTTTTCCGAAAAATACCAAAAATTCACCCTAAGCTAATTTTGATAATTCAAATCCAAAAATGAAGTTCATTTTGAAAAATAAAATTTTAAAAGTTTCAAAAAGTTGGTATTACTATTCATAACGGCTAGTTTGATTGGATGTGGTGTGAAAGATCTCAAAGTTGCATACATCACAAGCTATTGTATTATTCAAAGAGAAGCGACCGTGGAAGCTTGGGGTGTTACATTCTTCCCTATTTCAAATAATTTCATCCTCAGAATTTCTAGAATACTATTGTACAAAAATATGTGGGTGGTTCTTTATCATAAGTTCCTCAGGTTCCCACATTGCCTCTTCCATTTTATGATTTCTCCATAGAACTTTTACCAGACGAGTCATCCAGTATCTCAAAACTTGTTCTCCTGTATCACGAATCCTGACAGGCTCTTCACAATAAAACAGATGAGGTTCAAATTCAATTTCCTCATAGGTGAGTACATGTATTGGGTCAGGAATGTATTTTCTTAATAGTGATACATGGAACACATCATTCACTTTGGAGAGTCTTGGAGGAATTTCCAAACGATAAGCTACAACTCCAATTCATTCTAAAATTTCGAAAGGTCTGATGTACCTAGGACTTAATTTACCCTTCTTGTCGAATTGTATAACACCCTTCCTTGGAGATACTTTCAAGAAAACATTATCACCTACTTGAAATTCCAAATCATTCTTTCAGATATCAGCATAGATATTTTTCCTACTTGGAGTTTCTTTGATGTGGGTTTGGATAACCTTCACCTTTTCCATTGTTTCCTCAAAAAGTATTGGGCTTACTGGTTTTCTTTCACAAAAGTCATCTGAAAAAGTTGGTGTGAGAATTCTCTTTCTATATAACTCTTATGGTTCCATATGAATACTTGAATAGAATCCATTATTATAGTAAAATTCTACAAGAGGTAATAATAATCCCACATACCATGAAAATCAAGTGAGAAAGATCTCAACATGTCTTCTAAGGTTTTAATTGTCTATTCTGATTGTCCATCAGTTTGAGGGCGGTAGGTAGTGCTCAAACAAAGTTCAGTATCCAGGGCCTTTTTAAGACTTTTCTAGAATATTCATGTAAAATGGGGATCATGATCATAAAAAATCGATATAGTTACTCTAGGATGTCTTGCAACATCATTAATATTTAGTCTTTCTAAACGTTCAAGTGGTAAATCATCTCTTATAGCAAGAATAAGTGCTGACTTGGTAAGATGATCAACAATGACCCATATCGCGTCATTCCTTCTAGGAGTCTTTGGTAGTCCCATGACAACGCCCATTGTAATATCATCCCATTTCCACTCAGGTATGGGAAGAGGTTGCATGACTCCTCTAAGATGTTGTCTTTCAGCCTTCACCTATTGAAAAATCATATATCTTGATACATAATCAACTATCTCTCTCTTCATGTTGTCTTACCAAAAATGTTCCTTCAAATCTCTATACATCTTAGTGATACTAGGGTGTATATAGAAATTTGACCTATGAGCATCATCCAACAATTCCCTTTTTAGATTAGGTATCTCAGGAACACAAAGTCTCTTCCCAAATTTCAAAATTACATCTTCATATACTAAGTCACTCAGTATCCAATCATTCAAAGCTTTAATATTCTTTTGAAACTCCTCATCAGCAGTTTGAGAAATCTTGATCCTTTCTAGTAAAGATGGTTTTTCAACCATTTGAAAAAGTATTGATGTTTCACCTTCCATGGTTATTCACATATCCATATTTACTAGATACATGAAAATAGGATCCCTTTGAACTCTCATCTTGTTCAAAACTCCATGATCCTTTCTGCTCAAAGCATCTGCCACATTATTTTCCTTCCCCGGTGGTAGGGTATAGTGTACTCATAATACTTGAGTAGTTCAAGCCATCACCTTTTCCTCATGTTGAGTTCTTTTTGTAAAAAAATATACTTAAAACTCTTGTGATCAGTATAAATCTCACATTTTTCACCATAGAGATAGTGTCTCTATATTTTCATAGCAACGATTATAGCTTATAAATCAATATCATGAGTGGGATAGTTTTGATCATTAATTTTTAGTTGTCGTGATGCATATGAAATAACTCTATCATTCATCAAAAGGACACAACCAAGTCCTTTATTTGAAGAATCACTATAAATAACAAACCCATAATTACCCTATAGTATATTCAGTATATAAGAATTGACTAACCTTCACATATGTTTTTCAAAACATTCTTCACACTATTTCTTCCAAACAAATTTCACCCCTTTACAATGAGCTTGGTTAATGGGTTAGCCAATCGGGAAAAATTCGGGATGAAATGTGAATAATAATCTGCTAAACCAATAAAACTGCATACCTTAGTTACACTCATCGGTGTTGTCCATTATGGTATTACCTTTCTCTTTGACGGATCATTAGAGATTCCATCCTTAGAGACAATATGGCCAAGAAATGAAATCTCCTAATCCAGAATTCACACTTTTTAAACATTGCATATAATTCATTTCTTTTATGAGTCATTAGAATAGTGCTTAAGAGATTTTCATAATCTTCGTAGGTTTTAGATTATACCAAGATATCATCAATAAATACCACTATAAATTCATCAAGATATTCTTTGAAAACTTTGTTCAATAGATACCTGAAGACAGAGGGTGCATTAGTCAGTCCAAAAGGAATTACTGTAAACTCATAATGCCCATACATGGTATGAAATGTTGTGTTCGGAATATCTTCCTTCTTCACACACAACTGATGGTATCCAAATCGAAGTTCAATATTTGAAAAATATTGATCTCCATGAAGTTAATCAAATAAATCATCCATATAAGGTAGGGGATACTTGTTCTTTATTGTTATAGCATTTTTCTCCATGTAGTCAATGCACAACCTCATAGATCCATCTTTCTTCATAACAAAAAGAACATGGGCTCCCCATAGAGAAACAATAGGGAGAATAAATCCCTTATTACTCAATTACTCACATTTTTTCTTTATTTCCACAAATTTTATAGTGGATATTCTATAAGGGGTGTTCTATATTGGCCTTGAACCAGGAATTAAATCAATGGAAAACTCAAATTCTCATTTTGGATGATGTCCTGGTAAATCCTCTAGAAAAACATCGACATATACCTGAACAATAGGTTCATCCTCTATTTGAACATTCCTTTCCTCACCCATAGTTATTACACTCTATTCCTCCATAATAATTGATTTCAGTAGATCTATAGGGGGTGGATCTAGAGAAGAATCAGATGTTGACATTTCTGCTCTAAAGATAAGGTACTTCTTATCATCATCGAAAATTGTAACATTATTCTTCTTACAATAAATTTGGGTATCATGGTTTGAAAGCCAATCCATACCGAGGATTATATCAAATTCAATCATGGGTATGACGATGAGATCAGTAGATAAATAACATTTATATGCCTTAATAAGAACTAATTTACAAAAATTGGTTACAATTATACTTCCCTTAAAAGTTTTGACTAACAACACCCTTGTTAAATCAAATTAGAAATATATAATTTTCTTAGAAAACTGGGAAGATATGAAGCAATGAAATGATCCATAATCAAATAAATATTTGGATAAATTTGAGGATATCATTAAATTACTTGCCACCAAGTCTTTCGGAGCTTCAACCTCAGCAGTAGTGATAACATAAGCTCACCCTTTCACCCATGGAATTTTCTAAGATAAGTTTCCTTGGAACTTAGGACATTATTTTGTATAATTCACCTTTTCTCTACAATTGTAGAATTAAACATTGAAAACCTCTTTCTTTCCCTTGAAATCACGAGCTTGTTGACCTTTTTCACCACACTTGTAATAGACTTCCATTCCCATCAGGAAAGTATTGGGGCGATTCTTCCCACATTTACCACTAGATGGATATTCAACTTTTCTCTTCTTACCCTTATTTCCTTTTCCAGAGTGTTCAGTTGATCTATACTTCTCTTTATTTTCTATAAATTCATAATACTTAGAGAATTAATTTTCTATCTTGATAGCGCATGAGACAATATATTCATAAGATTAGAAGGATTATGAAACTAATGCTCGACCGAGAAATGGTTTTAACCCATCAATGAATCGGTCAATCTTACTCCTTGGGTTATGTATATAATTTTTTGCATGCCTTGCTAACCTTGTAAAGTTAGCCTCTTACTTTACGACATTCTCATCCTCCTTTTGCCTCAGACTCAGAAATTGCCTTTCTATATCCGCTCGATGGTCATGAGGAAAGTATTTTTCTATGAAAATCTCTTTAAACTCCCTCCATTCCATATCTGATACTTATTCATCCTCCTTTATGTTTTCAATTAATTACCACCATTTATCTACATCTCTCCTGAGGTGATAAACAACCATGAAAACTTTTTTCCTTTCACTAATCCCCAAAGAATGAAATATTTTCTCTAAAGAACTTTTCCATTTATTAGATAAAAATGGATTTTTAGTCCCATTGAACATTGGTGGTTATTGCCACATGAACCGGTCTAACATTGATCCTCCACACTGTGGATCGGGGTGCTCTATACGGGTAAAATTATTATTCATAACCCGAGTTAGTTGTCCCGGTTTGGTGATAAGCTGATCAGCACAAGTTGCATCACTAACTCTACTATAATTATCTTGAGTATGAGGAAAATCCCTATATTGATTACATACACTGATATAGTTTCCATTCCTTTCACAGGGCGCCATTTCTAAACAATGGCACACACTAGATTAGTTTATAAATTTCAATACATAATTCAAATCTTGTAAAATACTTAACAAAAATTTAACAGTTTATGGATATAGTCAATAATGACAAAAATGTTTTCTTTGAATAGGTATATATTCATAAATCCTTCATAATGGTTTGTTTAGAAAATGTGAATTATCCTAAGAATATCCCTCAAGAGTGTCGTAACTAAGAGTGTTTCAAGGCCTGTTGTTATGTACCTGGATACCCCAGGTCAAGTCCAGAACTCCTTGTTAGAGTTTTCACTCCTAGGTACATATATGTGAGAGCTGCCTCTACCTTCTCGTATCCAGACAGGGATGTATTGCTTTGAAAACTCGCAAAATCTCTATATTACCAAAAATATTAGAATTTCTACTATACTAATCCTCAAAGTATATCTTAGGGTAATGGTCTCTAATTAGAGTTTTTCAAAATCTGGCTTCCAAGGTTTATACTAAACTTTCTCTAGTACCAATTATAACGCCCCAACACCAGTTACCCAAATTCAGTTCATTATTACATAACATTAGCATGATACAAGAAAACATGTCCCAAAAGAATGATCAGTTTAATGGATTTGGAAGTACTAGATACATACATAAGTTTTACATTACATTATTAAATGAAAAAACAACATTGTGTCTCCTTTGAACACATTCATCTCCCTTAGACTATCCCTGTAGGTCATTCATAATATACTTCTTCACATCCTAAGAAAAATAAAACATAGAAAGGGGTGAGATCCGATGCTCATTAAGGATAACAATATAACAGAAACATTCATAAATAAGCATAAACATTTAAGGAAATGTATAAGACTAAAACATAAGCCTTATAAACATAAAATTCAGCACAATTTAGAAAATATAAATCAAATAATGCCATTTACTTATTCACATGGATATTCTACTAGTTGAATAATCAAATGAAATATCAATATCCAATTTCATAATGATGGAATGCATAATGTCAAAAATCATAACCACATTGTCAAGGCCTTGTGCCAAGACTACAAATAAGATTTTTCTAATGCCTTGTGTAAAGACACTAGTTTGTCTCCTGAGAAATACCAATGCCTCGAGGGTCTATAGCGGGCCCCACCCTTTACTTACTATGTCCAACGCATTCCTCATATGAAAATTTTGAAGTATAACATAAACATTCGTATTAAAACTATCATACGTAATGTGAATACTTCAACCATAAACCATAAAGGGTATAAAAATAGCACATCCATAGTCAAACATATAATTACTCATTCGATACAATATGGAAGATTGTATTATAATAAATCAACCTTAATCAAGAATAATATTCAGTAAATAATGTTGACATAGTTGAAAATGATCACTAAACCTTTTTGAGAGAAATATCCCTTTTTGAAAATTCATTTAAAAGTCACACATTTATAAAGGAAGTTTTTTAGAATATATTTTTTAATCATACAGTTCTATACCACTTTGAAACATTTTAAAGTAATTAACATTTTAAGATAATCATGTCCATATAAATAAATCCTGAAAACCATTTTAAAAACATGGACATTAATGAGAAAGACTTAGAAGAATAAATATATAAAACATTTAAATTTATGTTTTATATAAATAGTACCTTAAATGAATCATTTTGAAATGTATTCTATGAAACATGGAGATGGATAATAATTATGTCCCAAAAAAACTTACAGATAAACAATCTTGGATAATAATGAGATTGAGAAATTAACCCTTACCTTGTACTTTTCCATGATCGATGGTACATTTTCCTCTTGTAAAATAGTTAAATAATTGTTATTAAATTATAAAAAACCACATACATAAATATTATATAATATATGATCTTCTAATATTTATTTGTTAATAATATTTTATTAGTATCATCGTTTTGGGTGTTAACTGATTAATTTTCCTCTAAAAGTTTTGTTTTTTAAGTCTTGTTTTTTATTGATAAGATGTATTTTATTCATATGTAGAATGATATTAACTTCTTAAAAATTAATTTTTTAATCATAAAATGAAATTTATTCTTGAATGATAACAGTGGGGAATGAATCTCATAGCATTCATAGAGACAGTAATCTGGACGTAAGCACGATTGACAATATAATTATATTAATGGTGAAATCATATTTAATTGGATGGTATATCATATATATAGATTCCTTAACATGTTATATTTATTATTTACATCAGTTACACTCAATATTATACCAATCCAAATAATGAAGTGTTTGAATAACAAACTACACCACGACGTGGAGACGGTAAGCCGTATGTACGCATGTATGGTGACTTGTCATTCATAGGATAGATATAATGATGAATATAGTTGTACCATATTAATAATGACATCATATTATGAATAAGGTATTGAAGTTATTATTTATTTATGTGAATAACAAAGAATGTGGAAGTGGAAGAAGAATAGAACTTGAAAGTGGTGGTGAAATAATTACCTCTTCTTTGGGTGCTTCCTTTTGATTTGATCAAAAGGGATCCTTAGCATGAATTTATTATCAAAGGAAAGCCTCTATGATTAATTTATGATAGTTGGAAGTATATTTGGGAAAGGTTGGCTGAGCCAAAAGGCTTTGGATGTGTGATTTTGAGAGAAAGGGAAGTGACCTTTTATAAGAGAGGTGAGGGTCACTTTATGAATAGCTTGAAATATTATTTTATAATACCATCATATTCGGTTTATAAGGGATCCAAAATGATTTATCTAAAATTTAAGGTGTTTATGGGTCTAACAAATCTCAACCAATAGGTTTTAGATAGTTTTAAGTCACCATGTTAACTTTATCTTTTAGATTTAACTCTTGGTTAAATAGTTTAACATTTACCATGTCCCATTGTATTTTTATATTATATGGTTAATAAACATACCATAAAATTCCAAGAGAACCCCAAGTGGTTCATTAATAACATATATATTATTATATAAGTTATTTGGATGAAACTGAGATTTTTAGGACAATTACATTATTTAATAATATTAAATTGTTTTTAAAAACTCATTTATATCAATTTTGATACTATTAAGTATCTAATTTTTGTTTAAGTCCTAAAAAATTTATTACTTCGAAAAAAAATTCATTTAATCAACACTAACATGTCTTATTAACCTATAAAATTCTTGTAATTCATCAAAATTCTCAATATACATTTATTTGGATATTTTTAATATCAATTATTTTAATCTTTCATTAATAGGGTAATTACGACATCATCATTGTGTCATAACTAAATTTAATTATTTAATGTCTAAATTTTTTAAATAAACTACAATTTTTATGAAATATTATTAGATTTATAATGAATATTCATAGTCTAATTTATCATATGTGTAACTATATATTAAAAATGTTTTAGTTATGAAATTTTGAATTTAACACTTTTAACTCTTCTTTAAATAAAATAATAATAAATATCCTAATCTAATAAAAGTGGACCAAAATAATCATATTTTATTAAAGTGGTTGTTTTTGGTTGAAATACACTTATCCAATACAATTAGGACTTGTCTTGGGGTAATAATAATTTCATATTTATCTTTAATTACCCTATTTACTTTTAACCATGGTAAATATGTCAAAAGATAGTATTCACCCAAAAAAATCATTTCATTGAACCACATATTACTTACCGATATCAACCATGACTCTCTTATTTTTTAAATTCAATTCAAAGAAGTGGTACAATTTTATTTTATGAAAATCTGCTGGCTTGCCTATAAGGTGGGTAAAAGACGGTAAAAAGTTCAATAAAATTTTATATATCTAATTTTACTATAAAATGACTCTAATGAATTACATTGAACTAATATAGGTATTATGTATCTATTTTTACTTAAAGTAAATTTAAATAAAATAACCAACTTTTTAAATAAAAATTCGGTTTTAAACAATAACGCAATGTTTTTAACTATTCATCAAAAATTGAATATTTTCAGAAAAAAACAAAAAATATTCCCTAATCTAATTTTTATATTCAAAACCACAAATTGAAGTCCATTTTTAAAAATAAAATTTATGAATTTTCAAAAAGTGGGTATTATTATTCAGAACGGCTAGTTTGATTGGTCGTGGTGTGCTAGAACTCTAAGTTGCGTACAACACTAGCTATTGTATTATGTAAAGAGAAACGTACCATGGAAACGTGGGGTGTTACATTAGAAAAGTGATTAGGTCATATTAGGACTTAAGTGTATGGATTAGTCCTTTGTTAAGTTTAATTTCACCTTAATCATTGTAATTAATTTTCATTAATTTTACTAATATTTTTAAAAAAAATTAATTTGATATATTAGAAATTGTAAATTATGATTATTAAAAATATGGAATCCATTTTTCAAAATTCTAATCACATATGTGTCATAAATTAAATTAAATTTAATCCCACAAATAGGATGACAATGCTTTTTTTAAATTAAAAACATCCGAAAGTTATCTATGTTTTTATAATCAATTTCAAAGTGAAATTGACTCTAATGAACTAAATTGGATTACATGATAAAAATATTACCTAATTAATATTTATAATAGATAAAATGTATAATTTAACACTATAAATAAATTATATAAAAATAAAATTTCAGATTAAATATCATTATTTTTTGCTAAAAAATGAATCATCATGGAAAAATAGAAAAATTTAACCTATCATAATTTTCTTTACATTAAATTAAGATGTTTATTTTGACATATGAAAGTTATAAAGGGATCAAAAAAATTATTTAAAGTAGGTTCTCCATTAAAAGGCCGTAAAAGAGGCATAATAATAATATAGATTTTTTATGTGTAAAATTGGGTTTGTTCTTATATTATTCTTGTCAAATATATTAGATGATTAATAAAAATATTTGATTAAATATATAACATATATATTTCATTAATTTAATTAAATAATTGTTATAAATTTAATTTATTAATACCAAAAATCTTTATGAGCATACAAATAAAAATATTTTCTTTATATTCAATTGGTTTATATTTTCATTTATAATTAATTGGTAATCTATTAATTAATTTTCTATTTGTGTAAACCATATATTTTAAAAGGTTAGTTAATAAAACTTATAACTACTAATTTAACAACTTGTTTAAGTATTATTATATTAAATTACAATATTTTAATAATATATTATTATGTAAAAATTGGTCTTGCGTGTAACCCAAGACATTGAAGAAACTCGTTGTTGTGTGTTTCACATGCTAACTCAGTGTCGCATGTACTACTAACTATAAATTATATTTAATTTATTTAAAATATAAATATATTATAAATACCTAGGATATTACATTACTTTATTCTCTTTGTGTTTTATGTCATACACGCTATTGAATACAATGTTCATAATTTACATTTTTGGGGCGTTACATATACTTTCAGGTTGTACTTGTTCTCAAACACATTGTCGTGGTATTGTATTTGGATCTTATTTTCTTTCATTACTTGTTTCCATTCTTTAATAGTGGGATTAAGATGTATTCCTTCATGTTTTATCAGTTTTTTAACATTTCATCATTCTATATGATTAGAGATGTGAACGTGTGTACATGTACCTTAGGCTACGACCTCCCATGTGAGTGATGTGACTACTCTATGCTAGTCACCATCATCTGGCCTACTTGAGGAGGTCTTGGTATAGTTGCAACACGAACCCATTTGTATTTGTTATGATATTGTAAATTATTCATACATTTCATAACATATGAGAAAATTCGTGAATAATCAAGAGTTTTCTAAGGGATATATAAGGATTCCAAAAAAATAGAGATGACGCTAATCAGTTTATGTGGCCCTTTCTCGAGCTATTTTAGTTGATTCTACATGTTACAATCTCCTTGTCTATACTTTTACAACTAATTTACTAGCATATTGTGGTTATGAGGTGGGTCTTGACCATGTTTTTGGGTGTTTTTGATTAGCTAGTGGATGCACCATTAAGGGAGGAACCTATTGGTTGCTCATTATGGATATTTAACAATAAAAAAGTTCAAAGGACAAGAGTTTGGACAATCAATAATTATTTTATATGTTCTTCATTTAAATTATACTTGGTTTTCTTTTTATTTAGCATGGTGATAATAAAAATGGGGTTTCTAATGTCTTCCACTACATCAGAAAAGTTTTGCTTAATCCTTAAAATCCCATTAGTGGTATCCTAGATTTTTCATGCTTCATTATTACCAAAATATTGTTTGAAATGAGGAAATATGTGTATCATAATTCAATCATAGAATATGATATAGATTTTTCTTTAGAAATTGGATATAATTTTTATTATCATTGAACATAATATATATAATGTAATGTCATTGGTTAAATATATGGGATATTGTAGGAAACTATATTGGTTTTGAATTATGGGTTCATTTTCGAAAAAGGATTTCAAAATCAATGATTAGACCCCTTTTATATAATACCATAATAGGCGATTCATAATATATCCTTTGGTTTTAATGTATTTTATTGTAAGATATTAATATTTTTGGCATACATAATCATTAATATCTACTATTTCATAAAATTAAAATAGAGTATCATGTCGTTATAATGATATTAATGCTTATTGTAGAATAAAATATATCATCTATTATAGGTTATATAGTAACCACAGATTATCCATCCTAAATTATGATGGAAAGATGTATCAGACAATAATGTAGGGTACCCTAAAAATCATAAAAATGGTATATTAAAATATCCTTACCTTGGTTTATGATACTAACAAGTCATAAAATTTTATTAATAAAATTATGTTTTTTCTAAATTTTCAATTATGAATCGAATTGAATAGATTGTAAATTGTTTATAAATTATGAAAAATTATTTTTGGGTATTTATTTAATTTATAAATTATTTATAAATTATTTATTTAAAACTTTTTATAATTAATTATTAAATTTTTATAAACAAAAAATTTTAAACAAATATCCATAATACTAAATGTAAACATTATATACCATATAAAACTATATGGTGTGACTTATAATATATATATATATATATATATATTGAAATTATAGTTGTAATTTATATAGTGTTTTTAAATTAAAAATATGGAAAAATATAAAATAGTTTATATTCGATATAGTGAAATTTTTATAACATTCAATTTGAATTATTCAAATTAAAGAGCCTTATTTGAGAATTTTTTTGAACCGTATCAAAAAGTGTTTTTTTAATTGATATGATCAATGTTTAAATAATATTTAATACGGGATATTTAGATTATGTAAATTATTTTCATAATAAAATTGGAATGAAGCTTGTCTGTATTCAATTTAAAATTATATATTTAAGGAAAATGTCATATAAAAGGTTACAATGAAGGCTTTAATATTAGATATAATTATAAAGTGTTTATATTTGTTTGATTATTGAATTTCCTTAATTCATAGTGAAATTATAAAGTGCTTATAATTTATTTCTTTATTTATAAATTGCTCATAAATTTTTACCTCATGTCTAAATTTAATAATTGTTCATTTATTTACCTTATTTCCTAATTTATTTATAGATATAACTGTTATATTATCAATACGTGTATTATTTTTATTTATGTAGTTAAACTACTTCTATAAATTTTCATATATTCATATAAGGAGTTATTAGCAATGTATAATTATTGAATATGTTTTATTATAATATAACATTGGATTGTATTGGGTTATGAGCTTGAATTTAAATGTTTATTATGGTTGATATATATTAAGTGCTAGAATTATGGTGTAATTATGGTCTCTCATGAGTAAGGTAACCATGGATAAAATGAATTTGGGATGGAATGCTCACTGGCCTAAAGGTATATGCCTTATCTAGAAAAGTGTGGGTTGGTTATATATTTCTGCAAGATTACTCTTGTGTTTATTGTTTATTTAATAAGATTTTATGCCATTACATTAAATTGTATAAAGTACCTTATACATAGGATTCATATGAATTTTTTGGAAAATAGTTTTCATTTAATTTGGGTTAGTAACCCAATCTATGAGTAGTGAAAAGTGTTACACATCAATATTGTTTGAACATAGTGATTTATTATAAGAAATAGTATTAAAAACTAAATCATTAAAAGCATTCAAACATGAATAAGGAATACATATTATCATATGGTTGTATTAAATCCCCATAAGAATACTAAGTGTCATATTCCATTTAAAGTGAACACATGTCAATACCTTGACAATCCATTGGTGTAGGTTCGTTCCAAAGAAGGGTGAATTGAGATTATCTTCTATAAGATAAGTATTGAGTTTACTATAAGAGTTAGGTACCTTATTTTTGGAATTTCTTTGGGTTGCACTTTTCTTGGAAAACCAAAGAGTTAAGAGACCTTATGAATATTATTATGTTTTTACATATGATGGATTGGTAAAATATTTATTTTCTTAACCATCTAAGAGTCATATGTGATATGATTGGTATACTAATTTACCTAAATAACTATACACTAAGAGTAATGAAAAATAAAACTTATCTCTTAGTGAAATGTGGGTCCTAGATAGATAATATATATATGATGAACTTAAAAGGTGTCATCATTTTATTGGTACAACAATTAATAAAATTAATTATTAAATTAATGTAAAACATGACACACATTTGATAAAATATTTTTCTAAAGGTAAATGAAATTTCCATCATTGAATATTACATTATGATTAATCCTATAGAAAGGATAAACTCAAGGTTAGAAACTTATTAGACTAGTATAAAAATTTGATACAAGTAGTGATAAAAACTATGTGTTAAGGTAACCTCTTCCTGAGTCACCATATGTTGATGTTGTTCAATACTTGAGTCAAGATTATTTTTATAAGCATAAAATGATTCAATGAATAATTATAGAGTACTATATAAAATATTACCAAAATAACAGTAGTGTCAACTCATATAATCTATGTGATAGAGTGTGTGATAAGCTAAAATCATCTTTAAATTTTCCTGTCATTTAGTTATGAATTTTCAATGAATTATTTGGAAATGCACTTGGTATGTGGTGAATTTTTTAGAAAATAGACTTTTGAAGTTTTAAAGGAGAAAATACAGAAAAGGAACATAATTTTCCTATTACACATCATGAAACCTCATTAAATGACGTGTAGTAGAGTTTTACAGCATGCTACATGTTATGAATCAAGTCATGATGAAAGTTGTGGGGAACTAATTATGAAGAATCCATTACATGTCATGAGATTAAGATACAACTGTGAAAGAGTGGAATGAAATTCCCACTATAAAGATAAATCTAGATGGAATTTACACATTATGAGTTTCAAATACACAATGTGAAAGGATTAAAATCTTCAAATCTTAGATGAGATACCCGTGAGATACGCATTGATTCAAAATATATGGAGTAATACACATATCGACATCACACTGCATGAATCCTTATTATACATTATTTAATTTTTTTCCTATATATCAAGCAGCAAGTAAAATGTTTTAAGAACATAATTCATGAGCTCCAAGTATAAGACCTTTGTTCTTTCCATTCCCCTCTTGTTCCCTACTACCCCATCTCCTCAAAACTCTAGTTTTTTTAGTCTCTTTTTATTATTTTTATTCAATACTATCATATTGGGTGGTTTTTAAAAATATTCATTATTCCTTTTGAATCATCACCTTCATTCATCATTGATCATTGATGAACTTTTTCATGCATTCATTTCCATTCTCATTCCATGTAATCATTTAATTGTATTTTTATTTTAACTTCTTAATCATGTTTGCATGCTCATCTCAATTAAGTTAACCTAAATCACTGCTTGTTTTGTGACTATTTTAACTCAATTGTTCTTTGAATATTGAGTATAATTTCAATTGTTCATTTACTTTTTTTCAATCCTACCATGAGTGGATAAACCACCTTGGGTAGGGAAAAATTGTAGGGGCATCTGAATTCAATAAATCTTTAATGCTAAACTTGTTAACCATTTGAATTGGTAATCACAATAAAATTTAATTACCTATTCAATTCATTCAAACATACCTGGACATGTGTTAATAGAGTGAAGTAACTTATCCTAGTAGGATTAGATTATTTTATGAACAATAGTCTAAAATACCTCTAGCCTTAGAAACCAAGCCTAATGTATCTTGGTTGACACTATTTACCGATCAAGGAATAGTTATCTCTTAGGTCGAACTAGTTGATTTGACCATAGTCAACTAAAGACCTATGTATTATTTGTATCCTAAAATTTTGTATCCTAACAATTTATAATTAGGATCATATTTTCTACATCTCCTCGAAAGTGATCCCAATCCCCACTTATTCTTAAATCAAACCATAAACCCTCTATAAATATCTTTCCCAAACTGAACCAATTCTAAAGGACTCCTACACCAAAAGGTTCCGAGCCATTTATTATCAATTTCAAGCTTAGTTATCCTAGGATCATCCCCAGATATTTTCCATACTATATCCTATTAGAAAGTGAAGTTTGGAAAACAATAAAATTTTAATCTAACTGCAACCCATTTGAATTCAACGATGTGTGCATGAGCATCAAATTTCGTTGTCATTTTTGGCAATACTGTAAAGTTGTGTGTCACATAGTAAAACTACTATCAAGGACATTGGATTACCTTTCCCTCACCCCATATCCCTCTTTCTATTTTTCAAGATGCCACTGTGTCTATGCTCTAGTGGAAAAGTGCATATACCAAGGCCGTTTGACTAATTAAAGGATCCTTGAAACACAAGAACTATTAGCCTTCAATACCGAGATTGAACACTATCTCTTTGCAATCCTATGGTAAAACATGGCCAAACAAAATATTAAAATGGGATCCAAACTGCCAAACCTTCAAAACATACAACAAGTGATTCATGGAGAGCAGTCGATGCAATAAGAGCGAACCATCATGGATTATGTATTTCCATTAATACAAGGCACGACACCAATCATAGTGTATCATCTCATTCAAGACCATACCTTTGAGATAACACATTCACTCATTCACATGATTTAGAACATGGGATAGTTCAGTGTACTTTAGAGTGACAACCCTCATGAGCCCATCTCCAACATCCTGTAATTTTTTGATACCTTTTTCAACTTTTGAATATCATATGATGCAATTAGACTCTGTGTCTTACCATTATCTCTGTGAGACCGAGGTAAGGATTGGATAAAAATCAAGCTCCCATGTCAATCACTATTTGGGATGATCTAGATGAGAAGTTTCTAGAAAAATACTTCCAACTAATCCAGACATGGAAGCTCCAGAACAACATTTGGATCTTCACATAGATAGATGGAGAGTCTGCATGGGAATCTAGGGATACATTTAAGGAACTAATGAGGAAGTTCATGAAACATGGACTAAACATTTGGATCTAGCTCTATACATGTTACCAAGGTCTTCAACCAGCTTCCCAGAAAATTGTCGATGCTTTCATGGAAGGGAGACTGATGTTCAAGACACCTGAAGTCGGAAGAGCCATTTTGGATTATGTCTCTCGTAATGGCTGCTTGTGGACAAGTTATTATGGACCAACTCGATGTGGAATCCACCAATTGGATGAGAACACCAGACTAGAATCGCAAGTTGAATTGCTCACAAAGAAGCAGAATCATTCCAGTTGTATACTATATAACCACCTCCTTCTCCTATAATGGAAATACAGTTATGAATTTTTTTGTAGTCGACAGCTATACCAAAGACTCCAAGGAAGGAGCTTAATAGAAAAAACCTCAATATTGTAATTACATTAATTACAATCATAAAAACCGACCATTTCAACAATAGTAAGAGTTCTATCAGCATAGGCCAGATTAGTAGCCACCTCAGAACAACCAAGGATTTTATCAATAGGGTAGTGGTCAATAACCATTTCATAATAAAGGACCATCAGGATTCCCACCAATGAACCTTGTACCAAGACAACAATAGAAAATGAAACAAAAACCTTTCCCTGAAAGAGAACAATAATAGTTTCATGAAAATCAAAAAATACCTCAGCAGCAACATGATCCTCTCAAGAGTAGCCTCAAGATCCTCTTGGATACATTTGTTCAAAAAGAAGACCGGTGAAATACTACTCAAGAGATGGAGATGCAGAATCAATGAGCTGCCTTACACAATCTTGAAGTACATATGGGTCAGATATCAAAGAATTTGTTTGATATATTAGAGGGTACTATACCTAGTAATATAGATACATACCTAATGGAATAATATAAGGTTATAATTTTGAGAAGTGGACATTTTTTGGATTTCCAAAAACTAGGTGTAACAGATGACAGGAAAATTAGGGAACCTAAGAAGCATTCAATAGTGGGGGAAGAATAATTTGATAAAACCACCCAATTAATACCTCAGGAGACATCACCTACCCAAACACCTGAGCAACCAAAAGATCCTATTTATGTTTCCCCACCACCATAAAATCCAGCTCTTCATTTTCTAGAAATAGCAAGACAACGTTGATAGGATGCAAAATACAAGAAATATATGGAAATTTTCAAGAAATTGAAAATCAACATACCCTTTTCATAATCCATTTCTAAAATCCCAAAGTGTGAAAAATTCCTTAAAGATGTGATTTCAAATAAAAGAAAAATTGAAAATCATTTTGTCATCTCACTAAATGAAGAAAGATCTATTGTTGTTCAATTTAAAATCCCACAAAATATGAGATACCCCAAAAAAATTTCAATTCCATGTGCTATTGAAGAGTGTATGTTTGGAAGAGATTTCTGAGATCTCAGTGAAAGCATCAACATAAGGCCAATGAGTGTATTTCACAAGTTGGGACTTCAATAGATCAAACCAATTTGAGTTACAATGCAACTTGCAGACTGATCAGTAAAGTACCCTAGAGGAATTCTTGATTATGTTTTAGTTAAAGTTTTAAAATTAATTTTTCTAATAGACATTCAAGTTCTGTATATGGAAGAAGAATGAGAAATCCATGTTATTCTCAAAATATAATTCTTAGCCACATGAACGAATCTGATATATATGAATCAGTGGTGTATAATATTTCTTGTTAGAGAAGAACAGGTGGTCTTAAAACTTGTCAAAGATCCCCAATAACCATATGATTCAATTGATTGCAATTTTATCTCTTATAGCTAAGAAATAAGTAAATATATGGATATTGAAGAAGAAAGTGACGATTCACTCTCAGATATAGAAGAAGAGTATGATTTTTAGGAAGTTAGCTTCAATGAACCTCTCATAGGGGATAACATTACATTTTCCACACCCTTAATTATTCTACCATCATCACTGGAATTAATTCCACTACCCAGTACTCTTAAGTGTTCGTACATAGGATCTTCAAACTCTCTAACACTAATCATTAACTCTAAAATATCCCAAATACTAGAGGAAAAAGTGTTTGAAGTCTTAAATAAACACATATATTCAATTTCCTGGAAAGTGTATGACATTAAAGTGACCAGTCTGACAGTATACACCAAAAATACTCTACTCGAGGAAGATGAAAAACCAAAAATCCAACCGAAAAGGATACTCACACCACCAATTAAAGATTTTTTTAAAAATTTGATGGATTGAAACTTCTGGATATTGTAATAATATTTTTCATATTTGATAGTGATTTAGTGATCCTATTACAAGTATTTACCAATAAATATGGAATAATAGTATAGAAAACTGATGAAAATGAATTGATCTCAACACGCACCATCACTTGATACATAATTTGTGTGGATTAAAGAAGCTTCAATGGATAAACAAGAAAAGATAATTTTCCTTTACCCTTCATGGATCAAATGTTGGAAATACATATAAGACATGAATTCAAATATTTATTGGATGGATATTTATGATAAAATAATATTGCAATCGACCATCTGATTACTCAAAATCTATATTCATATACCCATTTGGAACCTTCACCTACAGGCATATGTCATTCATAATGTGTAATTCTCCAAAAACATTTCAATGATGTGTGACACATATTTTCCATGATATATCATAGTAATTCTTATAAATCTTCAAGGATGAATTCTCAGTTTATGTAAGATCTTTTGAAGTATGCCTATGTAATCTCGAGTTAGTCCTATGATGATGTGAAGAAACATAACTAGTTTTGAATTGGGAAAAGTTTTATTTTATGGTGCAATGAGGCATACCCCTCATAAATAAAATCTATAAGGAAGGAATAAAAATTCAATAAAGTGATGATAAAGTTCCTCAATTATTTACCCAAGCCTTCAAAAATTAAGGGTATAAGAATCTTTTTGGTCCATGCAAGATTGTATAGACGATTTGAAAAAGACTTCGCTAATGTTTCCCACCTATTGAAACACTTGTTGTCAAAGTAAGTTCCATTTTAATCCAATAAATAATACTGTTAAGAATTAATTACTTCGAAGAAAATTTGGATAGCATCACCCATAATCATTTCACCAGATTTGAAAAAATAAATCAAATTGATGTGTGGAACCAGCGACTTCACTGTTGGCGCTATTTTAGGACAATTAATTGGTCACATATTCTATACTATCTACTATTATAGACATACACTAAATAAATTTCAATTCAACTAAAAAATTAGAGAGATAAAACTCTTATTCATTGTGTATAATTTCAAAATATTATGTTTCTATTTGGACATATCTAAGGTGATTGTGCACACCGATCATGCTACCCTAAGGTATTTAATGAACAAGAAGGATGCTAAGCCGTGGCTGGTAAGGTGGATCCTCATGCTACAAGAATTTGATATTATGATCAAATACACCATAAGAATATAAAATTGGATTGTAGATCTTTTGTCCTAACTTCCTCTATCACTCATTAAGGATGACGATGATACTGAAATCGAAGTAAATTTTCCTGATGAAACCCTTTTTAGCATTAAGGTGAAACTGTGGTTCTCTATTATTTCTAATTATCTCTACATAGTATTTTTTATAAAAATACCTCTCATATAAAAAAAATAAATTTTTTTTGGCTGAAGGAAAACATTACTATTGGAATGAACAACTCTTGTTCATATATTACATTGATAGCTTATTGTGATGTTGCATCTACAAAAATGAAATCACAAATGAGATAGATGTGTTTCATAAATCATCAAATGGAGGAAATCAGAGACATGAGTTCACCATGGAAAACATTATACATAGTGGAATTTTTTGGTCCAAAATATACTGAGTTGTAAGGTAATTCATTCAAAGTAGTGATATGTTCCAAAGAATATAGGAAAATTGAGAAAAAGAATGAAATGCCTCAAAACCCAATAATGGAATTTGAAATATAAAACGTATGGGGGATATAAATCATGGGGCCATTTCTCAATTCACATGGAATGTCCTATATTCTTTTGGGTGTTGACTACATATCAAAGTGGGTTGAATCTAAATCCACATCACATGACATAGCGAAAGTGGACATGAATTTTTTGAAAAAGAATGTGTTCTCGGGATTTGGATTTCTAAGATGAATCATTAGTGATAAAGGAACACATTTTACTAATCAGGTTGTTGAAGGATTTCTGAGAAAATATTGAATCTGATACAACAAAATTACTCTTTATCACCCACAAAAAGTGGGAAAGTGGAATTGTCAAATTGGGAGGTCAAACAAATCTTATAGACAATTTAGAACATGAGTAAAAGTGAATGGTGTTTTAAAATTAATAATGCACTATGGGAACACTTCACTACGTACAAAGCACTCATTGGAAAAACACCATTCAGAAAACTTTCTAGGAAACTATGTCATCTTCTGGTTGAACAATAACCTCTCTCATACTGTGAAATTAAAAAGTTAAATATAGATTCTTATAAAATGGGAGAATCTTATATTCTCTAAAAATATGCTTATGAACATGCCAAGATCGTTAAAGAGAGAAAAATAGAATGATCAATAAATCGATATTTGCATATTTTCCCAAAAAACAAGGTTGTCTTATTCAATTCCATACTGAATTATTCTTTGGTAATCTGGAATTTAGATGGTTTAGCCACTTTGAACTCATTCCAGTTTTTCCCTATGGGACAATTAAAATTAAAATGGAGGGTTGACCACCTTTCAAGGATAATGGTCAAAGGCTGAAAATCTTTTAAGAACCCTTTTGTGAAGGTTGTGCCATCAACCTTAAGTTCACCTAAGACTTAATGGATTCAATCTCTCCAAGTTAAAGGAACTACTGCCTTGGAGGAAACCCAGGGTTGGTCATCTTAGAATAGATTAAGATAGCCTTAGGAATACATATAATCTTCCAGAACATTGAGTCTAGGGTTTGAAAAATAAATTAATCTAATGAAATCCATTAAATGTCATGTAACCATGTTACATGAAGTGTAAATTCTCTATCAAAAAGACCATTAAAACAATAATTACACAATAAAAATCATTGGTAAATGTTGAAAAACATATTCATTTAGTTTAAAAAAACAAATCATGCCATTAACCCTATGTTCATGACCTGATAACCCCCCCCCCCCCGACCATCTACCTCCCTCCTGCACTTACCATCTGAGAACCATTTCCTCTCCCTTCCCTCCTCTCAGATGCACCCTCCTTCCTTATCCTCTTACCCTCATTTTTTGGGACCCATTTAATCTTTATTGTAAAAATATTCTACATTAAAATAAACTTGGTTACCAATGATCATCATTCTATAAACTAGCATATTATTCCTCTTATCAATATTTCAAACATGTGGACTAATGTTTCATTTAGTACAAGAATTTTTTACAAACCCATTTTACAGGTGACTCACATTCAGAATCACGACATCCCATATTTCCTCATGGAATGCCAATTATTAAATGGATCTCTCTATTCCCTCAATTTTAAATTTTTCATCTTCCATTTCATTATTTTTCAGCTTTATTTTCTATAACACTCCCCCAATATTTCTATAGAAAGTGTGGAAACTATCTCTTTCTAAGTGTGGGGGATTTTTAATAAGTTTAACTTTGATAAACTTGAGTTTTTTCCTATTATGAACTGTCTAGGAGATATTTTTCATATTTGAAGCATGCTTTAAACATAAAAAAAATTATTCCAATTCGAATAAAGGAAACTATTTAAGTTTGAAACAATTACAAATCTATGTTTTGTATATATTTAGACTTTTAGAATGACTTCTATTCTTATAGATTTAATTCCAATTCAATATATTTGAAATTATGGTTAATTGACTTATTATATAGTTTTATACCCTTAGTGATTGTCAGTTTATATTTTAATTCTCATTCTTGAGAGGATTCTGAACCTACAATTTCCTATTCATTTCTGAGAATATTTATTTAGTGATACCTGAGACATGTGAAGCTATCAGAACATGCATTGAGAAATTATTGAGGATATGACTAAACAATTTAAAATGATTGAGCCAATCATTTTTGAGCCACCTTTTTTTGAGACCCACCTTCTATCATTCCCTCATTATGCTCATAGTTTCCATGAATGTTCTTATATGATGAATCTATTCCGTGATTATTATCCATTCTTGGACTACTCTTTGTATAATGTATGATTCTACTTTGACCAAGTGTGGGAAAAATTTTCAGACATCACGAGATGATTTCTTTTCAGATATGTATTGTTTTTCTCATCAGACTATTTGGTTACAATCCATTTGAACATTATTGTATTTCACTTCTATTATATTCTTTTGAAAAATAAAAAATAAAAGAAAAATTGATATGGGTTTCGTATTAAGAAGGTCAAAAATTACCAGTTCAATATCGATGAATCCCCTGAAGGAACATGTGTGGTTAGGGGATGGATGTGATATACAGACAAGACATGAATTTTGAAAAAATAAAAGTACAGAAGGAAAATAAAGGAATATGATACTCTTCATACACTTACTTGACATATTAATGTATCTATCCTGAGATGTTGGGTGAATGTATTAGAAGCTTTGAATGATTTATTTTGTTACACCTGTGATAAAATTAATGCATTATACCTCAGTGAATTCCCTCCTTTTTAAGCTTGATTTTAACTATCTACCCACCTTCCCAACACCTTAGAGTCATTAGAACCTAATTATTAGAGCCCTCGTGATTGATTATGTATTTTTATACAAAGTGGAGATGATAGAACAAAAGAAAGCATATAGTTAGGATCATGAACTCATGGTATGAGCGTAACTGCAATTTAATTTTACCATGACTGATGAGAGAAAATTCATTATGAGGTAAATTACTAATGGGTATATAATTCAAGGAATAATTGAGAGACTATAAGTAAAAAGATTATGAATATGAGCCTCAGCCCAGTTGGTGAGGTATCCTTAAGTGCATTCACAAGACCCAGGTTCAAAACTAGGTAGAGGCATATTTATGGGGGTACTGTAGAAGGTACTATAGTAGGCTATACAATGTGCAGGTACTGTAGTAGAATTGTACACTGTACAGGTACTATAGAATAATTTTACACTATGAAGGTACGGTAGTAGGCACTATAGCAGTTACTGTAGCAGGTACTATTCAGAACTGTAGTAGCTGGAACTATTCGCTTTGGGCCACCGGTTTGGGCTTGGAGTCCTTAAGGCTTTCGGGCCACCCAGGACGTCATGTCAGTATGGATTTTGGGCCACCTTTATGGCCTTTGGGCCACCTCAAGGCCTTCTGGCCAGATGCAGTTACCCCAGACACACTACAAAAAAAAGATCATCCCTAGAAAACGATTCAGATCAGGTGCACTCACTAGAGAAGAGCCAAATGGATTTTTCAAAATGAGCGGGTATGGCTATGCCATCAAGACTAGCCTGTGCTTGAATGGGAATCCGAGCAAGACGTCCATGCGAAGGTGTAGAGAAACTATCATGATGCAGATGCTTAGGAGGGGCAGTTCCTTGTAGATAGTTTGGTTGAATTCCATAAGACCTTTAGGTCATGTAATCTTCTAAGCCTACGAGCCATGTAATATCTGAGCCTATGTGACTTGTAAGGGTTCCCCCTCAACCTATGAAAGCAGGGTTATCAAAAATCAATAAAAATGAAGGCCTTTGGGCCATTTGGGCAATAAGTAAAAGATTATAATTTTTTTAAAGAACATAAAAATGAGGCATGATTGATTTTTTGTGCAAATATGATTTTGAAGACTAACCTTTTCTACATATACTTGTTTTTATTTTTCAATACATAATGAACGTTTCAAGATTTAAAAATTGCTTATCTTTTTAGAATCACTATTGAGAACTTTTTTCTTAAGGAAAAGTAATTTTTAAGTGTGGGGAAATTTGATAAGGTGAAATCATATATAATTTTTTCTATCATTTAGTTAAGTATATTCAATTATTTACTTAGTGATTCACTTGGTATGTGCAAAAAAATTAGAATTTTTTTCGGATTTTCAAAGGAGAAAATGTAGAAAAATGGAAAAATATGCCTATTACACAACATGAAACCTCATTACCCAATGTGTAGTAAAGTTTCACAACATGTTGTAAGTCATTAATCAATTCTTGAAAGAAGTTATGAGAAAATACATTTGAATAATATATTACACGTCGATAGATGAAGATACACATTATGAACGAGTTGAACACAATTCCCACTCTGAAGATAAAACCGGAAGGAAGTTACAGGTCATGAGTCTAGGATACACCACATGAAAGGAGTAAAATCTTCAAATACCAGACATGATACATGGGAGATACGTGTAGATTCAAAATCTACCGAGGAATAAATGGATCTACATTACATGACATGAATCCTTATTACAATTCATGTTTGTTTTCTCCTATAAATAAAGCAGAAGGGTGGTGAATTTTACAAAACAATTATGGATGTTTAGGCAGAATAATTTTTTGATTTTCATTCCCCTCTTGTTCCCCATTTCTCTCTCTCCTCATAGATAAAAATTAATTAGTCTTTTTTTCATTATTTTGATTCAATAAAATCATCATGGGTTGTTTTTGAAATCATCTACATTCATTTTGTATCATCACCTTTTTTATCAGAGATCTCCGATGGACACTTGTGTGCGTTCATTTCCATTCTCATTCCAAGTAAGCAATTAATTGAATTGTGATTTTCATTTATCAATACTGTTTAAATGCTCTTCGCAATTAGGTTAACCAAAATCATTTAATTTTTGTTAACTATTTTAACTTGATTGTTCATAGCATGTTGATCCCATTTTAAATTATTCATTTATTTTCATTATATCTTACCATAAGTGGAAAACCCACCCAAGGTAAGGATTGAGAGTAGGGGCATATTAATTAAACAAATCATTAATTCTCAACTTAGTAACATTAAGGATTATTAATAAGGATAAAAGTTAATTTCCTATTCAATTCATTCAAACATCCCTGAACATGGGTTAATAGAGTGAAGGAACCAATCTTGGTTGGAGTAGATTAGGTTATGACCAATAGCTGAAAATATTTTCTGCCTTAGAAGATAATCCAAATGCATCTAGTTTGTCACTATTTCTTGATCAAGGAATAGTTATATCTTATTTAGAACTAGTTTATTTGACCATAGTCAACTAAAAACCTCTACATGATTTCCAGCCTAAACATTAGGATCCTACCAAGTTAGAATTAAGATCATATTTTCTACGTATCCCCAAAACTGATCATGATCCCTCTCTTATTCTTGATGTAGACCATCAACCCTCTAGAAATATCTTTCCCAAACAAAACCAATTCGAAAGGACTCCTACACCAAGTGGTTACAAGCCATTAATTGTCATTTACGAGCTTATTTCCCCTTGAGATCGACCCCAGACTTTCACTATACTACACCCTAGTAGCAAGTAGCGTTTTGGAAATAGTACAATTATAATCTAATAGCATCCCATGAAAATTCAATGACATGTGTTGGCATGTCAGTGTGATAATGAATTTTTGAGACTCCAAGTTCCTTTAGTTCTTAATCTAACTAAAGAATTCATTATATGGTCATCAATGGAAATTTTCTAAAAATTTGAATGAGTTAAACAAATGTTGATATATTTTATCAAAAAAGGATAGAGGAACTAGAAATATGATTTTCTAGTTCTTATGTTTTTTGGAAAATTTAAAATTATAAAGGATTAATCCAAAATAAGAAGGATGAATTCATCAAATATCCAACCTTAGTGATTAAAACATAATGTTGCTGATTAAATAGAGGGATAAGTTTTTATTGGTTTGAAATTTCAAGATTAATTCAAGGGGTTTAAAGGACTATATAGAGATTACACATCACGTATTAGTGTTATAGAAATAGTTATTCAATTTTAAATGGTATATAATACTGAATATATATTTTAACATTTTTGAAATTATACAGATGTTTAAAATCAAAGAAATAATTTCAAGAGATTATAGTTTGTTTCAAGTAATGAAGAAAATGGTTGTTAAGTCATGAAATGGATAAAAATGAATATTTTAATCAGTGATGGATTTAAATGAATGTTTTTCTTTTCATCCTTTTTATCTTATTCTATAATATAGTTTTTTTATAAAAATTGTTTTTTATGAACAATATGAGATCATGGTTTTGATGCATATGGTTTATGATGCATTAAATTCTATAACATTCCTAAAATGAATATGAGGATAAAATTTATTTATCGAGAATAAAAGAGTTCATCTAGTTGATTATTAAGATATGAGATAAATGATATCACCTCTCATTAGTGGTATATTTTAAATAATATTGTCTTAATTTCCCAAATTTATCCAAACACAAAATATAATATTTTATATGAAAAAATAGTTTTCTCACTAAATATTTCCATTGATGTAAATAAGTATTAATTGTTAAAAAATGTAGTTTTTTTTTCATATAATGATATTACAAATAAAATATAATGTCTAAGAGGCTACTGAGAGTATTTTTGGACTTAGAGAAGTTCAATGGTAACAAATAAAATATTATTCCAGTCAAAATTCATAGTGAATGTCACTTTATATACTAAAAGAGTTTATGGTATGTTGGTAAAGAAAAATTTAAAGAGTTATAAAAATGATTTCAAATTAATGTTTTAGTGGAATATTTACATTAAATATTATGATAATGAACATAAAAGGGGTTCTATATATATAATAGAAGTTATTAACATAAAAAAATTTGATGTTGTGAAGGATTTTGAATACATGTTTATATAGATAAATATTAGGAATGTGATTCCTAAGCCTCTTCATTATTCAAACAATCTTTCTTCATAGATTTTACACACTAAAATATTTTATAGGGAGGTTTTTATCACATGGTAACATATAGATGTGATAGTAATTACATAAAGATGTAATGAGTTTAATAAAACCTTATAGAGTATAAAACATAAGGCCCCTCTAGCAATCTGAAATATGATATAGTATTTATTATGCACATATGTATAGTTTTGATAGTATTTTTAGAAAATTTTAAAGGTAAAAATTTTATTATTTTATATAAAATTCATCCTCTTATTTATCATTATTTCATGTTGTGTCCATATATATCGTCTACTGAAATGATAATTGAACTCTAAAAGTATGAATTTTGGTAATACCTAATTGATGTTCTTCATAGAGTGATATAGGTTATCGTGAAATATTAATTTTATAGTTTTTAGTATTTTTATGGAGATATAAAATATAATCATGATAAATACAATGAGTTTTTTATAATGGATAAATCACAAAGTATACCACAAGAAGTTTCATACACTCTGTATTTGTTATACTAATGATGCATGTTTCATGTTTTGATTTCCACAATACCTGAGGATGGAAAGATACCTAGAAATATAACATTTATATATTTATACCATTATTACACAAGAATTCAGGTATAGCTAATTAGAGGGTAGTTAGGAATGTTATCGATCATGTAGTCGGTGAAGACTTAAACATGATAGGCCTTATCCTCCCTTATGATGGGTATGACATATGGTCCCTAAGATAAGATATATTTAAGTAGTTATCATCTAGTAATTGATAATACATGTATCGTTATTATTCATTTGTGTGAGAAGCTATTGATGTATTAATAGAACGGGACAATCTAAACTTAGATTGTTGAGAATGTATCAATAGTTATACGGTATTAAATTGCATTATGTCATGTTGTAACATAATTTAATAATAAAAGAGGTAATATAAAATGAATTCTTGTATATAATAAAACTCGTAGAAACTAGAATAGAGTTACATGTGATTGATTGAGATCTCCCTAAATCCCTTAATAACATCAGTACCAATGATGATTTGTTAGAGGCCACTCTTTTCTAATATTTATGTATTTAGAAATTCATATTTGTTTTAAATGTTATATATACACATCATTTTACACATTGTGGGTAAATAAATTGGTATTAAGTTTTAGGAAACATAGGGAGTTGCACTAAATGTTTGTTAATGTTCATCTGAAAAGAATTTTAGATAGATATTCATAAGTTTTCTCATATGATGTGATTTAGTATAAATTGAAATGGATCAAAGTCTATTGGGATTCTTTGAAAGTGGGGGAATGATATAGATATTCTTCAAAAGCATAGATGCATATGATTTTTTTATGTTATATTGTATGGTAAAATACGGATGTGTCATACTGTATGATAGATATGATGAAAGTATAATATTTTATTCATTTTAGATATTTCATTTCCTAAAATATTTAGATATCATATATTTACTACCTTATCCTATTTTATTTTTTACATTATCATATTGTAATTCATTGAATCATAATATATGATTCATAGGGAATCATATGATAGGTCTGTTAGTCGAATACTAATTATAAAATACTCATATATTCTTTCATGTATTCCATTATTGATTAAATGTTTCCTAAGATGAATTTTTAGAATAATGAGAAGGAAAAGGATTATAGGGTGTTATAATTTCATTCCATTTACACATATGTCTCATAGAATATGAGTAAATTCATGAATACTCATTAGTATGAGTGATGAAAAAATATCCCCAAACCAAACCAAAGAAAACTGAAATGGTATATTTTTCATGTATATTTGTTTTGTGGTTATGATTGAATATACCCTTGTGGTTTTTAGTTCAGTTCAAAAACTAAAACAAAAATAAATGTGTCTTGTTCTTTTATTTCTTCAGTCAGTCTGATGGATTGTTTTTCCTTCTCAGAGTGTGGTTTTTTGGGTTTCCTCTTGTTGCTACTAATGAGAGTCTTATTATTGTTCTACATTATGAACATTTAGTGTGATCCGGAATTATTTTATGAGTCATTAAAATTGGCCAATGAGGTTCATGATAGAGTAAATGCTTTTAATTCTTGTATTACTATTGTGTGTCTCTATAAATATTTTTTCATTTTCTTCTTGGATTTGGGTGTTATACTCTTGGATCTAAGCATATGTATTTTTTGAGATGATGATTTTACATTTATTCAAAGTCCATGTTTGGTTACTTTATTTCCATAAGGATAAAGGAAGGAAAACGGGATTTTTTTATTGATTATAATCAAATTTTTATTAATAAAATATATTTTTTAATTATTTAGGATTACTTTATATTTTAAATCATAAATAATCTTTTAGTTTTATTATTTCCATTCCACTACTATTTTTTAAAATAAATTTAATTATTGTCACCTAAAATGGTCTTGAGAGCTCTGTAATCTTCTTTATTTATATTATGGACTTGTCTTACATGTTTTTAGTCATTCTTATGACAACATACTTGGAAGGGATATAGAGATACTACCAAAAATCTGAGATATGATAGTATAAATTAGAATAATATGATTACTATCATATAAGTATTTCTTACTGGATTGTTCTCTTTTGTTAGAAGAATATGATAGCATAAGATTGATTTTATTTTTTAAAAACAAATTTTAGCTTTGTCCATCAATTTTCAAAAAATTGAAAAAAAAATTAATAGATGCTTTTAAAAATTAATCTTATATTTTTGTTATATACTTATGTAAAAAAATAGACTAGTAATTAATATATAAACTAAATACTCTCTCAAATTTTCTAAATCAAAAAAACATTAAAATTAAAAAATCATAGACTATAAATTTAGACATAAAAACCAAAAACATGAATATGATATATAATAACATGAACCATAAATTATTAACATCACCTATCTTAAACTCTAAATATTATATTCTTGAACATTAAACATCAATAATTTATTCAAAGTAATAAATAATGATCAATTAACCCAAATATTATAATATTAAATAACTTTCATCTCTTCAACATTGAAACATATTTTTAAAAAACTTATTTCTATAACTATAAATCTTACATATGTTTTGGGAGTATTTTATTCATAATAAATCATATTTGTGGGGCCTTTTTCTTTATCCATGTTCATATATGGTTTTGGTTAGATTTATTCAATCATGTTTATTAATCTAAGAATTGAATTTAACCAAATATAAAATTAATTGTATATAAATTTTTAATCTAATTAAAACCACTATTAGATAGTTTTGTTTTTATATATATAAATAAAACAAAAGATTATTGTTCTTATTTTTTTTATTCAAAATAATCTAAACATATCCATACTCACCCATACATAAGAGTTTCTCAAGGAATATATAAGGTTGAAAAGCCATTGAGATGGTGTTTCTAGTTCATGAAATCCTTACATGATCTCTCTTATCCAATAAAAGTTTTTTTCTCTCTCCTCCTCCATCCGTTTCCATCGAAGGTACAAGTATACTAAGGTTGTGATGAGTTCCCATCATAAGATATTGGGTGATTCAAATCAACTCATATATGCATCATGGAGGGAGGAACCCCTTGGTTGCTCTATTGGTATCTTTATCAACAAATGTGTTTGAATAATAGTAGAATTAGCTATCAATAATAAAAGGCACACTTTCTTCATTTGTATTATTTATAGTTTTGATTTTTCGTATCATGGTGATCTTGGGAATAAGGTTTCTAATATATTCCTTTATATATAATAACTATTGTTTCACTCTTAGAAATATACCAGTGTTGATAATCAAAATTCATTTTTTGATGATGATATTTTTAATATGGAAAAGTGTGTCTCATAACACTTAAATAATAAAATGATTTTTTACTGTGACTATAGTCAAATACAAAATTAGGTTGTGAATCATGTAAATATGTAGCTAATGTGGAGGTGGAATAGTTTTAAAGGCCTCATATTTGAAGTGGAGATACCTTTTTTAGTAAGTTGGAATAATTGGAGTGTTATCAATGAATTAGAAAATCTTAATTAAAAATATAGATCATAGCATACTGATATAATAATAATGTATTTAAGCATGATAGGGAAAACCAGATCATGATCCCCAAAAATTTATTAAAGCAAATAGGGGTTAAAATGATTATATGAGGTGAATAACCTTGCACTGACAAAATACTCAATGAGATAAAAAACAAGATAGATTGTAAAAACCTGTTAAAAAGGGAATTTTAAAACTAACAAAGAATAAAATCACTCAAAATTGTAGAGTGTAGCATTAAATCCTCTAAAAGAAAATACAATCATTAGGAAAACCCATTTTGGGCTTTATTTCGACATTGTAATCAACCTGTAAAACACTATAGGAACCAAGGATGTACAAAATATGGAGCCAACAACTTCATAATAAATAGGTGACAATATTCATATAGATCAATAGAAATCATCATTTAAGCATATAAAGAGGACAATATTATTACAAAACCATTTCCTAAATATGAATTAATAATACTAAGGTTTTGGATGGAGGTTAAATATCATGTATCATAGAGTGGAGGTATATTTTTCATCCCATTATATATTGTTTGCATATTTTTTATCAATGGGGGGAATAATTATCACAACCGCCACCCCCTCTATTTTTACCCCTCCTACACTGGTAGTGGAGAGAATGAGTGACCTGTCAGTCCTACCTTCAGTAGGCCTTAGGTGGGTGACTATCACCAAGGGTATAAACACAATTAAATGGGTGGCATTTCCTTCTTAATTTCTAAGAGATAGTATATAAATAAACACCAAGACAACTCTATATAAGTAAACCAGGAACCAAAAATCCATTATATTCATCCCTATAACCCAAATTCCATTAACATGGTATAAAATAAACATAAAATATAAGAAAAAATAAATGAAACTCAAACATCCTTCTACTCTCACCATACTACCCGAATACTATCTTTATTCCTTATTAATTTATCCTACAAAAACTGGAAAACATTAGTGGGGTGACCACTTGGGATTACTCAATTGGATCAATCATTATAAAATTTAAAATAATTGTTAAATAAATATGAAATTATAGGGAAGATTAAAGGTATCAAAGTATGAAAAATAGGAAACATGCACATATGAGCAAACAATCATAACGGGTGAAAGTAACCCCATCATCAAGACTCCACGAACATCAATCCTGCCATATCCAACATCTAAACTGGGAATATCATTAACAATAAAACATCCATTATAATTATCAATAATCTCAGATCCATAATAAATTCATATCATTTGAAACCTATCATCTCAGGGGATCTCCCACCCAAATTGGTAGCTCATCGGTAGGATCACCTCTTTACTAAGTACAAGGATGTGAGTATGGAACAATATAAGCGATATATCATCATCCACAAATCCTTCCCATTCCACCACCTTCCAGGGCCATTAATAATGTCACCTACTCTGTATCACATTTCATGGAACTAACTGTATACCTTATATCATGGCACCCATTACTTATCTCGTCTCACATCACAAGTAGCATATTTCAACTTCCAAACCATTCATTGGTAATTCAATGTAAACAAAAAATAAATAAACCTTATGTATTTATCATTCTATTTTTATCCCCCATAAATACAAGCTCTCCATTATGGGAGGGTATCATGAACATATAGGGAATCAAACTCATTCCCCCAACATAATATGGGAGACCCCCACCATATATCATCATCTCCACATGAATTTTTAACACATTAATTTGCCTTTATCTATATAATATCTTCACCATCACCTCCATAAAATTGAAACAAAAATATATAAAAAGAATCACTTTCCATGGAATAATATAATCAGAATTACAACCAAAACTAGGTAAGTAAGAAGACCATATAATCAATATTTTACATATTCAATATTACTACCAAAACATAATTTATCATTCTACCAACTCCTTTATGTTCATTATGTCATTAATTAACCCATTCCAACCCAATAATTATATCCCCAAAATACCAAAAACAATTTATTCATATACCACTATATTATCTTATACATTCTCATTTATTTTAAACATTAATAATTTTTAAACAACCCAATATATATTTAATTCCATCCCAATATTCTGCTCCCTAAGAATTTTCTCTTAATATTAACAATACATGTATTATGTATTTCCATTACATATTTTAACCTAGTAATTAACATATCAAAAATCAAGGGAAAATGAAACCCCAACAAACTAGTTATAAACAATCAATATCAATATTTTCAATTCATATTTAAAACTTTAGACAACCCCTTTATCCTTTTTTATGTGTAAGTAATTATCCATTCATGGTGGTGAAAATTTTCATTAGTGAAAAAAATAAGGAAAAAAAATTTAAACACAACAATAAATATAAATCAACCCATGGAAATATCATAAAAATCATAAACCATATGAAATATTCCATCACCTTTTTGCGCACTTATTTTAATTGATTACTATCTTTATTTAATTTTCATTATCTATTAATGATGGGTTTTCATATGATTTCCCAATTCCCCATAAATTATAACACCCAATAAAAAATATTAGCGTACTAGAGAGAAAAAATAATAGACAAATAAATCATATTAATTATATATGATATGAGATCAGTATTAATATCCCCTACCTCAAACAATACATTAAAGAGAACCACCGCTCATAATGGAATAATCAAAGTATAAAACTCCACTAAGCTCTAAGGGAATCTATCAGAATATACACACACAAAAATCTTCTATCAAACAACACATATAAATCAGCATAAAAAAATTAAATATCCCTAACAAAACCTCAAGTAAAAATGATGGAATGAAAAGGGTGGAGTGAGAAACATAAGCTACTTTTAATCAAAGGCACGCGTGCAACACCACAAGATTTTGGAGAATTTTTTTTCAAAATTAATTTAATCTTTTGATATTTTTCACTTCACACAACATTTAAAGTATATTTTCAATCAGTAACAAATTACTCTCACATAGATCCAACTTGGATTATGATATATTAAATCCTAACTAGGCATATGTTACACAGAACAACAAGTTTAGAATACATTACATGCAATATTGACCTTCCTCGATGGCTTGTGTAACATGCAAGACATAGTGTAACATAACTATAATATATTATTAAAAATATTATTATAATGGAATATAACATAGATTTTAAATTTATGTATATGAATATTATTAAATAAATTATTAAAATGTGTGGTGTACAGAAATATAATATGAATTCATAGGTCATCAATTAATGAATATGAAAACCGATTGAATATAAAAAACATTATCATAGTCACAAAGATATTTTTACCATGTAAATTAAATTAACTAAAATTGGTATGTTATATTAATGTAGTAAATATGTTATATATTAATTAAAATATTTTTTTATATTTATCCAATATATTCTACAAACATAAGATAATAATAAACCCAATTTTATGCAAAAACCCTATATTTTAATTAAGGATTTTTTTACCACCATTTAATGATGATCCCTACTTAAATCCAATTTTTGGGTATTTTATAGATTTAATTTTTCAAAATTAACGGTATATTTGGAATAGAAACATAAAAATTAGGGTAGGATGAATGTTTTGGTATTTTTAGGTAAGGTTTCATCTTTTAATGAATAGTTAAAAATACTGGATTTTATTTCAAAACTACTTTTTCATCTAATTTATTTATATGGTTAAATTATATTTTTAATTGGTTTAATAGTTTATTTAGAAAAATTTTTACAAATTAATCCAATTTAGTTCATTGGAATCAATTTTACATTTATATAGAATATAAAAACATAGCAAACTTTTGATCATTTTACTTTAAAAACCTATAGTGTCGCCCATCAGCTGGATTAATTTTAAAATAATTTCAACTACTTATGTGATATGAATTTTGAAAAATGAATTACATATTTGGAATAAATATAATTTCTAATTTCTAATAAGTTCAAATATGTTTTGGATGAAAAAAATTAGTGAAGGTGATTAAAAGTAATTACATCAGTTAAGAGAAAAATTAGGTTTTAGAAGTACTAATCCTTAAATTTAAGACCCAAAATAACCTATAAAAATTTACAAAGACCATTTTATGGCCATATTTAGACCCTATAATCAATTTTCTAGACCTTTTTCCATTATTATATCCTCTTGCTTAATGAAAAATGTGAGGTAAAATTCTTCTTCAAATATTTACAGGAGTGTCACTCATCATCCACTATAAAAGGCCACCACCTCTACCCATTCCTAACACCTTTGAAAAATTTTAAGTTAGGAAAATATATTCCCTAATTAGACTCCCAAAAATCCTAACTTAGACCATGAAGCATAAATTTTCTCATAAATCCATTCAAGGGATCTTTTTGTAATAAACCAAAAAGAGTTACTCGATTTTGAGGTAATGTCTTCTCTCAAGCTTCTTCCCTTTGTTTTCCTTTCCCACCCATCCACTCTCTTTATTAATTTATTTTTTTAAACCCCCATTATCATCCATATACAAGTACGTTTTTATGAAAAGGTTTCTTTATACACATAAATTCACCTCCATTTAATGGATATTGAATATATTGTTTCTGTCTACGGTGAACTATTGCCTCACGAAACGAAGATTATTCATTTCTTCTTTACCACCAATCATGGAGGAAATTATGATAGAAACTATATTTATATATTTTTTATATAATAATAATTATGTATTTATTATTATTTATTCTTTTTTACAACACATACCTTTTTATTTCTATTTGGTGGTAATACGGTAATCTCGTTTGAGGAAATGTGGACTACCGCCCCCTCAAAGCGAAGTGATTCGTTCACACACCACATAGAATGTATTAAGGAAGGGTTTAATGAAATATTATGATATATATTATATATTAATTATAGTTAAAAAATTATATATATATATATATATTCATAAGTCAGTTACTTACTTTTTTTCAATGCGATAATAAAAATGGAAATAGCATTGATGCATACGTACGACTTACCACATCTATGAATCGTGAATTCCATTTTATACATATTTATTATATAAAATATTATAATATAAATATTCTGAATATAAATGATATTTATATCATTATTTACATTCTATAATCATTATATAATTATATTAACCAATGATATAACAAATTAGGACACATGTACAAAAGAAAGTGAATAATAGCCGAAGTGAAACTTTGACATTGGATTGTTAACAAAAAGTTAATATAAGGTCATAATAAAACCATATATGGTATTAGATATAATAATATGTTTCTATAAAATATTAATAATAAATTTATATTTAATATACATGTGTTTTGAATGAGTACAATGAAATTCAAGACATAAGGTAAGGGGATTTCATATCACTTTTAATTTCAATGAGATACATGTTATCTTCACCACCCACTATTTTTGTGGGGTGTATGTACTGAACATGATTGTATGAAATTTAACATAAACTTAAATATATGTGTATTCACATTTCCATCTTATGATCCTTCTTTCATGGGGTTTACTATTCAAAAGTTACCAAATTGGTAAAAAAATTGTCTCAATTTTTCTTTCTTTGAGACTCGTGGTTTATTATGCACCTAAACTTTTTTTGAGGTGTATATACTTACAATTTACATGTTATATCTTGAATATAAATCTTTTCAAGTAATTATAAGTTTAATTTAATTTAATTTTCTTACATGGATATTATTATCCCATGTTACCAAGTTATAATAGTTTGTTGAGATAATCTCATCCCTTTTAAAGATTGTTTATTTTAATTCTTCTTTTTATTAAATATAATGATTTATCTCTCTAGAACACTCATGAGTTCCCCTATAATATATTATTTCATTATTTATTCACATATTGGTACCATGTTATACTCTGGTACATAATATAATTAAGAAATTCTTTTTAATAAAGTCCGACTTTATCCTCTCTTTGGCAGAAAATCTATGTTTTCTAAAAAGGTTTTCCATTAATATTATACCATTTTCCTATAATACAAAAAATATATTTTTACCATTTTTTATTTACCAATATTTATAAATTAATATTCTTTTCCCTTTCTAAACGAGGCATTTTTTCTTACCTTTTTTACCATACTAAAGTAATATTCTTTTTACCTCGTACAATATGTATAGATTTACAAATCATCATTATTTTGAATCTTACATTGAATTTTTAAAATGTTAATCTTTAAGAAAATGTTTTTAAAATTATTATTCAAAATAAAAATTTTAAAAATGTTTTTAAATTTCCTTTATAGATTTTTAATAAAAACTATTTTAAAAATATTTTCAAACATATTTTATAAGTTTTCAAGGAATTTTTTTTCAAAATGTTTTTAACCCTTATTCACAAGATTTCAAAGTGCTTTCAAATAAATGGATTTACAAATTTTTTCAAGATTATTTTTTAAATTTTCCAGGAAAATGGGTTTTAAAATGTTTTCAAGATCTATTTATATGTTTTAAAATTATTTATAATAAAATTGTTTTTAAAACATTTCCAAGATTTTTTTATATCTTTTAAAAGTTTTTTCGATGAAAATTGGTTTTAAAATGTTTTGAAGATTATTTTATAAGTTTTCCTGGAAAGAGTTTTTCAAAATGATTTCATATTTTTTCAGGTATTTTCATTGAAAATGATTTTTAAATTTTTTTTATGTATTAAAAATAAATTTTCAAACAAGAAAGGATATTTTCCATAAAAAACATTTTAAGAGGATATTTCAAAATTATTTTCTATCTAATATGATATCTATTGATGTTACTCAAGCATTTCTAGGAAATTACCTAAAGATTCCATTAATATCCTTTATATGAATGAGTTATGCTTAATTTTACTCTATTTATGAAATCCATTTCTCCTTTATGGGTTATACGTATATAAAGTCTACTTCTATTTAACGATTTATTCTTATGATGAAATAATTATGAGACATGTCTCTTTGCACATGCTATCATTTTTTTTACATGTTTATGATACCCATTTCATTTCATGGGTTTTTATCTGATTAGTTATGATTTTTTGGAACATGTGTGTATTATTTCATTATGTGACTGGTGGGACCTATATATTATTCCAATTCATTGGGTAAATATTTATATCTTATGAGATAAATATGGATAGAATGAGGGTTTACATGGTTCAGTAATACCGGGATGGAATGGTGGTTTAATTTGTTCAGTAATACAGGTTTGGAATGAGGGTTTACTTGGTTTAGTAATACCGTCTTGGAATGAGGGTTGACTCAGTTCAGTAATACAGAGCTGAAACATGGGTTCACTCAATTCAGTAATATAGGGCTGGAACGGGGGTTTACTCGGTTCTGTAAAGGATTTTTTTAACTAAGATATACTTGGTAGTGATGCCTTGACTACTATGGAAATCATATTATATGCTTATGTGTTTTCCACAATTCTATGTTTTATTCCTATGTTATCCTTTCATGGATTATGATCTTTATTTTCTGATCATTCATGTCTTATATACAACTATGATTTATTCCATGATTCATTTATATGATCTTTGATATGCATGGTATGATATTCTATTTTCATGATCATGTTCTCATACTCTTATGCTCATGATTGTGCTCACATGTATCCCTTTCTAACTCTTACTCAACATTTGAGCTCACCCCTTTTTATATTTCCTTCCCCAGGTTATGAAAAAAGGTTTTATGTTTGAGTACTTAAGGTGTAGATCTTTATGGTAGATGTTGAAGATAATTCACTAGGATATAAGATTTTATTTCCATGTTTCGAAAGACACTAAACTATTACAGTCCTCCAAGAATGTATTTTTTGTAATGTATAGTACATTCGTCTAAAATGATATAATTTCCATATACGCCAAGCCTGGGTCGCTATATTTTGTATCAAAGGAAATAATTATTCCACCTTTGAAAACTAGGATGATAAAAATTTAGTGATATACCTAGGTGTATTTCTAAGGATATATCTAGGTATGTCTCTAAGTATAAGTTTAAGGATGTTTTAACTTTCTGGAAAATATCCTAGAATTTTGTTGAAGGGTAGAGAGGGTGGTTTTATAAAAATATATCCCTCCCGGGATACTACATGTGAATGTGGCTCTAGAACAGATGTACCTAGCAGGAAAAACTCCAACAAGATGTTCCAGGCCTGACTCAGGGTAATCTGGTACACGACAATAGGCCTTGCTGCACACCTAGTTTGACACTCTCATGGGATATGCTTTGGAAATCCAAAAACTATTCATGAACCATCATAAATAATTTAAATGCATGTTGGATATGAGTAACCATGTAAGAACCTAGGGTGTCGTAGTTTAATTAAGGTGACATGATTTAGATACCCTATAAGTATTTTTTTCATGACTATGTGGTTTTCTTCTATGATGAGTAATGCTAAAAATATGATTCTATTTTTATTCAATTATGAGATCTAGAAGGAATTAGACTAATATTGAATGTGATGGAATATTTTTTGATGGGCATTCAAGTGGGATGATCACTGGAGTGGAATATTTTATGATCATGCCTATTCAGTTTCATCGAACATGATTGACATTTTTTACCTTGGCCAACTCTTGGACTCACCAAGGAAGATAAATAATGAGTTAATAGAGAGTATGGGTAATGGAGACCAAGGAGGAAAGAAGATTTAGTTTCATTTATGTCAAGTATGTGAAAAAAATCACACAAGTGAATGTATTAGAGGAACAAAAATATGTTTTGACTATAGAAAAGAATTACATAAAGAAGGTGACAATAAGGGAAAAATAAAGAGATTGGTTAACAAAATGGGTGAGATTATTGGACTCCCAAAGACACCATCAAAGTTTATGTCTTTTAAGTGTGGAGAAAATAGTCATTATGCAACACAATGTCCCAAGAGGAAAGTTCCTAAAGAGAATCAGTAAGGTGGTGTGAGTAATGGTTACATTTTTTATGATGATGAGAATACAGATGAAATGTGAAGGGAAAAAAGTATTGTGTAATAGTATTAGGAATCATTGTTAATTTATTAAGGATGAAGTAATCAATGTTTTTATGTTTTTGGATTCAAAAGTTATGAGTGATGAAATACAGAAGAATATTTATACTGAGGTTTTTCTTAGATCAGTAAATACATGTTTTTGTTGGACTAGTGAAGTAATTTAATGACAATGATATATTTTGACTAAGTGAAGGTAACCCTTAATATGTTCATTATGTTAAGATAATGTTTTATGGATAAAGATACATGGGATATGAATAAGTAAATTTAATACTATTTATTTCCTTGGACCTAGGTAAGTACTTGTTGATAGGTGGTGTATTATATCACTTATGAAGTTTATAGTATTTTTTTTATATAAGTAATAGATCCAATATACTTTAGAAAAAGGAAGCATGTATGTTTTCAAAAAGTATTTATGGTAATTCAGGTAATTACCCTGCTTCAAGGGAATATATGATACGGTTATTCACATGTTTGGAATGTGAAAAACAAGAGATAATTTGTGATATACATGGTAATCAATGTTAATCTAATATCATGACTCTATTTCTAATGTTTTTGGATTTTCACTTTTGATAAGGTTTATAAGGTTAACCGTTCATTAAAATTTTATGTTAAAATTTGGAGGATGTATTTATGCACCGAGTTACTTTGAAAACCTTGGTTAAAACAATATTTAGTAATTAAACTTATTTTAAGGATTCCAATCTTATATATTTTGGAAATTATATTATTATGGTTTTAGGAAAGTACACCATACAAGTCAGGTGACATCCAATCATGTCTGGCAAGGTCGTGAGTCTTGAACTCATTACTAACGGATGATAATCGTTTCATGCCTACCACTATCCTACACGATGTCCTGGTTAATGTATAATTATTTTTCATGAATAAATATTTATTATGAACCAATACTGTTACTTTTTATCTTTATATATTAATTCATATTTATTTCTAAGAGAAAAAATTGTAAGACTTTTTATTATTTTACAGGCCTTAGGATCCTTTAAAAGTGTATTTTAGTTATTTATTCATCAATGTTAATTTTTGGACATTAATTCTATGTGGTAATGGATGTATTCAAAAAAATTCAAATCATAACCCAAGATTGAAAGAATTACTCAACATTCTCAAAGTGATAAAATTATATTTAACCAATGGCTTCTGGAATCATCAAATATTTATAACTTTGAGGCCTCAAAAATTCCTTTGGTCATTCACTTTTTTGTGATTAATGACCACATTCACTCCCTATAAATATTTATACTTTTCCTTTAGGTCCAATATTCACTCCCAACCGATTATCTCCTATGAGAAAAACCAGTTATATGATACATTGGGTAACCTTTATGTTTCCAAATTTTCCTTTTAAGGGAATATTTAGTATCTATTTTTACGATGTGGGTTTCTACGATTGAAACATTCAAGAATTAAAACATTAGTAACCCAAAAAAAATTAAGGGTGAAATTTATTTAATGGGGGGTAGAATGTGACACCTTGAGAATTTGGTGAATTGTTTTTCCAATTGATTTAATATTTTGATATTTTTCACTTCATGCAACACTGAAAATAGATTTTCACTAAGTCAAACAATCCTCTCATACATAACCTACTTGGAGTATGTTACACGCAATCCCAACATGGCGTACATTACATATAATAACAAGGTTAGCATTCATTACATTTAATATTGACCTTACTTGATGGCTTGCATAACATGAAAGACTGAGTGTAAACTAACTATAATATATTAAATAAAATTATTATTATTATGGAATATAACCTAGCCATTAAGTTTATGGATATGAATAGCATTAACTGAATTGTGAAAATTGTGGTTTAAAAAAATATAAGATGAATTCATATGTTAATGAATATGAAAATATATTGAATATAAAGGAAAATATTGATATAGGCACAAATCTATTTTAACCAAGAAAATTAAAGTAACCACAATTGAAAGCAATTTCACATTGATATTGGATATAAAAACTTATAAATGTTTTGATCATTTTACATTAAAACTCGCAATGGTACAATATATAAATTATATTTATATCATGATTTATATTTTGGAATCATGATATAAGTATAATAACCAACGATATAAAAAATTAGGACACATGTGAAGAACAAGGTGAATATTATAGGAAGTGAAACATTAACATAAGATCATTAACAAAAAAGTGATCTAAGTTCATAATAAAACCATATGTGGTAATAGATATAACAATATGGTTATCTAATTATGTAGAATAAATTTATATTTATTGTAAAGGTGTTTTATATGAGTACGAAGAGAGTCAAGACACAAGGTAAGGGGATTTCATCTCACTTTTAATTTCTGTGAGATACATGTTATGTTCACCACCCACTCTTTTTGTCGTGTATTTACTACCCATTATTGTACTATATGTACCTTAGAATTAAATTTATAGGTATTTAAATGTTCATCTTATTATCCTTCTTTCATTGGGATTAAGATTTAAAAGTTACCAAATCGGTAAAATGTTTTGTCTTAATTTTCCTTCATTGATACTCATGTTTTGTTATGCACCTAAACTCTTTTTGAAGTGTATATACTTCCATTTTACATGTCATATCATTAATATAATTATTTTAATGAAATTTTAAGCCTTATTTAAATTCCTATTCTTAAATGGAGAGTATGATCCCAAGTTACCAAGTTATAAGAATTTATTGGGACAAACTCATCTCTTTTTGAGATTGTTTATGTTTATGATTCCATTGATTAATTAATATGATCCATCACTCAAGAAAACTCATTATTTTACTTATAAATTGTTATTTCATGATATATTCATGTATTGGTACCAATTTCTACTCTTTGGTACATAATATAGTTAAGAAAGTGTTTTTATGAAAGCCCCACTTTATCCTCTCTTTAGTTAGAAATCTACGTTTTCTAAAATGGGGTTCCATGATTATTATACCATTATCCTATAATACATAAAACACATTTTAACCCTTTTTTGTTTACCAATAAATAAAAAGGAATATTATTATCTCTTTTCAAAAAACGCATCTTTTATAGCCTTTTTATCATAAAAAATGAATGTTCTTTTTACCTCATACGACATGTACAGATTTACCTATCGTCATTCCTTTATAGGTTCCTTTTAATTTTTAAAAGTTTCATACTAAAGAAAAGTTTTTTGAAAGTATTATTCAAGAGAAATTTTTTTAAATTTTCTTTAAATGTCTTTTATATGTTTTTAATAAAAAAATCACAATTTGTTCAATATTTTTTTATAGTTTTTCAAGGAAATTTGTTTTTAAAATGTTTTCATGCCTTATTTACAAGTTTTCATAGTGTTTTCAACGAAATGTTTTTAAAAAAAATCATGATTATTTTATAAGTTCTCAAGGTAAATGGTTTTTAAAAATTTTTAAATCTATATTGATATGTTTTCAAGGTATTTTCAAAGAAATGGTTTCGAAAATGTTTCCTTGATTTCTTTATTGGTTTTGAAGTTTTTTCGAAGAAAATGGTTTTTAAAATGATTTGAGGATAATTTTATAAGTTTCCAAGGAAAAAGGTTTTCAAAATTATTTCTTATGTTTTCAATGTCTTTTAGTAGAAAATGATTTTTAAATGGTTTTATGTACTAAAAATCCTTTTTCAAATAAGAATGGTTATTTTCTTATGAAACATTTTTAGAGGATATTTCAAAATTATTTTTCATCTAAGATGACATATATTGATGTTACTCATGACTTTATAAGAAATGATATAAATGTTCCATTCATATACTTTTTATGAATTAGTTATTTATAATTATAAGGTCTTTATGAAACCCATTTCTCCTTCATGGATTATAGGTATATGAAATCCATTTCTCTTTTATGGGTTATGATTATGATGAAATGATTATGAAACCTGCCTCTTTTGATAAGTTAGGATATGTTTACATGTTTATGATGCCGATTTCATTTCATGGCTTATGATATGATTATTTATGATATTGTGGCACATGTATTTATGATTTCATTATGTGACAGGTGGGTCCTACATCTCCCTACAATGCCTTGGGTAAATATTTATATCCCATGAGATAGATACGTATCAAATAAGGGTTTAATCAGTTTAGTAATACAGGTCTAGAACAATGGTTTGCTCAATTCAGTAATATAGGGATGGAATGAGGGTTTACTCAATTCACTAATATAGGGCTGGAATGAGGGTTTACTCGGTTCAGTAATACATAGATGGAACGAGGGTTTACTTGGTTCAGTAATACATAGTTCGAATAAGGTCTCACTCAGTTCAGTAATACAGGGTTGGAATGGGGGTTTACCCAGTTCAGTAAAAGACTTTTTCCACTATGATGGTCTTGGAAGTTATTCCTTGTCTATATGTAAATCATATTCTATGCTTATGTGTTTACCAAAATTATATATTTTATTCATGTATTTTATGTTCATGGATTATGTTTTTTATTTTCATATCATTCATGTATTATGAACTGCCAAGATTTATGCCATGATTCATGTATAAGATCATTGATATGTAGGGTATGATCTTGTCTTTTCATTATCATGTTCTCATAGCCTTATGGTCAAGATTATGCACACATGTCTCACATGTTTACCCTTACTGAGCATTTGACCTCACCCCTTTTTATGTTTCCTTCCCTAGGTTATGAATAAAGGTTTTATATAGGAGTAATTAAGGTGGAGATCTTTGTTGGAGATGTTGAAGATCTTTTACCAGGATAGAAGAGTTTTTTTTCAAGTTTCCAAAGACACTGAACTATTAAAAACCTTAGGAAAAGATTTTTTATAATGTATAGTGTATTTATCAAAAATGTTGTAATATCTATGTTTGTTAAGCATGGGATGCTATAACTTGATCTCCATAATCCAAGAGGTGATCGTACTCTAAATAGATGATCAAAGGGAACCAAGAGGGTCTGGGGTAGACTAATTCATGGAGAGGAAAGAGGGAAATCTAGATAAATGAGTTTGGGACATCTATTTAGAGATTAATCTTGAATAATATCACCATGACATGAAAATAGCCCACCACGTTGTGGTCTCCCTCAGTTAAAGGAGATCTAAATCTCATGCATATGTTACCCATTTTTCATGTGTTTTAAAATTTTATTTAAAAACACCTCAACCTCCACCACATCCTACCTCTATAGTGTTTTAACCTTTATTCCCCCTTTTAACCTAACTCCACTAAGAACCATGGAGTGGTTATCTCAAGATCCCCATTTTATATCGATTATCCATAAAGTGCCACACTCAACACCACACCCAAACCAGAAATTTTTCTTGTTTCCATGTTATATTGGGTTAACTCTCATCTAAAAATACATCCAAAATGGTTTGGGAATCTGTTATGTTGGTCATAGTTTACAAGGTTCCTCACAAAAAATCTCTAAAATGGAAAACATTTTTCGTGAGCTTTACTACACCCAGCGTTATGGCATGGTGACCCAACAAAATGGGCCAATTCTCAACTCCAGCCTCCAAAACACTTCCAAGATCCCCCAAAACAACTCCATGAACCCAAGAAGATAGAGGAAAATTCTCGAAAACTTTAGGATATGACATTAAACACCTCTCAAATTATTTTTATCCTAAAAAATCAGAACAAACCCCAAATAAATAAAAAAACAATAGACCATCAACACTCCCCCATAAGATACCCCTAAAATATAATTCCACTACCAGAAGAATCCAAATTGGAACCATACTCCTCACACATTACCAACTCTCCCTAAAAACTCATTTCACTTTATCAAATTCCAAGATATCCGCACCATGGTAAAAAATTTCCTCATCCTGTTTAAATTATTATATTATATTTGAGGAAATGCATTCAAGAAATTTACATAAAAAATACGTAAATTTTTATATATTTTAAAATAATTTCAAAATTATATTCCATATCCGCTATAATGTTTCAATGAAATGAGTATAATTAAACCACTAAATTACCCCTCTACTAATTCTCTATCAAATACTAGGAAACATGATGAATCTTGGGATAGTCATACTGACAGTTCTCTACAGCATCACACATGAAATATATCTATTGTAAAGACATAGTAAACCTTAAACCACTCAACCCTAAAGTACCAATTCTATCACAATAATTAGAATATCAAATCACTCTAGTCCTCTATAGAGCTTGAGACATGCAACCCAAAGCATTCCACTCCACCTTCCCAAACACTCTGGATAGATTGTCAACGAAACCTTCAATCATAGACAACCCTTTATATAAAATACCCACCTGATATCTCTCTACTTCCCAAAATTACAACTAGAAGTGAATTATATACCACTAAACATCCAGCCTCAAAATAATATTCAAAACATTTCTCTCATTCCCTGTCCTCAGGAAAAAACATGGAAACCAACTAATTAGGTCTATAAAGTAGACCCTAATGCTACACACACTCTTATACCCCAATAAAAGCTCCAGAATCTTCTTAAAATGAGCATGAATATGCCCTCAAGAAAAGAAACCCCCCTTGAATAACTAAAGAAATATCCCCTAATATTTCTCTCCCGAATCACTGAACCTTATCTCCCACCATCTTCATTTCACTTTCATAAACAAGTCAACTACCAATAAAACGTGGAACACATCTAGGGTATTAACCAACCTAAAATAAACCTCAACCACAAATATCCAATCCTCAACGTCGGTGTTAGAGGATCTACTAAAGTGCGTTTCTACTTCCTAACTATGGGATTTCAATAATGATATATACCAATAACTTTCTTTATCCTTCTGGCATCCAAATCCTTGATGATATTTTATGTAATAACTTTAAACTATGTAATAAAATACTTAGAGTAAATCACACAAGTATTATAATCAACATACAAGGGACATAAATAAATAACAAGATACACATTAAGTTAACTCCATCCTCACTGGATAACTATTTTTCACCACACACCATCCTCCACCAAGTATAACATTGAACTATATTACATTAGTAATAAGACGCCTATATTCTACATAACCATTCACACCACCATACTGACCTTTATAGATCCCAATAAAACAAATACCACAAGAATCATACAAAATTTACTCAAACACACAAATCAAGGGAATTCATCCCCTTAATTAGGATATTATCCACTTTAAGAAGCCTTTAATTACCTGTATTATTTTAAAATGTATCATAAATATAATTCATATTGATGGATAATGGGGTTTTTCTACTTCAAATACTAGAATCCATAATGCATTCTACTAGAATATGATTAATCACAACAAACCCAATCAATAGGATATAACAACCAATCACATCTCATCACTTATTTATGATAATTTAGGCATAGAAAGAAAAATTATGTTCATCGATTTAAACATTTTCCAAAAAAAACATTTTCATTACTAAATTTATGTGATTTACCATTTATGGGATGTAGGTTATCCAATCAATAAAACCATAACACAACAAAAAATCACAGTAGGGATACATATTCAAAATAGAAATGAACATCATCTCAATGAACACATATTTCCCTGTTAGTAAATATAAATGTTTCATGGATTAATCTTCACTGTGGAAAATATACTTCTTAAAAACCATTAGAATATCATTTTATAATTTAAACAACAGGTCTTCAACAAGGGATATCATCGATTCAATGAAAAAATCAACAAAAAATGCAACTATAAAAAACACTAAACATTTCTAAGTCATTTTTAAGCGAAGAATCATGATATTTATTTAAAAAACTCTGGCATGAATTAATGTTAAAGAAACAAGATGCACATTTTTTGGGAATATAAATCAAACTTATCATACAAAAACTATGAATTTTATTCCCACGGAAACATTATTATAGTATAAAAAATACACATGAAATGTTCTCTTACATGTTGTTATTCAGACCCAAATAAAACATTTTACCATGAAGGAAATATTCTTTCAGATTTCAAATAGACCATGCCTTCGGATCACAAAATAAAACTAAACATGTGGTATCACAATGTGTCATGCTTTAAATGAATAAATAAATAGCATTTAAATATTACATTACTCTAGAAAACATGCTTATACACCACAATTAAGGTAACATGATTTTATTTACATATTTTAATATAACATTATCATTAAGTTACATGATTTAATATTATAAATACAAAATAAAAAACACACTACATGCTCAAGATTTATATATTGGAAATTTCATAGTTACCATATAAAAGTTTTCAAATTTTGACATACTCCCCGTAATAGACTACTTATGGCTTAATATATGAGGTATATTTATTTTAGTATTAAAAATAAAATCACTCTTGAAATTAATAGGTTAAATCATGTAAATAGTTTTGAGACACAATAGGTTACCAAAATACATGCTTATCATTTTATAAGAATTTTAAAACAAAATCTCACCTTATAATAAATCATTAACACATGAAAGCTACATATCACAAACAGAAAGGTAACACATGGAATGAAATTTATATTTCATTGTTCAATATATATATATATATATATATAAACTAACCATTAAAACGTTGTTATTAAAAATTTGTGGAAGATGTGACAAATTTTTGGATTTAGGAAATTTTCAAATTGTTAATGGTTATCACTATGCATGTTTATCTTTTTTCGAAAATTATGAAACAAATGACATAAAATTTCATATGATTATGTTCTTTTCCAACACTTTCTTATAATATATAAATGAATTAATACTATAAAACTATTGTTCTTCAAAAAAAGGGAATGTTATTCATGTGAACGTTTTCAAATTTAAAAAAAATTATCAATAATCATGATGGTCATTATTTAATAATTATGAATATAAATTAACAAAAATAAAATTTATAATAAATAAATAACGCATACACGTGATACCTCATGAATGAAAAACAACACATGGAATATCAACTTTCATACGGGTCAGAATACCCATGATCATGTTTTCAAAATAATTAATTTCAACATACCAATATGAAATATACAAAAGGTATAATGTTTTATAAAGGTTCTAAAATTTCCCAAATTATTCACAATAAAACACATAAATCATGATTTAGAAACATGTTTGAACAATTTGAAAACATATTATCATGTTATTCACTTTAACATTGAAAAAATAAATTTATAAAGGATCATGTCATAATAGGAAAGGTAATATCGCATTCATGTCTCAATATAGTTTTAGGAAAATAATTTCTGCCAGTTAATCACCATTTAACTCCTTTCTTTCAGATTATATGACCAATTCATGAAACAATTATAGTTTATTAACAAATATAACACAATAATAGTTATAGAAACACATAAAATTCAAAATGTAAATGTTAATGCAACGGATGTACATGATTCATATAAATCCAAATAATGATACCCCACAACAGTTTAACTTCCACCTTAACATAATCAGTAATTTATTTAAGTCCTGGAATTAGATCACAGGTAGCCACAAAATATCTTTTTCACAGACAGTCTTCTTATTTCATGCTATATGTTAGGCCAGATCTTAATTTCTTCCCTACCACTCTCATGAACATACAACATTTTTCTAACTCCATTATCCACCCTATCTCTCAACCAACACCTTTGATAAAAAATTTCAAGACCCCCTCCTCCCGTGCTGATATCCCTCATGGGCCAGTAGTATAGATAAAGAGTGGCCCAAAGTCCTACCTCTAGTAATCCCATTGTTTGTGAGTTTCACGGAGGTTATAAAAATCCTAAAATGGGAGGGAATACCCTCTTAACTCTCAAGAAAAAAGATATAATTAACCCCCAATCCTACTGTACAACCAAAAATACATTATCTTTATTTCCATAACCCAAATGTTGTACACATTCCATAAAATACATATAGGAAAACCGATAAAACTTTGAAAACCCACAAATTATTACCAAGATACATAAATAATAACTCCAATCCTAGTCATACTATCCTGCTAATGCTATAAAATTATGTCAAAGTGATCAATTTGGATTACTTGGTATGATCATCCCTCTAAATAAATCAACATCCATGTGTAATAAATAATAAATAAAAGAATATAGTGAAATTATCTGAGTCAGAAAAATAGAAAATGTGTGTACATAATAAAATAAGCATAAAGGTCACAAGAAACACAATCATAAAAACTCATCTTCTCTAATCCTACCATCTTAAACATCTACACTGGAAATATCATCAAAACCATGACATTCATAAAAATTGTCAACATCCTCAAACTAGGAATAAATTTATCTCAAATACAACCTATTAGATTAGGGTATCTCCCACTCAAACTGATAGTGAGTTAGTAATATCACATCATCACTAAGTATAGGTATGTGAGTATGAAACAACACAAAAAACATATCATTAGCCATAAATCATTCCCATTATACCAACTTTAGTGTCTACCAAGAATAGAACCACCCATGTCTCATATCTCATAGAACTAACTACATACCTTATCTCAGAGTACTAACCACATATCTCATCTCACCAAAAATTTATTGGTAGGGTAATGTAAACCTGAAGTATATCAACCTCTTCCCCTCCTCCTCTTGTTTACATCCCTACTAGCATATCCAATCATTTAGTGTAGAGTGTCATTAACAATTAATGGTGTTAACTTCATGTCTTCACCCTACTATCCATGATTCCCACCATATATCATAATCACCCCCCGAATTTATCTCACACCAATTCACATTTACCTATATCATTTATTCACCACCGCTTCCATCATCTAGAAAAAGATAACATAGATAAAGAAAAACATCCATGGTATAATTTCATCACAATCACAAAAAACAAAAGTATGGAATATGGACACATAATCAATAATTCACATCTTCTATATTAATCAGAGAACATAATTTAACATTTTACCAAATTCATTAAGTTAATTTTTCCATTTATTAACCCATTCCAAGCTAATCATTAAACCCATATACTAACACAAGAAATTTATTCTTATTCCAAAATTATTATCTAAACCATATTATTACATTTCAAACATAAACAATTTTTTAACAACCCACCATATTTAATTCCACATCAATATCCAGTACCCAAAGAATTAATTATTATTAATTAAAATACATGAATTAAATTTTATTGTTATCCAATTTAACCAATGAATTATTTTTATCATCAATTAATGAAAAATAAATTAAACCATGGTACACTAAGTATAAGTAATTAAAATCAACAATTTTAATCTATAATTTATATTTTATCCAAACACTTTTCCCTTTCCTTGGTTTAAGTAATTATTCATTCATGGTGGTGACAAATATCATTGCTGAAAATAACAGTAAGGAAATCACAATAGTAACACCTCAAGAAATAATAATCAACCCTTGGAAATGTCATGAAAATCATAAACCACAAGAAACATATCATCCTCATTTTTTCGAAACATCTTTTAATTAGTTTCCAACATTATAAAATTTTCATTCTCCTTTTTAGTTGGTTTCTCATTTGATATAAAAAATTTTCAAAACCCAAAACACCCAAGAAAACATAGTATCATACTATAGATAAAATGAACTTAAAGAATAATAGTTACATAAGATACAACATAAGTCTCAAGATCTACTATCTCAACCAGCTCTTTAAAGAGAACCACCACTCACATTGGAAATATGAAGGGATACAACATCACCAAGACCAAAGTTAAACATAATTGTATCGATCCATAGAAATTATAGGATCTACAATGGGTCTATAGGACCACCCATATCAATATTTTATTCTTTGGGTCACACCCTCATGGTTTTGTTCTTCATCAGGGTTCACTACCCACCAGGGTGGCTCAATTCTCATCCCCCTTAGAAATGTCTTGTAGTTAGGATGGGGATGGTTGGGGATTATATACCATTCCTAACACCCCTCTAGTTTCAAATGGGGTATAGGAAAACAGTTTTCACTATGTGACACCCATGCAGTTAGCATTCGTGACCCATAGAGAATGCATTATAATTCATTTGGGACCTAAAATCACCCACATAGTTATTTCCCTATGAATAAGAGGCTTATTTACTCCTCTAATACTAATGTTACGATCTACATTGGGGATGTAGGATCCTCCATCACAAAATTTTCCTCTTTGGTTCACGCTCTCACGATTTTGTTCTTCAGCGGGGATCACTTCCCACTGAGATGGCCCAATTACTATCCCCCTCTAGAAATGACTTTTAATGGATAGGGGTATAGATGGGGATTATATACCATGCCAAAATACCCTCCAGTATCTGATGTGGGGTTGGGAAATAGGTTTATTAGTGTGGAACCCATTTATTATGTAACCATGACCCATAGGTAATGTAATGTCATTCATTTGGTACTCCTATAGAAAGCCATTATCAAAACACACTCATAAATCTACCAAAAATAGATGAAATTTACACAATGAACCTAAATGAGAGAGAATGTAATGAAAATTAAGAAGAAGAAAAAATAAAAAACCTTGATTAAAATGTACTAAATCTCCATAATCCAAGATATTAGTATCCTCAAAAGAGATGATCAAGGGGCCCCAATAGGGTATGGGATCTACCAATGGTTTGGAAGGAAGGAGGGAGATATAGTTAAGGGAGTTTGGGCACTCTATTTATAGAGGAATATTGAATGGTATTACAATGGCATATAAATATCCCACCACAGTGTGGTCTCCATCAATCAAAGGATATTCTAATCTCTCACGGCCATTTCCATATTGTCCTAATGTTTTAAATACTGCTTTAAAAATACCTTGACCACCACAATGGACAGCTTACATGGTGTGGTAAAATTTACTTCACTCTATTCACCTCACAATGAAAAATTCAATATAATGGTGAGCTCTAACTTCCCATGTTATATGGGCGATCCCCCAATGTTCCTGCATGGCACCACACCCACACTGTTTATTTTAATGTTTCTTATTTTAAATAGGGGGAACTCCCAGAAAACAAACCTTCCAAAATGGTTTGTAAATCCATTTTGATAGTCTTGGTGTACATATTTCTATACATTTGATATCCAAAATGGATAAAACTACCATGGGATCCACCAAACCTAGTTCCACGTCATAGTAACCCCATAAAATGGCCCAAATCTCAACTCTATCCCCTGAAACACCACAAAGATCCCCTAAAACGACTCCAAGCACCCAAGAAGTCAAAGGAATGAGTCAAGAAGTTTTGATCCATTGAAATAACAACCTGTGTCTAAATAGTTATGTTTTCCTTTAATATGGAGAGAATATATTCAGGTAGAACGTTTAAAGGGGGATTTTTTATTTCAATATGAATGTGGGTTTGTGCATGTGAATTTATGATTTAATCATAATTATTTTGTTGATAATTGAACTATATTGATGTATATAATGATTGCATGTATAATAAAAATTTTAAATACTTGTGCAGTAGATTTTCATGAAATTATAGATGAGAAGATGTGGGTAAGAGAAGAGTTTGGTGAAAACCTCAACAATAATTTATGATTTCATCACAAACCCACATTCATTATACAATGATTTTTTAAAATTATATATATATATATATATATATAATTATAGATAATTGATATAAAAATATGTGAATAAGGAGACACGCATGTTTTTAGACATTAAAAGTGAAGTGACGCGTCCCAATAGATGGTAAAGGGAAGAGTAGAAAATATTATTGAACTTAGAACATCATTTCATCATCTCTTAATGGATGAAAACATCAGTTTAATGTTGTATATTAAACTTTGAAGAAGTAATATATTTCCATTATTTGTGTATAATTTTTCTAAGTATATTATTGTTGTATTAAATAAATAATGGTATTATCTAATAATTATATATTAAGACTGTCTGAAAATTACTAGATTTAGTATTTAAAGGAAGTAATCTGAGAAGGTCATCCTTGTTGATAAAATTATTTATATTTATCACATTTTTAAGATCAATAGAATGGTTTAGGAGACTTAATTCATAATGAGTAACAAACCATAATTTGATCATTTGTAATAACTAATTTTTTCTTGTGTATTATATATCCATGTGTGTAACAAGGTTATGACAAGGATGTATCCATTCATGTTTTATAGGTGGACCGTATAAATAAACATGTCCTTTCAATTTTCTATTTTTATCAGTAAATATTTTAATAGATTTGTAAATTTTATATAATTAATTAATAAAGTGTGAAAATATTTTTTTAAAACAAAAAAGGAGAATGGCCAATTCTTAAATCACCCCAAGTGAATCATAGAGAGATCTCAGCAACTAGGTATTTCTCAATGTACAAACTCTACATTTTCCATAGAAACTCATTAATACACATTCAAAAACTAAATTCTCTACTCATTTTTTAGTGTAAAACTATTAATTTTATATTGATATTCATTCAATAAAAAGTTAAGGTCGTCATTTTATAGGTTTAATTTTATGATTGTTCCACTAGTATAAAAGGTAATTTTTCTAGAGTGATGAATACCTCTAAAAAATTTATTTCCCTAATATCTCAATTTATTTGGGGGAATAGGGATTTCCTCTCTTTTAAATAATATCTCTTAAAAGTAAATATTTTATAATTATGATAAAAACATTAATCATCATTAAAATTTACTTCATCATTTCCATATTTATTAAATGTTCCATCATAAACTTTTTTAGTTTAAAAAAATACATCATAATTGATATCCCTCTATTAACCTATTTATGACAAATAAATCAAATTCACAATGAATGATATGTAAAAAACCATCAACTCTACATGATTTCTTTTGTCACACATGATACAATTATGATTTCCTTTATATATCTATATCTTCAATAACTTTATTTATATATATATTATATACAATTAAAATGTTAAACACATTGTGGTCCACTAACAATCTCCCTATAAAATTTTATATGATGTTACATAGTATAAAATTAATGAAACGCATTAAAGTGTCATTTGGAATGATTTTTAATGTTATAGAGTAGTGAAATTTATTTTATATATGATAGTTACTATATAGTATATATACATTAGATTTTTTATAATGTAAACAGTGAAATTTTAACATTAAAATATTACGCAAAAAAAATCATTTTTTTGTTCTTTTTAATCCATATAATAGTTTTATTTTTTTAAATGAAGAGTATCATAAAGTGATATTTCCATCAAAAGTAATAATGTAATAAATATTATATAACCTAGGGTTATTGAATATGTGGTTTGGGTTCATTTTTTTATCAAGTCTTAAATATGACATATAATTTTCCAACAAAATGAAAAGTATAAAAACAAATCAATAATTGGATTTTTTTTTCATTTTTTTATACATACATTTTCTAAAAATTCACATCTATTAAATTTTATGGAATCCTATCACCTATCATCTCATGTATCTTACAGACCCTATGATACACTTATTTTTTAAATTAAAGATACTATGAATATAATTTTATTTATAACTGAATTCATTATCCATAATTTATTATAATAACATGGATTACTAATTTTAATCATCTAATCTATATAATTGTAATTATTCTGACTATATGATTCATGTAATGACCCAAACTATTATAAATGAAATTCCATTTTGATTGAGTAAATACTATATAGTTTTATAAAACACATGCACAATTTTTGTTGTTTTGGTCCATTATAAAATATATTTATTGGAATTAAAATATTTTTAAGAATCTTAACCATTGATAATATAGCCATTATATAGTAATCATTAATATTAGTATATATTAAGGGTTATGTTAAAGTCCAATTAACGTAGATGAAATAAGAGACGTCCTCAACTAGTAGAATCATACATTATGAATCAAAGTTTTCAGAGATTTAAAGGTAGATTTAGTCATTGGGATTTTTCCTTGACCAAGACCAAAAAAATATTCAACAATTGAATCATGAAAAAAATAATGTATAGGTTATGTTCGAGATTATTGAGATCATATCTCAAACCATGTTCACTAAACCACCCCATGAAATCCCCACCATCACACACCTTACCATTAGGGAGTATATAGAAACTCATACTTTATATATATATATATATCACATTTTTTTAGATATATATTCATTATATAATATAATGATCCATGCTAAAATCATTTAGGTCGAGTGCCTTTGAAAACATTGACACATAAAAATTGTTCATAAAAGATCTATATAATCTCCTACTAAGTTCTTCAAAACAAGAACTCTTCTTAGAAATATCAAACTTAGTACCTTTATTCATATCTTGGGGAAAGTAAACACTACAATGTGTGGTTTTAAATGCTCAGTAAGGGTAAAAAAATGAGATATCAATAATCTATTGAGTATAACATGATCACTGGACATTAAGAACGTGATCATAAAATTTTAAATAATACTCTTCATATCATAGATCATAATCTTTAGTCATGTTACAAAATTTTGTAGTTCATAATAAATGTGTGGATCATAGGTTGTATTTTGTGTCAACAAGTCAATATGTGTTGGTTAATGAAGTGTTGATGCCTAGATAATTTTTTTGGATTCATCAAATGGTATTGAATGTCATGCTTGGACATTTCTCCTTATTAAATATGATGATTTATTTTCATGATCTTAAATGGAAAATACATGTTCCATGGAGTTTTCACTATATTTACAACACTAATAGAGGAAGCTCATGAAGATATTAATTTTTATGAATAAATGTTTCTATGAGATTAATTTGAAGCCCATTACAAATATTACCTTGCTTGAATAATTAAGGATGATATTATGAGGCTTTAAATTTTTTAATGGTTTTCATGGAATATTATTTAAGGACAGAATGAAGGATTGGAATAATTTTTTATAATTAGAATATTTCAATGTTAATTCAAGTAGGCCTCATATTAAAATTTAGGTCCATCCCACTATACCAGCCTATACTAAGATAGAACTTAGAAAAATGGGACCCATAGGTCAACCATGGTCAATGATGAATTCCAAGCTAGACCATTGGTGGAATTGGAAGCATAGTTCTTGCTATGTGTGGGTGGGTCCATGTATAAGGACTTCAATGTGTGTGTGTGTATCGTAACACACATTGATTTGGTCGGTATCCCTCTAGGTCCATAGCCTGTAGTGTGTGAAAGTATAACTGGTGATGATCCCCAGTATCCAACTCAAAATATTAGTCATAAAAACTTATCTTAAATACTGAAGAAAAGTTTCATGGAACTTTTGATGTGGGATTTGGATGTTACAGGGACTATTCACCCACACTTAAAAATCTATATAAAACCTTAGCTTCACAATCTGAGTTATCTGAGCTATCTATTGAATCCAGCACCCCACAGGTTTAAACCAGTTCTATTGTATCCTACCTATCAATTAATTTCCATCCTATATGTATACAACCATACATAGTGTATTATCAAAAAAATACCTTGATACAAACTTTAATGTACCAAACCCGTGCATGAAATCAGTGTCTTGCAAACATTCAATGACTTGAAAAACGGGTTCAGTGTAACATAATCCTTGCATATAAATTTGTTATATGAACAAGTTTGACCAAGTGAAGACATTCCAATAGCCATCTAGTCATAATATGATGATCTCTAAATTAAATTATGAATTAATGTGATCACAAGACATAATATTATGAAAAGGGAGGTATCGTTTCATAACGTGAATGTCTCTCCTTTTTCATATATTAACGAATGAATTATTCTGGTGGATTTTCATCGATCCTGAAATTGGTTTCATAAGAAATAATATCAAATTTCACCACACCATTTCAATAATTCTATAGAGATGTACATGATAAATGAATTGATCATGCAATGAAGAAGAAGCTATCACACAAATCATGTGACCATTCTTATAAGGCATGATGATCGAAGAAACTGAGTGTTCTGGTTTTAAATAGATCTTGATATCTTAAAGAATTTGAATGAGTCCTCAACATACATTAAAAAATTTTGAAATGTGGTTTCAACTCACTTATATAAACCCAGGCACCTCCAAGAGTTTTGTTACTAAATATATTGAGATCTCCTCAAAACAGAGGTTCACGTGATTCATTCTCATGAAGGACAAGAAGCTAGCATGATTTCATCACGCAAATGAACTCACAGACATAAAGCCTTGTCACGTGAATGTATTATAAAGGAAAAAATTGGACTTATAGGTCTCTTAAAGGAAGAATAGGTTCACATGATTTATTTATAGGATTCCATCTCATGGACAACACCTCATGTTCATGTGAATCATTCGTGGACAAACCAAGGTCACAAGAAGGACCCACACAAAGTGTCTAAAGATCATCCGAAGGAATTTTTTGAATAAAATTTGTAATTTAATGATCTATTCACATGGAGGATATTTTACACTCATGAACCTTTCAAGGATTTCCTGAGAACAATGTAGTTGAGGAACACAGTTCACATAAACCCTTCTTGGTCATGTATTGGACACTATTGACAAGCCTGGCATGCAACTCATTCAAACCATACATAAAAAGTGCCTTATTTTTAAACATAAAATTACTGTAAGAAAAAATAAAAAGGAATATTAAAAGTGTTATTGATACATTTTGTGATCATGTGATTGCATAACCACTGACAGATCATCCACGTCATGTGAGGGAATTAATTCCTACATGAAGTGGACAGACTATGCCAGAAGCGTTATAATTTTTGATAAGTTTCAAAGACAATGAGAATGAATATATTATATAATATACAATCTATTTCCTTTTAAGAATCCTAAAATGTGATCATTTTTTAATAAAAATAGGTTGAAGGATCAAAATAAATTTCATCATCAACAGTTGCTAGAGTAGGATATATTTAGAAGAGATATATATTTTGTTTTTTGAATTTTTATTTAATTCATACAAGGTGAGGATATTCTTCCAGTGGGAATATGGGAAGAATAGTGTAATTATTTGGTATTAAATAATTGAATCTTGTAACTTATTTTTATTATAGTGTAGAATATATGATTTTGGTGTGTAATTAATCACATAAAAGAGTAGGATAACTTTGAGATAAAACCTTGTAAATATTTTTGTGTTACAAAGCTATTTTTTTAATTCATCCATGAAAGCTCATGATATCACTAGATTGAATCAGATACTAAAGGGTCAAAAGAGTCTAATTTTATAATAATGAGAAATTATAAAAACCACCATAGATTCACACCCCCCCGCTCAGTGGTGTAACATTCCCTGGGAACTTCGACATGAATCGTAAAGGAATCAAAGAACATGATCTATGAGGGAATAAATTTGGCATAAGAAATAATTTTTTTAATATATATAATCCTAGAAATAATTTATATAGTATTCAAGAATCATTTCCATGATTATCCTAGTGAAATGGGTTCACTCTCCAACCCATCAACCTAGTTAAGGTTTACTCACAAGACAATCGTAGTGGGAAAATTCCCTTACTAAAATGGGTTCACTTACAATTATAGTCATATTTATCTCATAATATGTCATTTTTTACCTAACTGTTTGAAGGTAGATATAGGTCCCACCCTTACTATGTTATAATTAAACAACTATTATTGTTTATAACATAACCACCTTTTTTATAACGTAACCACCATCCTTGGTTATAACATTACCATAATCGTTAGTTATAATGTTACCACCATACTTGGTCATAATGTAACCTCCATCATATAATGAAAAAAATATATATGTGTGTAATAATATCCTAAAACATTCATCATATCATCACATCATAACCCATGCAATGAAAATAGGTTTCATAAAGATTTCATCAATTCACTATAGAATAACACAAAGAAAATAAATGGGTTTCGTAAACATCTCATTAGCATAAACATTAAACATCCTAAGAAGGAATAATAATTGTATAAATGGATAATTTAACTAGTCAATCATAATTAACATAAATGGATGTTATCATATATGAAAATTTCTTTAAAATATTACTGAAATATTTCTTAAGGAAAATAACCTTTCCTATTTTATAATCACTTTAAAAACAAACAAATCCAAAAAATTACTGAAATAATTTTATTTGAAAATAACCTTTAAACATGTGAAGTAATTTTTAAACATGGATCATTCAGTAATATGGGAAATTTATTTCATGACATATAATTTAAAAAGAAAACATTAATTTCACATTTTGGGTAAAAAGTCAAAAAAATCACCTCATTCTGAAAATGACAAGAATATCCCTTTAAAAAAAATTTAAAAAAGTCCAAATTGTGTAAAAATAAATTTAAGAAATCATATGATAAAATTAAAAAACCTTATTTAAAACATTTTTAGCAAAAATGGACATGGATGAAAACTGTTTTCCGCCCGAATATAGAAATGAAGTCGATTTTCCTTTAAAACATATTTTTATTATATTGTGTACCTATGATGAAGAAAATTAAATAAAAATATTTATTCAAAGGATATTAATAGAGGATAATAAAATTCATGATATTCATGTGAGTTAGATCATAATATTTCATTATTATAAATATAATCATAAATAATTATTCAATCAACGAGATTGTAACATAAAAACCATTACCACTTTAGTATCATTTGAATCATAAGCCCCATGAAGGAAAAAAATTATATATAATTATAAATCCCCATTAAAATAATAATAATTATCAAATATATATATATTAATTTTTAGCATATACATAGCATAAAAGAAACAAATGTTTGGTATAGAATATGCCTCGTAGAAATAAAAGTGAGACAAAAATCCCTTACCTTAAGTCTAAATTCCATGTTACACATTGGAAAATATTATATAATAAATATTTATTTACTATAATTATATTATTGAACTATAATAAAATATATTATATGATATATTATTTACTTATAACCTTTTATCACATGTTAGTTAGAACTTCTTTATTAAAATTTTTATTATCTTGATATCTGCTTCATTTTTCATGTAGGTTCTGGTTTGGTAGTTTTGGCCATTGTATTTTGATCATGGTTACATAATCTACATAATTTTAATAATTATATAAATATAATATATATTGATTATATACATGATTAAATTCATTCATAAAATTTAGTGATAGAAAATTAAATTATATCATTCATAGAGATGGTTGGTCGTACGTACACATGAACATTGTTTCCATTTTCCGAAGGATGGAATGAAATAAAGGTAAATAATATATCACATTAATAGAATAATAACTATATAATAGATATCATATATTTTAATTAAATCCATCATTTTTACCATCCAATTAAAACAAAAATAAAAAAGGAACTGCATCGCTCCGTGGAGGTTCTAGACCACACATACACATGATCGGCATCATCATTTTCCAATGGGTTTGCGGTAAGAAGTTAGATATAATATTATACTTAAATATGTATTATTATTTAATAATTATAATATATCAAAATAAAACTCATCATAATATCCATACATAAAATATGGTGATAAGAAATTAATTGTATCGATGCGTGAAGACAGTAAGTTGTACAGACGCATGAATGTTATTTTCACTTCCAATATAATGGAGGGATGTAGAATAAAGTGGTTTTATAAAAATAATATCATTTTTTTATATCCAGGATACTTATTTTTTTATTTTATAAATAATATAACATATTAAAATAGGTAGAAGAATAATTTTAAAAAAAAGTTATTGGTTAAGGTGATAACCTCATATTTCAAATAAATCCTTTAAATGTCCTCTTAAGGGATTTAGGGTTTGTCTTTTAAAGAAAAAACTATATAATGTGTCTATGGGATTTTATAAGAGAAATTAGTAGAGTTTTTTCAATCATGAAGGGTCAAAGTGATTTGAATATGATAAAGGAGGTTTTCCCTTTTATAACTGAGGGGAGGAGCACTCTTGGAATTTCTTAAAATGATACATTGATATAAATTAATTTTGATGTCCAAATGGATTATATTTGAATATATGATGATTATGATTTTAAATAATCTCATATAATTAAATTTTTAAAATTTTGAAATTCATTTTTACCCTTATCTTTTTTTAACCCTACGTTAACCCTTTTGACAAATACCATAATATTCAAGTTTTCTATAATTTAAGGGTTAATAATGTTCCTATAAAATGAAAAAAAGAACAAATGGATCATTTTTTATGTTTGAAACCAGATATTATTAATTTTTTCAGGATACTGTATTTTTATTAAAATTATATCTTTGAATGAAATATTATTTATTATAAAATATCATTAATTTCATTTTTAACATTATTCATTTAATTTGACTTTAGATACATCATGAAAAATGGAGATCTAGAATATAATGGTTTAAAACATCAAAATATTTCATATAGATGTAGATAATTAATGTTATATTTTAACTCATTAAATATATATGAATTTTAATATTTTTCAAATCATTTATTTTTTTTCCATATACTGAATAAATATTGTAGTAGTGGTGTACAAGAACATAAGGAAATTATATAGATTCTAAAAATTAAAAACAATTTTCTATCATAAAAATAATTTCATTAAAATTGAAATAAACATTTATATTTATATAAAATTTTATTTTTTCCTTGTGTGGACATATAAGATATATTTTAACCTTAAAGAGTGATATTTTTTAACTTCCTTTGATTTAAATATTATATAGGCAATTTATTTGGAAAATTGTCCATTAAACAACTCATTTTAGATCCTAATATTATAAAATTCTAATTAAATCCATCCAATAAGAATTAGGATGAAAATTTATTTTCATATCACTTAGTTTTAACTTAGATTAACCGGATTTAAACTTTACTGAGGTGATACATTTTACCACAGTTACTATTTATAATGACAAAAAATAAAAGGCACATATTTAAAAAAAATTAACATCATGATTTCAAATATGTAATCCATTTTATTATATTCAACACCAAAAAGTGTTTGAAATAAATTGTAAAATACGTGTCAAAAATGCGATGAAAACAACTTTTAGAGTAATGCAATTTAAGGCATAAAACTAGATTTATTATTTTCTCATGCCTAGAAAAATATTAGATGAACATTAAAACATTTGATTAGTTATATAATATATACATTAAATTAAAATAATTCACAAACAGTTTTCAATTTATTTTATTAAGATAAAAATGCATTGTGCGCAAAAAAATAGTTTTTCAAGAAAATGTCTTTTTACCTATAAAAACGTTTTTATACTAAGTTAAAATATAAAATTGATTTGAATGAAAATAATTATATTATATAAAATATAATAAAACTAATTTTTCCTTAAAACCATTGTAAAACAAAATGGAACTTTTTACATATAGTTTTTAATAAAGTCAGAATTTTTTACTATTCGCTGGAAAATCAATATATTCAAAAAATTCTCAAAAATATCATTATAAGATAATTTTAATATTATGATTTAAAAAATGACTTTAATTTAATGAAATATAATTTTTAAAAGTTTTAAAAAATAATCAAAATATTTTATCACAAAAATAAATAAAAAAATGTTTTATGGAAAATGTATTTTTTGAATAATAAAATACCTTTACAAAAATTTGAGTGATTATTTACGAAGAGTTTATCAATACATTTATATTTATTATAAAATTTATATATATTTCATAATATAGTTAATTATATTCATATCCATCAATTTAACAATTATGTTATAATTTTCTATAATAATAATATTTTAATAGTATATCATTGTTTTTTAGAACATGGTGTTGCGTGTAACACAAGATATAAAATATATTAAATTTATTTGGAAAAAAAATATTTCATAAAATATCAAGGTTTTAATAAATTACATCCTATAAATTTGAACTTTTTCTCAATAATCTTGGGTTTAACATTTGAAAATTCCTTTATGGAAAACCAACATCATAAAATGGGTTAATAAAACTTCCTCTTGATAAGGGAGAATGAGAAATATAGAGGCCATATAGAATAACATAAAACTAGGTCTCCAAATTGGATAACATTACTGGGAAATGAAAACATGGATATAGAATATAAAACTAACACCAAAGTACTAATAGAGACTGATAGAGAACCTTGTAGGGAGAAAGTTAACAACAAAAAACCCATAAATATGTGATGGGTGAAAAGGCCATTGATTCATCAGAAATTAACATAATATGACAACATTTTTATTTCATGATCCTTTTCCTCAAGTTGAGGAATACCTTTACCATCTAGACTAAGAACATAATTAATATACTTACTTGAATGTAGGATTTCATTTTATTAATCAATTTTCACCAAAATCTAAAATGTTTCTCCCAAAATATGAGTCTTAGAGAGGAATTTCTTATTCCTGAAGCACAAAAATGAACTTATAATGGATTAAAAACTTCATAAATATATTCCTCATGAAATTATGAATTAACAAAAAATGGTTAGCATGAGGTATGATAATTCCTATTATCTGTAAACCTTTATATGAATAAATACAACATTAATCTCTAAATCCATAATAATAACATCCATGGTTTGACTCAATAAATAATCATACATCCCAAATTACAACAATAACCTAAACAATTAATGTATGTTTTAACCTCAAAGGATATGTTATACCCATCAACTCACATCTCCAAAACTATTAATGCAATCCTCTCAAATAATATTTCAAGTTAAATTACATGTTAATACTCAACCCGAAGAAACCGCTAAAAATATATCATTAATCATATAGATAAACCACTATATATTCTTATAATATAATTATCATAACCTAAAATACCATGACTCAAATTTAGATAATAACTCAAGAGTAAATACTTAACTTGAAAATAAATACATTTTAAAATATTTCTTCATCAATGAATCAATTTTCAACCAAAAAAAATTATCTATATCACAATATAAAATGGACTATAATTAACTTAACATCAAATAATATACTAACCTAGAGGGTTATTTGAACTTCAATAGAGTATTGTTTTTGAAAAGATTCAAATCACCAAAAAATGTTATCGCTTAAAATGTCAAAAAGGGGTTTTTATGAATTTGAACTTATGATCAACCTTAAAATCATAAACCCCTAATGGTATCCATAACATTTAAGTTAACCTCACATGAAAAAAAATGTATTCTTTTAGAAATTAACACAATCCCTATTCCTAAAATATGTTCACAAACTATTGAAAATATTATATAAATACAAAACATCAATAAACATTAGCAAAGATTACCTAAATTACTTTTTCGTCAACTAATAAATTTCAAGGTGACCAATACTATCCTACCAATATCAATAATATCTTTATCACAAATAAACATATATTTTCAAATTCTACTATAGAATAATACTTAAATGTTTTTTAATCCTTAAAACTAAAATATCATTGATATAATTATTCCAAAACATATTTCTTAAATCATAATGTCTCAACACTTAAATTCTTTAACATCATAGATATTTCTTTGGTATATGATTTAACCCTTTTATTAGGGCATTGGATTGGATAATTCCTATATTCCCCACAAATTAGGAAATAAACTATAAATGGTACCTTTGGATGATCTTTATTTCCCTCCATTTAACTCTTCATTTTTTCTGAGAAATTACTTGTTATATGCACTTAATTTCTCTATATAAGAAATATTTTTATTCCAATAATATATTCACTTGAGTTTTAATTTCCAAATTATCTAAATATAAAATGATGAATATCCTTTACATGATAGTCTTCACCACCCAAACTCTTAGTGAACTCTATCATGTTATTTATTGATGTGTATGTGAGTTGGTTAAGGTATAGATATTTAATCATATATCATGATAAATAATTAGTTATAATCATAGGTTTTCTAATTCCATATCCGATTTCATTTGTTTTCTCATGAGTAAAATCATTGTATTTTTTATCAATGTAAGCATGAATCCTCTAGATTTTGGCCATTGACAAAAACCAAAAGGAATAGTGTGACAAACAATATTCATAATGAGAAATCATGAAAAATAACTGATAGGATGTCTAAATCATGACACATCCATTTAATCTATGACACCGTAGGTTTTAACTTGGTTATCCTTAATCATTTCTAAAACATTAGGATTTTTTCATATACTTAGACTTATACCTAGTATTCGCACTAATGTTTTCTCATCCTGGTTGAAATTTTTTAAATAAACCATTCTTTGATACCAACTATAGAGAACCACATTTTTTATACATAGATATAACATCCTTTTAGATTAATACTCATTACATGCCATAATTTTCCATAGTATTATCATATAGGTCTAGTTCCTTTAGAAACTTGGACACATAAACAACTAGTTTATAATATATCTACATTGTCTCCAACTAATTACTTCATAAATATAACACTTATTAGTCATATAATACTTGCTATATTTTATCATAACCTAGGGAAAGGTAACATAAAAAATAATGAACTTATATTCTCAATAAGGGTAAACAAGGGTTATATTAATTATCACTAGAGCATAACATGAACATAGGGGTATGAGAACTTGATCATAACATTTGAAAATCATACACTACATATTATAGATCATAATATTGAGTCATGACATAAAACATTGAATTTCATAATACATGAATATTATTGGCATTAAAGAACATGAACCATGAGGGAATAACATTTGAATAATATATAAGTTTTTGGCATACACATAAGCATATAAAATATTTTTTTAGTGGTCAAGGATCATTTCCAATATTATTATAGTGGAATGGGTTCACTCCCCAAATCATTATAGTAGTCAATATTCACTCCTAATACCATAATTGTGGAAAAATTATTTTATTAAAATGGTTTTACTCCCCATTATAGTCATGTTTTTCTCATGAGTTATCAATCTTTATCCAATTCATTTGAGGGAGATATATGTTCCAACAATCTTTTGTTATAACATAACCTATGTCCTTGGTTATAACATGACCACCATACTTGGTTATAATGTAACCACCATACTTGGTTATAGCATAAAATCTAACACATAATTAAAATCATACATAAATGTTCCAAAATATCATAAAAACCCATCATATCATCACATCATAACCCTTGTAAAGAAAATGGGTTACCTAAAAAACTCATCAATTCACTGTATCATAACCCATGGAAAAGGAATGTGTTTCATAAAAATCTCATCAACATAAACATTAAAGATCTCAATAAATAGTAATAATGGTACTAATGGATAATATTCCCAATAAATCATAATTAATATCAACGTATGTTATCAAATATTAAAATTCCTTTAAAATATCACTGAAATTTGTTAGAGGAAATTAACCTTTTCGTTTATAAAAACATCAAAAATTGAAAATAATTCAAAGATATTATAAAAAAATATTTTAAAAGAACCTTGGAAACTTCTAAAGGAATATTCAAAATATTGATTATTCATTATGGCCGACCATTTTGTTCATTCCATATAAGTTACAAGAAAAAATTCCTTTCACATTTTTGGTAAAAATTCAACCTCATCGAAAAAAACATAAACAAGATTATTTTAAAATAATTTTTTCACAATTCAAACATGGGTAAAAGTATAATCATATTATAATTATTATATATAAACATTAAAACCATCGTAATACCTATCCATTATATATGGTGATGAGGAATAAAATTAATCACTATGTGGAGACGGTAAGCTATGCATACGCACATGTGATATTTTCACTTAAAATTTTATGGAAAGTGTAAAGACCCAAAATTATCATACATATATATTAAATATTAATAGATAAATATTAATTACATTAAATAAAAAAACACCTTAGGATCGTAAAGGTATAGTGCCTTTGAAAACATGGAAACATGAACCACTAGTTCATAAGAGTTCTACATAGTCTACCAGTTAGTCCCTTATAACTAGAAACCTTCTTAGACATATCACAAATAATACTTATCATCATAACCTTGGAAAAAGAAACATAAGAATGGGTGATCTCATATGATCAGTAAGGGAAAACAAGTGAAACATATTCTATATACAAGAAAAAGATACATTATGAATGACCTCAACATAAAAAGCACGTTCCATCCCTTTTATCTACCTTCAGGTTCCCATGTTTTGGGAAAAACCGAGACCCTTGTACTTCTCCAACCCAGTCAGGAAAATTAGAAAAACTCTCACAGAATGGAAGGGAAAGTCTCTCTCGATGGTAGGATGTATATTCCAATTCAAACACAAGGTGGTTTCATAGATGGTATACATGTTCATGGTGTGAATGTGGCCTACTACGGTTATTAAAAATATTAAATCCATGATGATAAACTTTTTTTAGAGTGGAAATGTGAATGAAATAAAGGTTATCGTAGCCTCTTGGAAGTAATTTTGTTTACCCCATGATCTTGGTGGCCTCGGAATTAAAATCCTATCTCTTTTTAATCAGTCCCTCGAGGTTAATTTCATGTGGAGGTTAGTAAAAATGAACATGGACCACTTTCACTTTAACATGTCCAAATATTTTCCTAAACTTCTTGTAGGAAACATTAATTACATGGGATCTTCCACTTGGACTAAACTAAAAATGATTTTCCAGAAAATCTATAGGCATTCCCATTGGTTAGTTAGTGATAGATCCTAACTAAATTTTTTTCATACTAATTGGCTTAGAGAACCTTTGATTAATCAAGTCAACCCCTTGGATGCAGATATTAATCAGAACACAGAAATCAAAGATCCGTTAGACAAAGTTTATTTACTCCCTGATGATGTTTCTGAAATTGTTGTATCCCACGATTTCATCAATCAAGATGACTTACTCATTTGGGACCAATACATGAATGTATATATTGACTCCAATAATTTCAACAAACACGTGCTATAGGGAGAACATAAATGGATTGGTAGCTTTAATAAATTATTTCTCACTCCTTCAAGATTTACTTTGTTTGGAGACCCTCAATGAATAAAATTGCAGTTGAGGTGAACCTTCAGAGAGTTGGAATCTCTCATTTCTCTAGGTTTATTTCATTTCATCAACACCATGAAGATGTAGACCACCTATTCTTGAGCTGTAAAATTTCCTCAAATCTTTGGAAGGTAGTCTTCAACCACTTAGAGTTTCATTCTACCCATGTGACCTCATGATCTTCCTTGATACAGGGGGTTCTAGACTTCTGTCTCTCAAAAACGATTCATGCCCTTCTCAAAGTGGCATGCGCAGAGTTGCTTCATGTGATCTGGAGTGGCTAAAATGCATCAATTCATGCCAACACTCATTTCAACCCAAAGCTGGTGCAAACATCCATCATCACGACTATTCAAAATGTCATTTTTCCCTCACTAGCTACTATAACAACACGGTCACTGACTTCACCATCCTTAGGGGGGTGTATATTAAATTTAACTACCCCAAACCTCTTGGAACTCTTGAAACATTCTAGTTACCACCCTTCATTAGATATCTTAAGTGTAACACTGGCGGCGCCTGGGGGGGAACCCGGGACCATCTGGATATGGTTCTATTTTTAGAGACCATAATATGATATGGTGGAATTTCTTTATAGTCCCTATGGAAATAGCACTGCTTTGTAAGCAGAAATGCATGGATTTATCAGATCTGTCACTTTTTCTTATCAGTGAGGTGACAATAACATATGGTTGGAATGTGGCTCAAGCACTATTGTTCTATCCACCATGATGGGGATTATTCATCTCTCACATAAGCTAATGTAAAATTGATGAACTCTCTAGAAAAGATCCCTTAAATTAATTTCATCATCACCCACATGTTTTGGGAGGCCAAATGACTTGTTGATGACCTTTCCAATAAAGGTGTCTCTAAGGCGGGAAACATATGCTCTAATACCCTTCCTTTTTATCTCTTTCCAACCCCCATTAGGGACAAATGTAAAATGCCCTGTTTCTGACTCTTGTATGTTTTCTTTGTTTTCAATAAAGATCCAATGTCCTCACTTTTATCAAAATAGAAAATGATCCACGAGAACATGACATTGTTATAAGACATAGAATTTTGTAAAACATGTAAGAATTGAAAACCTTATGTCAGGGATGCCCCCCAAGACATTTATAACATGTTAGGCTAGATTTAACCACCTATGTACCTGCTTCGGTCTTTGGATGACCTCCAATGTACTATATTTGTGGGCTTTGGATAACCTCCCATGTACCCTCTGGTCTCATAGAACGTAAATCATTACCCAATTATTTGGAGGGATGTATAGTTCCAACATGTCACATGATGTAATGACCTAAGTACTTATAAAATAATTTTTTTCATTCTAGAATTATGTATCTAAATACATTATAAATTTATAATCAAATAATAAATATTAATATTAATTAAGAAATTTATACTAATGAAATAGTAACTTAACCATTAGGAATACTAATTTGGACAATAGAATAGTAACCTCACCTATATTATTATAAATAAAAAAAATTATCTAATAAGAGTAATCAAGATATATTTATAAGCTGTAATAAGTAAACAAATATTTTGGAAATGATAAATTATGTGTTGGTATTTTTATAAGTCATCAATTTTTAAATTCAATTTTAAAATAAATTTAATGTTTTAAAAGAAAATTTATTTCAATAAAATAAATTCATAAATTATATTTTTTTGTTATAATTATAATATAATTTTATGAGACTTTAATTTATTTTTCAAATTGCTATAAAATCACTTATAGTTTTTAAAATTGTATTTTTTGAATAAATTATTATTTTAATTAAAAAATTAAATTTCATATATTTTTTGTGAATAGTGAAAAACTATAATTAACAAAATAAACTAAATACATGAGTTATTGAGTCATGGATGATGTTTTTATGAGCTAAATACCAATGTTTTATAAATAAAAAAATACTAATTACTATATTTAAGATCAAGAACCAGTACTATTGCTTGTCTTGTGCAAAATAATAAAATAATAGAATCCCCCCAACCTCCTCCACGATAAATACCAACACTCAACCCCTATTCTCCTCACATCAATACATCTTTGATAATTTTCCAAATTATACTCAATACTCTTCCAAATACTCTTCCCCACATCCACTATCTTCTATTATCACCAAAATTACAAAACCAAAGTCCTTAAGGAGGTTCTCAAGGAGGATAAATCAAGAGGTAAAAATCGTCTTTCATTTTATTTTATTTTATTTTCTATTATTTTTCTTTTATTATAATATCTTCACCTCCCCTTATCCAATATGTTTAAAAACATTAGTATCCTATATATAATATAATTTTATAATTATTATGGAAAAAATTAATCATCTTACTTCTTTTCATCTCCCCCTTATTCTAAAAACATAACATTGTCTGTAATGTGTTGATATACAGACATCGTAGATGAGGTCTTTTCAATTTCATTTACCTCTTTAATGTATGGTCATAAAACCTTTTTAATGGTTGAAACATATTTTAAATTTTATTATATAACCTATTTTATATTCTGGACATACATATATACATAATATTAATTTATATAATGAAACTACATTGTGGTTATCAAAGAATCGCTAAAATGATCTAAACAAAAATCATTAATGTTTTATCTAATGATTCATCGTCATATCTAAAAATATCTCTATGGAATAATTTAATATTATCTAGAAATATTAATACCATTTAATTTCACATACAAACTTTCTCTTCTATTCAACAAGAAAATTCATTACGAACCGACCATGGAAACCATGTAAATAATGCACCCAAAACACTAGAAATAACAAAATATTGTTAATAAATTGGTGTAATGATGTTATAAAATGATCATATATGGTGTTATAAAAATGAATATGTTTTTCTAAAATATTAATAACACTATTTTAACCATTATACAGTTGTATTAAACACATTTTAAGTGAGAAAAACCTGAGGTAAGGGAATTCTTAACCCAATTTCCATTCATTGGGTTAACCATCCACTTCATTAATTATGTGGTACTAAGATTATTTTTGTAATTAATTTTTTATATATTATTTATAATTATTTGATTTTATATTGTATACACATATATTATTATTTTTATCAACTCTCTATTCAAATATATAATATTTGTAAGAGACTTTCCTTTTAAAAAACCTCTTTAATGTCTCTTTTTACAGAATTCAAACGGAATGTTTTTATGATGCTAGTATTTTTGTTTTATGATTATATTATAGTTCTTTGAAATTGTTTATGATGAAGGGTGGGACCTATTTATCCCTCTATGTAATAAGTTATGTTTAAAGTTGGAGGTCGGTCGTATGGTTACTTTAAGTGTAACTACGATCGTTACATCATAAGGTAGCGGTGAGGGTTACATTATAAGGTAGTCGTGATGGTTATAAATCATAAGGTACCCATGAGGTTTAAAATATTATGTAAGTAATTACCCAGTAAAACTATATGGTTTACTTATGTTTTTTACATTTTATGTAAATCTCTCGTTTTCATAAAGTATATGATACTTTATGGGTGAGATGTATTTCTTTGTGATAATGAGTTCATATTTTTGTAAGTATTCATGTACTAATGGTTATTGTAATACTTTTTATATCCCTTATACTCATATTTTTTTATCCCATGTTTTAAAATAATTTTCATAGGATTTAATTATGGACAAGAGAAAACGAGAAGCCAAGATGAATGGTGTGAATACTTTTCATGAAAATATTACTTGTTTTTATTAAAAACATTGTATAATAAATAAATGGATATTATTTTAGTTATAACCAATTTGTATGATTGTAGGATGATATGTGTGAACTATTTCCTAAAATTATAAAATGCTAAAATGAAATTATCTTCAAGATTGTAATAAGTGTATTCTAATTGAATTAAATAGATTTTTTAATGTTTAAGGTCAGATTCTTATAGTTGGTATAAGAGCATGGTTTTGATAATTTTAGGGATTAAGATGATGTAAATAAAATACCATAAATTATTATTAACATATTTTTATTATGAAATGACATAGAATTTATAGATTAAAATGTTTCTTAATCTAGGATATGTCTATTCAAAATTGTTTTTCATAGAATAAACAGGGAAGCTGAAGTAGGAATGAACCAAGAGGCTGATTTCTATCTGAATCTACAACATGTAATAGTGGTAATTAGAACTAAATAGTTTGAAACAGTAATGGATTAGTTAATGCACGATATAAACAATAGTGGAATCCATGAAAGGGAATAACCAGAGATAAAAAAAGGAATATGACGGTAGTGGAACATGTTATGAGGTGACACCCACATGCTTCTAGGGGATCTTCAAACCTAGTGGCAGTTTAAGGATGGATTAATCCCTTGAAAAGTTATTCAATGTTAGAGGGTGTTCATTTAATAAAAAGGTGAATCTTACCATTTATTTTTTTGAATGTGAAGCTGACCATTGGTGGTCAATGTTTATGAATATCAAGGATAGTGATGAGATTGATTCCTTGGAATGGGATTATTTATAAAATCTTTACCTTGGAAAATATTTTCCTTAGGTGGTTCGACTTAACATAGAAAAACAAACCCTTGAATTGAAAAAAATGAGGAGGATTAAATGGTTGTGTTTGAAGAAAACTTCACCTGATTGGAAAGGTACGCTTAAAATCTTATTCAGGATCTTGATAAAAAAATAAATCATTTTTACTCAGGATTGAAGTCAATATATCAAAGGTCATTGGCTTACCATGAATTCAAAATCTAGGTGAAACATGTTTGATGTTATGAGAGGTTATAAATGTATTTTTTGTAAGTTAATAATTAATAGTATATATTAATGTTAAGAATGTTTAGTTTCTAGTTTTTGAAGACTTTGGTAAAAATCACCCTAGGGAATGCCTTAAAATCTGGGAAGTGTTTTCGACGTGCTAAGTTTGTCCATAGGTCCCAAGATTATAATAAAAATGAACTTAAGATAAATTCTAATAAGCAATATATTATCAATTTTAAATTTAGTGATATGGGTCATTATGAAAATACCTTCCCAAAGAAAGATCTGAATGATGGAAAGCAGACAGATTATAAGAAGAAAGGTGCAGTGAGATCCTTTGTGACTATTTTAGTAGATGTAGGGACATACAATGAGGTGGTATCAGTTAATTTTTTTTTTGACTAATATTTTTCTAATGTCTTGTTTGATACGAGTTCTACATGTTTCTTTATTTCTAATAAATTTTATGGTAAATGGGAAATTTCACCTCTTGAAATGAGATAGAAACTTATGGTTAAAACATCAGGGGGGAATATTACCAAAAAAAGGAAATATATAAAAATTACTATTGTTGTATTTGGAGATAAATTACCTAAAAACCTTTTTGTTTTAGCCTTAGTAGAGTTTGATGTCATTTTGGGTATGGATTCACTTTCTATTTATCATTCTCATATTGATTGTATAGTTAAATATTTTTTTTTCAGAAATAGTTTTAGTTTTTATAGAATAATGAACCCATACAATTAATAACCTGTAAGGAAGTTGAGAACTATTAAATGATGTAAATCAACGTTATCTTGCTCATATTATTGAAAATAAAGGGAATTTTTTAGATTAATGATTTTCTAGTGGTAAATAAATACCTTGATAGTTTTCCTAATTATATTCTTGGTGTTATATTAGACCAAGAAGTTTCATTTACCATTGACTTAGTTCCTGGTTCTAAGACAATTTCAAAACCCTGTTATCGAATGACTCAAGCGAAACTTCTTGAATTGAAAAATCAGTTGTATGAGTTTCTCTATAAAGGATTCATTCATCCTATCACTTAACCTTGGGGTGAACCTGTTTTTTTCATTAAAAATAAAATGGTTCCATGAGACTTTTAATTGATTATAGAGATTTGAATAACATTACTATTAAGAATAATTATTCTTTTACCCATATCAATGATTTGTTTAATCAGCTCTAAAGAGCTTAAAATATTTCCATGATTGACATGAGATCTAGGTACCATCAACTAGTAGTGAAGGTGGATGAAATTCTGAACAATGATTTTCTTACTAGATATGGGCATTATGAGTTTTTTATTATGACCTTTGGTTTAAAAAATGACCCGATTGTATTCCTGGATCTTATGAATAGAATATCTTGTGAATATTTGTATAAGTTTTTTATTTTTTTTATTGATAATATTTAAGCCTTTTAAAAAATTTATGAGGATCATAAAAAACATTTAAGGATTTTCTTGAAAATTATTAAATTAATTAAGTTATACAAAAAAATTAGAAAATGAGATTTTTGGTAGCAACAGATTTTCTTTCTTGGGAACATTGTAAATATGGATGGAATAATATTTAGTCCCACAAAAAAAATTGGTTGATAAATGGAAAAGACCTTAAAATTTAATAGATATTCATATATTTTGGATTAGAAGGTTATTTTTGATGATTTGTTAAAAACTTTTCACGGTTTACTAGAATGAATAATAAGTTAACATGAAAAGAGGTTAAATTTATTTGAATATAAGAGTGTGATTTTTGTTTTTAGGAACTAAATAATATATTGGTGAATGATCTAGTTTTTTCCTTGCCTTCTAGAAATGGTGAGTTTTTTATCTATAGTGATATTTCATTGATGGTGCTTGATTGTGTTCTGATGTAGAATTATTAGGTAATTGCTTATGATTTAATACAACTGAAACCTCATGAGTTAAATTATCCCACACATGATCTAGAACAAGAAGATATGGTATTTTCTTCAAAAAAATTATGGAATCATTTATACGAAGCTAAATGTAAAATTTATATTTACTCTAAATGTCTGAAGTATATGTTCACTCAGAAGGAATTAAACATGAGGCCGAGAAGATGGGTTGAACTGATACTGGATTATGATTTCATGATCAATTACAATACTAGAAAAGCAAACAAAGTTGTATATGCCTTTAGTCAAAAACCTAAAACATCATTAACTATATTACTTTTAGAACAAGACCCATTGATTAATGATTTGATGAATTTTGAATTAGAAGTTGTTGGTGTTTGAAATTCATCTTTTTTGTTTCAGTTTTTAGTGTATTCATCTCTATTATAAAGAATTAAGCTAGCACAAAAGAAAGGATATGAATTACAGAAAAAAGGTAGAATTGTTTAAAATGGTAAGTTTCTATAATTTGACATTGATAAACATTGTGTTTTTTGAATTGGAATGATATTATATGTTCCTTGTGATTCCCATATAAATAAATAATTATTGTGTGAAGCTTATAGTTCTCTATTTTTAGTTCATCTAGAATGTAATAATATATACAGATACCATCAGAAGTATTACTAGTGGGATGGAATGAAAAGAGGTATTTCATATTTTACTATTAATTGATTGACTTGTCAACAGGTTAAATAAAAGTGACAATTACTAAAGGGGATAGTTCAGCATTTTCTAGTTCGATAGTGTAAATAGGGAAATATATCTATAGTCTTCTTCGTGGGACTACAAAAAAATTCTCGAAATAACAATATGATTTGGGTTACTGTTGACCGACTGATTAAATCTTCACATTTCCATCCAATTCAAGATATTATGTCTTTGGGTCAGATTTCATGACTTTACCTTAATTAAATTTCCAAGTTATATGGAGTTCCTATTTCCATTGTATCAACTAAGATCTCAGTTTCACTTTTAACTTTTTGAAAGGCCTTCTGAAGTCGTTGGGAACAAAATGAAATTTTAGAACATCCTTTCATACAGAATATAATAGAAATACCGAGTGAAAAAATCAGACGTTGGAGGATATGCTTCAAGCTAATTAAATGGACTAAGAGTAAAGTTGGGATCCACGTCTTTCTTTAGTTATGTTTTCTTATAAAAACTATTTTCATTCAAGTATACATATGGCACATTTTGAGGAATTATATGTAATGTGGTGTCAAACTCAAATATTTTGGGATAAAGTTAGGAAAAGTATATTGATGGGGCTAGAATCAGAAGACTATGTGGCTGAAAAATTCAAGATGATTCTACAACACATGAGGAGAGCTCAGAGAAAGTAGAAAATTTATGCAGATAACCGGTGGAAAGACTTTTCTTTTGAGGTAGGTGATCATATTTTTATTATAATCTCACTATGGAAAAGTGTTATGGATTTTGGTAGGAAAGGAAAACTAAGACCATGGTTCATCGGACCATATGAAATCCAAGAGAAATTTGGACCAGCCACCTATAGAGTATCTTTTCTTATGATTTTATCTTAGGTACACAATTTTTTCATGTTTTTATGTTGAGAAAGTATGTTCTAGATTCATTTAATGTTTTGAGGATAAAAGTAGTTTAGTTGGAAGATAACCTTTCTTATGAGTAAAATAATGTTCAGATTCTTGATCGTGGAGAGAAGGTATTATAAAATAAGGTAATCCACCAGGTTATGGTTTTATGGAGAAACCACATGGTTGAAGAAGAAACACGGGAATCTGAGAATGCTATGAGGGAAAGGTATCCTTGCTTATTTAATAAGTGAATAAAAATTGAGAGAATTGAATTTATAGAAGCTGGGGAGAATGTAATGACCCATTTACTAATAATTTTTTTTCATTCTGGAATTAAATATTTAAATTCATTATAAATTTTAATGAAATAATTTAAATTTATATAAAAGAAATTAATAATGATGGAATAGTAACTTGACCATGAGGAATGGTAATTTGGACAATAGAATAGTAACCTCACCTATGAGTTATAAATAAAAAATTTTAATCTTGTAAGATTAATCATGATATATTTATATCATGGAAGAAGTAAATAAACATTTTAGAAATGATCAATTTAGTATTGGTATTTTTTTAAGTCATCAATATTAAATTACAATTTTGAATTAAATTATTGATTTAAAATAAAATATATTTTCATAAAAATGATTCATAAATTATTATTATTTTTTCTTATGGTTATAAAATAATTTTTTGAGACTTTAATTAATTTTTTAAATTTTCATAAAATTCGTTATAGTTTTAAAACAAGAATTTTTTGAATAAATTATAATTTTAATTAGAAAAAAAAGTTCTCATATTTAGAAAATAATTTTCAAAAAATGGATTTCATTTTTTAAATTATACATGTCGAAAAAATGTTGGGATGAAATTTTTTGAGTTTCTTGAAATACATGATTTTTTGTGAATAGTGAAATGTGATAATTTATGAAATAAACTAAATATATGAATTATTGAGTCATGGATGATGTTATTCTAAGGTAATAACCCTTGGTTCGAACTCACAAGCACTAATTAATGTATTTAGTCACAATAACCAACACTATTTATTTTCTTGAGAAAAATAATAAAATAGTGATTAAAATAATGGGAAACCCCCCACCCCCTCCCCTCCACTATAAATACCACCCCCTACCCGCTCTTCTCCTCACACCTCAAAAACATTGAACATTGTCTAAATTCTATACAATCCCCTTACCAGGCATCTTCCCCACATCCAAGACATACTTTTCTCACCAAATCTCCAAAACCAAATCCCTTGAAGAGGTTCTCAAGGAGGATAATTCAAAAGGTAAAATTTCTCTTTCATTTTATTTTCTTTTCTTTTTAATTATTTTTATTTTCTTATAATATCTTCACCTACCCTTATCCAATAGGCATGAAAACATTATTAACTTATATATACATTAATTTTATCATGTTTATAGAAAAATTAATCATCATACTTTTTCTCATCTCCCTCTTATTCTAAAAACAATAACATCATCTCTGATGTGTAGATTTACCGAAATCTTGGAGGATTTGTTTTAAATTTCCATTACCGACTTCATGACAGGTTACAGAACAATTTTCAAAGTTGGAAGATATTTTAAAGTGTATTATATTACCATTTTTATGTTATTTAATTAACATATATACATTATATTAAATTATATAACAAAACTACATTGTGATTATCGAAAACCCGCCAAAATGATCTAAATGAATATCATTAATGTCTTATCTAATTATTCATCATAATATCTGAAAAAAATATTTTATGGTATTATTTAATATTATGGAAACATTTAATACCATTTTATTGCACTTTTGGAGTTTTGTTTCCATTCGAAAATAAAATTCATTATGTACTGGCCAAGAAAACCATGTAAAGAACGCTCCCGAAACAATGGAAATAACAAAATATTATTAATAAATGGGTGGAATGATGTTATAAAATGATTATATAAGGTGTTATAAAAATGAATATGTTTTTATAAAATATCAATAACACTGTTTTAACCATTATACATGAGGTTTAAACACATTTAAATAAGACGAACCTGACGAAAATTGAATTCTTAACCCAATTTCCATTCTTTGGGTTAACCTAGTACTTCATTAATTATGTTGTTCTAAGATTACTTATGTAATTAATTTTGTTTATATTATGTTTTATTATGTGGTTCCATAGTGTATATAAATATTTCATTCTTTTTATCAACTCTCAATTCAAATATATGATGTTCATAAGGGAATTTCTTTTTAAAAATCCTCTTTAATGTCTCTTTTTACAAAATTCAATAAGTGTTTTTTATGATGCAAGTATTTTTGTTTTATAGTTATCTTCTAGTTCATGGACATTTTTTATAATGAAGGTTGGTTACTATATCTATCTCTAATGCAATGGGTTTGTTTAAGTTATAGGTTGGTCATATGGTTACTCCAAATATAATTATGATGGTTATACAATAAGGTAGCCATGAGGATTATATTGTAAGGTGGTTGTGAGGGTTACAAATCATAAAGTAGTCATGAGGTTTAAAATATTAAGTAAATAATACCCTAAGTAACCAATATATTTTATTTATGTTATCTATTTCTTGTGGAAATATCATGTTTTGACAATTTAATTTTATGATACTTTATGGGTAATATGTATATCTTTGTGAGAATGATTTCATATGTTTTTAAGTAATCATGTACTAACGGTTTCCCCTTATATTTTTATATCCCTTACGGAGCTATTTATGATAATCGCAAGTTTTAAATATTTTTCATAGGGTTTAAGGATGGGTAATAAAAAAGGATAATACAAGAAGAATATTGTGAATACTTTTCACAAAAGGATTTCATTTGTTTATTAAAAACATTGTATTATGAAAAAAAAATTATATTATTTTAGTAGTACCCAATTTTTATGATTATTGGTTCATTTGTATGAATTATGTTTTAACGTTTTCAAAATCTAAAGTGAAAATATCTCTAGGAATATAATATATGTATTATAGTTTAATTAACTAGATTATGTAATTTTTATGGTTGGGTCCTTGTACATAATTCATACATTTGTATGCCATAATATTATAAAACATTCAACATATAAGAACCTATGAAATTAAATGGATTTCATAAACATTTCATCGCATAATAACACATGGTAAATAAATGGTTTTTATCAACATTTTTTCATCATAATCATAAACCATATATAGAAATAATATGAATTTTATAATTGGATTATATCCCTAATAAATCATAATTAACATCAATGGATGTCATCTTGGATGGAAAATTAATTTCACAAGAAACATTGAACATTTCTTGAGGAAAATAACTTTTATTTGAAAATAGATTTTTAAAATACACAACATTATTAAAATCCTATTCACATAAGATAACCTTGGAAACTTATAAGGGAAGCTTTTTAGATCATTAAAAACATTTATTGAGGAAAATATAATTTCCACTTTGAAGAAAAAAATTAAAACATAAAACATTTTCAAAAAAATTAAATTTGAAAATAACCTTGGAAACTTTTAAGGGAATCTTTAAAACATTGAGTGGTTAGGAACATAGGTAAAATACTATTCATTATTTACACATTAAGAATTTATATTCCTTTAAAATTTTCAATAAAATCCAAGCAGACCTTATTTTTGAAAATGACATGAAAATTCCTTTTAAAACATTTTTAAAAAGTAAAATAAGGGTAAAATGACTTTAAAAATCTTATAGTAATATTAAAAAAATTAAAAAAAAATTAAAAAACATGGATATAGAAGAAGAAAACGTCTTTTAACTAAAGAGATAAAAAAGTTTAGTTTTCTTTAAAAATAATTTAACCATAAATACATAAAGAGAGTAAAATATTGAAAAATACATGTATTATCAATAAATAAAAAGAATAAAATAAAACTCATGAGTTTTTTTAGATATATTTTATAATATTTAATCATCCTAATAATATATATAAACAATTTTTATAAATGATGAGATTATATCATAAAACCCTTACCACTTTTGTAAAATTTAACAGTAATACCCATGAAGTAATAACATTAAATAAACACATAAAAAATAAATATAATAGATAAATTAAATATATTTTATGTCCAATTGTTTTTATATATACCTCATAAAATAATAGAGGTGCATAACATAACATATTTCCCAAAGAAGACAAATTCCCTTACCGGTTTGATAACTCTTGAACCGTAAACCCCATGAAACAGAGATCATGAAATGGATATTTAAATCCAAAAAAATCAAGATAATAGTCATTAAATACATTTATGTGAATTATATATATATGACAAAAGAAATATGTTGAATATGGCATGTGTCTCAAAGAAAATAAAAGTGAGATGAAAATCCCCTACTTTAAGTATCAACATATGTCGTACATATTCAAAAAAATTACAATGAATATAGCTTTATTATACTTATATTACAGAAAAATAATTATAAATATCATTCATATGAGATTTACTTGTGAAATTTTATTACCTTTTTTACCAATTAATTAATAATTCCTTATTAAAATAACATTTTGGGTATTAATTACTTTGGTATTCATGAATGTTTTGATTTTTCATTTCTAGTCTTCTTAATTTGATCATTGTTCCATAATATCTAGGATTTTAACAATTTTATAAATATCATATATATTTAGTATATATTTATTTATATTAATCCATAAAATTTAGAGTTATAAAATGAAATACACCATCCATGGTGACAGTAGGTCGTAAGTATGCATAAACGTTGTTTCCATTTTCTAAGTGGGGGGAAAAACAAAGTTAAATGATATATTACACTAAAATAATAATTTTTCTGTAATATATATATATATATAACATATGTTCATTAAACCTATCCTTATTACATTCCATTTAAAGTGTAAGTGAAGAAAGAATCACATCGCTAGTTCGTCGTACACATGAGTGATGTAATTATATTTACACACAATATAAAGTAAAAAAGGTATATGTGGTATTATAATTCAAGAATTATAATTATGATATCAATATAATATAAATATGTTAAATCCATACTTATATACATCCTTGATACTTGGTCATGGAAAACAAATTACATTAGTTCGTGATACAGTAGTCTATCGTACATATGATCGATAGTTTTGTTTCCCATTTTATGGACGATAAGATTGATGTAGTTTATTACATAGACAAAATAAAATCTCTGTATATTTAATATAATAGTTTTATTATATTTTAATTATTAGTTATTTAATGGACATGGTAAGAGAATAAGTTAAAAAAGAATGTGTTTAGTGAATACAATTACTTTCTCTTTGAACAATCTGCTTTCGATCTCTTATTAAGGATACTAGGGTTTGTAATTTGAGATAAGAAGAAAATATATACCATGGATAAGGATGTTGGTGAGGAATAATTTTATATTTTTTTCAACCAAATGGCTTAGCATATGTGATAAAGTTATGGTAAGAAGTGCCTTTTATCACTGAGGAGTGGATTTTTTTTAATTATCCAAACTTATTCAATAATGAGAAGTCACTCTCACCAAAAGTTCCTAAAAATTTATAATTAAAGGAATTTATGGAATTTAAGTTTTATAAAAACCTCAACCACACAAAAACACTTGTTTTAATCACGTAGTTCCTTATCTTCTATGTTTCCTCATATTTACCATTTTAGTTTTCACTATGGTAACCATCCTTTTTACCTAGGTAATTTATCATTTAATATTATATCTAAATGATCCAAATTAGATAATTTAAATTTAATATTTATAAATATTAAATTTAATTTTTAAAAATAAAAAACTTTTGTGTGTGGAAAATTAATTTTAACACAAGGGCATGTAATGCACAAAACTCTTCTTTACTTTGTACCATGGTAACAAATTTTTTACTATTTAACAGTCAATATAATTATTATAAAACAAATTGGTCCATTATTGAACCATATTTTATATTTTTAAAAATTTATAAATCACTTGAAAGAAGATATGATTTTTTGTAATTTTAAATCATTTAATGAAATATTATATATTATAAAATAACATTAATGACAATTTTGACACTATTTAATTAATTTAAATTTAAAACTATCAATATAGTGATGGAATTAAAATATATTATTTTAAAATATTCATAAAATGTCATATTTGTAAAAATAATTATAGAATATAATATTTTATTCAATTTATATTACTTTTAATATTTTTAGTATTATTTATTTTAATTTTCTATTAAATAAATAATTATCGTGCTGGTGTTTCCTAAGCATTTAAAGTAATTATATAATTACTAAAAATTAAAAAATATTAACCTCATTATATTAATTTAATTGTTCCCAAAATTAAAATCAATATTAAATCACATATTTATTTTTCTATATGTGAGCACATAATTAAAATTTAAAAGTTAGTGGGTGACATTTTATCTTTTTCCATTACTTAAATTATTATATTAGTCATTTTAATGGAAAAGGGTCTAAAAACATAAAAATATATTTTAAAGTAATAATGGTCATATTATAGCCAATAATTATGAACTAAACTAGTTTTTAGGTCATTTTTTCCCTTATATTTTTACTTCAACCCCTTAGTAAACACATTTTAACCTTAACCTTGGTGATTAAATCGTACAATTTTTTTTATTCATTTTGAACAAAAAATAATTTCACCATATTATATAATATAATTTATGTTGAATCCAATTTTTTATCCCAATTTTCTAAATTCCATTCACAGAATTGAAAATTTTTTATTTAAAATTAAACTCAGGGATCCAAATAGAAAGTGATTCTATAAAGAGAAATTTTTCAAAAGTTTAAAACTTTTTTATCAAAATTAAATTTGAATTTGATTATAATGACGTTAATTGGATAAATAAATATGTATTTTAATTAATTTTAATTTAAAAACCATTTTAAAACAAAATTAACCTTATAGATTTTTTAAATGAAATTTAAGATCTCAATAAAAACTATTATTTTCTCTATTCAACAAAAAAATTATATTTTCCTAAAAAACAGAATCCTAAGATAATTTTAACATGTGTACTTCAAAAAATTATGTTTATTTTTTCAAATAAATTTTCTAAAATATTCATAAATCACTTCTATTATTTTTCACAAAAAAAACCAAAAAACATCTTTTTTAGAAAATAGAATTTTCGAAATATATTAAGACTTTACCAAAAATTAATTAATTTTTTTCAATATTTTTTCTTTATATAAAACCATTATAATTAATATTTATAAAAATTATTCATATTTATACACATCATTCCAGTTCTTAGAAAATGACTGTCGAATTAAATAATAATATTTAAATTGTATTTCATGTTTTGTTAAAACTCGATGATGGGTTTACCACAAGCTATCAAAGAAGTTAAACATTATTTGAAAAAAAAATCAAGAGGTTTTACATAAATAGGGTTAATAAAGTTGTTTTCATAATCATAATAACATTTTGATATATTAAGGATACTTAAGTTGTTGTTTTATTAACAACATAATAGATTTATAGGAGTAAAAGAATAATTACAAATAAAGTGATTAGTTAACGTGATTACCTCTTCTTTCAAATAACACATTTAGAGATCGTTTTAAAGGATTTAGGGTAGGTATTTTGAAAAGATCAGTACCACTATAATGTGGATAAAGGACAGTATAAGAGAATGTGAAAGATTTTTTTAGAACAAGAAAGATCAAGGTGGTGTGAAGAAGGGAAATGAGGGGTTTCATTTTATAATTAAAGGTGAGGCATCTTAGAAGTTCATAAAATATTGAATTAATATAAATTTATTTTTATTTCCTAATGGATCAAAATTTATAATATCGGGAGCTAATATAAGTATGAGTTCATATCCTCTCATCTAATAAAATATTGAAAAATTTGGATCTCATTTTTACCTTCATCTTTTTATTTTAACCCTTCGTTAGCCCTTTTGAAAAGTACCGTAATATTAAAGTTTTCTACACTATAAAGGTTAATAATGTTTCTATAAAATGAAAATAGACACATAAATTGACCATGGTTAACTTTTAAAACCATACCCATTTATTTGGATGAATCTAATATTTTTATGATATTTATATCCTTTAATAAAATATTATTTATTATAAAATATCATTTTTTACCATTTTTAACACTATTCATTTTATTTTGACTTAAATTCCTCAACAAAAAGAAATATTTATAATATACTAGTTTAAAAAAACCCTAATATTTAATATAGATCTATAAATTTCATGTGATATATTAGCTTATTCAAATCATATCACTTTTAGTATTTTCAAAATCGTTTATTCATTTTCAGTTCATTGAATAAATATTGTATCATTTTTGCACAAACATTTATTGTAATTATATAATTCATAAAAATTATAAATAATTTTTTACCATGAAAATAATTCTATTAATCTAAAAATTATTTATATTAATTCATAACTAGTTTTTTCTATGTGGACAGATAAAGATATTTAAATCTAAGAGAGTGACATTTTGTAACTTTCTTTGATTTAAATATTATATAAGTCATTTTCATGGAGAATTTTCCATTAAAAACCCAAATTTTGAGCCTAAGGTGATAACGGTCAAATTAAATTCATCCAATAAAATATTATGATGAAACATTATGGCCTTATCACTTAGTTTTAACCAATATTAACTTTTTTTACCCTTTATTGAGGTGATAAATTTTATCACAGTTACTATTCATATTGACCAAGATAAAAGGTTCATATTTACCAAATTTTAAACTTTGGACTTCAAATATTGAATCCATTTAACAAATTCAGTACCTAAAATTCAAAGAAATTAATTTTAAAATTATTGTTCAAAATTCGATGAAAATATCTTTTAGAAAAATAATTTTTTTAAGCATAAAACATATTTTTTCATATCCCATGCTTAGAAAAATATAAGATTAATGTTAAAATTTTTAATTATTATTTAATATATTAATTTAATTAAAATAATTTAATAATTGTGATCAATTTAATTTTTTAACATAAAAACACATTTCACATATAAAAATATATATTTTTTTAAAAAATTCCTTTTTTAACTATTAGAGTATTTCTATACTAAATTAAAATAAAAAATTTGATTCCAATGAACATAATTATATTACATAAAATATAACAAAACTAATTTTTCCTTGAAACCATTTAAGACAGCATGGAACTTTGTACATATTGTTTTCAATAAAATCAGTATTTTTTACTATTCACTGGAAAACCAATCTTTTCAGAAAAGTCTCAAAAATTCATCCTAAGATAATTTTAATATGATGATTTTGAAAATTATGTTCATTTTATAAAATAAAATTTCTATAAATTCCAGAAATTAATCACAATATTTTCTCACAAAAAATAATAAAATCGTTTTTTGAAGAAAACGTACTTTAGAAGAATAAAATGACTTTTCTGAAAATTGAGTAATTATTTACTAAAAAATTATCAATACATTTATGTTGAGTTATAAATTTATATATATATCATAATAAATTTAATCCTATTAATACCTGTAAATTTTATTACTAGGTTAAAACTAATATATATAACAATATTTTAATATTATATCACAATTAGATTAAACATGGTGTTGTGTGTACCAAAAGTTATTGATGAAATTAAATTTATTTGAAATATATTGTATTTTTATAAAATCTCAAGGTGTGACAATGTACACTGGTGTAATGAGGGGTTATGTATCTAGAAACTAGTAGTTTGAATTTTTTTATTTTCATTTTTAATAAATTAATTATTATATTTATCTATTTTTCATTATTAAATCATATATAAATATATTATTAATGATTTAAATTGATAAAAATTATATTGTGCTATGAAGAAACTCATATTATATTTTTAGGAAATATATAGTTTCAATTAAGAAACTATTTTTGAAAAATTCAATAATTTTTTTAATAAATTATATTTTAGTAAAATATTCTTATTAAATGTTACATATTTAAATATATATGATAATAAAATTTATTCTATTCTAAAGAAATTTTTATAAGGGTAAAGAGGTTATTAACTTCATAGAAACTATTATTTTTCAATAAATAAATATTTCCATTTCAAATTTTAAATTTTCATATTTAGAGAATTATTTTGATCAAATAAATATTTTCATTGAAATCAATAATTTGAAATAATACAATGGTGGATTTTTCAAAATTTTCTACGAAAGTCGAATATTTGGAAAAAAATTAAATATGTTATAAATATGTTATCTATATTATGAAATAATAATATCCCAAAAGTGATATGATAAATGTTATAAAAGGGATCCAATATCACATATATATTTCTTCTTTAAAATAATTTGTTTTTGAAGTTATTGATCAATTTTATAAACCCTTAATGAATCCTCTAAAACCTGTATTATATCATAAGGTTTTAAAATCAATTATTTATAAACATGGTCCACTTCAACGTCGATAGTGGGGTTATTTTAATATTCTTAGTTTATGGCCATATAAATTATTGAAAACAACTCTTTTTTGGTAGTAACCATGGGAAAACTATTCAAATGTTTTTAGTTCTTATTATTTTATTATATTGAATCCAAAACTTACGTTTAGAAATTAATAAAGAATTCCCTTCCCTTTTACTATAATACCCACCCAAACTCCCACTCATCTTTACAAAAAACCCATTAGGTATTAATTACCTCTCTAAATCCCTCCCAATGTGTTCCCAAGATCTTAATAATCTGCTTCCATGATTTTAGAAGCACCCCTCAAGGTAAGGGATCCTCCTATATCCCTTTTTACTTCGAGTACTCCTGTTGTACTAGCCTTTTTTATTTCTAATTTTTTATATTATAAGGTGTTTTTTAAAATCCTTTTTTACCCTCTTTATTATCCCTTGTAATTATATAACACCTTTCACTCACATTAACCCCTACCCTGAATGTTTAAGTTCGCACGTTATGCCACTAAAATTATCTTATGACATTCCATGCAAAACATTCATTTCGTGAATAACCATCCCAATTTCCAATCATGGGTATTCACTTAGATAGTCCTATAATTCATTTATAGGGTATATACATGTTTGTAACACACACTATTTAATCATGGGATTGAAATTAATGAAATATGTTCTTATGTTGTATGATCTATGTGCCACACAAATGCATGTACATGATATGAATATAAATTATGGCCCCAAAATTATATAGCCCTCCAATTCATTGAGTAATGTTGTTATCTCTTGGGGGATCCATGTATGGTTTATGAGAGGTTATCCTAATAAAACTATTTTTATATCTCATCGGTTTTCCTTGACTTATTCTTTTGATGTAATGTTTTATATTTTGGTTACACTCTTATGTTGGCTTGATGTTACCATCTTATAACGTACTTTTATGTTCATGTTTATTTTTCTCACTCTTTTTATAAAATTTTGAGACTCCTCATAACTAACATGTATTACTTTTATCATTTTATTATTTTATTACTCCCTTAGAAGGATTTATAGCTCACCATTTTATTATGCACTTCCCCAGGTTATCCCATGTTTTATTAGGATATCTATGGAATATAAGACCATGTTTTGGAGTATTTAAGTAATGTTTTTATACCCATGTATCGAGTTATTGTTCTATGTACCTAATTTACCAAAGAAACAAGGACATGCACTATTATATGATTGTATTATGAGTATCATTATATAATAAATCATGAATTATGTATTATAAAATATATGGGTTGTAAAATATGTATTAGAGAAAAGTCTATTTATTTTTTTGGATTAGGATTGGAAAACCTTAGTCAAGACATATGTATAAGACTAAACATAAGAAAACATCCCAAAATTATGTAAAGTATATATTAATTGGATTACAAGAAACAAAGTCATTGTATGGATACTATAGGTGGATGTGGCTCTAACTGAGTCTTACCTAGGGGTAATAAACCTAAAAATGGCAGACTGGGATTTATCTCGATCATCACCCAATGCATGAAAAATTTGCCGTATTGTACACATGGTTTTACACAATCGTCATATATGATTTATTAAATTCATAATATCTCTATTTAAAATTATTAAGGTAATAAAAATATATATGAAATTTTATGTTAGGAAATAAACCAAGGATAACATAGATTGAAACTAGAATATTCATATGTTAATAAATGTATGTCATTTATGATTTATCCCTTCAATGTTCAATGTTTCCAATTTATATGTTTAATAGTTTTAAAATAACTATCCCTAAGTTTATTTTGGATGAATTAAATTATTTTAATCAGAATAAAATAGTTTAATGAAGTCTCGTCATCCATGTTCTACACTGTCCTTCATATCACACATGTTTATTAGAAATATTCAGAAACCACCTCAAAACAAGGATGCAGGCCTATCTATGAAAATGTGAAATGGGGAAATTATTTCATCCTAATTATATAACTTCTACCCTCTCAATATTTTCAATAATAACTTCCCATAATACCTTATGATAATTCCTTTAGTGGAATTCGATGAAATTATGTGCATGGATTGAAGTTACATATATAGAGAAAACATGAATTTCCAAGAGAAGGAAATCACCCTCTATATCATGAATCACCCTCTTATTCTATATAACATTAAGGGGGTGATTATTCTTTTTTATAATCATCTCAAACATGGATATTTTTTCCTTATTATAAAGTTTATCTAACTCAATTGATTGAGACTAAGGAAAATATCATCCTTGATTACATACCCATTGTAAGTGGATGTTTTTCCTAAAGAATTTATTGTTCTTCCTCCAAGATGTGAGGTTGATTTATCAATTGATATTATACATAGATAATTTCCAATATACAATACTTAATATAGAATAAATACTATTAAACTTGAGGATATGAAGAAGAAACTACATGATAATATGGATAAGGGGTTTATACACACAAGTGTTTCACCATGGGGTGCATCAGTCCTCTTCATCAAGAAAAAGGATGGGTCAATGTGCCTATATGTTGATTATCATGAGCTCAACAAGATCATGGTAAAGATAAAGTTTCTTCTATCATGGATTTATGACTTGTTTGATCATCTATGTGGAGCCTAGTACTTGTCTGAGGTCGATGTTTGGTTAGGATATTACCAAGTAAATGTGAATAAAGAGGATATTTCCAAGCCTTATTTTCATAAAAGTTATGTCTAATGGCCCAAAATTTTATCGATGGAATTTAACTTATTATAATTAAGTCATAAAACACATAAATCACATAGATAAAACAAAAACATATTATTCCCTAATATGATACATCGGTCAGAAAAAAAACCAATAATAATGACAAAAATTATAGTAGGACAACTACTAGAATATAATATAATAAGAATTGAAAATTTGGATCCACTCAAACCACTAGAAAGGCCAAACTCATGAAAAAAATCTATATAAATAAAAGATAAATTTAATAATATAATATTAATTTCGAATATGAATATATATATATATAAATTTTAGATAATATACACGTGAATGAAGAATGAATGAAATAAGAGGTATTAAGGAACCTATACCATTGGAATAGTAACTTGACTGCTGAAATAGTATCTAACTATTAGGATTAGTAATTTTTCCATTAGAATATTATCCTCACCTATGGAAGTATAAATAAATTTTAGGTATTTTTATAAATAAAAATATTATATAATTATATCATGGTGTGAGTAAATAACTGTTTTAAAAATGATAACTTAAGTGTAGGTATTTTTGTGACACATAAATGTGTATTGATAATTTTAAAATTAATATAATTATATAAAAGAAAATTTCTATTAATAAAATATATCAATAATTTAATATTTTATTTTATTATAATTTTTAGATAATTTTATTATACCTTAATTAATTTTTCAATGGGTTATAAAATAAATTATAATATTAAAATCAATATTTTTTTAATAAGTGAATATTTTTTTTAAAAAATAAAATTCTATTATTTTTAAAATTATTTTCATAAAATTAAGTCTATTTTTATAATATACATGGAAAAAAATGGTTAGGGTAGATTTTTTGGGGTTTTTCTAAATTAGTATAATTTTTTCATGAATAGTGAAATATGGTAATTTACAGTATTTAACATTTTAGCCAAATACATGAATTGTTGAGTCATTGATAATGTAAGAATCCATTGGTTCAAACTCTCTGGAATAATTTACTATATTATTTCATATTAATCAATACTATTTATATTCTTGAGCCAATATAATATGTTGTTGAATATACTAATCAGAACACCCCTCCCCCCTATAAATACCACCCCTTCTCCTCATGGATTATAATACTTTTGTCTTGTCAATATTCTTCCCAATTCCCTTACCAAGACTCTTTATAACATATAAGATCTTATTTTCTCAATAAAACTCCAAACCTGTGTGCATTAAGGAGGTTCTCAAGGAGACAAAATTCAAGTTATAAAATCATCAATCCTTCTATTTTAATTTATTCTCTTTTCTTATCCTCTATTAAACTACCCTATTCAATGTGTAATGATAATTATATTATCATAAATATACTATAATTTTATTTTTTTTAATTTAATATCCACCATAAAATCTCTTTTCATCTCCTTTTTTTGTAAAAATAAAAATATTCTCCATGATATGTCGGTCCACCGCCTTTGTCGATGATGAGTTTTTATTTTCCATTACCGTAATAAAGTATGGCCATAATACCATTATTATGGATAAATTAGATTTTAATATGTATATTATAACTTCATTAATATTATATAACTAATTTAGAGACATAATATTAAATAAAATTAAACTAATTCATGATGGTCGGAAAAACTTCCAAAATAAAATAATCATTTATCATTAATGTTTTATCAAATGAGTCATCCTTATAATAGATAAAATGATATATGGGACCATTTAGAATCCTTTAAGTTCATTAATAACAATTTATTTCACTTGTATATAATTATTCTTCTTTTACAATAACATCTGTAATTATATACCGGTGAACTGATCCTGAAAATCATGAAAACTAACACTCCAAAAATGATAAAATTAAACACTATAACCCATCGAAATAGCCATAAACAAAATAAATAAAATTATAGTAAATAAAATACTTGTATAATTGGTTCTTTATTTAGTAATTAACATATCTAATTTTATTATCTATGATATTAAGTCTAGGTGGATAACGCATTCGGTCATAAGGTAAGTGAATTCTTGAACCCAACTCTTTTTCTTTGGGTTATTCCTATTTCATGACTTATTTGGTATGAATACTCCCCTAAGTTTCCTAAAATATCATTTAATTATTATTACCTATAATTTTTGGGGATATACATGTTTCCAATCATTATTTTAAAAAAAATATAAATATTTCCCAAAATATATCTTCTTTCCAAAACACATCTTGATTCTTCTTGAGATATTTCTTCTTCGCTAAAGAGTGTTGATTTCTATAAAAAAAAAATTTTTTCCCTTTTACATTTGGGAGCCCCAAGTTTATTCATGACATCATTATTGATGAAATCCTTATGAAATGGATTCCTTTACATGGTTTAATTCATGATTATGTTTTTAATACATTCTTTCTGGCATCATGATTATGTATATATTATGATGTGATAGGTGGGCCCACAATTATATAACCCTTTAAAACATTGGGAAATGTGATGTATCTCATGAGATAAAGTGTAATATGTGTGAACATGATTATATATTGTTTCATAATGATGATGTTATGATCATGCACATTTTTTATGTGGGAACATGATGCCAACTATGTACGCAACTATATGTAGTATTTGAACACTATGACATGATTTTTCTTTTTTTAATTAATTTCCACATTACATTCATTTATCTATTGTTTCCCTTATGATTTTGATGATGATTATGTTATTATTTTATAATGATTATTATTCTCACACATGTTATATTGATTAATTTCCCTTATCCATCATCTTACTAGGGTTTTAGGTCACCCATTTCTTTGATTTATATCATCACATGACTACATGTACTAATGAAAACGTGAGATTTAAAAGGATAAAGAAAAAAAATTTAAATAAATGTTTATGATATAATATTCATAAGTTATGTATGATCCTAATTTTCCGAATATAATAAACCTTTGGATCCTTTATTATAATTATTTTATTTTATTTATCTTAAAATTATGTAATAGCCATGTAAAAAAAGTAGGTTCCCTATAGTTGGTATTAGAGTATGGTTTAGTTATTTTTGGAATTAGAATTTGAGAACGTTGGTGAAAAGACTTAGAATAAAACTAATTATATGTAAACATATAAGAACAATTATATTAGAAAAATTCTTAATATTGGGATCCCATATGATATACCTTTATAGTTAACTTCACCAAATAATAAATTATTTCTTCATGATTTGTTGAATTATGTTTTTTAAAACATTTACTATTTTAGAAAATGATGCTAAATTAGAGAAACTAGGAAAAGAACCCATTTTAAGTACAAGGAAACTATTTCTCAATTGAAATCACCAATTCATTGGGAGGTTGAGTTCAAATCATTATATAAATAATTACCCAGTTGTCTCAAGCTATGAATAATAAACGTAAATATGCCAAAATGGATTCCTTCACCCAATTAGGAGAAGCTCGCCTTTGAGTCCTTAATGTAGTACTGACCATTGAAATTTATTTTATCTTCTAATACACTAGTTTTGAAATAGTGGTTTAACTCAATGGAGAAGATCTTTTATCTTACCCACTATTTTGATAAGGATAAGGTGTCTCTAGATATATTTCATTTTGATGAAGAAGCCTATCAATGGAGGAAATTGGTAAAGAACACCAAGATAAAGTATGAAATAGAATAGGAGTGGGAAGACTTTAAGAAAATATTTTGTAAAAATTCTTTCCCTCAAACACATTATACAAATATGGAGAGTGAATTTATAGAACTAAATTAAAAGTAAGGTAAATCTCTCACAAATTACAAAGAAAAATTCACAAGGATTGAAAGATAAACCTCTAATTTTTTTAATCAACAATGATATAAAAATATATTGATTCTTTAATGGTTTAAAACCACACCTTAAAAAGGCTATATATGTTTGAGACTTTGGGATTTCTAAATGATCGGTTCTATATAATCTCAAAATGAAAATGTGGTTTTTATAATGATATCATGGCTATATATATAAGGAATGAAAGATGGAGTTTTAAATCAAAGGATCTAACGAAAATGTTGGAAATAATTCTCATCCACCCACATGTCAAAATTTGGGAAGAAGCATCATGGTAAATACCTTAAAGGGATAAGGAAATTCTATATGTATGGGAGATAAGTCCACCAAGATCATTAATGTCAAAGAGACATGAATAAGTTGAACAGTTTGTTTGATAAAAGGAGAGAACCACCCATGGTTCAATTCTTCAAATGTACGGAGCAGGGACACTATGCAAGCATGTGCACTAAACCATGGGTCCTTGAGGGTAATCAGCATCATCACCCACAAAAGAAAAAGAAGCATGAGAAATCATATTCCATCATTACTACTAAAGTAGCGCAATAAAATGAATTCATAAAAGGTAAACTTCCCATTCATTCGATGATGGAAAAAATATTATTTGATTTTGGTTATACGCAATCCTTTATATCATGCATGTTTTCTAGGACTATTGAATCGAAGCCCTAATACCTTGAAGTATGTATATCTGCGGAAGAAACTATTGGTGTTATCATTGAAACCCATGTCTTATAGTTTTCTCTTATTTTTCTTATGTGGGAATATTATTCTAGGGAGTCTCATAATACTTCCCGTTTTGGAATCCAATATTATACTAGGCATATATTGAATCTCAAAATATAGAGCTAAAATCCATTATTGGGAAAAGGAAATATATTTTCATATTCCAAACCATCCCATGCTCTTTTAAAAATTCATGTAAGATCATGAATCTCTTTTGTGAAATTCATCAATGGTGTGGGTGTTGACACCCTATAAAGAATAATACATATCCCAAATGGTTATGTGAAAGGAAAACTTTGAACTTGAGGAAATTTTGATTGTGAGGGAATACATTGATGGGTTTCTTGATGAGTTACTCAGGCTTCCCCTTGATCATTATGTGTATTTATTAATATAACTTATGCACAGAGCCACTCTTATCTCAAAATTACCATATAGTATGGCCGTAATTGAACTCTAGGTGTTAATGAATAAATTGAAAGACCACTTGGACAAAGGGTTCATATGCCCTAGTGCATCACCTTGGGGTGCACTAGTTCTCTTATTAAAGAAAAAGGATGGATCAATGCGGTTAAGTATCGATTATCAGGGGATCAGTAATATTACCATAAAGAACAAGTATCTATTTCCAAGGATTGATGGCTTTTTGGATAAACTACGAAAAGATCCTTACTTACCAACAGTGGATCTTCATTCAAGATATCATAAACTAAAGGTCAAAAAGGAAGATATTAAAAAGTCTACTTTCCATACAAGGTATTATTACTATGAGTTCCAACTAATTCCCTTCAGAGTTACTAATTCATCTGCAATATTCATGTATTTTATGAATAGTCTTTGGAAACTACCATGAATTTTTTTTTTGGTTTTTAGTGATGATATTTTCATTTACTCCAATAGAAATGAGGAACATGAAGAACATCAGAGGACTATGCTTGAAACATTAGGTAGAGATAAATTTATGCCAACTTTATCAAGTGTGAATTTTGGATTTAATATGTCACATTCTTGAGGCACATGATCATAACTGGGGGAATTTTTTTGGACCCTTCGAAGAAAAAGGTAATTTAGGAATGGACCAAACCCACTAGGGTCATATGAATCCATAGTTTTCATAGGTTAGCAGGGTACTATCGATGTTTTGTGAAAAATTTATCATGTTTTTTATCCAACTAGATAAGTTAACATGGAAAGGGGTAAATTAAATCTAAATAGAATAATGTGAGGCAGTCTTTAAGTATATTAAGAAGAGTCTAATTACTACACTTGTACTCACACTGCTAACAAGTAGAGAATTTTTGTGATATATAGTTATTATTCAAAAAATTCTTTAGTTGTGTTCTCATAAAGAATGATAAAGTGGTTGTCTATTCTTTATGGTAGTTGATGATCAATCATAATAACTTCCTGACACATGATCTGGAGTAAGAAGCTATGATATTTTCTTTTAAAATCAATTGACACTACCTCTATGGTGGGAAGTGTGAAATATATACCAATCACAATAGTTTAGTGTATATATCCACAGAAATATCTCAACATTCATCAATGAAGATGGTTAGATATAATCTATTACTGTGATTACTCTATTCATTATCATCCCAAAAAAAGGTAGTTGATGGTCTTAGTAGAAAATTACATGCAGCCTCATATATGATGCAAATTGAGAAAGTCCCATTATTCATGGATATGAAAATGATAGATTTGGAAATCATAAAGAATGTTAATACATCCTACCTTACCCGAATGATTTACCCATTATCTGTCCAAGATAATATCAAATATGTGAAAAAGGGGAGATTTATAACTACAAAAGAAGGTAAATTCAGTAAAAGAAGGTAGGATAAATTAGTTCTATATTGATGATGATGGTGTGATTTGGTTTAGAATGAGAATTTTTGTGCCTTCATCAGAAAAGATAATGAAGGATCTATTGAATAATGCGCATAACTCACACTTCTATATCCATCCTAGAAATACAATGAAATACCGTGATATTCGAAAGAAATTCAGGTAGGACAACATGAAGAAGAATGTAGAGTATATCTGAATATGTTTAGTATATTATCAAGTTAAATAAGAGTGAAAAAATACCAAAGGTATGATGAAACAATTTCCTATACCTACATGGAAATGGGAGAATATATCTTTGGACTTCATTACTAGTCCCCTAAAAACATCCAAAGGGAAAAAATACGATATGGGTTATGGTGGATAAACTCACCAAGACTACCCACTTCATTGCTACTTGGAAATATTTATCCCTTGAACAATATTCCAATACATATGTGAAGGAAGTGGTGAGGCTTCATGGGATTCCACATTTAATTTTATATGATTTTAATCCAAGGTTAACAAATAATTTCTATAAAATTTTTAACATTATTTGAATACTGAATTAAATTTCATCATGGCCTGTCACCAAAAAAATTACATCCAATTTGAAAGGACTATAAAGACACTTGATGGCATACTAAGATTATTCTCAATGGAATTCAATGTAGGATGGGATAATTATCTTTCATTTGTTATTTTCTTATATAAAAATGGTTTCTACTCAAGTATTTATTTATCCCCATAAGAATCTCTTTATAGGAAGAGATATAGAATTATAGATTTTTTGGATGAATTTGGTGAATAAAGTATAGTTGAACTAGATTTTATGAAAAAGATGACTGAGAAGATTCAATCCATCCAACAACATATAAAATCTTCTCAAAGTCGGAAGAATGGTTATACTGACAACCATTGAAGGTAGTTGGAGTTTGAAGTTGGAGACAAATATTTTATTTTTATATCACCATGGAAGAGATTTACGTGGTTTGGAAATAAAGGGAATATTAGATCATGGTACGTTGTCCCCATTGAGATCCTTGATCGCATAGGAGTAGTACCCTATTAGCTTCCACTTCCAACAACCATGTATTAAGTGCATGATGTATTTCACATATCTATCCTCAGAAGGTACATACCATATCCCTCACATCTACTGAACTCATAAGAATTATAGCTATAAAACGATCTCTATTACGAGGAGTAACCAATGACTATTTTGGATCATAGAGACAACGTTCTACGTAACAAGACTACTCATTAGGTCAAGGTGCTTTGGAGAAACCATAATTATTAAAAGGAAACATGGGAACTGGGGGAGGAAATGAAGGGGAAATAACCTCACATGTTCTCACCTTAATATTTAAAATAAAATTTTAAGGATCAAATTTCATAAGGGGGGATGAATGTAATGACACAACAAATTTTTATTTGAACTTCTCTGTTTATAATTATGTTGTAAAATACATAAATAACATAGAGAGAACAAAAAAACTATTATTCTTATAAATGATAAATTAGTCTAAAAACACACCAATAAGAATTCCAAATATTAAATCGCGACAACAAATAGAAAACAAGATAATAAAAATAGGAAAATTTAGATCCTATTGAACCACTAAAAAGGACGTACTCATGAAGAAAGTTTTAGAAATAAAACATAATTTTCATAAATTAGTATTAATTTTGAAGATTAATATTTAAATATAACCTTGTTATAAAATACAATTGAATAAATAATTAATTAAATAAGAGGTATTAAGGAACCTATACTATTGTAATAGTAACATGACCGTTGAATAGCAATCTGATCGTTGGGAATTTTAATCTGGCCTTCAAAATATTAACCTCACCTATAAAAGAATAAATAAAATTTAGATATTTTTATAAATTAAAAAAATGATATAGTTATATCATGCTATAAGTAAATAAATGTTTTAAAAATGATAAATTAAGTGTTGGTATTTTCATGACATATAAATGTTTATTAAATATTTTATAATTTATATATTGATTTAAAATAAAATTTACTTTCATAAAATACATTTTTAAATTATTATTTTGTTATATTTTAATTATTAGATTATTTTTTGAGACTTCAATTAATTTTTCAAGGAGTTATAAAATCAATTTTAATATTAAAATTTGTATTTTTTGAATAAGTGATTATTTCATTTAAAACATAAAATTATCATATTTGGAAAATTGTTTTTATAAAACGCAATCCATTTTTGAAATAGAAAATTTGAAAAATGGTTTGGGTTATTTTTTGGAATTTTTCTAAAATAGTTGAATTTTCAGTGAATAGTGAAATACGACAATTTATGGTACTTGACATTATAAGATAAATACTTTATTTTTTGAGTGATGGATGATGTAAACCCCCATTGGATTAAAATATCCTGAATCATTTACTATATTTATTCATATTGATCAACACTACTAAAATTCATGATGTAAAATAATAAACTAATGAATATAATAATCAAAAACACCCTTCTCCCGCCCCTATTAATACCACCCCTCACCACCACTTACCCTCGCACCTTCTAAGAAATATGTCTTATAAATATTCTACCCAATTACCTTAACAATACGCTTCCCCACATACATGTTATTTTGGTCTCAACAAAATACCAAACCCAATTACCTTATGGAGGTTCTCAATGAGACAACATTTAAGAGGTAAAACCCACCATCATTCTCTTTTCATTTCTTTTATTTTATTATCCTACCCTCACGTCCCCTATCCAAAGTGAAATTATAATTAGAGTACCATATATATAGTATTATTTTATTTTTTTAAAGTAATATCTATCATTAAATCTCTTCTATTGTCCTTTTATTCTAAAAATGAAAACATTATTCATGATATGTTGGTTCACCGCCTTCATGGACAATGACTTTTTGTTTTCCATTACCACCTTCAAGGATGTTCATAAAACAATTATTTTGGTTAAATAAAATTTTAATATTTATATTGAAACTATTTTCATGTTTTAGAACTAATTTATAGATATAACATAAAATAAAATTAAACTAGTTCATGATGTTCGAAAAACCCACCAAAATAAAAAAACATTTATCATTAGCATTTTATCAAATGAATCGTCATAATACCAAAAATTGATATATGGGACCATTTAGACTACTATAAGTTCACTAATATCACTTCATTTCACTTCTAGATAATTATTATCATTTTACAATAACTTATATAATTATATACAAGTGAATTGATCATGAAAACCATGAAAACAAATACTCCCATATTGACAAAATTAAACTCTATAAATCATCAAAATTGTTTTAAATGAACATAATAAAATTATAATAAATTAAATAAATGTATAATAGGTTATATATTAATTGACTAATGAATCTAATTTTATTTTTTTGGTTATTATGTGCAAGTATAGAATGCATTTGGACATAACGTAAGGGGATCCTCGAACCCAACTCCTTTCATTAAGTTATTCCTACTTCACAAAATATTTGGTATAAATACTCCTATAATTTTCCTTAAATATAATTTTTTTATTCATTTATTTTATTTTCAGAGACATACATGTTTCCAAACATTATTTTATGACAAATATATAGATTTTCCAAAAGAACTAGTCCTTACAAAACACATCTTGATTCCTCTTGAGTTGTTTCTTCATCACTCAAGAATGATGATTTATATACCAAATTCATTTTTCCCTTTTAATTAATTTGGGAACCCCAAGTTTATTTATGAAATAATGATTGATGAAATCCTTTTGAAACCCATTCCTTTCCTTGTGTTAATTCATTATTATGATTATAATATGTTCTATGTGGAATGGATGATCATGTGAATATTGTGATGTGAAGGGTGGGACCAAAATTATATATCCCTCCAATGAATTGGGTGATGTGACGTATCAAAAGGGATAATATGTAATATACATGAACATGATTCTTTATTTTTCAAAAATATGATGTTATGATTATGCACATATGTTATGTGTGAACATGATGCTAGCTTTGGTTAAAAATATGTGTGGTATTTGGCCACTATGACATTTTGTTTTATTTTTATACATTGACACATTAAATCCCTTTATTCATTATTTACCTTGTGATTTTGAAGATGATATCATGATTATTTTATGAGGATTATTATTATTCTCACTCATGTTATATTGATTCATGCCCCTTATTCATCCTCTTATAGGGATTGTATCTCAACCCATTCTTTGATGTATATCCTCAGGTGACTACATTTACTAAATATAAATTTAGATTTAGAAGAATAAAGAAGAATATTTTAAATAAATGTTTATTTTTTATTATGAAAAGTGATGTATGTTCTAAATTTTCCAATGATATTAAACCGTTGGTTCTTGGATTTTAAAACTATTATGTTTTTTATCTTAAAATTGATTTAATAGTCATGTAAGAAAAAATCAGGGTCACTATATTGTGGGAACAATGAGTTCATATTAATTTCATTTGGACCCACTAATTCTCCATATATCTTTATGGAATTAATGAATAGAGTACATAGTGATTACCTAAACAAATATCTTTTAGTCTTTATAGATGATATTCTTATATACTCCAAAAGTAAGGAAGAACATGAGGAGAATTTAACTGTTGTATTGAATACATTAAAAAGGAAATGATATATGTCAGGTAAATTAAATGAGACGGTCAGACAGACTAAGTAATATTCTTCTATCATGTTGTAACGACCCGAATCCAGAGCCACTCAACTGGTGACATGTACCCGGTTCGCCACATGACCTCCGGCGAATTTCCCCAAACGCCAGCGGCTGCTGACTAGCAACGAGGGCCTTGGTGATTCATTGGAGAAACTATACCCTCATTTGGTAAAGTATACAAGGGAGAGGAAATAACAGTCAATAGAGGAAGCAGTAAACAACATAAAATAACTGAAACTAAATAGTGGAAGCAATGAATATATAGTAAGGATGATAATAATGTAGCAGGTACAAGTATCTAAGGAAAGCAGAAAACACAACAACGTGCTGAAATACAACTAATAAACAAGGTACCAAAGGTAATTAGCAACTCCAGCAGCATCACAAGCCTAAGCTCGGTCTTATTCTCTCCATCTCCAACCAGCAATCATGTACCTAAAGTAGAGGGGCCAAAATCCCTATCAACACCTGCAACCATATAACCTGTTTGGGCCAAAAAGCAGGACCCAAACACGGTGTGAGACTAATCCCATTAGGTAACCACCATAAGATATGTGCCCTACTATCAATGAGCAATACAGCAAAAGTAATGGAGATGAATGAAATAGAGAAATAGGAGTACACTAAAGTAAAAAATCTTACAAATCTCCATTCACAATCATTTATTAATTTAATCCAATCATTAAATTATCAACCAAGGAATCTAGCAAACAGCTCTATATTCCCAAGCCATAGCAAGTAACAGAACAGGTATCTCAGCAGACTACCTAAATAGTAAGCAGTACAAAACCCAATCTTGTTCTTTGGCTTGGTGGACTTGTCACAACCAACCAAACAATATTCACACTGACTCTCTGGGTGGCTCACACTGGCAAAACCCTCTAGTCAAGTAATCATACAAAGGCACAGACACTCTTGGAAGCTCTCACCATCAATTCCCCTATGGTCTTTTAATGATAGCTATAGACTCTCTGAGGAATCACTTAAGTCTAATTTCCCATGTAGTCTCGATACGTAACTAAGGACACTATGAGGAATCATAGTGTCCAATTCTGATAGGTCCAGCAAACAATACTAATTTATAATTGACTCTCTAGGGAATCCCTTAATCGTCAATTGCCTCTTTAGTCTTCCGCACCAGGTTCACACAGCCCTGAGCAGTCCATTCGTGTGTAATAGACTATCAACAGCCCAAAGTATGTTCAAAAACTACTTGTATAATAGATTCAATGCATAAAAATCATATAAATAGTAGGCAATACATGCAATCAATTATATCAAGGTAGGCAGTCAATGCAACAAGGTCTTCCTCACAGGAAACCCAAGTCAAACGGTGATAAACAGACCAAAAAAGGGAAACACCCATGGGGTAATCCTCAAACATACTAATAAGAAATCATTACTCATATAATATCCTCAAGAATACAAGAAATATAAGGCAGATAATAATGCAGGATCAAAACCCTCACCTAAGATACCCGATACATGGGTATCTGGCACTTTTTCACAAAAACTCAATGACATTCAACGTAAGGCAACAAACCACCTACCTAGATCCTAGGAGATCGATATACTCAATCCTCATCCCATGAATGGTCCTATAATGGAGTAGATCTGAAAAAACATCTAAAATGTTCAACCTCAGATAACTCTTATAAGAGAAAGAATCAAGAAACGTGGCCAAAGAAGAACCAAGAACTCACCACTGCGATTCTATTGCAACTGATGGTGTTCCATTCGGATGACCGGTGGCGGATCAGTGTCTTAGAGAAGATCCATAGTCATACCCTCACTCTTGGTTGAAGAAGCTAGAGAAGAAAACATTTATGGGGTTAAGATGCGACCCTAGTCCATTTAATGAAAAAAAATAAAGTACACGGAGTGTAATTTTAGAGTACACGGCATGTAGTAGGATTTTCCACACTCCACATTAAGCGGCCTTTACATCAACCCTACATGGCCATGTGTGTGGCCATGACACGGCCAGCACATGGCCTCAAGCAGCATCAAAGTACTTGGAGTGTACTTATAAAGTACACGGCGTGTACTTAAAAAATATCCAGAAACCCCTATTTTCTCAAAAACTCCAGAAAAAGGAAAAACGTACATGAAACAAAGGTCCAGGTTCTTACAAACTTCCCCCCTTAAATAAATTCTTCCCTAAATTTCCTAGCAAGGAATGGAAGAAGAAACCCCGAACAGCTCTGGCCACTGCAATCGTACATCAGCCTCCCTCTCCCAAGTCTCATCCTGTACATGGTCATGCTTCCATAGCACCCATACCATAGGAATAGACCGGCCACGGAGTACCTTTGCACTACGATCAACAATCCTGATAGGATGCTTCTCCAAAGATGCATCCTACTCCAACTCAACCTCCTCGGGTTGAAAAACAAGAGACGGGTCTGAGAAATAGCGTCAAAGCTGAGAAACATGAAAGACGTCGTGCATAGCCTAGTACCTCTGAGGTAACTGAAACCTATAAGAAACCAGCCCGACTCTCTCAAGAATCTCAAACGACCTGACGTATCTTAGTGAAATATTTCCTTGTCTCATGATTCTCTTGTGTCCCAACCTCGTGGTAACACATAGGAAAACCTGATCTCCGACCATGAACTCCAAAGGTCATCTCTGCTAATTAGCATAAGATTTCTGCCGAGACTATGCAGTAGCCATCCTTTTACAAATAAACTCCACTTGTTCTGTGGTCTCCTGAACAAGATGAGGTCCCATCATAGCTGCCTCTCTTGCCTCCATCCAACACAAGGGTGATCGGCACGACCTACCATACAATGCCTCATAAGGTTCCATCTGAATAGTTTCTTGAAAACTATTATTGTTGGAAAACTCCACTAGAGGTATATGTCTCTCCCAAGAACCTCCAAAATCAAGGACGCATGCTCGTAGCATGTCCTCAAGCACCTGAATCATGCAATCTGACTGGCCATCTGTCTGGGGATGGTAAGTTGTACTCAGAAGTACTTGTGTACCCAAATCCCTCTGTATCCCTTGCTAGAAATGTGACGTAAAGCGGGCGTCCCTATCTGAAATGATTGTACTCAGAACCCCATGAAAGCGTACAATCTTGTGGATGTACAACCCTATAATCTCATCAACACCGAAGGCCTTTTTAATCGACAAGAAGTGAGAATCCTTCGTGAGCATATCAAAGACAACCCATACCGCATCATTCCCTTGAGGCGATCTCGGTAACACTATCACGAAGTCCATCGCAAAATCATTCTACTTCCACTCAGTAATGGGTAGCTACTATAAAATCCTTGATGGCCGTTGGTGCTATGCCTTCACTTACTGATAGGTGAAACACCTCATGAAAAAACTAGCAACATCTCTCTTCATACCCAGACACCAATACCGGTGGTGTAGATTAGGATATATCTTGGTGATTCTAGGATGAACTGCCCAAACTAAGGAATGAAAGTCTCGCATCAGCTCCTCATGTATATCTGTCGGCACCCATATGCGTCCCTGGAAACGAAAGATCCCACCCTCGCCTACGGTCCATCCGGGAAGAGGGTCCTCTCCTCACACACTTTCCCATAGGACTAGGCCTTCAGAACTTGATAGTTTCCTCATTCAAACTCGTTCAAGAAGGGTAGAGGTAACAGCTACAGAAGAATGAAAAGTCTGACCATGTCTGTCATACACCTCCAAATGGATTTTAGAGAATAGATCCATAAGCTTCCACTCCCTTCTGGCCTCCTGAACTGCCTATATATGTGTCCTCCTACTCAGTGTGTCTGCCACAGCGTTACCTTTACCATGCGCATAAGAAATATCAAAATCGAGAGACTGTAGGTACTCAACCCACCTCCACTTTCTCAGATTCAAGTCACAATGTGTGAAGATATACTTGAGGCTCTTGTGGTCAGTATATACCACAAAATGCTCTCCCAGAAGATAATGTATCCAACAACGCAAATCATGAACAACTGTAGCCATCTCCAGGTCGTGCGTAGGATAGTTCCTCTCATGTGGCCTGAACTACCGAGATCCATATGAAACAACATGATCTTCCTTCATAAGCACTGATCCAAGCCCGATGCTAGATTCATCACAGAAAACTGTATAACTCTTTCCTGGCTCCGACAAAACTAGAATCGGTGTAGAAGTCAATCTCCCCTTCAGCTTGTGAAAGGCTGAATTGTAGGCTTCTGACCAAACATACTTCACCCCCTTCTTAGTCAAGCCCATTAACAGCGTTGCTAATCATGATAAGTCCTGTATAAAAAGCCTGTAATAACTAGCTATCCCTAATAAATTTCATACCTCGAAGACATTCTTCGGAAACTCCTAGGTAACTAATGCTATCACCTTCTTTGGGTCTACTGATACTCCTGTCTCTGAGATGACATGACCCAGGAAGCGAATCTCGTCCATCCAAAAGTGGTACTTTGAGATCATAGCATATAATCGATGATCCTTCAATGTACTCAAAATGATCTCAAGATGGGTAGCATGGTCGTGTCGAGTGTGATAGTACACCAAGATATCTTCCACCAAAACAACCACGAAATAATCTAAGTATGGATGCAACACTCTGTTCATTGGTGCCATGAAAACTGATGGCGTGTTCTTGAGACCGAACAGCATAACCAAATACTCATACAGACCATACCTGCTTTAGAAGGTTGTAAGAGGTATATCATATGGTCTAACATGCAACTGATGGTAGCCGGATCTTAAGTCAATCTTCGAGAACACTCTAGCTCATCAAAGCTGATCGAAGAGATCACCTATTTGTGGAAATGTATATCGGTTTTTGACTGTCAATTGGTTCAACTTCTAATAATCCGCACAAATCCTAAGGGTGTGATCTTCCTTCTTCGCAAACAGGACAGGTGAACCCCAAGGAGAAGTACTGGGTTGGATGAAACCCTTTTCCTGCAACTCCTCCAACTGCTTTTTGAGCTTCTGAAACTCAGTTGTATCTATCCTATAAGGAGTAATGGACACCGGTACCTCTCCTGGCACATGTTCAATAGAAAAGTCTACCTCAAGCTCTAGAGGCAAACCTAAAAATTCCTCTGGAATGACATCACTGAAAAGATCCACCACTGGAGGAAAGTATATCTGTGAAGTCCCTTGTTCATCCAGATACAAACTGGAAATATGAGCTATAACTCCGCCCAACCCATGGTGCTCTAGTCCAGATCTTCTCACTTGGACATCCCATTGACTCTTGTAATGAAAAGATCTGCCCTCTGGTGATGTGAAACTCACCCTACGGTGATAGCAATCGACAAATGCCTAGAAGGGAACTAACCAGTCCATCACGAGAAGGACATAATATCATATCATCTCTAAGAAATAGAGGGTCCATGAAAAATGACACCCACCAACCTCAAGGGGGAAGTCTAAGCACTGACGCACGCTAGCTGTTCAAATTCCCAAGGGACTGTCTAGCGTCATCATATCCTCATAAGTATAAACAGTAAGTTTAAGGCTTTACACAGTATGTACAGAAATATATCTATGAGAATCTCTTATATTGAAAAGTATAGAGAATAAAATTGAGGCTACTAAAATCATACCTCGAACTGTAGAAGGTCCAGGATCCTACTCCTAATGAATTTTCCCTACTGCAAAAGTCTGGCCTGCACCGTGGCCCTGTGTAGTAGCCTGAGATCCCTGAGATGACCCTCCCTAAGACTGAGCACTGCATCCACGGCCTCTACCCTGGCCTGAATGACCTGAATAACTCCAACCCCCGTTCTGTTGTGGAACTAGTAATCATCCTCCTGTACACGGAGTCGAAACTGATCCTCCTTCACTAGCCACTAGAAGAGTAACCTTGCAGAAACACTGCAGATGACACATCCTGCTGCAAGATCGTCACTCCATTGGTTCTCTCAAGAATTGAGGCTTCTTATGCTTTAATTTTCCACACTAATAGCACACCACTTGGTTTCCAGAGGGAAGATCCCATCTACCAGAAGGAATACCTCTCTTCCTCGAGTTACCTCATGTAGACTCTCGGTGGCACTTCCTGCTGTCTATCTGAAATGAATCATACCTGGATGTTAAACCTCCCTAGTCCATATCTCCAGTCTCCATCATATTTCTCTCCGTGATAAGTGCCTGTTTGACTATCAGAGTAATAGAATTCAACTGAAAGACGTTAACCTGTGATCTGATGTCTGGTCAGAGGACTTCGGCAGACTTCATTTCTCAAAACAGCTCATTATTCCCCAAAACAGGAGTGAAACGCCGTAACTCTGTGAAGAAAAATGAATAATCCATAACTGTGAGAGTACCCTACTGCAGGTTCATGAACTCTCTGGCTCTATCAGCCCTCAGCATCGCCGGGTAGAAGTAGTATTAAAACGTACACTAAAACTCATCCCAAGCCATAACCTGTTGGCGCACTGTCTGCGAAACCACATCCCACCCTCTCTTGGCAGAATCTCACAGTATATAAGTCGTGAGCTTCAATATCCTATCTGAAGGTGTCTCCAGATGCTCGAAGGTGGATAGCATGGCTTCTATCCATGACTCTGAAGCCTGCGGTCCTCCATTCCCTACGAACATAGGAGGATGTTTCTGCTGAAAAACCTACGTCATCTCTGCCATAGACAGTACAGGATACTAAGCTCCTTTGATGTTCTGCATGAATCTCATGAAACCCTCTCTGAACTGAGCGTCGGCACCAGTGTCAGGAATCACTGCAGGTGCCATGTCTGGAATGGTAGGCTGAACTACTAGTAGTCCCGGATCTTCCGTATCAGGTGTACGGTCACTACCTTGCAACTGAAGGTTAATCGGAGGATGTCTCGGTGCCATATCTCTGAAAGGTCAAAATCACACCTCAGATTCAGGATTAACAAAGACAGAAAAACTTGAGGCACAAGAAGGAATAGGGAAAAGAAGGCATTTATGTTGTGTAAAACATGACTACACGACGTGTTCTTTCCCTACACGGTGTGTTCCCTTAGGTCATTCACATGGGTGTGTACTTCCACCTAAATTGGTCGTGTAACACCCCAAATACATAGCATTTTGTCCTAACACATGGCATGTCCTTGAATCCTCTTCCCTGACCGAGTCCTTCTACATGGTTAAGCCATACGGCTCCTCTAAGACAAAACTACATGACATGTTCAAGGAAGACATGGTGTGTATTAGACATGCCTTACCTATCCTGTATTGTTAGAGACACGGCCTGACACACGGCCGACACCACATGGAGTGTTCTGGACAAACATGGCATATACGAGGAAGGGTAACACCGACCCGTATTGTTCGTGACACGGCTAGGTACTTAGATCAAACTACATGGCGTGTAAGATTTAGACATAGCGTGTATGTGAAAAGAGAACATGACCAATGTTGTTTGTGACACGGCCAGGGTACCTATTTCATACTACACGGTGTGATAAACTAGTACACGGCGTGTTCCTACATGATTTTTCAGAACCCCGTGTTTTCGCTCACACATTCAGTGACACGGTTTAAAAACTACTCGACATGTATTAATACAATATACATCGTGTATTCTGGGTTTTTCCAAGCAGTAGCTCAGAAACTACTCTGAAGCCTAGAAAACACAGAAAAAAAAGAGTTAAAGTGCCAAATATTGATTTGTGAGGGCCCATACTCCTCACGAATCAATTTTTGGCATCCTAACAATGCATATAATAAGTAAATTGTATAACAAACTCACGATCGACTAAATTCCGATCCTTGAGGGCTCATGACACCTCTAAGACCAACGTTTAGCGTCCATGAAAAAGAATCTCTAAACAAACAATACCCTATCAACATAGCAGGTATTTTATCATAGCATCTATCACAACAGCATGCATAGTCTATTAAAAATTATATCACAACAGCATGAAATTTCTAATGCAATTTAGATGGCATGGAAAAATGCATGACATGTGATTTTCTAACAAGTTCCTATATGATGCATGAGATGGCATACCCTCATCTCATCGGGTTGCAAAAAAATAGAACCACAATCATATAAACTGTAATAGGACAAAACAAGTTCACCACCCAATGGAGAAGTTAATTAAACTGTAACATTTTCAAAACTCAAAAACTGTAATATTCGAGGTAACCTGGATTTTTCCCTGTACATGGGTTTCAGAACTCCCGAGCACATCTATTTACCATTTACCTATTTCTTCATATCCCTGTCTAATGTCTCTAAATAGTAAGTCAATAAAAATGAAAAGAAACCTCCTTTGATACCACTTTGTAACGACCCAAATCTGGAGCCACTCAACTGGTGCCCCATAACCAATTCTTCACATGACCTCAAGCACATTTCCCCAAATTCTAGAGGCTTACAACTAGCAGTGAGGGCCTTGTTGAGTCATTGGAGAAACTATGCCCTCGTTTGGTAAAGTATATAAGGAAGAGGAAATAACAGTTAATAGAGGAAGCAGTAAACAACATACAATAACTAAAACTAAACTGCCGAAGTAATGAATATATAGTAATGATGATAATGATACAGTAGGTACAAGTATCTAAGGAAAGTAGCAAACACAAAAATGTGCTGAAATACAACTGAGAAACAAGGTACAAAAGGTAAACAACAACTCCATCAGCATCTCAAGCCTAATCTCAGTCCAATGCTCTCCAGCTCCAACCATCAATCATGTACCTGAAGTAGAAGGGCAAAAATCCCTATCCACACCTATAACCATATAACCTAATTAGGCCGAAAAGCAGGACCCAAACAGGGTGTGAGACTAATCCCAGTAGGCAACCACCACAATATCTATGCCCTACTATCAGTGAGCAATACAACAAAAGTAATGGAAATAAATGCAGTAGAGAAACAGGAGTACACTAATGTAAACAATCCTACAAGTCTACATTCACATTCATTTATTAATTTAATCCAATCATTAAATTATCAACAAAGGAATCTAGAAAACCGCTCTATATTTCTATGGCATAGAAAGTAACCCAAAGGGTATCTCAGCAGACTACCTAAACAACAAGTAGTATAAAACCCAAGATTGTTCTTTGGCTTGGTGGACTCATCACAACCAACCAAAAAATATTCACACTGACTCTCTGGGTGGCTCACACTGGTAGACCCCTATAGTAAAATAATCATACAAGGGAACAAACACTCTGGGAAGCTCTCACCATCAATTCCCCTGCGGTCTTGCAACGTTAGCTATAGACTCTCTAAGGAACCACTTACATCTAATTCCCCTTGTAGTCTCGATACGTAACTAAATACACTCTGAGTAATCACAAAGTCTAATTCTCATAGGTCTTGTGAACGATATTAATTTATAAGTGACTCTCTAGGGAATCCCTTAATCGTCAGTTCCTTCTTTAGTCTACTGCACCAGGTTCACACAGCCCTGAGCAGTCCAGTCGTGCGTAATCGACTGTCAGCAGCCCTATGTAAGTTCAAAAAATACTTGTATAATAGCTAAAATTCATCAAAATAATATAAATAGTAGGCAATACATGCAATCAATTATATCAAGGAAGGAAATCAATGCAACAAGGTCTGCCTCACAGGAAACCCAAGCCAAACAGCAATAAACAACCAAAACAAGGAAAACACCCATGGGGTAATCCTCAAACATGCTAACAAGAAATCATTATTCATCTAATATCCTCAAGAATACAAGCAATCTAAGTTAGATAATAATGTAGGATCAAAACCATAACCCAAGATACCCGATACATGGGTATCCGACACTTTTGCACAAAAACTCAAAGACATTCAACGTAAGGAAACAAACCACCTACCTTGATCCTAGGAGATCGATATACGCGTACCTCATCCCGTGAATGGGCCTATAACAGATTAGATCTTCAAAAAAGTCTAAAATTTTCAACCTCAGATAACTCTCATAAGAGAAAGAATCAAGAAACGTGGCCAAAGAAGAACCAAGAACTCACCGCTGCGATTCTATTACAACTGACGGTGTTCGGTTTGGATGACCGGTGGTGGATCGGTGTCTTGGAGAAGATCTACAGTCGTACCCTCCCTCTCGGTCAAATAATCTCGAGAAGAATACGTTTCTGGGGTTAAGACGCGACCTCGGTCCATTTAATGAAAAAAAATGTACACGACATGTACTTTTGGAGTACACGGTGTGTACTAGGCTTTTCTGCACTCCATATTAAGTGGCCTCCACATCACCCCTACATGTCCATGTGTGTGGCCATGACACGGCTAGCACATGGCCTTGAGCGGCATCAAAGTACATGGCGTGTGCTTCAAAAATTTCCAAAAACTCTTCTTTTCTCAAAAACTCCATAAAAATGAATAACATACCTGAAACGGATGTCCGATTTCTTACAAATGATATCACCAACAAATGGATATCTATGGATCCTTTAAATATAGTGGAAACTGAATGATGGAATATACCAATAATTGTGATAGATATTTGTAGTTTAATTTGAATAGAAAGGTAATATTGTTTATTTTTGATAAACTTGTCAATATTTTCAATCCCAGTAACCAAGACAGCTCATAAGAGAGTGAATTTTTTTTAAACTATTAACTGTGAGTAAAGATTTAGATTGTTAAATAAGAGGCTAATAACTGAACCTATACTCACATTACCCACCAGTGGGGAAGGATTTGTGACCTAAAATGATGCATCAGAAAAGGTATTGGGTGGTATACACATGAAATATGACAAAGGGATGGTATATGCCTCTTACCAATTAAATATACCTGAGCAGAACTACCCAATGCTTGATATGGAATTGGAAACCGTGATCTGTTTATTGAAGATTTAGTGAAATTATTTCTATGGGGTGAAGTGTGACACTATACGAATCATAAAATCCTTAAGTGCATATGCCCACAAAAGGAACTCAATATGAACCAATGAGGGTGGTTATATATGATTAAGGAATATGATTTTTTAATCCATTTCCATCCTAGGAAGGTGACCAAGTGGAAGATGCTATAAGTAGAAAGGATCACATAAATATATATATGATGAGGATTAAAAGGGATCTAATATTATTGGACAAGAAAAGTTTGTAAATAGGAATAATAAAATGATATTTTATCCTACCTTGATGAAATAACTACTCAACCATTCATTTTGGAGAGGATCAAGGATGTCCAGTAAGATTATAAGGACCTATAGATAAAGGTTGAGAATATTTCTGAGTTCAGTTTTGCTAACGTTTTAGTTATAAGATTTAGAACCCATATATGTTTTCTATAAACACTAGAACTTAAGAAGGATCATCTATATGATGTGCATAACCCATCAATCTCTATTCATCTAGGAACCGTGAAGATGTATAGAGATATGAAGAAAAACATTTGGTGGGATAACATGAAGGGGGAGACTATAGAATTTGTATCCCAATTCTTGGTATTCCATTAAGTCAAGGATGAATCAAAAATTTCAAAGGGTATGATATAATCATTTCCCATACCAATATGTATATGGAAATACATGCCCATGGATTTCATCATAGGACTGCCCGGGATATCCAAAGGCAATAACACCATATGGGTGGTAGTTGATATCCTTACAAAGTAAGTTCATTTCATTGCTATGAAGAATCTTTTTCTCATGAATAACTCACTATGATATACATAAGGTAAGTGGTAAGACTACATAGAGTGTCACTCTCTAATATATCTGATCATGATCATAGGTTTTCTTTAAGGTTCTAGAGAATCCTTCAGCAAGTTTTAGACACGTATATGAGTTTCAATACAACTTATCACCATCAGATGAATGTTTAGTCTAATAGAACCATTAAAAAACTATATGATATAATGAGATCATGTTCAATGGATTTACAAGGATATTGGGATAAATATATTCCACTAGTGGAGTTGTCATATAAAAATAGATTATGTTATAGTATACAAATGGAATATTTTGTAGCTATATATAGAAAGACGTTCTAGGCTCCAACATATTAGGTTGATATTGGAGAGAGGAATCTTATGGGACCTGATCTTATTCAAGAGATGATATAAAAGTCTCAAACTATTTAACCTCATATGAAATCCACATAAATTTAATATAAAATTTATGCATCCAATCATTCATGGGATCTGGAATTTGTGGTCATAGATAAGTATTTCACCCATATATCATGAGGTTTAGGAAGAAGGGAAATATTAGTCCAAGATACATCAGACCCTTGGATATCCTTGATTGCATCAAAGTGGTGGTATATCAACTTTCACTCCAACCTAACATATCTCAAGTATGTGATGTGTTCCATATATCCCTATTGAGGAAGTACATACTAGACCCCATGCATGTACTGAATCCAATGGTGGTACCATTAGAGAATGATATTTCATACGATGAGTATCTAGTAATGATCTTAGGTCATAGATATAAGGTTCTACCAAATAAGAAAGTATACCTTATTAATGTGTTGTGGGGGAACTATAAGTTGTAGGATGAAACAAGGGAATTAGAATAGGCGATGAAACAGAAGTTCCTTCATCTATTCTAGTGTAAATAATTAAATTTTGAGGGTGAAATTTCTAAATGGGGTATGAAGGAAATGAAGTGAAAATTTATAAAGGATAATTCCTTTTTATTGAGTAAACACATTATATTTATAGAAAACACATACACTACTTTTGTTATTTTGGATCATTTTAAAATATAGCCCATAAGATGTAAAATACGATTATTCATTTTAACTATTGAGAATATAACTATTGTATAGTGACTATTAAGGTTAGTATATATTAATGGTTATGATAAAGTTCAACTAACACAGATGGAAGAAGTGGTGGTCTTTAACAGTAGGGTCATACCCTACAAAGCCCATTCATCATTGATTCTAAGGAATATGGAATAAATGGGATTTTCAATTGACAAAGACTATATGGAAATTTAATAATTGAAGCATGCAAAAAATCATCTATGGGTGAAGTTTAATCTTATCAAGATCAAAACCTAAACCATGTTAATCAAATATCCCCATGAAAGCCCCACCATCTCACACCTTACCCTTAGGGTGTACACTAGTGTAATAAGGGGTTATATATCTAAACCCTAGTAATATGAATTTATATATTTTCTTGTTTAAAAAAATAATCATTATATTTATTTTTTTCATTATTACATTACGTATATTGATAATTAAATAATTAGTTTGATAAAAATTATATTTTCATATGAAGAAACTCAAATTTAATTTTTTGGGAAATATATAGTTTCAATTAAGAAACCATTTTTTTAATTAAATAATTTTTTAGATCAATGTTATCTTTAAGAAAATATTATTATTAAATAATATTTATTTACATACAAATGATAGTAAACTTTAATTAATTACACTGTAATTTTTATTATAGTTTCAACTTTGTTAGTGTTGTAAAAACAAGTATTTTCTAGTAAATAAGGATTTCTATTTTGAAGTGCATGTTCTCATATTCAGAGAATTATTTTGATAAAATAAATATTATTTTTGAAATCAGAATTTTGAAATTATTAAAGCTTTAATTTTTCATAATTTTTTGAGATTGTCACCTTTTTGGTTAAATATTCAAAATGGTATAAATATATTGTCTATATTATGATAACATAATAGCCCAAAGTGCTGTAATAAATAATATATAAGTAATAAATGACTAAATATATATCCCCTTTAAAAAACTGTGTTTTTAAAGTTATTTGATTAATTTTATAAACCCTTAATGAATACACTAAAACATATATTATATTTTAAGGTTTTAAAATCAATTCCTTAGGATCATGGCTCACTTCCACATCACCAATGGTATTATTAAAATATATTCAGTTCATCGCCATATAAATATTTAAAACCAATCCAATTTTTTATAAACCATGGTAAAAACCCATGGGATGGTTTTTGGTGTTTAGTATTTTATTATATAGAGTCTAAAACCTAATATAAGAAATAAATAAAGAATCCTCTTATCTTTTGTTATAAACACTCACCTAAAATCCCACTCATCTTCACTAAAAACACATTAATCACAAATTATCCCTCCCTATATCTCTCTAAATCCCTCCCAATGTGTTACTGAGCTCTTAATAAGATCCTCCCAAACTTTTAGAAATTCCCCCTCATGGTAAGTTGTTCTCTCCTATCCTCTTTTATTTCAAGTACTCCCTTTGTACTATGCCTTTCTATATCCAATTTTTCATGATTCAAAGTGTTTTTAAACATTTTTATTAATTTTCTTATGAATACCATATAATAAGAGAATGAATTTATCTCTCATTAATCCCTTCCAGGATCCTTTAAGTACACTCGTTATGCTGCTGAAATTATCTTGTGGTTTTTCATGCCAGACTTTTGTTTTGTGAATAACCATCTCCATTTCCACTAAAGAGTATTCACCTAGATGTAACTATCCTAAATTTAGTGGTGACTCCAATGTACTATGTTATGATTTCTCAATGTTTATCCTAATCACACTATGTTATTATTTCTCAGGGTTTATCCTTTACATATTCTTATGATTTCATGTTTTATATTGTTGTCATATTCCTATGTTTCCTTGATGTTATCATATTATATCATACTTAGATGTTTATGTTTATTATTATCATCCATATTATGTCACCTTGATATGTCTCTTGAATGAAATATATTACTTTCATCATGTAATTATTTTTTAATTCCCTTGCATGTATTTTTAGATCACCCTTTTCTTATGTATGTCCCCATGTTATCTCATTCAGTATTAATACATCGGCGGAATATAAAGGCATGTTTTGGAGTTTTTAAATAATGTTGTTGTACCCATGTTTCAATTCGATCTTCTATGTATCTAATTTTTTAAAGGCAGTAGGCCTCAATATCTTCTAGGATTATATTATGAGTATCTTTATATAATAAATCATGAATTAAGGTTTATAAAAGATATGGATTTTCATAATACCAACATGTATAATTTTAAATTTATGTTTTTAAATATATTATATAATTTATATATTATATCTAAGTACTAATATGTCTCTGCTATTATTCTAACATGAAATTTTTTGACTTTTTATAAAGTTTATGTATTCAATTTTATTTTTTGAAATAAGTAAGTAACTAAAGTGTGGATTTTTTATTATTTAGAAATTACTCAAACATGAAATTTTTCATGGGACTCGGCCCATCAAAGAGTATCAATTTGAATTTTTTTGTTAAATATACTCTAGTTAACTAATATAAAACATTTAATATTATACAGTTATGTGATAATTTGGTTAATGAAAAGTAATTATGAATGGAACTATACATGTTATTTATAATAATATTATTAGGATGTGTTGTAATTACAGAATATTTGTATGTGAGAAAAAGGGTAAATGTTAAGATTATTATAATTCTAAAACTATATAATTTTATTATATTTATTCAAGTACTCTAATATATTGACAGATCTATAATTTAAATTGGTAGTTTGGTAAAAAAAAGTTAAGTAACCTTGTATTAGTGTATGACATGATGGATAATGATTACAACACCTAGAGGTTTGGGTTATGACTTGGATAAATAACCTTAATTGGATTATATGATTAGAGACTAGAAGTTATTTATAATTTTGAGACAAAAAATATCTTATTATACCAATAATCTAAGAGTATAAAAATTTAAAATAAATATGTAACACTAACATAAAAAATCATAGAATATATTGAAATTATATATGGGTTAATTCATGATAAAATATGGTTCATGCCTTAAAAAATACTTTTTTATAGTTGGGTAAATTACTTTAGTTAGACTATATTAAGTAATAAATCTTATTTAATATAAATGAATAGGATAACCATCAAAAATATTGTATTGATATAGATCATCATGGTTACGAAGAATGAATCAATATTATCATTGATCTTCTCCATTGAAAAAATAAAAATTAATAATTTTGAAGATCAGTGACATGACAATATAATCATTATAATATATTAATAATGTCATTCTATTCTATGGAATCACAATCCTAATGAACATGAGCCTTAGCCCGGTTGGTGAGGACTCTTCAAGTAAATCCACAATACCCAAGTTTAATTTTAGGTAGAGGCATATTTTCGAGTAATTTTGAAGTTACTATAGCACGTACTATTTGGTATTGTAGTAACCAACACTATTCACAACCAAACCATCGGTTTTGGCCTGGAGTCAAAAAGGAATTTAGGCCACCCGGTCCTTTGGTTCAGTAAGGATTTCGGGCCAACTTAAAGACTTTGGGACACCTAATTCCCTTCGAGACACCTCGAGGCCTTCAGCCTACCTGATGTGCAGATGAAAACCGGAAATATTCGACAATGAACATGCTTCATAGGAGGATTCAGAGAAGGCACATTCAGCAGATAAGAACTATTAGATTTGGAAGAATGAGAGGGTATGACACTTCCCATAGGTTCCAGGTCTATTCATCCTTTCATAGGATATCTAACCGAAGAGCCATGCAAAGGTGGAGAGCTGATCACGATGCAGATGTTGGAGAGGGGTAGTTTCAAGTAATCATAGTCTTGGGTGTATTACATTAATACCATCAGGTCTTGTAATGTCAGGAATCTAACAGTCATTGTAATGTTAGTATTCCCCTCAAGCCTTGAAATAGGGATTATCAAAAATGAATAAAAAATGGCCTTCGGGCTATCTAGGAAAGCACAATCCTAATGATAATCAAAGATCCGCAATAACATTATGGTAAGTTGATGTTTATATAAATAATGAGATAAAAAATATGGAATCATAGTTTCTAATAATATAATAAATAGACCTATATAATTATTATAAACATGATTAAATTTATTATTATTATATGATTAAAAACATGGAGACATTTTACAATTATAATACATGAAAATGGATTATTTATATTTTAGTGAAACGTTTTTAGTTAAGGGTGACTATGAGAACATCAATACTCACAATTATTCATAAATTTTTTTGGGTTTATTAGTAATTTGTAGAGAATTTTTTTAAAATTAGAAAAAATGGGTAGTTATGTTCAATAATGAAATGTTCTATGGTTATATAATTAGTCAATTTTAAATTATAAAATAAATTAAATCAACATTTATTGCCTGGTTTTTAAATCATATAAAACAATATCAATCTAAAAATAAATATTTATATTAAAATAATCATACCATTAGTGAAAAATGTAATAAATATAAAATATTTCATAATTGGGATGATATTGAGAATTACAAGCCACATGGTCCAGTAAATATGTAACACCCCGACCCTAGATTCCCAGAGTCGATGCATTATTTTAATACATTGGAATGATTACAAGGAATAAATTCCTGAAATACTGGTTAGTTTATAAGTCTTGGAAAATAGATTACATACTTGAACGTTACATTACACTTTCTAACATACAACACACACAAAATCCTTTGAGAATGCCATCGTTCCCTTAGCTTAACACTGCATCTCAAACATAAAACGTGTCTTGGGATCCTGGGAAAATAAAACATAAGAAAGGTGTGAGATTGGATTCTCAGTAAGGGTAAATAATTTAGTGGAAGTTATAAACTTTTAAGGAAAGATGTGTAATAAAAACAATAGCATTTTAAATAATAACTTGAACTTAATATGGAAAAAATAAATCAAACATTTCCATATTAACATGCACATGGATATTATACTAGTTGAATAATCACATGTAATAACTAATTACATAATGAGGGAATGTATAGTACCGAACATTAATTTTTGTGTCGAGGCCTCATACCAGGACCTAGGGGCTAACTGTAACCAGACCCCAACCCGGAGAGCCTCTTTAACCAGACTCCAACCCAAAGAGCCTCTCTAACTGGACTCCAACCTGGAGAGACTCTGTAACTGGAATCCAACCCACAGAGCCTCTATAATTGGACTCCAACCTGGAGAACCTCTGTAATAGGACTTTAACTCAAAGGGTCGACTATAACTAGACCCCAACGAGGAGGTATTACTTTTACCGGTCCCCAACCCATAACATACTAGTCTAACACATTCATCTTAAGAAGATGTTTAACTATAACATAAATATTCGTATTAAAACTAGCATAAAAAATGTCAATAAATTAACCATAAAACATGAATGGCATACAAATAACTCATCCACAGTCAATCATATCACAAAAACTTAAATACAATATGGAAGATTTGTATCATAATAAATCAACTTCAAACAAGTGTAAATTTTATCAAAGTATGTTAATGTAGATGAAATCAAAACTATTTGAGACAAATATCCCTTTCTATATTGAAATCATTTAAGAGTCACATAATTATAAAGAAAATATTTATTTTGAAAATATTATTATAATCTTGTAAGGTAATCTTCAACTATGTTATAATGGCGGAGAATAACCACACCCACTGTATAAGCTAAAAAATATATTCTTACCTTAATTTTGTCGTAAAGGTCGTAAAGTAACTTTTTTGAAAAATGACTGAAAGATTCCTTTAAAAACATATAAGGTCAAATAAGGGTATAAATTAATTTCACCCATTGTCTAGTAAATAGTAAAAATGTTTTGAAATACATTTTTAGGAAACATGGATGTGGATGATAAAGAAGTCCTAGTATATAATTACATAAAAACAACCTCGGATAATAAAGTGATTATGAAACTAACCCTTACCTTGAACTTTTCCATGGTCAAGGGTATTCTAAACTCTTGTATGATAGTTAAATCATTGTTATTAAATTATACAAAAAAATATACATAATTATGATATCATATATGATCTTAAAAAAATTCTTTGTTAATGGTATTTTAGTATTATCGTTGTTTCGGGTGTTAACGGATTCGTTTTCCTTTATATTTTTTGTTACATGAGTCATGATTGTTATCGATGGGATGTTTCTCATTCATATAGAAAATGATATCACGTCTTTAAACATTATTTTTAATAATCATATTAAAATTAGTCTTGAATAGTTATGATGGAGAATAAATCTCATCACGTTCGTGGAGACAGTAATCCGTACGTACACACGAGCATCAACATCATTCTTTTGATATTAAAATCATATATAATTGGATGTTATATCATATATAAAGAATCATTATCATGTTATATTTATTATTTGCATCAATTATACATCATTATTGTACCCATCAAAATAATAATGTATTGAATAACAACTACACCACGACGTGGATACGGTAAGCTGTACGTACGCACGTATGGTGACATGTCATTAAATATTTATAATAAAATCACAGTATATAGAATATACTTGAGTTATTATTTTAGAATGGAAAAACAAGGAAATAAGAAGTGGAAGAAGAGAATAATTTGAAAGAAATGATGAAATATTTACCTCTTCTTCAGTTTCTTCCTTTTGACATTATCAAAAGGTCTCCTTAGGTTGGATTTCTGACCAAAGTAATCCCTCTAGAATGAAGGGAGGAAAGTTGGGAGGATATTTGTGCAGGTTTTGGTCGAGCCAAATGGCTTTTAAGTTGTGAATTTGAGAGAAGGGTGAGTGCCCTTTTATAAGAGGGGTGAGAGGCACCTTTGGAAAAGATTGAAATATTATTTTATAATAAAATAATATTCGGTTTATAAAATCTCCAAATTGATTAATTTCTAAGATAAAGTTGGTATGGGTATAAATCCTCTCAAGAAATAGGTTTTAGGCAAGTTTAGGTTACCATTTTAACCTTATCATTTAGATTTAACTCTAAGTTAAATAATTTAACTTTTATTGCGTCTTCTTGTATTCTTACAATATATGGTTAATAAACACACCATAAACATCCAAGAGAACCTCGAGTGGTTCATTAATGCCATATATAATATTATTTAATCCCTTTTTCCAAACCTTATATTTTCAAGAATATTATATCAACCAATAATATAGTATTTGTTTTAAAAATTAATTTTTGTCAATTTTGACACTATTTGATATTTGGTTTTTGTGAAAGTAACAACAAACTTATCACTTCGAAAAAAAATTATATAATCAACCCTAACATGTCATATTAACCTATATAATTATTTTAATTTATCAAAAGTATAAAATTACATTTATTTGGATATTTATAATATCAATTATTTTAATCATTCATTAATAAGATAATTACTGCATCATCATTGTGTCATAAATAAATTAAATTATTTAATGTCTAAAAATTATAAATAAAATACCATTATGTATAAAATATTTTTATCTTTCAAATTAATATTTATAGTCGATTTTATCTTATGTATTACCCTATATTAAAATTTTTTAGTTATGAAAACTTTAATTTAACACTTTTAACTCTTCTTTAAATTAAATAATAATAAATGTCCTAATCTAATCCATTTGGACCTAAATGGTTATATTTTATTCGTAATTTTGTTTTTGGATGAATTAAACTTATCCAATAGAATTGAGACTGGTTTATGGTAATTATAATATCATTTTTACCCATAATTTCCCTATTTACTTTTAACTATGGTAAATAAAATTCAAAAATAACTATTCACCAAAAAATTATTTTCAACTTATTGAACCACATTTTACTAACTGAGGTTATCCATCTCTATAAAAATTTTAAAATTCAACTAAAAAATGTGGTAAAATTATGTTTTATACAAATTTTGAAATGCTCCTAGAAGGTGGGTAAAAGACAATAAAAAGTTCAACATAATTTTAAACATCTAATTTTATTATAAAAAAGACTCCAATGAATTACATTGAACTAATATTTTTATTATGTATCAATTTTTACTTAAAAAAATTTAAATAAAATAATTAATTATTTAAATAAAAAGTGGGTTTTAAAGAATAACGTAGTGTTTTTCACTATTCATCAAAAATTGAAAGTTTTCAGAAAAATAAAAAAAATCACCCTAAGCTAATTTTGATATTCAAAATTCAAAAATGAATTCTATTTTAAAAATTCGAAAACATAAAAGTTTCATTAATTAATTTAAAATTAATTACAGTTGTCAAAACCAAAAGGAGTATTTTTAAGAAATAATAACTATCAAAAGATTGGCAATTGTTGATATCCAATTTCAAATTGAAATTACTTAAAATGACTATTATTGGATTAAAGGGTTAAAATATAATCTAATTATACTTCCAAACCATTAAAATTTATAATTTAACACTATAAATTATTTTGATTAAAAAAGTTGTTTGCAGTTAAAATATAGTATTTTTCGCTATCCACCCAAATATGAAAGTTATCAGAAAAACACAAAAAATTTATTAAAAATAAATTCTTATGTCCTGATTCTAAATAATAAGTTTATATTTTCAAATTTAATATAAAAGTTTCAAAAATTGAATTTAAAAAAATCCATCAAAAGGTTGTAAAATTGGATTTTTTTAAAAAAATACTTCTTTTATCTGAAAAAAAATGAATTTGTTCTTACATTATGTCTAAGAAACTCATAATATGGATTCAAAAATTATAATGATTATATAAAGTTCAGAATTCAGTTAATATTATTCATAACCGCTTTTGAACGTCTATTTTAGTAAGTCATGTTGCGCTTGAACTCGGTATTGCTTGTAGTGAAAGTTATTGAATTACTTTGAAGAAATAATTTACTTTGAAATATTTGGGTGTTACATTATTCCCTCCTTTAATAAATTTTTTCCTTGAAATTTGAATGTTTTCTTAGAAAATAAAATGTTTAAAATAGAAAAAACCTTTGTGGGAAAACCCACATCAGAAATTGGGTTAATAAAATTTAGTCTTAATAAGAGGAAAAGGGAAATGAAAGGGTCACCACCAAATTATGATCTCGATTAGGAGAACATTGGTGGAAACTAGATGAAAATAATTGGAGGAAAATCATAAATATTTATAGGGAGTGATTGAGGTCATCAATCAAAAAACATTGTAAAATTGAGGGCCTCAAATCCATCAATCTATGACGATTTAAAATACCATCGGTTCAAAAAAACATAAGGTATTAGGATGACATATTTTTGGTTTTAAGATCCCTTACCTAAAGTTTAAGAATTAATTTATCCATAGAATAAGAGGAGATAATGTATATATATATATATAATTGACCAGTATAGTTTCATCCTTCAACTAATTCCTACCACAAAATCAACTTTCACTCTAAAAGATTTCAAAAAATATATTCTATTTATACTAATCTTATAGGGTTCCAAAAATAATGAATTTATATTCACTTATCATACCTTAAAAAAGAAACTACATTATAAAATCCAAGACATCACATAGGCCAGTGGTAGGTGATGCACCCTGGTCACCCTTCGGATGCGGGTTCAAGTCTCGTGGCCTTACCGGATGTGACTAGTTTTCGTCCGACCTCTGGGTTGTCCTTTTTATAACAATCCAAAAATAACCTTCACAATAGTATCCAATTTCAAACTTAATTCATTCCAACCTTTAGACTTATCCAAAATACTTCTATCCAAACTCACAGACTAAAATTTATAAGGAAGTTAAACACAATGAAGATCCTTTTTCCACGTAATAACATGTGAACACATTTATCAAGTGTTCTTTTAAAACATGGTAACACCCTAAATTACCATAAAACCTTATTGATTACATTCATTCTCCTTTATTATTTATAGAATACTATATATGTTTCTTATATCCAAAAAATTTGAACATTCCAACAATGATGAAATAAAAAAACAATTAATCAGTTCTAATGAAGTTAATAATATCCTATATAATTTATCCAAAATCAGCCATCTCTTATTCCAAAATCACTACCACAGTATCAAGACTATATTAGGATTACCTTTCCTTCAACCATTTATTTTCCAAAAAGTGTAGCTTATAATTAAGTAAATTTTTGTTGAACCATATAATCGCAAATCCTTAATAAAATAGTATTGCAGTACAATCGTTATATATCTTCATAATTCGTATAACTAGTATATTGTTGATACAACACTAAAATGAAATAATTCTATAATAACAACATAAGAATAATAGTCATTCCTCTTCATCTGAGTTAGTATCATAACATGATTATTATCCAATAGAATCATTTGAGATATACTCTGATGACTAGGACATTGATTTGTGTAGTGTCCCAATGCCTTGAAGATGAATAATTTAACATTTGAAACCTTTTTCTAACCCTTAAAATCACATATTTGGTGTCCTTTTTCTCCACACTTATAACAAACTATCATTCTCTTCAAGCATTTACCAAGGTGATTCTTTTCTATATTTATCACATATGGGAAAATCCTTCCTTCCCCTCTTCTCTTTATACATATTTCTCTCTACCATACATTTCTTCTCTTTTTCCCTTCAAAGCCATAGGACTCAGAGAATTCTTTACTTATCTTATTAACACATGATATTATTTATTCATATGTTTAGAATACTTGGGAGAATATTTCCCTTCTAAATGTTGGCTTAATACCATTAATGATATGGTCTTTCTTACTCTATGGATCATATGTATTGCTGGATTTCTCATTCCTTCTACTGGGCGCCATTTCTATATAATGGAATACACTAGGTCAGTTTATGAATCGCAATGAATAATTCCAAACTTGTAAAATACCTAACATAAATTGAAATTTTTTTGGATATAATCCATAATCATAAAAATATTTTTTTTGAAGTGGTATATACTCATAAATCCTTCATAATGATTTGTAAAAAAAATGAGAATTTTCTTAAGCATATCCCCCAGGAGTGTCGTAACAAAGAGTGCAGTAAGGCCTGTTATCATGCACATGTTCCCATTAGAGTCTATCTTAAAGCGGTGCTTTTGAGTTTTACACCTAGGTACATCTCTTCCAGAGACGCATTTACCTTCTCGTATCTAGACGGGGATTAATTTTCTTGGAAAAATCACAAAAATCTCTACATTACCAAAATTCTAGTAAGTTATTCTATACTAATCCTCAAAGTCTATCTTAGGATAATGTACTCTAATCAGATTTTATCTAAATCTAGTTTCCAAGGTTATTGCTGAATTTCTTCTGATACCAACTGTAATACCCCGACCCAAGATTCCAAAAGTTGGTTCATTATTTTAATACATTCGCATGATTACAAGAAATCAAGTCCTGAAAGACCGATCAGTTTAGCAGTCTTAGAAAATAGATTACATACATGACCATTACATTAGACTTTCTAACATTAAACACACACAAAATCCTTTCATAATTCCATTGTTCCCTTAGCTTAACCCTACATCTCAAACCTAAAACACTTCTTTGGATCCTAGGAAAATGAAATATAAGAAAGTGGTGAGCTCAGATGCTCAGTAAAGGTAAATAATTTAGCAGAATCTATAAACTTTTAAGGCAATATGTTTAATAAAAATATATACCTTTAAACATAAACATGAACATAATATGGAAAAAATAAATCAAAAATTACCATATAAACATGAACATGGATATTCTAATAGTCGAATAATCACATGTAATAACTAATTTTATAATGTGGGAATGTACATTACCAGACTTTAATTTTTGTGTCAAGGCCTAGTGCCAGGACCTAGGGGCTAACTGTAACCAGACCCCAACCCGGAGAGCCTCTGTAACTGGACTCCAACCCGGAGAGTATCTATAACTAGAATCCAACCTGGAGAGCCTCTATAATTAGAACTTTACCCGGAGGGTCTTCTGTAACCACACCCTAACCCAGAGGTCTTACTTTTACTGGTCCCCAACCCGGAACATACTAGTCTAACACATTCATCTTAAGAAGAGGTTGAAATGTAACAAAATCATTCGTATTAAAACTAGCATATGAAATGTCAATAATTTAACCATAAACCATGAATGGAATAAAAATAACTCATCCACAGTAAACACATATCACAAAACCTTAAATACAATATTGAAGATATGTATCATAATAAATCAACTTGAAACAAGTGTAAAATTTATCAAAGGATGTTGACGTAGTTGAAATCAAAACTATCTGAGAGAAATATCTATTTCTATTAAGAAATAATTTAAGAGTCACGTAATTATGAAAAAACATTTATTTTGAAAAATAGTCTTATAATAAAGTAAGGGAAGCTTTGACAATGTTATAACGGCGGAGAATAACTGCACCCGCCGTATAAGTTGAAAAAGACATTCTTACCTTAATTTTGTCGAAAAGGTCGTAAAGTACCTTGTTTGGAGAACGACAGAAAGATTCCTTTAAAAACATATAAGATCAAATAAGGGCATAAATTACTTTAACCCATTTTCTAGTAAATAGTATAAATTTTATGAAATAAATTTTTAAGAAACATGGATGTGGATGATAAAGAGGCCCTGGTAGATAATTACGTAAATACAACCTCGGATAATATAGAGATTGTGAAATTAACCCTTACCTTGCACTTTTCCTTGGTTGAGGGTATGTTAACCTCATGTATAATAGATAAATAATTGTTATTAAATTATACAAGAACCATATACATAATTATGATATCATATATGATCTTCTAATACTCCTTTTTTTAATGGTATTTTAGTATTATCACCGTTTTCGGTTTTAACTGATTCATTTTCCTTTATATTTTTTGTTACATGAGTCATGTTTATTATGGAAGGGATGTTTTTTATTCATATCCAGAATGATATCAAGTCTTTAAACATTATTTTTAATAATAAAATGAAAATTAGTCTTGAATTGTTACGATGGGGAAAGAATCTCATCGCATTCGTGGAGATGGTAATCCATACGTACGCATGAGTGACAATATCATTATTTTGATATTAAAATAGTATAAAATTGGATGTTATATCATATATACTTAATAATTATCATGTTATATTTATTATTTACTTCAATTATACATCATTATTATACCCATCCAAGTAATAATGTATTGAATAACAACTACACCACGACGTGGAGACGGTAAGCCATACGTTCGCACATATGGTTACATGTCATTCAATGGATGGATAGAATAATGAATATGGTTGTACGATATTTATAATAACATAATAGTATATAGAAGATACTCAATTTATTTTTTTATATTGGAAACAATAAGGAAAGAAGAAGTGGAATAAGAAAATAATTTAAAAGAGGTGATGAAATATTTACCTCTTCTTCAGGTTCTTCCTTTTGACATGATCAAAAGTGCTCCATAGGTTAGATTTATGACAAATGGAAGGCCTCTAAGATGAATGGAGGAAAGTTTTGAGGATATTTGGGCAGGGTTTGGACAATCCAAAATGCTTTGAAGGCGTGAATTTGAGAGAAGGGGGAGTGCCCTTTTATCAGAGGGGTGAGGGGAACCTTTGGAAAATATTGAAATATTATTTTATAATAAAATACCATTTGGTTTATAATGGATCCAAATTTATTTATTTAAAATATAAAGTTTTTATGGGTCTAAATCCCTTTAATAAATTGTTTTTTGACAAGTTTAGGTTACCATTTTAACCTTATCTTTTAGATTTAACTCTAAGTTAAATAATTTAACTTTTGTTGTGTCTTCTTGGATTCTTACACTATATGGTTAATAAAAGTACTATAAACATCTAAGATAACATAAAGTGGTTCATTAATTACATATATATTATTATATAATACCTTTTTCCAAAACTTATATTTTTAGGAATATTATATCAGCCAATAATATAGTATTTGTTTTAAAACTTAATTTATGTCAATTTTGACACTATTTGGTATTTTGTTTTTGTGAAAGTCATAAAAATCTAATCACATAGAAAAAAAATTATCTAATCAATCCTAAAATTTCATATTAACCTAGAAAATTTGTTTAATTCATCAAAAGTCTCATATTATATTTATTTGGATATTTATAATATCAATTATTTTAATCTTTCATTAATAAGGTAATTACTGCATCATCATTGTGTCCCAAATAAATAAAATTATTTAATCTCTAAAAATTATAAATAAAATATTATTATGTAGGAAATATTTGTATCTTTCCAATGAATATTTATAGTCAAATTTATCTTATGTATAACCCGATATTAAAATGTTTTATTTATGAAAACTTGAATTTAACACTTTTAACTCTTCTTTAAATTAAATAATAGTAAATGTCCTAATCTAATCCAAGTGGACCTAAAGGGTCATATATTATTCCTATGGTATTTTCTGGCTAATTAGACTTATCTAATTGAATTAGGACATGTCTTAAGTTATTATAATATCATTTTTACCCTTAATTACCCTATTTACTTTTAACTGTGGTAAATAAGTCAAAAGTTACTATTCACCAAAAAATATTTACATATTATTGAACCACATTTTACTTACTGAAGTTAACCAACTCTCTCGTATTTTTGAAATTCAACTCATAGAAGCAAAAAAATTATGTTTTATACAAATTTTCAAATGCTCCTAGAAGGTCGGTAAAAACGGTAAAAAGTTCAACAAAATTTTATATGTCAAATTTTGTTATAAAAAAGACTCCAATGAATTAAATTGAACTAATATTTTTATTCTGTATCCATTTTTACTTAAAATAAATTTAAATAAAATAATTAATTATTTAAATAAATAGTGGGTTTTAAATAATAATGTAGTGTTTTTCACTATTCGTCAAAAATTGAAAGTTTTCAAAAAAAAATACAAAAATTTCACCCCAATATAATATTGATATTTAAAATTAAAAAATAATTCTATTTTACCAATTTCAAAATATATAAGTTGCATTAATTAATTTACAATTAATTCTCGTTGTCAAAACCAAAAAGCGTAATTTTAAGAAATAATAACTATCAAAACATTGACACTTGTTTATGTCCAATTTCAAAGTGAAATTACTTAAAATGAAAATAATTGGATTAAATAGTAAAAATATAATATAATTATACTTACAAATCATTAATATTTATAATTTAACACTTTAAATTATTTTGATTAAAAAAGTTGTTTCCAGTTAAAATATAGTATTTTTCACTATTCACCCAAATATGAAAGTTATCAGAAAAACACCAAAAATTTATTGAAACTAAATTATTATATACCAATTATAAATAATAAGTTTATTTTATAAATTTTAATATAAATGTTTCAAATATTGGATTTAAAAAAAATCACCATTAAAAGGCGGAAAATTGCATTTTTTTGAAAAATGCTTTTTAACCTAAAAGATGAATCTCTTCTAACATTATGTCTAAGAAAATCATAATATGGTTTATAAAATTATAATTATTATATAAAGTTAAAAATTCAGTTAATATTATTCAAACCCGCTTTTGAACGGCTAGTTTGGTAAGTCGTGGTGCGCTTGAACTCGGTGTTGCGTGTAGTACAAGTTATTGAATTACTTTGAAGAAATAATGTAAAATGAAATTTTGGGGTATTACATTCTTCCCTCCTTCAATAAATCGCGTCCTCCCAATTTGAAAGTGTTTTTTGAAAATAAAAGGTTGAATATATAAAATACCTTTGTGGAAAAACTCACATCGTAAATTGGGTTAATAAAATTTAGTCTTAATAAGAGGAAAAGGGAAATGAAAGGGTCACCCCCAAATTATGATCTTGATTAGGAGAACATTGGTGGATATTAGATACACAAAATTGGAGGAAAAACGTAAATATTTATAGGAGTGATTGAGGTCATCAATCACAAACAAGTGTAAAATTGAAGACCTCAAATCCATCAATCTATGATGATTTAAAATACCATCGGTTCAACAAAACATATGGTATTAGGATAACACATTTTTGGTTTTAAGATCCCTTCCCTAAATTTTTAGAGTTAATTTATCCCTATAATAAGAGGATAATATATATATATATATATATATATATATATATATATATATATTGACAAGTATAGTTTCATCCTTCAACTAATTCCTACCACAAACTCATCTTTCACTCCAAAAGATTTCAAAAAAAAATTCTATTTATCCTAATCGTACAGGTTTCCAAATATAATAAATTTATAATTCACCTATAAAAATATAAAAAACTACATTATACAATCCAGGACCTCATATGGGCCAGTGGTAGGTGATGCACCCTTGTCGCCCTTCAGTTGTGGGTTCAAGTCTCGCGGCCTTGTCGGACACGACTGGTTGTCGCCCAGCCTCTGGGTTGTCCTTTTTATATCAATCCAAAACTAACCATAAAAATAGTATCCAATATCAAACATAATACATTCCAACCTTTAGACATATCCAAAATACTTCTATCCAAACTCACAGTCCAAATTTTATAAGGAAGTTAAACACAATGAACATCCTTTTGGCCACATAATAACATGAGAACACCTTCATAATGAATTCTTTTTAAACATGGTAATACCCTGAATTACCATAAAACCTTATTGATTACATTCATTCTACATTATTATTTATAGAATACTGGATATATTCCTTATATAAGAAATTTTTTAATATTCCAACAATGATGAAAAAAACAAACTATTAACCAGTTCTAAGAAAGTCAAGAATATCAAATATAATTTATCTAAATCAACTATCTCTTATTCCAAAATCACCACCTCATTATCACGGCCATATTAGGTATTACCTTTACTTAAACCATGTATTTTCCAAAAACTGTATCTTACTGTTAAGTCACTTTTCTTAGAACCATATAATCGCAAATCCTCAATAAAATAGTACTGCAGTACAATCATTATTTATCTTCACAATTCATATAACCAGTATATTGTTGATACAACAGTCAAATGAAATAATTCTATAATATCAACATAATAACACTAGTCATTCCTCTTTATCTGAGGTTAGTATCATAACTTGACAATTATTCACTAGCATCATTTGCGGTATACTTTGATGACTAGGACATTGATTTGCGTAGTGTCACAACACCTTGCAAATGAAGCATTTTACATTTGAAACCTTTTCCTTGCCCTTTCAATCATGTACTTGGTGTCCTTTTTCTCCACACTTATAACAAACTCCCATTCCCTTAAAGCATTTACCAAGGTTATTCTTTCCACATTTATCACATATGGGAAAATCCTTCTTTCCCCTCTTCCCTTTATCCATCTTTCTCTCTACCATCCTTTTCTTCTCTTTCTTCCTTTCAAAGCCATAGGACTTAGATAATTCTTTACTTATATTATTAACACATGGTATTATTTATTCATATGTTGAGAATACATGGGAGACTATTTACCTTATAAATTTTGTCTTAATACCAAGAATGATATGATCCTTCTTACTGTTTGGATCACACATATTTTTGTAGTTCTCATTCCTTCTACAGGGTTCCATTTCTATACAATGTCATACACAAGGTCAGTTTATGAATCGCAATGAATAATTCCAAACTTTTAAAATACCAAACATAAATTGAATAGTTTTTGGATATAATCCATAATCATAAAAATATTTTCTTTGAGGAGGTATATACTCATAAATTCTTCATAATTATTTGTAAATAAAATGATAATTATCTTAAGCATATTCCCTGGGAGTGTTGTGACCAAGAGTGCGGAAAGGATCATTTTCGTGCACCAGTTACCCTTCGAGTCTAGCTCAAAGTGGTGTTTTTGGGTTTTAACCCAAAGTACATCTATGCTAGAGCCACCTCTACCTGCTCGTATCTAGACAGGGATGTATTTTCTTGGAAAACTCAAAAAATCTCTACATTAACAAAATTCTAGGAAGTTCTTCAATACTAATCCTAAAAGTCTATCTTTGGGTAATATGCTCTAATCAGAGTTTATCTAAATCTAGTTTCCAAGGTTATTGTTAAACATCCTCTGATACCAACTATAACGCCCCGACCCTAGATTCCCAGAGTCGATGCATTATTTTAATACATTGGAATGATTACTATGAATCAAGTCCTGAAAGACCGATCAGTTTAGCAGTCTTGGAAAATAGATTACATACATGAACGTTACATTACACTTTATAACATTCAACACACAAAAAAATTCTTTTAGAATTCCATTTTTTTCCTTAGCTTAACCCTGCATCTCAAATATAAAAAACTTCTTGGGATCCTGGGAAAATAAAACATAAGAAAGGGGTGAGCTCAGATACTCAGTAAGGGTAAATAATTTAGAAGAAGGTATAAACTTTTAAGGAAATATGTTTAATAAAAAATAGATTTTTAAACATTAACTTGAACATAATATGGAAAAAATAAATCAAACATTACCATATAAACATTCACATGGATATTCTACTTGTCGAATAATCTCATGTAATAACTAATTTTATAATGAGGGAATGTATAGTACCAGACTTTAATTTCTGTGTCAAGGCCACATTATAAGACCTAGGGGAAAACTGTAACTAGACCCCAACCCTGAAAGCCTCTATAAGTGGACTCCATCCTGGAGAGCCTCTGTAACCGGACTCCCACCATGAGAGCCTCTATAACCAGACTCCAACACGGAGAGCCTCTGTAACCGGACTCCAACCCAGAGAGCCTCTGTAACTCGACTCCAACCCTGAGGATCTTTTATAACCAGAACCCAACCTGGAGGTCTTACTTTTACTATTCCCCAACCCGGAACATACTAATCCAACACGTTCATCTTAAGAAGAGGTTGAAATATAACATTAACATTCTTCTTAAAACTAGCATACGAAATGTCAATACTTTAACCATAAACCATGAATGGTATAAAAATAACTCATCCAAAGTCAAACATATCACAAAACTTTAAATACAATATAGAAGATTTGTATCATAATAAATCAACTTCAAACAAGTGTAAAATTTATCAAAGGATGTTGATGTAGATGAAATCAAAACTATTCGAGAGAAATATCTCCTTCTATTTTGAAATCATTTTAGAGTCACCTAATTATAAAGAAAATATTAATTTTGAAAATATTCTTATAAGCTTGTAAGGTAATCTTTGATGATTTTATAATGGCAGAGAATAACCGCACCCGCCGTATAAGTTAAAAAAGACATTCTTACCTTAATTTTGTCGAAAAGGTCGTAAAGTACCTTAATTGGAAACAGACTGAAAGATTCATTTCAAAACATATAAAGTTGAATAAGGGTATAATTTAATTTAACTCATTGTATATTAAATGGTTAAAATGTTTTGAAATACATTTTTATGAAACATGTATGTGGATGATAAAGAGGTCACAGTAGAGAATTATGTAAAAACAACCTCGGATAATAAAGAGATTATGAAATTAACCCTTACCTTGCACTTTTCCCTAGTCGAGGGTATGTTAAACACATGTATAATAGTTAAATCATTGTTATTAAATTATACAAGAACCATATACATAATTATTATATCTTATATGATCTTCTAATTATGCTTTTTTAATGGAATTTTAGTATTATCGTCGTTCCGAGTGGTAAATGATTCGTTTTACATTATATTTTTTGTTATGTGAGTCATATTTATTATGGATAGGATGTTTCTTATTAATATCCCAAATGATATCTAGTATTTAAACATTATTTTTAATCATCAAATTAAAATTATCCTTGAATGGTTTCTATGGGGAAAGAGTCTCATCGTGTTCGTGGAGACGGTAATCCATATGTACGCACGAGCAACAATATCATTCTTTTGATATAAAAATCATATATAAATGGATGGTATATAATATATACAGAATCATTATCATGTTATATTTATTATTTACGTCAATTATACATCATTATTGTAAGAACTCGATTTTTGGTTATAAAAGACTTTGGAATATTCTTGATGTTATTCCAGAGCAGCGCCTTCAGACGGTATGCGATTCTGAGCCCCGGAGTGGCCGGAATTAAATTTTCAGTGCATTCACACTGGGAACGCCTAATAAATGGGATAACTCCTAAACGGTGATTCGGATCAGATATTCGAGTGGAGGGATGGGTCCAAAATGGGGTGTTTACCCTAGTAATGACATAAAACATGTCGGTGCGGGACATTTGGACCCCTCGCTCGCTTTCGGAACGTGACATGGATAAATTAAATAATTAATTTATTCGTTTAACGGCTTAACTCAAGTATCTATTAAATGGTGGATTTTATTGTAAAACTAAGGGCACCGTTGAGTACAGAGAGTTTCTTTTACCCTAGGAGAGGTATAAGTTTTGTGGGCGCGGGCCGTTAGTGAAAAATGGCCCCAGGGGAGTTTTCGTAATTTGGCGGCCTTGGGCGTTGAGCTTTATAACTTTCAAACGGAAGCTCGGAATCAAATTTTGAGATTGTCGTTGTGCTTGGGATGTGGTGTTTACCCTAGGGGAGGATTAACCTCGACCCCATCGAGAGTTTCAGATGTAGGTTAAATTATGGGTTTAAATTAATTATTTTTCTAATTATTATTTTTTATTTAAACCCTTCTCCATCCATTTCCTCCCCTTGTTCTACCCTGGAGAAACCCATAAACCTCTCCTCCACCTCTCCGGAAATGCGTGATAGATCCGGCGTGGTGCGGCAGCTCCGACGAACCCTTGTGAAGCTTCGGGCGAAGCCCATCGAGGTAGGTGTCGTTATTGTTTCATTTTTAATTCCCGCACCAACTTTGATCCCAATTTATGGCATCGATTTTCTGTTTAATTCTCAAGAGAATCCCATGAATGCATAGAAGTTTTTATGCTCTTTATGACGCTCATTTCAGATTCGAAATCTGAGTTCGGAGGTGGCTGCAGCGGCTCGTCGAAGTTTGCGGGTTTTTGAAGTTTCCTGCAGGTTATTTTTTTCCGGGAAGCTTCAGCGGCGGCGGTAGGGGCTTCGGCGGCGGCGCGGGTCTTCCAGGCGGCGGCGGAGTTGCGGGCTTCGGCGGGCGTCTGAATTAGGCGAAGGGGTTGGGGAATCTGGGGGCATGGCAGTCGTCGGCTGCAGGCGTTAGCGAGGCGCGAAGCACAGGGGAGGAGGAGGACCGGCTTCGACCGGTCGTCACGGGACAAAGACCCGGGGTCTTCGTGACCCCGGCCAGTAGACAAGGGACCCGCGCTTCGTGGGTCCCATAGGGAAACATCCGGACCAGCTGAGCCGGTCCGGGCGATGCGGGCCGGCCAAACCGGCCCGGCCCACCCCCTTTCGGTCCGATAAAATTTATATCGCCTCTAAAAGGTAGCTCGGGTTTTGGATTCACGCGCCGTCAGTGGTGACGCGTTCCTTGATTTAATACTAGAATTTTGAGATGGTTTCGGGAATTTCTAATTCTCGAAACGAGGGTCCTCGGAGGCGCGACGCGTCTTTAAGCGAATTGACGTTTTTCGGGGGATCTTGTTTTGGATGGTACGGACGCGTCTGACGTCTGTTTTGAGTGTCGTTAGCGGCGTTGGGACCCTGGAACCGGGGAAAATCTTTCCACGGTGGTTTCGGTCGTTAAAGTCAGAGTTGAGGCATGGGCCCCATGGCCCGTCTTTTGAGCTGCAAGCAGCGTTTAGCGACTTTCTTATCAGGCGTCCGTTCTGGGCGTGCGAGTAGTCAATTCTGGATTTTTTTTCGAGGGGATTACAATGGTGCAATCCGCCCACTCTAATTCCACATGTTGATTCGGGCCCCGCGATGGCCTTTTCGGGAGTTGACGGTGATTTCCAGCATTATCACCGGGTGTCCATTTTGGACAAGTGATTAGTCGAACTTGTGTACATTTTCAAAAGGATCGCAATGGTGTGATCTGCTCGTGGTGTTTCGGGACCGGGATGTGGGTCCCACGTTGCACCGCTCGTGTGCGGTGCGCCGGAATGCGTATTTTTTTCGGATATCCGTTGCACTCAAGTGAGCAGTCCTTTTGATGTGTTTTCCTGAGGGTATCGCAATGGTGTGATGCACCCGACTGTTTTCGGCGCCGAGGCTTGGGATTATGGGACGTCGTTCGGGCGTAAAGCGGTGTTGGATGAATTTTCCGTCGGATATCCATTTGAGATTAGTAAGTAGTCGATCTCGCATGTTTTTCCACGAGCATTACAACGGTGTAATATTTTCAGGTGATCAGAGCCTCTTATTTGATCTTATTAAATGTGGAAATATGAAAGGTGCCCCGGTGGCGGTTCTTCTGCCGTGTTTGTAGCGGACCTTTGGCGTGTGATCGTGTGCACTCTTGGGAGAGTGACGTTGGTGTTTAAAGAGATGTAGTTGGCCGTGCATGGGCTGATGAGGTGGCAAGTTGGAGTGGTTACGTTACGCCTTCGCGTTCACAATGGGTTTCGTGTGTACGTAAGCCTTTTTGGCTGGAGACGTGGCATAATCTGGGAGTATGTGAGAACAATGGGAGGTACATGTGGATGTTTTTACCTGAGAACGTTTTTGCGCTTGGTTGGGGTTTACTTGGGGCCACACGTCGTGTGTCCCCAGGTGCGTTTCGTGTTCTGTTTTGCATACTTTTGACCTCTCGCGACGTAGAGGGTCCCTCTGTTCTCGATTGTTGACCAGCGGGGTTGAGTTTTTCCCCTGGCTTTGTGCTCGAAGGTTTAGATCAGCAGGGTTGAGTGGTTTCCCCTGGTTTTGTTCCGGAGTCAGGTGGTTGTGCGATACCCACTCCATGTTCGGTTGGCCAGTGTTGTACCATCCAGAAGAGATAGCCAGAGCAGTTCCGGTTTTACCCTCCAGTAGAGACTTGGCAGTGGGTTTCTCATCGACTTCTTCGGGTTTACCCTCCGGTAGAGACTGGGCAGTGGGTTGTGCACTGGCTTCTAGGGTTTACCCTCCAATAGAGACTGGGCAGTGGTTCACCCGATGGCTCTCGAGGGTCTACCCTCCAGCAGGGCTGGGAAGTGGGTCACTCATCGTCTTGATTCAGGTCTACCCTCCAGTAGGGCTAGGCAGTGGGTCACCTGTCGACTTGTTCTAGGTTTACCCTCCATTAGGGCTGGGCAGTGGGTCACCTGTCGACTTCTTCCAGGTCTACCCTCTAGTATGGCTGGGTAGTGGGTCACCTGTCGGCTTATTCCATGTTTACCCTCCAAGAGGTCTGGGCAGTGGGTCGCCTGATGATGTATTAGGGTTTACCCTCCAGTAGGGCTGGGCAGTGGGTCACCTGATGATGTATTAGGGTTTACCCGCTAGTAGGGCTGGGTAGTGGGTCACCCGATATCTTATTAAGGTTTACCCTCAGTAGGGCTAGGCAGTGGGTCGCCCGATATCATATTATGAAGTACCCTCCCGTAGGGCTGGGCAGTGGGACACCCATTGACATTCCAGACTCAGTCCTTTATACTAGGATAGTCTGTGGCTTTCCTCCATGATTACCAGAGCGGGACCCTTGGTTGTACGGGTTAGTAATGGAATGACCTTGACTATGAGGAGACCTCTTGACTGCGGGGTAGTTACGAGGTGTGGCTTTACATTCCCCCAGAACTCTCAAGTACGAGGGGCGATTTCCTCCACTGATATGCGTCCTTGTGAAGCGACCTAAAACCGTGCAGGCGAGTCAGTTCCGCCCAAAGTGGATAGTGTCGAGGTGCGGTGGTTTGATCCCCTTGACTTGCAGTTCGGGGTAGACGTGTGGGATGCTGGGCATCGATGATGGGGTTTACTTCGGGGACTGTTGTCTACTCACCATCATGGGCTAAGCTACGGGATGGGGATCCCCTTACGAACTTGTTCGGGATTCTTGACAGATCATATATATGTATATCCCTTGTTCTAGTACCCACTCCTTGGGTTTTGTCTACTCTCCTCCCAGGAGAGTCAAAAACGTGCGGGTATGCCACGTGCTTTCCTTGTCTAGATTATCGTGGATGAACGAGTCTACTCCCCTACTATAGGTAGCGAAGACTCGATGATAAGTTCATATTCTCACCGTTTCCATCTCCTTGTGTCTGGATGAGTCTACCTCTTTTATATTTTTGTGTTGATCTAGACTCTTTACAATACCCTTTACTACTTTTCCTATTCGATCTACTTCTCACCCTTCAGTACCTTCTTTGTTGCTCCCTCGATCCTTCGGTGTATCCTACTGTGTATTTTTATACTCACCCCTACTTGGGCTTTTCCCGCACTTGGTGTGTTGTTGGAGGTGATGAACAGGTTGGTCGTGACTTCAGCAGAGATTAGGAGTTTGGGAGCTTGGACCTTGTGCGGTGGTCGGAGTCAGGTTTCAGGTGGGGGACACTTCCAGCGGTTTTTCTTTTGTTTACCTTTTGCCAGGTTGTGTCACTTTTCTGGTTGGGCACGTGTTTTTCCCCTTTTCTTCTCAGTTTACCATCAGCACTTTCTTGTACTGGTTAGAGGTCGATGCACTATTGTGGTTTATATATACCAGTTTCCCTTTTCTTTACTCTTTTGTTTCTTTTACTCTGCATTTTTTGCATTGATTGTGCTTCGTGTGTGTGTGTACAGGTACTCAAGCAAAGGCCTCCCCAATTTGTTTAGCCTTCAGCGCTTGTCTCCAGCCCCTGGCCTATGAAGGCCGGCTTGGGGTAGTTGCGGCTCGAGCTCAGGTAGGGTCGGGTCATGACAAAGTGGTATCAGAGCTGGTTAGTTCTTTGGGATGTTATGTGAATGTCCCTAAAAGAGGAATTGGTTGGTATATAGGGAAACATTGTTAACGTGTCTCAAGAGCGGCTCTCAGGCCAGGGAGTCCAGTGACGGTGCGACAGCTGACGTATTCGTTCACCAGGACCCTGATAACCCGCTTGTCGACTCAGCATGCTGAGACACTTGTTACAGGGAAAATTGGTTTTTGCATCACATAGGATTGAGTCTTTGAATATCATTCTTGAGTCAGCTCCCCATCGTTGTTGTTATTGGTATATACATATATGCTCATCTGATCGGGGAACTCCTTGATAACATTCAGGATGTCTCTGTGAAGACATCCAGCCAGGATACCATCTTTGGTTCATGACGAAGACCCTGTGAGCTACGAGGCCAGAGTCCAGGACCCATCATGCGAGCCTCTTTCTTCGGGTGGGCCGGTAGCAGCACCCCAACCTCTTGAGCAGCCAACAACTTTAGCAGAGCTGGCTGAGCATGAGCGCAGGTTGAGCATGCTCCGTGAGTTCTAGAAGTAGAGACCGCTGAGGTTCAGTGGTGAGCCAGACCCTCATGCAGCAGATTCTTGGTTTGAGACAGTGGTTCTTCTTTTCAGGCTTGTGCAGGTGCCAAAAGATCTTATGGTGGCTTTGGCTGCCAACCTTTTCCGTGGAGTAGCTTGGCATTGGTGGATTCTATTGACTCAGTTTCTTGGCGAGTCATCGCTTTCTTGGGGATACATTCAGTTGTTATTTCGTGAGGAGTTTTGACCCTCCTGATTATGATCCGTTCAGATTCAAGAGATCCTGAAGTTTCAGCATGTAGGGATGACGGTGGCCAAGTACGCGGCTAGTCTCGCAGGCCGTGCACGCTTTTACCCGGACATGGTCCATGATGACAACATCTGAGCGCGGAAGTTTGAGCAGGGTCTCCTCCGAGAGATTCGTGTTGTCGTAGTTCCCTTGGGCATTTCCACATATGTCGGGGTGCTAGAGAAGGCGCTGGTGACAGAGAGCTTCCTATCACGTTCTAGAGTTGGTGGTGTCAGCAGGCATGTTGGAGCCGAGACGTCTGCCGCAGCTAGTGGGCGTCGGCAAATAGAACCTCGATGCAAGTGGCTTTCTGACAACCGGACTCAGGGGCATGGTCATATACAATAGTGGTGCCGGAGGGCACCAGTGCATCCTGATGATATTCGGTGATATGCTTGTGACGAGCGAGGTCACCTGGCGCGGGACTGCCCGACCAGGCATGCTAAGGATATCGGGCATGTAGCAGGTGCACCACCACGACAGAGGCAGCTCCCTGATTGGAGTATTACCCAGAGAGGTGGTGCTAGCAGAGGAGTGGGAGGATCTGGAAGTGGAGGTTGACCTTACGAGGTCTTCCCATCACCACTAGGCGGTCCATCCAAGCTCCGGGAGCTGACAGTTGGGATAGCAGATAGCCGCGAGCTTTGGAAGTCTATGATCCTACAAATCAAGAGGTGGTAAAAGGTACACTCTACATCTCTTCTACTCTTTGCAAGTAGAACTGTTAGACTCTGTGTGTGAAATGATTTCCTCCCTTCTCCTTGCTTGATTTGTTACCAGGGTGACGCGGGGTGTCGGTGTAACCCTGTGTCGGAAAGGTAAAAGGAGTAGGACCTTTCTCTTTAGTCGATGGTGTTGACTCCTTCGCTTCTGAGCGTGTAAGAGGGTCTTGGTTGTGGGACATCGACTATGAAATCTTGTGTGACCAGATATCCTTGGGTGTTTCACCATATGGATATTCTGAAGGAGGGAATCATCGGGCCTTGTTATAGGTGTGGGCAGTGATTCCAGTCAAGGCATGCGATGTAGAGGTTTGGTCGGGGACGTGAGCTACCCCTGAGAGCCTTTGGACTATTTGATATAGTGTGAATGGATGGCGAGGTTCTCTACCACCTTGCCCCAACCCCATGGTCGGGGGTGTGTGCATGACATCTCCCACGTGACTCACTGAGAAAAAGTGTGTGTGCCCCTTTGCATGTCATCGGCGACGACAGACCTCACATGAAAGGATCAAATCCTTTGGTTTGTGTGCGGTGATGCGGGACTGTGCATGAGTTCTTCTGGATACGGGAGAGCTAGGTGCGGGCTTAGTACCATAAGTTGTTCCCTGGTTTTGCTTTTCAGGGATGAAACGATTGAAGGAGGGAATTATGTAAGAACATGGTTTTTGGCTATAGATGACTTTGGAATATTCTTGATGTTATTCGAGAGCAGCGCCTTCAGATGGCATGCGATTCCGAGCCCCTGAGTGGCCGGAATTAAATTTTCAGTGCGTTCACGCTGGGAACTCCAAATAAATTGTATAACTCCTAAACAGTGGTTTGGATCAGAGATCTGAGTGGACGGATGGGTCCGGAATGGGGTTTTTACCCTAGTAACGACATAAAACATGTTGGTGCGGGATGTTTGGACCCCTCGCTCGCTTTCGGAACATGAAACAGATAAATTAAATAATTAATTTATTCATTTAACGGCTTAACTCAAATATCTCTTAAACTGTGGATCAGATTGGGAAAATGAGGGCATCGTTGAGTTCATAGCATGCTGTTTACTCTAGGAGGGGTATAAGTTTTGCGGGTGCGGGTCGTCAGTGAAAAATGGCCCCAGGGGTGTTTTTGTAATTTGGAAGCCTCGATCGTTGAGCTTTATAACATTCAAACGAAAGCTCAGAATCAAATTCCGAGACCTCCGTTGTGCTCGGGAGGTGGTTTTTACCCTATGGGAGGCTTAAACTCGACCTCGTCGAGAGTTTAGGATGCGGGTTAAATTATGGGTTTAAATTAATTAAAATTTTAATTAATTCTTTTTTATTATTTAAACACTTATCCATCCCCTTAATCCCTTTTTTCTATCCTGGAGAAACCCCTCAACCTCTCATCCACCTCTCCGGTAAGGCGCGACAGCTCTGGCAAGGCGCGGTAGCTCCGGAGAACCCTTGTGAAGCTTTGGTCGAAGCCCATCGAGTTAGGCGTCGTTATTGTTTCATTTTTAATTCCCGCACCAACTTTGATCCCAATTTATGGCATCGATTCACTGTTTAATTTATGATCGAATCCCATGAATGCATAGTAGTTTTTATTCTCTTTCCTATGCTCATTTCGGATTCAAAATCCGAGTTCGGAGGAGGCCACAACGTCTCATCGAAGTTTGCGGGTTTTTGAAGTTTTCGGCGGGTTCTTTTTTTTCGGCGAGCTTCAGCGGAGGCGGCAGGGGCTTTGGCGGAGGCGCGGGTCTACCAGGAGGCGGCATCATTGCGGGCTTCGTCTGGCAGTGGGCTGAGGCAGAGCGTCCGGGGAAGCTGGGGGTGCGGCGGTCATCGGCTGCAGGCGCCAGCGAGGCGCGGAGCACGGGGGAGGAGGAGGACCGGCTTCGGCCGGTCGTCACGGGACGAAAACTCGGGGTCTTTGTGACCCCGTCCAGAAGACAAGGGACCCGTGCTTCGCGGGACCCATGGGGAAATAGCAGGACCGGCTGAGCCGGTCAGGATGATGCGGGCCGACCCGCGCGGTGAACCGCGGGCCGGCTCAGGCAGTGGGTGGGCCGGCCGAACCGGCTCGGCCCACCCCCTTTCGGTCCGATAAAATTTATATCGCCTCTAAAAAAAGCTCGGGTGTTGAGATTCACGCGCCGTCAGCAGCGACACATTCCTTGAGTTAAGCCAAGCATTTTGAGATGGTTTCAGGAATTTTTAATTCCCGAAACGAGGGACCTCAAAGGCGCGACGCGTCTTTAAGCGAATAGACGTTTTCCCAGGGATCTTGTTTTGGACGGCGCAGACGCGTTTGATGTCCGTTTTGAGTGTCGTCGGCGGCGTTGGGACCCTGGCACCGGGGAGAAGCTTTCCAGGGTGGTTTCAGGCATTAAAGTCGGAGTTGAGGCGTGGTCCCCATGACCCTTCTTTTGAGCTGCGAGCAGCGTTTAGCGACTTTCTCATCGGGCGTCCGTTCGGGGCGTGAGAGCAGTCAATTCTTGATGTTTTTACAAGGGGATTGCAATGGTGAAATCTGTCCGCTCTAATTCCACATGCTGGTGCAGGCCCCACGAGGGCCATTTCGGGAGTTGACGGTGATTTCCAGCATTATCACCGGGTGTCCGTTTTGGACAAGTGATTAGCCAAACTTGTGTACTTTTTCGAGAGGATCGCAATGGTGTGATCCATTCGTGGTGTTTTGGGACCAGGATGCGGGTCCCATGTAGCACGGCTCGTGTGCGGTGCGCCGAAATTCATCTTTTTCTCTGGATATCTGTTGCACTCAAGTGAGAAGTCCTTTTGACATGTTTTCCATAGGGGATCGCAATGGTGTGATGCACCCGACTGTTTTCAGGGCTGACGCTCAGTATCATGGGATGTCATTCGGGCGTAAATCAGTGTTAGATGACTTTTACATTGGATATCCATTTGAGGCGAGTAAGTAGTCGATCTCGTGTGTGTTTTCGAGAGTATTACAATGGTGTAATCTATTCAGGCGAGCAGAGCCTCTTACGCAATCTTATTAAACGTGGAAATATGAAAGGTTCCCCGGTGATGGTTCTTCTACCGTGTTTGTAGCAGACCTTTGGCATGTGATCACGTGCACTTCTGAAAGAGTGATGTTGGTGTTTAAAGAGATGTATTTGGCCGTGCCTGGGCTGACTAGGTGGCATGTTGGAGTGGTTACGTTATGCCTTCGCGTTGAAAATGGGTGTCAGGGGCACGTTAGCCTTTTTGGCTAGAGACGTGGCATACTCTGGGAGTATGTGAGAACACTGGGGGGTACATGTGGATGTTTGTACCTAATAACATTTGTGCGCTTGGTTGGGGTTGACTAGGGGTCACGCGTCGTGTGGGCCTCATGTGCGTGTCGTGATCTAAATTGCGTACTTTTGACCTCTCGCGACGTAGAGGGTCCCTCTGTCTCGATTGTTGACCAGCGGGGTTGATTTTTTCTGCTGGATCTATGCTTGATGGTTTAGATCTGTAGGATTGACTGGTTTCCCCTGGTTTTGTTCCGGAGTCAGGTGGTTGTGCGATACCCACTCCGTGTTCGGTCGGCCATTGTTGTATCATCTAGTAGAGATGGCCAGAGCAGTTCCGGGTTTACCCTCTAGTACAGACTAGGAAGTTGGTTGCTCATCGACTCTTTCAGGTTTACCCTCCGGTAGAGACTGGGCAGTGGGTTGCACACTGCCTTCTAGGGTTTACCCTCCAGCAGAGACTGGGCAGTGGGTCACCCGACGACTCTCGAGGTTCTACCCTCCAGCAGGGCTGGGCAGTTGGTCGCTTGTCGTCTTGATTCAGGTCTACCCTCCAGCAGGGCCGGGTAGTGGGTAACCTATCGACTTGTTGTGGGTTTACCCTCCAGCAGGGCTGGGAAGGGGGTCACCTGTCGACTTCTTCCAGGTCTACCATCCAGCAGGGCTGGGCAGTGGGTCGCCTATCAGCTTATTCTAGGTCTACCCTGTAGCTGGGTTGGGTAGTGGGTCACCTGATGATGTATTAGGGTTTACCCTCCAACAGGGATGGGCAGTGGGTCACCTGATGATGTATTAGGGTTTACCCTCCAGCAGGGCTGGGTAGTGGGTCACTTTATATCTTATTAGGGTTTACCCTCTAGCAGGGCTCGGAAGTGGGTCACCCGATATCATATTATGAATTATCCTCCAGCGGGGCTGGGTAGTGGGACACCCGTTGACATTCCAGACTCATTCCTTTCTACTAGGCTAGTCTGTGCCTTTCCTCCGTGATTACCAGAGCGGGACCCTTGGTTGTACGGGTCAGTGATGGAATGACCTTGACTTTGAGGAGACCTCTCGACTGTGGGGTAGTGACGAGGTGTGGCTTGACGTTCGCCCATAACTCTCAAGAACGAGGGGTGCTTTCCTCCACCAAGATGCGTCCTTGTGACGTGACCTAAAACTGTGAGGTCAAGTTAGTGCCGCCCAAAGTGGATAGTGTCAAGGTGCGGTGGTTTGATCCCCTTGACTTGCAGTTCATGGTAGACGTGTGGGATGTCGGCCATCGATGATGGTGTTTACTTCTGAGACTATTGGCTACTCAGCTTCGTGGGCTGAGATACGGGATGGGGATCCCCTTACGAGCATGTTTGGGCTTCTTGACAGAGTATATATATGTATATCCCATGTTCCAGTACCCACTTCTTGGGTTTTGGCTACTCTCTTTCTAAGATAGGAAAAGACGTGCAGGGTATGCAACGTGCTTTATGTGTCTAGCTTCTCGGGGATGAACGAGTCTACTCTCCTACTATAGGTAGTAAAGAATCGACGGGAAGTTCATCTTCTCACGGTTTCCAACTCCTTGTGTCTGGATGAGTCTACCTATTTTCTATTGTTGGGTTGAGCTGGACTCTTTACTATACCCTTTACTTCACTCTCGGTTGTACTCCTCTACTTTTCCTATTCGATCTACTACTCACCCTTCGGTACCTCCTTTGTTTCTCCCTCAAGCCTTTGGGGTATCCTACTGAGTATTTTTATACTCACCCCTGCTTGGTCTTTTCCCGCACTTGGTGTTCCTTTGCAGGCGATAGACAGGATGGTCGTGACTTCAGCAGAGCTTAGGAGTTTGGGAGCTTGGACCACATGCGGTGGTCGGAGTCAGGTTCCAGGTGGGGGACCCTTCTAGTGGTTTTTCTTTTCTTTACTTGTTGTCGGGTTGTGGCACTTTTCTAGTTGGGAACGTGTTTTTTCCCTTTTCTTTTAAGTTTACCTTCAGCACTTGCTTGTACTGTTTAAAGGTCGATTCACTATTGTGGTTTATATATAGCAGTTGCCCTTTTCTTTACTCGTCTATTTCTTTTACTCTGCACTTTTTCATTGAGTGTGTTGCGTGTGTGTGTGTGTGTACAGGTACTCAGGAAAAGGGCTCCCTGAGTTATTTAGCCTTCGGTGCTTGTCGCCAGCCCTTGGCCTATGGAGGCGGGGTTGGGGTAGTTGCGGCTCGAGCCCGGGTAGGTTCGGGTGGTGACAATTATTATACCCATCAAAATAAAAATGTATTGAATAATAGCTACACCACGACATGGAGACGGTAAGTCGTACGTACGCACGTGTGGTGACATGTCATTCAAAGGATGGATAGAATACTGTATATGGTTTTACAATATTTATAACAACATCACAGTATATATAAGATACTGGAGATATTATTTTATAATAGAGACAATAAGGAAAGTAGAAGTGGAAGAAGAAAATAATTTGAAAGATGTGATGAAATATTTACCTCTTCTTCAGGTTCTTCCTTTCGAATTGATCAAAAGGGATCCTTTGGTTGGATTTCTAACCAATGGAAGCCCTATAGGATGAAGGGAGGATATTTGGGAGGATATTTGGGTAGGTTTTTTCTGAGCCAAATGGCTTTGAAGGTGTGAATTTGAGAGAAGGGGGAGTGCCCTTTTATAAGAGGGGTGAGGGGCACCTTTGGAAAAGATTGAAATATTATTTTATAATAAAATTATATTCATTTTATAATGACCCCCAATTGATTTATTTCAAATCTAAAGTGGAAATTATTCTATATCCTATCATCCAATAGGTTTTAAACAAGTTTAGGTTACCATTTTATCCTTATCATTATTATTTAACTCTAAGTTAAAAAATTTAACTTTTACTGCATCTTCTCGTATTCTTACAATATATGGTTAATAAACTTACTATAAACATCCATTAGAACCTAAAGTGGTTTATTAATGACATATATAATATTATTTAATCCCTTTCACCGAACCTTATATTTTTAGGAATATTATATCAACCAATAATATAGTATTTGTTTTAAAAATTAATTTATGTCAACTTTGACACTATTTGGTATTTTGTTTTTGTAAAAGTCATAACAACCTTATCACTTTGAAAAAAAAAATTCAAATCAACCCTAATATGTCATATTAACCTAGAAAATTAGTGGGATTCATAAAAAGTCTCAAATTACATTTATTTGGATATTTATAATATCATTAATTTTAATCTTTCATTAATAATGTAATTAATGCATCATCATTGTGTCATAAATAAAATAAATTATTTAATGTCTAAAAATTATAAATAGAATACCATTATGTAGGAAATAATATTATATTTATAATGAATATTTATAGTCTAATTTATCTTATGTATAACCCTATATTAAAATGTTTTAGTTATGAAAACATGAATTTAACACTTTTAACTCTTCTTTAAATTAAATAATAATAAATGTCCTAATATAATCCAAGTGAAACTAAAGGGTCATATTTTATTCCTAAGGTTGTTTTGGTCAAATTACACTTATCAAATAGAATTAGGACATGTGTTAAGGTAATTATAATATCATTTTTACCCTTAATTTTCATATTTACTTTTAATTGTGGTAAATAAAAGTCAAAAGTTACTATTCAAAAAAAATTATTTTCATCATATTGAACCACATTTTACTTACTGATATTAATCGTGTCTATCAGATTTTCGAAATTCAACTCACAGAAGAAGTAAAATTATGTTTTATACAAATTTACAAATGCTTCTAGAAGGTGGGTAAAAAACGGTAAAAAGTTCAATAAAATTGTATACGTCTAATTTTATTATAAAAAAGACTCCAATGAATTACATTAAACTAATATATTTATTATTTATCCATTTTGACTTAAAATAAATTTAAATAAAATAATTATTTATTTAATGAAAATGTGGGTTTTAAATAACACAGTATTTTTCACTATTCATAAAAATTGAAAGTTTTCATAAAAATACAAAATATTCACCCTAAGCTAATATTGATATTCCGAATTCAAAAATGAATTCTATTTTACAAATTTCAAAACATATAAGTTGCATTAATTAATTTAAAATTTAATCTTGTTGTCAAAACTAAAAAACGTATTTTTAAGAAATAATCACTATCAGAATATTGACACTTGTTTACATCCAATTTCAAAGTGAAATTACTTAAAATGACCATAATTAGATTAAATAGTTAAAATATAATCTAATTATACTTACAAACCATTAAAATGTATAATTTAACACTATAAAGTATTTTGATTAAAAAATTTGTTTTCAATTAAAATATAGTATTTTTCACTATTCACCCAAATATGAAAGTTATCAGAAAAAACAGCAAAAATTTATTGAAACTAAATTCATATGTCCTAATATTAAAAAAGAAGTTTATTTTTTCAAATTTAATATAAAATTTTCAAATATTTGATTTAAAAATATTACTTCATTAATAGGCGGTAAAATTCCATTTTTTTAATAATACTTCTTTTATCTGAAAAAAATGAATTTTCTCTTACATTATATATAAGAAAATAATAATTTGGATTCTAAAATTATAAGGATTATATAAAGTTCAAATTTCATTTAATTCTATTTATAACCGCTTTTGAACGGTTAGTTTGGTAAGTCGTGGTGCGCTTGAACTCAGTATTGCGTGTAGTGAAAGTTATTGAATTACTTTGAAGAAATAATGTACTATGAAATATTGGGGTGTTACAAAATAGTTAGTATGGGAAATGTTTACACTTCAGAAAGGCTAGAAAATAAATGAAAAAAAAATATTCCTACATAGTAAAAATGATTGTAATAATTATATAAAGTGTTGATATTATATTTTTATTATAAAACCCATTTTTTTAAATATATTTCATGCGTATTAAATTCAATTGATTATGTCACATTTTTTATTCTAAAGGAACTCATGTAACCTCCCAGATCCGGATTCCACTTATTAGTGCCCCATACCCAGTTGGCCACATGGTGTCAAGAGCATTTTCCCAAATGTTAGATGATGTCGACTAGCAGTGAGTGCCTAGTTGTGATAGTGTGGAAACTATGCCCTTATTGGGAGAGTGTAAAATAGTGGAAATAATAACAATATAATATAAGAAGTGGTAATATCATGAAACATAAGTAAAAAATTGAAGACAAATAGTATAAATAACCAGATATCATATCATTCAAAGGATGATGTTGCGTGTCACATCTTCTTGGAAAATAGCCAAAGTAGGATACACTACAGTAATACACAATACAAGTACCAAAAGTACAAAAAAAGAAACAAAGAAGACTCAGAAGAATCACATGCCTCAGCTTGGTCCCATAATCTCCTGCTCCTAACAAAAAATCATGTACCTATAGAAGGGTTCTTATCCTTATCGATGCATGAAATAATATAATATGTTTGGGCCCAAAAATATTACCCAAATAGGGTGTGAGACTATATCCCAGTAGGCAACCACACAAGATCTATTCCAGTCTATCAGTGAATATATATAGCAGGTTGTGTACAATAATGAAAGCAATAAGTGAGGAATTACTCATAATTAAACCATTCTATATGCACTTGTATTCATTTACATCAATTTCATGTTTATTTATTAATTCAACTGAATTTCATTTTTTTAAGTCTCGGGATCAAATCTAAGCTCGAAAACCCTCTTGTAAAATAAATCCCTACATGTACCACAAAAGTAAATCTAAATAAGTGAAGACTGAATCCAAGATTGTGCTTTTTCTTGGAAAACACGTCATAATTCATTTCATTTAAATATTCAATTTATAACATGTTCCCATCCTTGACTTTTCTATGTTTTAATTCAAGTATCAATATAGGTGAAATTCCATCTACAACCAACAATCCTGTCCTAGAGAACCTCTCTAGAAACCCAATATCACTCTAGGTTAAAACCTACCAACATCCTACAAGCCCATCCCGACAAACCTCTCTAGAATCCCAATATCACTCTAAGTGTGGTATAAGACCGTGTCAACTTATCCCATTACTGGTGGTCCTATAATGAAGTCCCAATTATCAGTTATGACATGTAAACAAATCCAATAGAGTTTGTTCATGTCATCCTTCAATGATCCATGTTTCACCTAGTAAAATAAGTAAAGCCTACATGAGCCTGCCTGCTACACATATGGATCGCTAACTACTTGAACATAATAGCCTGACCAAAATCATAAGTCTTTGCCTTTTGATTACTCACATGGGTAAAACACACAACAATCAATACATGTAATTTAAACTATTAATGTTCTTTAACAATAATAAACTCACAGGGGAAATTCATATAACATGAAACACATGTAAATTGCACTATTACATGGTTTAAATAATATTAACTTGCACGGGATCAATTCATATAACAATCCTATCATGTAATTAAAACTATCACAAGTTTTAACCATCAGATATATCACGTGGAAAAAACACTTATATAAAAATTTTCATTTCAAACAACCCAAGGTAGGGAAATCAAATGCATTCCCATAGGCATCATAGTCCAAATGTCTGTAAATGGTCATCCAAGAGAAACGCACCCATGGGGCGACCCTTAATCAAGGAAAACAACCTAAAACATTATTGGAATCAAACCAATTACCCTAACAACAATAGGAAATAACATAGGTTAATTATTAATCAAGGTGACACCCCAAAATGGGCATATGGAACTCTAAAACATATAATAAACTTGAAAATTAGTGAAATACATGATACCACCTACCTCATAGTCATATAACTCTCCTCGTTCTGCGTTTCCCTCTAATTCGACCTAGAATGGGGTAGATCTAAAAATGAGTATAAATTATAAACCCTTGATAACTAGTTCAAGATATGAAATCATGAATATTGGATCAAGACGAATCGATAGCTTACTGATTGGGTTCCAACACATCTAACGACGTTCAAAATGGTGTTTGGATGATCAAATGGGATTAAAAACAGGGTTTATGTAAGGGTTAGTGTCCTGAGAACCAACTGTTTTGTACTTTGATTACATGAATGTTCACTTATTATATATTGTTCATTGTTGTGCATAACTATAATATAATAATGTCCTGGAATATTTTTTGCATTAATAAGGTCATGGAAGATCCACGCTATGATGACAACCTAAAATGCTATAACAATATTCTTAAATAAAGTTCTATGGTTGGATGACATACTATTATAGGACACATAGTACACAGACCTTCATGTGCGAGTACTTGTAAGAAGATGAGGCTCCCTCTCATGGAGTTCGCACTTGGTAATCTCCAGGATGGGAGATTATGATAACAGACCCGCCAGTAGTAATTCTGCATGTCTGGTGTCATCGTATATTTCTATCTGCGAGCGTGTGTAATGGTTCTTAGACTAGAAGATTATCATTAACTCATGTCATGACTCGCGAACTTAGATTTATTGACGAAAACCGTCATGCAGACAGTTGGTGGAAAGTAGGGTACGTTGGGTGCGTCACGAGTGACATGTTGTTAATGGATAAGTCGAGGAAGGATTTGTCCGTTCCATTTATGGTAGTTGATATCTCGGCCCTTTGATTGAAATAGAACTGTCGCATTAAATTCTATGGCCATGGTGTAAACGATGAGTTTATTTCAGGTAGTCAAAGAATGACGGATCAAGCATATAGGTTTATGACAATTCCATAGAACCTTCTTGATGAGATATTGAGAAAAAGGGATTAAATTGCACAGTAAGCGTTCATATGAGGTGATACGTCAATGCGGTGTCAACTTCTTTCTCTTGGGTGCCTTGACTCGTTGCTAGACAGTAATCTTGGACTTTAGGCAAGCCCGCCTAATTCCAATGAGAAAGAGGCTTAGAGGGTCACACACTAAGTGTATCCAAGTATCTCAAGTTGAATAAAGATTATTCCCGTATGTGGTTTAATAATTATTCAAGGAATCCTAAGTTGTTTTAAATGATGGAGGAAAAATAAAATAAAACAAGTTCACGTTGTGTATTATTAAATGTACACACCATGTAGTTTTCATTTTGGAAAGGAAATGAATAAATGAAAACAAGATATACACGCCGTGTACATTTAATGTACACGCCATGTAGTTTTAAATGAAAAACAAGTACACGCCGTGTATTTATTATTACACGGCGTGTAGTTTTTTCAGTCAGAATTTTGAGGATATAATATCGTTTTATTAATTGATATTTATTATAATCAGTGTGAGCACATGTCAAGGAATTAATTATTAGACATGGGGGTTTTCAATAAGAGTTAATGAAATAAATGAAACATGTAACGTGTTTATTTATTGTCATAACTCTACAACCTCAAACTCGATTATAAATATCCTCACAACCCCAACTCTTTTCCTACATAAGAGAATCGTTTTGCACAACATCTCTGGAGAATTATTTCAAGGCCGAAAGAACCTCTTCCTCCAAGAACTCTCTCAAGACCGAGAGAGATCCGCGTCCATCAGATCAAGAAGATCTAAGGCGGACAATGCAAGCAAAGGCTTCTCCACGCTAGCACCCGGAGAATCCTTTGGTGACTTCCATAGATACAAGGTACATGTGTGGATCACCACTAGAGGGAGTCTACACATGGCTTCTACGACGCAACGATGGATCACATCGACAATGTGATCAAGAACATCAACGAATAAAGAAAACCCAAAAGGTATTTATTTATAATTAATTAAATTAATTATAATCAACCTGTAACGATCCTTGTTTGTGGTTCTGGGACAAGCCATCTTCTTTGTCTTTTTCTATGATTCGATCCGTGGAGACGTGCGTTTATCGTCGTATTGATCCCAGATTGATCATTGCTAATGACAAAAAGCCAAGTGGGAACATCCACCCACGCACTTCCGCTAGGCCCAAAACCTTTGAATGGTATCATAGGGAGGTTACAACATTGATTATAGTTATTTAATTTTCGTTGATAATTTATGCATTAATATTTGATTCAATTTGAAATAAATTGTACTATAAATCAGAATAAATGAGATCTGTTCTTCCTCCTTCGTTTCTCGATTCATATCACAGAAACGGACTTTTAATTTTAATTTTGATTAAAATAAAAACGAAGAACTCATCCGGAGGAGCCGCTCGTTCTGTCTGTACAACATGGGATTACACGACGTGTACATAAAACTACATGCCATGTACTTAGGTTCAATGAACCATCACTGGTCCTCCAAACCACGTCGTGTTAATTGATTATGCCTAAGTTTTAATCACGCCATGTTGACCAGAATTGAACGGCACGTGGAAACTGGAATACATGGCGTGTATATTGAAGCAACACGTCGTGTTGTCCGTTCCGGGCCAGGTGAAACCGTGTACAAAGATAAGCCATTTACCATGTACATGAGATCGCCAGGCCGGTTACCGCGTAATAAGGAAGTACACGCCGTGTATGATTCATCTACATGCTGTGTACTCCAAAATATCCAAAGTACAGAAAACACGCCAAAGCCCCGGCGTGTACTTTGGATAAAGGGTAAAAAGAAAAATACATGCCGTGTAATTATAAACTACACGCCGTGTACTTTCCAGAAATGGAATTTCACCAAGTTTCGTCTAATTTACAAAGACCCGTACAAGGAATATGGATGAGAAGAATATTAAGGAAATTCAGAAAGGAATTTAAGATAAATAATTGATTAATTATAAGATCATAATTAATTGATTTTGAGCGCATATTATCTTAAATAAAAGAACTATTAAAAGAATTTTAGTTCTAAATATGTGTAAATGTCGTTGCATACTATGGATGATCATGAGATATACCAAAGACCCCTTGTATGTGTATGGTTTCATTTAAATTTATTTAATTTAAATTTGTTGGCATGTGAGCCTTCTTCCAATAAAATGTAGGGCATGCGTGCCCATGGGTTCTTTAATGTAAACCCATGTAATGTAGGATCTCCCAAGCTAGAGGAGACGGTTCAAATCCCGAATCCGAGGTGAGACCGACGCAAGAAGATACAAAGTTGGACAGGTGGGAGCTGAAAAACACGAACCATTAGTTTCAAGGTCTTTTCCCTATGTCAGGGTTAGCTTATCAAAACCGCTAGATAAGATAACCAATATAAGCTCATGATCATGCCATATTATTTTATTTCTGTTTGATTGCATGGTTTATTTATTATGTATGTGTTGTCGCGATCACATAATTAATAAAATGAACAAGCATTCAAAGATGGAATAAAATAAAAACCAGACTATGTGTAAACATTATCAGAGAATGGTTAATCACTTAAGCAAGCATAACTTAATATTAACAAGCATGTGATAATGTGAAACTACGCATAAAGGACTGAAATCCCTCAATACCATATTAAGTCAGACCAAGCCTTCCATTACCTGATTAAGGGAAAGAATCAATAAAACTATGTGTTTGACCAACCCTTTTTGGGACACTTACTTTTATAATGTAAGCCCTTATGAAAGGTTTCGGGTTTACTTTACCATATTACATCAATAGAATTAGCCCTTGCTAGACTTGGTGTAATATTGGAGGCAAGAGTTGAGGAAATCCAAGTCCGTATTTCAGGATTGGGGAGTCCACTCAACAGATCAAGGAACTATAAGCTCACAGTTGTCAAAGACCTCCCTACCTAAATACCTTCGAATATCTTGACCAACCCTTATTGGGGTTATGTGAAGGGAAATATGGATCCTTGCCTCTAGAATGTCAAGGCAACTAGACATTCCGAGTTCAATGGAGAGGGCCATTGGGACATGATAAAATAGTGGGAGAATTATTTAATTCATTTATAAAAATGTAATCAAGAAAGTACTGATAAATCTGATCTTTTAATTTGTAGAATAGAAATGACAAAATCATCAACCACATTTTCTCTATGATCAATACTGGATAAAGACAATATCCTCACCAGCAGTAACTTTCAGGAATGGTTTTGGCACTGTTGGGTTATCCTACTCCATGAACGAAAGTTTTATGTGATGGAGTCCTCACTTCCTGATTCTCCTTCCCCATGGGTGAGTGATAAAGATTTCCTGGTCTATGATCAACATTTGAACGATGCTCTCAACGTTCAATGTTTGATGCTATCTTCGATGTCTAGTGATCTCATGAAGTCTCATGAAGACAGGGATGCCTATATCATGCTTGAGAACCTCTGTGGTCTATACCAAGAGAGAGAAAGACAGGAAAGGTTTGAGATCTCCAAGGCTCTATTTCAGAGCAAGCTTGGAGAGGGTTCCCCAGCAGGGCCTCATGTAGTCAAGCTCATTGGCTACATTGAGAGCTTGGATGTTCTAGGGTTTAAACTCCCCAAAGAACTGGGCACCGATCTCATTCTTTCATCACTCCCCCAGATCTTCTCGAACTTTGTTGTTAATTTCAACATGAACAACATTGAGAAGTCTCTATATGATATTCTTATCCTTATTCTCCAAGTAGATAATGACATGAAGCATGAAAAGCCTTATATCCTTATGGTGAATAAAAGGAAAGGGAAGGCGAAGATCTTTATGCCCAAAGCTTCTTCAAGGCCTTCCAAGAAAAGGAAGATCAAAGGGGAGGCAAAGAAACATGATGTTGTTTGTTTTGCATGTGGCAAGAAGGGCCACTGGAAGAAAAACTGCACCCAACCAAGGAAGCAAGGGGAAGCATCAGGTGAATTTGTTATCGAATGAAATCTATCATTTTCTACTAATTGGGTATTAGATACTACTTGTGGTTCTCACATATATATCCAAATACGAGAAACCAATTCGATTCAAAAAGATTGATCGAAGTGAGGTGGATCTACGAGCATCCAACGGAGCCAGACTCACTGTTGTAGCTGTCGGAGACTACTGCCTCACATTGCCTACTGGGATGGTCTTGGTTTTGAAAGGTTGTTATTATGTTCCTTCTATTACTAAAAACATTATTTCAGTATCTAGATTAGATACTGATGGATTCAAAATCATGTTTGGAAATTAATGTTGCTACTTTTATAAATATAGCATTTGTTTTGGTAGGGCACATTTATATAACGGCCTTTATGTGTTAGACTACACAAACTAAGTAATGTAAATCGATAACAAAGTTAATTCACATGACTCATACCAAACCCAACTTTGGCATCACCGGCTAGGTCATGTCAATGAGAAACATTTGACAAAATTACATCAATATGGGTATTTAGATTCTTTCAAACGAAAACCACTTGTTGTATGTCAAGCATGTTTACAAGGAAAAATGACCAAATCCCCATTTAGTGGGAAAGGTGAAAGAGCTAAAGAGATTCTAGAATTAGTTCACACAGATGTGTGTAGACCATTTCTAGTTGAAGCAAGGGGTGGGTTCTCGTACTTCATAACTTTTACTGATGATCTTAGTAGATATGGATATATCTACTTAATGAGGTATAAGTCAGATTCTTTAGATCGGTTCAAAGAATACAAGAATGAAGTTGAGAACCAGCTTGGTAAGAAGATTAAGAAACTCTGCTCAGGAAGAGGATGAGAATATCTTAATCTGGACTTCATTGCTTTCTTACGGGAGTTTGGGATTCTATCTCAACTCACTCCTCCTTACACGCCACAATGGAATGGTGTAAGCGAAAGGAGGAACCGCACCCGGTTGGACATGGTGAGATCAATGATGAGTCATACGAGTCTTCAATTATCCTTTTGGGGATATGAATTACAAACAACAGTGCACATACTAAACCAAGTACCAACTAAATTGATAAATGGTATTCCATATGAGTTATAGAGTGGACGCAAATACATGTTATCAAATTTACATGTTTGGGGTAGCGAAGCTTTTGTTAAGGCCTCTTCAGGTAAAAAATTTGCCCCCCGAGGCACAAAGTGTATCTTTATAGGATATCCCAAGGAAACAAGGGGATATTACCTATATAACCCCTCAGAAAAAAAGGTTACAGTGGAAAGACATGCCATATTCCTTGAGAGGGAGCACATCTCCAAAAGAGATAGTGGGAGTGAGATAGACTTCGATGAATTCGAGGCTCAAGATAAACATGATTTGGTACAAGAACAGATTCCACAAAGCCCCGTGGAATAAAAATATGTTCTAGAGACACAAGAACTGCGTAGGATCACGAGAGAGGTGAGAGAACCAGAACGATATGGTTTTCTTGTCAGTGAGGATGGTGACTCATTATTGGTTGACAATGATGATCCTCTTACCTATAAGGAAGCAGTTGAAGGCACAGACGTTGCCAAGTGGCAAGAAGCCATGAATTCTGAAATGGATTCCATGTACCAAAACCAAGTCTGGATTTTGGTAGATCCTCCAGTTCATGTAAAGCCTATTGGTAATAAATGGGTATTCAAGAAAAAACTGGACATAAAGGGGCAAGTCTGCACCTACAAGGCACGACTGGTTGCAAAAGGTTTTAGACAGTGTCAAGGAATTGACTATGATGAATCCTTTTCACTGGTTGCGATGCTGAAATCCATCAGAATCCTATTGTCAATTGCTACTTACCATGACTATGAAATTTGGAAAATGGATGTCAAAACAGCTTTCCTTAACTGGAACCTCCAGGAAGATGTCGACATGACACAACCTGAAGGGTTTGTGACTCCAAAGGATGCCATCAAGGTATGCAAGTTTCAGAAATCCATTTATGGAATAAATCAAGTATCAAGATCATGGAACATTTGTTTTGATGAAGCTATAATGGAATTTGGATTTGTTGAGAACGAATGTGAGCCTTGTGTCTACAAGAGGTTTAGTGGGAGTGCAGTCATTTTCCTAATAGTATATTTTGATGACATATTACTAATTGGAAATGAAGTACCTGTCTTACAGTCAGTTAAGGCATGGTTTCATAAATTCTTCTCCATGAAAGACTTGGGTGAGGCAGCATATATTCTTGGGATCAAGATCCATCATGATAGATCCAAGAGAATGTTGGGCCTGAGTCAAAGTACATACATTGACAAGATACTGAAGATATTCAGAATGGAACAATCCAAGAGGGGATTGTTGCCAGTGTCACATGACATTCATCTTTCCAAGAAAATGTGTCCTCAGACACATGATGAAATAAAGAGAATGGAAAGTATCCCTTATGCATCCGCGATTGGGTCATTCATGTATGATATGCTATGTAAGAGGATAGATGTTGCTTACGCATTAAGTGCGGTATGCATGTATCAAGCTGATCCAGGAGACTACCATTGGATGGTAGTTAAGACTATCCTTAAGTATCTGAGGCGTACTAAGGATATGTTCCTGGTTTATGGAGGATATGAAGAACTAGTCATTAGAGGACATGTAGGTGCTAGTTTCCAGACTAATCAAGATGACATGAAGTCGCGGACTGGATACATCTTCAGTTTGAATGGAGGTGCAGTGAGCTGGAAGAGCTCAAAGCAAAGTGTGGTGGCAGATTCTATAGCAGAGTCCAAGTATATCGCAGCTTCTGAGGCATCTAAATAAGAAGTATGGATGCGAAGCTTCGTCCAAGAGTAGGATGTAGTATCGAGCAGTAAAGATCCTATCACACTCTATTGTGATAATACTGCAGCGGTGGCACTTGCGAAAGAGCCAAGTTCACATCAGTGGACAAAGCACATACTTCGGAAGTATCATCTCTTAAGGGATTTTTCTCAGAGAGGTGAAGTTGCAGTGAGCAGTATTTCAACGGAAGACAACGTGGCGGACCCCTTGACTAAAGCCTTGACTCAGCAGAAACATGATCATCATGTGAGGTCTAGCGAACTAAAATTTGTAGGTAGTTGGCTCTAGTACAAGTGGGAGTTTGTAAGGGTTGGTGTCCTGAGAACCAACTGTTTTGTACTTTGATTAGAAGAATGTTCACTTATTATATATTGATCATTGTTCTGCATAACTATAATATAATAATGTCATGGAATATTTGTTGCATTAATAAGGTCATGGCAGATCCCCGCTATGATGAGAACCTTGAAATACTGTAACAATATTCTTAAATAAAGTTATACGGTTGGATGACATACTATGATAGAACGCATAGTATACATACTGTCATGTGTGAGTACTCGTAAGAAGATGAGACTCCCTCTCATGGAGTTCGCACTTGGTAATCTCCAAGATGGGAGATTATGAGAACAGACCCTCCAATAGTAATTCCGCATGTCTTGGTGTCAATGGATATTGCTATCTACGAGCATGTGTAATGGTCCTTAGACTAGAATATTATCATTAACTCATGTCATGACTCGCACACTTAGATTTACTGACGAAACCCGTCACGCAAACAGTTGGTGGGAAGTAGCATACGTTGGGTGCGTCACGAGTGACAGGTTGTTAATGGATAAGTCGAGGAAGGATTTTTCCCTTCCATTTATAGAAGTTGATATCTCGGCCCTTTGACTGAAATAGAACTGTCGCATAAAATTCCATGGCCATTGTAACGACCCGAAATTTTGAATAAATCTTGTTTCCTAATTTTATGTGTTATTTTATTTTATTTTTATACTCAACAAAAATGTTTCATTTGATAACATGATTATAATTAAAATGAGACCGTTGGGTTTAGATGGTTATATGACCATTGGTCAATATGACCTATGGAAACTAAACGTTTTGATTATTTTCTCTAAATACAGGTAATCTTGGTTAATTATTATAGAAAGAAGATTTGATGGCCTCACCCAGTAGTCTTGGACCGATCGAAGCCCATCTAACAGAACTTGGGAAGGAGGTAGCACCACTGGGCTTTGCTCTGGACCAAACCCAAGCCGAAATTCATCGTGTGAAGCTAGAACGGAATCGCCTTTGCGAGAAGTTCAAACTGATAGAAATTACTACTCGTGCGATGTTAGCAGAGCCTCCCTCAGATTCTCTCACCTTAGCACACCTTACACTTAGGTCCTATGCTGGTGTGATAAGGGGATATGTAAGGAGACCGTAACTGCCTTGTGTAATCCTTTGTTTTAAATAAAAATTGGGATTTCTTCTTATGATGAAGTTTATGAATTTTTAAATGACCGGATAAATATATTATGCATATTTTTGATGAATTTTAGAAAAATGATATTTTAAAAATGTTTATGTAACCCTTAAATAATTAAAAATGTGTACTGATTTTCAAAAAAATGGTCTTCTACAATTATGTTCAGTACGAAATTTAGAGTCTAATAAGATCAACTTGATTTTTGATGAATAGTAAATTATGAATAGTGATTTTATGATTAGGATTAGTAATGTGTCCAAATGGATTAGTAATCTCACTTAAAGAAAGTATTAATATACTCTAGGCACCTTGATTAAGTAATGTGATTCAATAAAATGGTTAAATAACGGTTTCAAAAATTATTATTCAAGTATTAGTTTTTTCGAGTGAAGAGTGTTTTTTAATTAAAAATTAAATTAAAAAAATTTAAAAAAATTATTTTTATAAAATGGATTTCATTTTTGAACTCAGAGCACCGATATTATGTTATGGTAATTTTTGGGGGTTTTCTGAAAAATGAAATTTCGGTGAATAGTGTATTTATTTAAAAAATAAATTAAAAATATTTAGAAAATTATTTTTATAAAATGGATTTCATTTTTGAAATCAGAGCATTGATATTTGGTTAAGGTGAAATTTTGGGATTATTCTGAGAAAGTTGAATTTTTGATGAATAGTGAAAATACAGTTTTTAAGTTACGGGTGATTAATGACATCATTAAATGATGTATTAAGTTTGTAATCAATATGTTCGACTTATGAATAGTAAGATAAGGTATGAGGTGTCCCAAGTGGCCAATACAATGGGAAAATACCATGGGAAAACCCATGGTTTTTCCAAAACCACTAATGAGGTGTCCCTTGGCCATTAATGTCTTGTCCCCTCACTTTCCCTATAAATACCAAGCCATCCTCTCATCCATTCGACTCCCCACTCTCCCCCAATGAAGTTATAGTCTCATTACCTCCCAACGAGTCCTCCAAAGGTGCCCCCAGGCCCTCAAGGTCCCAACCTTTGAGTTTTAAGAGTTACATTTTAAGGTAAGGGATCTGATCTCTCTCTTTCTTTTCAAGTAATCTCTTTTATGTAATTTCTTTTATGCTCCATGTTCTTATGTTAAAGGATGTTCTTTTATACACTTCTTACTTCCCTTTTCATGTTCATATAATGAGAGATCCCCTCTTACTCTCATTATTTCGTTTTATGATGTTTTAAGTGGAGCCGTTAGTGTAACATCCCAAGTAAACAATGAATAGTAGATATTTTTATCTATGTCTATTAATGATTAAGATAGTGTTTTAGAGGCTTAAAATGAAAATAAATCCAATCTTAAGCATGGAATACACTAATATTCTTAAAAGATTGTTTTACTACCTTTTGATGGAAAACCCTTTTTAAATCAATATTTTGACAATTTTATAATCTATATTTGTCAAAATAAACATATTCATTATGATTGGGACATTGAATTTTACATTGGATAAATTTTTGGTATTTTTCTGACAATGTTCATTTTTTAATGAATAGTGAAAAATACTGCATTTTACATCCAAACTGCTTTTTCATTTAATTTAGTTATATGGTTAGATTATATTTTTAATTGGTCTTAAAGTGTAATCTGAATATAATTTTATCATTTAATCCAATGGTGGTCATTAGGATTAATTTCACTTTGGAATTGGTCATAAATTAATGCCAAACTTTTCATAGATATTGTTTCAAAAAAACCCGCTATTTGTCATGACAGCGGGAATTAATTATTAAATTAATTAATGTAACTTATATGATTTGAATTTTGTAAAATAGACATCATTTTTTAATTCGGAATATCAAATATAGCTTAGGGTGAATTTTTGGTAATTTTCTGAAAAACTTCAATTTTTGATGAATAGTGAAACCACTAAGTGGTACTTATAAAAACTGATTTTTCCGTTAAAATGAAATTTTGCCATCATTGTGTTTTGAATTTCAAAAATCCGACATACATGGTTGTCATTAAGAAGTAAAATGTGGTTCAATGGGATTAAAGTAATTTTTTGGTGAATAGTAACTTATTAAGTTCTTAATCGTTATTAGTTGTAATTAGTGTAGTTTAAGGTAAAAATAATGTTTTAATAGTATGAGATGAGCTTGACACATGTCCTGCCCTCATTGGTTGTGTCATGTCCGACCAAGACAAGCCATGGGTCAACTTGGGTACCCCATGGATCCACTTTGGTTGGGAAATGACATAAATAACTCTTTATTTAATGTTAAAGTAAAAATGACACAAACTTGAGTTATTTTACTAAAACAATTTTTATATGGGGTTATACAAGTCAGATTTTTGACTATAAATATTCAATAGAAAGCTAAAACTATTTCCTACATCGTAGTAGTTTTTTATAATTTTTAGACATTAAATAAATTAAATTAATTATGACATCATGATGATGCAGCGATGACTTCATTATTTAACGATTTAAATAAAATGGAAAGATAATGTAATATCTAAGACCTACACATGTCCAAAACCTATTGTATGAGTGGATTTGGAACCCTTATCACCTTATCCTCGAATTATATCAATGTGGGACCTCTTAAATCCGAATACCATTTTAAAATAAAGTGACTTTTCTTTACTTTCCAAGAGTGCCCCTCCTCTCCTCTTATAAAAGGCCCCCACCTATACCTCCTTACCCACACTCCCAAAGCCTTTGGCTCGGCCAAAACCTGCCCATTTTGTCTCTCCACTTCCCTCTATTACTCCTTGAAGCCTCACTTTGGGCATAAGTCTTCCCAAGGAAGCCTTTGAGCTCAAACCAAAGGGAGTTACCCGATTTTAAGGTAATGTCTTCTTTTGAGTCCTTTTGTTTTATTTTGCTTCTCCAACCCCCTAAACTCTTCTTATTATTTTCTTTTATAACAACTCCAGTATACTCAATATATTAGGATGTTGTTATAATAAGGATTCGAGCTACACTTATACACACCTACATCTAATGGTTAACGAACATACTGTTTCCGTGGATGGTGAATTTATGCCTCCCGAAATGATGATTGTTCAACATTCTTTTAACACCTTCAAAGGTGGCCATTAAGATGTAACTATATTTATATATGATATATAATATGTTTATGTTTTTCTTAATCTTCTGTATTTTCCTTTTTGGTCATACCTTTATGGTTTCCATTATGGGTAAACGTGATATCTTCATTTAAGGAAGTGCGGACTACCGCCCCCTCAAAGTGATTTGATTCATTAAATACCATATGTGGGATGTATAAAGGATGGAACTATGATATTATATATGATATTATAATGGAAGTATAATATACCTTTATATCATTATAATTCCATTCTATAAAATATGAAATAGAAATGAAAGTAGCGTTCATGCGTACGTATGGCTTACCGTCTCCATAAACGGTGCATTTCATTTCTTACCTCTAAATGATTATGTAATATTATAAATGCATGCATGTACTGGATATATATGACATATATGATATCTATATCATGAATATCATTCTGGATATAATGGATACATGAACAACTTGTAATTATAAAGGGATTATTTTTTACTCAAGTACCAATGATCGTTAAAATGACCGTTATTAACATAAATAATTACATAGTGTCCATGACATGGTAATAAGTGATGTAAAAGGAATAATGAACTTGAAAAAGGTTCTTAAGCAAGTATAAATTAACTCAAGTTTATTATTCAGGACATTAAAGAACGATCGAGTCAAGTCGGACCCGAGGTATGGGACTTCGTCTCAATCTCCTTTCATTGAGGCATATTTTGTTTTATACACAACCTTATTTTATATGGTGTATAAACCCCTTTGACTTTTACGTTTATTCAAAAGGAATCTTTTTTATACGAAGTGTTTACTAAACGACAAAAGGGAATGTTTTTTTCATACGTATGCGGCGACAATGACTTCTCCACCGCCGTGACAATTATTTGAGTTTCAGTTTCCTCTACAAGCCATACTTTTAAAAAAAAGAAAAATAAATACCATGTCCTACTTTTCCTTTGTTTTGGTATTGAAAATGGTTTTCATAATGTTTTTATATCAATGTGTTGTATTGATATCTAGTGATTGAAAGGTGGAAATGTTATGTTTCCTATATGCATGTTTTATGTGATACGATTATGTTGAGGTTCTTGGGAATTATTATGAAGACGGGTGGTTCTGTGATAAACTAAGGGCGGGTGAGCCCGATATAGCTCTCCAATGCATTGGGTAACGCAAAGGAGTGAAACTTTAAGGTTTCTCCGAAGAGATTTAGGGAATATACTGTGATGGGTATTCCAAATGTAACCAAGAGGGTTACTCCCTACATAAGGATGTTATGAATGCCTCAAGTTACCTTTATGTCTTATGATTTCTATTATTTATTCATGATTTGATGAGGTAGGTTAAAGTGCATATGTTTTATGGGTAAAGTATGATTTCATTCTTATGTATATATGTACCCATGTTTCCTTTCCATAGTTTTATATCCCTTACTGAGCTTTTTATGCTCATCCCAAGTTTTTTTGAAATGTTTTTCACAGGTCAAGGGAAAGGTACATGATATGATGATAGTGTCAAGGAAGTGTCAAGAAATAATCCATGTTTTATTTTAAATGTGTTTCCATTGATGGGAATGAAGAATACTATCTTTATGTAACCACTTTGTTTATATGTGGAATGTAATGCATGTTTTATGATATAATTCTCTAAAACTCTAAACCCGAAAAGATCCTCAATGTGTAATCTTGTAATAACTCAAGATTAAGTAAGGTTTAAGGCTGGGGCCTTATAGTTGGTATCAGAGGTCAGTTTAGATAACTTTAGGAGTAAGAGATATATTAAATGATTATCCAAAAAATATTTTTTTTTGAAATGATATAGCATTTGAAGATTACCATGTTGCTTCATCTAAGACATGTTTGTTCAGAATGGTTTTTCGCAGAGGAAACAGGGAAGCAGTGCTAGGAAGGAATGCAGAAGGAAATAACCTTCCGAATCAGCATCCTGAGATGGTCGGAATTGGAACGGAACAGTTTGTTGTAGTAATGGAGCAGTTGACTCAAGCAATAAATGGCGGTGGTATCCATACACGAGATCAGCCAGATCAACCGCAGAGGAACATGTCAGTGGTGGAACATTTCATGAGGCAACATCCCCCATCATTCAGAGGATCATCTGAACCTGTTCTAGATGAAGGGTGGATTAAATCACTGGAGAATATTTTTGATGTCATGGGGTGTTCAGACAATCAAAAGGTTAGTCTTGCTATTTATCGTTTGGAGGGTGAAGCAGATCAGCGGTGGTCGATGGTTAAAAATATCAGGGACGCTGATGAGATTGATGCTCTCGACTGGGATGAATTAAAAGGTATGTTTCTTGAGAAGTATTTTCCTAAGTCTGTTCGACTTAGGATGGAAACGAAATTCTTGGAATTGAGGAAATAGGAAGACTCAGTGGCTACCTATGAAGAAAGGTTCACTCGATTGGCAAGGTATGCTCCAAATTTTATCCGAGACCTTGATAGTAAAATCAATCGTTTTTACTCAGGATTAAAGCCAAAATATCGAAGGGCATTAGCTTCTCGTGAGTTTAAAAGTTATGAAAAAGCTTGTTCAATGTGCTGAGAAGGTGGAAATGGAGTTTTTCGATAATCAAATGTTCTATAACAACCAACAGAAGAAGAGACCGAGGTGGCATGAGAAAGGTATGAATTCTTCAAAAAAGTATGATGGTAAGAAAACTAAGTTTCCAGTTTGTGATAAATGTGGAAAAAGGAATTCTGGGGAATGTCTTCTGAATTCTGGAAAGTGCTACCGATGTAGTAAGATGGGACATAAGTCTCGTGATTGCACTGAAAAGGATCAAGGTGAAGGTAAGACCAAATTTGATTTACAGTTAGTGAAATGTTTTAAGTGCAATGAGATGGGTCACTATGCAAATGAGTGTCTGACAAAGAGCTTGAGTGATGGGAAGCAGTTAGACTACAAGCAGAAAGGGGTGGTGAAATCCTTTGCAACTACTTCAGCAGATGTCGGGCCATCAAATGAAGTTGTATCAGGTACTTTGATTGTTTTTTCAGATTATGCCAGTGTGTTGTTTGATTCGGGGTCTACACATTATTTCATCTCTTAAACCTTTTCTAGTAAAATTGGAATACCATCTCAAGAAATGACTCCTAAACTTTTGGTAAAAACACTTGGGGGGAATGTTGAGGCAAAAATAATTTATAAGAATCTTCTTATCCTTATCTGTGGAAAGAACCTACTTGCAAACCTTATTGTTCTACCTCTAGTAGAGTTTGATGTTATCCTGGGTATGGATTGGCTCTCTATTTACCATGCTAAGATTTACTGTAGAGCTAAAGAAGTTTCTTTTCAAAAAGACTTTCAGTTTATGTACAAGAATGAACCCTTACTATTGATAACATATCAAGAGGCTGAGAAACTTGTAAAATATGGAAATGAATGTTACCTTGCACACATCATTGAAAATAAAGGAACTGTTCAGATTAATGATGTGCCAGTGGTAAATGAGTATCCTGATGTTTTTCCTGATGAGTTTCCTGGAATAATACCAGATCGGGAAGTTGAATTTACTATTGACTTAGTTCCTGATTCTAAGACAATTTCAAAACCCCCTTATCGAATGGCTCAAATTGAACTTTTAGAGCTGAAGGAGCAATTGCAAGATTTATTAGAGAAAGGTTTCATTCGACCTAGCACATCACCATGGGGTGCTCCTATCTTGTTTGTTAAAAAGAAAGACAGTTCAATGAGACTTTGCATTGATTATAGAGCCTTGAATAATATCACTGTTAAGAACAAATATCCTTTGCCTCATATCGATGATTTGTTTGATCAGCTCCAGGGAGCTCAGTATTTTTCAAAGATTGACTTGAGATCGGGGTACCATCAGCTGAAGGTAAAGGAAGAAGACGTTCCGAAGACTGCATTCCGTACAAGATATGGACACTATGAATTTGTAGTAATGTCTTTTGGGCTAACCAATGCACCTGCTATATTCATGGACTTAATGAATAGAATTTTTCAGGAGTTCTTGGATAAGTTTGTGGTGGTTTTTATTGATGATATTTTGGTGTTTTCTAAAAGTAAATAAGAGCATGAAAGAAATTTAAGGGTTATCTTGCAAACCTTAAAAGAAAAGAAATTGTATGGGAAATTCATCAAGTGTGAGTTTTGGTTGCAACAAATTTCTTTCCTTGGTCACATTGTTTCTAAAGATGGGATAACTGTTGATCCTGCAAAAACAAAAGTTGTGGAAGACTGGCCAAGACCCACAAATGTAACTGAGATTCGTAGCTTCCTTGGTTTAGCAGTCTATTACCGAAGGTTTGTTAGAAATTTTTCACGGTTATCTAGTCCAATGACTAAGCTAACTCGGAAGGGTGTTAAGTTTATCTGGACAAAAGAATGTGATGATTGTTTTCAGGAATTGAAAAGAAGATTGGTGAATGATCCAGTTTTGGCACTACCTTCCAGGAATGGTGAGTTTGTTATCTACAGTGATGCTTCATTGAAAGGACTTGGTTGCGTCCTAATGCAGAATGATCAGGTAATTACTTATGCTTCACGACAGTTGAAAACTCATGAGGTAAATTACCCTACACATGATTTGGAATTAGTTGCTGTTGTTTTTGCTTTAAAAATTTGGAGGCATCATTTGTATGGAGTAAAGTGTGAAATATATACCGATCACAAAAGTTTAAAGTATATATTCACTCAGAAAGAATTGAACATGAGACAAAGGAGATGGCTAGAATTAATCAAGGATTATGATTGTACAATTCATTACCATCCGAGAAAAGCAATTAAAGTGGTTGATGCTTTGAGTTGAAAAAATAATGCTTCATTAGCAATGTTGCGTTTGGAACGTGATCCTTTGGTTAAGGATTTGATGAACTTTGGCATAGAAGTTGTTGGTGCAGGAAGTTCTTCTATTTTTTTTTAGGTATCAGTGAGATAATCTCTATCAGATGGAATCAAGCAAGCACAGAAGCAAGACAGTGAGTTGCAGAAAAAGGTAGAGCTGGTTCAGAAAGGTAAGTTGCCTGAATTCAACATTGATAATGATTTCGTTTTGAGATTTGGGAAGAGATTGTGTGTGCCTTGTGATTCACAGTTGAAGAGAGAGTTTTTATGTAAAGCTCATAGTTCTCCGTTTTTAGTTCATCCTGGCAGTACTAAGATGTATAGAGATTTGCGGGAGTATTACTGGTGGGATGGAATGAAAAGAGATATTGCTGATTTTACTGTAAAGTGTTTGACTTTTCAGCAGGTTATAGCAGAGCGGCAGTTACCGAAAGGGATGCTTCATCCTTTACTAGTTCCAGAGTGGAAATGGGAGAATATATATCCATGGACTTTGTTGTGGGATTACCGAAGACATCTCGAGGTAATAATGCAATCTGGGTTATTGTTGATCGCTTGACTAAATCTGCTCATTTCCTTGCTATACGAGATACTTTTTCCCCAGATCAACTTTCCCGTTTGTATCCTAAAGAGATAGTCAGGTTACATAGAGTTCCTCTCTCCATTGTATCTGATTGTGATCCCAGGTTCACTTCTAACTTTTGGAAAGGCCTTCAAAAATCGTTGGGTACTGAATTAAATTTTAGTACAGCTTTTCATCCTCAATCAGATGGGCAGTCAGAACGAACAATTCAGACCTTGGAGGATATGCTACGATCTTGTTCTATGGATTATCAGGGAAGTTGGGACCAACATCTTTCTTTGGATTAATTTTCATATAATAACAGTTTTCATTCTAATATACAGATGGCACCATTTCAGGCATTATATGGGAAGCGGTGTCGAACTCCAGATTTCTCGGATGAAGTGGGTGAAAGGAAGTTGATGGGACCGGAATTGGTCGAAGAGATGGCAGAAAAATTTCAGCTGATTCAGAAACACATGAGAACAGCTCAGAGCAGGCATAAGAGTTATGCGGACAACAGGAGGAAGGATCTCTCTTTTGAGGTAGGTGATCATGTTTTTCTCAAGGTTTCTCCTTGGAAAAGTGTGATGAGATTTGGTAAGAAAGGAAAGCTGAGTCCGAGGTTCATTGGACCATATGAAATTCTGGAGAGAGTTGGATCAGTTGCATACCGTGTGGATTTACCTCCGAGTTTATCTCAGGTACACAATGTTTTTCACGTTTCGATGTTGAGAAAGTATATGCCAGATCCATCTCATGTTTTGAGTCCAGAAGTAGTTCAGCTGGAAGAGAACCTATCATATGATGAACAACCAGTCCAGATTCTTGACCACAGGGAGCAAGTGTTACGGAATAAGGTGATTAATCGGGTAAAGGTTTTTTGGAAAAACCACATGATGGAAGAGGCAACATGGGAATCTGAAAATGCAATGAGGGATAAGTACCCCCATTTATTCGATAAGTAAATACATTGCGAGGACGTAATTTTCTAAAGGGGGGAAGGATGTAACATCCCATGTAAGTAATGAATAATAGATATTTTTATCTATGTCTATTAATGATTAAGATAGTATTTTAGAGGCTTAAAATGAAAATAAATCCAATCTTAAGCATGGAAAACACTAATATTCTTAAAAGATTTTTTTACTGCCTTTTGATGGAAAACCCTTTTTAAATCAATATTTTGACAATTTTATAATCTATATTTGTCGAAATAAACATATTCATTATGATTGGGACATTGAATTTTACATTGGATAAATTTTTGGTATTTTTCTGACAATGTTCCTTTTTTAATGAATAGTGAAAAATACGGCATTTTACATCAAAACTGCTTTTTCATTTAATTTAATTATATGTTTAGATTACATTTTTAATTGGAATTAAAGTGTAATATGAATATAATTTTACCATTTAATCCAATGGTGGTCATTAGGATTAATTTCACTTTGTAATTGGTCATAAACTAATGCCAAACTTTTCATAGATATTGTTTCAAAAAAACCCGCTATTTGTCATGACAGCGGGAATTAATTATTAAATTAATTAATGTAACTTATATGATTTTAATTTTTTAAAATAGACATCATTTTTGAATTCGGAATATCAAATACTTCTTAGGGTGAATTTTTGGTAATTTTCTGAAAAACTTCAATTTTTGATGAATAGTGAAACCACTAAGTGGTACTTATAAAAACTGATTTTTCTGTTTAAATGAATATTTTGCCATCATTGTGTTTTGAATTTCAAAAATACGACATACATGGTTGTCATTAAGAAGTAAAATGTGGTCCAATGGGATTAAAATAATTTTTTGGTGAATAGTAACTTATTAAGTTCTTAATTGCGATTAGTGGTAATTAGTGTAGTTTAAGGTAAAAATAATGTTTTAATAGTATGAGATGAGCTTGACATAAGTCCTACCCTCATTGGTTGTGTCATGGACGACCAAGACAAGCCATGGGTCAACTTGGGGACCTCATGGATCCACTTTGGTTGGGAAATGACATAAATAACTTTTTATTTAATGTTAAAGTAAAAATGACACAAACTTGAGTTATTTTACTAAAACAATTTTTATATGGGGTTATACAAGTCATATTTTTGACTATAAATATTCATTAGAAATATAAATCGATTTACTATATCATAGTATTTCTTTATAATTTTTATACATTAAAAAAATTAATTTATTTATGACATCATGATGATGCAGCGATGACCTCATTATTTAACGATTTAAATAAAATGGAAAGATAATGTAATATCTAAGACCTAAACATGTCCAAAACCTATTGTATGAGTGTATTTCGAACCCTTGTCACCTTATCCTCGAATTATATCAACGTGGGACCTCATAAATCCGAATACCATTTTAAAATAAAGTGACTTTTCTTTACTTTCCAAGAGTGCCCCTCCTCTCCTCTTATAAAAGGCCCACACCTCTAGCTCCTTAACCACACTCCCTAAGCCTTTGTCTCGGCCAAACCCTGCCTATTTTGTCTCTACACATCCCTCTCTTACTCCATGAAGCCTCACTTTGGGCAGAAGTCTTCCCAAGGAAGCCTTTGAGCTCAAACCAAAGGGAGTTACCCGATTTTAAGGTAATGTCTTCTTTTGAGTCATTTTGTTTTATTTTGCTTCTCCGACCCCCTAAACTCTTCTTATTCTTTTCTTTTGTAACAACTCCAGTATCCTCAATATACTAGGATGTTGTTATAATAAGTATTCGAGCTACACTTACACACACCTACATCTAATGGTTAACGAACATACTGTTTCCGTGGATGGTGAATTTATGCCTCTTGAAACGATGATTGTTCAACATTCTTTTAACACCTTCAAAGGTGGCCATTAAGATGTCACTATATTTATATATGATATATAATATGTTTATGTTTTCCTTAATCTTCTGTATTTTCCTTTTTGGTCATACTTTTATGGTTTCCATTATGGGTAAACGCGATATCTTCATTTAAGGAAGTGCGCACTACCGCCCCCTCAAAGTGATTTGATTAGTTAAATATCATATGTGGGACGTATAAAGGATGGAACTATGATATTATATATTATATTATATGGAATTATAATATACCTTTATATAATTATGATTCCATTCTATAAAATATGAAATAGAAATGAAAGTAGCGTTCATGCGTACGTACGGCTTACCGTCTCCATTAACGGTGCATTTCATTTCTTACCTCTCAATGATTATGTAATATTATAAATGCATGCATGTACTAGATATATATGACATATATGATATCTATATCATGAATACCATTCTTGATATAATGGATACATGAACAACTTGTAATTATAAAGGGTTTATTTTTGACTCAAGTACCAATGATCGTTAAAATGACCGTTATTAACTTAAATAATTACATAGTGTTCATGACATGGTAATAAGTGATATAAAAGGAATAATGAACTTGAAAAAGGTTCTTAAGAAAGTAAAAATTAACTCAGGTTTATTATTCAGGACATTAAAGAATGATCGAGTCAAGTCGGACCCGAGGTATGGGACTTCGTCTCAATCTCCTTTCATTGAGGCATATTTTGTTTTATAAACAACCTTCTTTTATACGGTGTATAAACCCCTTTGACTTTTACGTTTATTCAAAAGGAATCTTTTTTATATGAAGTGGTTACTAAACGACAAAAGGTAATGTTTTTTTCGTACGTATGTGGCGACAATGACTTCTCCGCCGCCGTGACCATTATTTGAGTTTCGGCTTCCTCTACAAGCAATACTTTTTAAAAAAAAAGAAAAATAAATACCATGTTCTGCTTTTCTTTTGTTTTGGTATTGAAAATGGTTTTCATAATGTTTTTATATCAATGTGTTGTATTGATATCTTATGATTGAAAGGTGGAAATGTTATGTTTCCTATATGCATGTTTTATGTGATAAGATTATGTTGAGGTTCTTGGGCATTATTATGAAGACGGGTGGTTCCGTGATAAACTAAGGGCGGGTGAGCCCGATATAGCTCTCCAATGCATTGGGTAACGTGAAGGAGTGAAATGTTAAGGTTTCTCCAAAGAGATTTAGGGAATATACTGTGATGGGTATTCCAAACGTAACCAAGAGGGTTACTCCCTACGTAAGGATGTTATGAATGCCTCAAGTTACATTTATGTCTTATGATTTATATGATTTATTCATGATTTTATGAGGTATGTTAAAGTGCATATGTTTTATGGGTAAAGTATGATTTCATTCTTATGTATATATGTACCCATGTTTCCTTTCCATATTTTTATATCCCTTACTGAGCTTTTTATGCTCATCCCAAGTTTTTTTTGAAATGTTTTTCACAGGTCAAGGGAAAGGTACATGATATGATGATAGTGTCAAGGAAGTGTCAAGAAATAATCCATGTTTTATTTTAAATGTGTTTCCATTGATGGGAATGAATAATACTATCTTTATGTAACCACTTTGTTTATATGTGAAATGTAATTCAAGTTTTATGATCTAATTCTCTAAAACTCTAAACCCGAAAAGATCCTCAATGTGTAATCTTGTAATAACTCAAGATTAAGTAAGGTTTAAGGCTGGGGCCTTATAGTTAGGCTGCCAAAAGTTTTGTAACAGATTCCTTCTCCCTTCTCATTTTTCAAGATCTATTATCATGTAAAGTATTTCAAGTTCCTTTTTATTATGTTGGGGTATGATCTCTAAATTTATCATACTGATATTTTATGATCATATGATGAGAGACCCCATTTTATCTCTTCAATTCAGTATTTTGAAGTTTTAAATGGCGCTGTTAGGCTGCCGAATTTTTAAGTGGTTCTTCACCCTTCTCGTTTTGAAGTTCTACTTTCATGTCAATTCTTTCAAGTTCCTTTTTGTTATGTTGGGGTATTATCTATATATCTATCATACTGGAATCTTATGTTCATATGATGAGAGACCCTATTTGATCTCATCAATTCATTATTTTTTGAAGTTTAAGTGATACCGTTAGGCTGGTGAATTTTTAAGGGATTCTTTCACCCTTCTCCTTTTGAAAGTTCTAATTCCATGTCAAGCCTTGCAAGTTCTTTTTTATTATGTTGGGGTATGATATATATATCTATCATACTGATATTTTATGTTCATATGATGAGAGACCCTATTTTACATCATCAATTCATTTTTGGTTGAAGTTTATGTAACGCTGTTAGGCTGCCGAATTTTCATAAGAGAAATCTTATTTTTGTCTTCCTTTCATGTTCTTCATTTCATATGGTATATTTTCAAATTTCATTACCATGTTCTTAAATCCCTTTTATTCTGTCCCTCTACTGTTTTATGGGTCATTTATGATTGTTTGACTCATGTCCCCTCTTTTTTCAACATTTTCTAAAACCCTGTAACGTAGTCGTTGCGCTGCAGAATTTTCGTCTCAAATGCCTCTCTCTTTTTCTCAAAATTACTTCATGTTATTAAGTGAATACTCAAAGCTCTTATTTCTACAGTTTTATTCACATATATACAAAAAATTTCTATTTTATATTCTGGGATTTACATACATGAAACCCGCTCTCCCCTTCCGTGGGTTTAAAGTGACGTGAAGATCATGTCTTTAAAGAAGTTTTTAAAACGTTATGATTATGAAATAAAACCCATTTATTTTTTTCTATATGGGTTATTTATGAAAATTTTTTTGATGATATATGTGGATCACATGATAATAAAGGAAAATTTAAGGGTACGCCCTGATAGCGCTCCAATGCATTGGGTAATGATGTAACCACTAGAGATTACAATTTTCACGATACCTTGGTGAATAACCTTGGTAATTTTCAAATGACACCTTGGGGATGGACCTTGGTGATATGTTCATGATTGTCTATGTTAAATGATGTATCCACATCTTCAAGTTATGAAAATGTTATTTTTATTATGATATACCTCATGATTTCATTATCATGCCTTAAAATTCTTTTCATGACCATATTGAAGTATCTCAAGTTCACATGTTAAATGTTTCTCTTGTTTCCCTTACTGGGATATTTTCTCACCCTTTCTTTTGATGTATGTCCCCAGGTTATGTGATGCAGTAATGAACCTAGGATGAACATGAGAAGAAGCCTTTCAAGTGTTTTAGAAGAATGTTTTATGTTTTCATGTTTAATGTTCCTGGTTTCCAAGACACTAAACCTTAAAGATCCTCGGTTTTGTAAAATGTAATGAAAGTTTATGTGATAAAAAGGCGGGATGCTATAGTTGGTATCAAAGTATGGTTTAGTTATTTGTGGAAATTAGGATATGAAAACTTTAGGAAGAAGCCTATAGAAAAGTTAAAAATAGGAAATCTTCCTGGTATTTTGGTGAGTATTGGGTAAGGGGTTGCCAAGCAAATACATCCCTGTCTGGATACGAGCAGGTAGAGGAGGCTCTGGCACAGATGTACATAGCGGTAAAACCCGAAAACACCACTTTGAGCTATACTTTAATGGGAACTGGTACACGACAATGGGCCTTGCTGCACTCTTGGTTACGACACTCCCGGGGGATATGCTTTGGTAAATTCATAAGCTTAGTATAAACCATTGTTAAAGGAACAAAGATAAAATAAAATAAAGATTCACATAAGAATATATGATCATGGATAACCTAGATGGGAACCTAGGGGATCACAAGTTAGGGTATACTTTTCTTCTACAAGTTATCCTTATATGCTTTCGGTTCCTTTTCATGATTATTGGCTAAGTATTTAAGCCCCTAATTATGGTTTCTTTTCTTAGTTAATGGCGGGAAATGGAAGAACATGTCCCAACAACCAATGTGATGGGAAATGAGACGATTGTCGTATTAATATGACAGGGATGATTAGGGGATTAAAATATGATTATTATTTTGGAAGACGTTCACTATTTTGGGGACCCTATATGATCGAGGTAAATAGATTACTACGGTATTTTCATTGAGGGGTAAGGTTGACTTATATTTTGAAGAATCGATGAATTTAAGGTAGACTTGTAGTAATTTATGTTACTTATTGAAATGATTAACCTATCTTGGGTAAAATATGTTTAGGATAGATACTTTTGTTATAATATGTTAGGAGTGTTTGATGTTGTTTGGAGGTGAACAATGAAGTTTATTTTGGAAGACTATGTTATCAAATCCTTCTTGTATTTGGGTTTCAATATTATCTTGGTTTATTTTGAGGAATCTTAATGACCGTTATTTATAGAATGGTCAATGATGAACTATGGGTAGTACCATGGAACTTTGAAGATTTAAAAGTAGTTTCCATTCCTATGGGATTCTTTCTTTTTGAATAGGTGTTTTACCTTACCCTTTCTGTTTTTGGGATAATGTTTAAAGATAGAAGAAATAGATAGTTAATCTTTTGTGGATTATAAAGATGATTCTTGTGTTTTGATAAGACCAAGTAGTTTTTAATGCTCATAGTTTGGAGAAAATATTAGTTTTGGGTAGAAACTTATTAAAGGATGAAACTCTACATGAAGATAGGTATATTTTCTTATTTTTTTGTTTTATGTTGTAAATGAATTCCTCAAAATTATGAAAAGGAACGTAAAACAAAAATGTTGTTGGTTTACGTTTCCTACTAAGTAATCAAAGACCGTTTACACACATCATAAGTTTGGGGTTTTCTTATGGTTAACTTTCTCCTAATCATGTTCTCTATCACTCTCCCCCAGAACTTGACCTTTGTTTTTCTTCCATGTCCATGTTTTCCTACATGGAATCCTAGTGTGGGTTAACTCGGGTGACCTTTGTACTTCCCTTTCTTTCTTTTAAAGTAATAATTTTACTGACTCCTTTTCTGATGTGGGAATTTCAATGAAATTTCAAAACCTAATTTTAAAAATTGCGAGGACGCAATTTCTTAAGGGGGGAAGAATGTAACGACCCAAAATTTTGAATAAATCTTGTTTCCTAATTTTATGTGTTATTTTATTTTATTTTTATACTCAACAAAAATGTTTCATTTTATAACATGATTATAATTAAAATGAGACCATTGTGTTTAGATGGTTATATGACCATTGGTCAATATGACCTCTGGAAACTAAACGTTTTGATTATTGTCTCTAAATACAAGTAATCTTGGTTAATTATTATAGAAAAAAGATTCGATGGTGTCACCCAGTAGTCTTGGACCGATCGAATCCCATCTAAGAGAACTTGGGAAGGAGGTAGCACCACTGGGCTTTGCTCTGGACCAAACCCAAGCCGAACTTCATCTTGTGAAGCTAGAATGGAATCGCCTTTGCGATAAGTTCAAACTGATAGAAATTACTACTCGTGCGATGTTAGCCGAGCCTCCCTCAGATTCTCTCACCTTAGCACACCTTACACTTAGGTCCTATGCTGGTGTGATAAGGGGCTATGTAAGGAGACCGTAACTGCCTTGTGTAATCCTTTTTTTAAATAAAATTTGGGATTTATTCTTATGATGAAGTTTATGAATTTCTAAATGACCGGATAAATATAGTATGCATATTTTTTATGAATTTTAGAAAAAGGATATTTTAAAAATGTTTTTGTAAACCTTAAATAATTAAAAATGTGTACTGATTTTCAAAAAAATGGTCTTCTACAATTATGTTCAGTACGAAATTTAGAGTCTAATAAGATTAACTTGATTTTTGATGAATAGTAAAATATGAATAGTGATTTTATGATTAGGATTAGTAATGTGTCCAAATAGATTAGTAATCTCACTTAAAGAAAGTATTAATATAATCTAGGTACCTTGATTAAGTAATGTGATTCAATAAAATGGTTAAATAACGGTTTCATAAATTACTATTCAAGTATTAGTTTTTTCGAGTGAATAGTGTTTTTTAATTAAAAATTAAATTAAAAATATTTAAAAAAATTATTTTTATAAAATGGATTTCATTTTTGAACTCAGAGCACCGATATTATGTTATGGTAATTTTTGGGGTTTTTTCTGAAAAAATGAATTTTCAGTGAATAGTGTATTTATTTAAAAAATAAATTAAAAATATTTAGAAAATTATTTTTATAAAATGGAGTTCATTTTTGAAATCAGAGCATTGATATTTGGTTAAGGTGAAATTTTGGGATTATTCTGAGAAAGTTGAATTTTCGATGAATAGTGAAAATACAGTTTTTAAGTTACGGGTGTTTAATGACATCATTAAATTATGTATTAAGTTTGTAATCAATATGTTCGACTTATGAATAGTAAGCTAAGTTATGAGGTGTCCCAAGTGGCCAATACCATGGGCAAATACCATGGGAAAGCCCATTGTTTATCCAAAACCACTAATAAGGTGTCCCTTGGCCATTAATGCCTTGTCCCCTCACTTTTCCTATAAATACCAAGCCATCCTCTCATCCATTCGACTCCCCACTCTCCCCCAACGAAGTTCTGGTCTCATTACCTCCCAAGGAGTCCTCCCAAGGTGCCCCCAAGCCCTCAAGGTCCCAACCTTTGAGTTTTAAGAGTTACGTTTTAAGGTAAGGGATCCGATCTCTCTCTTTTTTTTTCAAGTAATATCTTTTATGTAATTTATTTTATGCTCCATGTTCTTATGTTAAAGGATGTTATTTTATACACCCCTTACTTCCCTTTTCATTTTAATATAATGATAGATTCCCTCTTACTCTCATTATTTCGTTTTATGATGTTTTAATTGGCGTCGTTAGGCTGCCGAAATTTTTGTAACGGATTCTTTCTCCCTTCTCATTTTTCAAGATATATTATCATGTAAAGTATTTAAAGTTCCTTTTTATTATGTTGGGGTATGATCTCTAAATTTGTCATACTTATATTTTATGATCATATGATGAGAGACCCCATTTTATCTCTTCAATTCAGTATTTTGATGTTTTAAATGGCGTCGTTAGGCTGCCGAATATTTAAGTGGTTCTTCACCCTTCTCGTTTTGAAGTTCTACTTTCATGTCAATTCTTTCAAGTTCCTTTTTGTTATGTTGGGGTATGATCTCTATATCTATCATACTGGACTCTTATGTTCATATGATGAGAGCCCCTATTTGATCTCATCAATTCATTTTTTGTTGAAGTTTAAGTGACGCCGTTAGGCTGCCGAATTTTTAAGGGATTCTTTCACCCTTCTCCTTTTCAAAGTTCTAATTCCATGTCAATTCTTGCAAGTTACTTTTTATTATGTTGGGGTATGATCTCTATATCTATCATACTAATATTTTATGTTCATATGATGAGAGACCCTATTTGACATCATCAATTCATTTTTAGTTGAAGTTTATGTAACGTTGTTAGGCTGCCGAATTTTCATAAGAGAAATCTTATTTTTGTCTTCCTTTCATGTTCTTCATTTCATATGGTATATTTTCAAATTTCATTACCATGTTCTTTATTCCCTTATATTCTGTCCCTCTACTGTTTTATGGGTCATTTATGATTGTTTGACCCATGTCCGCTCTCTTTTCAACATTTTCTAAAACCCTGTAACATAGCCGTTGTGCTGCAGAATTTTCGTCTAAAAATGTCTCTCTCTTTTTCTCAAAATTACTTCATGTTATTAAGTGAATACTCAAAGCTCTTATTTCTACAGGGTTATTCACATATATACAAAAAAAATTTATTTTAAATTCTGGGATTTACATACATGAAACCCGCTCTCCCCTTTCGTGGGTTTAAAGTGACATAAAGATCATGTCTTTAAAGCAGTTTTTAAAACGTTATGATTATGAAATGAAACCCATTTATTTTTTGCTATATGGGTTATTTATGAAATTTTTGATGATGATATACGTGGCTCACATGATAATAAAGGCAAATTTAAGGGTGCTCCCTAATAGCGCTCCCATGCATTGGGTAATGATGTAACCACTAGAGATTACAATTTTCACGATACCTTGGTGAATAACCTTGGTAATTTTCAAATGACACCTTGGGGATAGACCTTGGTGATATGTTCATGACTGTCTATGTTAAATGATGTAGCCACATATTCAAGTTATGAAAATGTTATTTTTATTATGATATGATTCATGATTTCATTCTCATGCCTTAAAGTTCTTTTCATGACCTTATTGAAGTATCTCAAGTTCACATGTAAAATGTTTCTCTTGTTTCCCTTACTGGGCTATTTTCTCACCCTTTCTTTTGATGTATGTCCCCAGGTTATGTGATGCAGTAATGAACCTAGGATGAACATGAGGTGAAGCCTTTCAAGTGTTTTAGAATAATGTTTTATGTTTTCATGTTTAAAGTTCCTGGTTTCCAAGACACTAAACCTTAAAGATCCTCGGTTTTGTAAAATGTAGTGAAAGTTTATGTGATAAAAAGGCGGGATGCTATAGCCATGGTGTAAACGATGAGTTTATTTCAGTTAGTCAAAGAACAAAGGATCAATCATATAGGTTTATGACACTTCCATGAAACCTTCTTGATGAGATATTGAGACAAAGGGATTAAATTACACAGTAAGTGTTCGTATGAGGTGATACGTCAATGCGGCATCAGCTTCTTTCTCTTGGGTGCCTTGACCCGTTGCTAGACAGTAATCTTGGACTTTAGGCAAGCCCGCCTAATGCCAATGAGAAAGAGGCCTAGAGGGTCACACACTATGTGTATCCAAGTATCTAAAGTTTAATAAAGATCATTATCGTACGTTGTTTAATAATTATTCAAGGAAGCCTAAGTTGTTTTAAATGATGGAGGAAAAATAAAATAAAACAAGTACACGCCGTGTATTATTAAATGTACACGCCGTGTAGTTTTCATTTTGGAAAGGAAATGAATAAATGAAAACAAGATATACACGTTGTGTACATTTAATGTACACACCGTGTACATTTAATGTACACGCCGTGTAGTTTTCAATGAAAAACAAGTACACACCGTGTATTTATTATTACACGCTGTGTAGTTTTTCCAGTCAGGATTTTGAGGATATAATATCGTTTTATTAAATGATATTTATTCTAATTAGCGTGAGTGCATTTCCGGGGATTAATTATTTGACATGGGGGTTTTCAATAAGAGTTAATGAAATAAATGAAATGTGTAACACATTTATTTATTGTCATAACTCTACAACCTCAAACTCGATTATAAATATCCTCACAACCCCAACTCTTTTCCTACACAAGAGAATCGTTGTGCACAACATCTCTGGAGAATTCTTTCAAGGCCTAAAGAACCTCTACCTCCAAGAATGCTCTCAAGACCGAGATAGATCCTCTTCCATCGGATCAAGAGGATCTAAGGTGGACAACACAAGCAAAGGCTTCTCCACGCTAGCACCCGGAGAATCCTTTGGCGACGTCCAGAGATATGAGGTACACGTGTGGATCACCTCTAGAGGGAGTCTACACTTGGCTTCTGCGACGCAATGACGGATGACATCGACAACATGATCAAGAACATCAACGATGAAATAATACCCAAAAGGTATTTATTTATAATTAATTAAATTAATTATAATCAACCTGTAATGATCCTTGTTTGTGGTTCCGGGACAAACCATCTTCTTTTTCTTTTTCTAGGATTCTATCTGTGGAGACTGGAATTTATCATCGTATTGATTCCAGATTGATCATTGCTAATGACAAAAATCCAAGTGGGCACATCCACCCACATGCTTCCGCTGCGCCCGAAACCTTCAGTTTAGTGCTGCTGGTTCATGAACCTGTCGAGCCCTCTGTCTATAAAATAAAGAAATGAGGATACTACCCATTTTAACAATAAAAATTACACAACATGTACTTGGGAATACAAGCCTTTTATATTCCATTTTTTCCTCCTTCTACCGACATGCCTTACACATCATAAAAAGGCCTTCTGACATCAATTAAAGGCGTGTACTAGGATTACACAGGGTGTAACCATCAGTCTCTTTGTGAAATAGTCCTACATTCATCCCTTAATCTCTTTTCTCTAGTTTTTATAAATAAAAACTGAAAAGGAAAGTATCCATACCTCAAAAGAAGAATCAGGTTCTTACAAACTTCCCCCCTTAAAGAACCTTTTTCCCGAATTTCCCTTATAAGGGTGGTAAAGAGATATCTACAAACAACTCCGGCCATTGTGATCATACATCAGTCTCACTCTCCTAGGTTTCTTCCTACACTTGGTTGGGCTTCCATAACACCCATACTAAAGTAAAAAACGATCCACATAGAACCTATTTTCTATGATCGACTATTCTAATAGGATTCTCCTCAAATTACGCATCTACTTATAACTCAATATCTTTGGGTTCAAAAGCATGAGATGGGTCTGAAAAGTAATTTCATAACTGAGAAAAATTGGAGAGGTCATAAATAGCCCAGTAACTCTGAGGTAACTGCAACTGATAGGTAACTGGCCTGACCCTTTCTAGAATCCCAAACATCCCAACATATCCCAGTTAAATCTTACCATGTCTCCAGATCCTCTTGTGTCCCAACCTCGGTGAAGCATGTTGGAAAACTCAATCCCTAACATCAAACTCTAGTGGTCATCTTCAGAAATTGACATGAGATTTATGATGAGACTATATAGTAGCCATACGCTTCTTAATAACTTTAACCTATTCAATGGTATCCTAGAAAAGATGAGGTCCCAGTATAGCTGCCTCTTCGGCTTCCATCCAACACAGGGGTGATTGGCATGGTCTACTGTATAAACCCTCATATGGAACCATATGAATAGTATCCTGAAATCTATTGTTATAAGTGAACTCAACCAAGGGTATATGTTTCTCCCAAGATCCTCTGAAATCCTATATGTATGCTTGAAGCACGTCCTCCAGCACCCGAATCATGTGTTCTGACTGACCATCTGTCTAAGGGTCGTATGTTTTGCTTAGAAGTACCTGTATACCCATCACCCTCTATATCCATTACTAGAAATGATAAGTAAACTGGGAATCCCTATATGAAATTATAGAATGTGGAATTCCGGGCAGTCATACAATATCTCAGATGTACAACCTCCCAATATCATTAACACTGAAGGTTTCCTTGATCGATTGGAAATGTGAAACCTTTGTGATCCTGTTAAAACAACCCATACTGCATGAATACCTTGAGGTGACATTGGTAACCCCATCATGAAATCCATTGTGACATCATTCCATTTCTATATAGGAATGGGTAGCTATTGTAAAAGTCCAGTTGGTCGTCAGTGTTTTTCCTTCACGTGCTGATAGGTGGAGCACCTCATGAAAAAACTAGCAACATCCCTTTTCATACCTAGCGACCAATACTAATGATGTAAATCCTAATACATATTGTTGATTCCAGGATTCACTTCCTATATAGAGGCATGAATGTCCTTCATTAACTCCTCGTGCATTTCTGTTGAAACCCATACGTGACCGTGTAGTCACAGAACCTCATCCCATCCTATGGTCCAACTAGGAGGAGGGTCCTCACTCAAAACACTCTCCAGTACAACTAGGCCTTTAGTGTTTGATAGATTCCTTATCCTCACTCTTTCCAGTATGGTGGATGTAACAGCTCAGGATGAAAGAAAATTATTTCCATTATTGTCATGCATCTTAGAGAATGACTCTATAAACTGCCACTTGTTATTGGCCTATTGTACAACCTATATCTGAGTCCTTATAAAAGAATCATTTGATGTATTTCCCTTACCAAGCATGTAGGAAAGCTCAAAGTAAAAGGACTAAATGTATTCCACCCACCTTCATTGCCTCATATTCAAATCACGCTGCATAAAATGGTACTTAAGGCTTTTGTGGTCCGTTTACACCAAAAAATGCTCTCCTAGTAAGAAATGTCTACAACAACATAAATCATGAACAACATCAACTAACTTGAGATCATGTGTTGATCAATTCCTCTCATTAGGACTTAACTATTTAGATTCGTACGTAATGACTTGATCCCCCTGCATAAGGACAACTCTTAGTGTGATACCTGATGTATCAAACTATACAATGTAACTCCTTCCCATATCTTGTAAAATCAGTATCAGTGCTGAAGTCAATCTCCATTTCAGTTCCTAAAAGTCCATCTCATAAGAATCTGTCTAAAAATACTTCTCACACTTTTTAGTCAAGCATGTGAATGGAATATCTAAGTGTGATAAGGTCTATATGAAACACATGTAGTAACCAGCCAACCCCAAGAAACTCTGCACCTAAAAGACATTTTGGGATTCTCCCAAGAAACAACTGCTCTAACTTTATCTAGGTCCACTAATACTCTTATCTCTAACATTATGTGACCTAGGAAGTGAATCTAATCCATCTAGAAGTGAAAAGTTTTAAAATTCGTGTGTAAATGATGATCTCTCAGTGTACTCCAAATGATCTCCAGATGTATGGAATGGTAATGTCGATTGTGATAATACACCAATATATCATCAATGAAAACCAAAACGAACGAGTACAGATAAGGATGGATCACTCAGTTAATTAGGTCCATAGAGAGTGTAGGTGTGTTTGTGTGGATGAACGGAATGACTAAATACTCATACATACCATACCTTCTCCGAAAGGATGTTTGAGGTATGTCTGATGATCTAACATGAACCTGATGATAACTGGATCTCAATTTGATCTTAGTGAATACCGTAGATACTTGGAGATGATTGAAGATATCATCTATAAATAGTAGAATATACTGATTCTTAACCATCAACTGGTTCAATTTCCAATAATCCACGCATAGCCTGGGGGTACCGTCTGCCTTTTTTGGAAAAAAGGATCGGCAAACCCTAAGGAGAAGTACTAGGTCAGATGAAACATTTAGCCTCCAAATCCTTTAACCACCTCTTGAGCTCTTGAAACTCTGTCGCACCCATCCTATAAGGAGGAATGGATTCCACTTTAGCTCCAAGCAATAGATATATAGAGATATCTACCTCTATAACCAGAGGTAAACCTAAAAAGTCATCTAGAAATACATCCCTGAAATTATCAACTACTAGATGGAAATCTATCTAACATGTTTTCTCATCATCCAAATATAATCACACAATTTGGGAATCCATCCTACCCAACCCATGATGCTTAGGTCCAGTTCTGCTCACCAGGACATCCCATTCACCCTTGTTTAGAAATGATCTGACTACTGGTGATATAAAAATCAACCTACAGTGATAGCAATCAAAAAAGGTTTGAAAGAATATCAACCAGTCCATTCTGATATTGACATCATAGTATGTAATCTCTAAGATGTAGAGGTCCTATAAGAAGTGACACCCACCAACCTCAAGGGGGGACTCCATTCACTAACACACACTTTCTATTCTAATCCCTACCAGGGTGTCTAGCATCATAACATCATCAAAAGTAAAAAAACAAATCCAAAGGCTCTCCAAAATGGGAAGAGATATGAAACTACGTGAAGCCCCTATATCAAAAAGTGAAGAATCTAAAACAGAGGTGAATAGAATAGTACATCTAAAAGTAAAGGGTCTGGGATCCTACTCATGAGAAGTATGTTGCACTGTATAAGTCTGACCTATACCATGACCCTAGGACACTACCTGGAAACACTGAGTTGATCCACCCTAATGTCATTGAGAACCTGGGTTCTAGCTACTATGTCCATGACCACCACCTCATCCTGACTAGCCTGACGCATTCCAATTCCCTGACTGGTGAGAATTTATTAACCCTGATCCTAAATGTGGAGTCGGTGTAGACCCTCTCTCACTAGATACCGATGGAAATATCCAATAGAATCACTAAAGATAACTCATCTTACTACAAGATCAGAACTCTATTGGGTTCTGTGGACACTGTGGCTTCATATGCCCTAGCCTGCCTTAATTCTAGCACCTCACTTGGATACCTAAAGATACTTTATGACTACTACAGCCTCCATGAGAAAGCTCCAGATGATGCCTATTACTAATAATTGATATAGTACAACATCTCAGTGTCGACCTACCTAGGCTCTCACCTTTTTATTCCCTCGAATTATGCTTGATAGTCAGCTCCTAATTTATAATAGCAGATAAAAAAGGAAACATGAAGGCATTCACCTATGATCAGATGTCAAACCTAAGACCATCCTTATAACGACCCATACATTACATACATTGTTATTTTTTCTGAATTGAAGCACACTTATTACAACATATAACAAAACATGGAAAGGACCATATAGGTATAGTGTCTTTAGAAACTGGGAAACATAAACAACTAGTTCCTAAATCATCTACACTGTCTCCCTTTTTTTATCATATCTAGAGTCCCTTTTAGCATATCTTACTTAATATCCTTCTTCCTGACCTGGGGAAAAGAAAATATAAAAAAGGGTGAGCTCAAATGCTTAGTAAGTGTAAAAAAAATAAATATCAATCACATCATATTCATAATAACATAACATTTTGGAAAACATAACCTGCAAAAGAGATCATAATTTCATAACATGGGATAAATCATAGTAGTGAAATGTAATCCCAATAATCATAAATTAAAACATGAAACTTTGTGTCATACACACATAAACATATAGAATCATTTCTTAGTAGTCAAGACTCATTTCCAAGACTATCTTAGCAGACAAAGTCCATTTCTGAACCGACTTCACCCTTCGTTTCAATCCTGTTTTACTGAACCGGTTTAACCTGTCGTTCCAGCCATGTCTATCTCATGAGATATAAATCTTTACCAAATGCATTGGAGGTAGATATAGGTCCCACCCATCTCATAATGAAACCATTCTTATGTGTGCTACAAGATCATAAATCATACATCATTGCATAACCCATGTAATAAAAAAGGGATTCTTAAACATCATGACATCATAAGATAAAAGGACATCATAAAAATAATTCCATCATAACATAATCAAATCAATGTAAAAATAGGGATAGAAATAGAACCCTGTATTATCTTAGATGGAAAATAATTTTGATAAAACACTTGAACTCCATTCTTGATGAAAATATCCTTTCTACTTCAAAAACATTTTTCCTTTCTTAACATGTCATACAATTTTAAACTAAAAGGAGTTGATTAAAAATAAAAATGAAAACTTGTAAAGGAAGATTCATGGAAATAATTTTCTAAAAATCCATTCAGGTTGTATAAGTTAAAAAAGAAAATTCTTCTCGTACTTTGGCCAGAAAAGTCAAAAAGTACCTCGTATGAAAAACGACAAAAGATTCCTTTCATATCTTTTACTAAAAACTCACCGAATGGTAAAATTGGATTTAAACAATTGTAAGAGGATAGAAATAATATTACATATTGAGGAAACATGGATGTGGATGATAAATACACCCCAGTAAATACCAAAGTATAAACAATCTCGGATAAAAATGAGATTGTGAGATTTTCCCTTACCTTAGGTCCGATTTTCTTCATATGTGTCTGAACGTCCTGTATAATGATTTAAATAATGTTATTGACTTATTACAGAATATTAATCATTGTTATGATATCATATATGGTCATATTCTTAGCTTCTTATTAGTAATATTTCATTGTTACTTGTTATTCGGGTGTTTATTTCTTTTTTTTGTTCTTATGCGTGTTTTGTCGAATAAATTTTTATTCTTCCTTTTAGGTTACAGATACCTCATTTCATGAATGGTATTAGTGTAATATATATCATATTTATTCACTAAATTCATTTATATAATCATTATGAATGGAAGATCATGTAGAACGAGTCACATCACATCGTGGAGATGGTAGGCCGTACGTACGCACGAGCGATGATATCATTCTCATGATCGTGGAATTGTATTGAAGTGTATGTATATTATTTCAGAATCAATATCACTTTAAAATAATAATATATAGTCATTCTTTACACCATTATACCCATCCAAGTAAGGTGGTGGTGGAAAATAGATTACACCACAGCGTGGAGACGGTATTCCGTACGTACGCACGCGCGGTGATTTTGTTTTCCGTAGGATGGATAGAAGGTGAAATAGGGTTGTTTCATAATTATAATAACATATAAGTATATGAGTGATACTGATGTTATTAATTCATAATGAAACAACTAAAGAAGAAGAAGTAGAAGAAAAAATAAATTTGAAAGAATCGGTAACGGATATTACCTCTTCTTTAAAGCGCCTCTTCTTAACCTTCTCTTAGGGCACTAAAGATGGTCTTTGAAGAAGAAAAGGACCTCTATGATGTTTTTAGGGAAGGGGATAAGAGAAATTGGCATGGGTTTTCCGATCTTGAAGTCTCAAAGTGGTGTGAAGAAGACTGGGAGGAGGTGCCATTTTATAAGGGAGGAGAGGGGCACCTTTGGAAAAAACTAAAAATATTATTTTATTATAAAGTGATATTTGGTTTTTACTAGCTCCAAATTGATTTATTTAGAAGATAAGGTGGGGATGGGTCGAAAGACTCTAATCCAATAGAATTTAGACAAGTTTAGGTTACTATTTTATCCTTATCATTTATATTTAACTCTAAGTTAAATAATTTAACTTTTACCGTATCTTTTTGTTTTCTTACACTATATGGTTAATAAACTTACTATAACAAGCCAAACGAACCCCAAGTTGTTTATTATTAATATATATATAACCATATATAAGTCCTTTGGCCGATCCTTATATTTTTAAGAATAAAATAACAATTAATAATATAATATTTGTTTTAAAATCTATTTTATGTCAATTTTGACACTATTTGGTAATTGATTTTTGTGAAAATAATAACAACGTGATTAGTTCGAAAAAAGTTAATTAAATAAATAATAACATTTCATATTAACCTATAAAATTATTTAAATTCATAAAAAGTCTCAAATTACATTTATTTGGGTATTTATAACATTAATTATGTTAATATTTCATTAATAATATAATCACTACATCATCATTGTGTCATAAATAAATTAAATTATTTAATGTATAAAAATTATAAATAAAATACCATTATGTATGAAATATTTTTATCTTTATAATTAATATTTATAGTTGAATTTATCTTATGTATAACCCTATATTAAAAATGATTTACTTATTAAACTTTGATTTTAACTATTTTAACCCTTCTTTAAATAAATTAATAATAAATGTCCTAATCTAATCCAAGTGGACCTAAATGGTCATATTTTATTCCTAAGGTTGTTTTTGGTCGAATTACACTTATCCAATATAATTAGGACATGTGTTAGGGTAATATTAATATCATTTTTACCCTTAATTACCCTATTTACTTTTAACCGTGGTAAATAAAAGTAAAAGTTACTATTCACCAAAAATTATTTTCATCTCATTGAACCACATTTTAGTCCTTGATATTAACTGTGTCTCTTGTATTTTCTGAATTCTACTCACAGAAGTGGTAAAATTATGTTTTATGTGAATTTCCAAATTCTCCTAGGAGGTGGGTAAAAGACGGTGAAAAGTTCAATAAAAATTTTATATATCTAAAATTATTATAAAATGACTCCAATGAATTACATTGAACTTATATAGGTATTATGTATCAATTTGACCTAAAATAAATTTAAATAAAATAAATAATTGTTTAAATAAAAAGTCAGTTTTTAAATAGTAACCCAGTGTTTTCACTATTCATCAAAAATTGAAAGTTTTCAGAAAAATACCAAAATTTCACCCTAGGCTAATTTCGATATTCCAAATCCAAAAATGAAGTCTATTTTGAAAGATAAAATTTATAAAATTTCCAAAAGTGGGTATTACTATTCTTAACGGCTATTTTTAATAATATTTTAATAGCATATCATTGTTTAGTGAAACTCGGTATTGCGTACAATGCAAGTTTTCGAGGAAGGTTTTGATTGCTTGTAAAGAAACCCAAGATAGTGTTGTGTGTAGTGAAAGATTCCTTTGATGATTTATATAACATAAAAACAAAGTATTTCTCATAAAAGTATCGGGTGTTACAATCCTCAAATCTCCTAGCCTTCGATACATTGTCACCCATCCGAATTGGTGAAAAACGTTGGAACTCAATAAAATGGGTCATGTAGTCCATCACTGATAAAGTGCCCTGCTCTAGATGCATGAAATCATAGGGACATTTGGCCCTCAGTGTCTCAATATAGAAATAATCATAGAAGACTGTCTGAAAATACCCCCATGCCATATCCTGATGATGCTCTTCTAGAGTGATAACATCCCACCATATCTTAGTGAAATCACACAACATATACTTCATTAGATTTACCCTTCTCTCAGGAGGAATATCTAGATGTTAGATGATCATAATCATGGATGACATCCATGGCTCTACAGCCTGTGGTCTACCATCCCCCAAAAATGTGAGTGGATGTTGTTCCTAGAACACTCACATCAGCTCTTACATAGACATGGAAGGTTGTAGTTCTCCCTGAAACGTTTCCATAAACCTCATAAAACCATTACGAAACAATGCGGCATCACCTGTATTTGGTATAATAGTTGGTGCCACAACTGGAACAATTAGAGGATCCACTAGTATCACATGGCCTACCACCTCTAAGGTATGATCATATTCACTCTCATGGCATACTACCGGAGGTCTTTGTGGTGGCATGACTCTACAAGTTCAATCACACACCTCAGTTCAAGTTCATTTTCAATGTTAATAGTGCAAGAGTGAAATAATTAAATAGGATAAGATAAACATTCGTATTAAAACTAGCATACGAAATGTCAATACTTTCTCTATAAACCATGAATGGTATAACAATAACACATCCATAGTAAAACATATCACAAAACCTTTAATACAATATGTAAGTTTTGTATCATAATAAATAAACTTCAAATAATCTTAAAATCCATCAAAGGATGTTTACATAGATGAAATCAAAAACTATTTGAGAGAAATATCTCTTTTTTGAAATAATTTAAAAGTCCAATAATTATAAAAGAAAAAATTTACTTTGAAAATATTCTTATAATCTTGTAAGGGAAGCTTCAACGATTTTATAATGGCGGAAAATAGCTGCACCCGCTGTATAAGTTAAAAAAGACATTCTTACCTTAATTCTGTCAAAAAGGTTAAAAAGGACGTTGTTTGGAAAATGATAGAAAGATTCATTTATAAAATGCTTATAAAAAAGTCAAAAAGGGTATAAATGACTTTAAACCATAGTCTTTAAAATAGTAAGAATGATTTGAAATACATTTTTAAGAAACATTGATGTGGATGATAAAGAGGTCCCAGTAGATAATTACGTATAAACAACCTCGGATAATGAAGAGATTGTGAAATAAACCCTTACCTTGTACTTTTCCTTGGTCGAGGGTAGGTTAACCTTTTGTATAATGGTGACATAATTGTTGTTAAATAATAAAAGAATAATTTAAATTAATATGATATCATATATGATTTTATAACCTTACTCTGTTAATAATATCTTAGTATTATCGTTGTTTCGGGTGTTAACTTACTCGTTTTATTTTATATGTTTTGTTACATAAGTCATGTTTGTAATGGATAGGTTGTATCTTATTCATATCCAGAATCATATCAAGTCCTTAAACATTATTTTTAACCATTAAATGATAATTAGTCTTGAATGGATACGATGGGGAATTAATCTCATCGCGTTCGTGGAGACGGTAGTTCGTACGTACGCATGAGTGACAATATCATTCTTTTGATATTAAAATAACATATAATTGGATGGTATATCATATATAAAGAATCATTATCATGTTATATTTATTATTTACATGAATTACACATCATTATTATACCCATCGAAATAATAACTTATTGAATAACAATTACACCATGACGTGGAGATGGTAAGCCGTACGTACGCACGTATGGTGACATGTCATTCAAAGGTTGGATAGAATACTGAATATGGTTGCACCATATTTATAATAACATCACAGTATATATAATATACTGTAGTTATTATTTTAGAATGGAAATAACAAATAAATAAGAAGTTGAAGAAGAAAAAAACTTGAAATAGGGTGGTGAAAACATTTCCTCTTCTTCGGGTTCTTTCTTTTGATTTGATCAAAAGGCCTCATTAGGTTGACTTTATCACTAGAGTAAGGCCTCTAGGATTAAGGGAGGATATTTGAGAGGGTATTTGGTCAGAGTTTGGCCGATACCAAAGGCTTTGAAGGTATGAATATGAGAGAAGGGGGAGTGCCCTTTTATAAGAGGGGTGAGGGGAACCTAAGGAAAAGCTAGAAATATTATTTTATAATAAATTCATATTCGGTTTATAATGGCTCCAAAGTGGATTATTTAAATTTTAAGGTGGGTATAGGTCTAAAACCATTCAAAAAATAGGTTTTAGATAGGTTTGGGTCACTATATTAACCATATCTTTTAGTTTTAACTCTTAGTTAATTAGTTTGACATTTACCATGTCTATTTTTATTTTTATATTATATAGTTAATAAACTTACTATATACTTCCAAGAGATCCCCAAGTAGTCCATTAATGATAAAACTATCATTATATAAGTTCTTTGTCTGAACCTTAGATTTTTAGGAATAGAATATCAATTAATAATATAATATTTGTTTTAAAAACTCTTTTATGTCAATTTTGACACTATTGGGTATTTTGTTTTTGATAATTTCATAACAGCATTATTACTTAGAAAGAATTTATATACCCAATCCGAATATGTCATATTAACCTATAAAATTATTTTAATTCATAAAAAGTCTCAAATTAAATTTAGTTTGATATTTGTAATATCAATTATTTTAATATTTCATTAATTAGGTAATTACTGCATCACCATTGTGTCATAAATAAATTAAATTATTTAATGTCTAAAAATTATTAATAAACTACCATTATATAGGAAATAGTTTTATCTTTCTAATGTATATTTATAATAGAATTTATCTTATGTATAACCCTATATTAAATGTTTTTTAGTAAATAAACTTTGATTTTAACTCTTTTAACTCTTCTTTGAATTACATAATAATAAATGTCCTAATCTAATCCAAGTGGACCTAAATGATAATATTTTATTCCTATGGTTGTATTTGGTCGAGATACACTTAGACAATAGAATTAGGACATGTTTTAGGGAAATATTAATATCATTTTTACCCTTAGTTACCCCATTTACTTTTAACCGTGGTAAATAAAAGTAAAAAGTTACCATTCATAAAAAATTATTTTTATCTTATTGAACCAAATTTTACTCCTTGATATTAACCATGTATCTAGGAATTTTAAAATTCCACTCACAGAAGCGTTAAAATTAAGTTTTATGTGAATTTCCAAATTCTCCTAGGAGGTGGGTAAAAGACGGTGAAAAGTTCAATAAACTTTTTATATATATAAAATTATTCTAAACTAACTGCAATGGATTACATTGAACTTATATAGGTATTATGTATCTATTTTGACCTTAATTAAATTTAAATAAAATAAAAAATTATTTAAATAAAAATTCGGTTTTAAACTATAACTCAGTGTTTTTTCACTATTCATCAAAAATTGAATGTTTTTAGAAAAATATCAAAAATTCACCCTAAGCTAATTTCGATATTCAGAATCCAAAAATGAAGTCCATTTTGATAGATAAAATTTATAAATTTTCAAAAAGTGGGTATTACTATTCATAACGGCAAGTTTGATTGGTTGTGGTGTGTGTTAGAACTCAAAGTTACGTACAACACACGCTACTGTATTATTCAAAGAGAAGCGTACCGTGGAAGATTGGGGTGTTACGGATACCACTTTGTAACATTCTGGTCTAGAGGCCACATTACTGGTTCCCCAACTCAGTTTTCCAAAAGACTTTAGTCATGCCTCCCCATACACCAGAGGCATTCGACTTGTAGCAGGGGTCTAGGGAAGTATCTTAGGGAGACTATACCATCTATCTATAGTGCATAGTAATAGATAAAATAACTAAATTTCATAGATCAAAGATAAAAATCAGAGTATATAGAAAAATAAAACATAAAAACCAATAAACAATTTCCATGCAGAAGTTGAATGGTCATACAAGGACGATCACCCACCAAGAAAATTACAAATACAAATAAAGATAGAATAAAAGGAAAAAATAAAAACCTAAAAGGCTCAATGATATCTTTAAGCCTCACATCATTCCCAGACTCCAAATCCCAATCAATATACATTAGCTTAATCTATAACACCATCTTAACCCAACTTGTTCCTACAAGAAGTAAGAGATCTACTCAAGAACCCAAGTTCCATGGATTCCTAAGAAGGGTATGAGTAAATAAATCAGGTGGGAACTATCAATGTAGTCTCATGAATAACTAGTATATATAGTGTATGTGTTTATGATATCTTCAATATAAATAAACAAATTTGGAAAAAAATAAAAATAAACTAAAAATACTTAATTTGGATTAATTCAAAAATGTTTCTAGGCACATGAAAATGACCATTCCAACCATAAATTATTGGGGGGGGGTATTACCACCTTGGTACCACTAATAATTATCAATCCCTAGGAATGTGGCCCTAATCGACTATACCAACTTTTTTCAGTGAAAATGCATCCCTGACCATGTCATGATATTATGCCAACTATATAAATACCAGGTCCTGGTGTAACCATGTAATCCATCATGTATGAGCTCGATAGACAACAACATATGATAAATGGACAAATAGAAAAGTCATATGAATCCTAGGAATATCTACAAACTCCAATATAGTATATGACTTGAAGCTTGTACACGGGAAACCCGAGCAGTCACTAACCCTCATGTCATCTTCTATGTCACTATGATAACCAACTGAATCCCAGGTATCTTGGGAATCCTAATCAATAACACATAATATCATTAAAATTTTCTAGAAAAATCCTAGGGATGATCTAATCATCATATCATAATAAAACCCCCAAGCCAAAATGGTTAGATCCATTACAAACTATGCATCCTAGGGACCAGAGGCATCTAGGGTATCCCATATAGACCTAAGGTAGAATCTTGAAATCATAGTATTTCTTCACCTGGCTCAAAATATAGATCACATGATTCATTATAGTCATTCATAGTGATTTAATCATCCCAGATGTGTCACATCAGTATCACAGAAGGCTCAAAAGATGGATCCTAGGAAGCACCACTATGCATCCCCAATAAAACCATCGCATCACATTATGCCTATAGGTTGGGTATCAAAAATCATATCTGGGAATCCAAAATTTCCTCAATAATAAACAATTGAATATATATAAATAGAATCTAGGGGTTGAAAGAATTCATAAACCCCTAAAATTTGTCCATAACCCTTTGAGCTCACATCATCAGTACAGGTTCTAAGGTGACACCCAATACAATATCTAACCATTCTAAAGTCCACCATATCATTCGAGTAACAAGTAATAGGGGAACCTATTAGGACCCCCTTAGGTCTCATTGATTCCATATTTCACTCTTCGGAAATTCACACTAGGGAGATTTCCTTAACCCCATTCCCCTTTCCCAGACATACTTGGTCAGATAAATCACCTGACCAATATTTCTATCACCATAGTGTACCTATGATGTAAAACAACTTGTCCATGAATCCTAAATAATATAGTTAAATTTATTCTTCATCCATCAATGATTGATATGTTCAACTGGTACACAATGGTCCATCAGGTCCCTTATCACCTTATATAATTTAATATTAGGATTTACTTTTTATTAAACATATTAAACAATTTTAATGAGGATCACTTCCTAAAGTGGTGGTCCACATCTAACACATGAATTTAAATAAATTCATAATATCATGGGTATATTCATAAGGACCATATACCTTAAGTCAAAGTGAAAAATCTCTTTATAGTGAATCGATAGCTCTTATCAAGGCTTGCCAGCCCCATACCGTCATCATACAAATGACCTGAGGCCCTATCTCAAAACCAATCCACCAAGTTAATTAATTATAATCAAATTATAATTAAAAAATTAATTATGAAGAATTTTAATCAATTTTTTTTAGTTTAAATAATCATGAATTCATAATATCTTGAAGACTGACGTTGTTGTGCCGGAACCGTGAAAAACTTCTCACCAACAGTTCATGATGAACCCTTGACCTTGAATTGGGAAAAATACTTAAATAACTGCTAAAAAACCACCATTAATTTAATTAAAATAGTAAGATAAAATATTTTAAAAATTACCACGGTGACATACCTCAAATAAACAACATGTTGCTACATGTGGATACCCTCATGGGATGTCCTCTTCCTTGGAACAATATAATCTTCATGAGGATTGAGCGATTCCACCATGCTATGGAGACATTTCCAATGAAAACCTAAATGGATAAAAAATATTAATAGTGTATGGGGTTACAAGAATACAATGGAGAAGAATACTCAACCAAAAATCAAATAAATTTATCCAAGAAGAACCCAAATTCAATGAGTAACCAAGGTGCAAGAGGGGAGGAGGTGGATGAAATGTGTGTGAGTGAGAGGATGAGAAAGAGTGGGGGGATTCCAAATTTTATTTTTTGGGTTAAAACTATTAAAATATACTTTTAAATATCCATATGGTTTCACCAAAAAATTTTATAAACCATGTGACAAGTGTGTGGATGTCACTGCCCCCAAACCCTCCACCTCACATTGGTTTTCTTCACTATTTACCAAACCATTCATCAATCATATGGGTGGATCTATAAATCCTCAATAAATATTTCATGTATTCCCTCTATAACCCACACATGTTTATCTTAACCATTATCTTACCATGTAAGCTATCTATTCATAGAATAAATTAAACTTCATACATCTATTTGTTCAAGGTGTTGTACGGTTTCCCATTATTTTGAACCCCAAATCACGCTCCCTATCATAATCCTCTGAAACTATCAAAACATGACCTTAAACTCATGAGGATAATTTTAGCTCCTAAGTTACCTTTCAATCCTATTTAATCATCTAAAAACATCACTTTGTGGCATTCCAAATCTTGGAATTCCATTCCAAATCCCTCATCAAAATTCAACCAATCTAGTAAATGAAAAATTTAAATTGCTCTTGGATTTTCCACTTGTACAGACATAGGGTATTACAATAGTGTACTATATAGTTTTATATATAGTACATTTAAGGTAAATTCCTCATCCATATTATCTTTACTTGATTATACCATTTTTTTAAAAGAAGATTCTTAGACCGGGCATGTATTTTGGAGATCAATTTGTTATATCATGTCTGGTTTAGTATTTTTTGCTATTTATTAAAGGAATGGATTAATAAGGCTAGATATTTGAAATCATGGGGTAATTATTTATATCTAATTATTCATATTTATGTGTAATTTATTACTTCCCAATTTCTCCTAGAAAGTTATGGCTAGTTGTTTTATTAATAAATTGCTTGTCATTTTAGTTGGAAAATACTTGTGAAATATCAATTTGAAATATTTTTCAGAGTTGGTATTCAAAACTAGAATTTTGTGTAACCACCATAAGTTACTTAATTAAATTATTTTATTAAATTAGTTTCTTAAATAAAGGGTTTTAATGTGAGAACATGGAATGAATTTGGTTGTTGTGTGTTTATATGAAAATGGGTAGAACCATGTGGGTTATACATAACTACGGTGCCAATATTATGTCACATTAAATTATTACACCAAGTGATGACATGGGAATAGAGGTAAATAAAAAACTCACAAGTTATACTATTTAGGAGTGGCCTTCAAGTATCAATTTCATTAGTTAGTGTTATGCATAGATGCATGGGTTCAACCACAAGTGTTTTTTGGGTGCGATTTAATTCAATTTCTTTGTATATATATATATATTTATTGGTTTTATAGATCTTGTATGTTTTTTTATTTTAAATAAAATGTAATCTAACATGTGTCTTATTTTAATGAAATTTAAAGGATGTCTCATGGTTTACTAACTAGGCTATATACTCACCCACGGAATATGAACCATGGTGTGTATACATGAATTATCTACCACGATATAGGTAAAGGCAAGGTTTCATATTTTATGAGAATTTTTGTGTGATGTTGTGATCTTGGATGTCCTGATTTAGATCTTGGGGTGGCTATTATGTCTTTTAATTTATAGTGGTTCCATATAGGTTTTGTGTGTATTTTTATTTTGAGCACTATTGACCCTGAGTCTAATTATAATGAGATTGTAGAATTTTGTTTTTTCTCTGCTTCTACTATTACTCTGATTACTGATTGGTTATTCATTTGTAGTTATTCTTGTTTTTATCATGTATTATATAGGTCTATTCGTATGTTATTTATTTATGGTTAAATCATCTCATATTTTTTGGTAAAGAAAATGGCATTTATTATCAGCCTTTGGTGCCTTAGGGATATCACCTAATTTTAGTGTCATTTTGGTCCTTTCCAATCCAATGGGTTAGGTTGAGATGTTAGAGGGTGAAATTTAATAGGGTATTTCTCAATAATAACATTCCCTAGACTCTTTATACTAAAATGGGGAGGGAATTTTTAGAATTGAATAAGAAAGATGATAAATCCATTTGTACCTATGAAGAATACCTTACAATAAGTTTAAATTATACTTATGGTTTTATTATTGATCCATAAATCAGTATTTATCACTTATTTAGTGTATTAAAATGAATTATTGGAAAGTTATTAGTTATAATAGACTTTGGAAGATATGAAGAGATATTTAAATGTAAAATAAAGGTGGAAATGGAAGATATAAACTCTCATTTTAATAGTTTTGCTGATAAAAATGGAAGATGTAGTTTCATGGTAACTCCAATGGTATGTTACATTGAGGGAAGAATTTTCAACCATGAATACTCCAAAAATATGGGAATAATAACTCAGGTAATTTCATAAAATGAATAAGAATATGTTTCAAGTGTGGAAATATTTCTCATAAATATTTTGATTATTAAGAGGAGAATATGTGTCTAGTTAATGCAATATAGGGTGAAAATATTTAAATTATTTTACCACACATACTTTAGTTCTTCAGATGCATGTAATTTGGGAATTATGTAAATTAATTCCCTTATATAAGGGAAAATGAGAATAATAATCCCTAATAAGCATCTAATTTAAAGGAAAAAAGGGAAGTTTTATGAAATCAAAACTATTAAAGTGGTTTTAAAGAATGATGTAGTGAAATGTACACTTATCATCCACTCTAGAACTATAAGTGTTTTATTTATTTTAGGTTCTACCCATTATTTTATATGAGAATAATTTTATAAGTGTAAAATAACCACCTCAATGGTTATATGTTGATTTATAATTGAAAAATTTAAATGGTATGATGATTTAATCTCAAGTATATAACCCCTCTTCAACTTCCTTTCATAAAATCTTATTATAATCCCTTTAGTTGAATTTTATGAAATATTAGTCATGTATTAGTTACATATATATTACCTATATAAATTTATGAGTAAGGGAAGTCACATTTTATATTTGAAAATTAACTATGATCATATATATGTGTGAGGATTAAAGTTATTTTATAATGAAAATTATTTCCATGATATGGGTCTAACTAATAATTCTTCAGGGGTATTTATCACAAATAGTTGAGGAGAAATTTTAAAGACCAAAACTTTTCATACATAATTATTATATCTTAATATATGAATTTTCATTATATATTATAAAGATCCATTCTAGAATTGTTTAGGCCTAGTGCCTTTGGAAACTTGGACACATAAACAACTGGTCCATAGGTGAGCTATGTCATCACACACTAAGTTATTTATAATTAGAACCCTTCTTAGACATATCACACATAATATATTTCTTTAGATCCTACAGAAATGAAACATAAGAAAGGGTGATCTCATATTCTTAGTAAGAGTAAACAAGGGAGATATCAATGTAACATGAGCATATGGGAATGAGAACATGATAATAACATTTGAAAACCACACCTTAAATATCACAGATCATAAATATGATTCATGGTGTAAATATAAACTTTTCATAAGAAGTAAATCATAATGGAATCAAAGAACATCATCCAAAAGAGCATAACACTGGCATAAGACATTGATTTGTGTCATGCACATAAGAATATAAAATCTTATCTCAAGTATAACAACCCATAATTTACATACATTTTTATTTCTTCAGAATTGAATCACACTTATTACAACATATAACAAAACCAGGAAAGGACCGTATAGGTATAGTGTCTTTAGAAACAGGGAAACATAAAAAACTGGTTCATAAATCATCCATACTGTCTCCGTTTTTTTATCATATCTAGAGTCCCTTTTGGAATATCTTACTTAATATCCTTCTTCATGACCTGGGGAAAAGAAAACATACAAAAAGGTGAGCTCAAATGCTCAGTAAGGGTAAACAAAAGAAATATCAATCACATCATATTCATAATAACATAACATTTTTGGAAATCTTAACCTGCAAAAGAGATCATAATTTCATAACATGGGATAAATCATAGTAGTCAAATGTAATCCCAATAATCATAACTTAAAACATGAAACTTTGTGGCATAAACACATAATCATAGAGAATAATTTCTTAGTAGTCAAGACTCATTGTCAAGACTATCATAGCGGACAAAGTCCATTTCTCAACCGAGTTCACTCCTCATTTCAGTCTTGTTTTACTGAACCGGTTTAACCTGCCGTTCGAGCCATGTCTATATCACGAGATATAAATCTTTACCCAATGAATTGGAGGGAGATATAGGTCCCACACATCTCATAATGCAACCATTCTTATGTGTGCCAAAAGATCATAAATCATACATCATAGCATAACCTATGTAATAAAAATGGGATTCTTAAATATCATGCCATCATAAGATAAAAGGACATCATAAAAATAATTCCATCATAACATAATCAAATCAATGTAAAAATAGGGATATAAATAGAACCCTATATTATCTTAGATGGAAAATAATTTTGATAAAACACTTGAACTCCATTCTTGAGGAAAATATCCTTTCTACTTCAAAAAACATTTTTCATTTCTTAACATGTCATACAATTTTAAACTAAAAGAAGTTGATTAAAAATAAACTTGAAAACTTGTAAAGGAAGCTTCATGTAAATAATGTTCTAAAAATCCATTCAGGCCATATAAGTTAGAAAAGAACATTCTTCTCGTACTTTGGCTGGAAAAGTAAAAAAGTACCTCGTACGAAACATGACAAAAGATTCCTTTCATATATTTTACTAAAAACTCACCGAAGGGTAAAATTGGATTTAAAAAATTGTAGGAGGATAGAAATAATATTACATATTGAGGAAACATAGATGTGGATGATAAATACACCCCAGTAAATACCAAAGTATAAACAATCTTGGATAAAAATGAGATTGTGATATTTTCCCTTACCTTAGGTCCGATTTGCTTCTTACGTGTCCGAACCTCCTGTATAATGAATTAAATAATGTTATAGACTTATTCCAGAATCTTACTCATTGTTATGATATCATATATGGTCATATTCTTAGCTTCTTATTAGTAATATTTCATTGTTACTTGTTATTTGGGTGTTTATTGATTTTTTTTGTTCTTATGCATGTTTTGTCGAATAAATTTTTATTCTTCTTATTAGGTTATAGATACCTCATTTCCAGAATTTTATTAGTTTAATACATATCATATTTATTCATTAAATTCATTTATATAATCATTATTAATGGAAGATCATGTAGAACAAGTCGCATCACATCGTGGAGACGGTAGGCCGTACGTACGCACGAGTGATGATATCATTCTCATGATTGTGGAATTGTATTGAAGTGTATGTATATTATTTTAGAATCAATATCACATTAAAATAATCATATATAGTTATTCTTTACACCATTATACCTATCCAAGTAAGGCGGTGGTGGAAAATAGATTACACCACGGTGTGGAGACGGTATTCCTTACATATGCACGCGCGGTGATTTTGTTTTTCGTAGGATAGATAGAAGGTGAAATAGGGTTGTTTCATACTTATAATAAAATATCAGTATATGAGTGATACTGATGTTATTACTTCATAATTAAACTACTAAATAAGAAGAATTGTAAGAAGAAATAAAGTTGAAAGAATCGGTAACGAACATTACCTCTTCTTTGAAGCGCCTCTTCTTAACCTTCTCTTAGGGCACTAAAGATGGTCTTTCAAGAAGACCAAGAACTATAGGATGTTTCTAGGAAAGTGGAGAAGATAAATATTCAGGGTTTGGCCGATCTTGAAGGCTCAAAGTGGTGTACGGAAGAGAGGGAGGAGGTTCCCTTTTATAACGGAGGAGAGGGGCACCTTTGGAAAAACTAAAAATATTATTTTATTATAAAGTCATATTCGGTTTTTAATAGCTCCAAATTGATTTATTTAGAAGATAAGGTTGGGATGGGTAGAAATCCTCTCATCAAATATAATTTAGACAAGTTTAGGTTACTATTGTATCCTTATCATTTAGATTTATATCTAAGTTAAATAATTTAACTTTTACCGTGTCTTTTTTTTCTCTCACTATATGGTTAATAAACATACTATAACATGCCAAACGAACCCCAAGTTGTTTATTATTAATATATATAACCTTATCTAACTCAGTTGTCTGAACCTTAGATATTTAAGAATAAAATAACAATTAATAATATAATATTTGTTTTAAAAACTATTTTACGTCAATTTTGACACTATTTTGTAATTGATTTTTGTGAAAATAATAACAGAATTATTTGTTCGAAAAAAGTTAATTTAATCAATACTAACATTTCATATTAACCTGTAAAATTATTTGAATTCATAAAAAGTCTCAAATTACATTTATTTGGGTATTTATAACATCAATTATGTTAATATTTCATTAACAAGATAATTACTACATCATCATTGTGTCATAAATAAATAAAATTATTTAATGCCTAAAAATTATAAATAAAATACCATTATGTAGGAAATCTTTTTATATTTCTAGTGAATATTTATAGTCGAATTTATCTTATGTATAACCCTATATTAAAAATGATTTACTTATTAAACTTTGATTTTAACTATTTTAACCCTTCTTTAAATAAATTAATAATAAATGTCCTAATCTAATCCCAGTGGACCTAAATGGTCATATATTATTCCTAAGGTTGTTTTTGGTCGAATTAAACTTATAAAATAAAATTAGTACATGTGTTAGGATAATAATAATATCATTTTTACCCTTAATTACCCTATTTACTTTTAACTGTGGTAAATAAAAGTAAAAAGTTACTATTCACCCAAAATTATTTTCATCTCATTGAACCACATTTTAGTCCTTGATATTAACCGTGTCTTTCGGATTTTAGAAATTTCACTCACATAAGCGGTAAAATTAGGTTTTATGTGAATTTCCAAATTCTCTTAGGAGGTGGGTAAAAGACGGTGAAAAGTTCAATAAAATTTTTATATATCTAAAATTATTATAAAATGACTCCAATGAATTACATTGAACTTATTTAGGTATTATGTATCAATTTTTACCTGAAATAAATTTCAATAAAATAAATAATTGTTTAAATAAAAAGTCGGTTTTTAAATAGTAACCTAGTGTTTTCACTATTCATCAAAAATTGAAAGTTTTCAGAAAAAATACCAAAATTTCACCCTAGGAAAATTTCGATATTCCGAATCCAAAAATGAAGTCCATTTTGAAACATAAAATTTATAAAATTTCAAAAAGTGGGTATTACTATTCTTAACAGCTAGTTTTAATAATATTTTAATATCATATCATTGTTTAGTGAAACTTGGTATTGCATACAATGCAAGCTATCGAGGAAGGTTGTGATTGCGTGTAAAGCAAGCCAAGATAGTGTTGTGTGTAGTGAAATATTCCTTTGATGTGTATATAACATAAAAACAAAATATTTCTCATAAAAGTCTCGGGTGTTACATTCTACCCCCCTCCCCCCCATTAAAATGAATTTCACCCTCGAAATTTGTCACTTTGTAACAAACAGATGAGGATACCTATCCCTCATCATATCCTCAAGCTCCCATGTATCTTCTTCTAATTGGTGGTTCCTCCATAAAACTTTCACCAAGCATGTGGTCTTGTTCCGTAGGACTTTTTCGCTACGATCCAAAATCTCTATCGACTATTCTTCATAAGAAAGTTCTTGCTCCAGTGGTATAACTTATGAGTTGAGTACATGTGAAGGATCTGGTATGTACTTCCTCAGGAGCGATACATGGAACACATCATGAACTTGACATACATTTGGTAGAAGCACCAATCAGTAAGCTACCTTCCCAACACGATCTAGTATTTCGAAAGGACCGATATATCTAGGGCTCAGCTTTCCCTTCTTTCCAAATCTCATTACTCTCTTCCAAGGAGATATTCGTAAGAACACTTTATCACCCACTTCAAACTCTAGGTCTTTTCTTCGATTATCGGCATAACTTTTTTGTCGACTCTGAGCTTCTCTAATGTGTTGTTGAATATATCTGACCTTTTCTTCCATCTCATTAACAATATCAGGTCCTAATAGCTTTCTTTCCCCAACTTCATCCTAGAAAGTTGCAGTTCGGTATTTCTTTCCATAGAGAGCTTCATAAAGAGCCATCTGAATACTGGAGTGAAAGCTATTATTATAAGAAAATTCCACCAAAGTTAGTTGTTGATCCCAACCGCCTTTGAAATCCATAGAGCAAGCTCTTAACATATCTTCTAGAGTTTGAATTGTTCTCTCAGACTGACCGTCTATCTGAGGGTGATAAGCAGTGCTGAAACTCAACTCTGTATCCATAGTATGCTGAAGACTTCACCAGAACTTCGAGGTAAACCTCAGATCCTGATCAGATATAATGGAAAGTGTTACTCCAGGCAATCTTACCACTTCCTTTGCATATATCCTGGCAAGCTGATCCAGAGAGAAATCCTCTCTAATAGAAATGAAGTGTGCAGACTTTGTAAGACGATCAACTATGACCCAGATAGAATTATTGTCTTTGGATGTTTTGGGAAGTCCGGTGACAAAGTCCATAGTGATGTTTACCCATTTCCATTCGGGTATGGGTAATGGTTGTAACATCCCCTTAGACTTCTGTCTCTCAGCTTTAACTTACTGACAAACCAAGCATTGAGAGACATATTCAACAACATCTCTTTTCATGCCATCCCACCAGAAGTACTCTTTCAGGTCCCTATACATCTCTGTGATTCCAGGATGAATAGAGAAAGAAGAACTATGAGCCTCATCCAGCAGATCCTTCTTTAATTCAGGGATGGGAGGAACACAAACACGATTCCTGAACTTTATTATCCCATCACAATCAAGGTTGAATTCAGGAAGATTTCTCACCTTCTTTTGTAAATATACATCTTCTTTTTGTGCCTCTTTAATCTTCACATGTATAGATGGTTGAACATTCATTTCAGAAAGATAAGATTTTCCCCCTTCTATTATAATTCCAAGATCCATCCTTTGTAAATCCATAAATATTGGATCTTTTGTGATCCTCATCATGGATAAGCTAGCATGGTCTTGTTCACTTAATGCATATGCCACCTTGTTTGCCTTCCCAGGGTGGTAATGAATTGAGCAGTCATAATCCTTAATCAACTCCAACCATCTTATTTGGTGTATATTCAACTCCTTTTGTGTGAAAATATACTTTAAACTTTTATGATCAGTATAAATATCACACCTTTCACCATAAAGATAATGCCTCCAAATCTTTAATGCAAAGATTACCACATCTAACTCCAAATCAAGAGTTGGATAATTCTGCTCATGGATTTTCAACTGTCGTGATTCATAAGCTATCACCATATCATTTTTCATGAGAACACACCCTAGACCCTTATTGGATGCATCACTGTAGATCACAAAGCTTTCTCCACTACAAGGCAGTGTGAGCACAGGTGCACTGGACAACCTTATTTTCAACTCCTTGAAATTCTCTTCACATTCCTCTGTCCAAACAAACTTAACTCTTTTCTAAGTCAACCTGGTGAGTGGATTATATAATCGTGAAAAATATTTCACAAAACGTCGATAATATATAGCCAAACCAAGAAAACTTCGGATCTCAGTTACTGTTGTTGGTCTCGGCCATCTTTCGATAACCTACGTTTTTGCTGGATCCACAGATATCCCCTCTTTTGAGATTATGTGACCCAAAAATGAAACTTTTTGAAGCCAAAATTCACACTTGCTAAATTTGGCATAAAGCTTCTCCTTTCTCAGGGTCTTCAATACAATTCTCAAGTGATCTTCATGTTCTTCCTTGCTCTTTGAATAGACAAGAATATCGTCTATAATGACTACCACAAACTAATCAAGATAGTCTCTAAAGACTCTATTCCTCAGATCCATGAAGATAGCGGGGGAATTAGTAAGACCAAATGGCATCACTATAAATTCATAGTGTCCATACCTTGTATGGAAAGATGTCTTTGGTATATCCTCCCTTTTAACCCTTAATTGATGATACCCAGAACGAAGATCAATCTTGGAAAACTATTGAGCTCCGCATAGTTGGTCAAATAATTCATCAATGTGTGGGAGAGGATATTTTTTCTTGATAGTGATCTTGTTAAGTTCTTGATAATCAATGCAGAGTCTCATTGATTCATCTTTATTCTTAACAAACAGAACAGGTGCTCTCCAAGTTCACACACTAGGGCGTATGAATCCCTTATCAAGATTCTCTTGGAGTTGCTTCTTCAATTCCTGCAACTCAATTGGGGCCATTCTATAAGGTGTCTTTGAAATAGGCAAAGCACCCGGTACAAGTTCTATTGAAAACTCAACTTCGAGATTTGGTGGAAGACCCGACAATTTCTCCGGAAAGACATCATCAAACTCCCATACAATGGACATATTCTTAATTGTGAGTTTCTCACCAACCATTTGAGATAAATAACCTTCATTTAGTGGAATCAAGACCAATAAAATGGAAAAAATTTCCACTAGAAGGTTATGTTCATACTTGCATCGATAGACGATCATAGATTGATCTGGAATATGAAATGTGACTTCCCTTCTTTGGAAATTGAAATGAGCTCCATATAAAGAAATCCAATCCATGCCAAGAATCACATAAAATTCCACTATAGGAAGGATCACAAGATTCACAGGAAGCGCCTTCCCACAAACTTCAATCGGAGAAGAATTATAAACATTTGATGTGGTTGTTGTGCTATTAGGGGTTGTCACAGCTAACTCAACATCTAATTGTTGAGGTAATACGGTGATACCCTTAGAAAATTATTCCGAAATAATAGGGTGGGTGGATCCAGAATCAAATAAAGCATTTTCTACTTTAGAGTGGATGGTAAGTGTACCTTTCACCACTTCATTATCATACTCTACATCGCTGATAGAAATTACATGTGACTTTCCTTTGTCTTTAGCCTTAAGAGTTTGTTGACGTCGATCATCATCAACAACCCTTGTATTAGGGCATTGATTAGCATAATTCCCCATTTCCTTGAACTTGTAACATTGAAGTGTAGGAGGTTCACCTTGTGTAGACATTTCTTTGTTCGCATCACTAGACATCTCCTTCCCATCATTTCGGCATTCAAATGCCCGATGACCTTCTTTTCCACATTTGAAACATTTACTTTTCCCTTTAAGACAACTCCCTCCATGTTTCATTCCACACTTTGAGCATAAGGGAAAACTCATCTTTTTTTCATTGTACTCTTTAGATTTTCCTTTGAATTCCATTTTCCTCTTCTTATCAAATGCATATGACTGATGGGTTACTCCAATCTCCATCTCAACCTTGAGAGCACATCGAATAATTTCCTTGTATCTATTGAAGTCCCTTATGGCTAAGGCCCTTCGAAGACTTGGTTTTAAGCCACTAAAGAATTGATTGATCTTAAAATCAGGTTGGATAATAATACCAGAAGCGTACCTTGAAAGTCTTGCAAAATTTTCTTCGTAGGTACCAACAAATTCATCATCCTTTTGCTTTAGTTCAAGAAACTCCTTCTCTAACTTTGTTCGAAGAATACGAGGGAATTACTTATTGAAAAATAATTTCTTGAACTCATCCCATTCCATGGAATCAATTTCATCCATTTACCACGTATTATTGATAAGATTCCACCATTGATCAGCTTCACCTTCCAAATGATAAACTGCTAAGATGACTTTATCATGTTCATAACATTGAAGAACTGAAAATATCTTTTAAGTGGTACTGATCCATTGTTCAGCCACTAATAGATCAGTAGACCCGCTGAATGAGGGTGAACGCTGCCTCGTAAAGGATTCAACAGAATTTTTCTCCTACATTTTCTCATTTGGATGTCCTGCATGATTCATGGATTGAGAAAGTTGTGTGAGAATGGCTACAAGATTTTACATTCCATCTCCCATAACATTTGGTTGCTCAGGGGGACAATCATTGCATTGCCCGTCGCATTCCGCATTAACACAGTTCCTTCAGGTTCCAGCCATTGACTAAAACCAAGAAGAATAGTGTGAGCAACACTAATTATAATAAGAAAAACACATAATCAAGAATAAAATTTCACACTTAAGGTCTTATCATAGGTTTTTCATGGCCATTTTTAAAACACTAAGCTTGTGTTCTATGCTTAGACTTATCCTTAGGGTTCTTACTAAGGACTTCACATCCTAGTTTCCAAAGGTTGACTATACCCTTCCTCTGATACCAACTATAATGACTCATACTTTACATACATTGTTATTTATTCAGAATTGAAGCACACTTATTACAACATATAACAAAACCAGGAAAGGACCGTATAGGTATAGTGTCTTTAGAAACTGGGATACATAAACAACTGGTTCATAAATCATCTACACTGTCTCCATTTTTTTATCATATCTAGAGTCCCTTTTGGCATATCTTACTTAATATCCTTATTCTTGACCTGGGGAAAAGAAAACATACACAAGGGTGAGATCAAATGCTCAGTAAGGGTAAACAAAAGAAATATCAATCACATCATATTCATAATAACATAACATTTTGGAAATATTAACCTTCAAAAGAGATCATAATTTCATAACATGGGATAAATAATAGTAGTGAAATGTAATCCCAATAATCATAACATAAAACATGAAACTTTGTGTCATACACACATAATCATAGAGAATCATTTCTTAGTATTCAAGACTCATTTCTAAGACTATCTTAGCGGACATAGTCCATTTCTGAACCGAGTTCACTCCTCGTTTCAGCCCTGTTTTACAGAATCGGTTTAACCTTCCGTTCCAGCCATGTTTATCTCATGAGATATAAATCTTTACCCAATGCATTGGAGGGAGCTGTAGGTCCCACCAATCTCATAAAGAAAACATTCTTATGTGTTCCACAAGATCATAAATCATACATCATAGCATAACCCATGTAATAAAAATGGGATTCTTAAACATCATGCCATCATAAGATAAAAGGACATCATAAAAATAATTCCATCATAAAATAATCAAATAAATGTAAAAATAGGGATAGAAATAGAACCCTATATTATCTTATATGGAAAATAATTTTGATAAAACACTCGAACTCCATTCTTGAGGAAAATATCATTTCTACTTCAAAAACATTTTTCCTTTCTTAACATGTCATACAATTTTAAACTAAAAGAAGTTGATTAAAAATAAATTTGAAAACATGTAAAAGAATCTTCATGGAAATTATTTTCTAAAAATCAATTCAGGCCGTATAAGTTAAAAAAGAACATTCTTCTCGTACTTTTTTCGGAAAAGTCAAAAAGTACCTCGTACGAAAAACAACAAAAGATTCCTTTCATATCATTTACTAAAAGCTCACCGAAGTGTAAAATTGGATTTAAACAATTGTATGAGGATAGAAATAATATTAAATATTGAGGAAACATGTATTTGGATGATAAATACACCCTAGTAAATACCAAAGTATAAACAATCTCATATAAAAATGAGATTGTGATATTTTCCCTTACCTTTGGTCCGATTTTCTTTGTACGTGTCCGAATCTCCTGTATATTGGTTTAAATAATGTTATTAACTTATTAAATAATCTTACTCATTGTTATGATATCATATATGGTCATCTTCTTAGCTTCTTATTAGTAATATTTCATTTTTACTTGTTATTCGGGCGTTTATTGCTTTTTTTGTTCTTATGTGTGTTTTGTTGAATAAATTATTATTCTTCTTTTTAGGTTATAGATACCTCATTTACCAAATGGTATTAGTGTAATATATATCATATTTATTCATTAAATTCATTTATATAATCATTATGAATGGAAGATCATGTAGAACGAGTCACATCACATCGTGGAGATGGTAGGCCGTACGTACGCACGAGCGATGATATCATTCTCATGATCGTGGAATTGTATTGAAGTGTATGTATATTATTTCAGAATCAATATCACTTTAAAATAATAATATATAGTCATTCTTTACACCATTATACCCATCCAAGTAAGGTGGTGGTGGAAAATAGATTACACCACAGCGTGGAGACGGTATTCCGTACGTACGCACGCGCGGTGATTTTGTTTTCCGTAGGATGGATAGAAGGTGAAATAGGGTTGTTTCATAATTATAATAACATATAAGTATATGAGTGATACTGATGTTATTAATTCATAATGAAACAACTAAATAAGAAGAAGTAGAAGAAGAAATAAATTTGAAAGAATCGGTAACGGATATTACCTCTTCTTTAAAGCGCCTCTTCTTAACCTTCTCTTAAGGCACTAAAGATGGTCTTTGAAGAAGAAAAGGACCTCTATGATGTTTTTAGGGAAGGGGATAAGAGAAATTGGCATGGGTTTTCCGATCTTGAAGGCTCAAAGTGGTGTGAAGAAGACTGGGAGGAGGTGCCATTTTATAAGGGAGGAGAGGGGCACCTTTGGAAAAAACTAAAAATATTATTTTATTATAAAGTGATATTTGGTTTTTACTAGCTCCAAATTGATTTATTTAGAAGATAAGGTGGGGATGGGTCGAAAGACTCTAATCCAATAGAATTTAGACAAGTTTAGGTTACTATTTTATCCTTATCATTTATATTTAACTCTAAGTTAAATAATTTAACTTTTACCGTATCTTTTTGTTTTCTTACACTATATGGTTAATAAACTTACTATAACAAGCCAAACGAACCCCAATTTGTTTATTATTAATATATATATAACCATATATAAGTCCTTTGGCCGATCCTTATATTTTTAAGAATAAAATAACAATTAATAATATAATATTTGTTTTAAAATCTATTTTATGTCAATTTTGACACTATTTGGTAATTGATTTTTGTGAAAATAATAACAGCGTGATTAGTTCGAAAAAAGTTAATTAAATAAATAATAACATTTCATATTAACCTATAAAATTATTTAAATTCATAAAAAGTCTCAAATTACATTTATTTGGGTATTTATAACATTAATTATGTTAATATTTCATTAATAATATAATCACTACATCATCATTGTGTCATAAATAAATTAAATTATTTAATGTATAAAAATTATAAATAAAATACCATTATGTATGAAATATTTTTATCTTTATAATGAATATTTATAGTCGAATTTATCTTATGTATAACCCTATATTAAAAATGATTTACTTATTAAACTTTGATTTTAACTATTTTAACCCTTCTTTAAATAAATTAATAATAAATGTCCTAATCTAATCCAAGTGGACCTAAATGGTCATATTTTATTCTTAAGGTTGTTTTTGGTCTAATTACACTTATCCAATATAATTAGGACATGTGTTAGGGTAATATTAATATCATTTTTACCCTTAATTACCCTATTTACTTTTAACCGTGGTAAATAAAAGTAAAAGTTACTATTCACCAAAAATTATTTTCATCTCATTGAACCACATTTTAGTCCTTGATATTAACTGTGTCTCTTGTATTTTCTGAATTATACTCACAGAAGTGGTAAAATTATGTTTTATGTGAATTTCCAAATTCTCCTAGGAGGTGGGTAAAAGACGGTGAAAAGTTCAATAAAAATTTTATATATCTAAAATTATTATAAAATGACTCCAATGAATTACATTGAACTTATATAGGTATTATGTATAAATTTGACCTAAAATAAATTTAAATAAAATAAATAATTGTTTAAATAAAAAGTCAGTTTTTAAATAGTAACCCAGTGTTTTCGCTATTCATCAAAAATTGAAAGTTTTCAGAAAAATACCAAAATTTCACCCTAGGCTAATTTCGATATTCCAAATCCAAAAATGAAGTCTATTTTGAATGATAAAATTTATAAAATTTCCAAAAGTGGGTATTACTATTCTTAACGGCTAGTTTTAATAATATTTTAATAGCATATCATTGTTTAGTGAAACTCGGTATTGCGTACAATGCAAGTTATCGAGGAAGGTCTTGATTGCTTGTAAAGAAACCCAAGATAGTGTTGTGTGTAGTGAAAGATTCCTTTGATGATTTATATAACAAAAAAACAAAGTATTTCTCATAAAAGTATCGGGTGTTACAATCCTCAAATCTCCTAGCCTTCGATACATTGTCACCCATCCGAATTGGTGAAAAACGTTGGAACTCAATAAAATGGGTCATGTAGTCCATCACTGATAAAGTACCCTGCTCTAGATGCATGAAATCATAGGGACATTTGGCCCTCAGTGTCTCAATATAGAAATAATCATAGAAGACTGTCTGAAAATACCCCCATGCCATATCCTGATGATGCTCTTCTAGAGTGATAACATCCCACCATATCTTAGTGAAATCACACAACATATACTTCATTAGATTTACCCTTCTCTCAGGAGGAATATCTAGATGTTAGATGATCATAATCATGGATGACATCCATGGCTCTACAGCCTGTGGTCTACCATCCCCCAAAAATGTGAGTGGATGTTGTTCCTAGAACACTCACATCAGCTCTTCCATAGACATGGAAGGTTGTAGTTCTCCCTGAAACGTTTCCATAAACCTCATAAAACCATTACGAAACAATGCGGCATCACCTATATTTGGTATAATAGTTGGTGCCAAAACTGGAACAATTGGAGGATCCACTAGTATCACATGGCCTACCACCTCTAAGGTATGATCATATTCACTCTCATGGCATACTACCGGAGGTCTTTGTGGTGGCATGACTCTACAAGTTCAATCACACACCTCAGTTCAAGTTCATTTTCAATGTTAATAGTGCAAGAGTGCAATAATTAAATAGGATAAGATAAACATAAAAGGTTACAAAAAAGGATTATGTGGCGTGTAGAAACAATACATGGTGTGTACCCTTAAGCACTTACCTGAGTGTGTACTTTATCTGAGATGGGCTTGTAACCACCCAAGATACACGACATGTTTGACTGATACATGGTGTGTACTCGAGTCTCCCATCTTATCCATGTACTTTTACATGGATAGAACCACACGGGTTCTACCTGAGTAACACTACACAATGTTTACCTATAGTACATGGTGTGCACTGGAAGAAAACCATCATTTTGTGTTCTCTTTCACAAGTTTGGACACATAGTCACTTACCACATAGAATGTACACATAGTACCTAACATGTACTTATGAAATGTTTTTCCTCTTGAACAGAAGAACACATGGTGTGTGTTCATATAACCACACACCATGTTGTATGGTTTATCGAATAGTGATCCTCTAAAAATTCCCCAGATCCCCCGTTTTTTAAAAGTAAAAACAATGGTATGCCAAATTATGATATTTAGGGGCCCATACTCCCCAATAATAAAAGTTTAGCATCCACATAAAGCAACATCAAAACATTATTCAATACAAGGTCGAAACATGATTCTCCAAATTCTGATCCAAGAGGTCCCATACACCTTAGGGGCCAATGTTTTGTCTTCATCCAATTTGAAATGTAACACATACCAATACACCTATCACAACAACAGGCATATCTATCATGTTATCTATCACAAGAGAATGCATATCTTGCACAACATCTATCACAATAGTATGAAATTAACTAATGCTCTATAAATGGCATTACAAGAATGCATGTCATGTGATTTCTAACAAGTTCCTATATGATGAATGAGATGGAATACCCAAATCTCATCAGGTTGCAAAAAAAATAGAACCATAATAATATCAATAATAACATCACAATACAAGTGTTCCACCTAAAGGTGAAATTGAATCAACTGTAATTTCTCAAAATACAAAAATCACAAGTCAATTCTAGGAAATTTGGCATTTCCCTATACACAGGGTAGCTACTCCCGAGCATAGTTTATTACCAAACGTCAAATCCTTCTTATCCCTATCTAATGTTTCCAAATTGTGAGACAAAACATAAAATATTCCTCAAATACCACTTTTTAACATCCCAAATCTATATTCCACTCACAAATGCCCCATATTAGGTTGGCCACATGGCCTCACACGCATTTCCCCAAATAACAGAGGCTTCCAACTAGAAGAGAGGGCCTATGTGTGATATTGGGGAAACTATTCCCACATTGGCAGAGTATAACATAGTATAAATAATAAAAATATAATAGTTATAGTAGTAACATCATTCAACAGAATTAAAAAGTGGAATATAGTTTATATAAATGACCAAATATCATAGCATTCAAAGGATGATGCTATATGTCACATGTTCTAGAAAAACATCCAAATAGGATACACTATAATAATACATGATGCAAGTACTAAAAGTATAAAAAAGAAACAAAAGAGGCTCAGAAGCATCACAAGCCTCATCTTAGTCCCATGCTCTCCTACTCCTAATAGTAAATCAAGTACTTGTAGAAGGGTTCTTACCCTTATCAACACCTACAACAATATAATCTTTTTGGGACAAAAAACACGACCCAAATAGTGTGTGAGACTAGATCCCAGTAGTCAACCACCGAAGATCTATTCCAGTCTATTAGTGAATATATATAACATGAAGCGTACAATAATGAAAGCATTGAGCTAGTAAGTACTCAAAAGTTAACCATCCTACAAGCACTGGTATTCATTAAAATTCATTTCCTATTTATTAATTAATTCAATTACATTGAATTTTTATAAGTCTCAGGATCTAGACTAAGCTCAAAAACCAATGTGTAAAATAAATCACAACATATAACTCAGAAGGCAATCTAAATAAGTAAGTGAATACTGAATCCAAGCCTATACTTTGGCTTAGAATACACGTAATAATTCATTTCATTTAAATATACAATTTATAACCCGAGCCTATCCTTGACATTCCTAAGTTGGAATTCTTGTATCACTCCATGTGAAAGCCCTCTTGAAACCTACAAGTCTATCTTAGTGATCCTCTCTGGAAACCCGGTATCCCCCTAAGTGAAAACCTACCAACATCCTATAAGCCTGTCCCGACAAACCTCTTTGGAATCCTGGTATCACTCTAGGTGTGGTATAAGTCCATGTAAACTAAGCCTGTTACTGTAGTTCATATAAGATATCCCCCAGGCATAACTCATTACATGTAAACAATGCAAATATATTCCATCCATGGAATCCCCCAATGATCCATGTTTTACTCAGAAAATTTAGTAAAGCCTCTATGAGCCCAATCGCTACACCCACAGCTCACTCACAACTTGAACATAATAGCCTAAAAAACCTCACAAGGCTTGTCCTTTCGATTACTCGCATCGGTAAAACACACAAAAAGAAACACATATAATTTAAACAATTACGGGGCTTTAAAAATAGTAAAATCACATGGGAAATCCATATAACAAAAAACACGTGTAAATTACACTATTACATGGTTTAAACAATAGTGGATCACATGGGATCAATTCATATAACAAGACTATCATGAAATTCAATCTATCACAAGGCTTAAACATTAAATATATCATGTGGAAAAAAACTTATATAACCAATTGCATTTCAAAAAACTCATGGTAGGAAAGTGAAAGGAATTCACATAGGTATCCTAGGAAACATTTTCATAAAAGGTCATCCAAGGGAAACACATTTATGGGGTGGCCCTTAATCAAGGTAAAAAACATAAAACATGCTTTAAATCACTTAAACAATTACCCTAAAAACAATATGAAATAACATAGGTTAATTATTAATAAAGGCAACACCCAAAAAATGGGTACGCGTAACTTCGACACATGTAATCAACTTGAAAATTAGAAAAATTCACAAGACCACCTACCTCATAGACATACAACTCACTTCATCCAGCAATCACCTCTAATTCAACCAAGAATGGGTTACATCTAAAAAATGAGCATAAATTCTAAACCATTGATAACTAGGTCAATCAATGAAATCATGTAGAATGGATCAAGAGGAATCAAGAGCTTACTTATTGTGTTCTGATGCATACAAAGAGGATCAAAATGGAGTTCAGATGATCAAATGGGAGGGAAAAAAAGTTTGACGCTTCTTTTTCATGAACCTGGAGATCCCTCTACCCAAAATATAAAAAAATGAGGCTACTTCCCATTTAACAAAAAAAGAAAAGTACTTGGAATTACTCGAGAATACATGTTGTGTATATTTGAGTTTTTTCCTCCTTCTATAGATATTCCTTACACATCATAAAAATTTCAGTCGACATCAATACATGGCGTTTACTAGGATTACATGGTGTGTAACCCTCATTCACGTTGTGAAATAGTCTTTAATTTTACCCTTAACCACTTTTTCTCCTGTTTTAGTAAATACAAACTGAAAAGAAAATATCCATACCTCAAAGGAAGAACTAAGTTCTTACAAATCGGAAATATAAAATAATTAATTAATGGGTAATTTTCTATTTGTGTGAGAAATCTATCAAGGTCATTTTAATATAATATAGGATGTATTATAACGGCTTATAAATTCATTACATAAATATTGCATCTTAAAAAAAATATTCAATATATATCACTATAATACATGCCCGATGACCATAAAGAATTAGTGTATTTTGATATTGAATGCAAAAAATAACATATTTTCATGAAATATCATCAATATTTCCCACAAAATTCTTCCCATATAATAACATTCTAGTATTATCATACTTAATATCCTTCTTTATTATCAGGAGAAAGTAGAAACATAAAAAGGGGTGAGATCATATGCTTAGTATAGATAAATATGGGAGATTTTAGTCAATGGTCTTATATGAGAATAATATATGTATAATGGTATGATAATATCATCATAACTTATTAAAATCATAAACAATCTATAAATATCGTAAATTACGAGTCATGGAATAAGGATTTTATCTCAACATAAGACGTGTATCATCCTGAATCCCAAATCATGAGTCATGAAGAATTGCATGATCATATATAATACGAATGTGAAACAAGAATAAACATAGTAAATAAAAGAATAATGAATGTTTATAAGCCCCAAAAATTCCACTAATCATATTAAGGACATGTAATCAGGTCCCTATATAAAATGTATGAACATGAAACCACATCGACACATAAAATTGTCAACATGTCCTAATATAAACAAGTATATTCTAAATATTTTGAACATGAAATCATGTTCACATATAACATCATTATATCATTAGATATAATTATTTACCCAATGCATTTTAGGGATATATAATTATGGTTCCACCTATCTCATAATAAAAACCATATATAAGTGTGGCACAATATCATAAAAGCTTTCATCAATTCATCAAAGTATAATAAACCCATGGGAAAAATGGGTTTAGTAGAATCATCCATAAAACATCATCATCATAATTTATCAATAAAAATGGATAGTATAATAATATTATATTTATGGTGATTCATAAGAGATGTCAATGGTTTTTGAAATAAAAGAAAAATACCTTTAAAAGAACATTCAAACCTTTCTTTGAAAACATGGGAAAAATATCATTTTCTTTTGATAACATCATAAATAAAAAATAATAGAATATTGATAAAATTATTTTAATTTAAAATAACCATTTAGTCCTATAAATTAATCTTCAAATAAAATAACCCTCATGGAATCATTAAAAGTTGTTCGTGCAGTAAATGTTAAAACAAATATTCTTTCACACTTTTTGTAAAAGTTTGTAAATAACTTGTTCAAAAAAACTGTATATGTTATTTTTTAATCCTTTTATAATAAATTAAAATATGTGTTAATATTAATTTAAATATTCATTGGATCATATAAAATAAAATTCATGAATTTTTTTTAACGAACACGAACACGGATGAAAAGGTTCACCGACTGTAGAGAAAATAAGGTCATCCATTAATAAAATAAATTTCTCGATAATTTTATGTACTATAGATAAAATAAGGAAAGGAAAACATGACAACAATAGAAATAAATAGAGGAGAATAAAATATATGTGTTTTAATAGATAAATATATTATACTTTTCCTAATATATATTCAATCATAAACAATCCCAATTAAAAAAGAGATTGCAACATAAAACCTTACCTCATGTCCTTTATTGCTTTATACACATTCAAACATCTTATATAATAAGCATAGATTTATTATAAAAATATTATACTGAAAAATCTATATACATATTAATATATATAATTTCCTTAAAATTTAAAATTTCCCTTTAATTAATAATTCTTTATTAAAATGAACATTCAAGTGAAAACTATTCTATTTTCTATGCATGTTTCGGTTTGATGGTTCTGGTTTTTTCACCATGGTAAAAGTTTCATCAAATATATAATATTATTCATTTTATAAGTATAATATTTATTAATTATAGGAAATTTTATAAACATTCATATAAATTTATGATGAAAACTTAATTACATCACTTCATTGAGATGGTATCCTATACCTACACACGGGTGATGTTTCACTTTTTGATGGATGGGTTGAAAAAAAATTTCATAATAATTAAACTTTATAAAATCATAATTATATCAAAAATTTCATATATATTCACTAAATATATCATTTTTACCATACATGTAAATATTAAATAAAAAATGAATCACATCACTTCATGGAGGTGATATTCCACACGTACGCACGAGCGACATCATCATTTTCAAATGGATGGGAAAGAGATATAAAATGGATATAAAATAAATATAAAAACATATATTTATAGTAAATATACTTAATAACTCATGTTAATAGGTTTAAATAACATTTTTAGTAGGATTAAGATGAAATGGACATGAAAAATATTGATTAGAACGTACACTTCTTCTTTGAGTATCCTCCTTTAAAAAGAAACATAATCCTTCTTGTATGGGTATTTTGGTAATAAAAGAACCTCAAGGTCATGGATAAAAATTTTGGGAGAGTATCTCATTATTTATTGGTCAAGATAAAGGTTTTTAGTGGTGTGGATAAGAAGTGAGATGAGGTTCCCTTTTATAAGTTAGGGGAGTGGTACACTTTTAAATTTTAAGAATTTAAAAATATAATAAAGATAGTATTATCAGAAATCTGTCCAAAATTTGATAAATATAGAGTTATGGATGATATAATATCGAAATAAATTCATCCAATATGATTTATATATGTTTTTAGGTCATTTTAACTGTTATCTCTTTATTTTAACCCATTGTTATCCCTTTTAACTTTAACTGTAGTAATGACCATTTACCACAGCTATTATTCATAATAAAAATGAAATTATCATCATTAATAAATTTGAAAATTATTATTAAAAATATGATAACCATTTTATCATATCTAATTACAATAATTTTTACAAATTAATTTTAAAATAATTGTGCAAAAATTGTTTCTAGAAAAATGCATTTTTAAGCATAAAATTTAGTTTATTCATATTCTTTTCCTAGTAAAAACCAATAGATGAATGTTAATATATGTGGTTGATAATATTGCATTCAAATTTTATTAAATTAATTCATAAACCCTAATTAATTCATTTTTTAAGATAAAATAAATTGCACACAATAAAAAATTATAAAAAATATTTATGTATTCCTTCAAATGCTTTTATCTTCAATTATTACCAATTGATAATCAATGTATGAATTAATATTAATTGTTTACATTTCAATAAAAATATATTTCATCAAAATACTATTTCATTAGTGATCCCATAGAAATAAAATACTTAAATTTAACAAAATATGATATTATTTCAACATTTAGAAATGAGTAATTATTTCTAGGCATTAATTAATACATTTTCATTAAGGAAAAATTTCAGTTTTTTAGTTTATTTAATAATATTCATATGAAGTAATCCAAAATCTAGGTGATAAAAATCACATTTAATAATAATATTCCAATAGTGTATTTTTGGTTGTTTAATCTCGATGTAGCATGTAAAGAAAGCTATCGAACACAATAAAATTATTTAAAGATAGATATATAATAAAATATAGCGGTGTTACATTCTACCCCAAATCTAATAATTTCACCCTAAAATTTTCTTCACTCTGATGAAAACAAATGCAGATACTTATTTATTGTCATATCCTCGGGTTCCCACATAGCATCCTCAAATTTATGATTCCTCCAAAGAACTTTAATCAGGTGATCAGTCATGTTCAATAGTACTTTATCTCTATGATACAAGATTTATACTTGTTTTTACTTATAGAAAAGATCATGATCTATTAGTAAAACCTCTATTTTTAGTATATGTGAAGGATTGGGTATGTACTTCCTCAAAAGTGATACATGGAACACACCATGAACATGATAGAGCTTCAATGGAAGTGTCAATCAATAAGCTACCATCCTGATACGATAAAGGATATCAAAGGGATCCATATATATAGGGATCATATTTCCCTTATTTACAAATCATAAAAACTTATTCCAAGGATATATTCATATTAATACCTTGTCACCAACTTCTAACTCTATTTCTCATCAATAATTGTCAGCATAACTCATTTATCAACACAAAGTTTCCCTGATGTATTGTTGAGTAAATACAACCTTTTTCTATAATACCTAAGATAAATTAAGTCCCAATATAATTAATTCTCCAACTTCATTCCATCCTTTTGGATTTTTTCACTTCCTACCATATAGGGCTTCATACTGAGCCATTTGAATGCTTGAGTAAAAGCGATCATAGTACAAAAAATTAACCAGAATAATTTTTTGATCCCAACAACCTTTAAAATTCATAGAAAAGACTCTCAATATATCCTTTAGGATTCTAATGGTCTTCTCATACAAACCCTATATTTAAGGATGATATGTTGTGCTAAATATCAACTCAATATTAAAATCTTAATGAATACTTCTCCAAAACATCGAGGTAAACCTAAGGTCTCTATCAGATACAATTGAGAATTATACTCCATAAAATATTACCACTTCCTTAAAATATGACCTAGAAGGAGGATCAATACAAAATTACTCTTTGATAGAAATGAAATTTACTAATGAAGTAAGTTGATAAACTACAACCCAAATAACATTATAAACTGTTGATGTTTTGGGAAGTTTAATAACGAAATCAATGGTTATGTTTTCCCATTTCTATTATGGTATGGGAAATGATTATAAAATCCCATTAAGATTATATCTTTAATCATTTACTATATGACACACCAAGAATTTAGGAACATACTATGAAATATCCCTTTTCTTGTTTTCCCACTAGAAATACTCTTTCCCACACATATATATATTTTTACTTCCCAGATGAACAGATAATGATGAATTACGATCTTAATCCAATATATCCTTCCCTAAATATGTTATTTTCAAGACACATACTCTGTTCAAGAAACTTATAATTCCTTCACAATCATGGTTAAACTCTAGAAAATTCATCACCTTCTTCTCAGTTCCATATATTCATTATTCACCTATTTAATCCTCTCGTAGATGGATGGTTATACATTTATCAAGGAAAGATATTTTTTTTCCCATTCCTTATGATTCTTAGATCCATATTCTCAAAATCAAGAGTTATTCGATATCTTTAAATCCTCATCGTGGAAAAAGTATCATGGTATTTTTGAATCATAGCATCATCCAGCTTGTTCTCCTTTATAGGGTGGTAATGTATAGAGAATTCATAATATTTATTCAAATCCAACCATCTTCTTTAGAATTTATTCAACACTTTCACGTGAATATATACTTAAATATTTTATTATTAGTATATATATCACACCTTTCATGATATAAGTAATTTCTTCATTCGATTAATGAAAAAATTATAACTTTAAACTCCAAATCACAAGTTGGGTAATTTTACTCATGGGTTTTTAATTGGTGAGAGGAATAATCTACCACCATGTCATTCTACATGAGAATAAATTCCAATACTTTCTTTATTGCACCACTATAAATAAAAAAATCAACTCTAATGTTGGGTATCATGTGATCAAGTGTAATGAACAACCTTCTCTTATTTTCCTTTAAATTTTCTCATATTCATCTATCCAATGGAACTTATCTCCCTTATAAGTCAATTTGGTTATTGGATTTGATATCCATGAAAAAATTCTCACAAAGAGTCGATAATATCTAACCAATACAGGAAAACTACTAATCTCAGTCACCATTATTAGTCTGGTCCATTACTCAATAACTTCCATCATTTAAGGATCTACCTATATACCCTCACTTCAGAATATATTACCCATGGATGAAACTCTATATAGATAAAATTCACACTTTGTAAATTTTCCACACAACCTCTCCATCATCAGGGTCTTCATCACAATCCTAAAATGATCTCCACACACCTCCATGATATTTGAATATATTATAATATCATCTATAAATACCACTAAAAACTGATCAAGGTAATCTCTACAGACTTTATTCATTATATCAATGAATATAGTGAGGTCATTGGTAAGTCCAATAAATTCATGATGTATATACGTTATAAAAAAGTTGGATTAGGTATGTCTTCATTTATGACCTTAAATTCATGATATCTAGAACAAATTTAAATCTTGGAAAACTATTTCCCTCTATACAGTTGATTGAACAAGTAATCAATATAGAGTAGAGGATACTTGTTCTTGATAGTGAACTTATTAAGATATATATAATCAATACAATAAAGCATTGTCCCATATTTCTTCTTTACAAAAATAATGTTTGTACCCCAAGATGATTCACTTAGTTGTATGAATCCATTTTATAGATTATCTTGGAGTTTCATATTTAATTCCTATAACTCAATTGGGGCCATTCTATAAGGAATCTCTGAAATTAGTGTACCACCAGGTATGAGTTCTATTGAAAAGTAAACATTATGATTTAGGGGAAGACTAGGAAAATATTTTGGAAATACATCAAAATATTCATAAACAATAGAAATGTATTCAATTTTTAATTTTTTTCTAACACCTTTATATTTTATGAAATATTTTCTTAATGAACATAAATTCTTGAATAGCTTATATTACACGCAACACTAACTCTTAATGAAATGTGACACATTACTAAAATGTTAATATTTAATATCATAGTTATCACCTAAATATTGCAATGGAGGGTATTATTAGGATTAATTAAATGAAGAAAATATATGTTTTAAATATAAATATAAAATTAATTATTTAGAGACCAATTAATTAGAAATTAAAATAAAAACCATTTGAAAATAAAGGGAATCTTATTCTTGAAAACTATTTATATGCATACAAACATGTTTTATCTCAAAAAAATAAATGAATAAATATTAGAAAAATATTTTAATTAAATATATATATTATATATTCAATAAAATATTTAACATTCATATTATGTGTTTTCTATATATGATATAAGAATAAAACCAATTTTTCACTTAAAAACAATTTTTTTCAAAAAAAATTATTTGGTCCACTTTTTCACACTTATTTTAAAATTTATTTTTTCCACTTTAATAATATTTATTTGAAAAAGTTAACTTCATTTATGAAATAATTATTTCAAATTTATCTTTGAATTGTTTTTTTATAATTTTATGAAAAGATAAATAAAATTAGGGAATAGTGAAAAATACTGGTTTTCATTATGAAGTGTCTTTTAAGTCAAAGAATTTACAAAATAATTTTTATTTTAATATAATTTTGAAAGTAAAATCAGTAAAATTATATATATTAATCAAATATATTTCATTTCAATCAATTTTCTATTTATTTTTTATATTAAACCTTTTTAAACTTTTGAATAGTTTCTCTTTGGAAAACAACTTTCTTGTCATGTCTACGAGTATAATTTTAAAATAAATTTTTCCACTTATATGAATAAAATTTAGAAAATTGGACTAAGTATTTGGAATAAAAGTAGCTAATATTATATAATAAGATTAAATTTTTCATGAACCAACCTGGGTCGACACTGACCCGGTAACCTGAGCTGGTCTACGACTTGGCACGAAGGGCTTTCCCGATCCCCACAGGCTGGAAACTAGTGTCGAGCATCAAAATAAAACAATTAGGAATGATTTGGCCCATAACAAAGATATATTAATATTCATAAACTAAACAAATAGATAAATAAAATAAAATAGACTGAACACATAGGCATCAGAAAAAGAAAGACTAAACGAAGCAAAGCGACATACCTCAAGTGACCTTGTGGGTCACCACGGAACATAAACCATGAACCAGACTAGAACCTAAAACTGAAATTAAAAGTTGGCGTGAGTACCGAGATGCTCGATAAGAATTCCAAGAATAAACAATGCCTTATTCCCTTATCTTTAAAAAGAACCCCAATCATGCTAGTTTGAAAATAAAACTTATTAAAATAATGTTTTCCATTCTATAAAAAAATTCAAGTAACCAGTTTCACTTTAAAGGAAAACATTTCACTTCCAATATTTTCAATGTAGAATCCAAGCTTGCATTAATGTTTCAAAATTAATGAACGCAATTTAAATTCAAGTATAATTTTCACTAAAGTTGGACCATGCATGAAACAACTGTAATAAAAATCACTCCACTAGCACCAAGTCATAAGTGAGCACTGTGGTCAAAACCCTTATGGTTCAGCTAGCTCATGTGGGTCCCTAGAACCTCAAATATCGGTGTAAGAGTATCCATGACAAATATCCATTCTCGTGCAAGAGCCACTAGTATGGAAAAACATCCATAACCTAGTGGTCTCCAATCATCAAAAATGTTTAGTTAGTGTTGTATGTGTCAGGATTTTCAAGTAAAGCAGGGGAGAACCACTCAGAATCACTAGCACGCTAGAACAAGTCCACCCACCTAGATACTCTGGGTTTCCCATGTGCTCTATATCAAAGGGTGGTGAGGTTTTTATCAAATCACATAAATGAACATAACATTTTCTTTATCCAAAATCCATACAACCTCTCACTACTGTCCTCCCTCCTTAAGTGCATTCCCCTTTTTATGTCATATAACATCGCATAAGCCTCTTCATTAGGTACACATGACAAATAACACATTTAATATACACATAATGTTTCTAAAATAATGTTTCATGCCTTAAGAGGGGTTTGTAACATTCATAATTCATTTTCAAGATGCCAAATGGGCCTTATTACTCCACAAGAATGCCTTTTATTTAAAAACCATGTTCAACCAAAACCCATTTGGGCGATCATTTTGGAACTTCTTTGAAAAAAACATGTCATTTTAAATTTACAACAAAATCATCTGAATAACAACACGTCTTTGGAAATAGACACTTTATGTTTGAAACATTAAAGAAATAACTTTTTCAAGAACCAAAACCATTTACACACACACACACACAAATATATATATATATTGAATATTTATTTCATGCATAAGAAAAAAATAAACTTTTAGTATAACACTAAGTAATTATTGAAATTCTAATTAAATATTAGTGCACAGGGGACATACCTCAAACATGTCGCTATTTGTCGATGACCACTCAAACCGACATTTGGCGCATACACGCACATGCATTTATACAAATATATATATATATACACCCCTAGCTGCATTGCACATATTCCCTACTCCATGTGGGAATATGTAAAATGAGGGCATATATATATATTCTTTACCCTGTGCATGTACATTTAGGATACCTCGACCCCCGTGGCCCAAAACCATCGAAGCGAGGTCCAACGCACTACACATATAATTTAATAAAAAAATTAAACACTTAAACAATCTATAAATTTTTTAAAAATAACACATCATGGGTTTGCACCAATCACACACCCATTTATTATAACATAAGAATGAGTCACACAAACCATAATCATCATCCTCAACAAGAGGACTCAACAAGGGCAATCAATATCACATCACAAATTCCAACTAGGCCTTCACTCATTTGCATAATCAAACCCACCTTTGAAGACATAGGCATGCCAAAACAATTTGAAAACACATTTCACACCACTTTCAAAGTTTCTCAAATTCCATTTTTATAATAACAGAAAACACACACAATAAAGACCAACCAAGACAACAGGCCTAGCCCCCTTCATAAAGTCATTCATGTTTTTAAACCATTTTTAAAATAAGATTTTCACCATTAAAACAATTTAAATACACCATTACACAATTTATAAAAAACCCATGGAAACACCACATGGACTCACACCAAGAAAATACCCAAAATCCCTTTTTATAAACAAACGCACACTTAAAATATTTCCAAACATCGATCACATCACTTATAAAAATCAAAGAGCATTCTAAAATAATTAAACAAACTATATAACTCATAAAACAAATTTTAGGAATGGAATCACCTACATATTGTAAAGAGATATCTGAAAATTAGTGTGGCACTACAATCAAACCTCAAGCGAACCTTAAGAAGTCAATATTCATCCAAACTGATAAGATCGAACTCTAGCTAACAAAAATCAACCCTAATACAAAACTCATACCCTCTGAAAAATAAAAACTCTAGGGGAAACCAGAAGTGGACTTACCTGAAGGGAAATAGGTGTGGCCGCTGGTGGGAGGAGGTGCAGCTTTCGGGGAAAGGTTCTCTGAAGGTCGATTAGTTAGAAGGGGAGATCAACACCGGTATGAGAAAGGTTGACAGTTTCAGTGCATCGCCTAGGGAAGGGGGTCGGCGGGAGGCTAGCTGTAAGGAGGGAGGAGGTTGGCGACGATCATGGTGGGGAGAGGAGGAGGCCATTCATAGGTCTAAGAGGAGTGGGGGTCGGTGTCACGTAACAGGAAGGGGGAAAGGGGTGGGTCGGCCACACAACAAGAAGGGAAAGGGGAAAATCAGGTGCGTAGGGAGGGCCGTCTAGGGATTCCAAACAAAAGGGAAAAGGAAAAAAACTAATAATAATAATAATAATAATAATGATAATAATAATATTATTATCCCCAAAGAAATTAAAAAAAACAATGTTATAAGGAAAATAAAATACGACGCTCCAAGTCGGGGCGCAACAATTCTCCCCACTATGACACTTTCTGCACCCAGAAAGTCCCAAAAGACTCATCTGTTCAAAGCTTGAAACAAGGACACAATGATTCTCAAAATGAAACCCTTAACACTTGAGGATCGAAAACTCCCTTTCCACCCAAGACTAGAAAACTCAAGACCCGAACTACCAAGAGAATAAACCAACAACACGAGGCTCACATTTTCAAACACAACCTCCACCAGGAACACCCCGACCCCTAACTTAGAAATAAATAGATTCTGCTCAAGGTATTCAATGAAAATTCGCTATATGACCCATTTTCTGGGATAACCATCAACATTGATCGGGGTCAGGAAGAGAAGAGGAAAATAGTTTCCCTAACAAGAACACCTTGAGGATTAAGTTCTCTGTGAATTTTTCCTATGTTGGTCTCATCACCATATTAGGACTCTAGCCAAAAACTAACTTTCCGAAATCAAAAAAATCAAAAAACTAAACAAGAACCAGGATGCTGGTGTGATCCCTCAACATTTTGAGTCACACCCAACTAGATTGAGGGAATACATTGGAAAGACCCATAGTGGGTCTCCCCACCATATTAGAAACTGGGTAGTAAAATAACACCCACATGGGAACTCTCGATTTAGTTTCAACAATGCAGATTGATTTTCCCATAATGAACCCACTAACATGGGAGACCCCAAACCTAGGGAGAAACATCTACTCAGACCATCCTAAATCCCTCAGTCCAAGGGGAATCGAAACAAAAGAGATTTCGAAAAAACGCCAAACCAAACCATGATTCATAAGATCCATAGACCGCTTACATCTACAAATGAGCATCACAAAGAAGATGGGATTGGTCCAAATAAAGACCAACCATTTAAAGTTAACACTAACAAGGCGTAACCACTGAAATATTATATAAGTGTCCACCAAGACCTTCAAAACAATTCCCCCTCCCAAATAGGCAACCACGAGAAGCTAAAACATAACCGGTCTCTTCCCAGATAATAGAAGACAGGTTGGACGTGCTTTCCTTACACCCAGAAACCACCTGACTGCATGAAAATATTCACTCTGAGACCAATGGTTGGAGCTCTGATGTATTGAAGCATCTACTGCACTGCATTTAGGAACTAACAATGTCCAACCGAGGCTTCATCTTCTATAAATATAGCTTACAGACTTCCCTAGGTGACTCGAACAGCCACATTGTTGACAAGCCTTCAAAATATTACAACGAACGACTTTGAGTTCCCAAATCGACCGCATTAGAAACAATCGATTGTGTGGTATTAGGAATGAGAAACAAGAACTGATGAAAGACTCATTACAAGAAAATATGCCTCTGGTTCACCCTCTACAACGGATGGGGAGCCCTTCATGAGCACCTTGAGAAACAAGATTGTCATTTGTTGCAGTCTGCAACCCCAACATGCAAGGAGAAGGTAGCAATCACCCTTATCTAGCCCGAACATGACCCTTCTAACAAAACCAGGAAAAATTGTCCTTCACAACATCTGGAGTTCCTAAATACCAAAATAAAAACTTGACTTCCTCAAGTTACACCGCAAACTCCATCGAACCTCGGCCACCACAGAGAAACACAAAAAATTAGGAAAAGAAAATAACCCCACCACTACACTGGGATTATAGGTAAAACGGAACTAAAAATGACCCCTCAGGGACCTTTGGACATTCCTAGCCAGCACGCTTTAAACAAGAAGCACAAAACCAACCTAAATCACATCACAAAACAAGCCTCCACATTTAACCAAAAATCATTAACTCAAACTCAAAACATCATTTCGAACTTGAAACACATGTTTGAAAACAAGTATCAAGACCATGGACTAATACATCACAAAACCAAACCATAACCAAATCAAATATCAACCAAAATAATACCAAGCAACATCACCGACCAAGCCTAAACCCCACTTTCACAAATAGCCATTTTCAAAACCATCCCATTTCAAACCATCTGAATGCTAAAACCCCCTTTTTAAAACCCAATTTCCTTTTTAAAATTTTTTTATAAAAATTCATCCCAACCCATCACTAATCAAAACATGCCTTTGGAAAACAAAACAAGCCTTGACTATAGATCACCCACCATTGGTATTCCATGAAACCTTACGTGTGTACATTCCTGTGGAAACTCAGGCACCAATCCATGCATACCAACAACCATCAACATCCAATTGCATTCATCCATACATGGGGGAATCTATAGGAATAAAAAATCAAAAAAAAAACCTTCTCATTTATAAAACAAAACATCCAACCCATATTTGAAACTCCAAACCAATTTTGAATACATCCTTCTCAATTCTAAAATAAAGCATCTCCAAATTTCCATTTCCAAGAAACTACCATTTTACATTCCACAATAACTTCCCAAAAACCCCCAATCACATTCCAAAACATTTTAAATATCACTTTTTAAAAATAATTTCAAGATCCAAAATCATTTTCTAAAACACTTTACATCCCCAAAAAAACTCATTACATTTTTAAATAAACCAAGATTTTCATTTTGGAAATCCAATTTCAAAAGGCTAATCATCAATTTTGAAACCCGAGAAAAACACCACAAATCAAACTAAAACTAACACAAAGGGCATACCAGAACAAAAAATTCACACAAAGAATCAATATTCCAAATTCTCAAATAAAAAACTGCTACACCCAATTTGGTCACACAATTTGGCAGACCATGCACCAACCGGGTGAGCACATAGGAAGTCATCAGAGGTGATTTCATGGTCTTTTCATGGCTTTCCAGGCCATGAAAAACATCTATACACCCCTCCAGAATGACCACCAAATCTCAAAACTAACAAAAAACCTGCAAATAGGACTAAGGTCCTTGAAACAAATTGGGATCCAGACACGGACATTCAGGAAAGACAATCCCAGACCACCCTATAAATTCAAGGGTCATTCTGAATAGGTGGTGATCAGGCACCTACCCACAATTAACCACTAGGATTATGACAATCCTAACTCCAAACTATTATACATACCCAAAGGACATGGGCTAAACCTCCCTTTGATACCATTTTTTCACGAACCAACCTGGGTTGACCATGAACCAGTCACCTGATCGAGTCCGCGACATGGCCCGAAGGGCGTTCCCGATCCCCACGGGCCGGAAACTATTTTAGGGAATAAAAAAACCAATTAGGAACTATTTAGACCATAAAAAAGATAGATGAATAATCATAAACTGAACAAACTGATAAATAAAAGAAAATAGACTAAACAAACTGGCATCAGAAAAAGAAAGAATAAACGAAGAAAAGATACATACCTTAAGTGACCCCATGGGTCACCACAGAGCATAGACCACAAACGAGATTAGGACCTGCAACTTAAATGAAAAGTAAGTGTGAGCACCGATATTCTCAGTAGGAATTACAAGAATAAAAAATTCCCTATGACCTTTTCTTTAAAAATAACCCCAAACATTCTATTTTGAAAATAATACCTATTAAAATAATGTTTTCCATTCTATAAAAAAACAAGTAACTAGTTACAATTTTAAGGAAAACATTTCACCTTAAATATTTTCAAAGTAGAATCCTAGATTGCATTAACTTTTAAAAATGAAGAATACAATTTAAATTCAATTATAATTTTTAGAAAAGAGGGAACATGCATGAAACAATTGTAATGAAAATCACTCCACAAGCACCAAGTCATAAGTGGGAACCACGATCAGAACCCCTAAGTTTTATCTAGCTTGTTTGGGTCCCTAGAACATCACATCTTGTTATAAGAGTATCTATAACAAATATTCATTCTTGTGCACGAGCCACTAGTATGAAAACACATTTATAACCAAGCGGTCTCCAATCGTCACAAATGTTTAGTTAGTGTTGTAAACATCAAACATTCCAAGTGAAGCAAGGGAAAACCACACAGAATCACTAGAATGATAGAACTAGTCCACCCACCTAGATACCTTGGGTTTCCCATGTTCTCTATATTAAAGAGTGGTGAGGTTTTTATCAAAGCACATAAATGAACATAACATTTTATTTATCCAAAATATATTCAACCTCTCACCACCATCCTCCCTCCTTAAGTGCATTTCCCTTTTTATGTCATATAACATCACATAAGCCAATTCATTAGGTACATATCACAAATCCCACATTTAACATACACATCATGTTTTTAAAATAATGGGGCTTTCCTTAAGAGGGGTTTTTCACATTCACAATTCATTTTCATGGTGAAAATGGGCCTTATTACTCCACAATAATTCCTTTTATTTAGAAAACATGTTCTCTCAAAACCCATTTTAGAGATCATTTTGGAAATTCTTTGGAAAACAAAATGTCATTTCACTTTTACAACAAAATCAGCCAAAAGACCACAAGTCTTTGGAAATACCCGTTTTATGTTTGAAACATCAAATAAATAACTTTTTGAAGAACCAAAACCATTTATATATATATATATATCATATATATTTCATGTATAAGTAGAAAATGCACTTTTAGTAGAACACTAAGAAATTATGAAAATTCTAATTAAAGATTAGGGCACAAGGGACCTACCTCAAACATGTCACTATTTGTCGACGACCACTCAAACTGACACTTGGCACAAACACACACACATGCATTTATACATATATATATATATATACCCCAAGTTTTATTTCAAATATTCCTCGTGCCATGATGGAATATGTAAAAATAGGGCATATATATATGCCTTACCCTATGCATGTAAATGTAGGATACCTCGACACCCGCTTCCCAAAACCATCAAAGCGAGGTCCAATACACTACACATATAATTTAATAAAACAACTAAACAATTAAACAATCTATAAAATGTTTTAAAATAACACATCAAGGGTTTGAACCAATGACACACCAATTTATTATAACATAATAATCCATCACATAAATCATAATCACCATCTGCAACAAGAGGACTCGACAAGGGCAATCAATATCACATCACAAGTGCCAACCGGGCCTTCACCCATTTTCATACTCAAACCCACCTTTTAAGACATACTCGCACCAAAACAATTTTAAAACACATTTCACACAACTTGCATAGTTTCTCAAATTCCCTTTTTATAACACCAAAAAAACACACATAATAAATACCAACCAAGACAATGAGCCTAGGCCCCCTTCATAATGTCATTCATGTTTTTAAACCATTTTGAAAATAGGGTTTTCTCCATTAAAACAATTTTAATAAACCATTACACATTTTATAAAACAACCCAAGGAAACGCCACATTACCTCACAGCAAGAAAATACAAAAATACCCTTTTTAGAAACAAACGCACACTAAAAACATTTCCAAACATCATTCGCATCACTTAAAAAAATAAAAGAGAATGCTAAAATAATTAAACAAACTATCTAACTCGTCAAATAAAGTTTATGAATGGAATAACCTACATATTGTGGAGAGACATCCGAAACATGGAGCGGTACTACAATAACACCTCAAGTGAACCTTAAGAAGTCAAGATTCGTCCAAACTAACAAGATCAAAATCTATCTAACAAAAATCAACCCTAACCCAAAAATCATACCCGCTGAAAAATAAAAAACCTAACAGAAACCGGAAGTGGACTTACCGGAAGAAAAAGAGGTGAGGCCGCCAGAGAAAGGAGGTGAAGCTGCTGGGGAAAGGTCCTTCGAAGGTCAATTCGTCAGAAGGGGAGGGAAACACCAGTAGGAGGAAGGCTGATTGTTTTGATGAACCACCTAGGGAAGGAGGCCGTTGGGAGGCTAGCGGTAGGGAGGGAGGAGGTCGACGGTGGTTGTAGCGGGGAGAGTAGGAGGTCGGTCGGAGGTCCAAGGGGAGCGGGGTCGGCTTCGCGTAATAAGAAATGGGAAAGTGGTGGGTTGAATTCATAATAGAAAGGGGAAGGGGAAATTCAGGTGCACAGGGAGGACCTCATAGGGCTTCCAAAGACAAGGGGAGAAGAAGAAAAAAAACTAAACATAATAATAATAATAATAATAATAATAATAATAATAATAATAATGATATTAATAATAATATTAGCCCCCAAAAAATAAAAATAAAATTTTTATAAGGAAAATAAAATACGACGCACCAGGTCAGGGTGCGAAAAAATAAATTTTTTACCATAATTAATAGTGAAAATTGTAAAACAATTAATTACCATGGTTAAGGTTAAAATGGGTTTACTGGGATGTTAAACTAAAATGATAAGGTGTAATATGACATATAAACTTTTAAAAAACCCTTCATATGGACATATTTATACTTTTTAACCTATATGTTTGAATAATGAACCATTTTGAAGCCTTTTTTCTTGGGAAAAACATGGGTACAATTTATTCATTTAAAAAATTCCATGTCTGTCCTCTCCCTCACTTTTAAAAGTCCCCCCCTCTAGTCCCCTCTTAACACTTCCAAAACTATTTGGTTCATCAAATACCTGCACAAATTTCCTATTTAATACCATACCCTACCCCTAGAATCATTAATTTTATTATTAATCCCTCCTAATAATGCTTTTGGTGTAAACCTAAAGGGGATCACTGAAGAAGTGAAAAAATTATTAAACTTGATTTTTTTACATTATTTATTCTTCAATATCCTTTAAATATTATTCAAATATGATTACATAATAACACTATTATATAACATATACTTATATTTTATTATGTTAATTTAGTAAAATATTTCTATCTCCACTTCTATCTAATAGAAAACAAAATTGTTTCTCGTGTGTACGGAGGACTACCACCTCACGAACAGATGTTATTCATTTTTCTATCACCATCTCTCACAGTTGGATATAATGATGGATTTAATGTGTATATTTTATATTTATGATATTATTATACCTATATAATTATAATACCACATCTAAATTCATACCTCAAAACATGTTATAAAATAATAATGTCAATCATGTATATGGAAGGCTACCACCTCGCGAACTGATGTGATGTATTTTTCACTTCTATTTTATATGGATGGTAATATTTATATATTAAATGAATATATATGAAGTTTTTAATATAATTATACTTATTTAATTGTGATATAATATGTTCCTTCTAACTTTCCATTCTATGGTGGATACGATAATGTCATTCATATGTACAATGGACTACCGCCTCGTGAAGCTATGTGATTTGTTTTTTAGTAACACGTTGAATGGAAGGTAAGAAGGGAGAATTTATTGAATATATGTGTCATATAAAAAATAATGAATATTATATATTGTTAAAATATTATTTACCCTTATTTTATGTATTTCATTGAGAAAATGGAAACAACATTCATGCATATGTATGACATATCGTCACCATGAACAGTGTATTTCATTTTCTTTGTCTAAATTTTATGGATTAATATATATATATAATGAATATATATATGATATTTATATAATAGTTTAAATTCTGGATATTATGTAACCACTATAAAATTAAGATGACTAAATAAAATAAATCAAAATATACACACACAAAAATGCAGATATTATCTGAAACGTGATTTTAATTAAGAATTGTTAAAAAGGTAATAAAAGTACATAAGTAAATAATATATAGTATTAAAAATATAATTTTGGTTCTAGATTATATTTATAAGAAAATTTTATTTATTTTATATGATTTTTAAATGTGTGTGATTTAATTTGAGACTAATGGTATGGGATTTTCGTCTCGCTTTTTACTTATGTGCGACACATTCCATATTTTCCACATATTTCTTTTGCGTGGTGTATATAATATCCATGAATACATTTTATTATTATTATATATAAAATTATTTTTATTTACATATATATTTTTTGATCCCTCTTTCATGTATTTTATGGTTCAAAAGTTTCCAATGCTTTAAGGTATTTTTGTCCAAATTTATCTTCATTGGGACAAACGTTATATTATGCACATATATTGTTTTTTGAGATGAATATACAATTCCATTAAAATTTTATATCATCATTATACTTCTATTAATTATATTTAATGTTTATTTTTATGTTATTATTTAATGGTTATTGTGATTCAAAAGTTACAAAAGTGGTAATAGTTTGATGTTATGATCTCATTATTCATTGATATTTTTTATTAATATGATTTCGATGATGAAATATTAGGATACATATCTCAAAAAACTCACAAATTTTATTCTCTTCAGGTTATTCTATGAGAATACATGTTTTCTTTTTAATTTTACTCTTTTATGTACTCATGATTCCATAAGTTTTTTTTAAGAGAGACTTACTTTATTTCTCTCTTTAGTTGAAAACCCTTTTTTCTTCAATATACATGTTTTCTAAAAATGGTTTAAAAAATGTTTTAATATTACTATACTATTGTTTAAAGTCATTTTTACTGTTTTTTTATTTTTTATAAAAAAATAGAAATAATCTTCATATAGTTTACAAAAAAATCATGTTTTTATTTTACTAAAAATGTAAAAGGAATCTTTGTTTTAACATGTATGAAACTTCTATCCATCATGGAAACTCAGTGTTTTAATGAATACTTAATATGTTTCAAAGGTTATTTTCAAAGAAAATTATTTTTAAAAAATTTTAGGTTTTTAAAATGATTTCTTTCAAAGTAAAAAGGATTTTTTTCCTCAAAAAATGTTTTAAATGTGTTTTTAATATTCCATTATAAGTTTTCAAATGATATTTTCAAAGTATAGGTTTTTGAAAAAAAATTAAATTTTTTTTTCCAAGTGGAAATTATATTTTCCTCAAAAAATGTATTAAAATGCTTTTATGTA